>JAMPIT010000327.1:9550000-10800000 GCA_026261815.1 Monarcha castaneiventris obscurior
AAATAACAATAATCGGTACTGTTTTCTCAGCAGAGAAATAAAAATGAACATTTCCACCTTTTTTTTTTTTTAACTACTTTTGTGCTCAGCTGAGACATGCCTGGGAAATTCAGTGGTTTAAACATGCAGCACCTACCGAGAAAGGAAGGCATGTCTCACAGCCCACTTCAACAGCTGGAGAGAATATTTGCTCACAAGTTTCAGGAGGTGGCATTTGCATGTCTCCAAGTAATAATTCACAGGAAAGCACAATTTATCTTTAAGGTGACTGTTCATCCCAGCTTCCAGAAAGATAAACGGTTGCCCATTACTTTTGCACACCTTTACTCTACGACTGCCACCTTGAAAAGGAGCAGTTGGCCATTTGCCTTAGATACCAAAGTGTCAAAAGTGATTTTGGGCAGGGAATCCATTTTCACAGGGATACCTGTATTAGCACTGAGTTAAACATCTGAGGGACAGACCTTCAGAGGCAGAGCTGTCTCCAGCATTTCCTCCCTACAGTGTCCTATCTGTTGCAAATCCTTACAAACCACAGGCTCTCCTGCATTCAAAGCATAGGGAATCCATCAATATAAACTCCAACTTTGGAGCCAGACATCCAACTTTTAAGCTTAGTCATCTTTACTTTGCTCAAGTCCCATTTGGGATCTGGCCCGTTACACTCACATGAAAAAGCATTTCATAATTTTTTTCCATCAGAACGGTAATTTATTCTTTCCCTTTAAAATGTAGGCACACAGAATATTTTAATATTTCAGGAATGAGAACAACACACATAACTGTGGGAAAGAAATTGAATCATTCTTGACATAACCCTCTGAGCCACCTAAGGCACTCCCTACATCTGATTTGGAGTCAGGATAAATGCTTTATGCAGAAGTTTATCTTGCACTTGAATATGTGTTATTTCATTGGCATTTTCTTCTGTACTCCTTTTTTTCTCTCCTTGCCAGAATGTGAGTGACTACATACAGTGGAAGCAGTGAAGAATCAAAGGCTGCTATCCTGCAGAAGCATTTGTAGCAAGCAAGACTAAAATGCATGGAAACGTCCAGGGGAGTTAAAGGTTTTCTTGACATGAGGATCTAACAGCACACTTTAATTCAAACCTTTCAGAGGAGGAGGCTGGCCCATTCCTGAGAATGACATTGAAACAATTCACACCTTGAGACCTTTTAAGACACTTAAACAAGAATTCCATATATCAAAGTTCACCTTCCTTATGGGATCACCTGTCAGAGACCTTGCACGTAACCACCTCTGCTTCAGAAGCAAAGTGCCCATCTGCTCAGTGGTACCAGACCACAAGGTTGAACTTATGTCAACATAAATCCTATTGAGTTGAGGGGACTACACATCCTCACACACCCACAGGTCTTGGGGGACTAGTTTCAAGTATTTAAATCATATGACCATGAAAATACAGCCATAAACCCTATCTACATGAATGTGTGATTAGTTCTGTTGTACTCTTGTACCTTGTATGATGTAATTTCGTTTGTATAGAAATTATGATCTTTAAAATAGCTGATAATAACTGGTGAACCAGTTTTAGGATGCTAGAGATGCAGTTCTGGAAAATTTTTGTGCTTGCAGCTTACTGGCTTCTTTCTCTATTAAATGTTAAGCTCTCTTTAAATCCTCTTACTTCATCTCTCCGTGCAGTTCTCACAGACTGCATGTCTCTGAGGCTGAATCAAGACACTCAGCTGAGAACTTTCCTGTAAAGTTTTGACACAGATGAGAGCAAAACAATTTCATCCTGCAGCTTATGTAGAAACTCTTAAATTCACTAGGCACTGTAGTCAGCAGTGGACAAGGGTGAGATCCCACACCTTCTAAACTTGGAGGGAATGTATGTCTATTCAACATTCAAATTCACACCTGAGCTCTACTGATCATGTCCCAGGTGGACAAATAAGGACTATTTTCTTGTTGTTTGGGTTTTGGTTTTTTTTTAAAGAGTGAAAACATTACAGTGTTCTTTGTTAGACTACAAAGAACAATATGAATATTTAAATCTCTCATAACCTTATAGTCCTTCAGGTTCCTCCTGGCCTATTGGCTAAATCATGATTTAAGAGAAGACATACCCAAAATAGATTTGGTTGAGCATACCTTGCAGAATAAAACTCATCTCACTGTGTGTAATTTAAAGAGCATAGGCCCAGACTGCACTCTGGAATTTGTGCTGGGAAACGCTGACACTCTTCTGACAAAATTCCTACAAATGGTCTCTAAGTTATAGGACTTCAGTGGTATTTATGAGGATTTTGCTTCTACATCACCTACAAATGCAGAGCTGAGTAGCACAGACCCAAAGACTGCCCTTAACAGGTTAGGAAAGGACCATCTGATCCAGCCCATCTTCCTGGCAATCACTTCTGCCAGTACCTGTGAAGTCACAAGGAGAGATTAAAATTGTGATACAGCGGAAGTCCTGCTTACTATCCCTCAGGTATAGAGAGCTGCATCAGAAGGTGTGAGTTCATCACAACACCAGCACAGACTAAATAAGTGTGTTTAAGGGTTTTTTTTGTTACATATTTTGAATTGGAACTCTTAAAATTCTCCCTGTTCTCCTAAGTGGCAAAATATTAGAGATGTAGGATAACCTTATGAGTCACACAAAAAATGACTCAGCTAAGGAAAGCACTGTTACAATGAGAGTGACAGGTATCCTGAAATGTAATGATGAGATGCCCTGACTTGGTGACCATATTCTCACTGAGATCAAAGAAGCATCCTCAGCTGGCAAGTGCACCCATGCTCGTCACCATGACTGAAGTCTTATGATGCAGAATACCAACATTCAGTGATGTTGCTGGAGCAGATTTCCTCTCTGTAATGATATGACTGAGGCAATTAATTTGTTTAAAATATTGAAAAACAGTATAAAAATCACTAGGCTTTTCTGACTTTCAAAAGGACTTTTTATTGCTATGGTTTACAGCACTGGAATAGAAGATAATACAAATAAATGCTACTTAGGAATATATGCAGTAGATTTTGGCCTTGGAAAAGGCAACAGAAAATCATAAAAAATTCTATCCTTAACTGAGAGGGTTTTGCTCTGTTTCTTGTGGAAACTATTTTGCAGCTGCTGACCATTTGTCTGAATTAACAACAGACCTTTATTTCTTCTTGGTCTGACAGATTGTGTATGCTGGACTGCTCCATAGGATTTTTTCCTATGCATCGTGGCAGTGCATGTGCACACTACATTTTTTGAGGGGGAGGGGAAAAGCCAGTCAGATATAATTTGCTGAATATTGTATTCAAGGAGTTTTGAAGATTTCCAGCATTATACAACAATTATAAAACAGCCCAACTGACTGCAAATTTTATTTTGCATTTAACTGCTCTGTGAACATCCCAAGGAAATAACTGGCAGCCTGCGGAGTGTCAGAGTAAATGACTGGTATTTAAGCTTTAAAAATGGTCATTAGACTTTCCCATTAGCCTTTTCTATTAGTTCAGCTGCACCAGGCCTAGCAGCACAGGGAATCCTGGGGTAGGCATGTTGCCACAGTATCATATTTAGCAAGATAACAATTAAATCTGCTGAAAGTAAGAGATTCTACTCAGTGGCACAGTACCGAGAGTGAAGGATGAAGCAGGGCTCCCAATACTGGTTACTGTGAGTCAGAAGAAGTGGACATTTTTATGTCTATGTGGAGCAGATAAAGAATTGTCACACCACCACCCTGACTCATCCCAGGATATATCAGTGGCAGGCTCCTTATCTGTACTGGTCAGAACAGAAAACTGTATTCAGTATTGAATTTATGTGCTGGAGTAAAACAAGCAGTCTGTTTCACACGTCTCACAGTGACACAGATACCACAGTGCACAAATGCTTCTACCAAAGCTCTAACTTCTGTGAAATAGCACAAAACATTACTCACAGTCTTTGCTCACATCTACATTGCAGTGTTCACTTGCACAGACTCCTCGTCTCCTTGGTCTCCTTATCCTTCCCACTCTTTTGCATGCATTCATTGGCAGAGCTGTTAGAAAATGTTAGCAAAGAGACTTGTACCCTGCATGTTTTACTGTGCCTTTTTCAATAGCCCAGCCTGGGTCCCGGTCTGTGTCCCACACCATTTTGTTCAGCACACAAAAAATTGCAGGGCAGTGGAGACTTGGCTTTAGATTTCTGACCCTAAATGAGAAGTAGGACATTAAACCATCCCTCAAGACAAAACACTTAGTTAACTTCTGTTGTCAGAGGATGAACTCTGCTTACACTTGTTCAGAGCTGGGAAAAATATATCCATTTTTTATCCAAATGCTTTTGTCTGGGTTTAAAAGTAACAACATTTAATAGGGCCTCACCTGGCCAGAGGATAAGGAACGTGGAACAAGTTTACACCTACATGCAGCAGACCTCATGGCTACAGCTTCACCTCTGATTTGCCTTTGCTGTCTTAATTTTTCCCTGTTTTTTCATTCCCTGCTCCTTCACACTGGTCTGTAGATTCATTTTCTCATGATGATACTTTCCCATTTCACTGCACCATTTTCCCATTTCAAGATACCAGAAGTCCTATTAGTGACAATTTATTTAGTGCATTAAAAAATTGTCTTGTGCTTTTTGACATAAAACTAAGTGACCCTGTAAAACATCTAAGGGTTCTCACTCACATGTAGCAGGGGATTAAAGTCAGATGGTTGAAAGATGCATGATGTTCTGTCATCTGTCTCACCCTTTCTTAGAGGAGGGGGTTGCTGCTCTCACAGGAATAGCTGGGCAGCTCTTGAAGCAGACCTGGAGATGCTGTACTGTTTATAGCCAATTTATTAAAGCAAACTAATTTCAAGGCCTGCTTCATAAGTACTTCAGAGAATTCTACAAAGGGGAGCTTAGACACACACACTGGGCAGATGAGGTTGTTGCTTTGGCCATCCCATTTATAACCCCTCACTGTGTGTAAGCTAAAATCCTCAGTTAAGAACTTTGAAAAAGATGCAGCCCAGCACCAGTCACACATGCAGGTTAAAAGCAGCAGAACAACACCTCTCTGTGTGCTTTATGATATTGCACAGGTAGCACCTACAATGGCATGAGGAGCATGTACACATTGCAAAATGAGGGGATGATGGTATTTCCAGACCATAAATCATGTCATACATAAAAGCACGCAAAAACTCTATGGTGGTGTGGAAGATTTAATTACACAAACAAACAACTAGGAGGAGACAGGACATAGAGAGCCACATCCTGCCCATATGGGAAAACATGCTGGAACCCAGAAGAGAGGTGTGGTTGCTTCATGCCAGCTCCATGAACCGTTCTGCTGGGGCAGCAAAATGTTTCAAAGCAGGAAATTCAGATCCAGTCTCAGAGGTCTCAGCAGGCAACGGTAAAGCATGCTCCATGGAGCCATTTCCCTCTGCTTCTTTGATGAAAAGTGAGCAGCTTGTGCCCCTGGCTGAGACATATTTCTGGCAGTAGCATATGCATTTGATAAAAACAGCTTTACCCTTCAAGTAGGGAGAAAGGGTTTTTTCCACACCAGGGAAACCAACACAATGTTTGTTTCTCTCCCTTTTGGGATGAACACAGAACTTTTCTAGATCTTTAAGGAAGGAAATGAAAAGATCTTCTCCTCTCCTGGAACAGGTAAAAATTAATAGTTAGAACACTCACCTGGAATTCTACCTTGGTTGTCATGGTTCCCAGTACATATAACACTTAAATCCTAGATGAGAGTCACCATATCAATCAGTCAATTAATCAATATGAGGAAAGCAGGTATACTATGGGGCCTGTTGCATCATGTACACCCCACAAGAGACATGTCAAAAGATATAACTTGTTGATCAAAGCACAGTGCGGAGGATATGAGATTCATTTTCATTCATAGATTTATTCATAAAGATCCCAAAAAGAGACATATGAAAAAGATGAAAAGCATAGCAGAATGGCCCTTTCTAACTCACTCCCATTATGTTTTGTCTCCTTCCCTCAGGACAGAGTCTGGCACAGTGAGTGAACGCCTGACAGTGTGTTCTGCAGGAATACAGCTAATTGCTTAGACATGAGTAGCCTCATTTTTGAGCCTGAGCAGGGAACACTTCTGAGTCCACGTGCATTAAACTGCTGCACGTATTTCTGCAAGACAGGAAGCCAAGGTGGCTGAGCTCGTCACATTCCTGAGCACCAAAAAATCCTGAGCAGAATCCCAATGGGCCTGCCGGGCTATCTCCTTTCAGAGTGAAAGAGTTGTCAAAGCAAACCAGTCCCTGTGTCACCAGTGGCTCCAACAACCCATCAGTAAACTAAATGACAAAACCAAGACATGACTTTAAGGCTGCAAACACTGTTTCAGAAGCTTGTGCCAGGGAGCCAGATGTTGCATCTGGAATTTTTGATTTCCTTTAAGAATGAGTAGGAGGAGAATTGTGATGTGGTATATAAAATAGCCTTCTGCATAGTTCTTGGATTAATGACAAAATTATCTCCTTTAAAAGACTGCAAAATGTAAAAATTTTAACTCATATAGGATGGCTTAGTAGTAAAAAAAACATACAAGGTACAAAAATATGGAAAATTCTGAATAGCCTCCAAATATGACATACCTCAAACATAGAACCTGAAAGAGTTTCAAAATGATATTAAAAAAGAAAACTTTCCTTTCTATGCATAAGCAAAGAGCATGATTTCATAGGGAGGAATGGAGAAAGTGAAAAGGGGGACAATTCAAATGAAGCAGCCCATTGCAGTTAGAAACAAACTTTAATGTATGCATTGGGTCTCCCTTTGATGCTAGTACTGAAGATGTAAATCAGGACTAGGCCTGACCAGGGAGCATTTTACTTTTCTAAGACATTTCTTTTAGATCTGCAAAACACCCTGTTATGTGCACACCAGGACAAAATGGAGACCTCCAAAGAGAAAGGCAGTAAACATTTCCTCTCCACCCTTGCATAAAGCTGGTGCTAATGAAAGCATGTGGGGAAAGGCAGCAAAAAACCAACCCGGAGTTTCCTGTGGTCCTCCCACCACCCTGGGCACTTCTGAGGGAAGAGGGTTGCCCCACTGACAGCTAGAAGTCCGACTGTCCAAAACAAGTACTAGGGATCAGATTTCAAAAAATGCCATGACTTCTGAATTAAGTTAGTGGGAGCTGCACTTTGAACGTGAAGTTTTGTAAGGTACTGTCAAAAATCAGTTCCTTCAGAATTCCATTTGTGTACCAAAAAAATCAGTGGATACTTTCAGTTTAATTTTTCTGTGCTTTAACAAAAATAAACCATCCAGATCCACAAGCCTGTGCTGAAAAAACAGTCTCACAGAGCAGTGAGGGAAGCCCAGATGGAAACAAGTAATTCTGCCTTTAAAGGAGGGTTATAAGGCATGCAGCCACACACAGAACAGCCAGCCGAATACAAGCCACGGGCTCCCTGCCTGCGCCGTGAGCGCTGCCCATCCTGCTCCAGGAGTGCCGAAGAAGCCCTTTGGAAAAAACAGAGCCTTTAAGCCATTAATTACTCTGCAGCAGTGTTTGTGCGTAAGGGAACTGGCTCCAGTAACAAAGCAGTCACAGTGGTAACATGACCTAACTTTCGAATTTTAATAATATTCTTCCACCGTGGCCTGTTATATCATCCACATGTTCTGTAGCTAACTTCAAAGAATTACATGGAATAGAAAATAGTAGCTTCAAGTAACCTTTTCAACTGTGAGAAAAATGCCTTCCTTCAAGAAATTAACTGTAGCACATTTTGTGTTTCTAAACAGTTTCTACTTATTCCACCTACTTGGTGCAGTTAATTTTCAGTGAAACGTCTTACCCACCACACTGAAACCCAAACCATCTTTTTAATAAGAATCACATTTCCTTAGCAATGAGTATCTACAGTATTTTTCTAGTGTTCTGGGAGCAGTTCTCCTTGCTGTTTATTTTTTCTCTACAAACCTTTTTCTCAGAAATTTAACTAAATAAATTTTCTCCTTTAATTGTGCTGTCCAGTTTTTGGTTACAGTATTTGCCCCAGGTACTGCCTCATCTAGCATTTGCCTGGGGAGAACTTACTCCCTTTCAAGATTTTGAAACACATCTCTGTATCTAAAGATACAGACAAGAATCCAGACAGATTTGATATGTCCTACATCCTAAGAAAGATGAAGGTGATGAAATTTGCTAGTAACACAAAGTCAGGGACAAGCACAAAACAGAAGAGGATCAACTAATAACTTTGCAGTGTTGAGAACTACACTAATAAGACAGGACACATATAAACATCATTAGATGCAAGACCTTAAGAGCAAGTAAGAGAAACATGCTGTAAATTGAAAGATTACCTTCTGAAAATGCTAAAAGAGGGGGAGAACCTGAGAACACTCACTAAACACAAGGTTTCTCAAGAGCTGCCATTGTGGGCTGTGAACAAAAAAATTGTGAATTCTATTGCATATGGCAACAGTCAGAAAAATGCTCATGTCGGTGCACAGATGGTCCACTGGCATGTTATAAACAGCTCAGGTCAGATTTGCTCATGGGAAGGGCATGATGGTGAGAGTGTCTGCATGGACAGACAGAAGACTAGAAAGCACATCTGCCAAGAGGCCCTGAAAGTCTTGGCTTGCTTAGTCCAGTGAAGGAAGGCTGAGTGACAGCGGTTTATCTTTATAAATACAGCAAATGGAAGAGACAGATTATTATGCAAGTTAAGAACAGCGTTGTTATGAAAGCAAATGAATAAGCAGTGTCTGATAACAAATTCAAGCAAAAAGTTATGTTTCCAACCACAGGCAGCCTGAGCTTCCTAAATAGTCTCCCCTAAAGGGTATCAGATGCAAAACATCCCAACAATTCTGAAATGGAATTTGAATAGTTTCTGGAAAGATTAACATGGTGCCATTTGTGACTTTTTGCAACTGCAGAAGAATTCACCACATGGACCTTTGGAGCTTCTCTCATGGTATATTTCAGTAACTGAAAATATGAATATGATCCAGATTCTTACTTGCTATCAGTGTAATTCTTTTAATTCCACTAAACCTGAGCCTCTCTATGACCATTGATATTTTAGCTTTTTCTGTAAATTGTTTCCATCTACATTTTAACAACAAATATACTTGTAAAGGAAACAATTGCTCTTAGTTAAAATCCTTTTGTAAATCCTGCCTGTTACATTATAGTTTGGATAAAATTGTTTTAGTAGCTTAAAGCAGAACAAGCTTTAGCAGACCATTTCAAATACTGTTTTATTACATGTGGAAAGATGGGATTGGCTGATGTGTAAACACAATGCAGCAACATCCTACCTGAAAAAATGAAAAAAAATCATTATGCTACATTTAGTTGCTTGCACAGTGCAGACAGGACCTAGCTGTCTCCTCAGATAGTGTCTGTGCTCAAAGAGTAGAAATCTAGACGACAAACTCCTAGCGAATAAAATTCAATGTCAAAAAAATGTATTCTTGAAGCAGCCCCTGTCCTGCCTTGGCTGGAACACAGACCCTGGCAGCACAGCACCTTCCCAGCAGACCTGGTGCAGCCCTGTGTGTGCCTCTGCCTGCTGTTAATCAGCTGTCCAGCTTGCAACAGCGAGGTGTGAGAGCTTCTCCTGAGCTCATTCCTGTTTACTTGTGGAAGCACAGATGTAGCAACAAACCCAAAGCAAACCCTCATCTCCACCATGGGTACAACCCGAGCAGCTGCTAGATAAGAATTATCCCTCCTTTTACACCCAACAGGAAGCAGGAGTGTGTTTGTATTTTCACATACAGTTACATTATACAGGGTGAGCAAACACTGTCACCTAACAACAGCTGAAAAAGGGAGGGGATGTCCCAACATTACAGCCAGGCACAGACTGGCTCCTGTTCCTTTCCTTGTGCTGGCTTTGCTGCCCACTGGTCATTACTGTCAGAGGACCTAACTGTGCTGAGAAGCTAACCTATCAAAAATATACAGTGTGATAGGGCGGGGACTAGGAGAGGCAGAAAGAAAAAGGATGAAGCTGAGAGGAGGAATAACAAGCATGATTCGTGCTTCAGCAGGACTGAGCAAAATGCTACAGATCTCAGCT
Organism: Monarcha castaneiventris obscurior; assembly: GCA_026261815.1. Taxonomy (NCBI): domain Eukaryota; kingdom Metazoa; phylum Chordata; class Aves; order Passeriformes; family Monarchidae; genus Monarcha; species Monarcha castaneiventris. Next base: position 9,560,048 of record JAMPIT010000327.1, read on the forward strand.
GATGGTAGAACCATGGCCTTCAAGAGGCTGCCTGCACCCTGAGTCATGAGCAGGTGCCAAAGGTCTCGGTGAGTTTTGTTACTCTGATAACTATTCCTCAGGAAAGTCCCAAAAGAGTTTGACACTTGATAATAACAAGCTTAGTGACCAATCAGATGTAGTAGCTTAGACCCAAAACAGATCTGTAAAATAAATGCTCTGTCTAGATTCAGGTCACCATTTCCATAGGCTTTGGTGCCACTGCTGCTCCTTTGATCCAAGGGTCTATGTATTTTAGGTGTTTCCAGCTGGGAAAACAAACTGTTGGTAAACTGTGGTTTGCTTTGATGCAACCTTGTTTAGAAAAAATTCACAATGTTCCGTTTCTGTCAGTATGGAAAATCTGCCAGATCAGAACATGATAATACTGTATCCTCATGCTTTTGGCCAGTGCCTTACCCTAAGTCCCCCATTAATAATGAGGCTTTGATGCAACCTTGTTTAGAAAAAATTCACAATGTTCCGTTTCTGTCAGTATGGAAAATCTGCCAGATCAGAACATGATAATACTGTATCCTCATGCTTTTGGCCAGTGCCTTACCCTAAGTCCCCCATTAATAATGAGGCATTATTTGTAGTATTTGCCCCATTCCCCCTTACCTTACCTGTTTCTCATGACTTGCTGCCTTTTGCTTCTCCATGCAAGCTGTTATTCCCCAGACACACCCAGCTCCCCAGAGCCTCCCCTAGTCATTTGAACTCCTAAGCAGCTTTTCATTTCCTTTCATTCGGAACAGAAATTATGGGCTTAACTGACTCTTGGAGATCCTTTAAGCAATGATTAAATCTCCTGACACTTCAGGATATATTTCTGAAAACAGCAGTGTGATCCCAGATAAAAATGTTCTTTTGCCATTTGCATGGGAAGTGATGACTGATTTTTAATTTTTTGTGAAAGTGAGGGCAAGCCTGTTGACATCCTGAGACTTCCTGGTTCATACTCAGTAGCATATCTGTGGCAACATGCTCCTGTAACACTTTGGACATCTGCATGCTCATTAAAGGGAAAGTGTCTAAGAAACTCAAAAGGTTGCTGTGCTCTCAGAAAACAGAACTAGAGTAAATCTGTTATTTATTAATGTTTATGCCAGCAATGACATGAGTACTGAAGGTTTTGACATTTCCAGTTTAAAGTCCTTACTATTTTCCCACATCATTATTTCTATTAACAGTTAACATCTGGAAAACTCTCCTTAAACAAACCTGAGAAATTAATTCCATTTTTCAGCCTAATAATAATTCTTCTGCCAATCCTGTTTACCTGCAAACTCATCTCAAATAGTTTTATAGTTTCTATCCTGCCCTCTCCTGCCAAAAGTTTGTATTCCTCTATACATGTAATAATTCCATCTCTCTGACTTGGCATCTTGTCCTATTGAATCATGCTAATGTCAATAAGTTCTCTAAAATAGTCATAATAGGACTTCTGCTGCTTTCTGCAGCAGTTATCTTTGCAGAAAGCTTCAGCCAGCAAGAAAAGGCCAATGAGAACTTTTGGCAGTATGTAGGACATGAGGCCATAGAAAAGTCCTTGCAAATTCTCTCTGCATTTAGTATGTAAAGGATCCTAAGCAGTATGATGTTAGCAGGAAAAAGATAATTTTTAACCCTGCAGTAAGATTTTTATAGTTTCTTGGAAAGCCCCAGGATCAACAGTGGTTGCTGCCCTGTTTACACTCAAACCAGGTGTAGCAGCAATGAGATCATCTCACACGGGCTGGTTCCCCCAAGGCATGGCATACATTGACCCTCATCAGAGACATACCTCCAGTCAGTTCCTAGGACAATTACGCTCTGAATACAGGACTAATAAAGTTAGTTTAGGAGAAAATAAACTGCCTGATAAGAAGATTCAGGTTCATTGGTTAGCAGAGCAAGAAACTTCCAAATCTATTCAATAGGAACTCACACATGGGATGAATTTGTCCCAAATCCCGCCTTTCTGAGTGTTTTATAGATTTTTAGCCATGAGCATGATCCAGGGCACATGAAAGACTGGAATTAACAACCCTGCACTCTCCTTTTTTAAATACGATGTGCATTAAAATGGGGTGTACTGTCTATCTTAGCCCAGGGGACAGATAAGTGTAGAAGAAACTTATGTCTCTTTTTATAGTAGCACCCTGAACGTATGGCTGAGCAGAGGAGATGGGGGAATGTTTCTAACTTCTGTTAAAACAGTAGCCATTGAAAAGAAAAAGAATAGAAAGAGGAGGAGAGGAGAGGAGAGGAGAGGAGAGGAGAGGAGGGAGAGGAGAGGAGAGGAGAGGAGAAGAGGAGAGGAGAGGAGAGGAGAGGAGAGGAGAGGAGAAGGAGAGGAGGAGAGGAAGGAGAGGAGAGGAGAGGAGAGGAGAGAGAGGAGAGGGAGAGGAGAGGAGAGGAGAGGAGAGGAGAGGAGAGGAGAGCAGGAGAGGAGAGGAGGAGGGAAGGAGAGGGGAGGGGAGGGGAGGGGAGGGAGAGGGGAGGAGGGAGGGGAGGGGAGGAGAGGGGAGGAGAGGGGAGGGGAGGGAGGGGAGGGGAGGGGAGGGGGGAGGGGAGGGGAGGGGAGGGGAGGGGAGGGGAGACATCAGAGAGAAGGCCTTCTGTGCAAGTGATTAGGGCACTTACCGAAGGCATGTGGCATCAGATAATTTCTACCCCAAAAGGCATTAAACAGTGAGTGTATAAAATGCATAAGTAGCTCACTGAACCTGCAGTATGCTTAAAACCCTTTGCTGCGTAGAAACCTGTGAGCAAAACTCTGAACACGCTTTTTCACTGTTGAGCGATCAGTCTTCCTTTGCCACAGGCAAGATGCACAGCCACCTGGATCCACTAGTGTCTCATTCCCTCACAGTAAAATCTTCATGGAACTTTGTCTCCAGGCACTCACAGTTTTGAAAACAGCACTCCTAATGGCACATACAAAAACCAGTCTTTACGCGGGGCCAAATTCTGGCCAAAGCAGTAATCCACATGCTTAGGTTCACAAGTACTGTTTATACACACGGTATCCAGCCCATAAAACGAGTGTTAGTACTTAAGCACTGAAATGCAGTCACTGCAACAGCCTTACATATTTATCCGAAGGAAATAAAAACTGCATATTGCTTACAGCAAAGGGGAAAACGTGTTTGCAACAGTTATACTTGTGTGCTGTCAATATGAGAAGGCTGAATAGCACATTTGATGAATAAGAACTCTATTTAAGAAACAGTGTATTCTAGTTTACTAATCTGTGTGAGAGTGAAATTGTGGGAACAAAAATATTATGCTAATGTGAAACCACTTCAAGAAAGAAATCAGAAAATATGTGTAGTTAATCTTCCACCCAGGAAAATGAAAGCATGAGAACAAGCACTAACTTTTTGCAGAGACAGCTGATGTTGGTGTAAATCACTCACACATTAGTATGTTATTTTCATTTAGAGTTATGTACTGAGCTGGTTTTGTAGCCTATGATTCCTGCTCAAATCTATTTAACAGTAATAGCCATGAGCTTTGTGACTCTTCAGAAATACAGTACAATGGAATTATTCTAGTGCTGCAAAATGGCTCATTCTTACTGCACAAATGACTTCTACGTGCACTAAATCACGCTGCATTAAAAAGAGCTGGTGAAAAGAGCAACATCTCTTCCTCTTCTGTTTCTGCCTCGAAAGGAAGAGAAGGAGAGGGGAAGGGAAGGGGAGGAGATGTGAAGTAAAGCTGTGGTTTTCAAGACTTGCACTTGCATTTCAGGATTTATATTCTACCCACCCGATCTTAGTCAGAAGTAATTATACCTACTTGATTGTGAAAAAAGAAGTCAGAAATTTTTAAGGGGGATTTAAGTGCTAAGTGGAAGAGTTTATTCCATTCCTTTGGCTGACTCCAGTAAAGTTCCAAGGGACTTAGGAAGAAGATTCTGGACTAGCAAAAAAAAAAAAAAATTAGTCTTGAAGTTTGTACAATTTGGTTGAGATAACAAATTGTACCCAGATTTATAGCAGTGATAGCTACATCAATCTGGGTCAAAATGCTTCCTACAAATAGAGGTATTTTCAACTTTTACATGATGTTTTAAGCTGCTGTTAAATTTATCAAGGTACTTCAGATATCGGATAGAGGAAATGTAGAGTGGAGGAGGACAAAATAAACTTTAATTGTCTTTAATCCTCTTCATTTAGTTTATTACTCTTAATGGAAATAATTTTCAGGTGTATGCATTAGCCCTGGGAAAAAAAAAAAAGGGGATGGGGAAGATTTAAAGTTCCCATCATACTGTCTTATCCCTTGGAGACAGAAGTTCCCACAGTGCTGGAAAGCAGGGAAGAGAGCAGGCAGAGAGAGGGGCTGGCCTCACTACAGGCTCCCTTTCTCCTTCCAGCATCTGGATGAAACCAAACTCTGCTCTCTCTCCCAGCTGTGCCTGGTGTATGATCAAGAAGAGGAAAGCAGATTCCATGACTCAAAAAATTATTAAAGCTTCAGCCCGTGGTGGCAGCCCTCACCCTCCGAATGCCCTGGGCATAGCAACCTGCCTGGCTGTGTGTCTCAGGCTGTCACTGTCACTCAGGCCAGAGACAGCTACTTCAGAGGTGGAAAAGGGAAGGGATGATGGATGATTTATGTATAGACACCTCCATCTCAGCTTCTGTGGCTACTTCTGGGGAAAAATACGAGACAAGGGTTGTTCTCTTTGTTGGTGCTATGATGGACGAAGCAGAGTTAAGCAGAGTGGTTTGATGATGATCAGGGTATTCAGCTGCTGGGCACAGCAGCCTGACAACTCCCAGCTTGTGCAGGGTAACACAAAGCAGAACAAAGTTTTTCCAAAATTTTAAAATGGGCCGAGCTAGATGCATGGGGAAGGTACATGAAGGATTTAGAGCTATGAATTAGCTATTTCTGTCATGTAATCCATGTAATTTATCTCAAATATGTACCACAGGATGGGAAAAGTTGTACTCAAAACCAGCTTATTTTTCTCAGTTGATAAGTAATACCACAAAAGGATCATTTAACATTAAGCTCAGTCACAAATGTCATTGTAAATAACTTTCTGGAGCTGGGAAATGCAAGTAAGTAAGATGAAATTTTCAAAGCCTCAGAAGCAATTTTTTAACCCTATGTCATGTCCACTCACTTTGGAAATGTGATCTCTTTGGTCTATTTGGAAATACCATGCCTCAGCAATCCCACGTGTTTCCTTGAGGAGATGCTCTGAAATGAAGGAGGCGTTGAGGGCATGCCCCAACATGGAGGAAATCCCAAGTGACCATGGCAAGGGACAACAGAAACCAGGATATTCCTCCATGCTGGGGAACTCCAGGAGGCCAGACATGGGTCCAGAGGATTCCCCAGAAAAGGAGGAATAAAGCATAATGGTTGACCACAGAGGAGTGATCCCCGAGGGCCATGTTGAGGAAAATTGTCCCATAATTGATCACCTGAAGACCAAATATATCCCATCTTGCAGAAGCACACCACAAAGAAAGACCTTGGAACAAAATAAGCAGTGAGGAATTTCTTCAAGGACCATGTTCAAAGGAGGAAAAAAACGGCAACATTTCCACCTTCAGGCTTCATTACCTAAAAAATTAAAACCCATATCTGTGTATTGCAGTGTATGTGTGTTTCTGTATACTTTTATGTATATATTAAAGCAGGCAAAGTAGTGTCAGGTACTTATGACATGTTGTTTAGGTTGTAAGGGAATTTATCAGGAGCAACAAACAAGTAGATAACAAGAAAGGTAAGGTCTTGCCCTTGAACAAGTAAGACAAATGAATCTGTTTAAGCACTTATACTCATAGAATGGTTTGGGTTGGAAGGGACTTTAAAGGTCATCCAATTCCAGCCCCCTCACCATGGGGACCTTCCACCAGACTGGGCTGCTCAAAGCCCCGTCCAATCTGGTCTTTAAATGCTTCCATGGATGGATCATCCACAGCTTCTCTGGGCAACCTGTTCCAGTGCCTCACCATCCCCACAGTAAACAACTTCTTTCTAATATGTAATCTAAGATTAGATATTCCCCTTCATATAAAGAACCCATATTTCCCTACCCCACCTACTGTCTTGGGGAAATGTCAGTCAGAACATTTTCTTCTCTGCAATCCAGCCTTTTCCAAGGAAACTTGCTAGTACTTTGAGAAGAAAGTCACAGTTTGTTACTAAAACTGATTCTACCACCTGCCTTAAATTTTAGTACAAATAAGATATAATTTTTTAGCATATAAATAAGTTTTTCTTGCAGAATAAGTCTACCTTGAAACAAAAAGGTTTTACAAACTTTACTGATTACTGAGTTTTGAATCTATTTCTGATCCTTTTGATGCCTGAGGTGGCCACCTAAAAACAGAGACCAGACAAGAACAAGGGAATAAAGGTAGGTATTTATTTGAAGGGCCTTCAAGGTACACCCTGAGGAGTCAAAAGGCTACACCCAAGATGAACCCTGGGCCATGAGTTCTTCACACTTTTATAAGTTTTGCCTATTTGCATATCAGGATCTATTCTCAAATTAAAACCCCAATTAATGATGTAACTACTATGAGTTTACTCCCTCTTCTTAAGATGTTGGTTTACACGTTTTGGGCCTAGGATGTTTTGGGCAGCAAGCTTGGAGAGGCTTTGTTATGTCTAACCATCATGAGAGAACAGTAGTTAACAGGCTACAAGAAACTTTGGAGTAACACACTAGGCAGTACAGGATTTGAAAAATATAAAAGTTAAAACCTAAGGCATCCCTTTACATCAGGTGTTATTACACATTACTGTTTCTCAAGTAGAAAAAGTGTTTTCTGCTTTCCTTCAGTTCTCAGTTTCCTACCGAATTGATTTCTGTCCTGATACAATGTTTTACTGTACCTTCTTCTGTAGAAGCTACACTGACAGAATATCCTTTGAAATAGTCTGAATTAGATTTATTTTTTTAAGCATCCAGAGAGGTTAGTTTTGTTGCTGTGGTTGTTCTGTTCTGTCCTTTTGCTAATTAAATTGTTTCATTAAGAGAGTCTCACTTTCTCCTGTCCTTCAACAAAGCAATTGCTTGTTTGCTTCTGTATTAATGGGATCGTTTCACTAATGTGGTTTATTGCACAGCCCTATAAACAGAACCATAACAGCAAGAAAGCACAGGCTGAGAATACGAATAGGCAGATAGGGCTGGGGAGTTCTTATAACTGGGAATTTCTCATATCAGCACTATTGCCTGAGAGAATGTTGCGTGGAACAATTTCCTCTCTTTTTTATATTCTTGGCGGCTGAGATGATCATAAAAGTTAACTTCAGCCCTGAACATGTCTGAACTTCATGAAAAGTTGGACTGAAATCTGTATTTCCAGGAGGTTTGATGGAATGGTCCTTCAAATTCTAGGAGTCTTATTCTGTTGGTAGTTTCAAGATATGCCCTTGGCATCTATTCTGTTTAGATCACTGGAGGCTGAATTTTCAAAACCAAATTGCAATTGACTTAGAGTTAAGACTGAAATTCCATAACAAGTTGGAAGAAGTGGTTGCGGTCAGCAAAACTAGATTTCCACAGCCTGGCTGAGCGATCCAAATGCTGGGGTTGAGCAGTGGTCACACACATTTCATTCCTGTGCTGGCCAGCCTGGAGATGTAGCCCTGCTCCTTCATGTGCACTGGCTCTGGTGTACACCTGACATGCACAAGCCCCCACTTCAGGGACTGGAGCAGAGAGTAACCTCTTTGCTCTCCCACAGAGGTAAACATCCTTCAAATTTAGGTTTCGAAATGACTCTCTGAGTGAATCTTTTTTTCCAGAAAGACCTCAAGGCTTGACTGTGAGACATCACCAAGCAGAAAGCCATCTTCTCTCTATGTCTTCTGGTAGTCAATGGCCCTACCTGAAGAATTGTGTCCTATTTCCAGTTTCCCCTTCCAGCCTGCCTCATGGCCATTTATTTACACCGTGATGATATCAGAAAACACTCTGTGAAAAGCTATCCTACCTTTGAGCAAAAGAAGTACTGTGAATGAGACTAGGGAGATGATTTTTACCTTTGTGTTCAGCATTCAAGAGAATCATAATTTATTCAAGCTTCATAGGCACTGTTAATATTGGAGAAGATTCTGAAAATGAAAACAAATTTTGTTGAGGGCTGGATAAAGTGTTTTGTACTGAGAGACTTCAGAAATCCAATCTATTTAGTTCAACAAAGATAGAAATACAGTAAGTTCCTTCATGAGGAGATAATACTAAGAATATGTTTAATCTGTTGGAGAGAAGTGTACCAAGAATCAGTGGCTGAAAGCCAAGGCCAAAAAAAATTCAACCTGTAAAGAAAAAACCTTTTTTTAAAAAATCACTGTGAAAGTAATTAATTAATGATGGGAGGGGAATCTGCCAAGGAAACAGGGGATTTTCTTTTCTTGATGTCTCCAAATCAAGATTGACTAAGTTTCTGAGGAAGTGCTTTTACTAAATGCCAATTAATGAGCACAGTACAAGGGTAATTGGGTGGAATTTACTGCTCTGAAATGCACAGAAGGTCAGAGTAGATGATCTAACCATCTCCTCTGGCCTTAACTTCCATGCATCTATGAATTATCCTAGTTTTTTTGGCATGCAATAGGATTCAAAAAGCTAGTCTTTGAGGTAAAAACTGTTCGAGATTTGCCTAAGGAAAATAATCTTCTAGTTCACACAAAGGAAAACCAGATTGATCTGTATTAATGGTGTCTGGCAGAACATTTTCTAATTTTCTTGCCAAAGTTTTGGTGAGGGCTTTATTGCCAACTGTAGGAAGTGATATGCATTGATATAAAATATACAAACAATTCGGTAACCTTCTCATGGGAGTGAAGTATATACAACGAACATTATTTCTTTATTTTTTTCCCCTTCAGAGAATTCAGGAATTTGGCTCTTCCCAAAGTGTAGCAATCATGCCTAAGCATTTTATAGACTTCTAGTGAGAAACTGCCAAGCCTTAGAGACTTGTCGAGGGCAGAGGTTGAGTATTAATCTCCACCACTGTCTTTTCAACTACATCTGAGCTCCCTCTTCTGACATTTAGATTTCTTTTTAACCCTTTAGAGGGACTGTAAGATAACTCCACCAGGTATACTCCCTGGAGCAGGTACTGCAAATAAGCCTTATCAGAGTGCTGTGGACAGTAACACCTGAATTGCAATTCCATTGACTGCAGGTTCATATCCTATAATTTCAAGCAAGTATGTGATCTTTTCTGGGTTATGTAAATACTTGACTTTTTTTTCTTTTTACGCTACAGCATTTTGCTGCCACTATCTTCTGTGGAAAGCCTTTCAGGGTAAGTTTTTCAAATACAATTATACTAGGAATAAAAGTCCCCAGGCACTTCAGCCACTTCTTCCTGATTTACTGTAGCTGGATATCTTCCTAGGATGCTGTCCAGGACACTGATTTTAAAGCTTGCACAATGTTTAAGGGAATCAGTTCTTTATTGTCCTCAGAGGTATGCACTCTTCTTTAATCACGTCACAAGCCCTATTGCAGTTTATGTCTAAGCTGTCATCCTCAGAGGACAACATTTTATGCTTTTTTAAATATATAGATCCATATGAATAAATATTTCCTTTCATTTTGGCTGCCAGGGTTGACAGCATTCTTGTACTTCTTTTTCCTTTTTTTTTTTTTTAAGCTTGTGGTAATATTTATTTCTTTGGTTACAATTGTTTTTTTAACATGTAAAGATTGCCTGCATAGTCACACATTTCTTCAGATATCTCCAGCCACAACCATATTTCAGCACCCCCTCCCAGTCCCTTCGGTGTATCCAAAGTTTCACCTTTGTCAGATATTTTTTGGCAAGAAGAGAGCTCCACGGTGGCTATTAGTTCAGCTTTAGCAGCTGAAGAGAAAAGGGAAGACTATAGTCAGCTATCAGCATTTTCAATTGACTTTGCATGATGTTGAAGTTCCTCCTTTATGCTTAGAATTTTTTGTCAAACTTCTTTTTGTCCAGGTAACTGTTTTTCAAGCATGATAAAAATTTGCCACTCAAAAAGTCTTCATTTTACTCATTTGATCTTGAACATGTCTCTCACACTCCAAAGTATGCTTGTCCCTTAGGGAAGACAAAGGGACAAGAAGCCCCACAACATAATTTTTTGTCATGTTTTAAGATGCATCTTCTGAAAAATACCGTGATGATGGACTAGGCTGTGTGGTGATGGTTTAATTTCTGCCAGTACAATCAGATATTAAAATCCCACTTGATCCCTAGGCTGGCAATTAAGACCTCACAAAAAAAGCAGTGGGTTATTTATCCATTTCCTCAAGGCTTTTCCTACCAGACTAAAGTCCTCTGGCCACCTCATCTTCTTTCAGCAGATTTGCTTGATAATACCTGCTTCCTAAAATGGGTACCAGCAAAAGACCAGCAATGAACTAGTGACAGAAGAGCAAAAAACCACATGAGAAAATGCTAAAAAACAGGAAAGTACAACATATCAAGAAACAGCCTCTACAATGGAAAGGATGATTTTAGAAGTATATTGGTGCGCACTGAATTTGGTTTGACAAATGCTGACCTTTCACAAAGCAATAACAGGCAATTCTGTGCATATTTTCCATAAAAACTAAGCACTAAATTATTGTTGCCATTCAGATTGATAAAAGTTTTACCATCAGTTAAAGTTTTTTGTATTTAAGTTATGTCTTTTTCCACTTATAAATACAAAATTCATTGTAGAGTGGGGAATATACAAAAGGAAGGACTGAGAGAAATTAGAAGGCAGCCCACAATAGCTTAGCACACAGAAATTTGATCTTTCAGCTCTACATCTCTAAGTTATGATGCTGCAGGCTACAGGAGGTACAGTTTTACTCTGACAAAAATATCTGTCTTGGCTGGTACCACAGAGTCATCCCAATCAATATGAATTTCCATCCTCATCCTCACTTTCATTCTGATGATAAATTTCATCCTGAACTGGAAAGTTTCCCTATTTGAAGTCAAAACAAGTACATTAATGGGAAAATGTTTGGCTTCAAAATTTCATTTTCAAATGAAAAATAACTCTTCCCAAAATCAACCATCCCTCTTCAAGTGTAGTATTTGTATAGTTGTTAATTACAGCTATGTTGTAACATTATACACTATATATCCATAAGGATTGGTGATTTGTATTTCTCGTTTTCCTTGGACACATTAGTCTTGTCTTCCTTACAACTCTTTGTATTTCAGCTCCACTGGGCACAAAGAGGCAGAAGATTAATTTTGGACAAGACTTATACAGGCTCACCATTCTACTACTGTGTTTTCTAACCCCAGGGTTAGCAGGGTTAGGCAGTCAGTGCTGAGAACAACGACTTAATTGAAAACAACTCCCTAATCTGTAAAGCAGCTTCTGTGTGAATGCTGTCACAACTAGAGACTCAAAACTCTGAGTGTAGACACTGACTCTGCTCTGCTCATTTGCTTTGCAGCTGGTATATTCAAGCACTGGCACGACTGCTTTATGCCTTTCCCTCTGCGCATTTATATTCCGGAATGTAGTGACACAAATGCATTACTGTGTATGACTTTCTGTGGTAACAACACTGATTACACTTGAGTGTACTACATCAGTTATAGTGGCAGGAAAGGTTATTAATAGACCTTGTTTGAAGGTAACTACTGTTCTGGGAGGAGACGATAGTTGTGATTAGATGCTCTCAGTTACAAGTATGAATACATGACCCTGAAAAGTAACTGATACCAAAGCCTGTCTCCTCTGATGATGGAAGCAAATATCTGAGAGCTTACTATGTTTACTCCCTTGCCAGGGATCATCAGATCATCAGACCAGTGACGTGAGAAAAAAAATCAAAATATTATAACATGGTGGGTTGTGCTTTACGGAACAGAGAATCAGAGAAATGTGACTGATAATTTGGGAGGCTCTTTAGAGACTAATAAACTAGGGGGAAATAAAAATTGAAAATGCAAGGAAACACTTTTTTTTGGATGGAGTATCTTAGGGAAAAAAAAAAATCCTGCATATGAGACCTAAATACAACATCCAGATGGGAGTTTCAAGTTCTTCTAGGTTATGTTGACTGTTTATGTACAGGCATATGTCTAGAAAAACGCATTGTGAAAAACGTCAACAATCCTTGTGTAAACTAGCTGTAGGAGTGTATTCATTATGTTGAACACTCAAGTCTGGCGTTGCAAAAACAAAGCCGCTGTTGTGATACCAGCTAACAGGACACAACATGATCCTGCAGTGATAAAACAGATAGGATTTGCAGGGTTTAGCATGATGGGACACTCTTTCTAATTTGGCAAAAACACAATATATACTTGACTACTTGGTCACTGAGCAACTGATGATTGAGGCTCAGCCCTGGACATAATGCTCAAAGTATTACTAAGAAAATATAAATAAGTGGTCTATTTAATGTCCATACAAGCCTGTCCTTTTTTTCCAGATTGTCACAGATTTCTGCTGGCATCTAAACCTACAGTGCTCAAATGAGTATCAGCTGCAGGCTGTCTTACAGATCTATCAGATGTAAACTAGACATAAGAATAGGCAGAGAAGGCACTCACATGAATTTCTTTCAGGTTAATGGATGCATTAGTAACCACCCAGATTCTATCTGGGATTCTGAGCCCTGACTTGGAAAATGGAGATCTAAGCCTTGAAATGCTGCGCTGACTGAGGCCTCAGGAAAACTGCATTCATAAGCAGCAGGACCCGTATGCAGGGATTTGCTTTGTTCTTGAGTCAGGGAGGAGGAGATGGATGGAGGGCAAACTGAATATCTCTTCTGTGATTCAGTAGGAGTGGAAAATAAACAAGAATTCAAGGGCATATTACAATTATTACAGTCAAATACAGAAAATGCATCCTAAATTCTTTCCTGGGACAAATCACAAGGTAAATCTGTGGGAGAGGCTCAAAATTTCTTCCAAATGACCTGTGAGAGGACTGGGGAAGAAATTCCAGGATCCTAACCTTTACATCGAGGGATCTAAAGGTCCCTTGATTCAAGGTGTCCCAAGGGCAATTGCTAGAACCACACAGAGAGTATGTCATGATGATGTCCAGGGTATTGCTCAGGAGAAAGGGGAGACAGGGGTGTCACTGGGAGCAATCACATCCACTGCTCAGAATGGAAAGTTTAAGAAGCTGCTTCTTGTATCTTCCCTTCCTAATGCTCACTCCTTCAGCACCAAATGTGCATTCCTCCACCTCCTCACAGCTTTCCAAGGTTACTCATAAGGCCAAATACTCCCAAGGCTGGTGGGCAAATGAAATTCTTCTTTCGATTTCACTGTCCTCAGGCTCCCTACCCCTGTAGCAGGCCCACACCCTTCCTCATGATTCTACTGAAAAGATTCCCAACAAACTCCCCAAGGAAGACCCATCACGGGTACAAAGCCACACTTCTCTCTCAGAGAGCAGTATAAACACAGACTGTGCAGTAGACTTCAGATTCATAAAAATCTAATTTAGAAAAGGTGATTTAATGGATTTAGGAATATAGATTGAAACTTATAAAGCTTTTGCTCTACAGCTGAAACCAGCCTCAGTTTTCCTGGAGGACCCAAGATAATACATTTTGTCAGTTGTCTGCCTAAATTCTGCCTTCCCAACATGGGCAGAAAACTTTTCTTCCTCTCTATGATTTTGTGAGAATAAAATCGGCTGACGATCACAAGGCGCTCAGATAGAATGATACAGACCCTAAAAAGAGAACATAAAATATAGTTCCAGACTACACTTCTGCCAATATTTTCATTTCAGATTTGAATTCAAAACCATTTGCAGTGCTTCTGTGTAAAAGCTTAACTTCAGTTAAGGCACTGCATATGAGCAGTCATGAGCCAGTATGTCCTGTCTTCTCTAATCCTTTTTCTTGTTTCCTTACCTTTTGCTTCTATCATAGCTGCAGGGGTTTCAGATTTGAAGTGTGATGCTGGGCTCGGGAAAACTAAGATTTTTTTTGCCCCTTTCTGCTGACATTTTGTGTGACATCAGGGAAGTAATTTGACCCTTTTGTTTCCAGTGCACAAAAAGAGAATAAAGATGTTTTCTTAGTCCCATCTGCCAGTAGGACACAGCAAGCTCCCCTAGCTGCTCTCGACTACATTGGCAGACAGTGAACCTTGTCTGCACCTTGTCTGAGGCCATTCACCACCACCATGGCCACAGAAGAGAAGAGGAGCTGTTAACAGATGGTGGCTGTAATGCCAGGCCCCAAGCCACTCCAAGCAGATCCCCCAGCTTTGAGGTTATGAGGAGAAAGGTGGTACTTTCCACCCACCTTAATCCTGCTTCCATATGGCTTTGAGGAAGAGTTGCAAAGAAAGGGGAAGGTGGCTGACAGATAGCAGGAATAACAGGAGCCAAATCAGGAAGCACAGGACATTTGAACCTTTGGATGTTTTCCATTTTTCTCTCTGTGTGGATTGGAGGCTTGCTCTGCTCCTGGCTGGTCTCCCCAGCTTCACAGAGCACCTCATTTTGCTCCCAGCCTTCCCTGCAGTACTCTTCTGTTCTCCTCAAGTATCCTCCTCCCTGACAACTTGCCTTTTCCTCACCCACTGAGTAGTGGAATGCTTTTTTTTTGTTGTTTCTGCTTCTGCTGCTATGTCTTCTTCCCCATTCCTTGTCTATCTGTAAATCTGGGGCTCAGGAGGAGCTAGCTATTACTCAGCATTCGACTAGCACCCTGAAAAACCTTATTTCATTGGCCCTGCTACTTTAATCAACATGATTATTATTTTTCTTGATTTTGCAACAAGGTAAGGAGACAAGCACAGGTGATGACAGATCTTCCACAGTTCTGTAGGAGCTGGTTGCAAAGCAGTTTTCAGAAAAGCAGATCTGTACCATTTCCATGTGTTCTTTGTCATTAATTATCACTAACATTAGGTAGAAAACAAAGCGCTTTAGTTACTAACCCTGTGAAAGCTGCTTAAAAGAGAACAATATGTATCTCCCTAACATCATTAATAGAGCTAATAAAAGCACACTGCAACCTGTAAGTGCAGCTGTCAATGAGGTTTTCCATAAATTCTTTTGAAATCAAAGCTGATTTGATTGTCTTTTTCAGAAAACCCCAAATATAGTAGTGATTTAAGTACTTCAACACCTTACCTCTCACATTTTCTCCTAATCTTCCACATCTGCTGCTTCAGTGGTTAAGGTCTAGTAAATACCAAACTATGACTTCGTTAATGAAGCATGAGTGTAACTTAAAATGTGTGCTGATTTTACCCAGGATGCCTCCCAGCTGACATATGTAAATACGCGTGCTCAGTAAAGCAGAATTAAAATCAGAACTTTAGTTACTCTTATTTCTGTTTCACTTCAGCAAGTTTGTGATACTTGTAAAGGTTTTTGTATGATGAATAGAATAGTGAGCCAATGCATAACAGATATATTTTTGTGTACATATACTTCTGCTGATTTGTGTTTTGAAATATAAAGTTTAAAGGAAAAAACACTGTGTTTGGAAGACTTCCTCCAAATCTAATTGAAACCACAGTCAACAGATCAGTTACTAAAACTAAAATTAAGAAATACCAGTCTGAATGCTTCTCTTGATTTATATTTTGTTACTTTTTCTGAAGACTCTAATAACTGCTCAAAAACAACAGTGAGAGCACCACATTTGTACAGCACTTCTGCAGAGCTGGAGAGGAATTTCACTCAAGGAAGCAAATTACATTTGAAAGTAATTTTGTATAGAGGGACTGTCGCTGTTCTCACCGCAGCCTAGTAGAGAAACAACACAAAGACCAGGCGCAGGGTCAAGGGACTTCCAAGTAACTCAAACCAAAAAGAAAATACATATAGATAAAAAACTAAAACCACCACATTTTCTTCATTCCGTCATCAAACTTGGTGATATTGCAGTAGGGCCATCCCATGAAGATTTGAGGAAAAGAAAGAAGCAGGATGATTTGCCCCAGACCTCAAGGCATAAGAAGGGAAAAACATAGCTACATTATGATACTTCCAAAGACCCAGCTTGTGCAAAGCCCACTGAGGCTCAGGACCTTGTGCTCCACTAGTCATTTACTTGGCAACCCCTGTTCTCCCACCCATGAGCACAGGGCCATACTCCCTGGCAGTGGGCTGGAGTTACCCCGGCCAGGGTTTCAGATCAGCACTGCTAGAAACACCTCAGGAGGGATCTAATCCCTCCACAATGTCCACTTCCTACAGAGTGAGTGTAATGTTCTAACACTTGTCCAGTCCTATAAATTTCTGGAAACCACTGTCATGTGTCACCAGTCTGCACCGAAACCCAGACAAACACAAACTGCATTTCCTGCCATGTCTTCGCAGAAGAAATCGGGAACCCATGGCTTGGAGAAAGGTGTGGTCAGCCTTCCTCCTCTTTCCTCACTTTTGCAGGCTAGGCAGTAAATGCACTGTGTATACCTGATGACAAACAGGTAGATAACATAATCATGTCTCAGTCTCATGTGCTGTGGTGACAAAACCTCCCCCCTGAAACCTTTCAGACAGTCTGGCTTTTTCTGATCTTACACAATGCCTTTTCAAGATACAGTCATCTGCTTTGAAGCACACCCTGACAGCACAGAACAAAGAAAACTTCCTTTCCTGGGACAGTGACCAGCATGGTGAAGGGCAGGAGAGCTGTGCTTGCTGATGACAAAGGACAATGACATTACAGTTTGCTGACACTACAACAAAGCTGAGCATCTGGGGCATGAGAGCCCTGCCCCTATTCTCCACTGGCCAAGTCCAAACTCACCTCAGCTCCTCGGCCTTTCTTCACCCCCAGCAGCCATGCTCCTCTTTCTCCTCAAGCAAGTGCCAAGGAAAGGTAGAGTTTCTGTGTGTGTAACATCACTTTTGGACCTTTAGGTGACAGGAAATGGGGAGGAGAGGGGAGGAGAGCAGGAATCACCCTACGCTCTGCCCTCTATAAAGAGGTTATAAATGAGGTGTAAGGTATGAGAGGTGAGTTACAAAAGCCTTTGAAAGACTGGTCTCTGCTCTATATGCTCATCTATATTGATGAGCTCATAAAGAAAGAAACCTTCCTTATCTGCATCTTCTAAGAAACCCACCAACACTTCGCTCAAAGAGTTTGATATCATTATAATATATGCTTATAGCTTTTGACATTTTTAGTATTATCACTGAAGACTCAAATCATACTCTCCCCATAAAGAATGAACTTTGCAGTCTGAAAACTGTCTGCCTGCTTAAGCCAAGCTCAGCTCCATTTTGAACCTTCCTGAATGTTTCTGTTTGTCGTCACCACAGAAGTCACAGCCTGTACAAGAACTGCATTACTGTTTGCTGCAAATGTGCAGAGAAGGAAAGATGATCTCAAAAAGCTTGACGCTACCTGTTTTCTCTGGGCACTGAAACTCCAACTGCACATTCAGTGATAATTATGTCTTTCCCATTTCTCTTTTGGAATTTTTCCTGCTTTTACTAGTGTGGAGGTGTTTCATACTTGCTGCTCACAGATTTCCAGACCACCCATGAATGCATTGCAAATGCTTTGTATGTACAAACTTCGTAATGCTTAAGAATACAAAAAATTCCTGTGACTATGCTTCATAAAATTTAGATTTACAGGAAAGCATTTCTTTATTTTTTCAGTAATATGAATGCAGTATTAGGCTCATAAGCATTTAAATGAGTCAGATGCCTTATTAGTCGATTTCAGAAATTTTTCTTTATACATGAATGAAAAATTTAAACTGAATTAATTCTGAAAGAAATAGCGCTGAACACAGCCATATGAAAAGCAATCTGAAAATTCTGACAGGGGTAAAGAAAAAGAAATAAAGTGCCCGTGATATATGTGGGGCTAAGGATGAAAGATAAACAGTTCTTTGCATGTGCTGTGTCAAGCCAGTTGTTTCTCCAAAGCTCTTTACAGGCTTTATGCCCACACACTGACTGAGCTGCACATCCTCCCTAGCAAATCTCAGTAAGATGCAGAAAGGGGAACTCTGCTCAGGGACTGCCAAGATTAAAGCACCTCAGAGGCTTAAATTTGCACTTTTTCTGTCCTTATGCTAACCGATAAGGCAATGTCAGTCCACAAAGATAGGCCTGATCCCACAGAGATTTCAAACTCAAAATAACTACCAATAAATCCAAGGGAAAAAAAATAGAAATTAATGGTTTAACCAGTCATTTCTTTGCACTGGTAGGTGTAAAAGCAAAGAAGGTGTTTAAGGAAGCATACAAAAGAAGATAATAATACATTTTGCAGAGTTCCTCATAGGCATGAAAGGCAGTATGGCAAAAAGGACATAATTGCCACACTGAAGACAAAAAAGGGAATAATAACATCCAGAATCATGAGATAATTTGAGGAAGATACAAAATTTCACCCCTTGAATGTATGTTTTGCTTAGCATGGTATGCCCAGGAAATGAAAAGGGACTAACTTAAATAAAAACGAGGAACTGGGAATGAGAAGCTTTAAGAAAAGAGAACTATAAATTCTGTAAGAATAGCTACTATAAAAAGGACATTTACATGTTAAGAAGGAAGAAATAAAGGATGCAGCTGAAGATTGTCAAAATAGCTCTAAGCCAAATGTGAAATAGTTTCCAGTAATTCAGATGCCTCATGGGCAGCCAGGTCCTGGGCTCTCCCCTGCGAGAGGAGCACTTTGAGGCTGGCGTGGTATGATGGCATGTCCTCCAGTATGCTCTCCGTGTTTCACATGCCAGCCAGGGAAAAGGAAACTGATTGTAGGGGAAATCGCCATCTGCTTTTGTCAATAAAAGGCCGCATGCGTGCCTTGAGCCTAAACAGACTGAAGGCAGCCTTTTATAGCTGCATGGGGGGAAATGGGAGACCTGACAAAAGTGTGAGAAAGTACAATTTAAAAGGAACAAACAAAAATTACTGTGACACTACTTCATCTGCTCTGTGTAGACTCCAACACAGTATCACAGAAAGCATGGGAATTTATAAAGGCAGGGGTTCACATTAAACCTGTGATTTTCTCGGTTTCTGAGTTCCGAGTTTCAAGAATGTTACTACAGATATTGTTTTCTCACACTTTAATGTAATTTGTACTGTACAGGGTAAAAAGATTGTAAAGTTTCTCTTTCCTATAAATGTATACAAAAGGCATTTGTACGCCTCATTCACTGAAAGCACCTCACAATCTTTGGTGTATTTATACTTCCAAGGCACATGGACAGGTGTATTAATTTCCGCATTCCATAAACCTTTCAATGGAGGGACAAGATCTCAGAAACACAACGTCTTGAAACTAAAGGGATTATAGGCATAGCTGAGGCAGGACTGAAAACAATATCACACTCTGAATCACATAGAATCACAGTGTAGGCATTTCTGGAGATCATTTGGTCCAATCCCCCTGCTCAAGCAGGGCTGCCAGTTGTCCAGGACTGTGATCAGATGACTTTGGAGGATCTCCAAGGATGGAGGCTTCACAGCCTCTCTTTGGCAACCAAGGGGAAGCTGGCTAGCCCATAGTTCACCAGATCCTTCTTTTTGCCTTTCTCAGTGACAATATTGATATTTGCTTTCTTCCAGTCCTTGTGATTCTGCTCTAATCACCACAACTTTTTCAAAGATAACCAACAGTACCCTCGCAGTGACATGAGGCAGCTCCTTTAACACTTGTGGGTGCCTCCCAGGAGATCCCATGTGCTTGTATACATTCAGTTTGTTTAAATGTTCCTTTCGATGCGCTCCTCCTCCACCAAGGGTGAGTTTTCCTTTTTCCAGACTTTCCTTTTGATGTCAGTCTTGATGTTCCTGAAGGCTGGTCTGACCAGCAATGTCTACCTTACCAGCAGAGGTAAAGAGGGCATTCAGTATCTTGATCTCTTCTCTGTCCCTTGGCACAATGGCCCCTGCCCGCATTCAGCAGCAGGCCCACAATATCCCTGATCTTCTTTTAGCTGCTGGTATGCTTGTAGTAGCCCTTCTCATCTCTCACCAGACTTAACTCTAAGTGGGCTTTGGCTTTCCTAATCACACCATGGCACACTGTGTCTGTATTATTCCTGGGTCACCTGCTTCTGCCTCTTGCGTTCAGCCTTTTTCAGTCTGAGCTTAGTCAGGAGCTACCTGTTCACCCACGCAGCCCTCCTGCTGCCTTTGCTTCACAGTGTCTTTATAGCAGCTTGGATACAAGGGGTGTGTGTTTGGCAGCATAGACACAGAGAGTTCAAAGCAGAAGAATATTCTTCACTAAGACTTGGAGCCAGTTCATCTATGCTTGTATCCATGTCTGCTTCCAACATCCACAACAAACTGTACCACAGCTAGAGCCCCGACCCAGCATGCTGGTCTGCTGGGCAGATATACCTACAGAGACTTACCCCAATCACACGGGGAGCCTGCCACAGGGCAGAAATATGGACAAAAATGCCCCGGTCTTTAACCAGTTATTTCACCAATAACCCCTCCTGTCTCTTGCATTACACGTGTGTGACTTTCTAAATCCAGCAGCTGAATTTGTAATCATTAACCCATTTGTTTTAACAATCCTTAATTTACTGCCCTGAAGCCTGCAGCCTGGACTGTAGTTTCTTGCAATATTGGTGACAAAAAATGACCTTTCAGTCACTACATGTTCAAAAATCAGTACATGGCTTCAGGAACATTTATACAACAAAATTCTAAAGCCATTGTTAAAAAAAAAAAAAGACCTATATTACCCATTTCTTACACAAGGAGGCTGGAACAACCCCCTCAACATGCAGACAGTAGTTTCTGTTACCTATTACACTCAAAAAGGTGGCTCTCATCCCACATATCCATTCCCCAAAGACAAGTGAACTCGCTGTATAAGTAAGGTGAACTCTTCTACAGGTTTGTAAAAGTGGTTATGGACTTATTCCTTTGCACAGGCTACACAGAATCATAGAGTCATGGAAGATCCTGAGTTGGAAGGGACTCCCCAGGACCATAGAATCCAATCTTAAGCCTCCACAGGACACCGCAAGAATCACACTGCTGCAGTGCCCAACTACCTACAAGGTAATTTCCTAATATCCAACCTAAATGTCCCCTGACAAAATTTCAGGCCATTCCTTCAGGTCCTGTCACTGGTCACTACAGAGAAGTGACCAGAGTCTACCCCTCTACTTCCCCTTGTGAGGAACCTGTAGATAGCAATGAAGTCTCCCCTCAGTCTCCTCTTCTCCAGGCTGAACAGACCAAGTGATCTCAGCCACTCCTTTTGTGGCTTCCCCTCAAGGCCCTTCATCACCTTCATGGTTCTTTGGATGTTCTTTAACAGTTTATATCCTTTTTATAGTCTGGTACCCAGAACTGCACACAATCACAATGAAAAACAAGGTGCTAAAAGACAAAATACACATAGAAAAAACACTTTCTAATATGAAAATGTTTAGTCATAATATAAACCAAAATAAAATTGTGGTGGGTATGTAGTATCAAAATGATATTCTGAAGAGTCTAAATCATTCATTCTGACAATGGAAGAAAGAAAAAAATATGAAAAATCTGAAAGTTTGGTGTATCTAACATGAAATGTCAGTGAACAATCTCTCTGTTGATGGGTTACAAACTGCAGCTAAATCTACAAAAGGACATATATGCATTTTGGTTGTCCAAACACAAACTGAAAATTTAAAGCCATCAGTAAGTTGCTGAATTAATCAAATTGGACCCAGGAAGCTTTAAAGTATTATCTGCCACTGCTTTTCAAAATGCCAGGAGACACAAGAGGCAAGATGTGTCCCCAGAGGTGTCCAACCAATAGACCATGTCTCACCTCAGCTGCTCTGTCCCAAAGCACTTCAGAAGCAGCTGCTCAAAGGCCTTCCCTGGAGAAACACAAATGAGGTCTCTCTGCATGATGTCCAGACCAACTGAAGCTTGTGTGGACATTGATCTACCTGCATGTGAAGGAAGTCCTGTCACATGAGAGGGAAGGGGCCATACCATGCAGACCTCGCTTACTCTAAGCTGTGCAGCTGACCTGTCTAGCTGGAAATGTGACAGTACCAGGGCATACCAGCTCTCTGCTCAGTGCTCCACTTTGCAAAAAAAGTTATTATTTGAAGGCTGAACAATGAGACAAAACAGGATCATAACTGTATATTGAAGTCACTGGGTCAGACTGCTAACACAGGGCTATGAGGGGCAGGCCTTGCTTGCCCCAAGAGCCACAAACTAGAAAACAGAAACACTTTCAGAAGAGTAAGGACCAGAGGCAAGCTGTCTCCCACTGCCAGGCAGGCCTGCTAAGCAATTAGACTGCAGAATCATGCTCGGATTTTGGAGCAATTACTATGTAATGCTCCATGCCAAAGAGTAACTCTTAATTCCTTTGTTGAACAGCTTCAGCAAGAGAAAATGGAAACACTTGTGCTCACATTTCTTCATCCTAGAACTTCATGGGAAAAGCAGAGGGAGGTAAATGAAGGGATTCAAATTTTCTTAGGTGGGAATTAAAGCCATGCTTCCTGGATGAAAGGGGACTGCCTCTTAAGCTTTCAAAGGGGCAAAAGCACCTCACGGCAGGGAAGAGGTCAGAGTGATGGCTTCCAAGTAAAGGGATATACTTCTCTACAACCAAATATAAGGAATCCAAGTTTCTGAGACAGGCACAAATGCTTTGTATTTCCTATTTGTGATGTATTTCTGTATAGCTGGGGATTACATGACCACTGATATAAAATCTGTGCCCTACTAGGATGCCAGACTGTACATGTCACATACATTTCTGCCAAGCTGACTGGGATGCACTCTATAATGTTTATTCCAGCTACCTGAAGCAAACAGCCGTTGTGAGCTGAGTATAACAACAAAAACAACAACACAGAACCAGAAACTTGTACTGGATTAACCTTTTGCACCTTGTGGCTGCAGTATATTTTTTTCAGGCAGTGAGAATCATAAAACCAGACTTAGGGTACCAGCCTCTACCTGCCAGCTGGGCAAATTACAGACTTTGGCACTTGGCTTTCTCCCCATAGCCTGAGCCCTACAGAGAGCCTAGGCACTTGATGTGGAGGCTGTTAATTTAACCGTAAATCAGTTTCAATTCACAACAACTACATGTCTGGAATCCAAATCTCTGAGTCAAGCTCAAATGCTTCCTATTTCCTATTTTAGACAGATTTCTGTTTAGCTGGGTCCATCAGTTTCATTTCACACCCTGTGACACTTTTCAGCATAAATTTACATGATTCCACTCTTATGTAACTCCTGTCCCCTCCAAATCTAGCTGGAATTCATACAAGCCAGGCTGGCTGTAGCCACATGACACAAAGTAGTCATCATTAAAGCACACGTGGTCTTTCAATAAAACATGATATCACCTATCAATCCCATTCCAAAAGATGCCTGCTCATCAGGCATTTTTTACTTAGATCACTCTTCCCAGAAGAATTGAAGGAGAATCAGGAAACCAGAAGAAAGAACAAGTTGCAGAGAAGGGGGATTGTGTGAGGCAGTGGTGCTGTTGAAGCACATGTCAATGGAACTGAAGCTTAACTTCATGCTCAATCAGGTTTATCACCTGCTTGTCATCACTGCAACTTGTCTGGCCACACCAAGGGTTACAGAAGCTAAACCACCAGGAAACTACCCTTCCCTGCTCAAAAAGCCAGGGAGGGAGGGAGGGGGAGAATGGAGGAGGCGTACTGGGGAAGAGAGAAAGAATAGTTTTCTGCTGTGTTAACTCTCCAAAATGGCTTATCAGGAGGTCAGAGGAAAGCCAGGGGTACACACAATGGAGGGAGTGGAACTGTAGGGCCAGAGCACAGGAACGAAGGGAGCAAAGGACTACTGCTGCAATTGACTTACTCCTGGTAACGCTGCTGGGGGACTGCAGTGGAGCAGTATTTGTCCTTAGAACTGAAGGTCGTAAAGGGTTTACAGCTCTCTACTATCTCTATGTTTTTTTTGTCCACACCCTGCTTAATGCAATGAAGCCCCAATGCCCTCTCTTTGCTGCTGAAATGGTGCTCCTTAAAGCAGACCCAGCTTATTTATAGAATGGACCAGTCTTTTAGTGTAATACTAACACCTTCCTTGCCAGTTATTGTGTCTTGCTGGGATTGCCCTTAAGGGAGGGGCTTGGGCTTTACTGGAGTGTTTTTGCTTTTTTATCACCTAAGAACATTTTTTTGGTTGGGTTGGGTTTATTGTTTGTTTCCTTATTCTTGATTTTAATTTGTGGATTTTTTTACTTCCCAGAATTAACCAGCCTTATTACTGGAGGCTACTTATTCAGTTGGTTGACAGATATTTTTTTATTAGCTATGAGAGATACCAGCTGTATGATACTTTAAAAATATATAAACTCTGTTAAGTTTTCAGTTTCCCAGCACACTGGACATTCAAACAGCCTGGATCCTATTTAACAAACATTGTTGAATGTATTCAGCTAATAAAAGCTTGGCAAATATTAGTAAAGGGCTTGTAATGGTTGTGAGTGACATAAAGGTTAAAAGCTTTCGATAGCATTGCACCAAACTGGAGTAAAGCTTGAAGAAACTGAAGTGACGTGTCAGTAGGAAATCACAGTACTGATTCAGACATCATTAAATACTCATTTTTAGGGAACCGGAAAAGATGCAACTATTCTGCAAATCTGAATTTACTTTTGAAACTTTTAACATTATTTTCCTCATATTATCCTGTTCCCCCATTACCAGAACTGTCCCGGTTTGACAGTTCCTGTGAAAACAAGATGTTTTCTGTTCTATGCTTGTCTTACATTGTTTCTCCATTAGGGCAGGACAAGAGAAGAAAGGACTTATGGTAGATAAGCATATAGGGAACATTATCTCTTGGTGTAAACTTTGATTACCATTTTTTAGTTTGCTTGCTGCTCTCTCTGCACATAGGAAAGGTGTCTGTGTACCCCAGGACATAAGGAGGTTTCCCAGCACCTCCTCAGAGCTCAGATCACCCAGGGGACAGTACAACATGAACACTAGAAAGCACACACACTTTCAGGATTTCTGTAAACATTGGATTCCAGCTCCCAAAACCGCTCTTAGACTCACCTTTTTTAAAGGCTTGTCTGGACGAGAATAAAGGTGCATTAAAAAAAAAAAAAAAGGTGTCAGTGAAAACTTTTAATTAACATGTTTTCAAATTCTCAGTGTTGACAGGGTGTGTTGCATTTTAGTGCATTTGCCAGCAAACAAGTTAAAATACATTTGTGTCCCAACTACGAGGGGCAAGTTAGGACATGTTTTTAAAAGTTTCAAATTTTAATAGGAGTTAAAACATGTTCATGATTGTGCTTTTACCTTAGCAGAGTATGAGTGTCACTGATGGGATTTTCTGGGACTCCAGTGAGCAGCTGCTGTACTGGCAGAGAGTTGTTACTGAGCAGCTTTCTCCTTTTCTTGAACTGTCAAATGAAAATACCATTTTCATACCTGTATTTCAGGTATATATACCAATTCATACCTGTATTTCAGGAATGGATGAAGATGAATGTTTTAGACAGTACAGGGCAAAGAAAACAAAGCTGGATACTGGTGAGCTGGGAGGTTTGGCAGTGGCTGCAGGAGTCAGAAGCCCTGCTTTCATAGGGTAGTAAACTGCAGTTTCAGAGGACCTGATGTAAGGTCAGGATTTCCAGAGACACATAACCCAGCGTGTGGCACCACCTTCGGCTTTTGTTCTACATGTGGCCAAACACTTTGCAGGGGCAACTTTGCCTCAGCTGCTCTTGGGCCAAAAGCTATCAGCTTTTTTCCTAGCCTCCCCACAGAAAGTTAGTGCAAAGCTGACATAAGCACTACATACCACGCTTATACCAGGCTAACTTGACAGGAGGGTTTGTTTATGCCCAATCAAAGTTGTAGCTGCAAGGCACAGATTTAATATTAATGATCATGAAGTCACAGCCAAGAATCAGTAACACTGAGTCAGCTGAGAGGCTGATTTGCTGGGTAGCACTGCACAAAGTATTTCATCAGTCCACACCTCAGTCTTCCGCCTTCCCAAATGTTGAGGATGAAATGTGCTGATAGGAGTCACATTTTGGAAGTACTGCAAAAAGACAACTTCATCTGGGGGGTGCAACACACTATTAGAAATCAGGAAATTGCAGTGATGGGGCCCTTAAACCTTTGGAGGAGCAAGAGGAGGCAAATCCTGCTGCCCCCCCAAGAACAGCTCCCCAGCCCCATCTCTTCTTCATTTTTGGGCTCCACAGAGCTGTCTCTCAGTCATGGCTGTCATGTTCTTAGATATATCCCTACACATGATGCAGGGGGAATATGGGTTTTTTGCTGACACAGCTTTTGTGGTAAAAGCCTTAACACAAATACACTTGACAACTTTTCTCAGACACTAAATCTCCAACACCTTATACACAAGCAACTTTACACTGGTACATCCTTGCTCCTGCCACAGAAATTCTATGACAACTTTTTTTGTGGAAGGCACAGTAGAAAACTGGTATTGTCATATTCGTAACTGATCAGTCCTGCTACAAAACACTAAAGAGGTCTTTCTTTCTTTTTCTTTCTTTTTCTTTCTTTCTTTCTTTGTCTGTCTCTCTTTTTCTTTCTCTTTTCCCTCTCCCTGCCTCTTGGAAGGAGATTAAAAGATCAGGAACTTGAGTAAAGTACAAGTTTAAGAAAGAAATCTCCCCTTCAGCGTATCTCTTTTCTTGGTGGATAAAGGTATGGTGAGACAAGGAGCAGCCTGGTAACTGATGGACTCAAGCAGTCATTCGAGGGGTTAAATCTCGTATTTGCACCTCACGGTCAAGGGTTTGGGTTAGAGATAGCTGTCCAGGTTTTAATTGCACTGGGACTGACAGAGGGACCATACATATATTCCAGATTTCCCGCTTGTCCAGAGACTCTACAGAAGAACTTGTGGAACTAAGTACCTAGAGTAAGATCAATCAAAGCTTTTTCTTTTTTTACTTTCTCTTTTTCTTTTCAAGTTGTAAAACATTGAAATGGTTGAAAAACATATCAAAAGCATAATGCAAAGCACAGTGTCTAAACTCCCAGTCACTCTGTGAAATTTTTCAGTGACACTACTCTGAAATTCAGACATAGCTACGGTGGAAAGTAGAAACGCATCTGCCCGTGCCGGTGAAATTGCATATACCCGTTCAGGATGGACAGGTGCCTTTGGATACTGATTGCGAAATCCTGTCAAGGTCTTCCAGCAGGTCTTCTTAGGTGATCTGTTACATCAACCAGTCTAAAAAGATAAAAACCCAAACCACCACCACCAAAATCACGATTTGCTTAAAATCCAGATTAGAAGGAGCAGAGGAAACACAACGCGTGCAGCTGAGAAGAGGGGAAGGATCCCGAAGAAGGCAGCTGTCCGGCTGGCCGTGCCCCACGGTCGCGTTCCCGTCACGCCGTAAGGTGAGCCCTCCGCAGCTCGCTCCATCTCTCCTGCCGCCGGTGCCCGCTGCCGCACACCACTCCGCCCGCACGCCCGGGAGAGGCGGGAGCCGGCGCATCCCCGGAGAGCGGCTCCCGCCACCGCGGCCCCCGGGAGCTGCCGCCGCGGCGCCCCCGGCCCCGGCCCCGGCCCCACCCGGCCCCGCCGAGCCCAGCCCAGCCCAGCCCAGCCCCGCAGCAGCGGGGCCGGCGGCCGCAGGTGACGCCGGGGCGGGCAGAGCCGCCCCCGCCCCGCTCCGCTCCCGATCCCACCATGGAGGCCCCGCCGCCCCCCGCCGTCGCCAGGGAAACCGCCCGGCGGCGCGGCCCCGCCGAGGGAGCCCCGGGGCGCGGCGGCGGCACCCCCGGCACCTCCGCCCTGCCGTGGGCGGACACCCCGGCAGGGCCGGCCCCGGGGACCGCGGGTGTTGCCGGTGCGGGGCGCTGGGGTGGGCGTGGGGGCTGCCCCCGGGGGAGCGGGACGCTGCTGCGCCGTGCTCGGCGGGGCGGGCGGCGGCGGCCGAGACAAAGGGAGCGGCGGCAGCGGCTGTGCGTGAAATGCGGCGGGAGGGAGGAAGAGGTTCTATCCCGCCCCCCGTAAAAAAACACCAGCCAAATGCCCCTTTTCGCCCCCAATAAACGAAATATTCCCTCGAACGGTTGGAAGCCACCGGCTGCCCTCGGCGGGGTTACCGAGAGGCGGCTCTCGCCGTCCGCACGAAGCCCACCGATCCCGCCAGCCCCGGCAATCCTCGGGGAGAGGGAGGTGGGCGGCTGGGCCGAGCCTCCCCGCTCCGCAGCCCTTCATTATCCGAATCATTTTAACATCCTTGTTTATAAACAAGAGGCGTTCGGAGGAGATTAGCCGACTTTGGGAAACGATCGTTCTGACGCTCGTTTCTGCTCCTTAAAAGGGGATTGGGGTACCCGGGGGGGAGGGGGGTCTGGACCAGCCTTCCCCGCATCGCAGCACGGAGGGAGGGAGCCAGCCAGCTCCCCGCATACGCCGCCCCCTCCCCCGAGAAAGGAAATCACTCGGGTCCGTGATATTTCGCCCACCCCAGCGCTGATAAGCGCTCCAGATCACCGTTAATTCGCGTGCATTGGTTTCGGGTTACATCTTATTCGAGGGTTTAAATTCAACGTAAATACACACTCGGGGCTGAGGTTTGGGAAAGCGCGAATGTTTCCCCGATAACGTCGCTTCGCCCACTACTTGAGTGCATGGAAATGTAATCGTGAAGTGGGTCACCGCCTCAGAAAATACTTTAAAAACACAAATCAGGAATAATCAGACAGCAGAATTTAATTAGAGCCGTAGGCTAATCACAAAATATTTTATTCCAAGCCAATATCGCTATGGGGGAGGGGTCCGTTTCTGCTCCGGCAGCGGCTCCTGCTGCCGCTGCTTTAGCGTTTGCAACATCTGGCCTACAGACCTACTAATTTCGACTCGTGATCTCGTTCGGCGAAACCCGATCTACGTGGTTCAAATACCTTCCAAATTGGGGGCGATTTAACAATCGCGACCAATTAAACCCGGGGAAGAAAAGAAAAAAAAAAAAAAACAACAAAAGGGGGGGGAGGTGGGGAAAAAAAAAAAAAAAGCAAGCAGCAAATCCCTCCTTCCCTCTCTCCCCCGCCCGGGGCTCGCACACACTATCTGTTGCTCTCTCACGGCGGCAGCGGGCGGGGGCGTGCGGCGGGGCCGGGACGCTCTCACTCACACTCGCACTCGCACTCGCACTCACCCGCACGCCCCTCGCACCATTGTCCCTGCCTGCCCGCCCGCCCCGCTCTCTCTCTCTCTCGCTCTCTCGCTCGCTCGCTCGCTCGGGGTGTTTTGTTGGCGGCCCGGCGCGGGGCCCGGCGGAGCGGAGCGGCACATTCATTATCGGCCGGGGGCCGATTTCAAACCGCTGCCATCGCGGCTCCATTGTTCGCCGGGCGGGCGGGCCCCGCCCCCCTTTGTGCGCGGCGGCCGCGATTGGCCGGCGCCGGGCGGAGCGCTGCCGTCACCGCTCGGGAAGCCCATTCATCTGTGCACTTGGGCGTTGGACTCCGCATCTTATTAGCAACCAGGGAGATTTCTCCATTTTCTCCTTGTCTACAGTACGGCTACAAATCTGGGATTTTTTATTACTTCTTTTTTACTAAACTTGGGCTCCTTTTTTTTTTTTTTTTTGCTCGACTTTTTCCTCCCTTTTTTTCCCCTCCCTCCTGTGCTGCTGCTTTTTGATCTCTTCAACTTTAAATTTTTTAAAAGGAGTGCATTATAATCGGTTCTGTTCTCTCTTCTCTTTTTTTTTCCCCTCTGGTGTGTGTGTGTGTTGCTGCTGCTGCTGGTCGCCCAGTATTTATACCAACCCAACGCTCTTTGTTTCCCCTCCTTTTGGATCTGTTGAGTTTCTTTGTTGAATAAGACAGCATGGGTGCCCAGTTCTCCAAGACCGCTGCAAAGGGCGAAGCCTCCGCCGAGAAACCTGGGGAAGCAGTGGCTGCATCTCCATCCAAGGCGAATGGACAGGTAAAAAACGAAAAGAAATTTAAAAAAAATATTAAATCTACTCCTTTTTTTAAGCCAACTTCGACGGACTCTCTTTCGCATCCTGTTTAATTCTTCTTCCTTTGATGCCCCAGTGGCACATTCAATGGAGAATACGGTCGATCCTTTTATCTTTGCAACTCGAGGCAAAGGAATAATTTCTTTATTTTGGTTAAACGGGCTCGGCTTTGAATGATCCGTTCCTTTATCTTTCCTGCGTGGGGGGCGGGGGGGAAGGGGCACGGTTCTTTCTTTTTTCTCTCTTTTTTTTTTTAATCCCTCGTGTATTATGGTGGAGTGTCCCAATGGCTCGTAAACGGAAGGATCTTACACCGCTTGGCTTTTCTGCTCGTTTAACCTCCTCCGGAATACGCTCGGTGCCTGGCGCGGAACGCCTCTCGTGGCAGAGCCGGATGGCCGCGTAGTAGCGGGGCCCGGAGCCGCCGGCCGGGGGGCTCCGCGGGCAGCCCCCTCGGGCGAGAGCGCGGGCCGGGGGCCGCGCCGCCCGCCCCGTCCGCGGCAGACCCGCCGGGGGATCGGCAGCCGTGGGGGCACAGCATTGTGTCACCCACCCGCGCCCCCTCCCCACGCGTGAGCCGGGCCGCCCGTGTCCCCGCTGCCCCGCGCAGCGGCGGCGGCGTTGCGGGCAGCCACCCCCCGCCGCCCCCGCAGCTGCCGCCCGGGGCAGCCAGCCGCGCTCCGGGCGCCTGAAAGATGCAAATGCGGCGTGAGCGGGGAGGGGGGGGAAGGCGGGGGCGCCTCGCCGCACCGCCTGGGCGCAGAGGGGCCGCGGCGGGCGGGGGGCCGGGGCCGGGCCGGGCGAGCTTTGTTCGCCTTCCCCGCCCCGCGCCGCCGCCGCGGCTTGGACGGGGCGCGCCGGGGGCGGGGGTGCGCGGCGCGGCCGCCGGTGCGCGGAGCCGGGGCGCCCTCTGGCGGCGGCCGCGCACTCCGCCCGCCGCTGGGGGCGCCCGGCCCGGCGAGAGCGCGGGTTTGGAACCGCGGGGAGCGGCGCGGCGAGGCCGGAGGGCGGGCGGGGAGGGCGGCGGAGGCGCCCCGAGACTCCCCCGGGCACCGCCGGTAACGCTGGTCCCTGTCTTGCAGGAGAACGGCCACCTGAAAGTGAACGGCGACGCCTCCCCCGCGGCGGCGGAGGCGGGCAAGGAGGAGGTGCAGGCGAACGGCAGCGCGCCCGCCGAGGAAACGGGCAAGGAGGAGGCGGCCTCGTCGGAGCCCGCCTCCGAGAAGGAGGCGGGAGAGGCGGAGAGCACCGAGCCGGCCTCCCCGGCGGAGGGCGAGTCCTCCCCCAAGACTGAGGAGGGCGCGACCCCCTCGTCCAGCAGCGAGACCCCGAAAAAAAAAAAGAAGCGCTTTTCCTTCAAGAAGTCCTTTAAGCTCAGCGGGTTCTCCTTCAAGAAGAACAAGAAGGAGGCCGGCGAGGGGGCCGAGGGTGAGGGCGGCGCCGCCGCCGCGGCGGCCGAGGGCGGGAAGGAGGAGGCGGCGGCCCCCGAGGCGGCGGGCAGCGAGGAGGGCAAGGCGGCCGCCGAGGAGGCGTGCGCGGCCGGCAGCGCCGAGGCGGCCAAGGAGGAGGCGGGGGACTCGCAGGAGGCCAAATCGGACGAGGCCGCTCCTGAGAAGGCGGCGGGAGAAGAGGCCCCGGCATCGGCGGCGGGCGAGGAGCAGCAGCCGCCTCAGCAGGCAGCGGAGGGGAAGGCGAAGGCGGCGGAGGAGGCGGCGGGCGCCGGCGCCGCCACGAGCGAGGCGGGCAGCGGCGAGCAGGAGGCGGCCCCCGCGGAGGAGCCGGCGCGGCAGGAGCCCCCCGCCGAGAGCAGTCCCGAGGGACCCGCCGCCGAGTCGGCGGAGTAGTCAGCGCCGCCGCCGCCCCTCGCCGACGGACTTTTCTTCCCCCCTGTTTGTTTGTTGGAGTGGTGCCAGGTACTGGTCTCGGAGAACTTGTCTACAACCAGGGATTGATTTAAAAGATGTCTCGTTTCTTTTTTTTCTCTCCCCCCGCAGCTCCCATCTCAAATCGTTGTGTGTTGCCGCCATTCCAACGGGCGGAGGGGGGCTCCCCTCCGCCCTCCTCTCCCATCCTCTATATTTTGGGTTTTTTGGGGCTTTTTTTTCATCAGTATTAATGTTTTGTTTTGGTTGGTTCGGTTTTTTTTTTCGGTTTTTTTTTTTTTTTTTTGGTTCGTTTTATTTTTTAATTTCATACTTTGCAACTCTCTTCATATTGTAAAACTTGTGCCGATCGGTCTATGGACATGCCCATATATGAAGGAGATGGGTGGGTCAATAAGGGATATCAAATGAAGTGACAGGGGCCGCAGTGGGGAACCCGGGGCGCGCAGCCCTTGCCGGGAGCGCGCCCCGCCAGAAATGATGTAAGGGGTTAGTCTTTTTTTTAAAAGAAAGTTATTACGATGTATTTTGTGAGGCAGATGTTCTATAAGGTTTACAACACTACAAGTCTTGATTAAGAAGGAAAGGAAAAAGGAAAAAAAAATAAAAAATAAAAATCAATACCCAGATAAAGAGATCATAGTCTTAGGAATTCATTTAAACCATAGGAACTTTTCACTTATCTCATGTTAGCTGTATCAGTCAGTGATTAAGTAGAAATACAAGTTGTATAGGCTTTATTGTTTATTGCTGGTTTATGACCTTAATAAAGTGTAATTATGTATTACCAGCAGGGTGTTTTTAACTGTGACTATTGTATAAAAAAAACAAATCTTGATATCCAGAAGCACATGAAGTTTGCAACTCTTTCCACCCTGCCCATTTTTGTAAAACTGCAGTCATCTTGGACCTTTTAAACACAAATTTTAAACTCAACCAAGCTGTGATAAGTGGAATGGTTACTGTTTATACTGTGGTATGTTTTTGATTACAGCAGACAATGCTTTCTTTTCCAGTTGTCTTTGAAAATAAAGGAAAACTCTTCAGATGCAATGTTTTTTTTTGTGTAGCATCTTGTCTATCATGTTTTTGTAAATACTGGAGAAGCTTTGACCAATTTGACTTAGAGATGGAATGTAACTTTGCTTACAAAAATTGCTATTAAACTCCTGCTTAAGGTGTTCTAATTTTCTGTGAGCACACTAAAAGCGAAAAATAAATGTGAATAAAATGTATAATTTGGTTGTCTTTCTTTTATGGATACTCTGGTAGCTTAAAGGGACTAGCCAGTATTGCCTAAATTTGTACAGAGAAAGTCATGTGTCCTGTTAGCACTAGCTTTGAAAACTAACCTGCCTGGATCTTGGACACTGTAATACTGTGCATTTTACAGAGAAACTGTGCAGTGCACCAGGTAATTTGTAGGCTTCTCTGGCTTTAAAAAGAAGACTGGAAGGCAGTCTGAGCATGTACAGTGTATGATTCTCCTGTCCAGACTCCATCTTGCTTTTAAGACCAGAGGCATCCAGCGTATAAGGGTCTTGCCTCTTGAGGAAAATAAGATTTAACTTGAATTGCTTAGGGTGGGGCACTGAAATTTTTGTGCTGAGTTGCTTAAAAATTAAGCTCTTGAACAGATGTCCCACTTAGGTCTTGGTATGCTGGTCCTACTTTGCTACCTAGATTAGCTTGAAAACTTTAGCCTGGAAGGAGAGGGGGGAAACTAACACTGCCATTCTACTTAAAGTAATTAAAAGCAATATTCTCTTTTTTTCCTCAAGTGCTATTCCCATGTACAGGTGAGTTTCAAAACAGATTTCAAAATTTGTCAATAAAAAAAAAATTACTTGGTGCTTGCCTCTAATTGTTAGGCTTTTTGGCTAATTTCCAGCATATTGCTCAGGGCATATTATGCCTTAATAAAACAGTCAGTTCGTGTAAGAAAAGCAGCAGTGGTGTTTGGAGGGTGGAAATTGATTCAAGAAAGTGTTGCTTCTAAGTTTATAGGAGAAAGTTTAGTGTTACACTTATTTGCTTCCACCATTTTCAGCAGAAACTCTTTGGAAGCAATTATGATTCATTTTATGAGAAAATGGCACGTTAGCACCTTGTTCCCTAAAGAACAAAGCCTAAACTGAATGAAGTATAAGTAGATTTCCTGCTGAATGCATACTTCTTTTTGTTTTGTTTGGGTTTTTTTGATTTTTTTGGGGTTTTTTTGTTTTGTTTCATTTTTTAATTCAGTTGTCTACCATTTTAACTTTGGCTTGTATGTACTCTAGTTGCCCTGGTATTTCTCTATAACTTTAGAAATGTATTGAAACTATGCTATAATTGCTGAGGGACAAAAATAAATGGATGTAAAACAAGATCCTCCACACCAGTGTCATTCTTGGAGTACATGTGTTTGAAGTCTAGTGAATAACTGCTTTGCTAAGGGGTTTTTATAACATGGCTGTAAAAACCTGTTCTGAGACGCATAATGTCTTGGCCATAGAGTCAATGTCTCTTTTTAATAAATATATATATATTTAAATCCAAGGATTCTTAAAGAGAAGTCTGAATTTCTTCTTTTTTTTTTTTTTTTGGTCAAACTATATATGTACATATGAAAAAAATAATTGCTAGTAAAGTTCTTTTTCAGATTTTTCTTAACCTCTCAAACTTTCATGGTTTTTTTCCTCACTCAGCTGGTGGTTTCTGAAGCACTTCCTATTCCTGGGAGTGCAGAATTGCTCCTGCCCCTGGCAGATGGACTTCTGGCTTGGGGCTTTGTCATTCTGTGGCTTGGCTTGACTTGAAATATATTTCCAAGTCCTAACACTGGTAGAGTTTCAAAAGTGCACCTTAAGAACACCACTTACGTGGTCTGCTCTTCTGGTCCCAGCAGTCGGGTGAGATTTGATGATGCCAGTTTTCCACTGTGTGGTTTAAGAAGACAGAAGTCAGAAAGGACTTGGAATCATGGAAATGGAGGAGTTTTGAGCTGCTACCTCCTGCCAGAGAATTGTGCAGAAGCATCATCTTTCCTACCTGGGTCCCCAAGGGACTGAGTAGTCATTTCTGTGGAATTGTGGAATATCCTTTTTTTATGTACAAGAAAAATGAAGGGGCTGTGTGTTAGTGACTGGTCAGGTGGTTCATCTTCTTACTGAGAGAGCTTTATACTTTTTTTTTTTAAATTGCATTGGTTGCCTCAATGAAAATGCTAATTATAATAAGTATTGTAAGTTCAACAAATTCTCTCAGAGCATATGTGAATTTAAAATGTGTGATTTCAAACCAGTTTTCCTATATTGTGGTTCTTTTTAAGCAGAATGTTATTATTGCTATGAACACGGTAACTTCTGTTGTGGTGAAACAATGTCATATTTTTTAGGTAAAATTTACACTGGAATCTAATTTTGCCTGACATGGGGCTCTAGAGGTTTACTTCTTTTGTTTATTTACTTAAACTGAGGCGACAGTTTACCTCGTTCAATAATATAACCTGGTTGTACAAAAGTGCTTTCAGATATCATACCTATCTTGGTAACATCTTTAATTAATTTCAGACTTTCCAAATCACAATGTCTGACCTCAAGTACTTGAGTTTTGTATCTGGTCCTGATACTTATTTATGTGAAACTGTAGACACTTTGCGTTCAGGCAAGGAAGCAAGGAAAGAAAAGGGAAAGGTGGGTGAGGGAAAGCGGAGCTGAGGCTTTAGTGTCTGCTGGAGTGCCATCACCTTCTTGCTTGTATCCACAACCCCTGGATACAAATCAAGTCACTGTATCAACTTCTCATATCTAAAAACTCCTGTTGGTTGTATTAGATGCAAGTGTTGCATATGTGGGTATTTCTCTCCTTTATTATAATGTAGTCTATGTTTTAAGAATATTCTTTGTTCCACAGTACTGTTTGAAACAGCTAACTCTTGAACATCACTTGCCGATGATTAGATAAAGGTCAAAGGATTTCATCTGTTTTGGTTGGGTTTTTCTAAGTTACAACTCCTTTAATATTGCCTTTTAAAAAAATCTAGAATAATACACATTATAGTCTGAAACTGTAATGCTGGTTAATGGTTTCCTGCTAAATTAGTCCTGTGAATTCGGTCTTCATGCTATTTGTATAGTGAAAGAGTAGTAAAAGGTCATCACTGGTGATATGGACTGGTTTCAGTGTTTGTTTGTTTTGGGAGACTGAATGTGTTTTCCATGATGACGTTGCTTAGTTGAAAGCATCCTGATTCTAGCTTAGGACAATTTTTTTTACCATGCTCAGGTCACTGAGATAGAATAAAGCAGGTACTTTTTTTCCTGAAGTAAGGAGCAAGTGACAGTGGTATATTGTTTATAACATGGTGTAGACAGTGGGGTTAATTTGTTCTCCCTACAAATCCAAGATCCTCAGGTAACTGTCAGTGAGTGGAAACTTCTGGCACTGCGATGAGTCCGGCAGGGCAGAGGCCAGCAGGCCAGGCAGCGTCCTGTCACTGGAATAAGGGAGTGTAAGAAGTGGTGCTACAAAGAAGTGCAGGGCTACTGAAAGCCTGTGTGTTGGCTTGCCCCAGGGAGAGCCAGTGTGGTGCTGAGGTTTTAAGGTCTGTTGCTTGTTTGGGGATTGAGAAAGGGAAGATGTAGCAGCGTGTTTCATGATGTGTTTGCAGAGACAACTGTTGAGCTTGCTCTGAGGTGGAAACGTTGCCTATGGGGAAGATCAGAGGAGGGTTAGCAATGGGATCAAAGTAGCAACTATGCCTAAACAGAAGAGTGACCAAAGTAGCGCCCTGTGAATGAAGTACAGAGTTAGAAATATGTAAATTTGAGTTGTATTGTTGAGTACACTTTTTCTACAAAAGCAAGAGACTTGGATTCAGAATGCCCCTTTTTTAGGATATCAATAATGTTATCTGATGGAGGTGACATAAAGCTTAAGTTAATGATTTTAGAATGTTTTGAAGTCTTGAGGAGGGTTACAAGTATTATTTACATCTTTGCCCTCAGTCTTTGCTGCAGGAAGGCATGTTTATCCAAAACAGGACTATCAAGATACCAGGTGAAACGAGGCATTAATATTTGCAGTTAGAAAGACAAAAACAAGATATATGGAATATTAGTTCTCAAAGATATGATGAATTTAGATAAAATAGCAAAGACATTATTCAATTAAAGGGAGGGAGAGGGTCTTTTTTTTTTTCTTTTTTGGCACATAACACAATTCTGATTTTTGAACTCCAAGTACAGGGAATTATTGCTGGTGGTGTATGCATTTTTATCACCAAGTAGGCAAATATTCCAGGAGTTAGGATTCTTATGTTAGTTCCTGTGGCCCTGTATGTGATAACCTGCACTTGAAGAGTGCTGGAGAGGGAATGTTTTGAGCCAAGCAATGCCACCTTCTGAGGTTTTTTCCAACACTACAGCTGACACTGTTGGTAATAAAGTATTTGATAGTTGCTCTTTGCAGAGACCATAGTGACTAGAGATTTATTTTTAGGTAAGGTTCAAGCTAGACTCTTTCTCCTGAAGTTCGCATCTTAGTTTCTAAAAAAAGAGAAAGAAAAAATACCTATGTATCTGTTGGTTAGGTAAGTTGTTCTTGCTGAGTAGCTCCAATAGCTGCAAGAAATTCCTTGCTAGCCTATACTAGAGTAGTTATTTCTCTGAAGTTAGGTATGTAGAACCACCTGAGTATTTTAAATTAATTTGATGACACAAAAGCCGTGCTTACAAGGGTCACCTGCTGTTCAAAGGAAGCAAAAACCATTCATTCTCACTGGAAAAGAACAATTTTGAACTAGTTGAGACCTGCGTAGGCAGGGCCTTTACAAAAGGAGACCAAGAGGAAAAAAGAAACCAAT
This sequence comes from Monarcha castaneiventris obscurior, assembly GCA_026261815.1. NCBI lineage: Eukaryota > Metazoa > Chordata > Aves > Passeriformes > Monarchidae > Monarcha > Monarcha castaneiventris. The sequence continues at coordinate 9,597,696 of JAMPIT010000327.1, forward strand.
TCCCAAGCTTTAGGAAGAAACTGCTTTTTCTAGCCCCCTGAAGCAAAGCTGTCATAGATTTAAAGTACCCCTTTTCTGTCTTTAAGAAAATATCATTTATTTAGGAGAGACATTGTTTCCACTGGAGTGCAGATCTATGTTCCTTTCAAATAGTGAATGTCCAAAATGGATTGGTGAAGGTAACATTTTTCAGGAATGAACCATTAGGCCACTCACAAGTCCCACATTGCAGTTTAGGGGTCTGTTAAAGCAAACTTACCAGATACAGCACCTCTGAGGAGACTGGGCAGTAAGTATTTCCCACCTTGGTAATTAAACAAAATAACAGAAATCATGGACGTAGAATACAGGAAGGAACATGATCTTTTTATTTTTTCCCCAGTACTATTTTTGCATATCCTACATATGTTTTTGCTTTCTAATAAAAATCCAGGAAGATAATTCAAAGCAGTGAAGCGAGAATAATTCCAAAATTTCTTTGAATTCTTTCTCCTGTATGTTTTTATACAGGTATATTTGAAAATGGTTATAATATTTTATTCTGCTGTTTAACAACTTTACAAGTTAATGTTCACATGGAGAAACAATGTCATATGTATGCTAAATTATATAACTTCCCTTTTATGGATCTTGGTGACACTAGAATGAGGCCAAAATGGGCACTTTCCAAAAATTTTTAAGCTATGCAATGCACTTATAAAATTCCCCCATAAATGTTGCTAATAATAAGGGAAATGCATTTGATTCTTCTATGTAGGATCCACGTGGAATCCACATGAAATGATGTGCAATAAAGGTACAAGAAAGTACTGAGTTTGCCTGAATTAAGAGGCTGAAGACCCACAGGTCCATACTGGCAAAACGGACAGGAGCACTTTCCCGTGTTGCTGTTACAAATGACAAAAGTGAAATGCCACTGGAAACTTAGCCTTGTTGTTATATATGTGAGAGTTTATACCCTGGAAGTTCATCAGTTCTGGCTTTTCCTCTGCCTCCATCACACAGAGTCTTATGCTTAGCAAGTTTATGCATTGAAATGATGATGCAGAAGTAAATTACAAGCTCCTCTGGATAAATCATCATAAAAGTCTTCTGTTTTCAATGTAAAAATGATACTTTTTGGTCATCATTGCTGTCCACTGAATGCTGTGTTAATCTGATGATTTTTTTGCCTATGTGTTGCTTGCATAGAAAATTGTAATTTCAAGATCATGGAACTTCTGCTGTTATTATAAAATGGGCCAAAGAGAGCAAAGAAGGGGAAAATACCTTTCAAGTGATGTTATAATAGGACAATCAACTTTAATAAACAGAGAGATTCAAAGGCAACTGTTCTCTGTTTAAATTTCAGTGCTAATCTAATCTAATCTAATCTAATCTAATCTAATCTAATCTAATCTAATCTAATCAATCTTTAGGGCCTTGAGTCGCATCTTGTTGTTGTTATTGCATACATGTTATGATAGTCATTAGTTGAGTAATCTGTCGATATATAGAAGTAGAAACAAAACAGTACTTCTGAAATTTCCCTGCTCCTAAATGCTTCATGGCAGGTGTGCCAGGTTTAACTACAAAAGCAATTGTTGAAGAAACAATTTGTCACAGAGAGGCAGAGGATGGAAGTGCTAAGTTGTTCCTGAGGATTTTAGGAGAAATAAAACGCTCTTCATCTTTTGTGACAAAGATAGAATGAGGACACTTGTAGTGTAACTTTCCAGGAGAGCCACACAAGTTTCCAGTGAGACCATAAAAGGGTGCTGAACATCAGATGTTCCCAGCAGCACCTGAGTGAAGCAACATATGTGTAAGAAATGCAGCATTTGCAAGTGAAACTGGACATTTAAAAATTTTCAATACTGCAGGATTCCTTCCACGTGAATCTGCCATACTGAAGGTAAACAAATTGCAGATGACAGTGACATGGACAGCTGGTAAGGAATCCCACAGGAGGAGTATGGCCAGGGATGGCTTCTGAACAGCAGTATAAACAAAGGTTCATTTCTGTAAGACTACTACTACTAGGAAATATTTATATTGTGATATGGCTCAAAAGGCCAAGATTAAATATGAGTCTTGTTTGTGCCAGGCACTGCGTGTAAACATCTATGAGAGACAGTCTCTACTCTGAAAAAGCTTCCAGGCTAAATGCAGAAAGGTTAGGCTGCTTCACTTCCTACCATTGTTAGAATCACATTTCTATTTGTCTTGGTCAAGATTATGAAGGGAGAGGGAATAAATTACCAACTTCCTTTTTTTTCCCACCCCCCTACAGGTCTGTTATGTGCAAGTTTCTTTTCTCACTTCATGCTCTTTGCCTTCATGAAAGTGGAAATGTGATACTGAAAGCCTTGCCATCCGTGTGCAAGCGGCCAGGGCATTTTCGTGGCCACACATATTGATGGGCAATGCAAGCAATAACAAGGATTAAGTTAGAAGTGGCTCTTGAGTGAAAAGGTCAAGCAGCCCCAAAACCTTGAAATATAGCTCGAAACAGATTATCGATAGCTCTCTAGTGACACTTTGAGGCCGTTTTCATGTACTGAAACGCAAATACTTTCACCCCTTCAAGTGGCTGTTTTGAGCACTGGCAGCAATTTCCAACATGTGGTTTGTTGGAAAGGAGGAAAGGTGCCTAGTTTAGGGAGAATATTTGCATTTAGACAGATGACTTTTTTTTCGGGGGCTATTATTCTTTGTCAAAAGCTATCCTCAGCTTTATCAAACATTGGTATATTAGAGTACGGAAATGAAGATTCCTCATAGATTTTTTTCTGTTAAGAATGTACCTTAATCTGAATTTTCCAGTTATAATTTGTGATTCCCAAGAGTTTTAATAACAAGTTCTCCATCTAAATTGTATTTCAAAACTACAGGTATCAGAAGAAAATGTATGCATTCCAGTTGACTTAGAATGGAACTACTGGAAAATTGGTTCAGATCCATCATCTGGAATGCTGTGAGTCCTCATGAACCAGCAGCCTTGCACGATGAAATCAGTGCGTATATTTTGCATAAATAGAAGAAAAACATGTTTATTATTTCATATTTATTTTCACATAGCATTGAAAAAAGTGGCCTCACTGGTTTGTAAAATTGATTGTGTTCACTGTGATTTCTAACACATTATGCCAAATTGATCAGAGGCACTTACCTGAAAATCACAAGTTTAAAAACTTTGCCAGTTTTCCTCTAACACAGACAGGAATGGTAGTGCAGGGATTGCCTGATGACATTTTCACCATCGTGTTCCATAAATCAGCTAAAGTGGTAAAAATGCTTGTGGTTTGGCTATATTTATAGTCTCTGTATTGCTAGCCACATGGGAGAGCTATGGGAGGGAATTTCCCTAAAATTGTTTTAGCCAACATAACCACTGGGACATTGAGCATTTGTTGCTACCAAGAGTGTTAAACTTGGAAAACTCTCTCTAAAACATGCCAAGGGGGGAAAAATAGTTAAGAAAATAAGGTTAAAAAAATAGTAGTCAAAGAATTTCACACAGCTTAAGGAAATTAGCTGAACAATTTCTGAGTCATTAGTGAGAGCTTCTGACAACAAAAAGAAGTAGGATAATCTGGAAAACAAGAGAAGAATAAATCCAATACCTGTTTTAGGTATGGTTTCACAAAAGATTTGGGGGAAAAAAAGATAAAGGAATGAGGAGAAAAAAGGTTGAGGAGTGTAAAAAAAAAAATAAAAGAGAGGGACTGGCAGAAGGACAAAGAGACGTGGGTGTTGAGTGGAACCACAACACGATGGAACAAGGACTAGGGAAATTACAGATAAAGCAGCTAACAAAGATAACTGAAAATACACTAGAGAAAATGTATCTTTAGGTGGATAAAATAACCATTTTAGTCAATAGTCAAGGTCAGCTTCACAAGGAGAAACCATGTCAATTCCATGTTATTTTCTCTTCTGACTGTATATCCAGTCTAGTAGTTCAGTGGGACTTTGGAGCTGTAAGTGATCTTGACTCTAGTAATATTTTTGATGCTCTCCTGTGCAACATTCTCATAAATACAGTCAGGGAAATAAGAACTAGGAAAATAGGTGTTGAGAAAAGTCAGCTTAAAAAAATAACCTCTATGTATAACAGTCAATGGTACTGGTATAATGGGAGGACTGGAAATGCACATAAAAGGGAACACAGAATACTCATAATACACATGAGAGAGACAGTCCAAAAATCAAGCAGAAGCTCAGCAGAGGGCTGTGCTTCAGAAAAAGAAATTTAATTCAGAAACAGAAAATGGGGACTATACGGGCAACAGGAAAGGTCAAGGTGGTTCACAGACAATATCAGTCAAGCATTAGTCCTTTTTGAGTGCAATGGCAAAGGCCCAACAGGGTTGTTTTGAGCATCTTTTAAGAAAGGTACCCTTTAAGAACAGTTCTAATTTTTCTTGTGGGTGTATAATACCCAACTCAATAGAGTCTACCTCTTAGACTGAATAGTTAACATGTAATGAAACATCATATTATTAAATATTAAAACAATTGATTCATTTCCAAAATCTCTTTCTGCTTAGAGACCTTACTGATAACTGCATTAATATGTGGCTCTGTTAGTGCATGTGTATTTTTATTTAGTTGGATGTTTATACATACGTATCTCATGAGATAAATTCTGGACAACTGTTATTGTACCCTCCCTTTCCTGTACAACTTTTACTGAAGCACAAGACAAAGTTTCCCCTGATGTCTCAAGACCTTTTGTAAATCACTACATCAAATTAAAATTATAAAGCAAGGATATATAGGTAGGGAAGGAAGCTTGAGCTAAACATTTTGACCACCACTGGCATTAAGATAGGATAAAGACAGTTTGTATCTTTCAGATTATCTGTTCTAACCTCAAACCTCCACAGGGTTTTCCACAACTTTCCTACTGTGTAACCCATTAGACCATTGAATTAGACTTGCAGTCAGAAATCCTTCCCTAAAACCTAAGTAAAATCTTCTTTCTTACAAACTATACTAATTATTTTTTGTGCTGCCTCCAGTTGACACAGAAAACAACTGATTTCTCTTCATTATAAAATTTCATGTGATGAAAAAGCAAACTAAATTCCTAACCCTCCAAACTTCTTGTTTGTAGCACACAAACCCAGCTCTTTGCTATGTAAATCCTGTGTACTTAAATGTGCCTGCCTTAAAATCTATGTCTTATGCAGAAAGGAAACTGAAAGCAAAACACCACTGAAGTATTGCCTTGCTGGTTTCTTAAGAAGGAACTAGTTTTCCAGTAGGAGTGTCCCTATCCTTTAGCATCTCCCAGTAAACCACATGAATTTTTTTGTGGTGACCAAAGGTACAAGGACAGTGTGCTAAATTTAGCAGTTTACATATCTGCAAGTATAGATATATATTATAATCTATAATGGACCTGCAGCAAATGTGTTATATACCTAAACAGTGTTGTAGAGCGTTACTGTACACAATGGCTAACATCCCTAACATGCTGCCCAATAGCACACATTAAAAAGAAAACTTTTAAACAAAGAGAAATGCTCATCAGTCTTCACTGAGTTTTCCTATTTGGTCTGATCTTCAGGTGCTAAAATCAGGTCCACATTTTCATAGCCTGTAACCACTTTTCTAAACACACAGTATGTAACAGACTGTGTATATATAAAACACATATACATATAAAGGGAGTCTGCAACCAGCTAGCTTACTCCACTGTACCAACTGGATTTGAAAAAAACTGTGGGTTTCAGGCTACATTTTGTTAGGTATCTCATCACTACTTAGTTTTCTGTATTATGTCTACCCAGAACACACACTACTTCATTTTATATTTTCCTCCTAGTGTATACATTTTAACACTCCCCTCTGAGTGTAACTGGGCTTATTTGAAGGGAAATTCAGGCACCTTCTCCTATGCATGTATTTTCATTAATCACTGAAGTGCCAGCAGGGAGAGTGGTAAATTTCTCCATGAGCAGTAATCACTATGGTCTGATCAAGATGGAGACTGAGATTCCCTGATCTCAGACTCCTGTCAGTCTCAGCACTTCAGAATAAACTTGTTTTTTTCCCCTTTTTTCCTTTCTAAAGTATCGAAATTTCTCATTTATCCACTAAAGTATCATGCAGAAATTGACTTAAGGATGTCTGTTACGAGCCCAGTTTCATCTTAAAACAAGGAAATATGAAGTACAAAGCTAAGGTTGAGAAACTGTCAAAAAAAAGTTACACATGAAAACTTAATTTGAGTTTTTTTAACAAACATGGAAACTTAGGAATTTCATCCTAAACCTGAAGGCCTCTCTGTAAATGTACCTGCCACAGCCAGCACATGGGTTTCAGCAGTACCCACCTCTTCTGTGCCAGTAACCGTCTGAGACATGGTTATTTATGAAGTAGATAAGCAAAGAAAAGAGTAATGCAGTGTTCCTCAGAACAAAGCAGAATGAGGTTGATGTCTCTTACATCCCTGTAATTCAGGTAACAAAGTAGAAATTAAGAAGAGACAGGACTCTTGTGTTCTCAAAACTCTGGAGTCCCAGGAAAATATGCTTTATCTCTGCCACTAACACTGGTTTGCCATACAACCTCGGGCAAATGATTAGCCCAATGTTTTAGAAGTGTTCTGTGAGGGGTTTTTTTCAGATTGTATGAATAGTAACCGCTCTAACCAAAACAAATGGCAACAGTCGATCCTTTGATATTTAACGGTTTTTATACACAAGAATGAGGAATACAGCAGCAAACCATTTAGAAAATTGGGCTTTAATCTCTCTGCACCATAGTTCTCCCTATAATAGGGGGAATAACAGGACTCCGTGACTTCACACATGGATTTGATGTCTAGGGTCTCTTTATGATGTCTGTAGAAAGTTAACTACCTGGGAAAGACATTTCCAGTGCCCTGCTCCTAGCTGCCCTGTTTAGCCAGGGGCAAACACAGCAAAGGGGGGAAAGGAAGGATGTGAGGGATTTTCGACATATGTTTTTATGTACTTACTTTTACAATAGCTAAGAGCTAGCATGCTCTTGGGAACTGCTGGCAAGCTTCCATGCCTGGCTGAAGAGATTTGAATACCCATCTCAGAGAAAAGTCCTTCCCCTGCTCTCCAGTGTATTCATTCTCGCAGGAGTAGGAAAGGGAGAGTTTAGTATCTCTCTCATTGAGGCCATCCCAGTGGGCTCCAAATTATTAAATACTTAGTGAACCACAGAATAAGCTACCTTTATTCTTACTTTTTCCTAAATTTAAGTCGTTGAGTTTAAAGGCTTAATCTTTTTCTGAACGCAGGCTTTTGTCAAAGTGTGTTGTAAGCTTTACAAGAACATGAAGAGAGTGTGAAGTCTTAGTACTGTTGTAGCAACCTCAGCCTCTGTGATTTTCTGATTTTTAACTGGGTATTTGTCAACTAGTTTTTTTAGCCTAGGTTTTGTATGTTATTTCTCTTTTTAGGATAAAAAAAGGGCAAGAAACTGTCTGTACACATGCAAAATTGTCATTGTACTGACCTAAGTAAGGGCATCAGGTCTGATACTTAAACTGGTAAGACCTGGGAAAGAAAGCTGACAATACACAGATATACTGAAGCAATGAAGTGTATTTTGTCTTTTTCAACTCCATTGGTCTTAACAGCTGGAGTTCTTGACAAATGTATCCATAACTGAGATGTCATTAAAGATATTCTTAGTAAATGAATCCCTGGCAAACTCGTTTTAAACAAGGACTTCAAAACCAAATTAAGAAAAAGGGAGAGGGGAAAATGAGAGAGGTCTACAGAGTACGCAGAAAAAAATGACAAGTTCATTTAAAACTACTTAACCAATTTTCTTCAACCTAAGTGTTTTCTTGAAGAGGCTATATTGCAAGCCAACATAAAGATTTCTGGCTTGCCATTTTTGACTTAAACAGCTACAGAAGATTTTGATAACAACATATGGAAGATATTTTTTTCACATTCGTTTAACTGAAAGAATTTTGTTCAAACTTGTCTGATATAATCCAAGAGTAAAACCAAATATGGAAATCCCAAGTCCCAGAAGAATGTGAGAAATTAATGAGAGGTGCTAAGTTGAAGCTAAAATGAAAGTTGGCACTGAACTTTACCTAAACAGCCACGAGGAGAGATTTTTAATAGCAGCCATCTTGGGTACTTTGTTAAGAAAGAATTAAACACCAAAACCAAACAAACCCACAAAAATCCTCCCTGGTTATCCATGGATCTTTTAAAGGGGGGGTCTCACCAGGCTTGCTGCTTGAATTTGAGATGTTCCACCAGGACTTTAAAGAAATACCACTTCTACTATATTGTTAAGACCCAGCTATTAAAATTACTAGAGAGATTTCTCTGCCCAAATTAAGGTGCAAACAAGACCATATACTGAATTCAATAGTATAGATTTATATTTAAAAGTAAACGAGATGTAGAGAGGGAGAGAGAGAAAGAAATAGGAAAAGGGGTCTAGGGGGAAAAAGAAAGAGAGTGACAGAAAGACACATTAAGTAGAAAAAGATATCACCACTCCGTGAATCCTGACAGCATCCATTTTGTCCTCTTCTTCTGGTCTTCTCTGCCATGAGGGTCCCAGCTTTATCAAAATGATGGTTTCAGTCTATACCCAGTGAAAGGAGCCCACAAAGCACAGGGTCCACTGGGTTTCTATCTGCTCAGGTTCAGGTGGAAATGCCCAGGTACCTCCTTGGTGGTCTGTTGTTTGAGTTGTTAACCCTTAACAGTCCAGCCTCTCACAGATTTATAGAAAACCTCTTTTGTCTTGCAGGAGATGACTATTGGCATATAGCACGAATGAGTGTCTGCCACAAGTTTGAAAACCAGTATTAAGCATGGCTGCAAACATTTTGGTGAAGGATGGTAATTGTATATGGTAACTGTCAGAACAGAAATTGGTAAAGGTCTTCCCCGTGCCACTGCTCCATTGAAGTCCATTAAAGTCATGGCCTTATGTAATACTAGAGTATCCTCATCATTTGTACACAATAAAGGTTTTATTTATAAGTTTGCCCTGTATGCTGTATCGCTGGGTTGCTAGGTTTACCATGTGAGTTACACAGTCCATGGGGAGAGCAGAGCTTTACCTGTGTGAAGCAATTTTTTCCTCTTTATTGAAGAATGTGAGATGGGGATGTAAACTCACATCAGTCCCAATGTTCTCAGGAAGGGTTGAGGGGGGATGCAAGTGCCCGGGGTCCTGCACTCTGAGCAGGCCAGTGCCTCTGATGTTGTGCAACCATGAGAATAACATTGTAGGCAGTGTCTATGTCAAATGTTCCCCCAGCCCATGGGGACCATCACGAGCAGACAGGTAAGGATGCAGAGGCACCCACAGCCACACCAACATTGCCATGCACTGCAGGAGCTGCATTGGTGGCTGCAGGAGGTGAGGCTCCAGCTGCCCTGGATGGGTCTTCTCCTGGCCACCACCCCAGCAGTGAGTTACAGCACAGGGTTCCCCCAGCTGCAGACCAGACTGTGGAGCCCTGGGTGGTGGCTGCTCTTGGACTCTGCTCAGAAAAACCTCCTTGGGGATGCTGAGTGCTGCCAGCAGTGTAATGCAGTCTGGCTGCTTGCAGCTGGGGAGCAAAGTCAGCTGGATTTTGGCCAAGTCCTTCACAGGAGCCCAGTAGGGGAGTCAGGGTTCCCTCTTCAGAACCATTCTCTGTGGTTTGCTTGTAATTTGATCTACAGCTGTCAAGAGTGAATGCTGCCTATACTTACCAAGTTGCATAAAATAGCATGTATAAGGATGTCCCTTGTTAAGGAACACCCATGGTTTAAACACATTGAAGAATGGAATGAATCATGATTTTTATGCAGAGAACATTACACTAAACCCCTAGCACAAAAATATTTTGTGTACTAATTGATTTTATCTTGCTGTGCTTTATTCAGCTTTTGCTGTGATGGCCTGAAATAAACGGCAAGGCTTCAGTTTTGCCCACTGTCACACCCAAATTCTGCGTGTTTGCTTTATGGGACCCCTCTAAGTGACTTCAGTGCCAGTACGTGGACCTCCTGCATGTGACAGGAGCAAGAGCTGCTTCTCATCTACAGCACTGTGGTGTGGTAAATGCTGACTTAAATGCAACTAATGGTATAATTAATGGACAGGCTAGTTGCTTTTCATTAACTTTGGCTAATACAACACATTTCCAGGCTCCAAAGAAGTCAGTGAGCATTCAGAAAAGTTGATTTATCAGTAACAGGCAGCCAAAGCTTTCTGTATCCCTTTCAAACAAATATTCCTTTACAAAATTAAATAAGTATATGAACTGCTACAGAATATGTCTGCACAAAGAAAACCACAAGTCATAGTTTCTGCTGATTTTTTCTCCTTTACCCCTTCAGGTTTTCTACATTGTCAGCAATTTTGAATCTCAAAAAAACCCCATCAGATTATAAATGATCCAGAAAACCTCACTAAATCTTCTAACTTTTACCAAACTGACCATACAAATGGTCTAGCATGGAAGTGAAACAGCTGCATTGGAAATGTCATGTCATGCTATTGTAAAAATTAGGAAGCAGCATCAGAAACAGATTTTAGTTGCCTTTTAACTAAAATTATAATTTCTGCTCCAAAATTTGTGTTCTTCTGTTTAAAAATTCAATGAAGCACCTTTTGCAATTAGTTATTTTGTGTTCAAACCAAAAGACAAATGCCTGTTGGAATAGCATTACCCTAGTGTGGTATGTCAGCCTTTTATATGGGAAAAGCTGGCTCTGTCTCCTTGAGCTGTTTCCATTTTGACTTTCAAGAACCACCAAACACAATTATTTTAAACAATAAAGCACTTCAGACATATTTCAAGCAGGGAAACCGTTAAATTAAAATTCTCAGAATCACAGGTCATTTTTTGAAGTGTAGATCATTAAATTTAATTGCCCCTTACAAGAGCTGGGCAAATCAAGCTCCTAGGATTTAAAAAAAAAAGATCCAGCTGCTAAACTTGAAAAAGATATAACTATTCACATCATTTATTTTTTATTGCACAGCAGTAAAGTATACTGTGTAGTATTTTAGACAACTGTATTAAATATAACACTCTCTGACCGTATTTGAAATAGAGATGCTGTCATTTTCTTTCAAAATAATTTAAGCAATGTAGATCTGAGTTAATAGGAAACTTTTTCTGGATCATAACACCTGTAATAATTACCCTTCTCAGGACCAGTATTTTATTTCATAAGGGCTTTGTAGCAGACGTGCTCAGCATGACAAAAGGAGTTGGTGAGAGGTTTCAAAGATGCTGTGAGCAAAAGAAGAGCCACAGTCAGCAACCCATCAGGTGAGCAATCTCTGGCTAGTGCAGGGCTTGTTTGCCCCTCACTGTGGGGTCTGCCCAGCTGCTCCATGGACTGCTGTGCCAGCAAGGGTGTCACGTCTCCCTGAATGAGCTTTTCTCACAAATTCATTGGGCAACTTAGGCCCATGCCCACAAGACCCCCATGCAGAGTATTTGGGTTGCCCTAGGAAAAACATCTGCCCACAGCTCATTACATCATTCTTTAGAAAGGCTCTGCCTCTCTGTATTTGCAGTAGGCTAGCAGTCCCATGCACAACCCCTGATCCACTACCCCAAATTTTTAGAATCTGTGTTTATCTCATAAGGCTGGAGAGAAAGAAGAAGGATCAAAAAGTGTCCCTGACATCCACAGAGCTGGAGATAAAAAACTTTTGCAATGCTTAGTGCCTGACCCCTCTCAGTAGGGTGAAAAAGATTTTGCTGTACTAAAGAACAGGGCAGACCCAGCCTCCTGGGCACTCGGGGTTAGCCCTGCTCCTGGGACCTCAGTGCCCTCCAGATGTGAGGTGGTCAACCTGGGGCTGACCATTTCAAAAAGCAAAGGCCTCTGCATGTCCCAGTGTCAAAGTGAGCTCTAGCCCTGCAGAACAGTGCACTGCTTTCTGATCCAGCAGCGCTGCATGGCATGCTAAAATGCCCTTTCATCACCATGGTCCAGCTCCATGCTCTGATGCATGCCAGTCATATGCTTATGTCCCACATGTCTTTGAAACTAGTGTGCTTCAAAGAGTGACTCTGGCCAAACTGAAAACACTCACCCTCTGCTTGCCCATTCTTAAAAAAACCTCTAGCAGGCAGGGTAGTAGAAGAGAAACACTCGTGCTGCAGGGGAACACATCATACTCCCACTCCACCACTCAAAAAGTTTCCCAAGCACCATTTACCAGGAGAGATGGAACATGAATATAACTGTATTCTGAGGTGGCCTTCACATCCCCTTGGAAGTTCCCCTATGCCCTTCCTCCCCTCTAAGTGATCAACCTTCTTCCTTCAGCCCCTCAACATGGATGACAGAAGCTGGGTGGGGAAAGGGGTGAGCTTGAGGGGATTATATCGGATGGTCTGTTCCTAGCCCTGCAGGAAAAACAGCTTCCTGTGTAGTGCCTCCCACTCCTACCACATCTCAATGCCTCCTCAAAGAACACCCTTCATCCATGAGTTGACTTCAGAGACAAATTCCACATCCCCAGCTTTTATCCCTCCTTTGACCCCTCCTAGGTCAGTGCTTGGAAGCAGCTCCACTCCACCCAGTCTGTAAGCCCACCCCAATGTTTATAGCAAGAAAGCATGTTCTAGAGGCAGGGCATGAAAGGGTGGTGTCTTCTTCCTGCATGGGATAAAAGGGAGGGAGAGACCTAAGGGCCTTCCCAAACAGCAGTTAGTCCCGAGGAGACACACTGTGAAAGGCAAAAATACTCTATTGTTGTCAAGTGCAAACAAATTTTATTGGCCTCACACAGAGAGGCTGCTGGCAAGGAGTAAGCTCTGACAGCTAGTCAGTCCATGCTTCACAGCCTTTCAGGGACTGTCTTCCCCACTGGGACACTAAAAGAAGAGAAAATATGTATGCACAAGCCAGGCTTTCTAACTAATCTCAGCCTACATTGCAATGTTCACAACCAGGAAATATTTTCAGATAGGCCACCCTTGTTTATTAGGGCCATTTGGATGCTCTCGGAGTCCATTCAGATTAAATACATGTGGAGGTCCTTCTCAGGCCATGGCATAGTTGGGTTACTTTGGGAAAAGTAAACACGAACAGGCTGTGCTCTGGCCTGGCCTATAAAAGCACCTGAAAGACAGCAAGGCCCCCATCCTTTTAAGGACCACACATCCTTAGAAACAGAGTAAACAAAGGCAGGTGCCAATAGCCCTTCCCACCTCGCAGTTCTGAGGCACAAACCCAGACAATAGGCTGTCTGTCCATGCACTCATTAAAAAGCATCTGTTATTGCAGGCTATAAAAACACCGACAGGGCACTCTGCTCCTGGAGATGAAAGCAGGCAAAACCAAGAAGCCCAGGAAGACAAGAACTTTATATCCCACAGTGGTCCTCTAGCATCCTGCTTTTGACCTCCATACCCATGAGCTCCTTTGCTCCTTAAGGCTACTGGTTCGTCTGCTTCAAAGCAGGGGCACACACTGCCAGCACTCAGGAAGCTGCAGCCTCTCCCACCGGTGCCTGCAGCACTCCAGGCATTCCCACCACTTGCCAGCTGCAAAGGGGACATGCTGGGAACCTCTGATAGGATGATCCCTCCTTGTAGCAAAGCTATGGTGCTCTGCCCCCAAAATACCTCTCTGATCACCCCTATCCTTCCTCCCTAGATACCGAGGGGTCACAATCTTCCCACTTCTCCAGGCCTTCCAAGTGGCCTGGAGAAAGTGATTGCAGACACATGTAACACCTACAAGAATTCTGGAGGCAACATGTGAAATGCTCAGTGTGAAAGAAAGCAAACAAGGCAAGGTCTGAGCTGCTCCTACCCTCGCTCTGTTCATTTAACAGAAATGGGAATAGCTAGAAAGACAACATGGAAATATGTTTTTGAGGGACAGTATAAAGACAGCTTGTCCGTCTCCTCGTATTGTGTGACCTAGAAAGGAGAGAGAGGCGAATCCCTTCTTTGGCTGTTGCAATTATACAGCTTGAAGCAGTCAGGCTGTCTACCTTCCTGCAGGAGATGTGACAGCTCCCAGCGCCAGAAAGCTGCATTCCTCTACTTTGAAGAGCAGATTTATAATCCATGAGCTGCAAAATCTAAAGGGAGCTATACAGGTTTTCTCAAATAATAATAGCAAAAAAAGAAACAACTGCTGCAGCCTCAATTATGGAGGCTTTGGATCTGTTTTTAGCATTTTCACACGAAGAAAAGCATCAGCTGAACCAGAAAAAGATGACATAGGCCAGATGTTACTGTGCATTATAGAAGATTTCTGTCACTGCGCAGTGTCAAGATGTCTTGGCCTTCTGCAGACTCATCCTTGGGTCAGGGAGGAGTCCTCTTGCTCCTTCCTCACCACACCCTCACAGAGCCAGTGTGGCAAAGGCAGGCAGGAGCTGCAGCCAGCCACTTCAAAGCAGCCAACCTCACTCAGATCTTGCCTCTGGTGGCCCAAACCAAGGAAGAGCCCAAAAACATCCATTTTACCTTTCTTCCTTAGCTGCTCCATTTTGTACAAGTCACATTAATGGGTCTCTTTGAGTTCCGCCTAAGAAAAAAATTCTCCAGTGATTTTAAGAGAAGACAATCCGACAGTTGTCAACACTGCATACATTTTTTTTCTTCATACAAATAATGGAATTGAAGATTTAATTTTTTCCTTCCAAAACAGTGTAGAAAATTCATCAGGCAGTCACAAAATCTTCTCTCAGGCTGTTTTCCTTGTAAGGGCGAAAGGCTCTTAAAAAATGGGGGCTGAAATGTAACAACTGGAAACATTCTGGCTGAAACTAGCATCTCATTATTAGTGTATATGTGCGGTTTGAGGGCCTCCCAAAGCTCTTTTCTTTTAGTGTGCAGCCTACCTTTTAAATTAATGACATGACAGACTTTGAGCTTGACCTTTTCTTAATGACCAGGCAAGAGCTTTATTATCTTGATTTTCCTGACAAAAAGACGCCTGTAGGGGAGTTCTTCCTGCTTCACCGTATGCATAATGTACAAAGTAAGCATTGCCCTTGGCCCTGCTCCACCATCCCATGGGGTCAAGCTCCTCTTTGGTCCCTGAAGATTTATCTCCCCCTTCTTCACAGAGCTTGCATGGACAGAATGGACAGTGAGAAAGGACAGGCCCTTCCAATCACTTGGCTCCCTCCTGCTCCTTCCTCAAAACACATAAAATACAAAATATGTCAGTAGCATCACCATCCACCCTGACCACCTACAGCCAGAAAGGAGAACTGCAGTAACCCAGTCACTTAGACCCTGTCAGGCGGGCACCACTCTATTTTTAGCCAGAGTTTTGCACACAAAACTACATGTGCTTTCTCCAAACAGCACATACACAGAGTCCCATACATGCTGTTAGCCTGAATCCTACATGTCAGGAACACCATTCTTCATAGCTGTGATTTGTCCAGGAAAATTATATAGAAATATTCATAAACCTCAAATAGTAAACTAGATGTTTAAATTGTACCTAAAAAAACTTTCCTGTTTTTTTTTTTTTTCTTGGATACACTGTAGTTCCACGATAGATTCCTAGTCAGGAGCCCAATCAAAAGAAGAAAAAGGACCATATATTTCTATTTTCTGACTTCCCAACTTGTTAGTGTTTTTTTTTTTTTATTAGTTTAGACAATTTTGCTTGACCTGAAAACTTCTCCAAGCAGCATACTATCACAAGACTACCTCCATTGCAGCTGTTTTTAGGTAGTCATCTGGTCAGAGAAGGGGAAAGTAATTAAGTCTTTAAGTATTTATTCACAGCTGCTACCAGGATCCTGTCTTTGTCATTTAAACTAAAAGGAAGCAGCCACTAATTAAATCTGCCTTTCCAGAAGGAAGAAGACTAGGCTTTCATGATAACTGCTTGCAGTCTTCATAAGAAATAAGAAAGCCTAAAAATTAATGTGCCATGTGGGTGTTCATCCATAATATAAGAACTGGTAAGTCTGTAGTACAGTGAGGATAAAGTGTGTGTGGTCCTTGGGCAAGCCTTCTCACATGGAGGTGTGTCTGAGAAAGATGAAGTGTAATACCCTAAATTTGTAGGGCTAAAGAAGAAAACATAGATGTAGCTGCCTTG
Source organism: Monarcha castaneiventris obscurior (assembly GCA_026261815.1). NCBI lineage: Eukaryota > Metazoa > Chordata > Aves > Passeriformes > Monarchidae > Monarcha > Monarcha castaneiventris. The sequence continues at coordinate 9,613,745 of JAMPIT010000327.1, forward strand.
TAGAGATTTCCCAGCCTTGGGGGGATCTGGAATTGTATTTTTGGGCATTTTTGCAGAGCCTAATGTTGCACGCAGGTACAACAAAACCTCTCTGCTGCCTGCTCCCTCCCTAGAAGTTGGAAGTTGCCTCCCATCCCCATGGTGGAGCATTTGCTGGGCTGGTTTCCTGCTGGTGGGTTTATGGATGCAGGATGTTGGCTGGGGTGAGCGTCTGTCTGCAGCACTGGCCTGAGGTTGTCCTTCGTGTGTGTCCCCCGCAGCTGTTAGACGGGAGCTCTAACACAGTGCCGGAAAAAGGGGAGGAGAGGCCTCCTCAATGTTTGCTGTGCAATCCCACTATGACAGAAATGAGGTTCTCTGGTTTCTTCTGCCTAACCAGCTCCTCAAGAGGGAATGGCTCCTGTCTTTGCAGTTGTCCTGTGCATAAGGAAAACCTGCGCCTTTGTCTGCCCTTCCTTGGTCCACTGAGACAAAGGAACCTGATTTTCTGCCTTTTGTTACACTTTACTTCATTGCTGTGGATGTCTCTCAGGGGGCAGTGCTAAAGAATGTCCTAGTTCCCCTGGATTTGGTGACTGTGCCTCACCTCTCAGGTGAGCCCTGCATAGGATCAAATTAATACAAGAATACAAGGCAAAGCATAATAGAGACTCTCACACATTCTGGCAACATTACCTGCTCATAATCTCTTCTCCTCCCTCCCGATATTATTTTCATCCTTGCATGCACTTCTGCTGTGAGTTTCTTTCTGCTGAAATAGATCCTCTCAAATTTGGGAGCTTAAGGGATAAATTTGCTGATATTCATGGAAGTTGTGAGGCTTAAGCTGTTGCTGTGTTGGCTCCATGCTGCCAAGCCACTGCATTCCCCACCCAGCAGCCACAAGAGCTCCAACCCTGCATCCCAGCAAAGACTACCGCCCTCTCCATTCTGCTGGGAGTATAATATTGTTTGTTATGCAGCCATGAAGGAGATCCTGAGCCCTGAGAGTGTGAGAGGGACTGAACTATTCCCTCCACACTTAACCTCAGCTGTGTTGTCTAGTTACCGTTTCACTCACATAATGCTGTTTATCAGACTGGGGCTGAATAGATGCAACTAAGATCAAAATTTGGTTTTTATTAAATTTCTGCAGTCAAGAGAGATAGTTTGTGATCCCAGAGGATTGAGAAGGCATGATCATGGAAACAAAAGAGTAAAGCTGGGTCATAAAACAGTCCAAAAGACTTCTGTAGTTTTTCTTGAGTTGTTCAAGGACAGGAGGGTGATGTGCATAAGGAAAAATGGATAGAGACCTAGATGAAAGAGGAGATAATTCAGTCCAACCTGCATCTCAAACTTGTTGTCCTGGGAACCATCTTCATTGCAAATGTATCTAGTGTAAATTTCCATATTTTTGATTGAAATGTTTGCACAAGTTACTATGACAAAATCCATCTCTGTGTAGCTCTGCAAATGAGTGCTCCACGTAGGCTAATTTTTCTCTGTTTGTGCTTTAACCTCATCACTTCTGTCCTGTTCTCATTAACTAATGACAGGAATTTGATTGTAGTCTGTTTTTTCAGTATCTCTTATAAAAAGTCAACAATAATGTTCTCTCCTGCTTCACCCATCAAAATGAACCTTCATTAAGAGGCAATTAAAGTTGCTCAAGCAATATGCCACCATAACAATAACTGAAAGGAGGGACTTTTCCAGGCCACCCTGTCCCAATAGGTGTTGGCTTGTTTTCTCTGGAGCACCTCATCTGCATCCACTGCTAGGGCCTTGAAGGCTTTCTGCAAGACCTTTAGGACTTCAGGAAATGTCATTGTCTGTAATGACAAACTGGTGAAGTTTTGGACAGGAACAGTTATTGCTAAAGCCTGTCATGCTGGCACCAGAGGGCTGCCATTACTAGTGGACCCGAGTGGCTGTGTTGGTTAGAGCCACTAAAATCCCACGGGATTAAGACGAATAGAGGCACAGCTTCTTGTACAACATATTTGTGCTTTTTGGTGTAGATCAGTGTAGCACTCTGGACACTTCAGGCTGAAAGAGAAAGCTCGCTGCTTTCACTAGGTGGCCAAAGTCTTCCTTTGGCAAAAGTTTATTAGAACATTTGTACATTTAAGAATTTACCTTGTCTCTGGATGTTTAGAAAATTCTGTGGTGGAAATTAGAAATCCATTAAAAAGAGAATTTTACAGGAAAAACCCCACATAATTATGAGTCAGAGTTTCTCATTTTATATATTTAAGAAATTTATTACTTCTTCTGGGAACATTTGGTGCCTACAGTACGTTTTATTTCTGAAATTATCTACCCCAGGCGGATTTATCTGGGTAATTAATATTGGGGGCTATAGAGCCCCTCAGGGAGCCTATGCTTTTGCTTTTGGGCCCACGAATAATGATGTCTTGCCTTCAGCTTTGGACTAAGGTGCCTAAAGAAGGACCTCCCACAGAACAGAAGTACTGTAGTCCTGTTCTGGAGCTGCTGCTAAAGATGACCAAGTTTAAGACATAATCCTGTCTCCCAGTTCCAATTGTTTTACAGGTCTGCATCCCAGTTTCAGACTTGCTTTTGTGGATCTGATTCTCTGAGCTCCCAAGGACCATGCTCAGACATCCAAAATTCCACCTAAACCCATATTTTCTCCTGGCAGTCCTAAGCTCTCAGAGGCCTCCTGGCAAGAAACTGAGAGCTCAGGTCAAGGCTGGAATTGAGGTCACCTGCATAAGGCTCTGATGGTTCTCTGTAAGAGGCTCTTACTACCTTAAGAGAAGGGGGGGAAGCCTAGAAGTTAGGCACTACATCACCCTTGTCAGTATGTTACCTCTTTTCTTGCCAGATGTCTAATAAAATAGTCTGTGGAAATGATATCCTCATAGATCAGTTTTAAAATTAAATGAAAATCTCATGTTCTAAAGAAGAAAAATGCTGATCTATTAGCTAGTACTGCAGAAAATAAGAACCGCACAGTGTTATAGCTAGGGCATATATATGAGACTCTGTATCAGTAGAATTCTGGATTCAGCAAAAATACCCAAAAATAGATGTTGCTGGAAACACTTTTAGTGTTCCCAAAGAGAAATACTTTAATAATTATGCTTTATCTGAATCCTGTCAGTCAGAGAAGAAGGATAATTTTCAAGGTAAAGTAAGAATACTGATCTGCACGAGCTGTTTGTGACTCCTTCTTGTCTCCAGGGAGGCACAGGTAATGCACGATTAAAGGTACTCTTCCATGTTGAAATTTCAGTGTTACTGGTGGAGAAAGTGGGGGAAAAAAACAAACAGGCAAGACTCACGTGATGAAACTCAAATCAACTGAAATAATTCCAGTCTTTTCAGACATTTTCCTTCTGGAGCACTATTGTTACAAGCAGTACATTTTCATTTACCAAAATGCAGATTATTTGCCTTTCCCTTTCAAAATTATGCTCAGACTTTGTTTCTTCCATTTGCTATTCCTTGTTGCATACTTTGCTGTGTTCTTTTTTAGCTGGTACTTTATTGCCAAGCCTAAAAGACTAAAAATTATCAACCACAAGATGAAATTGTGCTAGTATTGATCAGATCACCCTGTGTATTTAAAACAGACCAAATGTGCTATAAGGGATGTCTCTGCCACTCAGATAATCAGAAGCTTCTGTAAACAAAATTCTTTTTGCTATAACTATCAAAACATTAATTCAGGAAAGCTGGAACTGAGTAAGTGGAGTTAACCTGTATTTGCCCTCCTCTTTACACATACATGTATTTACAGAAAGTTTCTGTCTCTTCTGGTTGTGAAGATAACCTTTCAAGTATAAACTGAGAGGAATGCTGGCTTGAGTCTGGAGCCAAACACATGGAAACAATAACACTAGACATAAGCTGCCTTCATTCATCTCAGTGGGATGCTAGCAATGAAGTCTCCTTATGACAATGTAAAAGCCAGACCTGTTAACTATTTCACTGCTGAATTTTGGTAGGAGAAAGTTTAATGCAGCTGATCTATCCATCACAGCCTGACTGTGTTTTCCTTTGAAAGAATATGCCATGTAATATGACTATGTATTTGAAATTTGTCTTGACCAAACTGTACTTTGACTGTTTTAATAGCTGATGTTCTGCATATCAGATTCTGCTCTGTTCTAAATGAGAAATAAAATCCTTTCTTGAATAAGTTTTCTTTTTCAAGGAACTTTTTTCCAAGGTTTTCTTTTTGTTTTCTTTTTTTCCTTCCCCCTCACCCAAAGGGCAGTTGTGACTGAACAATCCAAAGACTAGACTTAAACCATCTTAAAGGCATACGGACAGATCATCTGTCCAAATGTCTGTCTGCCTCCTTTTTTTTTCAGAAAAAACTCTGTGTCAGTTCCTACAGAGAGTGAACATGGTGTGCTCATTCTGTCAGCAAGCAGGCTTGGTCAAAGGAAGATTTCTCTGGTTACTTACAGGATTCACTAACAGGATCTGCAGGATCTGATATCAGTCTGCCTTAAGCCTCTGCTGACTAGGGTCTTTGGCTGTAGTCACCAAGCTGGGAAAAGCGAAGTGTGACAAACCCCAAGGCTGAGCAGGAAGCTCCTATGTCAGAAGAGAAATGTAGGTCAATGTGCTTTGCAAAAGAAAACCTCTGTTTTCAATTAAGTGCATCATAAGAAGAAGAAACTGTCAATTGTCCCATCTCTGCTGTTCCCAAGCAGGAATCTGCTCTTTCCCTCTGTCTGCCACAACTAGAAGCAAGGGCCCTGGTAGGAGTCAGGAGTGGTAGTTCTTCTTATCACCTTGCTCCAGTTTGTATTGAGATTGACAGGAAACAAATATATTTACTAATATTATCATTTAATGTTATTTACTCTCTGTTGCTATCTCTGCCCTCCTTCCTCTGTCCCTTGCAATGGAAACAAAGCTAAAAGGGAATCTGATAGCATCACTGGGCTGGGTAATAACATCAGAATGATACAAGAACTTGGCGTAGTACAAGAACTTGGAGTAGTTATTGTTACAGCAGGTTAAAAAAAATGCACCCTGGATTTCTCAACTATGCTGACTCCTCAGTGCTGAAGAATCAATACTGTATGGTGTCTTGCAGTTTGCTTTAATAATCTTTTGCTTCTTTCTTGGCCATTTATTCCAGTTGCATAAAATGTTCCATCCAACTCAGTCCCACTGGAAAATGAGGAAAGGTTTGGGCTTTTTAATTTCAGTGGATTTGTGTTCAAGCTTATAACAGAGATAAAAAAGACTATGTGAAGGTTGTCTGAGCAAAAGCACTGACTTTTACTAAACCCATGAAGCTGAACAAGTTGTAGCAATAGTAAGAAGATTTTGAAATTACTTAGTCTTATCAGAGACATCTGGTACACTGGGTTCTGTTACCAAAATCTGTGAGTGAGTTCTTCAGAAATTTTTCTTCAGGAAAACTGCATTTTCTCCTCATCAAACTGTTTAACATAATTCCTAAATGATTACACATAAATGTTGTGGCATTCTCTTTCACCAGCTGCAAGCTGCTGTATTTCAGAGAGTGTTTAAGTCTGTAGCAAGCATTTATGTAAGAGGTTTACTTTCTTAGAAGTATCACTTATCTAATTGTTTTTTCAAGCATGAAACATAATTGTGATCATTGTTTAGTTCTGGGTTTTTGTTTTTGTGAAGGCTGCTGTTGGTGGGCCTGAAGTAGGTTCTTTGGGTTGGAAGGGAGATTTAGAAGACTTCCCCTTCCTTCTTCTTTTGGCTTTTTGTCTTGGTACATTACCCTCTGAAGACACACCCCTGAGTTCGGTTAACATGCTTCTTTAGACACATTAAAAAGTGAATGTCTGGGCGACTTGGAAAGACCAGAGAGGTTGGGATGGGGTGTGATGCCTTCCTACAGGCAGGCTAGTAAAATCCTAACCCTCCAGCAAGCCACTCCGAGCCCTGATCTACATGAGGACTCTTCAGTAGCTTATGTGAAATATGTAGGAAGTGCTTAGCGTAACTCCCAGGGGAAATAGTTTCTCTGAGAAACACACGCTCCTTCTCACTCCCTCACTCAAGGCAGACGAGCAGCCCTCTGGGATGGGGAGCTGAAAGGTTTTACTTCCAACTGTGATTTCTGTTTGGGAATTTGATGGTTGGGTCATCCTGTTCTTGGGCTGCCTAGGGGGGCTTGTTGCTCACACGCAAACCTATAGAGAGGAGCAGCAGCTTTATGAAATAAGCTGAAGCACCTTAAGGTAACTGGTGTTGAGCCCAGCCTGTTGAAGCAGAACACTGGTATACTGATGCACAATATGGACTTATATCTATTGTTTTCTTTCAAGTACCTCCTAGATGGAGGACAGAAACTGTAATTTCACAAACATTAAAACCACATTGTTCATTGAAACAGGTAAATGCAGGCACAAATATCAATCCTAGTGGCACAGACTTATTAGCTTCACACCACATATAAGTACAGTTTCTTACATTTGCAAGTAATATTGACTCCCCTGAGTTCCAGTTCCACTATTATAATTACAGCTATATACCTGGATAAAATGCCAGTGCTGACATTGTTGAGGAGGTTCAGATCTGTTAAACTGTCAATCAGTAAGTGCTTTTCTCATCAGTGCTGGGTGCTGCTGAAAAGAGCCCAATCAACAGGTTTATTCAATTTCAATTTTCTTTTGTCTGTTTTGTACTTTCTCAGATCTTTTACTGGGCTTATAGGAAACTAAACTGTAAAGTTGTCCATCTAAAAGGCTCATTGTAACAATGCAGTCCTGGCTGAAATAACCAGTTTCAATTTGATTGTGTTGGGAGAGCAGCATGTGTACACACACACATGCACGTATATGGATGACTAAAATCTCATTCATAATGCTGGTTTTACTATTGCTGAGATGGGAATAACAAAAAACTCCAAAGTCCCTCTAGACCATTAAACAACGCAAATGCAACAATGTGGTGTTTTCCTTCAGTCTCTCCACCCTTGCCTGCAAATGTGATCTGACCTCAGCAGTGAAACACTTACCACTTTCTATCCCGGTGGAAGAAATTTAAAGCTCTGGAAGTTTCAGGGTTGTTTCCTTTCAGGAGGATGAACATCTGAGGGAAGTACCTTACCTTCCCACATAATTAAGTTTGTCTAAATTAATTTCTTCTTCCTCTCTCCATCTTAGCTGCTTGGGTTTTTGTCCCTTCTCCAGCACTGATGTGGATATTTTTACCCTGAAACCCAAGCTCCTGTGCTTGAATGATCATTACTTTTTTGTTTGTATGTACATTAATTTGTGATTCTCTTGAGCATGTTTTCATGCTCATAATTTTGGTCTCTCTCACTATGGGGCATTCAATTTATGCCTTGCAAAGAAACAATATTACCTCAGACTAAAAGAACTGGTGTTTACAAGTCCACCAGGCCACTTGATGCTCCCTTAGCAAAACTGAATTAAGCAAAATTGTATTTCATAGGGGTTAATGTTTGCTAGCTCAAGGCCTGGTCATTGCACAGTATGGGAGCAGTCATTCATTCTAATACTTCTGGGCAGACGAGGATTTTGTTAACTGAACCATTCTGGAAGAGGATATAGTGGCTGTGTTTCTGTATGTTTCTTCACTGCAGTATCCATGCCCTGGTGCTGCCCACCCAGTGAACCAGATTGTCTCACATCAAAACTGGCCTACAGCACAGAGCAGTTCCTGGGGCAGCAACTCATGAGGCTGGTGGCAATGCTTGTGGGTTTTGTTTTTCCTCCTGTAGGTATAGCACTAGAGGAAATTGGTAGAACAAAAAAGTTATAAACAGGCAGGTTGTTTGCTTTCAACCCATTTATGATTTGCTTCTCCAAGCTGCTCTGCTAAACTGAACCAGAAGTTACCAGTGCGGTCAAACCACCTCAAAACACTCCTGTAAAAGTCAAAAACTCTGTTGCATGCTTTAAAAACTAACTTCCCTGTCCCTGCACTCAGGTTATGGCATCGCTGCAGCTAAGGGAGAGAGCAGGAGCAGGACTGAGCCCAGTGTGCTCTGAGGAGCCCTGGCTGCCTGGTTGACAGCCCTAAAGCTGCCTACAGCTGGACTGCCTGTGTGTGTCTGAGAGCACCTGGAGGCACCTGGCAGGGTGCAAGGGGGTTTTGACACACGGAGTCCCACCAGTGCCAGGGCATGGCTTCAGCTCTGCATGGGACCAGCCTTACCCAGGCAGAATCCTTGGGGTGAAAGAAAAATGTACTTTTTTGTTTTGGTTTGTTTGTTTTAGTTAGAGAGCACTTTAGAAAACTGACACAGTTTTAGTCACCCCAAGTTCTCTCTTTGAGCTCCTGGCACTCTGCTGGGGACAAACCATGTTGTTTTGCAGAAGTGATTGCTGCCCACCAGGGTGTGCTGGGGGACACCTGAGGGAAAAGGCTGGCACCAGGACCTTCTGCAGACATTATTGTCACAGGTAATATTCCCTTCCTTATGAAATTAAAAGCAGACAGATGCAAAAATGGGGTGCAATGAATGCAACTGCAGTTTTTCATAGCAAACAGGTGCTTCCAAGCCTCTTGAGTGAATTGTGATTCTTGAACAAGTGTCTTCAATTTGTAGGGCAGGCTTTGGCTGTGTGGGTATGGCTGGGATTAAGGCAAAAACACTGGCACTTCAGAGGTTGGTCAGCTGCAATACACAGTTCCTGGGGCTCAAAAGTAGGTGGGCTTTGATCCAGAAGCTTATATCTATCTCTCTGTGAAAAACAGAATGAGGACTCTTTAATGGAGGAAACTTTAGTCTGCCTCACACTTATTCATTTTCAGCTAAATCAGAGGCACACAGTTTGAAATGCCAAAGTAAGTAAAGCTTCATAGTTACTGCTATCTTTAAAATTCTCTTCTCATATCTTTTCAGAGATAGAGAACATTTCCTGTCACCTACATGTAGACAACTTTATGTAGGGGAAAAAAAGTTAAAGAAGCAGTAAAAATAAATCCTCTGTTGGGATCTGCATACAACAGAGTTTGTAACTACAGTTTTAACATTTTTTTTCTGTTTACATAAGTAAAAGGAGAGCTGTGACAAGCTCTTTAAAGTGTGAATGTTGTACACTCCTGGGATGCTGTAAAGACCTATTGAAGTTGTAAGATTTTCTCCAAGCTCAGTGTTACTCCACGAAGACTAAGGATGACATTCTTGTCCCTGAGGGGAGAACCTGTGATAATCTATTCTATTTTATTCTTTTGAAAACAAAATAGTGAATCAAAACAAAATAGTGAATCAATTCTGTTACATCTTTGGGTCAGTTTGAAAGCTGCTCAATGGTAATGGTTGTTTCCTTGCAGTTATGTGCCCTAGCAAATTATAATATCAAATAATTGGCACTGGACTTCAAAGCTGTTCTTCTAGATTCCAATCTGTGTAAGAAGTGGATTCAGTTTATTAAATTTAATACCTATAAATCAGTAGCTCCCCATCCAATGTCATACATATACCCTCGGTTTATGCTTAAAGATCTGTATACATAATTTGATCACTGTCTTTATGAGGTGTGAAAGGTTACTTTTGAATGCAACACATGTAGATGTTAAATGTTCAGCCTTGTCAATGCACATATCTCACTGGTACAGTCCCTGCTTAGCAGATGAGACAGTCACAGTCCATGTGGCCACATGCATAGGGGAACTTCAAGAGCTCAGAGAGAGCCTGGTGGCTTCTGAAGTCACCAGGACATCTTGGATTTCAGCCTTATGCCAAAAAAAACCCTACTTAGTACTCTGTGTTTAGTAGACCAGCATCAAAGGGAGGAAATAAATATATTCCAGGTCTAATGAGAGAGCTGACATCAACATCCACCATGCCCAATTTAAAAGTTTGAAGCATCTAAATATTGGCATGATGCATGCAAGATGAGGCTTGTTTCTCACTCCTTTTTCTGAGAATAATTTGACTCTGAGCATCTCTAGAAACTGGAAGCCAGATAGGGTAATGGCTTTTCCAAGGTATAGGTTTATGGTTATCATTAAGCTACTCAGCAGTGCCGAATGCTGGGCAATTCTGCCTCAGCAGAAACGGGGTAGGAAGGATTTGTTTTTTTTCTGGAATAAATTTAGGAATTGGGACTTAAACCAACTATTTATATACAAAGAAGCAGAATATTAATTTTTGCAAATGCTCGTCTAAGCTTCCCATCTTGCAGAAATACGTGCAGCAGTTTAATGCACGTGGACTCAGAAGTGTTCCCTGCTCAGGCTCAAAAATGAGGCTACTCATGTCTAAGCAATTAGCTGTATTCCTGCAGAACACACTGTCAGGCGTTCACTCACTGTGCCAGACTCTGTCCTGAGGGAAGGAGACAAAACATAATGGGAGTGAGCTAGAAAAGACCATGCTGCCATGCTTTTCATCTTTTTTAGTATGTTGGGTTTCAGGACATTCACTCATCATAGGTGCCTGAATTGATAGAGCTGCAACCCTACACATTCAGGGGTTAAATCCTCAGAACAGATTGCTAAAGCGTGTTTTTCATTTGGCCTTAATTATCCAAGAAGGTCAATGTAATCATAGTTATTTACACATCTCCTGGCATCTGCTCAAATCCATCTTTTTTGCTACTTCCTGGAAGAAGTTAAAGTGTTTTCATTTCTTGGTAGAGTGATGTTGTGTTAGTACATTTAGTAGGAATGGATGTTCAGGTGGCTGCCAGTACTGTTTTGGAAAGTTGTATTACTGAAGCATCCCTCACTGTAAGTACCTTTTACCCTCCCATCCCAAAAGGGTAGGCTATTTCCACTCTACTATTACACTCTTATGAAAAACATGATAATGAACCAAATACTTCTTCTGCAGTTACTCTTTTCCAGCCTCTAAGAGGAGGATGAGATTAGATTTGACCTCTTCCCCTTTCTTTGGCTAGAAAAATGGAATGATCTCTTTCAGCGTTATAAACCCCAAGTCCCATTGCACTAAGACATATTAAATCCATCCAATAAATTATCATTAGGATAAATGAGCACACTTTAAGCAGATCTTGCAAGACTATTCAGGATTCTCCCAGAGAGCTAATTGCAAAGGACTTTTGCCCTTCCACTGATATTCATATCTATTTCTTCAAGGTGGTTAATTTCAAGTGTAACTGTGAAAGCATGTACCTATCCATAAAAACATTCATTTCCCCCTTCAAGGAAAGATCCTATACTGGAACAGGTTTTCAGCTCTCAAATCACAAGATTATACAACATCTAGAAATCATGTCTTATTTATGCATATGCCTGCCTTCCACTCGAGAGGCAGGCCAGGTCAAGGGCTGGTGTGTCTGTATGCAGTTAATAAAGACAGCAACCTGGAAATGAGATGCAGCTGCACAGATATTCCCCTATACCCACTACCCATACACCCACACCCTGCATATAATGCTGCGTTATATTTACCCTTGTGTGGATCCTCATATGACAAGTGTGTCCAATTCTTGACTGAGAGAAGATCACTGAGTGATCCCAGAACTGGAGGGAAATGGGAGACAAGTGTGCAGTCTCTAGCACCAGAACTAGATGGTGCAGGTTTTCTTTGGGTTTTGTTTTTTGGTCTTTTTAAAATCTTCAAAGCATATTTTTGCTTGACGATAGGAAATTATAGAGGCAGTACTCACCACTAATTCAAGTTTACTTCTAGATTCAACATTTACTTAAAGGTAGTTATGCTGTTGGGAGGATTTTTAGAAAAGAAAATATTTTTCAAATTAAATATTTGATTATTCTGCATAGTTTTACCTTTTGGAAGTGCTCAAAATGGTTTCAGTTGATACTAAGTGACATATTTTGGGAGTAAGATCTGAAAAACTTAATCTTATTCTGACTCTGAATGACCTACTTTACAGTTGGAACCAGGATTTAAATTTTAAAAAAATAGAAAATCTGGAAACAGTTGACAAGTTTAAGAGCTTAAGCAAGGACTATGTGAGTGGATAAGTCAAGCATGTTGTGGTCTCAGCAACGAGAAAGGGGGAGCAGCTTTGCTGTGTACAGAGGACTGAAAGCTGTAACTTGTTGCATGCCTAACCAGTCCACTTGAAAAAGCAAGTAAAGATTTGCTGAGATTGCACAAAGCCTGAAGAGAATTGGCTCCAAAGCAGGAAGGGACTGCAAAGCACTTTTGATTTTACAAAGAAAAATGAAAGAGAACAGAAAACTTTTCAAAACACAGGATTCTGGGCTTTGTTCTTTAGCTGAGAATTATCAACAGAGATACTGGAAAGCTGCATTTGCAAGCTGGGGTGTGTTCTGCAAATAAATATCAGCCAGAAATCATCACATAAAGAACACATGCTTTCATATGTTAAACAGTTTCACAGAACTAATACTTTTCTTCTCAAGAACAAATACTGTAACAACAAAAAGAAACAAAATTGTGACGATGATCGGTTGGCCTAAAAAGTAAAGCTCCCATTTTATGGCTACCATTTTATTTCATAAAAGCAAACTTCCTCCTGCTAATACAGATGATTTGGTAGAGAATTGTGTAACTTCTCCATTAAATCTCTTATTCCAAGCTCAATAAATGAACATGATCAAGGATGTGCTGCTCCAGTAATGCCCGGAACACATGGCTATCAGAACAGATACATTTGTGTGTGTAGATATACAGAACTATATCAAGCTACAGAAAAAAATTTGTCCTCCAGAAATAGGCAAATCCTTGTTTCCCATGCAAGGCTGTAGAAGGTAATGCACACCATGTGCTAAGTTACCAGGTTATAAAAAAGGATATTGTGGGCTTTTGGCACAGAACAACAGCGGGCCTCAGGTAGATTGGTAAAGCACTGAATGCCAAAGGTTTAGAAAATCACAACCTCCAGCCAACAGAGAAAAAAAAATGAAGAAGGAAAGGGGTGTTTTTCAGGATTGTGCCAGGACCTTATGATTTGCTAATGTAAATTGGTTTTGAAGAGGGAGATACACATTTTCCAAATAGAGGAGAAAATTAGAAGTAGGACTTTGTCATTTTCAAAGCCTTGAGTTATTTGGAAAACCCCTGGAATGAGAAGGGAACCCACCAGTAATGGAAAGAATTATGTTGTCCATAGATACGGTGATTTCCATGTGAAGCACTAGCATAAAACCACACATGGATCATTCTGCCTTTAAGCAGAGAGCATATTTTTTCTCTAGGCTGAGCAGTATTTCTTCAGCACCCACCTAGATCAAGCTTGTGTGTAAAACAGACCAAAGATGAATGAGCTCAAGGTGTTCTTCACAGCCACCACACATTTGCACCCTTACACCCTCGTTTCAGTACAACAAGAAAATGTTATTTGTACATACAAGCTGTTGCAGGCACTCAGTGTTTCTTGGAAAAAACGGTCCCAGGAGAGCATCTCAAAAGACATTTGCATCCAAATGCAGTCTTTTGTTAAGAAAAATCTTTCACGCTAGAAAAAAAAATGCAGGTTATTGTACATTCTGCTAAACAAGACCATTGATGACGGATTGATAAGATAATTAAAGCTTTTATCCAGGCTTTTAAAACCCTGGCCTACTGTAGCCTTCAAAGAAGCTGTGAGTACAAACAGTCACACTGAATTCAAGATCAAGCGGTCTCAGACACCCACACAATTTTCACATGGAAGAAAAAGTCTTTATAAAATAATCCTGGGCTAATTCAGAGACCAGAACTGACACCTAGAGCGAAGCGCATCTGCTGACTGATGGAGCAGAATTAGTGCACAATGCATGGGGGGAGGGAACCAAAAACACCCAACCCACCTTTGAAACGAGTGTGGCAGAGGATTCTCTGCCCCTTGACAGCTCTGAACAAAGCAGCTTCACTGTCTTCTGAGGAAAGCAACACACACTCTGCTATCAAAGCCCAAGACCTGTGTATTTGAGGGTAGTAAATAGATATTTATTGGGCAAATGTATCAGTATTTTTTTTTGTTGTTTTCTGAACACTCTATAGCAACAGCAAGGTTTCAACAGGGCTGATGTCAGTATGGCTCAGTTTATAGACATCAGCTGAGAATTTTCCACAATGACTTTCATTCAATGCACTTTTACCACAACTTCCCAAATGAGGTATTTCCTCATTGTCTCTGTTTGACCTTTTAAAAGATGTTTCTCTGTAGTTTCTGTATTACACAGACACTTAATTTTGGATGATTTGTCCCTTTTTTTATGGATGGTTACTTAGAAACAGTGTGATCAGTTAATGCAGAACATCCTGTATGTTAAAATAATACATATGCCCTTAGGGTGAATTCAACCTGAGCATCAGATTGGTGCAGATGTTTTAATTTAATTGTTATTATACTCTGTCTTGATCCTACATGAGGTTTAGATTTTTTTTTTCTTTCCAAAATAGTGTTTTCTTCAGCATGGCCATTCCTGGGATGAGAAAAGTGGATTATTGATATTATCAACAGAGCTACTACAATGATTTTCAGAAACAGACTTTTAAATTGTCCATTTAAGCCTGTTAAGACTTATCTTTCTATTTTCAAACATGAACTGAAAGATCCTACCAGCTGTGCAATGGAGAACCAACAGAGATGTGCAGCTACAGCACTGCATGGAGACAGAGTTTTTTCAGCTAAATACAGGTCAGCCATGCCCACATGGTTCTGCATCAAACAAGTCCTCTCCTTCAGCAGAACTTAATTCAGGGGAACATTATCCAATAGGGTTATGCTGTGCCTAGCTCTAAAGACAGCTCTGGAATGCCTCATCCTCACTCTAGGATGAGATGCTGACGTGCCCTGAATTTTTTTCTTGAACTGGAGACTCTTCAAGAATTCCAGGTTTCCAGTCATATCCCTTATCAACATCTAGTTTTTTGCCTTTTTAAAATTCAAAATTGAGTACCTACTTTCAGAAAGTCCAAAGTAAATAAATTGAAGGGAAATGGAATATCTCTTAGTGTCTCCCAAGAGGAGCTTGAGAGGTTGCTCAAAAACAAACATCAGTTTCATTCAGGGCTTCTTTAAGAAGCTATATGTTCAGTAGGCTTACAGTGGAATTGCCTCACTTGTATCACAGAAAAGCTTGGAACAGCACTTCAGAATCTGCATTCCTCTGGGCAGTCAAAATTTAGGTACAGTCATGCTAAAATTCACAACACTTAGATCCAGTTTACCCACATAACCCTCAGCTACCCCATGCAGAGCACAATTTCTTGGCTGCTGAGCAGAAGGGAAAAGTTTACTTGAAAGAAATATACATAGTTTAAAAAGGAAAGTCTTTATAATGCTTTTTTTTGTAGATTTTCATAGGGAATTATTTCACTAGAGCATTCCAAAGGATGGATCCAAACCACACAAATAGATTGCCATTCCACTTTAGATTATTTGGTCTGCTATTTCAATATGAGTTTTCCAGAAGACTTTGGGTCTTGGAGAGAAGGGTTCAGTTTGCCTGTACCAGGCCTCTTAAAATCTCTAAAATGCATTCCTACTCATGTGTATAACATGTTTCCATTTCAAGACAGAGACAGTGGGCTACAAGTGGGGTATTTTGGAGGTTTTTTTGTGTATATGTGAGGGTGAGATTAACAAGAACTGATTTATTTTTCAATATGCTGTTTTTGAGTAGCACAAGCACCCTGGTATTAAAGGAAAAGGGCAACATCAATGTATGAGTTGCTAATATTTTTTACCCTGTGCTACACATGCTCTTTCAATGTCTGTCATGCCATGTCTGCAGCTATTTCCACTGGATCATTATCTATTGTCTGCTTCAGATCATGAAAAGGACACTCAGTGGTGGGATGAAAACTTAAGAGCAGGGATGTAAGGAAAATAAAACAGTAAAAGAATGTCTTCAACTTGCACTGGCTTGGTACTTACTAACTGTTCCCTCTGATTTCATCAGTAAGAGGAAAAAATAGAGGTCAACCCATAAGGGCTCGTTCAGAAGTACACCAAGTGCCAGCTCATCCCAGAAAGTTCTATAAAGAAACAATTTAAGAAGGGACTTCACATTGGTAAGTAAATAATTCTGCATAGTCTCCATGATGGTTAAATTCAGATTTTATGATGAATCAGGAAAAACTGAGCAGTAAAAGTAAGGATAGAAAAAACTCCATAAAAGCAGCTGCAAGAAGCCTAAGACAATAAAAATTTGAAGGATGTGGCCAAGTATTTTTGGCAATCACACACTGAACACCCCACCCCTTACAGAACTCACCAAGCTGAGAAACTCCAGAAGAATTTACAAACAAGCCCTTCATCCACAACAAAACTTCAGGCAGAAGTGAAACAATAAATAGGACTACACATAGTAGCAGGACCACAACAGAGGTTTGTAACAGCTCTTCAGTTCTTCACAGGTAACATGCAGCAGCATTTCCCTGATTTACCACCTGGGGCTGGAGAACAGGCAAAAGGAAACAGAGCTGAAATAGTGAAAAGATCAAACAAGAGAAATTATTTTGCAGATAGACCTTTTATTTTTTGATGAAGTAGGTAAGGTTTTACCCTGATAAAGTAGTCACATTTTAATCACAGATTTGACAAGATGTCCTTGCTAGACCAGTAGCCTAGGAACTCAACGGGAGTTAAACATCAAATATTCAAGTCTGCATTAAAATGGAAATAATAAATGGGAAAGGAGAAAATCCTTTTAAAAAATCAGGTAGTATTTTCCAGCAGCCTTATTGAGAAGGATTCATTAACTCCCTATTTAAACCCTAGCACTGAAAAGACAGACCACCCTCAGTATGGAATACATCCACAACACTGCTTTTAAACTGATGTAACTTGTACCCTGGAAAGTGAGCCCTGTGTGTAACGAGGATCACCAAAGAAAAACTGATAAGCCTTTCTTTCAGTACTGGCACCACATTAGGTAACCTCTGCCTCCTCCCACCTACCATCCACACTACAGTGGTGCCGGCCTTCAGGAGAATGAGTGCACAGAACCTCTTTGCTGGGTCACTCCAAGTCCCAGAACAATTGCCCAAAGCAACTTCTTATGTCACCTTTGACTGGGTCACTGGCACAGGCTGAGGAAGTGTGGGGGCAAGAAAAAAAGCTGAAATAAAGAAAACAGTGCTTGAGCTGACACTATGGAGACGAAAGCTCATCCAGTGCTCTCAGTCTCTGGGACTGGGGTCTTATTCCAGCAGGGTGAGATGGGGATACTCTGAACACATTTTAGCCTTAAGACGCACACTTCAAATTCCTTAAACGGGGCAACAGTGATTTTAATGACCATTCAGGAGTGCAGGAAAAAGGCTGCAGGATTTCACCCCATGTATTCTGAGCTTCTTTTCAAAGAAATCAGAAACATGTTACTTAAGTGCTTGGTAATGAGACTCTCAGCTCTGTTGTTTTGCTGAACAGTTTCTCTAGGGCCTTGCACATCTTTTATATTAGCTGTGTTTAGATTAACAAAGGACTATCACATGCAGGCAGCCCTTGTTTACAGCATTTCGTTGCAAAGGAGCAGAGCTGACTGAGGTCATACCTCCTCTGTTTGTCCTGGAGGGCAATGTCCCCACCACGGTGACAGCCTCCCATATAACTTCCTGCACAGGGAGGAGGGAAGAGGTGGAGCCCCTGATTCCTCTTTTGCTGGCTCCCACCCCCTCAGAGGCAGCGCTTCATGCTTCCCAGAAATGACTTCAGGTTCTGGTTGGACACAAAAACTGCTCGTGTCCACAAGCTCGAACAGCATGTGGATTACACACAGAACTAAGCTGCTCCCTGCCCCATAAAGAGAAGTGATCCCCCAAAAGAAAGGGAACAGAGGAGTGCACCCTCACCGACATGCAACACCTGAAACTCTGCAAATACCTTTACCCAAAGGCCCTTCTCTCAGGGTTCTGTATTCCTGGTAGCCAGGAAATCCCACAGTTGGGCCTGCACGGGCAGGACCTGCTTGTTTTTAGTCAAGAACAGACAAGATTGCTGTAGGGGAGAAGGAGGCAACCCTGGTGAAGCGAGGTCTGCAGGACTAAAAGTAAAAGTCCCATTGTTGCACCCCCCTGATAAGACCAGCAACAGCAAGATTTCCTTTCTATTTCCTTTCTATTTCCTTTCTATCATGTATGACCCAGCCTTAACTGCATTAACTGTTCCAGTCTTAACATTAGAGTTCAATGCCCTGCTGCTGGAATGCGTTCAGCCAGCCCTGAATGCATTCAGCCAGCATTGTTTCACTTATACACAAGCTCAGCCTACCTGAGACCTAATTTTAAATTAAACCTGAGCTGAACTCTGTCCTGGCAAGAACTGTTGCCGAAAGCTGAGCAAGGTGGTTTCAAGCCAGAGTGTTAGAAGAGACACGCCTTTATTTGCGGTCTGTCTCAGCACTTGTCCCTGCAGGAGCTGCCCCAGCCATCCAGCAGGGCTTGTATCACCCTGGGCTTCACAGAGCCCAAGCAGCCATGGCACCGTGCCCTGCTGCTCCTTCGTGGCGTGCCCGGGCACACTCAGCACACACTGACAATGGAGCTGGTGGGGACATGCCAAGGCCTGCATTGAAAGTTCTCCTCGCCCGGCCGCCTTCAGGAGACGACTTAGCAATCCGAGGAAGGAAAACAAACAACCAACCCCGGCCCAAGCGGATTTGTAACAGTACTGGAAATACTCTTAATATTAAAAATAGAAATTTGTAAAGGAATTTTTCATGTTACCGTGTGGAGGAACCTTGATAGGCATGTATGTAGTAAGCAGTCATTGTTGCTGTCACTTAAAGGCTTAATTCATGCTCCAAAATCTCAGTTCATCAATTTAGAAACTGCAAGATGTCAGGCTCTTCATAGTAACTTTCATTTGGAGTTATTGATTTGAAGAAATACTGTTCATTTGCCTCTCAGCATCAAATCCCAAATGGCTCTGAGTTTAGGAACTCATAACTTCAGTTTACCTCATGTTTTAAGACTTAAGGCACCATCAATTGGAGAACAGGAAATACTAGTAAGGTAAACAGAACAGAAAACACTTTTGTCAGACTTTACAGATACCAGGGGTTGGATTTTTTCTTTCTCCAAGCTCATTTCCCTCTGATACAACAAACATAGCTTTAGGCAGAGGCATGTAGAATGGTTTCCAAACTAAATAATTTTCAGAGGTTATGTGAGCCTTAGAAATGTCTCTCAAATGCAGTCCAGGATAAGCAACACCTGCTCGTGAAGAGAAAACGAGAGAAAGTCTAAATTAGGCTGAACAGAGACCTGGCTCACCTCCCTTGGACTGACTGCTTCTTAAAGCTGAGCAAGTGCTTTTAAAGGTACCACATACAGGAGACCTCAGCTGGGGGCTGCCGAGCAGCACAGCCTTGATGAGGTGCTTCTTCTTCATCCCACAAGTCAAGCATAAGTCCTTACTTCTGCAAAACACCGAGCTCTGCCTGTTTAGTTTGTGCTTTGTGTACACATGCTGTCATGGACGCCTGCTGGTTGATAGAGAGATTGAGCATTTATGTATTATTTCCATGGTGCCAGTGGTTTAGACCAACACCTGGTTTGAGGAAAATGTACCATCTTTACCAGTTTTAATGTCTGTCTCTAGGTGGACGAAGCATGTAAAATTCTGCAGGGCAATTCTAGAAACATTCTGCTTTTTTCTTTAGGAAAAGGAAAAGAAGAAAAAAGGGGAGCATCTAGGTTTTTGATGTTCAGGTGCATAGCAGGATTTTTTGAACTTGTAACATATGTATCTGCAGTTATAGAAGCACTGGCTATTCATGGATTTCTTCAATGTTACCACTCACTGAACAGGGAATGAAAACACACTGCCAAAAATAGCGGGGGAAGGGGAGGAAGGAGGGAAGGGAAACAACACAAAAACCCTGCACAGTAAGTAGGGAGGCATGGCCCTTTCATTCACATAATGAAAAGGTTAATGTGAAGACTGTTAGCATAGAAAGATTCCATTTAAAAATCCATGGTGTTTAAGTATTGTTCTTCCAATCTGAGCTGTCAGAAATCTCCCTCATAATTTCATTCTCCACAGAAAGGTACTAAGTAGAAACTTTAGAAGTGTGTTACTATTGTGTTTGAAAACCTTCCCAACCAAACGAGGCCTCAGTCAGCCACACAACAGCATGGCTTTCTGACTCATAGCCCTTCTCACTCTGATCTTCCCTCCCCTTCAAGACCAAATGTCGATTTGTCTGTCTTCAATTGCTCACTAGCCTGAAAAAGAAAGGCTGCTTTTGAAATACTTAGTCAATTTTATTCTAGGCTTAATACAGCAGCACGATACAATCTGCAATGATATAGATTTTTTTCCTCCATCAGCTAAGTCTCTGGGGCGTTTTATGGAATCAAATATTGCTAAAAGAGCATCACATAAAGGTTTTTAAAATAGACTTAAAAAACAAAGAACAATTCAGCATATGCATTACCCATGTGGAGATGGTTTGGCAAATGCAACTTGGAATTACTTAAAGTTTGCCCACAGCTTTTTTCTTTCCTATCCTTTTTTGAGGGGCTTTTTTGTTTGGGGTTTTTTTTTTTTTTTTTTTTTTTGTTGGTTGATTGGTTAGGTTTTTTTTGTTTATTTCTACTTCTGGCAACATAACCGTGGAAAACATTAGGCCTAGACTGTTATTAATACGAGTTTCTAACCTAGGAAGTTATTCTTTATTTCTGCCTGCTGGTATCCAGCTTAAACTACCTGCCAGGTCATCTGTCTAAAATGAATGGCCATTTCAAAGATATGGCATTCTCTAAGATAAGTTGGAAAGAATTGAACACTTCACTAAATTTACTGTTGAGTGTGGTATATAACCTTTTTTTAAAATAAGCTCATATAATTTCCTGTTGTGTGTACTCTTACAAAGGTGATATGACTAAACAAAATGACACAAGTGAGACAGAAAAAGAGATAAAGATTTTGAAGGACTATTTTCTAGCAAAAAGTAGCAAACCTGTCACTTAGAAGACAAAATTTTCAAAGGGCTGCATCGATTCATATTTTTAGTTAGCTAAAGAAACACTTTCAAAACTGTAAAATTATCTCACTTAAAAAATTGCTAAAAGAGAGCTTGTTAAAACAAGACACAGCTCTAGAGGGGGAAGAGACTGCAGCTACTCTCTTGCCATGGGATGGGGAACAAAGAACATATTTGGTGGTACTAAGGAAACAAGGGTGATGGCTGCAGTTCACCAAATCCTCCCCTCTGCAAATGCATCATTCATGCCAGTGTTTCAACCATACCCAAGAACAGATGTTTACATTTGCATTTACAATTCTATTTGTTGAAGTCAACTTTCAAACATTTGGAGTGAATTATAATATGACCAAATATGGTCACACATTAGTCTCCATGTTCTAAGTCTTCACCTCACAAATAGATAATTATTACAAATTACTCTTAAAAATAAACTCAAAACCAAAACCAAAACACATCCCATGGTTGGTAACTATATTGATAATAGGTACTATTTCTGCTGTTGTGTTCTGGATATCATCTTACAGGCTATACATTTGCAACATCTACTAACCATAAACAATAATCCTTTATCATATGGTTCTATTTACAGATTTCTAAATCACCCAGAAAACCTGGCTAAGAGTAGCCACATCAGCCACCTTCAACCACTAGCATATATATGTAGAGAAGTAAGCAATTCTATGCAATTTCTGAGCAAATGAAATTCTGAATTTCCTTTTGGATTTCCTCCCCACACACAAACGTGTGTTCCCAAAATGCAACTCATTGAAAGAACAGGAAGCACATGAAATGTATTTTCTGTGGGGCTTGCAAATACATAAAAGCAAATCATACTGTAAATTCAACTTTTTTGGCCACAATTCCAAGTTCACTTTGAAGAAGATTTGCTAAATGGAAAGGACTTGTCTCTGAATCCATAGTTCAGTCATGAAAAGAAAAATGCAGCAATTCCTCCTCAAGACTGTTAAGATCATAAAAAGCATCTCTGAATTTTCAGGTGCTCTAAGAGGGCATAGATGATTCACTGACAGATTAAATAAGCTAATTTTCACAGCAACCATCCAATCCCATGCTCAAACACTCTTCCCCAGTCCTCAGAGGTCAGGCACAGACCGTGGCCCTTTTACAGCACACAAAGGTTGCAGAGGGAACGTTCAAAATATTAAGTGAAACACCTTTCTTCTTGGAGTGGGTTGGACATTTTTGGTTGGTTGCATTTGGGGTTTTTTTGAGGGGGAGCAATGTGTTTGGTTTTGTTTGTTTTGTGTGTGTGTGTGCTTCGGGTTTTTTGGTTTGCTTCTTTGTTTGTTTTTTTTTTTTTTTGGAAAAAGTGAGCTGAGAAGTAACATAAGACTAGAGGAAGGCAAACAGACCATTTGGCCAGAGCATGGTCCTACAGCATTTGCACCTTACCTATCTTCATTCAAATGAAACAAAGATGTAACACTTTATCACGTGGGTATTACTGAAGAGGTTCTCAGTCTAACAGAAACATGTCATAGTCCACTGCCATCAGAAATCTAATTCACACAACCCCCCTGCCTCAATTTCGTTCTCTTAAATACTGTATTTCAGTCCACTAATTCTACTCTCAGTCTTCATTTCCAACAGAACTAGCAATTAATCCACTAATTACTTAAAACTAACAGCATTTTAAATGACAGAGAATTGCCATCCTTTCTTAACTTCAGACAAAAAGGTAACAAATATTTGAAGCAGGCAATTAAGAGTTCATACTACTCTTTGTACAACTGAATTGTAAGTCTTCTCTATAGTCATATATAAGAACAAGTTAGCATAATACTTAAATCACTGGGCAAATGTACTTTAAAATACTATCATGGAAATAGCAGGGAATCACCTGTCAGCTACACCAAACCGCAGTAGAACTTTAAATGTGATTTTCAAAACAGAATCAGACAAACCCTAATGGGAGTCTTATGGGTACTTTCCTAGAAGAAAGAACATAGCACAAGTACATAGGTGTTAAAAAACCCCCTTATATCTCTCCCTACATGTTTAAGAATCTAACCCTTATAAAGTTTACCCAAGCATCCAAATTAAATGTTCAGAAAGATTAAAGACTAAAAAAATACAAAACCAAAGTGTGTAGTAAAAAGACATTAAGAAAACAAAACTTTTCTCCTCACACAATATTGAGAAACATCTGGAAGATAATGCAGTGATTGGTCACAGCCAGCACAGCTTTATAGGAGGAATATCCTGTTTATCAAACCTGATTCCTTTTTATAACACAGTAACCCATCTGGTTGATCAAGGGAACCCACCTGATGTAATCTTTTTAGATTTCAGTACAGCTTTCAATACTGTGTCTCAGAATATCCTTCTGGACAAAATATCCAGCACACAGCTGGTTAAACACATCATGTGATGGGTGAGCAACTGGCTCACGCCTCAGGCACAAAGGGCTATAGGGAATGGGGTGACATCAGACTGGTGACCTGACACTAGTGGGGTTTCCCACAGGGCTCCATTCTCAGTCCTGAGCTCTTCAACATCTTCATAAATGACTTGGATGTTGGACTGGAAGGGAAACTAAGCAAGGTCACAGATGATACAAAACTGGGAAGAGCTGTTGACTCCCTTGAGGGCTGGGAGGCCCTGCAGGGAAACCTTGACAAATTAGAGGACTGGGCAATCACCAACCATGTCAGGTTCAACAAGGGAAACTGCTGGATTCTGCACCTGGGATGGTACAACCCTGGATGTATGGACAGACTGGGGAATGAGAGGCTGGAAAGCAGCACCATGGAAAGGGACCTGGTAGATGGCAAGTTGAACATTAGTCAGCAGTGCCCTGGCACATCCTGGGGTGCATCAGGCACAGTATCAACATATACCACCACCACAGAGAGAAGATGAGTTAAAAAATTAGCAAGAAAAATTTGTATTTGAAAAAAAAGAAAAGATTGAGTAGCAATGCAGTTCTGCAAAATTCTGTGTTCACTGCTCTGAAATCTTGATTTCAAAGCTTATATATTTCATTAAATATCAACCTGTAAGACAATTGTAGATTGAGAAAGAAAAAGGGGAATGGGGGCACTGAGGTCTCTCTTCAATTCAGGCACCAGAACTAACTAATGAATCAATGAAGGAGGTAGGCAGTAAAATCCTTTCTCTGCAAGTGTGAAAAAGTTTTATGTTGCTCAGAGTTGTAAAAAAACCTAGAATGCGTTTTAAGTTAAATCCAATTTTTCACTTGCTGTCTTGCAAGCTTTGCAATATGACCATGTACTGATTTCATGAACAGCAAATGAATAATTTGCTTAGGTAGATTCTGATGGTGGGAAAGGTTCTTGGACAGTACAAGGCATGTGACTGCAGAGTTTTAAACATTCACATTAAAATGTGAGTTCATATGATCATGCTATTCCAGAATCCCTTCACCCATTTATTCAGCCTGTTCAAATCTCACTTGTATACCCATACATGTTGTTTGCATCTCATGCAGGAACTGCTGGAACATGTGGAGTCAAAGAAAGCAACACAGTTCAGCTTGCGTGTTTGCCAGCTGTCCATTTAAACTCACTAGGTACTCACAGATAAGTACAAGTCTGCCTAATTCATATACAGTTTTTCCTCGTTGTAGTTCAATGATGGACAAAAGACAACCAAGTACAATTTTTTTTTTTTTTAATAAAGATAAAATTACAAAAAAGGTAAAATCAGCTCAGGAAAGGCAAATTACTTTAATAGATCAGTTTAGACATTTAACATAATAACTCACATCCATTTTTAAATACTATTACATAAAGCATGGTGAAGAAAGGAATTTCTGCCTCATAATTAGAAAACTCACAATACAACTTGCCAAAAAACAGAACAAAGCCATTTGAAAATAAATACAGTCCATGCCAAATAGTACAAAATGAAATCAGCAGTCTCTCTCCATAAGAAAACTTTTCTCCTTTTAGGTATTCTTCGACTCTAGTATTATGTTCTGCAACTGATGAGAGGCTATCTTTTGTTCAAGGGTTGCTGAGCTGTTCTGATTTTGCTCTGTACAAAGGCAAAAACAAACTGGTAAGTTGTTTTATTTTTTTTATTAACTAGTTTAAAAATGCAATTTTGAATTGCTAGTCATTATTCTAAAATATTTACTATTACGAGGAACTGCAAGTGATCTCCACAGAACTGAAAAGTATTATACAGCACTGACTTAACAAACACTGTCCAAAAAGATGACATTATTAATTAATTAGTGTTTACCCTTTGGCATCTGTCTTTTCACCACTGCTGTCCTTGGCTTTATCCTCCTCCTTGACATCTGAAAAATCACAAGATTTTAAATATAGCAAAAGATGGAAAAAAACCCTTAAATTACTTACGAAGTAAAGAGCATGACCAAGTTTATTTTTTGTATATATTTCTAGCCAGAGGAAACTGGCTTTTAGAGGAAGTCACTAGTTACATATTAAAGTACACTGTTACATGCATCCGTCCAAAGGAGAGATCTGGGCACAATGGCAAGTGATTCAGAACGCCTCAAGGCAAGGTCTCTCTTGACTGCCCATAAGGAAGGCATGCACTAATGAGACCTGGAGTTCCCCTGAGCCTGAGATGTATCCAGTTCTTAGAAAAATCAAGAGTCCTTGGAATTACACTGTCCCAAGAACCATATCCGGTTTCTGTTTCAGAGAAAACTAGTTGGCTCACCCCACAAAAGCAAACAGGAACAAAAGTTTTGCCCAATGTGTGTTTTTTCACCTCTATTTCATTAAGTCATACAAATCCCTGGCTCTAAGACTTCAAGCCTGTGGGGAAGAAACAATAACCCTTGCCTGAAAATATTTTACTAGTCTGAATAGCTGTGTCTTGAAACTGATTAATTTAAACCAGATTATTTAAATATGATGGGAATAAATACATCATCTCAACAACTAATTAACTGTTAACAGATAAAACACCTGTCTCCTGGTGGGACTAACATTTGCAGTTCTAAAATATAGGATGAAATCACACCACAGTCCTACCTGCTTTTTTGTCCTCAGTCTCTTTTTTGTCTTCCTCTATCCTGGCTTTCTTCGCTCCTTTCTTATGATCTGCAACATTTCGTCGTCCACCTTCCCCTTCATCTTCAGAATCTGAAAATTCTTCATCACAGGCTATGCGCTTATCAGATGCTCGAACTAGGATTCAGATTTATGATATTAATTAACCAAAAAGTCCAACTACAATGGCCCTAATAGAAACAGAACTGTCAAATTAAGAATAAGTAGTAATATACTGTAATCATTTAATGCTGATAAACTAAATTACACTTAAAAACACTTATCTTTCAGGATACTCTGGGACTCACATAATGACTTCCAAAACATAGCTTTGCAGAAACACAGGGGAAGAGTGGGAATATTTTAACCATGTATCAAATAAAACATCAAATATTGAAAACTAAATCACAGGAGAAAAAATAATGGTTTCAACAGTTCAGAAAATGGATAGTGCACTAATAAGAGATTATAGAATTATTCTAATCACCATCAAAAAAGACTAAAGGTAACAGGGAGCTCTTGGCTACAGCTGAAGAACAACTCAAAGTTCATGGAAGGGTTACATTTATAAAGTCAAGGGTAACATCACAAGTATAGAAAATCTCTGTCTCATAACAAAAAAGCAAATAAAAGACTTTTTTTCCCCCCCTCTAACACTGTATCTCACTTTACCTCAAAGGGAAACACAGTTTCTGTCTTTTGTTAGTCACCAAAAAAGTAAAGTGCTGTTCCTTTAGTTAAAATTCATTAAGTCTTCTAAAGTATCTATTATAGATTTGAAACAGCCAGGCTGATCCATAAGATGCAAAAACACATGCTGTTCCAGCATGTCATTAGACCGTTTAAGAGGTTCAAACGTGCACATAGATGTCACCTTAAAAACATCAAAAGTGGCAGACCAGAGGTGAAAATTTTTATTCAGGAAACGAAAGTGCCAGTCTTCCAACACTGCCCACTATTACAACTAAGGTTCTGAACAATTAAAGCCAATACGACTAGGTATGTGTTTTATCATGAAAAGACATTTCTTACTAGAAATGCGTTTGTCTGGATCTTCTCCATCCTCATCTCCACTGTCTTCATGAACAGCATCTTCAGGAATGGCCTGCATCTGTACACCAGGTGCGTGAGGTAACATGCGCAAGTTCTCAAACAAGCGTTGCCTGCGAGTAACAGACAGGAAAAATTATTACTACACAGAAGTAGCAAAAATTATTACTACACAGAAGTAGCATTTCCTTGGATTTTTTATGAAGTTCTGAACTCTGCATTCAAAGTTAACCTGGCTTTGCTTTAGAGTCAGTTTCATTTTTCAATTAAAAAAAATAGCATGCCAAGTTCAGGAAGTTTTCCCTCCCTATGAGATCATTAGTATCCACAGTGTACTTGAACATCATTTTCTTTGTACTTTACAAATACTTATTTCAATCAACTTCAATCTTTAATTCCCCAAAGGATCAGCACAAGTACTGCCCACTTGGGCTAAACTGGTGCTCTGTTTTTAGTAAGATAGATTATCAAGTTAGATAATACACTATTCTCTGGTTTCTTAGAAAGTCAGACACTTAAAAGCATGAAGACTTCCCAATTGTGTGCAGCAATGGCAAAAGTAATTCATCTGGATAAGTTTCCTTATTGGCTCTTTCAGCAAGAACAGAGACAAGTTCTGTCCTGTCTAAGCAACCTGATGTGATGGATGATACACTCCAAAGCACCATGTGCAGGAAAAGGAAAGGATACTGGGCTTCTTTTGGGACTCAAAACTATCATACCAAAGTGCAAGTAGAAAGGCAGGCTTGGCAAGCATCAAATATCAGCTTTTGCAACAATTATCTTAGCATCCTTCTGCACAATTTGAAGGGCTAAAGGGCACTGGTACTTTTTTGGAATCCTTAGCGTCTCGGCCTCTGTTTAAATCACATGACCTGGCAAAGTAGTTTTGCCATGCAAGGGAGCTCCCTAAAGCCAGGTGTCAGTGAAAGTACACAATGAACTGAAGGAGGATTCTCCAAAATGATGGGTCATTGATCTTGTGGGTGCCAGTACAAGAATATGAGGTCTATAACAACGTGTTTTCTATTGACAGAGAGCAATCTGTACCTGGGATTGCAGCAGTGAGTTTTGCAGCCTACTCAACAACATACAACATACAGCAAGCAGCCTGGCAGATCACCAGTTGGAGAGCTACATCACTACTGAGGAATTTTGTACAATTACATTACCAAAAAATAAGTGGGCTTTTTCTCCCATTGCACATTATTAAAAACTAAACCCCTTACATTTGATTGTGATTGATATAGTTGTACTATGAACACCCATCACAGTCTATATACCAATCACTTAAAAATTAGTATTTTAACAACTTTGGTGAATTTTGCAATTTGACAGTTTTAAAGGTTACAGCACTAGTGGCAAACTTATACATGCAATTTCACATCTTTATTCAGCTACTTTTAGTAACCAAAAGAATTCCTGTGTACTGTTAACAGCCTGTTAAAACTCAGGGCAGGGGTGGCAGTTTATTCTTTTAAGGACAAACCACAGCAAGCCAAGAGTACTTCAAGCTAACCAATTACCTCCTACCAGTTCAGCAGAGAATTGATTGTGTATGCATTACTTTACCCCTGAAGTAAAGTATTTTGTTTCCAATCAAAATGTCAAGATGCGAGGAGGAATAGACTAAGAATCAAGAGTGGCACAGCCTAAAAACACACAACCACCATAGCTTGTCAATGAGCACTGCTCAAACCTTGTGGATTTGCCAAATCACAGCCTCTCAATTGCCTGCACACGTATCCCTGTCTTTCCACAGTTTCGGATGTTTAAGCTCACGTATGATTTTTTATTTTTGCAGCTGACAGCTACAAAGAATGACATTCCCAGTCCATGTTTAGACACAGAGCTGAGAATTAGAAATCCTAATCGTCATGGCACACCAGCTTCTTTCCTGGCAGGATAAACTTTCTGCAAAATTAGAATGGGAATCCAAGTAAAACAGTCATCTTTTCAGATGCTGGAAAAAGTAAAAATCCAAGCTGGGTCATAAATTTCCACAGTTATAGTCATGAGACTCCGATGGAGGAAGAGACTTCCAAAAAACCCCTCTTCTGACAGAAATGAAAACATGTCAAATCTATTCTAGTACTTATTTTTAGTGAACAGAAAAAGGTATACAGTTTTCAAAACTGCCTAACAATTAAACCTCTGGAGAAACATGATCCACATGACCTACTTGATAGATAAGGTTATCACTACTTACTTGATCTTCTCCATATATTCTGGTGTATTCTGATTAGTCATATTTGAAGGACTAATATGAAGCTTGAAGTCTGGTCCAAAATACTCAAAGTAGTCATTGTATGGCAACTCTATAAACCAAAAGCCAAGACAACTTTGTTAAGCAAAAAGATTTTAAACATTTTAAATACAACAGTAGATTTGACAGGATTTTACTTAGAGAATCGTCAAACCTTAAGCATTCAAGCAAGCAATAGTTATTCATTATGTGGACTGTTCAGTGTTTTTCCTCTAAATTATTCAATAAATGAACTTAAAATTCGATGGCAAAATACAAAGAGAAAGATCTACCGCAATAACACACTGAACAACACAATAATGAATTTGAAAAATAATTTCAAAATATGCTGTCGCAGGAAAGAGAAGATCAACTGATGATTTCTTGTAGCTGTTTTCAAAGTTAGTCCAGTTTAAAAGGTTTAAGTGAGCCATTCAAAATATTCCTTCAGGACAAGTTTTAATACTTGTTACTAGGCTGAAAACCACAGCAAGATCAATATCCTTGGTAAGTGCTGGACATTGGTTCAGTGGTGCTGACTGATTCAGTCTGTTTCCCTCCTTACCCCACTTCTTACATTTTCACAGAAAATGGTCCCCTAACTAGAACACTAAAATGAAGTTGATGAAGAATACATAGCCAGGAAAACAGCAGTATTTTACATTGAATATGACTGTATCTTTCCAGATAAATTAAGAGAAATATAAAAAAAATCCACAGAACCTTTAAGAAATAAGACACTGAAATCCATTTTTAATTGTGCCCCTTGTCTTTCTTCATTTATGATTATTACAGGATAAGTGATCTGGTTAGGTGGACAGAAAGCAGACAGGAAGATTAAGTTGCTATTGCAACATTTAGAAATACACTATTATTTCTCAGAACAGATTAAAGGTGACAGGGACCCAAAAAGTCGAGAGGAATATTAAAAAACCCCCAACTTTATATATATATATATACACATATATATATACACACATATATATGTATATATATGTATATATGTATGTAATCCATTGAAAGAGGCATGCTAATAGAAAAAAAAAAAAAGTCCCAAGAAACTGCTACTGTGTCTTCAAAAGCTTTGGCTGACAAAGAATATATGTTGACATGCAAAATGGAAAATATATATCTTGAAAGGCACATTCCAAATAGCCTTTTCCCACTGACAGCTGCATTCTGCTGAAGTCAGATGGAAACACTGAATCCACCAAGGGATACATGAATAGCAAAAGGTTATCAGCAAAGTTCACATTCAAGGTGCAAACTGCCAGTGACTCATGTGCAACAAATAAGTCCAAACAGCAATTTTATATAAATGGCATTCCAAAAACATATCCTGGAGCATATTTGGCCAGAAGTAAAAGGAGTCCAGGATCTTTAGGGATCTTCCTCAGAGAAATTACTTCAGTACTCAACTATTCAAAAGCAGTCTACTATTGTTTTTTCTGGTTTTAAACTTTAAGATAGCTTGTATAGCCAAAATTGAGTGAAATGGAAGAGCAGAAGTCAATGTACGTTCACAGCTACTTTTGTCAGATAAAATGAAGAAACAGTAGTTTTGCTATGTAAAGTGGACACTTGCACAGCCAATAATTTCTTATGTACACCATTTCTGTGTTGTACAACTTACAGATCGACAGTGCTACAATCAAACTGCAGTACGTATTCTATCATAATAATGATATTCATATTAGAAATAATTACAAGTAAGGTTCCATAAGTTTTACATTTTGAGTTTTCAAAAAGTGATCCAGTCATTTAAAGCTTTTGCTAAGGCATAAAAAAAGCCCTAAATACTTACACTTATTTAGGGAGTAAGATACGGAAAATTTATTGGCTAAATCCTAGCAATAATTTTCTACATAGTATATTCGAAACTGATGCATTACAGCTATCTATACAAATTTCTGCTGTTTACTTAAAATCTCCCATGATTATTTCTTAATAAAATATTAATTTGAGTATTAATATTTACCATTAGGAATTTCACAATCTAAGGCAACAGCAGTTTCATATGTCCAGCATCGAGCAACATTACGAATCGTGTAGCCTCCTCCTCCTAGCATCAGCAATGGCAAGTTAAAAGTCTTTACAACTTCCACACATTTAGCATGACCTGTCAAACAAAGAGAGTTGAAAATATATGCAAAATATCTATTAAACAGAATATATAACAAACTATTTAATCAGACATATGCAGTCACACTTAACGAATAAGAACTGAATTGATTCAAACAGAACTGTCTCCCCCTAGAGCTAAGCACAACCTCACAGGAAGTCAAGACCTACAGATTAGAAATTTACAAAACACAAAGAACATCATCCAACCCAGTCTTCAGAGACTTTGCATGATGGTCTATTGCTGTTGTTCTGAAATGATCTTAGAATGTTTAGTGTTTTGTCTATTCACAACTGATGTCATACACAGTGACAAATTTAGGGACAATTTCTCAGTCAAATGCAATGAGGGAAGAAGGGAAAACAAAATCAGTACTTGGTCCTTTCTACTTCTAAATTTGAACCTGTATTAGAGGTTGCTAAGTCTTGCTTACAGAGTGAACTGGTGCCAAGACAGTACACACTCCAGGGAGATACAGCATACTGAAAGGCATCTGTAGGAGGCAGCAGCTCTCTTGGTTTCCAAGATATGTAAGATGGAAAAAAATCTGAGCTGTATGGGCAACTGAAGTAGCTTTGCCACCTGGTGCAAATCAAGAAAAGAACCCTGAAACACTGCAGACCCAACAGATACTATACTGCATTTTGTTGCCTACAAAGCTCTAATTGTTGCATTAAAAAAAACCAAACACAAAACCAAGAAAACCCAGAAGATGAATGATTCAAACAGGCTGGATTGAAGACTTAGCAGAAGTTTGCTATACATTTAATATTTCATAATTTAAATAAATAATAATAAAATAATGATAATAGCAACAGTAACAGTTATGCTACTTGCTAAATTAACACCTTATCCCAATTCAGAGAACCACAATTTCAGGTAGCAACTTAACTAATACTAAAATTAATTAATTCTGTGAAAATTAATAAAAATGAGTGTTAACATATGGCTCAGTATAACAAACACCACTATAAGTTTAACGATGCAGTGAGTGTTCTCATTTCAATAATACCTATTTGACACCCAACAAGGTGTTTGATGTTTAGCATCTGTAGTCCTACTAAGTGGACTGCTAACTAGGTTTTATTTGCCCATCATTCTAAGTGTTGCAGATGACTGCTGCCCTGTCATTCCAGGACGCTGCTTTAAAGCTACAGAAAGCCTGTACATAGAAGAAAGGGAATCACTTGAGTGGCTAGGAAACACACGGAAAACCAAGCTTCTTTTTTAGATGGACAGAAAGAAACAGGCAACTTCCGGGTTTCTTTTGGCCATCCCTGTACAGCAAAGAAAGATGGGATTAATCATAGTAATGAACAAAAAATCTTTGTGACTCCAGTTCTCATCATGCAAGTATGTTGAAAAACAGTATGAAGGGTAGAGGTTTCTAATAAGTAAAAAGTTACAGACAACAAACAGACACTTTTCTGTTTACCTTTAACAGTAAGATTAAAGCATCCCAGCCTGTCCCCAGACAGTGAATCTGCTCCACATTGCAATACCACAGCACTGGGCTGGTACATCTCCATTACTTTGGATATAATCTATAATCAATATAAAACAGCAAGTCATTAATTGACATAATGAAAATATGAAACTAGTAGTTTCCAGAGAGCTCAAAAACAAGAAACGAAGCACTCACTGGTTTGAATATCTGTCCATACGATTCATCATCTATACCATCCCTCATTGGAAAGTTGACAGCATAGTATTTTCCTTTTCCAGCACCAATGTCCTACAAAGACGAAAAATGCTTTAATACAAACACAGAAGCACATAGGATGTTATCAGGAGAAAAAGTCTACACAAGTCTGCTGAGCTATTCTGTACCATTATACATATTTGTAAGGAAAAAGAGGCAGAATTTACTTGATTCCTCCCATAAAATAATTTTAGAGTATAGGAGTTGTACACCAAGATTAAAACAGCAGTAAGTACACTTAATTTTTTAACTCAAAGATTTAAGACAAAAAGACAAATCATAACCAATCAGTTTGGTCTGGCAAAAATAGCCAAGCAAAAAAAAAAAAACCTATGAAAACCAAGAAGAGCAAGATGATATGCATGTTTTCATTGTTGCATAGAAGATTTGGACTTGAAAAGGTTTTTTTTAAAACCACATTATTTCCCTAACCATAGGATGAGGAAGTAGCTGCAGCAAAAGGGAGAGAAGAAAAATCCAACAGGGGCCAATTACAGGTGTCCTTGAAGAAACTGAGACCTTTTGAATGAACAAAAAAACCCCAACAAACTTGCAAATTATTCTTAGTTCCATCAGGTGTCAAGACAGGAACTGTAGTAGTCTATCTTACCAGCTTTCCTAGACAACCTATGTATTAAGAGAAAAAGTTTGTTGCAAAAAAAAAAATAAAAAAATCAAGTGAATACACCCTGAATGCAACCACTCCTACTTTGATGATCACCATAAAACCTAAAGATCTCTGCTTGACACACAGTCCCATTTCTTCCCTCTGTTTCATCACTAACACAGACAGAAAGCAATGCAGAGCAGTTCAGTGGAGCAGACAGTGAGAATTAACCTGTTCAGTATGGCTGTAAACTATTATCAAACAGCAGCACTGCAGAAAGAGCACACACTTGGTCCAACATCCTAGAAAAACCACAAGTCATATGTACCATAATCCAGCAACACCAATACAAACTTCTCAACACAACCTATTGACAGGCATTGGCTTTTTCCTCTTCCTTAACAAAGCCTCCTTCACAGGGAATGCATCAGTAATGTGTCACCTCCAGTAACTAACCTTTGCTGGGGGCATGAGGGGGAATGGACAGAGATGGGGAGGGGGACAAATGGCCCAGTGAAGCATAGACACAATGTTAACATTGAGTTTTTTTGCCCACAGCACATTATTAACATTTCATAGTATTGCAAGATGAGTGACACTGAAGACCCCTGCTGAACTCAACTGGCTGATTTGAAGTACAAGTTATCGAGAATTTCCCAGAGTGAATCATCTGGGCTTTCAGATGGTGAATTTTCTGAGGTGATCACAGAACCACAGAAGGGTCAGTATTGGAAGAAGGGACCTTTGGACATCATCTAGTCCAACCCCCTGATAAAGCAGATTGCACAGGATCACATTCAGGTGGGCTTTCAGTATATCCAGAGGAGACTTGACAACCTCGCTGAGTGCTCTTGTCACCCTCAAAGTAGTTTTTCCTCATATTCAGATGGAACTTCTTGCATTTCAGTTTGTGCCCATTGCCCCTTATTCATCAGGCCCCACTCTTTTGACACCCACCCTTGAGATATTTGTAAGCATTGATGAGGTCCACTCTCAGTGTCTTTTCTCCAGGATAAACAGGGCCAACTTCATTAACCTTTACTTGTAAGAGAGATGCTCCTGTTCCCTCATAATTTTTGTTAGCCTCCACCGGACTCACTCCAGTAGCTCCATGTCTCTCTTGTACCGGGCAGCCCAGAACTGGACACAGCACTCCAGATTTGGCTTCACCAGAACTGAGTAGAGGGGCAGGATCACCTCCCTAAACCTGCTGGCAACGCTCTTCCTAATGCACCCCAGGATACTATTGGCCTTCTTGACCACAAGGGCACAGCTAGCTCATAGTTAACCTGCCCACCAGGACCCCTAGGTCTTTCTCACAGAGCTGCTTTCCAGCAGGTCAACACCTAACCTATACTGCTTCAAGAGGTCATTCCTCTCCTTGTCTAGCTTTACAGATTAAAAAAAACCCCAAAAAACCCCATTAAATTTATCTTATCCTAAAACAGTAAAGTCAAATGTTCACACAATTTCCACCTAAACAGAGTAACTGCTTGAGCTACTCAAGCAACTTTTTTTGTAACTGATGTTTGCATTAGATATAAAACCTAAAGAAACAATACAGCATTCTGGCAGCCTCCCATTCACCAACAGATCAAGCTGCCTCAAAGAACCTGAGCTACGATGGAGAACTACGGTCTCAACTGAGCTATCTGTGTGTATAAATGACAAAATTTGTGCTGTCATCTAAGATATGTAGAAGGTCAAATAACTTACTGAGGACACTGGAAGTTTAGACTGAACAGTACATTCAGTAGAAAATGGATGAATGCTGCCAAACTAGAAAACCTCAGATTCAGCTGTACCAATGGAGCTGCCATCACAACATCATCATTTGACACATAATTTGTTCCTGCATCAAATAAATGTAAACTAGATCAACTAACTAAAGAATTACAGAAACAAGCTGTAACACAGCCCACCGACAAGAACAAGGAGAAGATTTGGCTGTTGAAATTGGAAAAATAGCCATTAATGGCAGATAAAGTTAGGCAGAAGGGAGCAGCACAATACTGGCCTCCAGAAGGAGCACTGACTTTTCAGAGAATTAGATTTTCATTTAGTTCAATTAGCTTTGCAATCTCTGGAGATAGGAAAAATCTCTATGGGATGCAATAATTGCAATAAAGCCTGCTAAAGCCTGTATGCAGACAATGCCCATTTCAAAATCCTAACTAGTAGCTCAGAAAAAAGTTGCCATGCCTGAGATACTGTTTGTCACTGACACTGCTAAAAAAAATAAATCAAAAAAACATAAAATATTCTTCTATTTATTTCAACTGTGCTATCTTTTAGTTCTTTGTTCTGGGTGTGGTGAGGTGAAGAGTCCACAAACTTCTCTGTCAACGGGAAGTGCTGCTTCTAAAAGGCCAAGATATCCAACCCTTCCAAAAAAAAAAAAATTCTAGCCAAATTCAGCAACAACAGCTTGTCATGATAAACATCCTGGTCTGAGCTGCTTTTAGTTTGAAGCACCACTACCACCTTGTGGCCAGTCAAATTAAACCACACAGATAAAAACTAATCTGATTTCTCCCTAAATCAATTTAGAACACAGTTTAACAGAATCTAACCACCATAATAACATTCAGCTCCAAGAACCACACGGAAATGAATGCTTTGTACCTCACTGCTCAACTTTCACTTACTCCTGTGCCCTCTGGGTAGGAAGAACAGACTGGGAAACACAGTTTTCAGGAGTATTAGCCGAAACACAAATACTTGTATCTCATGAATCAATTTAAACATATTAGGAAAACAGTGAACTTTTTCCCAGCACAGCATTTTTGTAGGCTAACTTGTTAGAAGTGTTTATAATTTTTTTAAAAAGTTTCTAACTGTATGCACAGACTAATGTGCAAAGTTGCTAACACCAGAAGAATGACATATCCTGGGAGTGTCTCTGATAAAAGAGGCTTAATTTATGAGTTTAACACTAGGAACATATTAATCCAATAATACTTTTAATACTCTTCCGAGCTGTGAAGTGGAACAATTTCCTGTTCTAACAGACAAGAGTCTAACATGAGGAATGACTAACTTAAAATTAATATGAAGGGCCAGGAAACTTAGTTTCCATTCTCAGCTTTGCCAGAGATTCTACAACAGCTTCAATGATAATTCTTCATGGGCAAATGCTCCCTCCCTCAGGTCAGCCATAACGCTCAGTACATAATTTCCTACGGGACATGCTAAAGTTCTTAGGTAGTGAGCATCATGAGAACTCAAAACACACTTCATGACATAAGAAATATTCCAAAAATGAGTCAACTGTATTACTAGGCAAATAGAACATAGTAAATTCAAATTGTAACTTAAGCTTTGCCACGGTTAAAGGGTGATCTGCAAACAGCGACTTTTCACTGTAAGTGTGGAATTGAAATGTACAGATAGTTATAAATATACCACACTGTCTCCTTAGAGACATCTCCAAAATCTGCATGAATTAAACTATTTATATTTGAACAAAGATTTCAGCCTATTTATCCAGAAATGAAGGTGTTAATTTCATGTAGAAGTGAATAATTTAGTTCCCCACTATCCTGGATTATTTTTTCCTAAGATTCCTCAACTAATCTATCACTCTAGGCAAACATTTTTTATGAAAACTTACTGTTGTATACCATTATTGGACATAGTTACTGTAGCCTAGTGCAAAAACAGTATCTACAAGGAATACAGTAAGAGGGAATTTGTCACCTAATGAAATTTCATGTTCAACCTTACCCTAAGGTCCCCTGTGCCTGGAAAATATTCACCATACTTATGGAATGATACTGTCATGACACGATCTGTGGTATAAAATGCTTCTTCAACACCATCACCATGATGGATATCAATATCAATATACAACACTCTTTGGTGATACCTAGAAAGAAGATATAAGAAATTATCATTATCTGTTATATTCATAATATACTGATACCAAACAAGAAAAACACTAACAGAAAAAACCCCAGACACTAAAATCCAAGACTGTGATCACTGTGACGATTTTGGTTGATGTGACCATATGCTTAGAATTCTCAGTACACTTTGAATAACATTAATAAATTTATCTTCATCCAAATAAGTAATTTATTTAGTATTTACCCCAAACTGTCTCACTCTGTAGAAGCTATACCTCGTGCTTCTGCTCACATCACTTTGTTGTTCACATCTGCTGAATTCACCACTTTCATTCACCACAAGGCCTTTCTTTCTGCCTTCTCGGTAATTACCAACATGGTCTTTGTGCCATTAGCTTGCAAAAAATAAATAACTTATTTTCCGTTGACTTTTCTTTTTCACCTCTCCAGCTTGTAAAGAAAGGTACATCCTTGGTTTCAAATGCATTGCACATTACATTTGCATAAATTTATTACACTACTGTTTATTATTTTCTTAAATACTGCAAATTCCAGGACAGTTTGAGATGGATAAAGAAACCAGTGATTTGAAGCCTTAGAGCACTAGAAACAATAAGTATCCCTTAAATTTTATGTTTTTCCATAAAGAACAAAGTCTGTCATCAGAAGATGCATTTTCATCGTGCTTTATGGAGTACTGAGAGTGTAAGCAGCCATAATTTCAGGGACAGTTTCTCACAGTTACACAACCCATAACTATTTGCAGGACTCCTTCCTTCACATGCACATTAAGCTAAGAAATTCAAGATTGGACCACAGAAAGTCTTATCTCGTAGACTGCAGAGACAGCTCCTGAATATACGCTGCACATTAAAATAAATATCTTAATATGTTAATACTGACTATTCTTTGTGTCTTTAGAAACATTTTCCATCTCTAGATTACAGCTACTTCCCTTGTTCCTCACCAGCAAAATCAGCTGTCCCCTCAAAAGAGTCAAATACCTAGAATATTTTTTCTAATAAATTAGATTAATGTGTTGTTAGTAGGGATACAGTCCTCTGAAGCAGTAAAAGCGACACTCAGGACTTGAAATTTTAGTGAAGCATTACTGTTTGAAGTTAATTATATGATCACTTTTTCATTACTCCTCATTTTTTATTTTGCAGTCACAGCAGCACAGCTGTTATTTCATTATTTATTAAAACCAGCCACATTAACTCATGTAATAATCCAAGGAAGCTCAGTGCATGATCTTCCCTGAATATTCCTGTTTGGTTCAGTAACAACTCAAATGATACAAAACCAGAAGGCATAAAGTGAAACTTCAAATCTTCAAAAAGATTATGAGTCCAATGACTGCCCTAAGGGGTCAGGGTAGTGACCATTCCAGCCCACTGTTCTGTGCCCATGAATAGCAAAGGGAGACATTACAGAAATATTTACAGAAAGCAAGTAAGCCTGTCCATTTTCTGAAGTCTGCTACTCTAGTCCTTCCCCATCATCTAGAATTACAGCATATGGTGTTTTACAGGGTGCATTGTTGCTTGGATCTATCTCCTATTAGTTATCTTTTCAGCTTGCCTGTACTTTAGTTTGAATGTCTTGCTGAAGCCAAACTAGGCAGAGCTCTGAGATTTCTTAATTGAAACTGTAGAAGTTCAACATGGGCTATGAAAACTCACTGAAATAGTAACTATGACCCATATTTTCAAACATATAAATACTTAAATTTGACACTTTCTATAATTTTAAGTCGTGCCTGTTACAAACTTACTTAAGTAACTCAAGGATGGCAAGCACGATATCATTGACATAACAGAAACCAGATGCCTCTGATTTCTTGGCATGGTGAAGTCCTCCAGCCCAATTGACAGCCATGTCTGTTTGTTGTCTGTTCAATTTTACTGCCCCAGCTGTAAAAAAACACACAGAAGAATGGAAGATAATTGAGTCAGATATTTCTGATGACCTTTAAATCTGTTACATGAAATCATATTTAATTTTTTAAATAATCTGATTTAGAACAGATCTCTTATCAATACTGAGTGAGATACTTGATACATCTCATATTTTAGTCTTTGATATATGATTATTTTTTTTAAATATATAAAACCCTTATATTTACTTAATTTTTAAATGCACTACAAAATTCTAAGTTGCTGACATAAACCTACTAAAGCTATAAAATAGCTGGCAGACAACAAACTTACCAACAGAGCCTCCAGTTGACAGCTGGCAAAACTCAAACAGGCCATCAAATACAGGACAATCTTCTCCAACATTAACTGTGTAAGAAACATATTACTTTTTAAAAACAGCATCTATATACACATGGATAACACTTACAGATGCATAGTTCATTCAGCATTTTAACTACTTATTCCCCATCTTATTTGTCAGGCTAATTTAAACACTGAAAACAATGTAGAGTCCTAGTCGTATAAGATAATTCCAACCTAATCTTTTTTTCTTTTCTTTTTAAATTCTTTTTAGTTTTTATTGGCAGATTTGTCTACTTGTTTGAAGAAGTTCAACCATTTTTAGATTTTTGAAGAAATGCTGATTAACACACATCATGTTGAGAAATGTAGAATTACTTAGAAAAATAATTTGCTGACAATAAGGCATCATAAAGCAGTTACAATACTGTCTTTAAAATTGATATAATAGCTGTCAAACTGCATTCCTAACAGTACTTTGAGCTTATTCCCATAATGAAAGGAATAAATTAATAATAGAAAGGATAAAAAGTGAATGATGTACAATTTTTACTATCTCCCTCCAAAAGGAATGAGCAAGTTCTTTTCTTGACTTAAACACGTTTTCACACATTGGTTTTTATTTCTCTAGTATTCTAAAAGCCATTTTTTTAGAAAGATTTCAATACACTTTCACAAACAGTTCACAATCTGTGCATTAAAGCCTTATTAGCAGTATTTCACATCTAAAATAAACCCTGTGAAAGAAGAGGCAAAAATCTTTACATAATGCTTGAAGAACATTTTGTCAAGATGATGCTTTTAATGGAAAAGTCCAAAATAGTGCAGCTAAAGGCAGCCACATGCTACTCTTGTTGCAGTACTTCTCTAACCTCTGTATTGGTGAATCCAGAGCTTCAAACAATGCTAACCAACAAAGCATGGACACATAGACTTAGCCTGACGCTGGCACTTACATCTCTGCATTTGCTTGCTGTACTCAGACATATTGTCAGGCCTTATTGATCGGAGAAATTTGATGTATTCATCACTATGGTACTTGGTCATTTCTTCAGCAGTTGCTTTGTGTGGTCGCTGATAACAAGAACAAGTTAAAGAAATAATCAGTGCTTTGCAAAATCAGCTAACAATGTACTAAAACAGACAACTTGAAAGAAATCCCACATACTTTGTAGGGAAAGTAGTGAAAGGAACGTGATAACAGTGTTTCACATAAAGCAAGGGCTACTGTGTTGTGATATACAGCTGCATTAAATGAATACTGCTTCAGTTCTAAGTAAAAGAGCTCTGAAGACACTATTTAAGTATTCCCCATTTTCACTTCCACCTCTCTCCATTTATTTGTGTGACAATACTTAAAACCCTTAAAAAATAATTTAAAATGCTTCAGTGGATATTCTATTGCCTATACTTACATAAATTTCCATTTTTCTGTATAAGCCATAGTTTAGCAGCAAGTTGTGAGTCATTCGGATCCTGTGAGGTTTCATTGGATGCCCTTGTCCATAGTAATAGTTTCCAATATCACCTGTCAGTAATACACAAAATAATAGCTATTCATATTACAAAACAAGTTTCATTGACACTTAATCATTCTCAGAAGATGAGTAAACAGGTATGATTCCAGAAGACAAACAAACCCCACAAAGGGAGTACTGTCTACTTCAAAAAGAACACAAGGGAAGCAAACTGTTGTATGTCAGAAACAGAAGGGAAAAAAAGAAGCCAAATCTTTTACTACAAGCAGACAGTAGTGGGAGAGCAAAGATAACTCTAAGATATGGTTTCAAATCAAGAGTGAAGCTCTGGCCCAACAATGGCCAGAACTGAACAATAAAATGGGAAACGACTGGAATTAAGAGGAGACACTGCTGATGACATTGCCACATAGTATCACAACAGAGGCTGTAGTAAAACCTACCATTTTGCAGGAGTTGACTTTACTATGCCATCCTCAGCCTGTCCTTAACTACTAACCCTAACTGTTACATCCAGAAGTAGCTCCAGATCCATTGTGGCAACCACATGCACAAACACTCCCCAAACACCTGCTGCTAGAAATTCACAGTAGTTTAACAAGAACCTCATAACCCAGGTTAGCCTCCGTTAAATTGGAGACCAACTAGGCACACAATTAAGATAACAAATTTGACACTCATTTCCAAGAAAGGAATACCTGCTATCATGGGCTAGTAGAAAGTTTTCTGCTGAGCTCGATTATTGACAGAACACACAGAACCCCACTGCGAGCACTGACATTCCCAACATATGAACCATTTCATACACAACTGTTTCTGGAAACACAAACAAGCCTAAAAGTTATGTTCAGTTGTCAATAGCTTTCAGCTGGAGATTTCTATAACAACTCTTCACAATAGCACCTCTTTTCTTTGCCACCCAATTTCCCAATAGGATTACTGAACTTTACCTTCTTGAACTTTTTACTTTTCTTTCACATCCTTCAACATGCTCTGCCTTGTCCACTGGGAACAAAAGAAACACTATTTTCACAATGTCATACTATTTTGTAAATTGTATCAGTCAGAGGTAAGAAGCAGCACCACTACAAAAGAGCTTTAGTTTCACCTCTTCAACATGAGCTTCATGGAGGAAGGGTAAATGTCAGCTTGCAGTAGCATCACCAACTACCAAGAAAAACAAGTATTACAGTAAGATTAAAAGTTTCAAAGCATTCTAAAATCCTTCAAGCTTTCAGTTTTCAAAGAGACAAGGAGAGTAAGGACACTTATAAAAACAGATATAACCCAATGTTAGAAAAACTACCCTTCAATACCTAGCTCTTAGCCATCCCATAACAATAGAAACACCAAGTTTTAACATTAAGTTAAGAACTTTGAAGAGTCTGGACCTTCTAACTTGGGTACTTAAGTGGAAGAATAGCACTTTTTTTTCAGTTACTTATTGCAAACCTACAGGTTTGGTCACATGCAGGTCAAGAGCAAAAGGTATTAAGAGTATAAACAAACTCCTTCCTTCCAGCAAAAAACATTTTCAAGCACTTTACAAAATACCTTATATATTTGATGGTTAGGAAAAAATCTATCACAGCTCTTTGAAAGTAATGCCTAGAAGATGAAAACCAACCACTTACTAGCTCTACTTTACATTTTGAAGTTACTGTTAAGTCATAGATTTTAAAAAAATCTTCTAGGTAGTAAGAGTATTAAATTTTGAGATTGAGACTATA
Organism: Monarcha castaneiventris obscurior; assembly: GCA_026261815.1. NCBI lineage: Eukaryota > Metazoa > Chordata > Aves > Passeriformes > Monarchidae > Monarcha > Monarcha castaneiventris. The sequence continues at coordinate 9,656,572 of JAMPIT010000327.1, forward strand.
AATAATGTGATATTCTTGAAGAAACTTCATTACTAATGCATTTGTGGCTTAAAAAATGGGTGTTTTTATCAGGTCATTTCAATTTTAACTACTTTGGCTTCTATAGTCATCACTGACATTTTATTCAGAATGCTGATGTATGGGGAAGTAGACAATTAAGAATTATTTTATATCTTATGTATAATGTAAGGTCCATTATTTTCCCCATATGAAATAGAGAAAAAATAAAATTAACAAGTTTCCTAAATACACTTGTAACATATCTTCAATACACTGCAATTACTCAACTAAACAAATCTTAACTTAGGCATATTCTATAAACCATACACTGCAGCATACAGTTGTATAAATAAATGAAGCATATTTTTTAGCTTTCTCTTTTTTTTTTTTTTTTAAACAGAGAAGAGAATTTTAAAAGAATTGGCGCATTGGTAAATTCAATGGGAGTTTATCTGTCAAGTAGAAGATCTGTAGGTGAGTATCTGGCATAAGAATATTGAACCTTCTGTATTAGAGGCCAGCAGTAGTGACTAACAATAATATCAATATAATACACTTTAGCAACAGGCAATAGAATACCATTTACATTTTTTAGGTCTTAGCATCACCCACAAAAAAATGGTTTTGGCATTAGCCTCATAAAAAAATTCTTGAAGCATATGGTCAAACAGCCCATTAAGTTTTAAGGTATTAGTGATGCCTGTATGGGCAGGGGTGAGGAAGGAAAAGAGGAAAGATCCTCTTTCTTCATTAGCACCTTGATTTGCAACCAACATCCCAAAGGGGACCCATCACGGAGACATCATACTGTGATGGAGGCAAAGGTGTCAAAAGTCTCTCCTCCTTTACCTAGTGAAGAAGGTGGTGCACCTCCTGGTACAAACACTTCATCCACTGATCCTGAACTTCATGTATCTCTTTTTCATATGTTACAGCCTTACTGGAGTGCTTTGGGAAGAAAAGCAAGGTGCACCAAGAGCTAGTATGTGGGAGGATAGGACACCTCACTCACTGATGGAGTGAAAAACCTCTGCACGAACCTCTGCCAGACTAACTCTAAAATATGTGTATAGATGAGAAATAGGTACAGTGAGGCCAAGCTCACAAGACTATTACTGCAGATAGTATGTGTACTTGACTCTATACTTACTAATAAAAAGGTAAATTCTTACTAATATAAAAGTAAAAATCATACAGAAGTGTTAGGAACACATTTACATCACTTACCGGTGGGGGAGCACACGGAAAGTGCAAAAAAAGAGAATGTAACTGAATGAGGAAGAAGGGGGAAAAAATGCAAAGTAGTATGTGTAGAAAGTTTGCAAATCTATTAATCTTTCACAGTGAGGCTTCAAAAACTGAAATTTACTGTTTTATACCAGTAAAAATGTCATCTAAATGACTCCCATTAAGAAGTAGCAACATAAAATCTCTGAAAAGTCAAGTCCTTAATTAAAAAGAGACAAACCAAGTGCCCATTTAATGCTAGTAGGAGTTTACTGTCCTGCACTCTTCGTTATGCGATACAGATGACCTACCTGACAATTGCTACATACACTGTCATGTTCTGAGTTCAAATATATACATATGCATATATACAAAAATTTTCTTCTTAATTCATGCAAGTTACATGCCAAAATGATGAGAACTATCAAATAAAAATAAACCCATGATTCCTTTCATAAGTTTTAGACACCCACTTCTCTGAGACTTTAGCAAGGTCTATAGATAATATTCTAACACACAGAAAAATACAAGAGGCTACGTGCCCTAAAGAAGTTTTAATTCTGCTCAAAACCCAACAACTAACAAAAGCTATGTTCCCAAAAAAGTGTTAGTCTCTCTAGTTACTATGACATACAGAAAAATAACACCATTAAATTTACCTATTACAAAACAGTCTTAAGGGACTGAACAGAGACAAGAGATAAAATCGACACTTGTTTTTGATACTTTGTAACTTGTAAGTTACATTACTTTATAACTTTGAACAGACAAACTGTTATGTACACTGACCACATCCCTACTATTTTAAGTATAGTTACCATGAAATTATGAGGTGTTTCAGAACTGCACTATGTGAAGAAACCCAATTGCTACAATAGAAACCACATGAAAACAACCTATCTTAATAGCAGTAGTTACATTGAATTGACTTCAGCGATACTAAGGAGTGAACTCATGTAAAGTTGAATGTAAAATAAAAGATCATCACTGGTTGATAAGTCCAACAAACAGCTATTCAAAAAGGCCTAAAATTACTACGCTAGGATTTCTGAAGGATCGGACATTCTGTTCTGGTTTTAAAATTATGCAGACAGCAGAAGAGCTGCAAAGATCTGACTTTTGAGCCCTGAGCAGAGGCTGGACACCATCATCATGTTTGGAAGGCACTGAACAAAGTACTGATGAATTTCCAGAAAACACTTCAGTTCAAGTTCATTTTATCTGCAGATATAAGCTTTAACTGGAAGCACTACTTAAACAATGGCCGATTACAGTAACACACTGCCCTACGAAAACAGGTTTAGTCTCGTCTTTATGGGTGGAACCAACAACACTCTGATGCAGATCTCTCAAATTTTTCATGAAGGTAGAGCCTTTTGAACACCCACACTAAATTATGCACAAACAGCAATCTAAACAATACTGCTAGTGCACTGGCATGGCATAAATACACGAACTCACTGTAACCACGCTGTGCGATTCCCTAGAACTGTGCTGGGCTGTACAGGAGCACTGAGCTGGAAAGCCGATCCAGGGCCTGTTCTCATTGCTGTGGGCAACTTTACACCACTAAGAGACCTAAACTACCTGAGCCACAATGTTGCAAATCCATGACAACAACCTGAAGATACCATGGTAAGAGACTAAAATAAAAGCTATGACATCCTTCCACATCTAGCATGGTTCTAAGCAGTGTGAGGAGCACACTTTGCTAAGCTAAGGCCATATATGCATAAGACTAGAAGTATTTATGAAAAAGATTTCAAATAAGATCACTGAAGTATTTTAATTTGTATTTTAATTAGTTCTTCCCATAGTATACTGGTTTAAATTTAAACAAAACTCCTAACCTGAGCATGATCGCAAGCGATGATGATTCTGCAAACTGGATGTGGTTGACTGTCTATTACAAGCAAACTCAAGGTAAAGAAAGTGAGCTTTGTTTACTCAAAGTTTAGTGGTTCCAAGTACAGGCTGAAGGCTATTAAACCTATTGATTTCCAAAAAAACCTTAACAGCAATACACTCTGAGAAAGTGATAAGCTAATTCAAAAAAAATCAGCCTTAAATTACAGTCACACCAAGTTTCACAAAAAGCACGGGGAAGTTTATTGCATGAGGAAGTTTATTCCATCCCAGAAGGTAAGTGTATATGCTTCTAAAACTTTTCAAGACTTTTTAGTCTATAACTTTCAAGAAACAGAGCAAAAGTACATGTGGAGAGCCAATTATGACCTAAAAAAGGGGTAATTTACTTCAGACATGACATCCCTTTAAAGACACACCATTACCTCAGTATTTTTTTTGTTTTGGGCTGTTTAAGACTTCAAACACTCCTTCTGCTGTGATTCAAAGGCTTTGCTGGTACAACAGTTACAAAATATTCAGAATTGCTAGATGAACCACACAGTAGCATCAAGATATTTATTTTAGGTACTAACTCTAAAATTTCTTCTAATAACTATATTTCCAAAAGACATGTAAAAGAAGTGTTGGATTTGGCAATAAAAATAATTGAGACATCAAAAATATTTCAAAACTGTTTCTATCACATATAAAGCATTTATTTTAAGGCACAACAGATAGCATTTTCTCTACATTACTAACTTCATTTATCCTAGTCTAAATACGAGCTACAACTGCTTTAAGTCCCATTATCCTGCCACCTCCAAACTTGTTCCTCTTCCAGTTTCTCCCCTCTCTTCTTTTTTGCTGTTAAGGGAATCTAATGCCAGCATCAAGTACCAAAATCCAGTAATCACAGAAAAACAATACATCAACATCTAATAAACTACACCCACCTGGCTTTATTAAAAAAAAAAAAAAGACAAAAAAAAGGAAAAAAGCAAACTGATTTAAAAAAAAAAAAAGGCAAATATTTGCAGTGAGAAAGCTTCTAAACTATCACTGCTGTCTTTCTTTCAACAAAGTGAAAAGTGATTCCTCTTCCCTAGGAAAAGTAAGATCCTAGCCTCACCAAAAGTATCCCTAACAGGGGCCTCCTTTCCCCTTTAGGCTGAACAAAGAACCAGTGCTAGCAACAAAGAGAAGGGGGCGGCAACCACCACTCTGCCTCCTTTAGTGTGGTTAAAAAAAAAAAGCCAAGACAGGCCCCACAAGATCTGCCATTTCCAAAGAATGGCAGGTTTGCTACAGCAACACACCCTTTGATATCTTGAGCGGGTTCAGCCACCCATCTTCACTTCCAAAATGGTGAAAACACCAAAGGACTACGGCTGAACATCCTCAATCTCTGTTTCCGGGCTACTACCAAGACCAGCCTCAGATGCAACCGTACAAGATTGTCACAATAGGAGGCAATGTAATCAAATCTCTTAACTAATCTGTCCATCGAGCTCACTTCCCAGTACAAAAAGGGCTAAACAAAGTCAAGCTCAAGAAGAAAACAAAAAGTTCTTGCTGCTGTGGCCAGAGAAAACAGCAATCAAATTGCTGAAAATATCTCAAACCAAGCACAGGCTCCACATACTTTTTCGCCATGACTGACAACGCAGATCACAGGCCCCTGTGTCCCCACGAGACAAGTGTGCAAACTCAGAGGGCCTGCATGCAACTCAAATTTCACTATTATTAAACACCCACGCACACAACTTTCCGCGTTTTGCAGGAAGGGAGGCTCGCGGGAGCCAGACCTCTGCTCTGATCCGCGTTCCGTTTGGGGAATGGGGGAGGAGGAGGCAGAGTCCCCCTGTCCCTTCATACCCCAGACCTCGGTACGAAAGCCCGAGGCAGGGAAAGGCCTCAGCTCAACAATCACCAGGTGCCGGAGCTACACATGGCCTGGACTTTCTTTGCAGGGGAGGAGCCAGACACAGCAGCGACTCCAACGCCTCCGTGCTCAGCGGATGGAGGGGAGTGTCTCAACTTTTCTTCTTCTTCTTCTTTTTTTCTTTTCTTTTTTGGGATTGGGTGGGGGGGAGGGGGGGCGGTGTGGGTGGTGAGTATGTTGGGGGGAAACAATAGACACAGCACTTACCGCGGGGCCCGGCAGGCCAGGCAGCTCCCCGACCCGCACCTCGCCCCACTCCACCGCCCCCGGCCCCGGCCCCGCCGTCCCACGCCCGCCGGCCCGCGGGGCTCAGCGGAGCCGACGGCGGGAGCGGGGCGCGGCGGCGCAGGTGGAGGCGGCGGGGACCCCCGGCCGCCATGGGGCCGGGCCGGGCCGGGGGAAGCTCGGCCCTCGGGGCAAGGGGCGGCCGTGCCGGCGGGGCCGGGGACGAGCCCGCCCCGGGCCGCCATTAGAGGGGCGCCCCCCCGCTCCTGCACGCGCGCTCCCGCGCCGGCCCTGCTCACCGTCGTAATAGTAGCAGACTTTCTTCTTGCCGCCGCCCTGACTGTACGCCATAGGGCTGCCGCGCCGGGGCCGTGGGCAGGGAGCGGGAAGCCGAGGAGAGCGCAGAACCGGCTCGGAGGGTGGGAAGGAGGGGGCGGGAGAGCGGGAACTCGCGACGCCGGGACCGCCAGCAGCGGGAGCGGGCCGGACCCTCGGCAGCGGGAGGGGCAGCTAGCGGGACGCGCCCAATTCGCCGACGACGGAGGGAGGGGAGGGAAAGAAGAAAGCGGCGAGGACGCACGCGAGGGGACGTAGGCTCCCGCCTGCTTCTCTGTGCCATCTTTATGTAGTTGCACACAAAAGTCAGGGAAGAAGCCAGCGGGGATTCTTCATAAGGGAATTCTTGGAGAAAGCTCTTTTCTGGCCCACCCCCATGGCGCACAGTGGTATGATCCGCCGCGGGCGTCGGGGCTGTATCCCCGCCCCCCATCGGAGCGGCTGGGCGCATGCGCGGAGGGGGCGCCCCGTCTCCCACAGCGGCTGCGGCGGGAGCGGGAATGGGAACGGGAATGAGGAGTCCCGGCGCTCGGGGTCGCGGCGGGCCCGGGCCCTGCTCGGCGCCAGGGCCGCGGCGAAGCCCCTCAGCCGCCCCCCGCACCGGCTGGGGCCATGGGGTGCCTCGTCCGTAACCGCGCAGCGCTCTCCGCCCCTCTGGGGCCCGAGCCTCACCCTCGGCGGGGCCGCTGCAGACGCTCGACCGCTGGGGCGTCACGGCTTGTCTCCTCCCCAAGTGAAAGTCTGCTCTTTATCACAACAAAGTCTGTTTTGTTTGTTTTGGTTTTGTATTATTGAGTACTCCTCCCTGTCAGTACTCTGCCCTGTTGGCAATTGTTGCACCTCAGTATCCCTGTTGTAGAAGTTGTTCTAAACACGCTTCACAGTAACACGGAGCAATTCTTCCAAAAAATCAAGGCATGCCGTGCAAGAAGCCTTTAACATCTCAATCATTTCTCTTTGAGGTCTATGTGTCGCTTTCTCTCCTTGACTCAGCTCAGGTACAAACGCAGGAAGGAGGAACATGATCACGCTCATACTTAGCCAGCTTGCTTGTATTTGCATTTATACAGGGGTTCATACTTGTGAGTACTGATAAGCCAAGTCTGGGCGTGCACATCAATTACACTAAAGGTTACTGTTTCTTCAGCTGACATGAAAGGCCTATTTTTAGGAACTTTCACTCATCCAAGTCTTGACCAAAGTTTGTTGATTTGCTGGAGTCTCTAAAAGTACCTAAAACCCCTGATTATTGTCACATGTACCTCTCTGATAACAAGACATTTGTATAATCTATGTCACACAACAAAACCAATACATGCCCAAGCAAAGGCTAGGTCTTTGTTCCCAGAATTAGGGTGTTTTCACCCCTAGAGGTATTTCACAGGAGTCTGGGTCCTTGTAGATGATTAAAAAAAAACCCAAAACAAAAAGAAAACCATTTTATATTGTTAGAGAGAGACAACTGTAAAATAAGTTTGTTAATCACATGTATGCACACAATACCCTAAGGATAAACCTAGGGCATTCTAAGAAAAGAGTCCTAGACTCCCCACCCCACCCCCTTCTCCTTGTCACAAAAGGATACTATATTGTCATGCAGCCAGGTGGTGTAGCATTTTTAAACTGCTTTTGTCATATTCCATTTGGAAATTTCTCTCTTAGAAATAACATACAAAATTGATTTCTACAGCTTATAATACAGCTGATGTGTGTTTCTTGGTGCAAAGTGCAGCAAAATATCTGCATGACTTATAAACTATAAGAGGCATGATATTATTCACTTACCACTAAATTCCTTTTTGTCTCAGCCTGCTTAATGCTGTCACAGCTTGAACAGAGTTAGATTGGACTCTAGAAGCTCCAGACACTATTTTGAATTAGGCAAACACTGTATTATATGCTTCTTTGACCATTGAAATTCAATATGTTTAGGAAGCTACTCCGCATTGTGTAGTTGCCTGATAAACATTTCTATCCAAACAGCACAATAGCACATCAGCTGGCTCAGTATCAGGAATACTTTTATTGTACCACATAAGGAATTCAATAAAAGCAGTGATGTATTGTCAAAGTTCTTATTTGGGACCTAATCTGAAGAAAATGTTCATAATTTCAATTCGTTTCAAATGGGTACTCAACTTCCTATGGGAATAGCTTATTTTGGTTTAAATGGGCTAAATCAAGAGAAGCTATGTTTCTTTCAGGCAAAAATGGCTATGCATGTTCTCCTGACATCTGAATTTAGGCAAGTGCAGTTCTCGTTTAGAGAAGCTCCTTGAACACTGACTCACACCTGAATTGAGCAAGTGTCAACAAGTATACAAAGTTATCCTTTAGTCAAAGGGATAAGAATTCATTCACTGAATTCACAGTAACGCGGTATGACAGTAAGGACACTATTGTGTTTAACAGTCAGTAAAGCTTAAATATCAAGTTTCACAGTCTGTGTATCCAAGTGTGATTTCCTAGACCAGTCCTGCTTCTAGAAATGCAGGTTCTGCAGATACATTCAACCCTGCTTGTTAGGGGAACAGCATAGCAGCCTTGCTACACAAAAGCTAATGATGCGGCAGAAATATGGAGCATCACTTCCCAGGGTAAACACGCATGAACATCATCCTGTTGAGGCCCAGGCTCATTGGAAAACACAAAAGAGTATATAACAAAGTATCAGTGGGAAAACCTGCTGTTCCTTTTACTATGTTGCAACATACAGACACTTTATAACATAATGACAATTTTTTATACTTGCCTGTAATTGCCTGTTTCTGTTACTGGGTAAATTCTAGCTTTATTTCACCCTTTTCCTGCATAATTATACCAACATTAGCTTATTCTTTCACACAGAATTTATGTTGTGCCTTGGATAGTGTTGTTTTTTGTTTGTTTGTTTTTTGAGTTTTTTTTTTTTTTTTTAGGAAGGGACATAAAAGAAAGCTGCAATAAGGATCTTTTAAACAGAAGAGTAACTTCAGTCTTCAACATATACAGCCAGCATTGCAATAGAATGTATCACTGTTTCTTACATATTTATTCTAAATCTCATCTACTGTGAAAACTCACTAAATGATTATGCAAACAGTGTGCTCACTGTTCTCTATAGGTAAAAGTTTATCCCTTTATTTTTCTAATCAAAAAGCAATCTAGAATTCCCAAATCCAGAAGATTCTCTCCTTCACTCTTCACCCGCCCGCCCCGCCCCCCCACCCCGGACATTTTTAAAACAGACAGCATGAATGGAGGATTTAAAACACCTATTTTTTTCTCTTAACTGCTGCCATAGAAAAGTGGCATTATCTTACATACCACAGAAATAATGAGCAAATCACCTTCCTTCTATCCCCTGGCATAATCTAAAAGCGGAAAGATACAGCTAGAAATCTTGGCATCACCTAGCTCATTATTTATCCAAACTCTTCAACCCCATGCACAAGTGTGGGTATAGCCACCTCAATTCTCTTTAGTAGAACTCAATAATAAATCAAGGTAACAGAAAAAAAAGATTAAAACCACGCCAAAACAGAAAAATGAAATCCATAACAAAGAAAAGAAACCCCCCAAACAACCAACCAAAATAAAAATCAACCAAAAAGCCTTTAAAAAGCAACCTACCTTCTCCTTAAAATGCAAAGGAAATTGCACACCTAAGAATTGATGAGTGCCTGCATAAGCAAAGGTCAGAAAGAGCCTTTAAGACTACCTCATTCCAGACAATACACTCAAAAAAAAACCAACCCAAAAAAACCCCAAACCAACCAACCAAAAAAAAAACCAAACAAACACAACCTATAAACCTCTAAACTAACTTAACGAAACATATAGAATATATTTACTAATTCAACTCCTCATAGAAGAGTTAGCCCTTATACCACTAAGTACAACTCAGCACACCCCACTCACCTCCCTTACCCCTAACCATACTCCTTTCTCCTCCCATCCTCTTTTTACCTGGAAAGTGAGCATTTTCAGGGGATACCTATTAGCAGCATTCACAGCTGCAAAGTTGTAATCACATATGCACAAATGTAAGGAGCAAATCACAGACAATGCTCTTGACTTGTCCTATTGTTAATGCTGTTGATAGACCTTATATAAGTTCTAGAAAGCATAATAGTAAATAAGGTTTTGGAGTCAGTTTCCTGAGAAGAAAACACAGGTTTCATCATGCAGATACTTTGCTAATGAGATCACTTCATGCAGAATGTCAAAATCATTAGAGAACAAATAGACAAAGAGAACCAAATAGGAAATTAACTGTGAGGTTCAGATTTGCTCCCTTGCTTACTTGTGCAATAAGCACTGGCAATATTGCTATCTACTAACTGCTTTTGAATTTCAAGAGGGTAGACTGCTGAATATTCTTTCTTAATTGCTGCTGGAAAGTGCTGAGACTAATAGTGGTTTTGTTTTAATGCTATACAATAGTCTGGGAGCTGGGGGAACTTGCCCTGATCCTGAATCCTCACATTGATAGTAACACACAGCAATGACTTCATTTTAAGTAGTAGTAGGCCAGTATATTTTCTTACATGCGTATCATTTCTCTGTGCAGTGTCTTCATCTCTATGTCATGTGTGTAAGCATAATTCATCTGTATCACATTGTGCCTGGGACAGATGTACCCACCCACTGAACCTCTTCTGCAATTGCCTGAAACTGGCTCCCTGTGCAGCTTTGTGCCTGGCAGTTTGATAGCCAAGAAAAGCCTGTCTTCAGTGCACAGCACATAAATGCAGATGCAGTTGTTATTGAAAGTGGCATAATTCAATAGTTCTAATGCTTGTCTTTAAATAAGTGGCTAGAAGCATCAATATTCAAATATTTTATTTTAGACTCTTTTTAAACAGTTGTTAGGAGTAGGAAGGTGCAGTAAAAGAAAACTGTAATGGTAGGTATAGTATAATGAGAGCAAATTAACTTTTCCTATTTGTATTGAAGGTTTTAACAGACCTAAAGAAAATGGTATGCATTCACCTTTAGAAGAACTTAGATGTCTGACACAAGCTTTTTCAGTTTAAATACCATTTATTGCTGACTGCTACAGTGCCTGGTATATAGTGTCTTTCAGTGCTCATTGTTTGCAAAGACAGATCAGTTTAAATTACACTTGCTTTCAGTGAGACAACTGAATGATATTCTCTGTATCTGGTAATTTCAGAAGAAAGATAGACTTTTTTTTTTTTAGAAAATCTGACATATTTATGACATTCAAATGACATTCAAAAATATAGACTAAAAATGTAACCATCCATCCCAACGTATTTCCCAGATCCACAGACCTCCATATCAAGCACAGTACTAGTAGCTTGCTTGTGTCTGCTTTACTTTGTTTTATCCCACCTACTTCTAAGCTAAATACTCAAGTTGACTGGAAGCCAAACTTGCAAAAAGTAGCAGACAGGCCTTCTCAACCTATAAACGATGTTTTAATAGCTCTATATTAGTATGCTTGCAAATTGCTAGGGTTAAATGTTTTTGTTTTTAGCAACAGTATAATTTACAGAAATTGGTATGGACATAGACAGGTAAGGGTTAGTTTTCAGTATGCAGAGGGAAACGTGTGCCATGCTAGTGGAAAACACTCTGCCGATAGGAAGTCCCCAAATAAGGAGCATTGCAGGACATGGATGAGCAGGATGAAGAGTATCATAGTTCTCCAGCAAATTCTGAAGAGTGAGTCTTGAACTGCTATAACCTATAAATCGCTTCCTTGTTTCTTCTGTGTCTCAGGAGCTGAGCAGGTCACAGCTGATAAGACATTCTAGTCGCTGCATGATTCACTCTTCCTCCCGTTTCCTTGATTAACTCTTCATCTCTCAAGCAAGCAAAAACCAGTGAGCACTGTCCATCTATGCAAACATCTCATCAGTGCTAGTTTTTGCATATCTGGTGTACCATGTGTAGTGTTATCAAACAAAGTTATGTTTGCAAAAGGAACATGCACCAACTTACTTTAAATCCAATTTAAATCTAATTTATACTGTCATGAGGCACTGTATAAACACTATTTCAATTTGACAGTGGTGGGTTACCTTCAATATAAACTGATTCTAATCTTTGGAGACTAATTGATATAAAGCAGCATCCACATAGTTATTTGTATCAATTAGAAAACAATTAAATGTAATTGGGAAAATGTCTCTTAGAATTGGTACCTATCAGTTTGAATTTCTTATCTGAGTCTCGACAATAAGAAAATTGCCAATGAATAAAACCAGACAAAATAAATGGAGTTATGGAGTCTATAGACAGTTCACTGCTCAGAGGACAAGACTGCTCACCACTACTTTAGCCGTAACAATAAAAGTTTTAGTAACAGAAAGAGTGATCTGAGGATGGATGTGTCTGAGGAGATGTGCAGTTATCAGCATGGAGATGAGGTCCTTGGCAATTCTATTTGACTTTATTTCCTCTGTACAGGAATTGCTAGCAGGTCATGGATCAGCAATCTCATTATTGCAAAGTCATGAATGTTCCTTCTCTCCTCATCAGTTGTTAGGGTGGATATATCACAGGTGCAATGTACCATAACATTTCTTTGCAGCACAGCAAACCTGGGTGTCAAAGAACAGAAACAAAGATGTTAGTTCTCTCAAATCTAGTCAAAAAAGGTCATAGTTTAGAAGTCTTTATGAATCTATGATTTTTTTCCAGGAATACCACTCAAAAAAAATTAGTAAATATTACGTTCTAGAAACCACATAAATTTCCCATTTTAGGGCCTGTGCTTTATTGCTAGTTTGTAAGAATTTATCATATTTTATCCAGATGAAAATACTGCATTATATATACTGTGCATATTTTGTCCTTTTATATGCAACGCTGCCTTTGGTAAAGGAAGCAAATTCTTCTCTACACCTTTCTGCCATCATTTTTCCTGGTGCCATCAGTGTTGATATGCTGGCTGAACACTCACATCTCTGTTAATATTCCTGTTTCCTCGCCTCACCCCACTCGGTAAGCAGATTTCTTTAGGAATATCATATTCATGCAGGCGGTGTCTGGTAGAGCAAAGCGTTTGAAGGGCAGGATGAAACATGTTCCTTGTCACTGGAGTGATTAAGGAGCAAGATAAAAAAAATAAAGGAGAAACTCACTGTTACATTTTTATTCCCCATTAAATTGCCCATGGCATTTTATTTGCCTTTTAATCAGTTTTAGCCCATGATATATTCAATATCAGGGTTAAATAACAGACATCTTGGAAGGCTGTCTGACAGCTGGCATGGCCACAATCTATCTTACTGGACTCTACAACACTTTCCCATTCCAGATCTGATGGTACACCCCAAAAGCAGGCCATCTGGATCAAGAAAAGGGTCTACTTAATGCACCATCCTCATCTCTTCAGTCCCTTCCTTGGTTTCTGTGCAGGTCCACACGTCCCTTGACACATCCATCAGAAGGCCATTTTGGACAAAGATCAGACACAGGTGTTTGGGAAGTGCCTCAGTGCTTCACCAGCGAGAAGACTCTTGGGACCCATGTTCTCCAAAGAGATGAGCAATACGGTGAATCAGATCTGCTGAGTACTCATACGGCGTTGCAATAAGAGTCAGTGTCCAGTAGGCTGACAGCTAAGAGAAAGAGTAAATGTAATGGCATAAGACTAATAGAAGTGCTGCCCTCTAAAATGATCAGGAGTGACAAGGAAGCAGTGCGCTTTAGCTGAGAGGTTGTGACTGGTAGTGCTTTACATAGAGCCAGACTCCAAATCTCACCTGATTCTTTCACATTTCCAACCCCAAGCATGATCTCTCCCTCTTCCCAGCATCACAAATTCCAAAGTTTCCTGGTAGACAGTCATGTCTGTATTTTAGGTTTTCCATGATACCTCCTGCCTGAGGAGAGAAGGCAAGTCAAAAAAATGCATTGAGCTGATGAGAGAGGCAGAGGAAGAAAGCTGGTTCAGGGCCTGAGAATGAATTCTTAAATTCTAAGCTTTAGCAAAATTCTATCAAGCATCTTTTTTCTTCTTTTCTTCAAATGGTGTTTTACTTAAGCCTAACTGTCTACACAAACAGCTGGTTTAGCACCTCAGATAATTTTATCAGCCGAAGACCAGGACAAGCTGTATTTCAAATGATTCCAAAACTACTTAGTTTCACTGCAGTTTGCTTAAATAGCCAAACCTATTTTGAGAGCACTGAGTAGTTATTTCTGCTACTGTATATTTATGTCAAAAGTTTTAACAGTTCCCAATATATCTTGAGATTCCCAAGAGACCTAGACTTTAATAGCAAAATGTGGTAGAAACCAAAGACTTTAGTTCTAACATGAAAAGCAAATAACAGAACTAGATATCGTATCTTTTTTCAACTCAAACATTTAATGCTCTGTCATGGACAAGATGAATACTTGAGTTTACTCTGTCATAGATAACCTGATGGCTTAGTTCTCCACTACTTTATTCTGCATGGAGTCCTGAATTAAAGCAGAATTTAAGACTGTTTATGAAGTGTCCCTTGGTTCAGATTTTTAGGTGGCAATGATTAAACATACTGAGATATTAGTATGCAACCTTCACAATGTGGTGAACTGCATTTTTGAACCATAAGATGGACACATGAAGCTGTATCTGCCTACCTTCTGTCAGGAATGAGGCCACACTCTTTTTAAAGTTTAAAAACTGATTTATTAAACAAAAATGGCCAAATTCCTTAAAAAAAAAACCTTACCTGGATCCACAGCGATTGGAGACACAGCCAAAAAGGCTATAAACCCAAAACAAAGACCCACAGTGCTGGGTCTTTGCTTGGGCTAGCCCCAAGCAAAAAGAGTTCAACAGGCAGGCCTAGGATCTCCAGCACTGGGCTCTGCCTAGGCTAATCCCGAGCAAGATGTTGCAAAGACAAAAGTGCAACAACTAAGCAGGCAAAAAGAGCAACCCTTCCCACTGCATTTCAATACTTATACTTCTCCTGGCTCCTCTCATCACCTCCCACTGTCCCGCCTCCAAAGTAGGAGATAATTGGTGGAGTTCTTTTAAAGTTCAGTTCATTGGTCTTGGTTTGGGAGATGGATGTGAGGCCTTTCAGCCAATGGCACTCTGGTTACTAGGGCTGTAAGTCTCTGGGTGATGTCATCTGAGTTTTTGGAGGGAACTTTCTCATTAAAATTCACGGTTAGCATGGAGCTTAGTGACAGGTTAGCAGTCTTTTCTGAAGATAGCACTTTAGCCGTGGGTGGGGGTTCTCTCTCTGGAACACGGCTAAACTTGGGGATGATTTTAGAAGGTATCATGGGATTTTTCAATGTCATTTAAACTCTGGAACTTTGCTTGGAACTTAGAAATACTACTTAAACATTAAGAAACATGAACTACAAACTGTCTTAATCAATTAACAACTTAATTAACTCTTAACAACATTCATATTTTAAATTGATTACTCATCATTCCATGAATGTGAAAGCCAAACCTTTTGTTTTATGTATGACACTTCTGTTCCAGGTGTGGGAAAGAAGTAGCTACAGATTTCTTTAACAAAAGCTAAGGATACAAATATTTTCAGACTCAGCATTTGAGAAGAAGAGATAATAAATTTTCCAGTTAAGAGTATCCATCCAATGAAGTTGCTGCATTTTGGACAACTGACACATTCTCTGCACTGTCTTATGTTCAAGGAGTTTCCAAAGATTGATAAAGACTTATGCCAAAACATGACATTTTTCAAGAGAGGAGAAACACATTGAGTCATGTTTCTTGGTGCTTTTTTAGAAGAAAAATACTGAATTCCATTGCATCTGAAGACAAGTCCAATATAATTTTAAGGTGCTGTGTGTTTTTAGCCTTTTTGAAGTCTGTTTCAGTGTTCAGTGTGCATACAGGAAGAACTCACTGTGCATCTGTCCTTGATGACACCTGAAGCAGTACAGACAACAAGCTGACAACAATCTTCCAGAAAAGATGAACATTGGAATGGGTTGCCTAGGGAGGTGATGGAGTCACTATCCCTAGAAGTGTTTAAGAAATGACTGGACATGGCTCTTAGTGCTATGGTTTAGTTGGCATGGTGGTGTTTGGTCAAAGGTTGGACTCAATGATCTTGGAGGTCTTTTCCAATCTTAATGATTATATGATCCTATGGTTTCCAGCAATAATGATTCTGCTACTTCCCTGGGCAGCCCATTCCAATGCCTGACCACCAGTGAAGAATTTTTTTCTAATATCCAATCCAAACTTCCCCTAATACCACTTAAAACCATTTCCTCCAGTTATGTCACTTGTTACTGGGAGAAGAGACCGACCCAGCCTTGCTACAGCTTCCTTTCAGGGGGATGATCACTGCTGTGGTTTCCTTTTATTTTATACCGTATCACCATGGCAGAGAAAATGCTGACACATTTGGACTGCTTCACTAGATTGCTCCTGGGATGTGTTCAAATGCAAGGATTACCGGCCATAAAAACTCACATGTTGTATCCATTATGTAGCACCAAGGGATGATACAAACCACTTCATTTAGGGGTAGGTAACAACATACAGAGCATCCTGAGAGAGGAACTCTATCAGTGTGTCGGCAAACACTTTCTCCAGCCCTGTTTTCTTTTATCATGTGTGTTCAGTGGTCCTTTTATTCAGTGCCACTCCATCATGGCAGAATTACATCACCCAATCTCAATCTTTTAGCATGCACACTGGTATGTTATGGTATGATATATGATGTTCCCATGTAGTTTCCCAGAAGTTTGGCATTTAGTCTGGAAGCCATCATAAGGGAACCTCTACAGAGCTGTATTCATCTTTACGTTAACTGCCACAACTCTCCTGTCTAACACAGTACCTTGATATACATAATGTCCTTGGAGTAGGAAGGAAAAGTTGTGAAAGAAGCTATTGCAAGAGAGTCTTTGAAGTACACTTCTAGCAGTCCTTTTCCTGTTAACAGATATGTAGAATAAGAACAAAGGACTTTTGTGTTTCATACAAATCCTGAGGTTGCAAATTAATTGGATTCCTAGTTCTTCTGAGAGAAAGGAGGAATAAAGGAACATAAGTAGAAAATACCGCCCTCCCAAAAAAACCCCAACAAAAAACAATCAACCAATCAACCAACCAAGCAACCAATACAATAAAACCCTAACTTTTGTATTTTTTTCTTCTGTCCGTAACAATAGTTGCAAAATTTTTGCCTACACAGATCTGCTTGAGGGAACTTATGTGAGAAGTAACTATGTTGGTAATTAAGCGTATTTGCTATTCATAATATAAAAAAAGCCTCTCATTAAAAAAAAATACTTCCCCAGACCCAGTGCTGTCATCTGATCAGATGAATGATAATTTATACATGATGTCATGAATATGTACCCCACCCTCCAAATTAATGTTGAGGTTCTTGCTTCTGACCTTCATGTGTCCTCAGCTCAGCCTCAGCTTGCAAGGGCAGAATATCATTGGTAAGTTAAAGTACTTTCCAGCCTGGGATTTGGAGAAATTTGATGGTATGTTGCAGTCATTCCTCTTCTGTGTCCGATAATCAGTGATAGAAGGATGTTGACATTTAAAATGTTATCAATGGGTAGCTAAGTTGATGCTCACTGAGAAGGATGAGGGAAATTGTTCCTCAGAACATTTTTAGTTAAGGTTCCAAAAGTGCAAGCAGATGCCACTACATCTGTTACATCCTCTTTCCGTGCTTTGAGTGCATGTCTCCCACCACGTTAGCTGGAGATTTCATTCTGAGGCAAACAGCAACAAACAGAGATATTTCCCCTCACTTCTCAAGTCTTTATGATCTGCAGAATGAAGAAATGACATTTAAAAATACCAATGTAATTTTACAGCTTACTTGCCAAATCTAAACTGTTCATGTGTTTACTATTAATATTTATACATATGATGCAGAAGAAACTTATTTTTATAAATTTTGCATAAATAGCTAAAAATGTGTGTGTTAAAAACAACGTGAGACTAGAATCTAAGCAAATATGTTTCTCTAATGTGGGAAACATACGGGACAAAATGCATTACATGGTCTATATGGACATTTTCACAAAGAGAATAGCAAAGGAAACAAGCTGTAAGTGGCTAAGTAGGAAGCATATCTTCATGATACCACTTGAAATTATGGAATAATTATAGATCATCCATAACAAGAAGTGTCATTCGTGTTTGTTATTCCTTTTGTAAAAGTAATTCAGTAATTTATATGTACGTATTTTTTTAGCATGTCAAATTAGTTTTCTTGGCTTTGAAATATTTCTATATATCTACTAGTAGCATTGTTCTCAACATCACATGCTTAGAACATGCAGCATTAGGGTCTAAGGGCTGTGAATCATAACTTAAAATAATACCTAAGTCCTGTTCTGATTTCTGTTTATCAGGGCAATAATTTTCAATGGCTGCACAGGTTATCTTGTTTTACTTCTGTAGCATTTATACTACAGTAAATTCCAATGAAACTAACTGTGTTGAAGCCAATGGAATAAAATGAGCACAATGTTTACAGACAGTTTTTTAAGGGTCAAATATCAGGGAATCTGTTATAGAAGTCCCCAAGAAGCTCTGTTAGGAATCAGTAGGATATACATATGTTAAGGGAGAGCCTGAGGGAAAGAACATCTATTGCATGGTTACACACTGAACAATTTACCTGCTAAACTACCATACAGATGGAGAAAGGCAGCTCCAGACATGCCTTAAAGGAAACATTCAGAAGAAACTACGGTCAGCACCAGCTTTCAGTAGCAGGATGTGGGTTCCTACCAGACAGAGCACTTATCTTGGAGATCCTTCTGAGCTTTTTTATTAGCTAGCTGTGGGTGGCTTTCCATCAAACTCTGTTGCTGCAGGTAGCCCCCCTTTATCATGCAACCTGATATATACCAAAAAGTCACTGAAGAGGGTGGCTGTCTCAAATCCTGAGACGTAAAAGTTTTCCTTAGCAAGGAAGTTATACAAGTTCCAAAAATCCAAGGAGATCCATGAGTCAGATTTGAGTACGGTTATGGATCTTTTCCGATAGGCAGTTTGGATGTGGCCATCTGGTTTGGAAGGCTAAGGCAACTTTATGTTATGAACAAGTGCTGCACTCTTCCAGTTGACTTCAATGCCACAGAGCCATCCTGAGCTTGATTAAATTACTAGCAGACACACTTAAAAAGAATTTATTGTATTTTGGGCTTACTGTGTTAATGCATAATGTTTAGTATTAGTTCTTATTTTGGATTCATTCAAGCCTAAATAAAGGTCCCTTGTGCATAAAGTCTATCTCTTTGCAGGTTTTGCTTCAGAAAAGTCATACTGAGAGTTTATTTTGTTGCTTTCCCATCCATTACAAGGATACAATTTTTAATTGACTTAGCAACACAATTAAGAAAAAAAATTCATTCCAGTGGGGCACAGAGTGATGCATTTTGTTTGGTTGGGTTTTTTTTTTAAAGCAATTCAAAGTGTAAAATACTAAAATTCTCCTTTTTTTTCATTAGGAGGAAGGAACATTCTTTTTTTTTTTCTCTTTGTTGTCCTTAGTGTCAATTCTGACCTTAAAGTCAATGTCTTCCATAAGATTCTTCTAGTGATTTTTTTTCCCTAGACCATGCAACCACTTCTTTAGACTGTACTTCTTTTTAATTGACTTGCTAAGCTTTCCTCCAAAAGCTTTTTTTCTTTTCTTCTCCATTTCTTTTGAAGTTTAGAGAAGGCAATTTGGACTGATTTCAGTCTGCTATAGATTTTGGAAATATTCCAGAGGCAAAGATAGGACTAAAACAAACTGGCAAAATCGATTATTTTAAAGTTTTAGCTTTTAGTTTAGACAATTTTGACAATAATGCTGAAAGGATGCTGCAAAATGTCGTGGTCTGGTCAGGAAACTGCAGTATAATGTGTGGTGAATAAATAACACACCAAGTGACACTGATAAAAGAGTTCTGGGGAAAATGACACCCTCAAAATGTTTTCAAATTATTATACCCCAATTTCTGGTCCCACTTACATCGAACTAAGGCTGCAGCAATTTCACTGACAACATCAAGACTGTATTCTTTATTCCCATAAACAATTTTTTCATGAAAGGTGAGCCTCATTCAAGTTATTTCAGCAAGAAATAGAGATAGCTCAAGCTTTTAGTGAAGGAAAGAAGCACAGGGATCATTATGTCTACATTTCACCTAAACAGTGGGTGCATGGCACAGGCTGCTGGCCCATTTTCCCTTGCAGCACCCAGCAGCATTCCCTGGTCTGGGTGTCTGGGCTTCTTCCCTGTGAGAACTATACAAAGGGGAATGGGGCCGAGGAAGTGGGCTGAGATGTTCTGACATCCTCTTATACTGATATATATACTAGTACATATATTTACTAGTTCTTGCAAATATATAAAAGTAATTCATCAGCTCAGACTACACACTTTTTGTACATCATGAAAACAAAAGGACTGTGAGATGAAAAGCTCAACACAACCTGGCAATGTGCACTTGCAGCCCAGAAGGTCAACAGAGTCCTGGGCTGCATCAAAAGAAGTGCGGCCAGCAGGGCGAGGGAGGTGATTTCCCCCCTCTGTTCTGCTCTCCTGAGACCCCACCTGGAGTAATGCATCCAGCTCTTGAGCCCTCAGCATAAGGATATGGACCTGCTGGAGCAGGTGCAAAAGGCTGCAGAGATGATCAGAGGGCTGGAGCACCTCTTCTATGAAGGCAGGCTGGGAGAGCTGGGGTTGTTCAGCCTGGGGAAGAGAAAACTCCAGGGAGACCTTATAGCACTCTTCCAGTACCTAAAGGGAGACTACAAGAGAGCTGGAGAGGGACTTTTTACAAGGGCATGTAGTGATAAGACAAGGGTGAAAGGCTTCAAGCTGAAAGACATTATGTTTAGAACAGACATTACAAAGAAATTCTTTACTATGAGGGTGGTGAGGCACTGTAACAGGTTGCCCAGAGATGAGGTGGATGCTCTATCCCTGGAAATGTCCAGGGATAGGTTGGATGATGGGGCTTTGAGCAACGTGGTCTAGTGGAAGGTGTTACTGCCCATGCAGGGAGCTTGGAACTAGATGATCTTTAAGGTCCCTTCCAACCCAAAATTTTCTGTGATTCTGTGACTCTGCAATTCAGGTACAATCCTTAATTCTGAGGATGTAGCACTACATTTTCTGCAACCTACATCATTGTGGTTCTCTGCCAGTGCAATACCTTTCAGCTTCATGAGCTGATGATGTGCTGCTGTAAAGCAAGTGCAATGTCCTCCATCACCCAGCTGTTCACTGACACAAGTGTGTACAGACAGTCCCACATCAGTCCTCCTAGAAGGGAGACCAACTACCCTTCAAAGGCAATGATGTTCAAAGACCATCCTATTGAGTAATATTTGGGATAATTACATAAAACGATGTTTTAACAGACTTTCTATGAAGGAAGGTGGGGTAATATTCCAGTTTACCTGCGTGTTTCCCAAGAGAGGTTTTTTCTCCTTATCTGTGCCTTTTCTGTGAATTACTTCAAGCACCACCTTCCAATGACACAAAAATAAAACCCTAGGTGTCTTAAAAGTTCTCTGTTCCTTACTGCATGAGTGTGCTCAAATATATAGCTGGACATTTGTAAACCCAGGAAAATAGGAATAAACTGGTTTACATTAATCCCAGGTGGATAGCTCTTTGTCATGAGGGCTGAGTTTTGTCAAAGACAAACCTTGAACCCACAAGATAAATCACTGAATATCCATAACCAGTCAATTCCATACCAGTACTATGCCATTACTTTGTAATATACCTAATGTGATCATACTTTAATCCTTTTCTTAAGGTGAGCATAAAATACTCAGTCTGAGCTGGTGAGTTGCTTACTTATGTTTTGCAATAAAAATAAATGCAGCTGCTTTTTCTTGTGTTTGCCTCCTAAAAGCTTCCCTATCACTACACATTACACAGTCTCCTTTATTCTCAGAAGATGAAGCAAGTATTTGATTTACACTGGCTGAGGCAGCAATCCTAAGCCTAACACTTTTTCCCATATAGGATAAACCTGCCTTTATCTTACTGAGGAACAAAAAACTCCAATTGCATAAAGTGCAGACAGCAAAAAATTTTAAAGGCAATAATTTCTGGTTTTGAGGAAGGCAGCAAGTGCTGTTTTCCTGCCTTGTCTCCTCATTGTTCACAAGCTCCGAGTTTGTTGTCTGTCATCTTTCACATGGCATGAGCTTGGCAGAGTCCAAATGCCACATATCTCTATTTTTGCCAGCAAAACTCTTGGGTCTCTGGGTGGATCTCTAGAAAAATTGCTTTTTATTATATTTTGATTCAGCTGGCTCTGTGATGGAGTTCTGCTGCAATTGTTTGAACAGTTTGCAATGGAGATGGCATAAGGAATAAATGTTCATTGACTCCCTTGGGAATGAAAGGAATGCATCTGCCTGTTAAATGTCTCAGAGCTGAATTCAAAAGAGTGAAGTGATCCACCCAACAGTATGCACCTTATCCTCAGAATTTAAAATACATGGTCCCTTAGGTTGTTTCAGGTTATGTATTTACTTTTGATTGTTGTTCACTCTTGACTCTCCACTACCCAAATAAACTCTTGAAGTAGGTGCAATATAATAGCTCATTTTCTCTTCCTGGTGAGTGGTTTGGACAGCCTATGCATAGATTAGCCTTCCAACACCATTGGGATTCAGCTTGAGATGACTGAGTTCAGCTACACAGGGCTAAGGGACCCTGTTGGATTATTTTGGGTGACTTCAGCCTTCACATAGCCATTTGATTAGCTCAAGCAGCGCCAATATTTTCCTATCTGATTTATGGCTTGGCATTTTAATAGAGCAGTGAAGCAAATCCTTGACTCATCCTTAACTGTCACAGCCCCTTTGATTTTAGTAAAATAATGATAAAGGGAAAAATTGTCCAACAGTTACCTTACCTTGAAACTGCCTGTGTAGCTACAAATTTCATTTTCTCAGTCTAACAATATTCCACTCTAACGGATTTGAAAGAAGTAAGGGCTATTGTAGTGCTAAGCATGAAACTAATTTTCCAAGTTTTTTGTTTGTTTTTGGTTGTTTTTTTAATGAATGACTATTTGGTTGTTAAGTGTTACAATTACATCTCTTCAGCTTCTTGTTGGAATGGGCACAATTAATAGGCTTGCCAGATATTTAGACCTAGAAAAAAAATACAGTTCTGTATTCAAAATAAAACCCTGTTACCAGTGGCAACCTCATTGGCTGTTTTAACAGACAGACTGGGTACTGAAAGAGCACTGGGACAAATCCACTATCTTCAACACAGGAGAGGACTCTTCTTTGTTAGGACAATGTAGGAAGGATACTCAACGATACTTGCTTTGTGTAAAATTTCAGAGCCACAGCTTCTAACATGGGTTATTCTATAGTAAATTACTTTTAGAGCAAGCCAGAAATAACCAGAACAAAGCAGGATAATAGCTGCTGTCATCTGCTTTCATGTCTCCAATAGGAACTGAATTCACTAAAATGAACTGTAAGAAATAGTGGGGGTGGCTCTGTTCCTTTTCACCTGAGCCTGAATATCTGGCTTCATCCTTCAGCTGGGTTCAGGCAAATTAGCTCATTGAGGGCAACAGCCATCTTGTCTTCAGACTACTGAGAAAAACTTTAAGTCTTTTTGTTTAGTGAAAATTGCAGAGGCCATTCACTGCCAAAATAATTATGTGGGGACTAAAGGACTGGGAAATAGCTAAGAACATCATTCCATATATATTTTTTCCTTTGTTCTTTGCCACTGGAAACAATGGCAAGTTTCTCTTCAACAGAGTTTTGCATTAGTGTTGCACTCTACTTACAATTGTCTGTATTTATTTTTTGTGTTTTATCTTTCCTCAGCTGTGTATTAGAAACACATGCCTGAGAGGTCATCATTTACTCAAGACAATGACAAAATATTTTATTATGTTTTATTTTAGAATTATAGTGAGGAAATGGTGGCTCAGTCCACAGGGTTCAGAAGCTTATAAACCAAGGATTATTTAGAGCAGTAGTTGACATGGGAAATTATTTACCTCAGAAGACTCCAGAAAGGATGAGGGATTGTTTTTATCAGTTTATAGTAGGATGGTGTCAATCATCCAATGATGGGGAAAATTCACTTCATTGATGAGCAATTGCTTAGCAGGTCTTTTACCAAAAGACAAAAAGTTACAGGGTGAGTGAGAGAAAATAATGGGAAATTTCTTCTCAGGAAGAAGCTTATTCATATTATAAACATTTCAAGCAAAATAAAGCATAGGTAGGATGGTGAGCTAGACTCTCCTGTCATGGGAATAGCTACCCTTGTCTGAGATGGCTGACCATCAAGTACTGAACCACATACTAACCAGATCCAAAAACTTTTCTAAGTATTCTGTACTTGCTCCAACCACAGGTTGTTCAGGATTTGTACAAAAGAAGGACATTCACACAAAGGGTTTGCTAGTGTTACACATTCCTGTGCTTCCAGATATTGCTCAATCTGCAAACTTGATTTTGAATAAATTATTTTGCAGTAATCAGTCACATCCAATCAAGAATAAATCACTGGCTACATATTTAATTTTCCTGTCAGAGTTCATCTTGGGTTATAGATAATCCAAAGACTGAGATATAGTCACATTTCCAGCTCAACAGAAGCAAAGACCACTTCACTGCATTTGACACCAGGGAGAAAAATCCTCTTGCTTTGGTGTAAATTTAACTTATAGTATAAAAAAAGACTCATGGCACTTCTCACCACATGCCTCTACTACAGGGTAAAATTTCTGAAACTAGGGGATTATTTTAAAGCAATTAAAAGAAGTTGTTTCTACACAGTGGATAGAAAAAAATATAAGAGAAAGGTTGATAAAATATGACAAGGAAACGGAAGCAAGAGAAATTCCAAGGAAAATATTTTTCACAAAGAACATTGTTAAATACAGGAACACATTGCCCAGAAATATTGTAGAATCTCCATCATGGGAGATTTCCAAAGCTGAGGTGGCCAAGGTCCCGAGAAACATGGTCTAACATTGAAGTTAACCATAAAATGCACAGGAAGTTGGACTAGGTGACCTCTAGAAATCCGATCAACCTGCGATAGTTGATGATACTACTGGATTTTGTTGCTGAAGGTGGTTGAGGAATACAGACCATATCAGCAAATTTAAACAGAGATTAGACAAATCCATTGACAATGTGCCCATAAACAGACAGTAAAGAAAGAAGATGTTCCCTCCAACATCCCCGATGATCATGGATGCTAGGGATGAACGAAACGAGCAGCGGATAACACTATGCTCATGATGTCTCTCTAAGTCGTATCTCCTGTTGACATAGCCAAGGGGAAAATACTTGGCAAATGAACAACTGGTCTGATCCACAGGACATAGCATTTTATCATTAATTCTTCTAATTTAACTTATTGTTTGGATAAAGCATTTCTGCTTCTGTGTGTCTGTTACATTTCCTGGAGGTAGGATTTGAATTACAGATGGTGTTCTGTGCAGGAGATGTGAGCATGGAGATACAGACCTTGGAATTCTGGAATTTACCGGGGGACAACTGAGATTTGTATTTTGGGATTACGCTAGTTCCTAACTTGCTAAGAGAATAGTTTTTGACCTCACTTAATTAAAAATATGGGCTATACCTCTGAAAAGAGGATCAAACCCAGCGTAAGTTTTAAGCTCTAAAACAGATATTTTGTGCTTTGACTGTTGAGAAAAAAAGTCAAATTGAGATCTTAGGTAGCAAAAAATACCTAAAAGCATATCAGCATACATTTACTAAGAGAAGGCTGTAATCAAATGTTTGTATTTAAACTGGTAGTGGTAGTCAAGCTGACTTAACTATTCATCAGGCCTGAAATGCTCTCCCTAAGAAGCACTTTTTCTTGAGTTGGGATCTAAAGCCCTCACTCTGTAAAGGTCATACCCAGGTTCCTCCTGCCCTGTTGGAGACACTGTGGTTATTCAAGCTATGAATGCCTCCTGGAACTTCTGCTAGGCTAGCATGCAATCCCAGTCTCTCCGGAGTAGTCCCATCTGTCTGTAGCATAATGATTCACACATTACTCCTTAGTAAAGGGTAGACAAAGTCAATGCTCTGGGAACCTGCAATCCCCTTTGGTCACCCACTATGCCAGAACCTTGACAACAGCTTTCATTATTGTGCTGTAGTTTTAATGGATTATTCTTTTTATTGTTGGCTGCAGTTGCAGTTTACAGAAATAAACCAAAAATTATTCACTATATTAAAAAATTCTCCAGCCTTCATTAATGTTGATCTCTTTAGTGTTATTTATTGAATGATAAAATTACCATTAGCAGATGGTAACTGAAGTATATAAAATGCAAATGCCTACAATATCAAGCAGGCATATTTTACTGACAAAATTTAATATAAGTGCACATCATGATTGGTCTTTTTTTGTGAAGAGAATTGAAGATAATGAGGATGCGTCTCTTAAATTAATTAATCTATTTATTCAACAAAACAAACTCATGCCACTAGTTAGGTTAAAAACATGGAAAGATAGGTGATATTGGAGCGTAGGGACTGCAGTGAAAATGAACTTTGTCGCTCTATAATAGAATGTTTTCCTTGTGATTCTAAATTTTAATGGTACAATACCCAAAGCTTAATGCATATTAGAGAATGAGGTTGTAAATTGTTTCTCAGTCTTATTCAGAAGCCTCAATAATCCTATTTTATAGACGAGACTTAGAGCACTGAGGTACAGACTCTAAATACCTGAATAATGTAGAAAATGTTCTTTTTCTGGTTGCCAGGGTCCTCCACATTCCCCATGCAGTTTGTTTGAACTTGTATACCAAATTCCCATTGATTTCCGTGGGACTTAGACAAGTATCAAATATTCAGAGCTGTAGCCTTTGCAGACTATAATATAAAGTTAATGGGAATCATACAGAGTATCCCCATTGTCTCATTTCCTGATTCAGCAGGATTAGTTCTTCCTTTATGCATCTAATTCAGCAGAAGCCATCTGAAAAGCCCTGAAAACATCAGGGTAACTGCACAGTGGGGACCCCCCCATGCACACATTCTTTCTTAATGCACCTGTGAGTGGAAAGGCTCTCTCACTACAGAGACAAATGAAAAGTGCCTTCTTTGGTGGGAGTAGCAGTAGCAAAACCAATTGCATTTGCTGCATTCTTCGTTTCCTTTCTAAGCAGCCCATGATACTACAACCTTTGCAAACCACAAAGCCAGCAGACACAGGGCACAGAATTATTCCTTCTTTCATGAATAGAAATTTGTGATGCAGCCTAGATGTTACAAGCTTGCATTTACTTACTTGCACATTGTTTGTGACAAATGAGAGGCCATCAGCAATGAGGACTTGGGGTATAAATGTAATGTTAGAGTAACTGAACTGTTTGCAATGTCTGTATGTTGCATGTCCATGGAAATGAAGGTGTAGGTGAGGAAGGAAAGGGTTTAGTCAGCTAACAGGACAGTAAGAAAGATGAAAACAAATGCTCTCTAGAAAAAAAATAATATGGAGTGTTTCTGTGTGTGGGGTGCTTCTACAGTTTTAAGCCAGAGAATTTAAAGATCAGACATGGATCCCTTTACTTGAGCAATTTAATTTACATTTAAAAATAAAAAATCCTTCTGCAATTGCACTGCCTTCAAAGTATAAACTCTAGCTTCATGTGGCTGTGAGTAGAGACTGGTTGCTGACCATTTCCCTCCAGCTCTCCTTGTGTAGATTGAAACATTTGGAGTTCTTAGGTCATAGCCCAGAGGCCACAGCATATACAAAAGACAGACAACATAGATTTTTTTTCTCAGTAAATGTGTATGGGCAGGAAGGGACTACCAACTGTGAAGCAGTATAATTTCTGCTTTCCCCTCAAAGTCATGTATTTGTGACTTGAGCTGCTGGAGAACTAGGGAAGAGGTTTTTGTGCTAGTTGATTAGAGGAAAGGGGTGCCATTAGAGATAAAAAGTAGACTGAGGCTTGCTTCTGATGGAGAGTCTTATTAACATTAGGGTAATTCTTGAGAGGGTAAGGAATTATTAGTATTTACTTAATGTTCTACAGATTTTGTTGTATAGCACAGAAGAGTATCTTTGTTTGCACCAGCTGAACAATGATTAAATAAATTTGATGTAATTAAGTCAATTAAATCCCTTCTGTCCATTTAGCTGCAACTTATTTCACTTTCAAACAGTTGCTGCTCATGTTATGTTTTTCTAAATTGATCAAAAACCGCTCTTCTCTCTCAGCAAATTCTACAGCTGTACCATACTTAGAGGTAGGTAGGTATAGTAGGTTCCAGGAAACTCCCTGGTTTCACTGGTTTCACTGGCTGTGTTTGTCTTGCAGTTTCTGTTGAATAAATACATGTAATTTACAAAGATTTGCTATTAGAGCTCTGGCAACTGGGCTCCTGAATGACTGAGCATTCAGTCCAGCTGCTTAGGAGGAATAAGGAGCAGTACCAACTCCAAAGCTTCAGGATTGAGCAACCAGTGCAGGGCAAGGCTGTATTTGCACAGTCTACTGCAAAACTGTAAGGGCCTGCAAAATACAAAATCTAACTACTGTGCCAAGAAAAATAGCATGAAACTGTAGCTTTTAAGGACTTTGGTGGAGTGACATTGCTGTGGCCAGCCATGTGTATCATTTTGCTCTCTACTGTACAACATTAAAAGGAAAACAAAGTGATAGGTACTGTGTCACATAAAGCTTTGTGAGTTCATTCACTTTCTGGAAGAAGTGAAATTAAAAACAGATTCTAGCAGCTGATCATACCATGGAGTCCTAAGCATGGGACCAGGTCCCTGAAGAGCCTTAAAAATGGTATTTCTGAAATTGCTGTCATACATCTAGGGTACTATAATAATGCACAGGTCAGTCATAAGCTTTACTAACTATGATCATAGTGAGCAAACATTCAGCCAGCGTCTCCCCCTCTGCTCCCCTCTTCTCTGCCAAGTGATTGCAGAGACCCAGCCTGTGTACTGTTTAGGAAAAAAATCCCCAACAATTAATTTAAAAAAAAATGGTCAAAGAACAACAATAGTTTCAATGTTAACACAACCAGGTACCCATCCATTGGACTTGTTAAATATCTTTCTAACTTCCACAAATCAAAGAAAAAATCAAACAGTAAATAACGTGAAAATATGGAGAGTGGAGCCTGTAAGAGTGGCACAGACAGTATTGTCTTTCCTCAATGTGAGGAGGTGGAAATAGTCACAGACTGCTAGTGTTTAGTCAACAGGAATGTTCTTTTAGTTAGGATAAACTTCTTAGCCAGATCAAAATTTTATTTAATAATCATAATTATACCATCCAAATGTGACTGAATGTGGACAGGCAGAGAAAGCCCTAATGCCACTGAAAATATTGCAGAGGGTGTCTCGGTCAAATCCTAAGAGTCACGGACATCTTTTCCAGTTTATGATATTTTTATAGCTGTGTGACTTGTCCTATGACAAGTCAAGGTGAAGGGACACTGGGGGTACTAGAGGCACTGAGAAGGGAACAAAGTCAAGTCCCATTCCTGGTGATGGTAGTCATCACTCATGCTAACCTACTTAGAGAAAAGTGTTTGGTACTGGGTATTCACTCTTTCCCCTCAGCCCTCCCTGCTGGGGTATCAGCACACTATTAATGATGCTGCAGTATGAATTCAGCCAGGTGACTGACATTTGTCATATATGACTCATTCTTCTCCACCCCAAAACAGTGATGTGCTGTGTTTTGTTTGCTATATACTGTTATTTTGATTGATTTGGGTTTCTTTATTTATGCTGAAAATTGTCTATATCAGGGAAGTAAGGCTGAAGAAAAGCAAAATTTAAGGCTAAGGTTCTTCATGTCTTGGACGAGTTCCTTCCACAGTTTTTGGACACCATGGCCTAGACCTCCATGAAAGGGTGTGGACGACTTGTCCTCCTGTGTCCCCTCTTTTTGACACTGGGCGTTTTCTAGCCCATCATCTCTTCTGAATGTGCTGCCTTGACTGACAGTGGGCAGTGCTGCAGAGGTGCTCTGCTAAGAGCTCCCTGCAATGACCCATCTAGCAGATCTCATTTAAGTTGTGATGAAGTGTGAGAGATGAGGCTGAGCCAAAACACAGACTTTTTGTACTACTGCGGAGTGTGGGTATCAGTTTTTTTATGGTACAAGAATTGGAGCTTGAATAAAATCATATTTAAATCCCCAAAGTCACTCTAATCAATATTCTAATCTTTTCTGGCCTATGTTTCTTAATTTAAGAACAGTCTCACTTCTACATGAAATTGCTTTGCAAACTATATATCAGCAGTAAGTGAGGGAATATGCTGAAGAAAATCTGTAAGATTTTGCAGGCTAAGATATAAGGATTCTTCTAGTCAAAACGAGAAATCTGTATCTTCTATTGCAAAACTAGTTTCCCATTGTATTCCTTGAGGGGGAGCTCCAGTTAATGAAAACGACTCAAGGTGAAATCCACTGAAAAAACTTCAAACCTAAAAAGTAATGGAATATTTTCTAAAGATGCGAATAAGCCAGTTGAAGGAATGAATCTCTCAGTCATATGTAACAGGCTTAATTTTCTAGCTGGTACACTGCTTTTCCAGCTATCCCCCTTCAATTAGTACACAGTAAAGATTTGTAACCAAGACTTCTGTGCCATCTTCAGGGGAGCACAAGATTCTCCTGTGTTCACAGCTCATGTTCCTTATATGCACAGAATTTCTCAGCCTCTCCCAGACCAGAGTGGATGTATCACTTTTCAGGGAGTTCCCAGCTACTCTCTGGGGAATAAAAGTTTCCAATAAGTTAAATGAAAAAAAAAAATATATGACATGCAAAGAGAAATGAATAAAATCTTTTATATTTTAAGATGTGTTCTTCATCCCAGCCTTTGAGAAAAAGATAAAAAAGTGCTACACATTCTGTATGGAGTACTAACCCCAGTCATTTTGAGTGTGGAATGACCTGCATTTTAAACTGCAGGTTCAGAGGTTCTCATCATAAGGTAGAAACTTCCAGCTGTAATTTTTCTTCCTGGAATATAGAACACTTCTTCTACTGAAACAGATCATCCCCTTCCCCCTCCCCCACTACCTCGTTGTTTTCTTGTTTTGTTTTTCTACTTAGAGGGTTTTAACATGGAATTATAATTGCACTCTGTGAGTGAACAGCTACATGATTAAAATCTTACTGCCTTTGAAATGCAAATAGATTACCCTCACAAGTGTGCCTGGGCATCAGTTTTGCCTATTATGCTTAGGAAAAGGCTAAATTGCTGAACACTGAGACCTTAAGGATTCCCATTCTTGTTAGCCTGTATTTCAAAATACAAAAAATCCTAGTATTTGGATAAGAAAGCCATGAGCCAACATTGACTTGCCTCTACATCCTCTGCAATACAACAAAACTGGCAAGTATTTAAATATTTTTACGGCCTTTGTTAATCACATGGTTTCTGTAATGCTCTTTTAGGCAGACCTTAAGCATCAATGGGCTTCAGTACAGCTGGAAAGAAAGGAATCTTTATTTCTGTAAGACATAACTATTTCTACATGAAGAAAAGCAAAAAAATTAACTTACCTTATGACAATCTGAATATGCTGTATTTGATCCATTTTCACTTGCTTTCCATATACAAACATGAGGGAATTGTGCAGTGATAAGGCAGCCAGCAGTGATAAGGCAGCCATTGGTCTAAAGGTAAACTTTACCAGCATTCTTGCACTGTGCAGCACATAGACAACACAGGCACAGTTCACCATGACTGGGGAAGCTTTCTCTCAAAGGGCAGAGGGAAGTTGTAGGGCTGGAATAGACCAGGGATTACAGGAGGACTTTGCACTTTAAATATTGCCTCTTAGGCAAGTGTGCACAAAATGAGGAGCAAAAGAAAAGGAAAATACACATTGGCCCATTCACAAATCAAAAGTTTCTCACCACATGTAGCTGGGATGGTAGCTTCCATCTCCTACTGGATTAACAGAGTTCATGGCAGAGCAAGCTGCCCCCTACTACAAGAATTTAATCTCTGGGCACTGCTGCAGTTCACTTCCTTCTGCCACCCACTGCTCAGCAGGAGCAGAAGCTACTGCCTGAGGAAGAGCTTATGATCTGCTGCTGCAGAGGTGGCAGTGGTTGCTGTTGAGGTCCTGCAAGCGTTTTGAATACAGCCATTTCCTTTCAGAAAGTGACTCCTGGTGAAGGTCAGTGCTGCCAGCTGCACCTATGCAGCTAAGGCTCAGCATACACTCTGAGTGTGGCGGGATATTGGCAGTGTTAACAAGAAGAGGGGCAGCACAACATTCATTGAGGTGAAGACCTTGGAGACAGATTTCTGTAGATTTTATAGGTCCAGTCTTTTCTATAACTGTCTCAGCTTGGTGTTGTGTTGTGTAATAAACAGAAGAATGTTTCTAGGCCTTTTTTGTGGTTCAGTAAAGTGTTGGTGCTCATGATCTAATACAAATGTGAATATGCCTTGTGCTGAATGAAGGTAGCCTTATTGCTTCTTATCCCAGTTTTTCAGCACAGGATGGCTACCCCTAGGGATTTTTGGTTTTCCATCTCCTAAGCATCTCCTTCCATTAGCTTGCCCATCTGTTTTATATTAAGCTACTCTTAATTATGGTGTTGCCTCTGATGTTACCTGTGGTCATGGCCAACAGACACTCTTATTCTTGGAGTGTGGGAGAAGACTGAGACCTCCCTACTTCATCTGTTAGGGAATGTAAAGTAGCCAAATTACAGCTAGCAATAGCGAAGGAGGAATATACTTGGCTTAGACCTGAAAAAATAAGCTGCGTGTTCTTATTTGTGTCTGTGACATACATCTTATCTTAAGCATATTGTAGCTTTTCTGTGTGCTTCATAACCTGCTATTATACGTATATATATGTATACCAATATATACCAATAAAGAAGGTGTCACTTCCTTGCCATAAGGAGTTCTAGCAGCACGGACCATGGTGAGGCAGTGCTCTAGACTAAGACCTGCCTCTGATTAGATTACTGTTAGAGTAATATAATTAGATAGATAGATAGATAGATAGATAGATAGATAGATAGATAGATAGATAGATAGATAGATAGATAGATAGATCAGCCATGGTGCTAAACGGGTTTCTTTCCTTGTAACAAATTCTCGATACACCTATTATTGTATCAATACCCTTGTTTAAGTGAAGTATTCTAGATCCCCAGTCTCATTCTTTAGACTTCTAGAATTGAAATAAAATTCAATATAAATATATAATGGTTTATTATTTCTTTAAACTGCATTTAAAAGGTACTTAGTCTGTATTGGCTCCTTTTCACCTTTTTCTGATATAACTTTTTCTGTTTCTGCCCTTCATGTCCCACAAGTATAGGGTATTTCTTGTAAAGAATATATTCTGCTAAACCTGGTGCTCTTCTACATTCATCAGTATTTCCTGGCATCAGTTATTTCCCTGACAGACAACTCAGACATGAAGAATTGCATGCCCAGTTTCCTCTGTAACTAACATCTTAAGTAGCTGCATGATCCATCTCTTGAAGACTTCATCATCAGTAACCTAACAGTTTTTGTGTTCCTCATCCACGAACCAGTGAGACTTTTCATTTGACTACTGGGCTGTAAGAAATGGCAAGTTATTCTTCTCCAGCCTCAGAATCCTGAATGTCTCTTGTGCAGATCATTGGAAAATTAACATGAGCTCCACTGTAATTATTCAGCTTCAATGAAAGATCTTGACAACCGTGCCCTTGGGGGCAGTTATACTTGACCTGCTTAGGACATTTCTTTCCACAACTGTAACAGAATTAAAAGGTTTCTTGACAACTCTCCCAAAGTAAAAACATGAAATGATTCTGTGATGACATTACATACAGCTCTTGCAATGCAATGCCAGATATAACCTGGTCCTCGCAATCTGCAATGAAGGCAGGAGGATAGAATAGCATGTTAATGCTGTGCTCACACTGCTGCTGGCTGCAGCATTCAGAAATCTGTGAGCTTTTGTCCTACAGTGCATATGTAGCACAAAGAAGATTTTGGCTTCATTTCCTTGGTTCTGTATAATTACACCTTTATAACTCCACCTGTGACACCTTTGAGCACCTTCAGTCACAAAGTGCTAGCTGTACTTAGAATCTGGCCCTGCCTCCTTCCATTTCACTGGCTTTAATGAAAAAGGTCCTTGTGAACAATTCCAGTTAGTAAAAGCCTCTGGACCATGAATTCCTGTATGTATGTATAATCCAATAATAGTAAAAATTGATAAACAATAAACCTAGCAATTGGGAATCTAGGATCATTTGCAAACAAACATAAATCAAACAGAAACAGAAGGCAGTGAACATAGCTGAATTGTTCCTTACCTCTGCAGGTGTATAGTTCATTAGGCATATTGTCCAAATAAACTTTAAATGTGCAAATATGAAAAATATAAATACTTATTATTTTAATTTTGAGTATAAATTTATATTGTTTCTGTGGATGAGTAGTTTCTTCATGAAAGTATGCACTAGTCACATCGCAAAAAACTAAAAAATATTTGAGCTGTTTTTCCTTGTCTTATGCCTTGTCTTACTGCCAGTCTTCAGATTTAACTATTAGCATGATGCTCAAAGATCACAGAATCACATAGGCAGTTAGGCTGGAAAACACCTCTGAGGTAATCGAGTCCAACCTATGACTGAACACCACCATGTCACCCCGACCATGGCACCAAGTGCCACCTTCAGTCTTTTCTGAAACACCTCCAGGGACAGTGACTCCACCACCTCCCTGACTGCCCATTCCAATGCCCAATCACCCTTTCTGTGAAAAAAGTCTTCCTAATGTCCAGCCTAAACCTTTCCTGATGTAGCTTGAGGCAATGTCCACTTGTCCTGTCACTTGTTAACTTGGAGAAGAGACCCACCTCCAACTGGCTACAACCTTCTTCCATAGTTTTAGAGAGTAATAAGGTCCCCCCTGAGCTTTCTTTTCTCTAGGCTAAACAACTCCAGCTCTCTCAGCTGCTCCTTGTATGACTTGTGCTCCAGACTCTTCACCAGCTCCATGGCCCTTATCTGGACACAGTTCAGCACCTCAAGGTCCTCCTTGTTGTGAGGGGCCCAGAACTGAACACAGGATTCAAGGTGTGGCCTCACCAGTATCGAGTAGAGGCGGAAATCACTTCCTTAGTCCTGCTGACTGCATTATTCTAGACACAGGCCTGGATGCCATTGACCTTCGTGGCCATCTGGGCACACTGCTGGCTCATGTTCAGCCAGCTGCTGATCAACATTCCCAGGTTTTTTTCTACTTGGCAGCTTTCCAGCTGCTCTTCCCCCAGCCTGTAGAACTGTCTGGGGCGGGTTGTGTAGGACCCAGCAACTGGTCTTGTAGAACCTCATGCTGTTGGTCTCAGCCCATCAATCCAGCCTGTCCATGTCTCTATGCCCAGCCTTCCTACCATCCAGCATTCCAGTCCATGCTGGTGCCATCTGTGAATTTGCTAATGGTAGACTCAATCCCCTCATCCAGATCATCAATAAAGATATTGAAGAGGACTGGCTGATCCCTGGAAGACACCACTAGTGACTGGATGCCAACTGGGTGCAGCACCATTCACCATCCACATCAGTGATGAATCTTTATCTTTTTCCTAGCCCTTTTGTAAAGTATAAATTCTCTGGTGTATTTCTTTTTGTGGTGACACTTTCTGACCTAATGTGACATTTTGGCATTCCAGCCATATGTCTGTTTGACTTTATGAACTTTTCAGTTAATAATATTTTACCAGCTGGCTCCAATTCATTTACAAAAGCTTTAGCTTTCTGTCACTGCTTTATCAACTGGTTTCTTGAATAAAAAAAAAAATCTATAGATTCACACAGGAATGGGTGCAAACGCTCTTGTACACACACGCACACACACACAATTTAATTGAGGAGGCAAGGCATACTTCACTGTGAATTCATTCAGCACACTCTCACTGTTTCTATGAGTAGCTCAAGATTTTGATAGCAGCAACGGTTTGAATTTCAGGGACTGTACATCTAAGTTTTTTTGTACATAATTACCTAATGCAGCAAGGGTGCAGAACAGGTGCCTTCTCTCATGTGGCATCTGCTGTCTTATCAGGCTGAAGCTCAGCTACTGAAGCTGGAAGACATTTTGCAGTTTGGTAAAAGTCCAGCAACTCTAAATGCCAAGGAAAAAATATAAAACATATTTATGAAATTGTTTTTCTATAACACTAACAGACTTTCGTAGCCACCAACTTTTCTGATACGTCTAATTTATTTACTCCTTACTGCTGTGCATTGTCAGGCTCAGATATTAATGAATTTACCTTGTATAACCTCTACACAGCACAGAAACTTGATTCCCATTTTGTTGAGAAGAAACTGAGACATAAGTGACCTGCCAAAGGTCATACAGGGAGAGTGAGGCAGAGCCAGAAACTCAACCCATAGTGCCTGAATTTTCAGACAGAGTTTTTTAATAGCAGGATGAGCTGTTCCTTTTTTCTGATCATGTATGTTTTTTAAAAATCAATAATTTCTAGCTGGAATGCCTAAGGTTAGAAACATAAGTCTGTATTTGTGAGTTCTTTCATAAATATTTGCTTTTCAGCTACTTCTTCATCTGCTGACTTGCTGCTTCTTTTGAGATTTTTGTTGGCGTTTCCTCTACATTGTAAAATATATTTTTGAAAGTGGCAATACCACTTGTAAAAATAATCTTCCTATGTTTTACTTCACAATTTATAAACTGACATGAATACCAGTCTTTTGGAACAGTTAGTTTTTTAACCTCAAATAGGCAAACCCATATGGATATTCAAAGTAGTATTATTGTTGTCAAAATCTTATAGTATATAAATACCAGAAAAGTTCCTTCCATTTTTCTTACAGCTCATTACTCTTTATAACCATTGTGAAACTTTGTTATGCAGTCACTGAAGTTTTAATTATGCTATCTGTATCCTTTTGATCTGCTGAAGATTAATGGAAGTCAACTGCCTTATTACCTTTCTAAGTGAGACATGATTATGCTTCATTCAGGAAGGTTTACTACCTTTAAAACAAGACATTTTCCTTTTTTTTAAAGTGTTCCCATCTGATCTCTAAAAAAATGGTATCTCATGCTTTACTGAAAAAGAAGTTAGGCTAATTGTTCTGTAACCTCTGTAATAGTGATAGGATTTTGTCGTAATTATGACATTAAACTGGCCCATTCTCAGTCATCAGAAGTCTCTGTTGAATGTTGATTCAGTGATCTCTTTTTAAAAACTACCACTAAAATTTTCAACAGTTATTTACTACTATTACCTTTAGAAACCTTGTCTGTGACAGAACATGCCCATATTCCTGGCTCATTTTACTCTAATAAAATGTTTGAGGTTCTAAAGTATTCTTCTATATGAACAGGAGGCCCTGTCACATGAATCAGCTGAAAAGCAAAGGGTATGAAAGGGGTGTGAAGATTAGATCAGCCTCTCTCCTCTTGTCCTGCTTTGTCCTGCACTTATTGTAACTTAAGGTAGAGAAATTAATGCTGCTGTTGGCTATTTGGTGCTATTCACAGCAGCTTGCAGTCAACAGGGCTGCCAAACAAACCACTTTGTTTACTCTCTGGGTTAAGTTCTGAGACTTCTTCATTAAATAAGTGATCTTGTTCTCCTAGACCATGTGCACTTTTTTTACCTAGAAATTTAAATTACAAACAATTTTGACTCATCCATGATTTAAGGATCTTGGCCATCAGGTTGGGGGTTCCAGATATTCAGCATCTCAAGTGAAGCTGTTAAGCCTAAGCCAGCTGAGCTGCCAGAAGTTTGGAAATCCTACCCTTGTCAGCCTAACTGCTGTGCATAATGGAATAGCTCATGTGCTGGAGACATTTGCAAAAGAACAGAAATATAGTAACCCCCAGAGAGCTATGAAAACTACCCTGCATCCTTATAACTCATCCTGCAGATGATACAGAAGGGACTTGCACAGTATCGGATAACAAAGCTGGAAGGAGGGATGGTGACACAGAAGGATACTTAATGCAAATGGTTTTGACACTGATGGAGCAATTCTGCATAGAAGCTGATACTGATCTTTTTTTTGTGTCAAGTTCAATAAACCAATGATGTATTTTTGGTCAAAATGACAATAAAACACAATCATTGGGTAGCAGTAGCTGACTTTCTAATTATTTATTCTCTCACCAATGGCTGGGGAAAGACTTTTATGATCATCAGTGTTGATAAAATATTAAATATCTTTGAGCCATTGAACTTTTTGTGTTTAAAAATGAAATTAATTATTAAATAATAGTGTATTTAAGATGTCATATTAAAAAGGTGCACCACAGAAGTTATGTTCAATTTGATGAGCTTTACAGCAGAAATACCCTTGGACAAAATTATGAGATGCGGTGCTACTCATAATATATAGATTGTCATTTTAGTTATGAATCTGGCCTTTGAATAGAAAACTGATACCTCTGCTTCGGAGTGATGAGCAGAGAGGTCTCTCCACCAGCTCTGTTGGATAATCCATCTCTTACATTCTCGTTATTATTACTCTTATTGGTTTTCATTGTTTTTATTCTCAGACTTAGAGACTTACATATTAGTTCTTCAGAATTAAGAGTACCTGCCTCTGTAACAGCTTAAAGTGACCTAGCTATGAACCCAGCTTAGCAGCACTTTCAAAGCAGAAAAGCAAGAGGCAAAGGCTATTCCAGAGAGACCCATGTTCAGTTTGGCCACAATTACCTTTTCTATGAAACCCCGATCACGAGGTCTGCAGGTGGAGATCAAGAGTCCTGATTCCAAAAGCTGAGGAAGTTCAAACCTAAGTATCCAGCTGCTGTGGAAGGTGCTCTTTTGGTCTCTCTTTTGGAAGTAGGCTGAGGGCAGGATTGCTTGGAAATTGCTGCAAACAAGGTAGAAAGCCCAGCTGTTCACATCTAAAGTGAAGCACTCAGCTGAGCTGATCCTTTGAAATGATCCTCTATCACTTATAGAGGAAAAATTGAAAAAAAACATCTAGTATTAAACAGAACAAGTCCCCTTCAGGTAAGTCGTTCTTATTTACTTATTTACTTATCATGTTATTTTCTCTTCTGCCATATTTTCCATATTTTCATTTCTGTCATATACTTGTAAAAAGCCTTTTTGATTCCTCTTAAATAATTTGTCTGTCATTTATTTGTTTTGCTTATTTCCAGTTCATATGTTGTATCTTCACATATGGAAATTGATTTATTTTATCGTCTCTTCCTATATTAAATATGTTTTTTTCATAAAAGCCATAGGCTTTTATGCCTATTTCTTGTCAAATTACATCTGTGCTTGCTTCTATGTGTTCTTCCCTCCCAAAGAAGTGAGTGGTTTTTTTCTATTACTTTTATTTTTCTCCAGGTTTCCTTTTTTTTTTTTTATTTTTATTTTAAAGTGGCTTTTATTCTGAGAGACAGAAGCTGTTTATCCTTCCAAGATACAAGCTACAGGATTATAGCAAAGATTCATTTGGACAATTCAAGTTGGTTAGATC
The DNA here is from genome assembly GCA_026261815.1 of Monarcha castaneiventris obscurior. NCBI lineage: Eukaryota > Metazoa > Chordata > Aves > Passeriformes > Monarchidae > Monarcha > Monarcha castaneiventris. The sequence goes on from JAMPIT010000327.1 coordinate 9,695,600, forward strand.
CACACATAAAATTTCTCATCCACAACTTTTTCAGACTCCCTTGCCTCCTGCAGTCTGACAAGTTTCATGTGTTGGAGAAATAGCATAATCCTTGCCTGAAAGGCATGCATGGACTATACCTGAGTAAAATTCACGTGGGTCAGGAATCATAGCTTGGCGATCCCTGCTTTGGAGGAGCTCAAAATGTATGCAGACATCTTCCTTCAGCTGGAACTTTGAGCTGACAACTGGAACAAACTCCTTTTTAAGTGGTTAATTTCTCCTATGTTTTGATTAGGAGGGTAATAAACTTTGTCAGTCATGCTCATAGTACCTTTGGCTTGACATACAGAGCTGCCTTTTCTGCCCCCCTGGAAATTTGTTAAGTCGTCAAGCAAGAAACCCAGCAAAAGGGCAAGATTTCCCTCATGTGAGAAGTCTTAGTAAGTACATAGCTACTGCTTTACAAAAGGACATAAACCCAGCGCACAAAAGTCACAGAGTCCCTTCTGTACTGCAATCCCACAACAATATATGTGAACAAACAAACTTTCACCAAAGCAAGAGATTTTTTTAAACAGCCTTAAGGTGAGACAGAAAAGACCCATGCCAGTGTCTGTCTCCCAGGTGTATATGAAAGATTTAGAATGAGGCTTGTTTTGCATGTATATATACAGAAAGGTTATGTAGCAAGGGAGAGACCTGCCCTATATCCCTAAGAAGAAGATGAGAGCAGCCCCCCAAGGAAGTGCAGCTCTTTACTGAGCCATGGGCCAAAGTGCATCAGCAAACAAACCTGCTTTGCCTTGCTCTCCCACCACGGCAGATTTTGGTTCCTGCAGCAAAATCAAGCCTGTCTGCCAGCTGGGGAGTGTAGACCAACCCCGGGAGCTGCACTGAGGCTGTTTCTTGGCTCAGGAGCTTCCCCCCCTTCATCTGTTTGCTACAAGTCAGCGCCATCTACAAAAACCCACATGGAGGCACTGGATTAGTCATTATTCTGGATTTGTGTTTCCTTTTGGTAGAGATTATGGGGAGTGTAATGGTGTGGGATCCAGAGTGGGAAGGTGATTGGATAGTTTAGGCAGAGGAGAAGGGGGAGAATGGCTGCACACCTGCTCTCACAGGTGCTGTGTCAATCCCCCAGAGAGGTCTCTGTTGATTACTTGGCAATACTCAGGGCATGGCAACTTAGCACCAAAGGAGTTTTCCCAATCTGGGTGCAAGCAGAAAGTTTGCTGGGATAAACCAGATATGCCAGGACACAAACTAATACAGAAATGTATATTTACTACACAGCCTTGGTCTGCCTTTCAGGATATGTTATTTTGAACAATGGCTCCAGACACTGTCATGACCCCCTCTTTTCCACATCTGAAACTTTCCTCACGGAACAGGATCATGAAATTTTATTTAACAGAGCTATCTCCCACTGATTTGGCTATACATGTGGCTACATGGGCTCTTAAATTAAAGGCAGTTGTATTTCATTTGTGTGAGCTCTGATTCTGTCCTGGGTTTGACTTTCATTTATGTGGGGGAAAATTAACTCCTTCTAGGTTCTCAGAATGCACTTCCAAAATCTATAGCAGAAAAACTGGAATTAATTGAGTACCAAGTGCTACAATACCTTCAGCTTGATTACACACAAAGCTGTACAAGTTAAAAGCACATCAGACCTGTTGAATTGGAACTATTAAAGCAACATAAAGGAAATGAAATGAAATCACCAGTGTTACTCAAACTAAATTTAATGCTGTTGTCATAATGCATTACTAGGTTTGAAGATTGCTTGGTGGATAATAGAGCAATTCCAGCACTCAACCTTTTGACCAAATTAGTTAGTGCTTAGGTTTCCCTATGCCATGTGAACACCTACAATATCAGCCCTGTAATTCACTATTCAGAGACGAAATATTGCAGAGGACCTGGTCTCATCTCTCTGCAGGAAACAATGGCAGTGTTGGTTTTCCTGTGCAGACTTAGATGGTTTTAAGCAGGCTGCTAACTTGCAGACGTAGGGCATGGTTTCACACGTGAGATTGGCAAGTTCAAAGGTGTCACTCCAAGACATTTGGGGTAAGTGGGGATCATTTTTGCAACATCTAAACTTTTTAATCACCTCACAGATTTTGTAACACAGGAGTAGCTGCTAGGGTATTTCTACCATGTGAAAGGATAGTGTCTTCTAAGGATTCAGCAACCAAAACAACAAATCAATCATGCCAGATATATGGATACAGCCCCTTGCCTCTCCAAGACTTTGTGGCATCCATCCATTAGCCTTCCTGAGGAGGCTGTACAAGACCAGCTGGTGCTAAGCAAGCCTAACAAAGAGTCATAGCACATAACCTTGATTTGCCACTGTTCATTTTGTCTTTGTCCCTCAAAATGCCTACCTTACTTTTGAGTTTCCTCAGCTTGGGTGAATTTGAATGCTTGTCTCCTGTGTTTAAAGACTATCCCAATTACGGTACGAGCAGCAATAGCCTTTAGGTGTAACTCAGTGCACTTCTGGGGTTGAACAAGAAAGCTGTTAAGAAGAGTCTTGTAGGCTTACACATAGGAATGTCCGGGAAGGGAAGATACCTACAATTTTAATCTTCTCCTGTGATTATTTTTACTATTTTATGCAACATAAAAATGCATTGCCACTACTTTTATTTCTAAAGTAACTTAGTATTTTGCACAGTTTTTTATTTAATCCATTGAAATTGATTAAAAATAGAAATCTGAATTGTTTAGGTAGCTCCAAGCCTTGAGAAGATGTGTGCTTAGCTATATTCTGAATTTCTTTTAATATCTAAGTGTCAAAAGTGAAAATGAACATGACAGTTATGAAATAATCAACTTCAATCTTCAATTGACAACATTTTAAAATAAAGCCTGTGTGGCTTTGTAAAGGAAATTTTGCTGGATCTTGAATATAAATGAACCTGTATAACTAAATCTGCTTGTTCCCCTTTTGTTACCAGTGGATAGAATGGCAGGCCACTGTGTCTGGGCAGACTACATGCATAAAGGTGGCAATTTTAGAGCCCAGGATGGAAACATAGACTTTTTACCTAATCAGCTCTGAGTGCAAGTTTCTTCTTCAGTTAATCCTCAGGGCACGTCAGAGCAAATTGATTTAAATAAGCCTGACGGTGTAACAGTAGCTGCCCATTGTATGGGATATGCATTGCTAATTACTACTGATGGAAACGATAATTACTTGTGGCTACCTCTTGGAAGACTAGCCTTCCCATTCACATAAAAAGAAAAAAAAGAAAAAAAAGATAAAAAGAGATTATTATTTTCTTCATCTCCTTGATGCAGGATGGCTGTTTCAATGTATATCAAATGTGGAGTTTTTAAGACAAATGATGGTTTCACTTCAACCTTATGGGTTTGGGCTGCATCTTCGCAAGGCACAGTGCTGCTCCACAGCCATCCAAAGTAAAAAGGCTTTCTTTTCTTTTCCTATAAAGCTCTATTACTAGTGGAGCCTCACTGAGGAGCTTGCAACAACTGGAGGAATTTTCTAAAGATGAAGTTAGCAACAGTGCTGCTGTTAGTCCCACCTCTTATGAAATGTGTATCACTTTTTTTCATACAGTAGGGAACAGTAAATTAATTCTTCTGTCCCCCTGGGTTTGAAATAGAAACAAAGCCTTCACAGTTCAATGAAGTGGAAAGTCTTTCATCAGGAGAAAATCAGCCAAGGAACTGGATGGCAAAGGCCTCATACATTACAAAACAGTTGTTTGCAATTAAGGCCAGAAGTAAGATGTGCATGATTCTGCCATGTTTCCTTTTGTCTATTTAATCAGCCTGAGGCATGACATCAGATGGCTTGAAGTAGCATTGTTTCCTTGTCATATCCTATGTTTTGCTGTATATCATGTGTACTGTATATGTACTGTATCAAAGAACTGCAATCTGTTCAAAATATATATATTTCATATCCTGATCAATAATCAGGACACTTTCACAGAAACTTTAACCTTCTAAAGCAGTGACTACTGTTGCTGAGGGGAAATTATTTTGGAAGTTGACAGGGAATCATGTAGGAATTAAAAGGACATCAGCAGAGTTAAATTCCTTGTACAACAACCTTTCCCTGTGGTCACAGTGGCAAGGGCTATGACAGCCTGTGCTGATAATTCTTTTTTCTGTCTCACAAGATATACATTTCAGGGAGAGCTGTGGATCACTGTGCACCATGAGAAAGAACTTTGAAACGGATTAGAAGTTGAATGGAATCAAAGCTGAACCAAAAGTAAGCTAGACATAAACTAAAGAGTCCAGTAGCTTGGTCACCATCAGCTCCTAAAATCATGCCACACTACTGCCAGTTTTAATAAGAATCTCAGAACAGCAGGTAATCTTATTTACCATATGCTAAGCACGGTGTAGCAGATGGACGATGGCATTCTAGTCTTTTCTGTGCTTTCCTTGCACTTGTCAATTCAAGCCCTGGGAAAAAGGCTGGTATCCAGATTGATAACACATGGATGTTCTCTAAGGGCTTGACTCTTTCATCAGTGCATTATTGCAGACAGGACTGAAAATCCTTTCTCTGTAAATGTAAATGCAGTTAGGGATGGTTGGTGGTTCTGAAGATGGTTTGTTATGTCTGTCTCAAAGTTGTCAGAAGGTAAGTCAGTCTTTAAAGAACAGATTAGCCACAGCTAATCAGCTGGTGGAAGAGTGCTGTGGAATACCACATGTAAAGTATCTCCTCAAAGAAATTCATAAACAAAGGAAAAATCAACTTATAGGTACTAATGATGGTTAGCCTGGGCACATCCCTGTTTCACTAACATGCATGAGCCTTCAGTAACAAAATTCAGTCTTTGTAATGCAAGATGAGACTCATTGGATCTATATTACTAAGTTTTAAATTTTTTTTTTTTTCTCTGCAAGTAAATTTTACACGCTAGACTCTAAATTAAATAGAACAACAGTGTAGCCAAATAGCCAGTTGTTATCCTTGGAACTGATAAGTAAAATAACAAAATATGTCTGAGATTATTATTAAAATCACTTTTAATAATTTACCTGACGTTCTTTTCTCTGCAAACAAGCTCTTTCAAAAGTAAAATTTATCATTATTTATTCTGCTTCTACAGTCTTTTACAAATCTGAAGACTAAGCCTGCTCAGGGATCTTCAATAAGTATAAAGTAGTGTGGCAAGTATTTTTTCAAGAAACTGATTAGACAATCCCTAGCATTTCCAAAGTCAGTTAGGAAGGAAGATAAAATTTCTATTACTGTATTGTTATTATTATCAGATTTCAAAGATATTACCCAAATATCTCTGATTCATTTTGCACATCGATTCCAGCAAAATGGTAACACAAGAGGACTTAAAGGACTGCCTGGGAACAGCTCTTCTGTGGGTTCTAGGGGTTTCTGGCTAAGTCCAAAGAAGAGGAAGGCACTCAGTGCTGCTACGTCTGAAGACTATCCTCTCCCACTGGAGGCATCCTGTGACTGCATAGAAATGTCTTCATGATTTCTTTGTGTCCCGTTCGAAGCATTAATTACTGGCCGCTTCTGGTGACAGATTCTGGTTTGAAAAGTGGTTTGCTCTGATCCAGAACAGTTTTAGTGATGTTACTCATCTTTTAAACAGGCTAGTCTTCTGCCTGCCTAGTGAACTGAAGCAGCTCCACATGGCAGGGCTGGGTAATCATGAGAATCAGTGCAAAGGAGTGGGAAAGAGCACATTGTATGAGGAGGGGAGGCTGGGACCTTGGCAGGCATGAGCTGGGTTGACTTAAGCTGCCATGGGATTGTAGACTCCTTCTGCACACCTGGTTTCTAAAGTTATTTTTACACAGGAAAGAAATTGCATTGTATCCCATTTTAAATGAAAGCAAAGATACAACTCCCTGTAACTTTCAACTGCTGACCTCTTCATGAAGAAGGGTCCTTTGTGAACTCCTAATCTCTGTAGCCTTCTCAGTCTGTACCAAAACTAGCAGCAGTGTAGGACTGTCATTAACAAAAGATCTCTCCAGTCAGAGGGTTCCAGTGAGCTGAACAGGCTTCCAGCATGAGTTAGATCAGCTACCCAGGGAGTAAATATGTGTCCTGTAGCACTTCCATACCCTGGGTTTGAACAGTGGCTGGACTGGCTTGTGACACTGTGCTTCCACTTTCTCTGTGGTCTGCATAACGCTGAAGCAATGGGGCAGTACCTAGTAAGAACTTAGTGGTATAGAGAGATCACAGCATAGTTGAGGTTGGAAGGGAAGTCCAACGCCGTGGCTCAAACAGGGACATCTAGAGCCAGTTGCCCAGGATAGTGTGCAGATGGCTTTTGAATATCTCCAATGATGGAAAATCTGCAACTTCTCTGGGCAACCTATGCCAGGTCTTAGTCTCCTGCACAGTAAAAAAGTGTTTCCCGATGTTCAGATGGTGGTCCTGTGTTTTTAGCTTGTGGCTGTTGCCTTTTAAAAATCTTGGGCTCTTATAATGAAACATGTTGTTAAAAATAGCATCTCTCTTGTATTCTTTGACATTGTGGCAAAAAAGGAAAAGTCCATTAATAGGGTATATGCATTTCCATCATATCTATTCCACTTTCCTGAAGCAAATGCAGTATAATGGGTTAATGGTAAATGAATCTCTGATCTCCAAATGTCAGTCCTTTATTTACCTATATACTAATTTCTGAAAATACAGTTTCAAATTAATCTCTGATAATCCTTTATACTTCAAATTGTCGTCCCATGTAGTTTAAATAGCAGCTGGGACAATCTGATAAAAATGCACAGAAATATTAACTGTTTTAATCCAAACATTTACCAGAGCTGTGAGCCTGTAATTTTGGAGTACAGAAAATAGGAAAGATGTAATGTCTTTAGAGAACTTAAATGCCACAAGTTAACAGCTGCAACTTCATATAGTTGTGCATCACTCTGCAATCATAATCTCAAGCTAAGAATGCTCTTCCCAGTCTGAACACTCATGATCAATTTGAATAGAAATGATTCACTTAGAATTTGGGAAGCAAAGCAAAGAGGTTGAAGTGAATTATTCAGAAATTGCTCCTGAAGAGGTAAGTACCATAAGGTCAGGACTTAACAAACTGGTTATGAACACTGAGGCAAAATTCCCATTAACCTAGGAGTATGCTTTGGGTGATGTGTTGTATCTATGTATTACGAATCAGTTTTGAAATTTTCTCTTCACTGGGTTATGTCAAATAAACTGGATGACATTGCATTGAAGGCTCAGTGAATCAGTCTCCTGCTCTTTTAGTCTTCCTGATATACATTACAATGCCTTTGAACCCTCTTTCCTCCCCTGCTGCTCCTAACTATTCTTCTGTGCATTTTTGAACCAGATTTGTCTAAGATAGAGTCTAAATTTATCCACGTCTCTCCAAAATTGCAAATGATAAGCTGGAGTTAAGCCAGTTGACTTTAACAGGAATGTGCGTAGTCGTGCCTGGTAGATCACAGTCTCTGTGACTCTTCTGATCAATGCAGAGACATATTAATTTCAAATCCATATCTTGTGCTTGGAGGTAACTTTGACCTAACTAATTTGTCCCTTTCATTGAAAATACATCTCAGCCTTCAGTCAGTTTGTAGCCAGGACTATATGAAGTATCACACAAAGTACCACCCAAAGCTGCCTGGAATCTGTCTGCCCACCTGAAGACCATGAAAAGGTTAAATTGGATAAAAACTCCCTGTTGGACACTATCAGATAAATTAAATATCTGTCTTTTTTTTTTTTTTTTTTTTGTCTGGAAGTGGGCAAGATAAATGGCTGTCATACAGGAAAACAGTGAGTTGTATTGTAGCTACTGCAGAGAATTTCACATATGCTCTGCCGTGCTGTGCTGGCATGGCTCCGATGCAGCATGAAGAAAGGGCACATTGCTCACAGTGCTAGCACATATGATTAAAGATACAGCAAGACAAGAAGCAGTCTCTCACAAGAGTTTTAAAAACCACTTATTTAGAAAAACCAATGCTTCCAAATCGCTGAACAAAATAAACAGCCCATGGGGAACACTTGATCTTATTATAATCTGAACTACAAGCCACTCTGCTACTGTAGCCCAAAATATTCAGATGTTCCAAAATTTGTGCCCCATCAATCTCTAGATGGTGTTTTTAAAGTGGTTGGTTCTTTTTTTCACTTTACTTCTTTCATTTTTTTTTCTTATTTTTTAATGCTTTTTCATTTGCTTTCATTGTTTTTTCTTATGAATCTTTAAGAGCCATACAATGTATAATGCAGGAAAATATTAATTTCCTGAACTAATTTCTTGTCACTTATTGAATGGAAACATGAGCTATATGTTTATCCCAGTAGTAACAATTCTGTGGTTGTTTTTTTCAGAGCAGATACATGCATTACCAGATGAAAGCAAAGGTATCACAACTGTTTTCTTTGACTTCTGAAGCATCACCAGCTGTTGGTGATAAAATCTCCAAAACCTTTCTTCTAATTTTGTTTGTCTGTCTGTTATTTTGGTTTTAATGAGGGCTCTGCTTTTTTGATATACCTGCTTACAGCAGGCTTTTACAGTCATGCTTTAGCCTCACAGGCAACTGAATTAATTTTAGCAAAGTGCCACAGCAGAACAGCAACAATGTTCTTTGAGGTGAGCATTACATCAGATTCCTAGAAGGATGAACTTTTGAATAAACCCTGCATGGCCACATGTATCAGTTTTCTCGACTGTCTAAAAAACAAGGTTACCTGAGCAAATTTCTTTCACGCTTACATAGGATCTAAGGGACCACAATGATATACATCAAGCAAAGGTGGAAAGCCATTGCACATATAGGTAATTTTAATCCATTCCATTTTTAAATACCACAATAAATTTAATTTTCACAATAAATTAAATAGCCATATTCAGTTTACAAAATAGAATTACTTAGTGTGAAACCAGTATTTACAAGCATTGTACACTATGTACACCATGTTTAGCTTTGTCGACACACAAGTATAGAAGAAAAATTATTTGACCTTTTCTTGACACATGATTGACATGCTACAAGTGACACTATGGTCCATACCATAAAACAATAGTGCAAACTCACCACAGGAACTCTAAAACAATGTAGTTTGTATGAGATAAGATATTAATTTAAAATAATAAGAAAATAGTACTATTCACTCTCATTGTAAAAATTCAGCACTGTGCTTAAAGTGTCAGTATTCCTTTAGCAATACACGTACCAAATATAGCCTCAAGATTATGCTTTCTCACAGCTTTACAGACTTTTGACAAGAATTTTTACAGCATAAATTAATGTTCTGCTTAGATCAATAAGTATCTCACATAAACACTTCACTAAGCGAGAGGAACACTGACCCTTTTAACAGTGTCTGACTTTGTTTCCCTAAATACCTCCTTTCCCTTTATTATTATATCTTAAAAGATGCAACTATATTGACAGTAAATTTATGTTAGTTACTACTCTGTAGAAAAAATCAATCCCACCGTATATTTGGTCACACACTGCATTATGTACACGTATGCATGAAAAAGTTACTTTGCTAGCCGTGTCTATGAAAAGTGCATATTTCAGCAGAGACATCTATTGCATGCCTCAGGTGCAACAGAAAGTGTTGTATGAAGTTTAGTTTAGGGCCAGTTAAATGTCCTCCCCGTGATCTGGTAAAATTTTTGATTAAAAGGATGGAAGAACTTGCGCAATTTGGTAATGACAGAGGTATCCACCTCTGGATGGATGCGTCCCTTGCTACCCGCCAGGCACTTGTTAAAGACAATGTTAAATCGCAAGCAGTAAAACCCTCTGGTGGCATTGAAGTATAAATTGTACTGGCTTATCCTCGGAGGAAGATTTAAGAACTTCTCAACCAGCTGGAGTTCTGGTAGTGGTTCTGTGATGAGCCGGTCTCCATCCACGATATGAAACTGCTCGATTGGGAAGTATTTCAACCACCTCTCCAGATGTTTTGTGTAGATGCTGGTTCTCACTGCCTTGTACTTAGTGTTCACTTCGCAGGTATTAGGATCAATAGCCAGCTTCTCAAATTTGTAGTAAGTTTTGTTCTTTCTTTCCTTGCCTTCCAGCACCTGAGTGTAATCAGAAATAGCTCTTGTGGTAGGTTCCCTGACAATGATCAATAATTTGATAGATGAGTTCATTTTGTAAATCCTTTCAGGTACTTCCTCGGTGATAAAATACGCGGGGCTTTTCTCAATTGTTATTTGATGAGGGTAAGAAAAAGGCATTTTTTTCCGGTACCACTCAATTCCCTTGGCATAGTTTTCATCGTTGTCAAAGAAGTGAATCTCTTGAGAAGCTTTGACCACTGCAGGGTGAAGGTTCAGCATCTCCAGTAGTGCTCGGGTGCCTCCTTTCCGCACCCCAATGATAATGGCCTTGGGAAGCTGCTGAACCAGATTGTGCAGTCGAATTTGTTCCTTGGTGGCATTGCCCTTTCGAAATTCGTGGAGCAGACCTCGCTTGAACTGCAGGGCTCGCAGTGGGATTTCGTCCTGGCTGCGGGGTCCAAAACGACCATCAATGGGACACAGGGGCTGTAGTCTGCAAGTAAAATAAGAAGTACTTGTAAAAAGAGGATACCCCACAACACAAGATTTATGTATATGGGAATAATGCTCTTGGAAACCTTTTTGAATGTAATGTGATGTGCTCATTTTTCAACTTTTATTCTGCCAGTGGTTAAATAATTTGCAAATTTTTTATTATTTAATCTGGTATTTTGCTCTGATTTAGCTGGGTAAATCCTAACTTCACCCCCCCGCTCTGTGCCAGCACAGGAATTATGATTGCTGTTCTTGGGTCTTCTTGAACCTCACCTAAACTTAAACATTCCTCATTATTTTGTGATGGGTTTGGCAGTTTTTATAACATTCTAAGATGAATTATATTTGGTCATTTTGATCTGAAAATCCAGTTAATTTAGGTAATCTCTTTCCCACACTTTTCCTATTCCAGCCTGGAGTCTTTCCTGTGCTTTCCACTGTGTTGATCCAGAGATGGCTTTTTTAATGAAGAAGAACACAAGGGATGAAAACCAGATTTCTAGGCATCACTTTTCAATATTTCTCCTCCTCTTTATAATACATCCAGTGTTTCTCTGCCAGTCAGAACCAGAATGTCCAAGGTTCTAATTCAGATAAGATTAGCAAGGTGGAAAAAGAATGGCAAGGAGAATTTTTAAAAATGCATTTATTGCATCATTACATCAATTTCCTTATACTCAATTTTGTATCCTCCCACCGAACTTCATTTTGTGCCTTATTATTTCTTCTTTTGCAACTATCTTTTTCTACAATTCTTTTATATTCAGGTACAATTATTTCCACTCTTTTCCACTTCTCTAGCTCTTCATTCTTTTATCTGATGCCACTGGATCCAAGAAATGGTTCAGTAAGAAAAATGTTAAAACTTTGCTCCTACAGAACCTTGAATAAACTCTCATCTCCGCACTCAAATCAGCACTTTGGACATTATACAGGCCAATATTTCACTGAAGATTAAATTGGTGTGTACAGAGAGGTTCCAAGGTCCTAAAAAAATATTATTACTAATTTTGTGGATCCATGCTCTTCAAAATTAAGGACATGTAAGAACAAAGGTTGCCTAGGCAATTTTAGTGTGAGCTTGCTGTGCACATATATTATGATACAGTTCTTAAATTACACGGCCGCATGCTATTATTTTTCACAGGACCCCTGCCTTAGCCACTATACCAGATGGGCAATGCTCATTAATAGCTGTTTAGGTATTCGATATTTATTCTGGTTTCTCAGCATGTGGTCCCTCATTCATTTACTGGATATTATTCAAACCCCGCTTTCAGGACATAATTATTTATTTCTTGGAGCAGTTTTCCATCCATCAATGCTTGTTGTGGTCTCTAATTTGACACTGATGCTAGGACAATGGATGGTTGGGACAAAGTAAGTTTGATCCCCCTGGCTGACCTGTTAGCTGTTTCCTTGATTATCCAGATGCTGAGAGATATAACCTGTCCAGACAGAGCCGAAGAAACAATCCATATGACATTGCTGGGTTCAAATGATCTCTAGCTAAGTCCTGCAGACTAATTAGAGAGTGTGATGAGAAGCGAGTTCCTGTTATTTCTGTTCTCAAGTTCTTAGCTTCTTCTATCCCTTTGCACTCTGCCATCTACTGAATAAGCCTGACGCGGTGGCAAAGAGTAAATCATTGAAATGTTGATGCAAACCTGCCCATATGGGGAAAAAAAAAGGAAGAAATGTCTTAACACTGCTACAACTTGGTCAGATTTGGTGTGGCTAGTGAGAGTCTTAATATATCAGCAAGGTGGCAGTTAAAAGCATAAGAAACAGAAGCTGCAATTGCTGTCTCTGTTCTCTTCCCTCTCCTTCTGTGTATTTGTTATTTGTTTTCAAGCAAAGAGGATTCCACAACAGCAGTTCCAGACCCATCTCAACTAATTTTATCTCTTGCTCAAAAAGACAGCTAGCACTGCCTTCAGTGTAACACAACAGCTTGTCAAACAGGGTGGTTTCCTTTAAAAGTAAATAAATACTCAAGATATCCTCTAGCCTTAGGGAAAAGATTGGATGTTGTTAGAAGTTCTTCCTCAGCCTGTACACTTCAGGTTTTTTTTACTCTTTCTCCCTGCTTCTACTCTCCCTAAACAATAAAAAAGTAACTTTTAAAAGAGTTTGGCAGTGGTGGGTAAAAGGCAGCTCCTCATAGCTTAATCCTAGATGTAACTATTTACTCTTATGTTGCAATATTCTAATACTCTTGATTGTCTGAGTCATTTTCCTATTAAATACCAGTTCTTTGCTAAGAAAGAGTATATGGCACTTATTATATCACTGAGTTGCTCTCCCAAAACAGGTAATATCTCAAGCTGCTACAGTAAAAGTCCACAATTACTCTCCTTGAGAAAACCTGCCATAAAACAATTCATCTCTGGGAACTGTATTTCTGAAAAATTTCAAAACAGCTGAAGTAGGTCTGGGCAATCTTAATGAGCTGTCTCTCCAGATCCAGAATACTTGCTAATTTTCTTCCACAGCAGCAAAAGATTTTAAGCCTGGTTCCAGCAGGGGTAGTCTGTAGCATGGAAATCAGGTCTGGAGGCTCCCGGTACTGCCAGTCGGGGAGTCAGGTAACTCAAAGACTGATCCAGATATTCTCAAAATTGCCACAGAATCTATTCGAGCTTCCACATGTGAAGCAGATCCATGCACTCAGGAGCTGAAGGAACGTGGCCTCCCCTGGAGGGAAGTGCTCATCTTACCAGACTTTATGACTCAATGAATCAGATAAACTAGTGGAAATTTCCCTTCGGGGCTAAGAAAACTCAAGACACTGCCATTGGAGAACCTAATCTGAGGCTATTAAACATGAGCCATCCTCAGCTCTCTTGTTCAAATTAGATCAGCATAAGTTAAGCATAAATTAATCTGGATTTCTTCCTGAACAATTAGTTATTCCAAAGTCTGTTGAAACCTCTCAGCTTCCTTTCACTGACAGATTCAACAATGATGAGGCAGAAGAATATTTCTAGTTAATTCATCTGTGTCTTGTCCTTTCTAGTACCTCTTTCTCTCCTTATTTCATAACGAGTCCATACACAGGACTTTTTAGCAGTGTGATATGCTTCACACTGGGTAAAGCAAGAGAACAAAACAGAATTTTACTGCCATTGGCAACACTATGTATGAAACCAGCGGAATTCACTGCTGCAGGAGGTCAGCGAGTCAAATACTGTGGCGAGATAATTTTATAGCCATCAGTAAATTCTGTAGATGTGCAAGCATAGATAATAGCAGAAGGTTAATTAGATTTCATGCCTCCAGGCATAAAATATAATTTTGCAGCGACCAGTAAGGATTTCTGCCTCCATCTACAGAATCACATTAGTTTCAGTGAAGTTTCTACTTCTGAAGTATCAGAGATTATTTGATCACCAGGGAAAAGAAGATATAAGTTCCAGGGCTTAATTTGTAATGCACGTGGTCCTAGCTGAGTACATGGCCTCCTTCTTCTGGGGTGGGTTTGAGGAGTTGAAGAAGGCACCCAGTGACCAGTGATGGAGCCCACCATTACCTAGCAATGGACAGTAGGTTTTCACTTTCCAAGCACTGGATAGTCACACAGCAGTGTGTTACAATTTTGAAACCAACTAATATATTGCATCATTGAAAAAAAGGACATGAATATACCATTAACACTTGCAAGTGTCCACCAGCTTCTGCAAATCTTGTAGTGTTTTTTTCACTCATTCTTTTGAAACAGCTGAAATAGCTTTTTGGTTTTTTTTTAAGGCATTGTGCCTTTGTGTGGCAGCTAGCACAGCAATCCCAGGCCATTTCAAAGCTGACAGAAACAGCAGTGTCAGTGCAGGTAGCACTACTGTTGCACTGTCAAAAACCAGTCAAAACTCAGCCTGGTCAGAAGTGCCAAACGCTCTTTGATTTTCTCTGCTGTATTTTTTACCACTCTCCAGGAAATCATTTACAGAGAAAATCCACTTATTTAGCACATTCAGCTACAGAAAATACCAGCTAATTAACATAGTTAAAATTCTCAAACCCTGAAGCAATCTTTCAAATGAAATAGTATTCAAAACTTGACGAGCTGCTCTGCAGGCTCATACTTAATTTTAACTACCACTGTAGCACATTAATTGCTTGCTCACAAATTTAGAAAAGGAGATGTATAAATACATCATAACTGTTTTACTGAAACTAGGGGTCAACACACAGATGTACACAGGCAAAATGAGCTACTGTAATGACGTTTTTACTGGATGCTGGTTTATTTCTTCACTGAAAACAAATGTCAGTGTGCTCAGAATACAAATGGTCAGACAGAAAAACTTTGACAGGTATGACTGTGACTATTTTCCTACTCCCTTCTCCAAAGGGTAGCAACAAGTAATGAAAACCCTTATTAAAATAGCCAGTCATTCTGTCCTTCTATATATGAGTAGACACTAAAAAAAACAAAACCAAAAACCAAAACCCAAACACTTAAAGAAATCAGATCCTTGAAGCAAAAACTCAGACAATCTTTGCCAATTGTAAATAAGAGAGCAGCTACTTAATGTCTTACCTATCCAAACTCCCAACTCTGGCAACTAGATATAGGAGACTTCCAATAGCAAGGCTGCCTAGCACAAAGAGCTTCTGTCTCAGCAACGCCTGCTGTTTGAATAGCATGGCCCTCCATCAATCTTCAGGACTTCTTCAGTCTGCAGAGACAAGAACACATAAAACACTCACCAGAAAGCAATATGCAGGGTAATGTTTAGTCAAGTGTTGCAGGTGATTAAGCCACACTTGCAAAATCTTTGCAAAACTGCAAAATAAGTAGTTAAACTTATTTTGTTTGCTACTGTTTTTCTGTCCCACATGGCAATGTATCTGGGGTAGGATAGTAATTTTGGAAGTGACAGTTCAGCTGCACCCACCATTCCTAGGGCTGTCGGATAGCCACAATGCAGGTCTTGACTGTAGAAGCTCATATTGTAATAGGATACCTTGTTAGGTAAATATGCTTAGATTTTAAGCCTTTTGGAATCAGACAGAGCTAGATTTCGACAGAGGTTTAAATGCCCTGATGTCGAGTAAGGCAGCAATAACCAGGAGCTAGGCTTGCAGGGCCTGTTACAGTTTATGGAGGCATGTTTACTGTCTGTATGATTATTGTAGTGTATGCTGGAGAGAAAGCTAAAAAAGATGTCCTGATCCATGCCAGCAAGTCGATTATGAGAGACCTAAGAAGCAGGTAGCTGGGGTGGGCACAATAATGATTTTTTAGGATCAGTGTGTTCTATAAGCTGTGCCTTTGCTGGGCATCAGTTTAGTCTGTTCTCTGGAGAAGCACTTAAGCTCCTCACCTGCCTGACACCAGGCTTGATTGTCACCTCAAGACCTGATGGGACACAAACTGTCATCCTTGAAACAAGCTTGCCTACAGCCACAGTTTTTAGAAACACCAAAGCATATATTTACATTTCTTTTTCTGATGTGCTCCAGAGACCATATAAATCCCATAAATGAGCATTGCTTCAAATACTATAGTTATGAGGCAGGCAGGAGTAAAGACCTGAACTTATGCCAAGAGGATTTAACCACGAGGTTCCTAGGGAAGGTAGAAGGAAGTGCTGAGTAAAACTGTCTTTAGTTTGACCCTTCCTCAGACATTATATTTATGTTCTGGACTGCAGATCTCTTCAGGAGGCTCAGAGCTGGATTCCTAATACATTCTTACATGAGCTGAGGAGAAAGATCAGTTCCTCCTTTCAGAGCATGGTCAAAGATGAAATGGTTCTCTGTTCTGTACCAGTTGTAAGCTTTCTTGTAGATATGAGGAAAAGTAAGTTCCAATCCTTTCAGTGGCTCAAAATAGGTAAAGCCATACCTTCTACATACTAAAAGAATGCTTTCATCACCAAATGATCCTCTTGATACAAAAATCATAAATATAAACTGTAATCACCTGAACTACTGATCCAGAGTCTCACTCCCTCTATCAGGGAATGTTTACTCTATTATGGAATAATAATTTTTTTATTACTTTTTGTAATTTTATTACTTTTTAAAGTACTTTAAGTACTTTTTTACTTAAAAAAATTACAACTTTTTTTTCCCAAATTTTGGTTTGACTTATTTTGAATAATTTTTGATGTCAAGTCTCTTATGTTTTACTACAGCAAAGCTTCTTTTTCTTTTACAGCACATTTTCTTCTTTTCCAGCCTTAGGATTTACATCAAGCAAGACTGGGATAGATTATTTATAAACATGTGTCTATATACAGAGGCAGAATTTTTGGTGAGAGTGAAACGTTTGACTGGCCACTGCTAACAGAGCCTGCAAATATTTCTTTGTCCTGCCCATGCTGTTAAACTTTTGGCCCAGGAAGCTCTCTTTAGAATCCAGGATGCAGTCAGGGAGATAATACAAGCTGGAAACCATTCCCATCAGGCAGCACTCATGTAGCCTGCCTGCCCTGGTGCTGGCTGGGTTTAAAGGTGCAGATGCAGGTCACTCCATACTGGTTTTCTTCAAATATTGTTGAATAGCCATTCTGAAGCACATTTATTTCACTGGTTTAGAAAAAGCCTTTCTAATTTCAGCCCACCACCTCTTGATAAAAGAGCCATGCAGTGCTGAAGGTCTGAGTCTGACTTGGTCTCTAAAACACTTCCGGTACAATAATAACAATAGTAACTCCTTGTAGAGCCAGGTCATAGCTCAGGATAACCTATCATACAGGATAACTTTTCATACACTGTATATTGCTTTTTACACAGATAAAAGCAACTCTGTAATAAGAATTCTTAGATAAGATCTTTATTGCAACAAGAATAATAAAAAAAAACCAGAGTAAAAGGAGTTTGCAATGTAAATACAGTGAGAGAAGAAGTATTACTATCCTTTAAAAAATAAATGAAGAGAGGAGGTACAGACAGATTAAGTGATTTGCTCAAGGTCACAGAGAAAACCTGTAGCACCAGTGAGATTCAGTCTGAAATAATTCTTTTCTAGTGCTTTAACTGCACGATAAACTTCTTCCATTTTGCAATATTCTTTTCTTTTTCCATAAAAATCATGTATAAATGAGGAATTCTCTACATTGAGCAAGGCAGAAAACATATAGCCAAAGGTGAAATATTATGAAAAATGCACAGATATTATATCTCTGTGTTGATGTGACTGTTAACTACTCTTTTAACTATTCAATTAAAAAAAAGATGAAAGAGAAGAACATGATGATGATGATAATGACGATGATTAAAAAAGATGAAAGAGAAGGATGTGAAGGTGATGAGGATAAATTTTCATAGGTTCCAAGTTTTAAATCTTTCAGTTTTGCTCCCTCTAAATGAAAGTTTCACTTCAATGCTACAATTGGCTCTGAACTTTATCTCTCAGAAAACATATACATATGCAGCCCTCTGTACTTGAAACTAAAGTGCTTTCCGTGTGTTCTCCTTTACACAGGCTCTTGGACCCCACTTCAGTCCTGCCTGCAAGCCTTAGTGAGGCTGTGGAGGTCACCAGGCCAAAACAAAATCAAATTAATGACAAGATGTTTCCTGAAATAGATTCCACAAGGCCTCATGACCTCAATATTAATGTTGGAAATGAGACTCAGTACAAACAACCAACCAACCAAACCACAAAACAAACACAAACCAAGCAAATCAACCATCTAAAAAAAAACCCCAAACCCAAACCAGTTTCAGTTTTATGTTTGCATGTATCTAAGTACAGAAAACTTTTCCACAGAATGACAAGTATTAAGCACACACTAGAAATGTAAGGATGACATTATTTACTTGCTTGTTTCATTTTTTTTTCACTTTTACCATCTGATTTAAAGGCCATGATGGAGTTTTATTCCAGAGAGGCGGTCTCAATAAAGCTTTCCCTAGATTCTAATTTTTTTCCTGGAAAAAAATGTAAAGAAATAATATCCTGACTCCAGAAAAGGCTACATCTTGCAGTGGATGTATTGAGGTAGCTCTATGTGCCAGAGGAGAGAACCGAAAACACATTTCTATTTAAGACACAGAGTTAATACAAACAGAACATGATTAAGGTGAAGGTCCCTAAGGCAAAAATGTTGCTGGAGACTAACATGGCAAGACTTAAATGAAATGGGAAGAAGAAATGAAAAGGAAGAAATTAAAATTCTGGCACATATTATAAGGTGCACAAAGTTTTCTATAAGGAACACGTACTTTTAAACTTAACAAGAAGCTGGGAGGCAAGATAAAATGTAATCCAAAGTGACAAGATTTTTAGCAGTTATTTGAGGCAAATAAGGATGTTTTAAAAAATTTTTTTCTCTCTTTTAGGCACAAGAGCTGAACTGGCAGAAAAGCTGCCGACCAGTAGGAGGAGGGTTGGGATAAAGCCGCAGGCAGAACTTCCACTGTAGCTGAATGCTGAATGTGGAACCTCCCACCCAAAGAGATGACAGCACACTGCTGCACATCTCCAGTGGGCTTGCAACAAGAATATCTGTCTTGGGCAATTTAGTTAAATATGCACACAGGAAAGCTTGCTCCTGGCTATCCGAGAGAGTCACAATGCACAAAGAGCAATACAAAGAATTGAATGCATGGTTTCTAGATGTGTGTGCAACGTCATGTACATTTAAAAAAAATGTAATTTGTAAAGTATGTGTAAATTAAACGTAAACTGTGCTTTGTGATTTCAGATGTACAGCTGATCTGAATTGTTAGACTGATATGGTACAGTTGAAAAAAGAAGCATGAGAAAGTAGCCTTACCAGTGTATTGATGTGAATGCCTCATTTAACCCCTCTCTCTGCATTCACATCTTTGCTGGTGGGAGGACTAGGGTTAATGAGTGAATTGCCGAGAGAAGACAGTACAACTATGCAGAATTCTGATGATAACACCAAGTGAAAAGTTGATGGATTGTTCCTGACAAGATGAAGGGATTACGGAGAAAGGTAGATTGTGGGTATGCTGGACAAATAATGTAAATTTTTTGTGAACTGTTGTAAAAGTTAGGTTTTGGTTCAAGTTAGGTCAAAGTCAAATGAGTAGGAGAAAACAGAAAAAGAAGCATACTAATAATGATGGCATTGCTGATAAATCTGAATTGTGCAGAAGCATAGAAAAGAGAATCTGCTGCTATAATCACTTATTCCAAATAAACAGACAAGGAAACAAGATTTCCAGGAACTAGTTTGAAAATGCTCAAAGGGAAATTTTTGAACACATGAAGCAGAGATGAAAAGATGTTATAGATAAATGAATAGCATGTGGTTGATCATGGATGGAAGCATAAGAAACAACAACATCCTGTCCTTGTCAAACAGGCTGAAGAGATACAGTCCTCATAGAGTGATGTGATTAATCAAAATGAAGTACAAACCAAAGGCAAATATGCACAAAGGAGGCTGGAAAAATAATAAATAGGAGGTGGTTTTTATTAGTAGAATTTATTGTTTGGCATGTTTCTTTTTTTATTTTTCACACCAGCAGGGGTCATCTGTAGACCAACAAATATTTGTTGTCATACACTGCAGAAAGATCTTTGAGTTTATGTGGGATTTAAATACAGTGATAGAAAACAAGTCAGGGAAGTTATCACGGGGCACGTTTGCATTATGTCTCTTGAATGTTAACTACAGTTTCTTCCATTTTTCACTGTCACTAAAATTCATACAAATCAAGCACTTAGACTTTTTCTGGGGTCTGAAATCACATGGTGTTTGGGAAAGGAGGGAATTTATCCCCAAAATTGTGTGCATTCTCATCAGCTCGTGATCTTAGTCATGGTCTGCCTGGAATAGCCAGTCATGCTACCGCTCCTGCTTCTCCTCCAGGTCCTCTGCATTCCATTTTTTCTGTCTCTCCCCTGAGAAAAGTCTGGGCTAGTGGCAATGAAAAGATAGAGTGGTGCTGTACTTTTTCCCCAGTAGCCTGCGCTTCGGTGGCTTCCTTAATTGCAACAGTACTATTGCACCACGTGAACTGTATTAAAGAACTGGAATGATCATGATAAAGCAGAACATGATTTTTCATTAGAGAGAGGATTTTTCATTCCTAATAGCATTGAATGGTCTAAGAAGAGACAAAATTATTCTCTTTTTTGACACAGTAAAATGAAATGGGTAATGGGAACAGAAAGATTTGAAAATACCGTATTTTTTAGGGAATGGTAAAGTGCTGACCCTGCAGAAAAGAAATTTGGATTTTTTTTTTATTATTTTCCATAATGGTTCATATTTCAATATAAAAAAGAAATTTAATTCTTATGACTAATCACAGTTTTCAATTTTTTTCTCTATAGCATAAAACTGGGATGGGATGAAATAAGATTAATGCAGCACACTCGCTCAATTCAGGTTTCAAAGGAAGAAAAGAAGGAAATATAACAGGGAACAAGTTCACAGATTTGTGTAAGCGGTCCTGTGTACCAGACATGTCCTTTTCTCCTCATGCCTCATATTGACTCAAAGAGTGGAGAAGAAAATGCTAGCAAAGCTGATGGAAAACAATAAATAATGCAGATAAACTCCAACATAAAGATTTCCTATAGTGTTATACCACAGCTGTGACAATAACCTAAAAATACCCTTTTTTTTGCCTGCTATTGTAGAGTTTTGAGATTTAGGACTGTCTTTAACCTGCCCTTGAAGCCAGTTCTTTGTGTAAAGAAGTGGCAAAAACCTTTCTCCAGAAAAGCTGCTAGACTCTGAGACCACCCACAAAAATCAGCATCTGTATGTGGATGCCAGATAAGAAAACATATGTTCATTTCTCAAAAGTTAGCACAGTATCAGTGCTGAAAGAGTATTTGTGACTCATAATCCCCCATGGGCCTGGCTTGGGTGGTATAGGCAGATATCTGTGTTCTCTCGAGTCTATAGTGTGGTAATGACTATTTATTTAGTCCACTGCCCACAGGACGTTTCACTCCAGACACACTAAAGACTCATCTACCCATAATAGTGCTATCTCTAGGAAGCTGCTGTGTCAAGTGACAACAGTACAGAAGGCCATAACCAGCTCTTTATCACATTCCGTTCTCAGCCTGACCCTTTTTTTAAATTTTTTTTTTTGCTTCTCACTGAAAGACATAGAGCAATATGGTGTTGGGAAGGGAGAAACAACTCAAAAGCTTGCTACTGACTTTGTAGTGCCCTGTGCCAAACAGATCTGCTGCCAGATTGTCAGAGTAGTTAGGAATCTCAGGCGCTTTGGTGCCCTTGAGGTCTCAGACACATCTGCTTAGGAAAACTGCCTTATTGCATCTGAGCCGGCGAGGCAGGCGGCCGCGTTCTGCTGAATGATGACTGGGTTGCTGTGATCCACGCTTAGCTGCAGTACTCCAGGAACATTTCCAAGCACATAGATCTTAATAGGACTTCATTAGTCCAAAATACAGATGCCTGTCTCCTTGCCAGCATCCTGAGTATATTACCCTGCACTGCTCTTCACAGAGCATGAGATTAATCTGATAGGGTTGGCCCTTTTCTGTGGATTAATGGTATTTCCCCAGCTACTCCCCTCCTTTTCTTCTGAAACGATCACCTTCCTGAAGCGATCACCTTCCTTGACTGCTCCATTTCTCAGGAATGTTGGAGCTGGTGACACTAAGATAGAAAACCTGTGGAAATGCAGTTCTGGTTGTAGAGAGATTATAATAGAATCTAATTTCAGAGTCTTCAAATGACGATACCAGCCTTGTTTCTTCAAGCTGGCACTACAACAACTGCAACCAAAAATAACAAAAATACAGGAAAAAGAAATTTGAGGAACAAAATTCAGTGAAATGGAAGAGAGGGAAGCAATGACTGCGAAAGTCAAAAGATAAATCATAAAGGGAGCCCAGTATCAGTGTCATGTTAGGAATAAGCAGTTTGTTTTTCAGCTCTGGGAAAGACTTAGAGAAGATTATGAGTCTTCTGCACAAAAGGTAAGGAGGTAGATATCCAGAGTTTTCTTCTTTTGTCCTTCATTTAGGGCCCAGTCTTTTTCATGAACAGTTTCACTGCATTGAGCAGGATAAGAAGGCAGAGCGGTATTGCTTAACATGGTTTAGTGTGACATAAAATTACCTTTTTTCACATCCTAGTAATTTTGAAATGCTCTTCTCCACTACTTAGAATCATGTCCACAGACTATTGCTCCTTTTTTTCTTGGAAAAATTATCCTTTCCCAAATAATATCATATCTGAAATAAGACATATGAAAGGCTGTTTGAAGGTTCGTTAATTAATTGAAACTGGCAGATAATTTAAATTAAATTTCTCTAAGATATTAGGCAAAATCTATGTGGCCTTCTGTGGCTGCTTGCAGCTCTGTTTTCTGGTGACTTCCCTTCAGAAAAGTGGCAAAACCAAATTAAATGCAGAAGGTTACTAGGAGTCAAAAGCATTAATGGGAAAATGAACAGCAAAAACTTAACAGAGCTGCAAGCATATTTTGATGGTACGCTGCATTTACAGTAAATCCATCTGAGTAGATTTTTGCTCCTGGTTTTTACTCCCCACTGAGAAAAAATACCATTGTATGAGAGCACCGCCCATCCCTCTGTGCAGCTCTCTTGCCCTACATATCTTTATATAGTACACTTATTCATCTCTTTTCTCTTTTCCAAACTCACATTCTGAACTATCCCGTTGCTGATGAATAGACATCACACTAATATGGAGCACCTACATTTGTTCTCATCAGTAGCATCACTTTCTTTTACTCTGAATCTGAAACATGATCAGCTCAGACTGCTCTCTGTAATCTTATATGCAGGCTAAATTTCATAACTTCTTTATCATAAATGCCCCAAAGATTCAGTCTGTTACACACTTATATAAGTCTAACATTTTCGCATGTGCTCCCTTCACCACTTTATCCCAGTGGTCTTTTCTCTGCCCTTGACCAATACAACTGTTCTTCATTCATATCCATTCTGAACAATGTTGCAAAGGGCAGTCTTCCAGTCCAGCTCTCTGAATACATCACTTTTGTCTAGGCACAGTGTTACCACCTTCCTATTTTCTCTGTCACACCTTTCTGTATATTTCTGTGTCTGGATATCCCATGGGGATTCTGCTGGGAGAACAGGGAGAAACAGAATTTAAAAATTGGCCCCAGAGACCATTAAGTTATTTCTCAGAATGCAGAGTCTCAGAGCTTCCCCTGTAGGTCCCGGCCATGGCACTTCCCTTAGAAGTGCTGCCTATTTTAATGTGGAAATCTAAGTGGAAACATTAATGACAGTTTAGAAAAGAACTTGTTAGTGTGCCTCACTGAGAGAGGCAGACCTATTAACAGCTTTCTCTGAAAATGAAGGAGCTGGGGTTTTCTGCTGTGCACGTGTTCTAAGGCCCAACATTACACTGCTGCATTGACCTGAGTGACAGCTCACAGCCCCCATTTGGGTGGAAAAGAAAGGGGAAACAAGAAGACACAGCTGTTACAGTGTTACAGAGCTGCCCAGTGCTGGAGAGGTCCCCAAAAATGAGCTCCCTGGTCTCTAAGCAGTCCTCTTGTCCTGGCACAGCCCATTCATTCATCTTCCTCCCCCTGGGCAGCCTGAGCTGTAGAAATAGCTGCTGCCTTGAGTCTGTGTTCACTCTCTTACATGTACCCAGCCTGGAAAATATGCCTGCTTCATGGTTTTAAATTCTAAAAAAAGGAATATAAAAAATCAACTGAAACATCTTTGCATGTGCTTTACTGGTAGGTCTCTGAGTCAGGCAAATGCCAGCAGAGAGGTGTGTGCTTCTGATCCTTGCTGGCAGTCACATCTGCTGAAGGGCTGTTCCTCTGCTGGCATGAGATGCCTCCTCTCTTTGTCTCTTTCTGAGCAACATTTTGGAGAATACTTTTCAGGATACTACTCATGGTCCTTATACTGATTTCATGCTAATGCAGCTTGATTGGCTTGGTGAACTTGGGCTCCATGGAATAGGCTCTAATCCTTTCACTGTGGGCGCTTGTGACTTAGGATCACTTTCCTAGAGATGTACTTTTAAAAATTAATTTAAATTTTTTTCCCTGACCCATCACAATGACAGTAACCACATGGACTGTCCATATTTTTGGATATAGACATATTTCGCCTGCACGGTAAGATATGGTAGAAATGCTGCCACTAGAAGAGGCTGTCACTTGTTTGCCACATTGTTACTGGTGACTCAGTGAAAGAGACAGAAGACATGGATCTAACTAAATGGAACCCATGTAGTTTATCCAGGAACTTGAAGCAACTGACCTATGCAGTTCACGTTTGTTATGGTCATTAGCTAAGGTATTTCTGTTTTGGCTTTGTTCCTGAAGCTCATTTACAGAACCTACAACCTGATACCTTTCAGGATCAAGGGCTGGCTGCAGCCCCAACCTTCAATATTTAGTCCAAATATGGAAAACTGTAAAATATGCTGCACAATTCAAAATATCTTGGTTGGGTAACAATTAAACACAGAATATACCAGAATTTTGTTTAATTGTCTGTGAAACAAAACACTTCCTCGTGCTCTAAAGGACCTCGTATTTAAAGCAACTGCCATATAAGTATACAATAAAGTTAAACTAGTTCTGTTTGTCCATGAAAGGACAATGACCATGAAAGGTCCTAAAGGGCCCTGCTTACAAACTGTATAGCTATCAGAGTGAGTGACATCTTATGAATGTCTCAACAGATGGAAGAGTTGATCTAGTGATGAAGAAAACAATACTCACAAATAATTTATTTGTCATTTGGTGGGGGAAAAGAAGAGTGAATAATTTATTTGCTCAATACTATTCAATCATAAATAGAACTGGTAGAATAATTTATAAATTTACTTATGAATAATTTATTCATCAATTGATGGCAGGAGGAAATTAATGAAGTAAAAAATATTCATTTAACACTCAACAGGCTCTCAGAGGCAGGCAGGACAGGCAGGGAGGAGCTGGGAGTATGGATCCCTTTGGTCAGACTCAGAGCACGGGGGATCACCAAAGGGCAGCTGCCCCTCAGCCACTTCTGTAGCTTACTGTTAGTAGTGACCTTCCTTTTCATTTACCCACCCAGGACAACAGATCTGCAGAGGTGCCCTGAGAGCACCTGTGGTTTCTTTAGGTCTGTGAAGATGGTGGGAAGCAGCGTGGAAATTCCTGTTCCACCGGCTTCTGCTGCGGCGGCTCAGGCCAGACGCTGCTTGCTCTGACATATGGCAGCAGAGGCTGGGGGCTCTCTCAGCCTCCCAGCAGCTCAAAACTTGTCATGCAGCTGAGAAATGTGCTGGGCTCTGCTTGTGTACTCGGAGTAAGAGACAGAGGGTTTCCCTCAGGAAGCCACAGGACACTGTCCTCTGTTTTTAGTCAAAAAATTAAAACTCCAACGCATCTTATAGAAAAAGATTGTCTAACTGAACTGTGATGTGACAGAAAATATGTTAACAAATTGCTGACATGCAGAGTTGAAAATAACCCTTTTGCTCACCATGTCTCTTTAGAATACAACTTAACGTGGCTACGACCATCAAAATAATTTCAAGGCAAATCTTATCTGAAAGTAATTTTTATATTTCTTTAACTTAGAAACATCTTTCCAATGCGGCTGTGGGTGGGGAAGGTTTCATTCTACGTAATTCATCCAGAAACACCCCACTGTCTTCCGATAGCATTCACTAGCTTGCTCTGAGTTTGCTCTGCTCTGCTGTCATTGAATAAATCCCTTAGAAAACCAGCCTGAACATTAACCAACAGCCACAACAGAATAATTTTAATACAAATCATCTGGAAGTGGTTTTTGTTGTGTTATAATCTCACATTGCAATAGCTTTTATAAAAATATAAATATAAAGTAGACATAAGGATGTGAGTAGAAGGCTTTTTTTTCTGTTTTCAATGTACTAAGTTTAATGGCAGATATATACGCAGTTTGGGATGAGAACAGATGCCCTTTATGAATAGACTAAGTGAAGGAATCAGCTGGTTTATGTTCTCCTCTCAATTCTCACCAGGATTTTTCCACTCTGTTCCTTTGTTAGCTATAAACTGTAAGCACTGAAAATCAAAAAAATGAGGGAAAGTTTATGAATTATACACAGTCACAGAGTTTATTAGTGCTCCGTGCTCATCCTCTTGGGAGACACTGGAGGAAGAGCTTTGAGCAATTTCCAAATTTTCAAATGTGTTCTCCGTGTCTTTATCTCATTCAGTTTTTGATATGGTGCATAAATTATTTATTGGGACTACCATTATTTTGTTAGCTTGTGTTGTCCTCTGGCACCATATCTGCAGAATGATACTCATTTTGCATTTGCAATAACTAAACTTAAAAGAAAACAGTTTATTCTTCCTTTATTCAGCTCTCATTCTGAAAAATGATGTGGGAAAGACTGAGATGTGGACAGAATTTCATTTTGACCTTAAATCCTAATTACTGTTTTCATCCTGCCATTTCACAAGAAGATGTAAATAAAGTTAATTTAAGAAATATTTCTATTTTCCTCTCTGTCTCTCTATCTCTCTGTCTCTTGTGTAAGAAGGAATAGGACATAAATTCTTCCACATCATAAATTCACCAGGAAGATTTCCATTTAACAATATATATAGGTAGCTTTACACATAAAATAATGTGATAATGGACTAGAGTCAGATCATAGCTTAGCCTGATGGAAAAGTTTATCCTTACTGTTTGATACAAGAGCAGACTCAATTACACCAGTTCAAAATAATTTTACCTCTGCTGGTGCACTACTCCACTGCAGTGCACCCCTTTCCTGCTCCTCCTCAGGGCTCCGTGACTGAAGTCCTCCAGGAAAAAAAAGGAGGCTGTTCTAGTGGGAGTGGGCTTGTGGTCATTTCTGTCCAGCTGTGGCTCACCTTATGCAAAGAAGACCTGGTGATATCTGGTAAATAGTCCCAGTCTGTGAGGTGGTAACCACACTGGACAGCTGGCTGGGAGACACTGTGATGGAGCTGCCTGTGCTTCAGGGCCGTGGCACATCCCCACCTGAGGCCCCTGTCAGGATGGAGGATGGATGACAGTGCCACAATTCTTTCCCCTGTGTTGACAGCCACTCAGGCAAAAAATTTGCCTCCCGGTCTCTCTGCAACAGGCTCAGTTTTCTGCAAATCCAAGATCACAGCCTAGAATAAGGAAACAACATTACAATATTACCTAACACTATTTTGCTAGTGTCAGCTATGGATTAATTCACTGATTTCTTTCAAATTTCTGTTCTATCTGCAGGTTCACTTTAATCCTTCAGTCTTTGAGGATGCTTCTCTCATGACTTTACGAACAATCCTGCTGTTAACTAGCCATTTTATTTTTTTCTAACTATATTTGTGGGGTTTGTGTGCATGAATATACTAATGTCCTGTATTGCTTTCTTGAGCAATTTTCATTCTTGAGAATGGCAGGCACTTTTACTCTTTTGTGTTTGATTAAATTTAATGTATTTAATAGTTCTGTGGTACAGATCACAACTGAGAATCCAAGCAGGTGTGATGATGTCGGTGTCCATGCTACTATCAACAGAACCAGATATCTGGACCGTGCAGGATGAGAAGAAGCACCTCTTACCTCCAAGTTTATGGTCCTAATCCTGTCTATTTAATAGTTGCCTAATAGACTGTGATTGTAGATGTCTTTATGTTGTATTAGGTGACATAAAGAAATCACTAAATTCTGTTTTATAAAACATATGTAGTAGGTAAAATAGGCACCATGGATTTGAAGTTTAATATATGCAGGGAACATTGTTTTCCGTTGTCACACATCCTTCTCTCCTTCCCCTTTGTAGGAAGTACTACTACAAAAAAGTAGAAGTACTTTTTTGCCTCTGACAGGTGCTGTTTCAGTGCCCTCACCAGCTAAATCTACCTGCAGAAAACAGGCCGAAATAGTATCAGCAGCAGCAGGCTTATCAAACTACCCCATATCATTCCCACAGTCCTGCTGTGACTCGTGGAGCAAAGCGTTTAGGCAAGTACAGGTGTCCTGCTGATTCCCTGCTATGGGGTGGCTGCTCCCTGCTGCTCTCTCCTTCTACCCAGTTTCCTGTTGGTAGGAAGCCTGTCCTTTGGAGCAGGTGCGAGACTCCTGCCCAATCACCCACACTCCTGGGCTACCAGGGACAAGCCATATAGCTGGTAAGACCCAGTGAGAGGGCATTTCCCTGCACCTGCCCACCTTGAGGGCCTGTGCTATTTATATATACAGGTCGTGGATTTCTGCATGGACCCTTAGGCTAGTACTACATAAAAACTGGCACTAAGTATCATTCTGGCTAGCTTACCCCAAAAGGTGCAATTCCACATCAGTTACACAGTGCCCAGCTTCAGGCTGTATTCACACTGCTGTGTGAATAACAGGGATGACTAAAAAGAAACAGGCACTCCATGTACATTCCCACTCCTGATCCTAAATGCTCACAAGGTCTGTTGGAGAAACCATTTATTTGAATGTTTCTGTACCTTTTGATGCACCAAGCAAAAAAAAAAAAAAATCTCTTCTATATTTAGGAATGTTAACAGTTTCTGTCCATCTATGAACATAACAAATACTTGCTTTGAAATTAAGTCTGTCAGCTGAATATTAATGAAATATTAGAAAATGGCTAACATTTATTCTGCAATGTAAATGTGAAACAAAGAAAATTTAAACCATCCCTCCAGTGTCTCCGGTCAGTGAGAGACTGCTCTGCACAGAGCCAAGCATCCTGCTCCTTCCAAGGTCACTGAAGGGGCCAGCCCTGGCACATGGAGCCTTTGTGAATGTTCTATCTGCTATTGCAGCCTCTGTAAAGATATAAATGTTACACAACAAGAACGGCTGCTGGCCTTATCCCTTGAACAAACAGGAGATAATGCAATTGAGTTTGCTCTTGGCCAAGGAAGGTCTGGCTTAATGCTTTAGATAGAAATGTGGATGAGAGGTTTGACAGCAGTTTAACACCTGGCATTCTAGAGCAGGCTCTAGTCTCTATCTTGCTGCATTCCTACACATTTCCCTGCAGTGCCTCAGCATCCAAGCCTTGAAGGCTGCAATGCTGTGAGAATGCTGCAGCCTCTCCTGCTTATAAACGTCTCCCAGGTTGCAACTTTGAAAAGAAAAATTCGTTCCACTGACAACTTCTTCCTTTGTTCAGGATTACCATTTTCTTCCACCAAAGCCTTCCCTTGCCAGCCAACAGGAGTAATGGAGCTGAGACCTCTGCTGTGACTCACAGTGCTTTCAGCTGTACCGAACATCTGCCTTATAGGAAGGCAAATCTGTTTCAAATTCCCATAGAAGAACAATAATATTATTATTGCTAATGAATAGTAGTCAAGGACACAAACTCATTCCAGATCAAATTAAGTTCCAATCAAAAAAGTCAGCTGTGATTTCTAATTGATTGCATTTTAAAATCAATCAGTCGGGTTGTGTATGTTTTTTTCACAAGATTCAACAGCTTGCCTTTTTAGGGTGACTGAGATTCAAGTGGGACTGTGCAGGTTTCTTTTTTTTTAAATGGAATTGACTTTTTAAATGGAAGATCCATTTTAATTAAAATTTTACAGTGAGATTTGTCAAGCTCATGTTCCTCTGGAATTTTATTATGGAGCTATGTGGAAAGAAAGATGCTCTATGTGCTTACTCTCACCCAAAAGGCCAGATGAAGTTAAAATGAAACCCTCTGCCTGCTAGCACATACAGACCCCATGGGCCTCCTAAATTCCTGCTCAGCCAAGGCTGCTTCACACCAAGAAAAGAAAATATCATCACCTCTCTTCATAATGGCAGATTAAGTTTTCCCTGGTTCCCCCTCTTTGAGAATCAGGCTCCAACATAACATTTATGGGTGCTAAAGAGCCAAGAGAGTTTGCTGAAGTTTTAAACCAATAACATCAGCACTCCAGCCAAATGGGGCATGATACAGTTCAGTTTTTTCACTCCCAACCTTTCTGTGTGTTATATTAATAGTTTAATTTAGTGCTTCTGGCTTTCCTTTTGCTTGGCTTTCAGGGAATTCTTGAATTGCTGTTATCAGCAACTGATTATGAACATTCAGAATTAGGAGGAGGGACATTCTATGGAGCACCTTGATTCAGACTGCAACATTTAAACTCTTGGGAAGTTACAATAGTATAACTAACAATATTGGAGTTAAATCTTTGATGCTACAGGGGGAAGCTATTACAAAAGTCTAAGTTTCCAAATTCCTGGGCTCTGGGTAGATCATGACTGCATTTCAAAAGGAGGTTAGTAAGGAAAGAATGCAATGTGGACTAAGCAGTCTGTATTACAAAGGATGAATGAAGGAATCCCAGATGACAACGATCATGGATCAGTGGAAGTCAATACAATATGACATACGAAAGCCATACAGGTAAACATGTCTCTGTGAGAGCCTTTGGAAAAACAGGTCAATATTGAGCCAATCATTCATCTATATAGAATAACCATAAAAATGATGGGGTTCAGTATCAGAACACCAAGATTTTGGTTAAAGACACATTATATTAGTAAAGAAACCCCAAACAAACAAGTCTACATCTCACTGAGACTGAAAAATCAAATTTATGTCTTGGGCAGAACCAATACCAAACCCTTTGGGACTTAGCTAATGGAAAGAGTGTCTTATACTGGTATGTACAATAACAGAGAGGTCACAATACCTGGTACCCTGGACAGATGTCCCTGTCCACAATGTACATTATTTTTTCATATCATTACTCTTCATGTTGCCAAAGTGCAGTTAAAGTTGCTGGAGAATCAATGTATTTGTCCTTCTTGCTATTTCCTTTTAAATAGGAGGAAGGGCAGACACTGGCTTTGGTGTGTTATGTTCTGGTGTTCCTAACCAGGTGACCTGTCTCTGCTGTGAGTTGAAGGCCATGCTCCTGAGAGGCACTACAGTGCAGACATTCTGTAACTTCAGTGCAGCTCTGAGACCCACCCTCCAGAATGTAATTTTCCTCTCTGAAGAACATACCTGTCAGTCAATAACTGCTCTTCTCAATCCTTTCTTTTAGGAGAAGTGGAAAACTCATTATATTCTTCTTGCACTCTCTATGTTTTCTTTAACTAAATTATATTTGCCACTCGAAAAGACCTATTGATTAATTTAATAGATCTTTTGCACTTTCTACAGATTAACACCTTACTTTTTATCTTACTTTTTTGTGCATTCTTCACTCCAGTCTATTTAAGCACTCTGAAAGCCTTATAGCACTTTTTAAACTCTTCCTTCTTTTGTCCCTTATGTATCACCCTGGGGGGGGGGGGGGGGGGTGAAATCACACAAGCATTCAGCAACTACCAGCCACAAACAGGCCCCTTCCCCCCCTAGAGGGGTGTCTGATGCAAAGATGACAAGTGCCAAAAGCTCTTGTCACTCAGAAAGCTGACATCAGGATCCCTGGGCTAAAAGTTGACTCCAAACCCCAGTGGAGCTGAATAGGAATACATAAAATTTTCCTTTTTTCTTTAACAGAAAAAATTCTGACTCCGCTTCTCAGCTCTCATCTCTGCTTTGGCTATAGCCTTGGGAAGTTAGTCTGAGTGTGAAGCCGCAACAAAACCTGAGGACTTTCAGCAGAGGCAGGAGGAAGACAACTAATATACCAGTGTGATAATGTGGTGAGCACAGTGTAGGGGGTAGGAAAAGCAGGGTGCAATGCATAATGATACAAGTATCTCCTCAGTCAGTGCCCCAAATGTCAAAAGCCTCACCAATTTCACAGGGACAGAAATCTTGCTTCAGAGCTACATTCTGGAAAGTCACTTTGCACCAGATATTAGTCTTAAACCATGACCTCTCAGTGTGCACTCTTCCCATTGAACAGAATATTTAAGCTTTCTCACAAATTTCCCATCTGCATTCAGCAATTTGTTTGTTGATGCTTAGACATGATTGACATAATTCGACAATCTGGCTTATTAGCTCTCTTTGTAACTATGTAAAACACTGACAATGATTATCCCAGTTGACTGAGGACACGCTTCCTGTGACACCGTAAACAAATGTAGCAAAGGAGGCTTTTTTCCAAATGATTGCTCCAACCCCCTAATGAGGCTGCAAACTTATTTCATCAGGGTTGCACTACACCAAGCGTCTTAATGAATCCTCAAGCCACAGAGCTCTGTTTCCTGAGCCTGAGGTACAGCAGCTAGAATTGTATGCCTATGGACTTTTCTCCTGTCTTCAGCTGCATGCTGCTCATTATAATGAGCCTATTTATTATACTGCCTGCAAAAAGACATTTCTTGGGAAAAAAAAAAAAAGTATTTGGGAGACTTAGTTTCAAAACATACCAAACTCCTTAGAGGAGTGCTTCTTCCTATAAATCAGTGCCTCTTAATGGAAAGAACATGATGAAAGAATGAGTAATGGTAGGTAAAAAAATAAGGATAAATCAACCTGATCATTAACCTGCTTGAACAGTAAATTCTCTGTGCTCTGAAGGCCAGGATTTAAGACAGTTCCTCTAAATCAAAGGATTCTTATGAGTCCCATTCTGCAGCTCCCTTCTATAAGTTATGTTTGGGTAGTCAATGACCATGTGTAGGGGATGTTTCTCAGGTGCTCATAAATATCAGCACTGATTTATTTGAAGAAAATAACACATGGTGTTCCCAGGGGAAAAAATCATTACTTTAGTTTTGGTGCATCTAATTACAATAAGTCTATCATACTCACCATCTCCCCTAACTATCCAGGGAATTGGCAGAGTTTAACAATGAAGAAGAGAGTGCTCCAGTGTCCAATTAAGGTTTTCTTTGAGGATTAATAAATCATGTCTCATCAGCCCCACTGACCCAGAGGTGTTAATCTTCACCTTATCACTCTAATCTTAAAGCAAAATTCTGCAGATCAAGAGCAGCAGAATGGTTGAGTTAATTGTTCCATTAGGCTGATGAAGTCTTTATACCCATATCCAATAATATACTATTCTCTGAGCGTGTTTAGATGCTCTGTTACAGAGCAGAAAACAAAAAGCAAAAACCACTGCCACAGCCGTTTGGAATAGGCGACAAGTAGCTTGGTCTCTGCTCCATATTCAGCTCTTTTACTATTACTGGGCTGCATTCACATAGTGGAACAAGGCACTGAGAAGATGAGAAACAGTCAAGAGAGGTTTTAGCACATCTAAATGCTGCTGCAAAAGGAAATGAATCATGTAGTCAATAATGGAAAGAAGACTTAACAGTTATCTGCCCTGTAAACAATATTCTTGATTAGAAGATATAAAAAATACCGTTTTATTTAAGGGCAAGGATCCAGATATTTCACTGCAAAGAGTTTTTCTCACTGACAAGTCTACAGTAATCATGGAGAGTGTGGCAAATTGAGTTAAAATATGCTCCTAAGCACTACAATAAATTAGAAATCACATTTTAACTTGTTTCCAGCCTACATTTATTTGCTCTTGTTTTTAAGTAATCAGGCAGGTTAAATTCTTTTGGCATGAACACTCACAAAAAGTACTGAGCTTACATTAAAAATCCATTTCATAACCATTGCTTTTCAAACAGTTCCTTCTCCTGATCTGAGTTAAGCAGGAAAGGAAACGGCAATTGATACCTTTCAGGGTCACATACTTCTATGCCACTGAACAAAGGGAGAGGGAGGGAGAGAGATGGGATCAAAGCCAGAATAATTTCATGGGGTGGGTGGAGGGAAAAGGAAGGAGAGCTGGATTTCTAAAGGCTTTTGAATGCGTGATCTATATTCCTATTCACACAATATTTCCTTCTATATATCCGTCTCCTTTTCTTCTAAACAAATCACAAAACTTTGCTTTCCCTCTTCCCACTCTGTTGCACCCCTGAAGCAATGGGACTCAGACTCTTCCTTCTTCCAGGTACATGGCTAAGGATTTTGTGTTGAATTCAAGAGGACAGAAACATCTCCTCGAAAGTGTTAAAGAAGGTTAAAGCATTGGGTCAGAGACAGGAAAATGAGTAATATTTTTTCCTCTCTTTCTCTTTTCTCCAAAATGTGAGTCACATATTATGTTATTTTCTGGAAATCGTGCAAAGCCTCTTCTTTTATGCTCTGAATTCACCCCTGAATTTATCACCTGAAGAAATAAAGAAAGCATTAAACAACACATTTATTTATATTGTTTGTCACAGAGATTTCTCAGAGAAAGTGGACAGCTACTATTTCATCCATACTATTATTTCCTCTTTTTTGCATAATGGCAATATTTCAAATAGATTCATCTAAAAATAAAAACAGATAAGCTATTATCATGTCTACCCTCTGTGTCCTGTGCTGAGAAATGGAACATATCATTATACTGACTTCAAAGCATTTAATCTGAAAAAAAAGGAGTGACTTACACATAAAAGTGCGCATCTTATAAAGCCCCTAGATGGGATCATTTAAATGATCAATTTAACCAATACAGTTTTGAGATAAATTGATTTGCCTCTTTTCCCCTACTTATCATCCTCTATCCTGTTAAACAATTTAGCATTTAACAAAATACTGCCAGGCACAGAGCATTCCCAAGGTCACTCTACTAACTCTCCTTCAAGACCCCCATTGAAATCCTCTTCTAGTATAAGACCATGAACAAAAAAAATTAATCCTCCCTTGCCCTCCAGCATAAGAGGATTCAAACTCACATATCTCACCTCCCAAGAGAACTGCAACCTCTTCATCTCTGTGCTGGTTTCTTTATGTATGCACATGCATACACCAGTACCCAGAGACAGAGAGATGGACAGTGCTCCTGAGAAAGCTCTTTTGTTTTACATTAAATAATTAAGGATTCCTTGGACCAGAGAACAGGACAGAGCATGACCATAGGGCAACAATTAGGGCACTCAGCTGGGAAAGAGACCTGTTTTCTGCTCTTTGCTTCAAAAACTGCTTGCCATTTAAACCAGTGACTGCTCTGAGTTCTTCCGTCTGCCCTGCCTGGTGAAGCATGTGAGCCCTCACCTTCCAGGTGACTGGTTAGGTGAATCAGCAGAACTCCCAGAAGAAGAGATCTGCCCTTGTTTGCTGCAGCCTGTGTCCTCTTTGGGGCAGCTTCTGGTACTGAGTGCCTGCTAGGTCATCATGTGGTCAGGTCACTGACTTGACAAATACCCCAAGAAGTCAAATAGCATTTTAGAAAGCTCAGGCAGGACTCAGCAACAACTGTTGTTTTTATGCTGTACTGGTGTTAGACTGGCTTCTCTTCCCATGGGTTGGAGGAGACACCAGAATTGTGACAGTGTTTTCTCTGGGCAGGCTTAAAGAAAAGTGGTGGCACCTCAGTCCTAGCGTAATCCAAATATGCTCAGTCCCTAAAGCTGAATTCTCACACAAGGCAACTCTTTACCCATTTTCCTAATCATGCTGGTTCACAGAGGTGCCTTCAGAACATGTCTAAGGCTGTGGTTAATTATTGCCAACAAGTAGGTCACTCAGCTGGGTTATCAAGATTCAAGTCCTTGCTCCAGAACAAATAATTAATCACAAGCCTCTTTTCACACCGGGTGAATGAATGAATGAAAGAAATATCAGGGAAAAACGTGAAATAACATTGTGTCTGATTCATAAAATACAGCAAGAAGGCTTGACACCAATCTGTAGGGTAGGGTTTACAGTCAAGGATGTCAAGAGAAAGAGAATGTTTGTCTGGCCAGAGGCAGACGCTACTTCCCCATTGATTTCATTCCTAATTAGTACAGGTGGCTCCTGCACAATTCCAAGTTGAAGCACCACACTAGGGAACTGGGAGTCCAGGAGATGATAGCTAAATCTTCTGCATGTCAATACCTATCTTCTATATGGCAGAGCATCTAAGTGGGTAAAACTTACAGCCCCTCTCCTGTTTAATTCTTATGATGTACAGAAGGTGTTTCCAAAGTTGGCTGAAATCACTCATTGTATTCAGTTGTCATGCCCAGAATAGAGAAGTGTGAGACAGCACTGGAAATTGTGGTGTCGACAAAATAAAATCATTTACACAAAGAACATTATTGTGAGACAAATAAAACGTTTGGGAAGTAGTTAATGTCAGATAGCTCCCATTCATACATTTTTAAAACAGATTTATAAAATACATCAATTTTTAAAGTCTTTTGCCTTTCATATTTCTTGTTAGTTTCTTCTATTATGAAATTCCACTGAGTAACTATCTCTGCACATTATGTACAGAACATAGCAGAGCAGTGGAATAGTTTTATATCTTCTTCTGTCTCCCTCTGCCTGAATTTTAATAATAATAAATCTGAATGGTTATAACACAAAATTGAAAGCAAGCTGCCTGACAAAGCAGGCAGAACACATGAACAACATCAGTACTGCCTTACTTTCCAGATTTGTGACAAATTACATCTAGTTTATACAAAATATGTTATTACCCTTGTGTTTCTTCAAAAAACAACAACAAAAAAATCACTACATTATGGTTCCCATTCTGTTTGGCAACAAAATGTTAAAAAAAAAAGAAAAAAAATAAAAGGATCAAAAACCTGTCTGAGATGATGAAAAATAAAGTGCGAGCCATTTGTACACCTCTCGCTGAACAACTTTCAGTTCATCAGCCCAGGCATCCATTTATAACTCAGTTGCAGCCTTTAAAAGAAGGTCAAATTCAATTTGCTGGAGTCTTAAAAATGAACTTCTATTTTAATCAGCTGAAACTCAGCAACATGAAATTGATAGGAGCATTTCCACACACTTAATATGTTTGGAGTTGCACTTTTGATTTGCCACCACATTTTGCTAGTTTGGGACACCTTTTTCTGCCAGTAGCTGGAACACTGCCATTTTGCTGCTGTGATACTTGGTCTGGTTCCTTCTCTGAGTTAGAATTTAATTTCTCTGTTTATTTATTTTCAGTTTCAAATTGTTCTTTTGTCACCCCAGGAAAGATACAGTTGAGGTGATGATTTCTTGTGGGTAGATATAGAGACAGGAGAAATGTTTCTCTTTCATGGACAGAGGCTTGCAGAGATGGATGAATGAAGAGAGTCACTGCCATAATTGGAGCAATGTTTATTCTGCCCAGGAAGTAAAGCTAGGAGCTGTGGAAGTATCCAAAGCCCTTGAAAGCGCCAATGAAGTAAAAACAAACATATCACAACCTGACTCCACACTAAATATGACCCTCCCTTGCGGATTGCTCTTCATTCTTAGAAGACCAGAGCCACAATGGGCTGTCTGCCACGTCCTCTCCTCACCTCTAATTGAGGTGTAAGCAATTAGCTGCCAGATTTGGAGGCACAGATTGAGAAAAGATTATTTTGGCTACAGAGAAGCAGTTTTTGTCAAAGACTTGAAAGGATATTACTTGCTAAGAGTTAACAAGGTAGAAATTTTAGTTAAGAGACTGGTTGCAGTTTCTAATCTAATAGAAAAAGCTATAGCATTGATTTTGAGTGCAGCAGTTATTACAGTTTGCATCTGATTCTTCACGGGAGAAAACATAGGCAACTGCTGGCTGTATTTTCCTAAACTGCTTTGTATATCCCTCACTAAGTATGGTGTGAAGTCAACAAATACTGTGTTTGGATTACCCTTCAGGGATCACCCATTTCTCCTCTGCTAGCCTTCACTTGAAACAGAGACTCTTGTAGGCCTTCTATCTGCAAACTCCCTCTTTCGAAAGGGAAACTCTTGCCAGATCTGCTCCAGCTGAGGGCACACCCCTCGAGGGACAACAGGATTCCCTTTCTACCCTTTCCTTGTCCTTGGCTCTTGCTGAGTATAATTTATATTGCTACACAAATCTATTGCAAGCAAAGACTTAAAACAAAAAAATTGGTCTACTCTGCAAGTATTAGACTGCAAGCTCAGCCCAGCAAATTTATCTTCTCTAAGATTTGATTTCTTCTCTGTCATTTCTTTTTCTTCACCTAACAATTTTCTCAAAAAAACCAAATTTTGTCAACACAGCTGCTCTCAGCATGCTGTCCATATTACCTCAGTAAAAGAAGTAAATTTGATGTCTGGACACATGTAGTCTTGTGGAAAAGGATCTTACTTCACTTACTGACAAGCCTAGTGGTATAGCTAACAGCATTTCCCAAGTGGGGTGGCCTTGCTTTAAAAAAAGAGAAGAAGAAAAAGAAAAAAAATCAATATTGACTCTTGACACATTTTCATTTACATCACTGCATGGCTTTCAGTCTGGGCACAAATCAATAAGCAGCTTTTAACACTGCTCAACTAGTTTGTTCTATGTAAAAGAAGAGAGATTTGCCTCAAGTGGCTTGTTTTTCCCCTTTGGGCTCCAGGCAGACTCTCCACCATGAACAGTGTGTGATTCTACAAAATGAAGTTGAGTTTATTTGACTGCTCTTTCTGTGACTGATCAGAAGAGCTTGAACTGTAATATTAATCACACAACGTTTTCTTCATCACTACTTACAGTCAATTGACTTTGTACTTAGCGACAGCATCTCAAGCAGCCAACTCAATGTACCAGAGGGCAAGAAGTCAATAGGAGGAAGAAAGATTTAGTTTCAAAACACACAGAACACAGCCTGTGGAGCCACTGACACACATACATCGGACACTTTATCGCACCGCAGGTGCGCTGCTGTTGCAGGTTTTTATTTGCATGATGAAGGCATCCTCATCACCCTTCGTTCAGCAGGCCTCCTCACCTAGCTGCAGCTTTTCCTTCAATCTCAGGGTTACATGGACAGTGCAGGGACTGAGTAGTTTCTCCAAATTGCACTGAGTTCAGCAACTATTTTGTTTCAATTTAACTCTGTGTATTT
Source organism: Monarcha castaneiventris obscurior (assembly GCA_026261815.1). Classification (NCBI taxonomy): domain Eukaryota; kingdom Metazoa; phylum Chordata; class Aves; order Passeriformes; family Monarchidae; genus Monarcha; species Monarcha castaneiventris. The sequence goes on from JAMPIT010000327.1 coordinate 9,734,768, forward strand.
CACCAGAGAACTGACCCGTGAAGTAGGCACCTTCTGCCTCAGATATACTGATGACTGTTACTCAAATGCCAGGCATATGTCATGTTAATAATACTACCCATATGCTAAACAAATACCAATTTGCCTAAGGCACCATTAATGCCATTTTAATAGACACTTGCTTACAGTGGGTCTTCTAAAACCACATCATCACATATTGATTTTTGAATGTATCAGAGAGGGAGTACAGATGCCCAGGAGGTACAACATTATCAGTTTTGTTTCCTGGAGTCTCAGCACACCACCTCAGAGAATTTTTAGCTCATGAAGCCTCCACAGAAATTTTCACACTAAAGAAGTGCACGCAACATTGGAAACAAGAGCCTAGAGGATTCATTTATTGCATGCAATTCCTTAGAAATGTTCTTTGCTAGGAGCAGACTCTGTGTGAAGTCCAACACGCCATAAAATGGGCAATCATGTCTTTTCTATGGCACATTTTAGACATGCATGACCAGAGCCTTCCCACTTGTGTAAAGCAGCTCGTTGGCTGCCTTCATTGCTTTCATGGGGATACTCCTTAAATAAAATGGATTCCTCAGTAGTGTGGAACTGATGTAACACCAAGAAAAATGCTGTATCCCCTTCTCTGGGCTTTTTTGGGTTAGGACTCTAAGTTTCTAGGTACGTAGATACATGTAATATTAAAATAATATATAGCAAATGAGTACATGCCCATACTAAACATGTTTGCTATCACTTTATTAAGCAAAAATATTGGTTTCTTTTCTTCTATGAATGAACTAAAGTTTATTCAAGACTGTTTCTGGTGAATAAAATTAGTATAATTTGAATGAAACACACTGAGAATATTTTAGACAGATTTTGCTGGTTATTAATTCTTCAAAATTTCCATAGACTGGCCCAGAGCTGCATGAAATAGCTGTCAGAAATAGACGTGCAAATCAATTTTGATTTAAACATCCAAGTTTTCTTAACACTTGTCTCCTAGTAGTTTAGAGTTACAGGACAATATGTGTTTCCCAGTGGAAAAGAGCACTGTCATAGGCAGAATAAAGAAGGACTTTCAAGGACACTCACAGACATCAGTCAAACAAGACAAGACTTTCTTTAATTCTGTATTCTTATTCTGTTGGGAGGGGATTCAAATCAAATCAGTAAAGGAAAGAGTAAAATTATCTCTCTATTCAAATGCATCCAAACATTAATCTGGAAATCAATTCTGTATACTACCAATTTTGCACAACTCTTTAGCCCTCAGTTCCTGATGCAAATACAGCAACCACTTGTTCTCAAGTTTATCCCCTGACATTTGTAAAAGAGTAGGCAAAACTAAATTAATTGCTCAATTAGGAAGCATAAAATTGTATTTCTTGTGGAACAGATCCATTTTATTACGGTTTGTACTCCATGTACCAGTACCAAATACATAAGGCGTGTATCACTACTCACCAAAAAGCCCATTAAATGCCAAGTCCACAAGCACGCTCCAGCTGATCTATACTGCTCCACCAGTGGGAACTGAGGTAAATTACCCCTGTGTGGTGTGATGGGCTGTCACCCAGAGGCTATGAATGCAGGCTGTGCACAGCCACAGGAGCCAGCTCCACGGAGCTGCAGGAGGGTGAAGGATGAGGGCAGGACTGCTGGGAAGTCAGCTCTGTCCCTATCAGATGACAAACAGTGGGCACACCAGAAAGGCTGCAGTCAGGCTGCCCAGCTGCCCCTACATCTCTTCTAAAATTCCCCCACTACTGAGCTGCAAAATGTGAGCAGTACCTTCATCCCCAAATTTGTAACAGATATAAAATTTCACACCCACCATAAGAATACCTGCAGCTCCTGGTTTCTTTTGTTGATCTCTGATACCATGTACTTTCAAAATTCATTCTGAATACCTACTACACCAAGTAAAAATAGGCAATATATAGCAGTTGATATAATCATAAGAAAATCTGAGGTCTAAGATGAAAGGTCACTTGAATAACCTTGAATCTGACTTTCCTGTCAATTAAATAGTCTCATCCTAATTACTGAGACTGCCACTGAAGATATTCCACCAGGGTAGGGGACCTCACCATTATCATTTCCCCATTGTATAGAGGCACAGGTGGGAGGGAGATTGACTTGAAGCATCTTGTCTGAGTTCATCCATCAAACCAATGACAAAGAGATCACAGAGCCAGCCATGCCTCATTTTCCACTAGATCTGTGAGAAAATCCCTCACTCTGGATCTGAAAGATCACTGGGGAGCATACATGGAGCTGGGTGTAGAGGATAGAGAGAGAGACACTAGACTTGCCTTTGTGAATCTTGCAGTTCTATTGGATTAAGAAGAGCATGACAGACTGTGTTTCAGCTCTGACTGTTCCAGTTTAGCTGTACAGTCTAGCAGAGATAATGCTAGGCAGGGTTTCAGTGGCCTTGGGGTGAAAATAAATTGTTCTAAACCTCCTGTAACAGAGCCTAGCACTCTTTCCCAGAGACCACACCACTGAAGTGCAGCATACGTTTAAGTGGACAGTCAGAGTTCAAACATATGCAGTCATGCTGGTATTTCACAAAGGACTCCATTTGGAATGAAAAAGAACATGAATATAAGGCCATGGGAATTTTTCGCCATCTGTGATAATAACTCAGAAAAAGCTTGGCATGCAATCTGCAAAAGATAATTCTCTTTTGGGTATGCAATTCCAGGATTTACTTCCAAGATTCAAGTATTACATTTTTTAACACCTTATGATCATTCATGGAGGCAAATGATTTCTGTGCATGGCACAACTCCTTGAATAATTTTCTAATTGGTATAAAACATTTGGCATGATGTATTTGGTCCAATACTTGCAAAAGACCAGACCCAATACCATACTTAAGTTGATTTCCAATATGATACTCCACTATAGGTTGTCTGGTTCTTTCATATCATATTTTCTGAAATTAGAGAGTAAAGGCTGATGTGGCACAAAATAAACATTATCAACTGGTTTTCTGAGTATTTTTTACACCTCTTTACATGCACAAAAGCTTCATAACTGTTAAGCAACATCTGTGCAGGTGTACCTGAATTAGGATTATCAAAATTACATTGTTAAAAATCCCAGAAATTGCCATTAGGAACAGAGATATTACCAGACTAAGCCCAACTGACAGCTTGCCTAGGTAGTGATTGACTTTCTGAGGTCAGGGTAGAGCTGTGCTGTGGCAGGTTAGAAAGTTCAGCCCAAGTCTGGACCAGTGTCCAAAGTGCCCAATAAAACCTGCCCCTGGTACCTCCTTCTCACTGATGCCACTGCCCCTTCATAGGGTGTGCCTGGCCCAGTGCTAACTCTGCTGCCTCCAGGCACACAGGGTCAGACCCCTTTTCTCTGGACTGTTCTTTCCCCCTATACTGAGAGAATCTAAGCAAGTTATTCCTAGCAGTTTCCATGGGAGACCAAAATCTGCTGTCTCTTTTGTTCTCCCTACTTCTCCCTCTCCCTGAAACTGAGTGGCACAAAATGAGTAAGAAACAACACGGTGAAATATAATCAAAATGTTCATTTGTAGATGAACTTGGTTAATGGGGAAGTTATTTCCTGATTCTCTCAGTCAGTGATTGGGTTGTGCTCAGGATATGGTACTTTTCTGCTTGCATTATTTAAAATTCTGGTGTCAATTTTAATCTTATTCAGTTTGTGTCCTCAATCATTTCTTTTGACAGCAAGATCCATTGGCTAATCATTTATTCCTGAGTCGGTTGGGGCTTGCAACACACTGGTTATTAATCAGATGGGGTTTTGTATTCATTAACGGTGAAATGCAACTGAAAAAGCATTCCCCTGCCTCAACCAGACTAATTCCAGCACAAATGTGAATGTGGATTGAAGTGAAACCCCACAGAGCTGAGAAATTCTGGCCTCAGCAGGAACATCAGAGAACCCAGTACAAAATCCTGCTCATGACTCATTCTCTGCTTTGGCTTTGTCTGAAGTTCAGAATTGCAACAACTCTGATCCTGAGACCATGGAATGCAAGGGAAATCAAGATACAGATAGAAGAAAAGTATTTGGGGAACATCTTCTTTTCCATTCTTTACTGCCATTAAACAAATCTCATCTTTCAAATTTTACGTTATATTTGTGTTAGGAACTGGAATGCTTTGTGTGAACCCACAGGCACTTTAAGGCTTAGGCAATGTTGGACAGTTTTGTTGGCCTGGGTGTCTGGTTCTCATCATTGGTGTCTGCCATTTGTTCCTCTCCAGCCAGGCTGGCCCAGCACCAGTGTGCAAGTGCCTGCCTATTTATATTTATAACCCTGGCTCAGGCACACAATGGCAAGCAGGGCCACATGAGTGTTACAGGCAGGGACATAAATAGGTAAGGACATGCAAAGGTACCAGTGAATGTTATACATAGTGTGTCTGCTGTGATATTTAAGTCCTTTGATCTCAAGTAAAACTTGCAGAGCAAAATAAGGATAACAAACATACCACCATACATACCCAACAATGTAAACATCTATAAGGGGAACATATTGGGGTAATATTTAACTTACTTTTATGTAGAAAGAGTTTTTAAAATACACAATTAACTGAATTCTGTATTGATTAGCAACAATTAAAAGTCTAATGCTGATGAACAAGTCTCTGTAGTACAGTGACAAAATTGCAATGGCATCACTTCAGAGTCCAGGAGCTAATATCAGTAGCTTTATTTCTTTTATGCTTCTCAGGAGGACGAGATTAGGAGAACAATTTTCCTGCCACAAAGAGTACTAAGAATTACTGAGCACAATATTGCATCATTATGCTGCTAAAAAACATTTTAAATAGCCCTCTGGAGATAAAATTTAAGGGAGATGGATTTTCCACGAAAAGATGCACGTGCTTACTTGTCTTTATTACTTAGCATTTCTCCCAGTGTATCCATAGCAGTCACATGCACAGCCTCACGTGTCACTGGAGGCACAATTTCTTCATGCTAAAGGCTGATATTCCACCATGTGGTAACACTACAAAGCAGAACACACATGGTGCCAAGAAATGTTAAAGCCATGAAGTGTCATCCCTATTGCAGTATCCATCACAACACTGGGATTGGTAAGTTGAAAAGTTCACAGCCTGCTCTCCAGCCTGCTCTCTGGCCTTAAAAGGAGTTTGCAACTCGAAGGCCAAATAACCTTTAAATCAGGGTGACCACATCTATTTTGCTTACAGCCTCCTGAACAGTGCCGGAACGTTGGCTTAGGGAATTCTAGGCGGCATGAACACAAGTGCATGTCAGCGAGAATGCTCTCTGTTAGTGAACAACCACAGGACAGTGTTTTAACCTCTATCCTGGCACTGTCTTACTGGTGCGGGTGCAGCCCTTGGTACTTGTGATCCTGAGAGAGGATTTAAAATGAGCTAAACCTCTTGGACCTCTACTGAGATCAGATTATCTAGGGGATGGGAGAGGTGGAAGAAAGAAAAAGAAATGGGCTCTTCATCCAAATCGCCACTCATTTCTTTCCTGAAGAAGTTATGTAATGATTACCAGTTACTGCAACACTTTTATCACTTTATGAAATTGATTTAATGAAAGATTCAAATTGTGTTGCCTGACACTAACTTTTACACAGGTGGTTGCTTGGTGTATGGGCATCAGGTATTTATATTCATCATATAAGCATAAATATACATAAAAGAGATCCTTTTGAAAAAACAAGGCTACGGTTTTGCAGTACTACTGCAAAACCAAAATAAAATTTATCCTGTCTTTAGCAGGCCTGGGAACAAACTTGTTGCAGATCATCAAATATATTCCTATAGCAAATAAATTTCTGAGAGTCAAGGATAATTTTAATTCAATTACTGAGTTGTATTCTAGGAGGGAAAAATTGAAGTGACGTTAGTTTGTGTTTTTTCCATGCAGTCTTTCTCCTATCACTTTTTGATGAAGTGTCCAATTTAGTTCTGAAAAGCTCTAATCAGGAGATTTGCCTAGATGTTCCAGAGGAAGGTGCATTTGTGTGAGAATTACCTGCTGTTGTTCAGTCCTAGCTGCTGTCTCAATCCAGAGATGGATAATTTTAAAAAGTAAGATGAATATAAACCAGCTGTTTTACTAGGTATATCCTAGTTCCTGCACAATTACTGTTGTATCTGCCATTGTCACTCTTCATGCAGCCACTGATCACTTCAGGCAAAAATATTTTTGTCATCAATATTATGATTAGCTATTTATAGAGTTGTGTGAATGCAGCCTTGTAGTAGAAAATATAGAATCAAGGAATCACAGAGTTGTTGAATCATTTATGTTGGAAGAGACTTAGGACCATGGAGTACAGCTGTCAGTGCAGCACTGCCAAGTCTACCACTAAACCACGTCCCTAAGTGCCAGTCTACACATCCTTTAGATACCTCCAGGGATGATGACTCAGCCAGTTCTATGGGAAGCCTGCTCCAATGCTTGACAACCCTTTCCATGAAGGATTTTCTGTAATATTCAATCCATCCCCGCCTCCCCCTCCCCTCCAGCACAACTTAAGGTCATTTTCTCTTGTCCTAGCAAGACATGATCCTTGTCTGTAGAATGATGTAAGTGAGGGATCATTCCTTTCATATTGACAATAAACCTTACAACCTGAGCTCATCATGCTGAAGTTACCAGACTACCAGAGGTACGCAGAAGGGACTAGGGGGTGTGGGGATGTCAGGACAATCTGCTGCAGAGGCTGCTAAGTGAAAGCTGGTTGCATGGGTGCCCAGAAGTGCTCCAGCTGCAGGGCCAGGGCACTGCCAGCACTGCCACAGCAGGTATCCCCCGTCCTCTCAAGCAGAGCAGGGGTACTGGAGGCAGCTCCACCAGCAGCCCCCTGTGCTCTGTATTTTCCTACTTTGCTTTTCCCTTGGAGCACAAGGGATGTCCCTTTCTTTTAACTGTCACAAGGAAAACAACTCTTCCAAGCAGGTTTACCACGTTATTTTTCTACAATAGTGCCTGAAATTTCTGTTTTCCCCCCAAGCTCCCGAAACTAGGGTCAGAATTTGGAAATTTGCTCTGAAGAAATCAGGTGTCCAGTTTCTACTTTCCTTTCCTTAAGGTGCTGTTTCTCTCCATGAAAGCAAATGATCTCCCATCCTGCTATTGCTAGGATCTCAGTGAGTACCAGGCTGTGCTGGCCTTGCAGCTGGAAGCTGAGGCTCATTTGAGCCTCATGTGAGTGCAGAATGTAGCCCATAGCCTTGAATTTTTCGAAGACAGCCATTTTCTAGGAAAAATATTTTGATGAATTAGTGTGTGGTGGGAGGGTGATATTAGGATTTGTAATGCATGAAATTCCCAGATTTTATTCTGTGAAAAGTAGGGAGGTCACAGAGGAAATCATATATGTACATATATACACACATACATGAAGAAAGTTCTGTTTATATTTTAAAAATAATTGCTTGAAAAATTATATCTGCTTCTACTGAATTCTGGAGACACTTTATTCTGATTTCACATCAAGATTTGTTGCAAAACTATCATTCAGTGTGGCTAGATAATATTTTTAGCAGGTAGCACTACTTAGGAACGTAAGAAAAGGCTCCTATATTTGGGTTTATGTGAAAATTTCTGCTGAATTCCTGCTCAAATATTTCAATATGCTCTATTTTCCTTTTAAACTCTCATGTCATTTAAAATAGCAAATCATTAAAATAAATAAATGAATAAATATATAAAATTAGGAAAATAAAGTCACAGAGTCAGTTTCTGCTAACACAATTAAAAGGTATTTTTTATTCTCCTATTAGTCAGTTTATACTTAGTGCTTCTTTTTCATCTTCTGCCCTCCCCCCGTAATCATTTTGCCCCGTACTTCCTGACACAACACGTGCTTGCACTAATTGAATATCTAAATCACAGTAAAAAATTTACATGCTGTAGGTTCTACCTTCCAAAAATACCAAATGGCACTAGTTGAAATGACAATTGATGTGCAGATGAGAGAAAAAAAATGTGTTTTAATTACAGGACAAGGAAACTTTGTTCTGACCTGGTAGAATTGTGACCGTTGGGGTGGAACAGAGTATTTGGATAAAACATAGATAAGAAATAAGGTCCTTCTCTCAAAAATTTATCATAAAAAATATTCTTCAAGTTTCATCTCCATGTGAATTACACCTGCTGGCCATACAAGCATAAAATTGCTGTTTGTCTCAGTAAGAGATAATTTTTCTCTCTCTATCCCACCTTCATCTTTTTAGAGCACATATTCAGTGACTAATTTATTTTATAAATCCTAATTTCCTAATCCATGTGATTAAAGAGGAGAAACAGAATGAAAAAGCCCCACCCCACTCAATGTGTCAGCAGCCAATTGACCAGCTTTAATGGCTGTGGAGAACAGCTTGCAAATATTATTGATGTGTTGTCCAAAAAATAGGCTCAAAGCTGATAGAAAGTCAATTTTTTTTCAATATTTTTTAGCAAATCATGGTTTTTCTGGCCTAACTACATATTCTGGCTGACCATGCTGAGTCCAAGCAAATCCAGTGGCAGAAGGCAGATATTGAGCCAGGGAGGACTGTGAAAAGCTTGTGGTGGCACTTTAAATCTTCTTCCTTGGTGCTAGTGCCCTCTCCAGTGCACATCTGAGAGACCACAGGACAGGAGATGCCTTTAGAGATAGCAGACTTCTGGAAGGCATCCCACAAAATACAAAGCTGCAGAGCATTAGGGTCATTACAATGCAGAGCAACACCATTTCAGCCTTTGCAACATCAGTCAGTTTGATGTCTTGGGCTTGTTGTTGCATCTTTTGAGGGTGACTCAGGGAAATATAAGTTCCCTCTTAGTTTTCTGTTGCCAGATCTGCAGTTTTAAATAAATAAATTGATATCAGCACCTGACAATATCAGCTTGCTAATGTAAGTTCTATCCTCTGGCACCAGTATTATCTTTGACCATTATATACTCTGGCTGTAAAAAAGAAGTACAGAGCAGTATAAAATAAGATAAAAAGGGGAATAACATAATAGGATGGACATTAGCAGGGAAGGATGGTGACTGAATTTAAGATACTTTATTAGGACTCAGAATGTCCAAGTGAGCTTCCCTTTTGCCTAACAACTATTTGCTGACAGGGAAGTGATTTAAAATGTCTGTACCCCAGCACCACGTCTTAAAACATGTTCTTTCTCCATTTCATCCAATTAGATTCAAACTGTTCAAGCTAGGGACTTCCTCTAGCTATGTACAGCGATTAACATGAAAAGATGTGTTGTACTGAGTGCATTGTCTACAGTAGTAAATTAAATAGTAAATGCACTAGTAAATTAAATAGTGACATCTATATCTTTAATAATATTATGTTCTAATAATGGTCACATGTGCCTTTAAATAATGCTTAACAGAACAATATTGTCACAGTCTACAGAAACCATATATAAGATCTACTATTTTCATAAGGCTGTACTGTATAATACTTTTTCTTCATTTTTGTTATACTTTTGTTACACTTCTGTTTTACTTATACTTTTTGGCATATAAATACATATTACATATATATGTATAGAATTGTATACTAAATTAAGAATATGAAACAATACACCTTACATACAACCTCTTTCTTTCTGTCTCAAGATGCAGAACTAGCTGTTTAGCCCTTATGCTTTTAGTATGCACAAAACAGTGCCAATTAATCTCATTCCAGACTGGAAGCCAGGATAGTTAACTGCATGTTAGAACTTCTACATATGGTATTTTCATATGTATGATTTGATTTGTATTTTGCTGTTTAATATTATTAATCTAGTGAAAATTTTTCTATCAATTAGATAGTGCTGGACATAAAAGTAATATGTTTCTCCTTTTTTAAAAATCTTTGACTTACACACAGTTATAAGAATTCTCTCTCTCTGACATGAATAAACCTGGAGCAGTTTCAAGGAAGATGTTGTAAGGACTCCACGTTGAACTTTGTGCAGTCATTTGGGGAAAGAACTGAAGTGATTTTCTGCCCTCTAAAAGCAGCTTCTGGTACTTGTAGCTACTTCTGGAAAAGACTGTGTAGTCGTATGGATTTGATTAGCTCATCTCTTTTCTTTTGAGTCAGGGACAGGGGAAATAATGAATGACTAATCACTTCAGGTTACTGTTTTTTACACTGAGGCTATTACAGAACCAATTAAAAAAGTTATACAGAAAGCTACAGAGATGTGATTAGGTTATAATGCTAATGCAGGGAATTGTGTATAGATAATTATTCTGCAGTACAGATAATTCCAACAAAGACTAATCAGAAGATATATCAAACACCTAACAATCACAATTTTGTCTGAATTCTTTTTAAATGTCATTTAAAAAGCTGCAGATATGTTGTGACTTTTGAAACAAATATGCTGGGCTCTTTTCTTCCTTGCCTTGCACAACATTGCCACGCAGTTTTCACAGAAGCTCAGTTCCCACTACATTCCTACATTAATCACAGCTGGGGTGTAATTCAAAGCAGCTTTGGACCTTCTCTAAATTCCACCAGCTGGTAACAGTTTTCTAGGGACTAACTCACAACTGCAAGCAGCAGAGCACAGACCAGAGCTCAGCTGCTGAAGGGGATCACACCTCTGCATCGGGGGCTGCTGAGTGAGAGGCCAGCAGAAATAACACGCTTGCAGCAGCCCGGGTGCAAAAGGGAAAATGACAGACTGTAAATTGAGGTAGTGCTATGTCACCCTTTGTGTCTGATTTCTAGGAATGGAGAGAGGGCTGGAACAAACTTGCTTATACTGTTATTATTAGATATGGCCACTATGCTAACATCATATTTTGAAATGCAGAAGACAAGTGCTTGTCACGTGTGACTCCTCCTGACCTTCTGCACTGTATCTCCTTTTCCCTTCCCTTGTCGCCTCTCTCTTCTGAGTCCTCTCCTCTGCAGCTGTGCTCAGAATAGGTCCTGCATCTCCCTGCCAGCAACTCATATCTAATCTCAAAACATATGACTCAGTATGATGTCTTCTTCTCTTTTTCATTATTTATATCATGTGCCCTACACAAAGTCATGCTACTCAGTTCTGAAAACCCCAGTGCAATTCAATTCACATCAAATCAGCTAGTTTGTCAGCTTCTCCATCACCTTAAAGCTCTATATTCACTGCCCGACCTCCCTGAGCATATCTGCTACCTTCCTGCCTTCTGTCACATAAAAAACCCCAACACTGCTGCCATGGTACTTGCAAGGAATTGACTGATTTGATATATAAATTGTCTGTCGTTTTTCTCTTTCTTCAGTGTCTGCTGACTATTTAGCTGTTTTCTCTTAGTATGCTTATTCCTCAGGGCAGAAACACTGCACAGAAAGCATTTAGCATGCATGGAGAAGTGCTTAAGTAATGATTACTAACTTAATTGTGTGGCTGCAGAAAGCCAACAGTTATAGTTCCTGCTTTATTCCAAAATGCGTTTTTACATCAGTCCTTGAAAGGTTTCAAATAACAACATTTTCCTAAAAAACAATGCTCTGTGAAATAAAATCTTTCAAATAAAACCTTTTAAGAACTTCTTGTTAGAATCCATTAGTCAGTGGACATATCCTATGTAAAGACAGTTTGAAAAGCTTCTTAGCACCTGCCAAGCCCCTGTGATCTCAACAAGGCTGCCACATCCTGCTTCTTGAAGTGTCCAACTGGAAATCCTTTCCTGGCTGAGTACGAGCTGTAGTCTGAATGGCTTCTTAGCCATGAGTATCAGCATGAAGTGCAGTAGTAATTTAAAAAACACATAGAAAATTGCAGTCTTCTATCTTTCTAAAGTCATCTAAAAAGATAAATTCTAAATATAATTAAGCCTTGGTTTGACCTGTATCATGGACTTTATCTTTTAGTAATTTTTTCAATCTTAATTATATTTAGCATTTATGCAAGTCTGTGTGATTTAAGATGCTGTGTGATATATGAGTTCAACAGAGTCCTCAGCTGAAGGACAAGTATTTTAGTGAATGTGAGACCTGACCCAAAGGCTATTTGCAGCAGTTTGTCATTTAGTACAGGGAAGGTTAGGTAGGTTACAGTGATATATGATCTCTCATGCTCTGGACCTAACAGCACAGTTGAGCTGCTCCTGTGACTTTCATTAACTGTGCGCAGCTCTTTTCATATACAGAGTGAACTGAAGATGTGACAACCCTTCTCCCCATGACTGAAGGAAAAGTGAAAACTTCTGATAAGTTTGGTCAGTCCATCAAAACTCTGTGCTCAGTCCATGTAAGCCCGAACGCAAATTTCTGCTGAGTTTATTTTGCACTCATTCATACGCCAAGGGGGAGCGAGGGGAAATCTTGGCGAGTGCTCCACGTGGAGCTCTGCCAACACTCTGCATTAAACAGTCACCCCGGTGCAGGAGCAGCCCAGGGAACGCCAGGGAAAACAGCACCTGCAAGTGTTCTGCAAATGGCATGGGCTATGGAGGGGGTGGAAAAAGGATGTAAATGGGCAAAATATGATGAAAAATGGCTAGCAGCCACAGGCAGGCAAGACATATGGGCAAGCTTTTCTGCTTAAGGGGACAAGTTAGTGGAACAATTCCTCTCTTCCTTTCATGCATACATAAGAATTAGAGCTGTTAAAATTCCAAAGAGTGAGAAATGGGCATTTTTTCTAAACAAAGAGTATTTTGAAAAATGCTGCTTTTTTTTCACGTTGTTGCCATTTTGCCCCTCAACATTTTCCACCAGAAGACTGACTAAAAAAGTAGAAAGAAAACCTGGAAGACAATTATATTTCTTTAGCCAGCTGGACAGGTACCAGCAAAACCAAATAAACAATCATATCAAGAGGCAGTTCATAATGTAGTTTAAATTCACATTTTCATCAATAATGCTCCTGGTTCATATTGAAAATATTTTCAGTTGAAAAATTTCCAGCAAACTCTAAAAATGGTGTTGAGGGCCTGATTCTCCCCATAGGGTGGTGAAACTGTTCTGTGGAACTCAAGTCCCCTTGCATAAAACTAAGCTGAATGCTCCTTGTGTGCTACTACATCAGCTTGCGGGTTAATATATGAAATTCCTCAATAGTGGCAGACCTTGTGAAATGTCTTGCCATGTATAGTAACAAGACAAATAAATGTTCAGGTATGGTTATGAGCCAAAAAGGAAGCAAATGCAGAGTAATCTTTCTTTAACACCAATTTTATAACTCCGCCTCACCCCCAACCCCAGGTAACAGCTGAAGAGGGAGACCAGCTTTCAGGAAAAAGTGAACTCAGTCTCAAAGGCAGAAAAATTCTAAGAGCTATAAATTATGAAAATCAACAACTGGTTTACAGAAAGCCAAGATGTTTGCAAACAAAATTTGTGTCCTTGCTTTCCATTCAGTCCATAGTGGGAACGGGCTGCCCCCATCTGACCCTTGCCTAAATAATGTCCACTTCCATAGCAGGGTTGGGAGGAACAAAGGAGGAAAACCATAAGACTCCTCCCATCCACGCAATAACATCCTCACGAAGGCAAGACGTAGAGTAGCACGATGGCAACAAATGGTGAGAGATCCCTTTCTCTCCTACATTAACACACAGGCAGCTGATATTAGCACCAGCATGCATCTGTCTGGTGAAGCTCTGGATGGCATCCACAGGAGATCATCGATTGTTTCATTCAAGCAAGTCATGTCAGTGGGACCATGAGTCAGGCACAATGTGGAGGGGTACATCCCAGCTTTCTGCCTCTTCCTGCTGCATGCCATCAATTTGGTTATGGAGCAGTGTTTAGAATCCCTTTAGTGCTGGGTAACTGCTACAATGAGTCACTAAAGTGACTGAAATAAACTGCGTGTGCTTCTTGTTGCTGTAAGGCTCATGGTTGCTAGTTGTGTATGACCTTGCAGTGTGCAATCCCTCATTTGCTCTGAGATGCTGACTCAGTGCCAAGACCAGGATGAGTCAAATGCATTATTGCAGTTGCCCTAACTTCTGTAGATTTGGAAAGCAGCTATTCCACAATGCCTTCCACCCCCTCACAGCAGACATCTGCATTTCTTCTATATATAGAGCAGAAAGAAAGCCTTTGAAGGAAGGAAGAGCACTGGCATAGTGAGCAGCTGCAGGAACTCGTGCTGGGAAGCTCCCCTTTACGTCATCAACTACTCTGGATCTCTGCAGGGAGTCCTTGGTTGCACTTCTCTGATGTCACAGGGGATTGTAGCAGCACTGGTTGCACCTCTGGTTTTCCACTTGTGGCCAGCAGTGGCCTGAGGGGTATTGTCTTTCACTTGTCTTGCATCAAGATAAAGTTTTTGTGTATTGTTTTTTTAATTTTTAAAAATTTTTTAACTGTAAGGTTGAAGTACATTAGGCAGCATGCTTTCTAGATTCCTCCCCTGGCTTTGGTAATTCTGTAATTGTTACTTGGGGTATATGATGCCCTGCTTATAAAGGGAGGATATATTCTTTTCTTTCACACAAGGCAATCCTAGCTCCTATAAAGACTCTAGCATGAGACTTTCCATGAAACAAATTCCCTATATACTGGACCAGAATCTCAGACAAGAAACAACACAGGGCAGAGCAACCTGTAGCTGTGGTTATCTGTGTTGTTTCATGCAGTGTACCACTAGACATGGTCAGGGACTGCCTCAGTGCAGCAGTGAAGTGAGAGAGTCCTCCCACAGAGTGCTGTGGTGCTGCAAGGCCAAGGGGAACCTCCTCCACTTCCATAGCCTTCTTCCAGAGGGTCCAAGTTTCTTTGTTAACAGAAAAGCAATTGCAGTCATGGAAATCTGGAGTGTAACTGTGGTGGTTCTGATTAGATTTCTTGCAAAAAGAGGCTGCATGGAGGCATTTTAGGAATGGAGGAATTAAAGGACCATTTTACTGGTCTACCTAAGGAGGATTTAAAAATCACACTTGATTGACAAGGCACTCTTTCAAGAATATCGCTGATAACCCAAACCAGTGAAAACCACTTTTGAAGTCTCTGGAAATTAAAACATCTCTGCTTTATTGCACCAGTCCACCACATTGCTTTTAACATTCAAAAAATCTCTGAATTTCCTTAACCAATTTGTGAGATTTTTACTATTTTTGTGATATATTTGTTATTTTTTAACCTAAATCTTCAAGACAGCTTTGCTGAGAAAATTCTAGCACACAGAACAGCTTCATGAAATTAGAATGGCCATCAGGAAATAACAAATCTACAAGGCTTTAAATAATGTATGAAACTCTGTTTCAAACTGCCTTTGACAATGCAGTGATAAGACAGATCATTTGGGGATTTAAGCCTCTAAATATTTTTCAAAATTTTAGCTTATGGAAAACACTCAAATCTGAAATACGTCATTTGAGGGGGTTTTTTATGCATGAAAAGAAATTGATTTGATGTTTGCCAGAACAAAAATTACGTTATCTTCAGATAGTTACCAGGAAAGAAAGTCTGAATTAATCAGGGAAATTAATCCAGTGAATTTTATTGGCACAAAATGTCATACCTGTTGAACTGCTCTCACTCATGACAGCCAAGAGTGAAGCCTGGTCTTTCTGTCCCATGCTTGTGTGTTGCACAAACCTGCAGAGCACTGCAGAGCACTGCCCCAGGTGTCACACAGGAGGTCTGGTGCTCTAGCACAGACCAGGGATGTCTTCTGAGGAAATGCACTGCCCAGCTCCAGGCAAGGAACCTGGTCTATTCTCCACCTGCCTACTGATGTGGGTTCTCAAAGTAAGTGGTCCAAGAAGGTGTTGGGAATAAGAGACTGGATTGGTTTTGTCCTTTCTTCAGTTTTGGGAGCTGGAGGGGTGTGCAGCAGGATCCAAAGGACCTGAAGGCAGCCTTCAGCAGCTGGGGCAACTGCTGGCAAAGGTAAAGCTACCTCACGTTCCACTGCCAGCCTGTCACCAAATGTGCTTACAAAGGAGTTTTCAGCTTTCCCAAACAGCTGCTTTTCAGGATGCCAACCCTGAGACAAACCTTTTATCTCCAGGGAGCCGGACCTCTTGTCTATAGGGATTTCTCCCTTTGGTCCTGTGTCTGCCTGGCCAGCTTGTTTGTTAATGTTCACTTGGGGTTTGTTAATGTTCAGAAGGGGCTGAGAGTCATTAGCTCCCTTTGAACTCGCTATGAATAAAAATAATTTAGCATCACAAGCCTGAGATGATTTTGAGGGAAATCCTGGCATATTTCAGGCAATTAAATGAATGGGCTGTTATTGGGTCTTTTGTCCAATGGATGCATAATTTTACCACCTGAACAGGATCCTTCTCTTTTCTCGCCTCTTTAGGCACATGCCCTGCTCCACTAGAAAGGAAGGACTTAGAGAGAGGTGAGGTAGAAATTGCTGACCCTAGTAAAAACCTCCTGATGTTTCCTAGCATCAGCGAATACTTTTTGCAGCTTCAAACTCTCCCAGATTTTGAATAAGCAGGCTTGAGATTTCTCCCTGGTGTCTCTCTCAGCCTCAGTTTTGGGCACGGAAATTTCATAGTCAAAATAATTCAACTGTTTCAGAAAACAAGAACCAGCATTGAACTGAGCCTCAAAATAGAATAAAATTGGAAAAAGCGTGGGAAAGTTATGATACAAAGAAATGGGCAGAAGTATAGGAGCCAGCAAGGACAGTAAGTGGAAAAGTGAGTATGAAAGAAATATGTATGCCCAGATACAGAGCATAGGATCTGAACTGAGTGCTAGCATGCTCATAAAGTGAAAATAAATTGTGTTGCCAGTTTCCTAGTATATGTCCAGGAGTTATTTCATGCAGTCTTTTATCAAACTTGTGCAAGGTGACTTGCAGACACAAAGGGGTAGGCAATAAAGGAGCACTGTCCCATCATCATCTCTTCCTAATTGCATTTGAGGGAACATTAAATAATTGTGTCTTTTGCTAGTAAAACACATATCTGCTCTAAATATATTCGGTTTTTAAAGTCTGTTTAAGTGGGAATGGCTACCTGCTTTTTGAAGGTAAAAATCATTATAGATGTGCAAACTATTAATTTGGTTTTAGCATGATTTCAGATATTTTGGGGACAATTCCAATATGCAGACCACCTACAAGATTTGAAAAAATAGGGAACAATCACATGGAAGACTGAAAAATTCTGTTGAGAAAGCACTGAAGAGAAATCGTTTTCTTTTTCCTGACTGAGAACAACTTATATTAGTTTTCAAATTATTTGCTATTATCTCAAATATTAAGATCAAAATTTTAATCTGAAAGCTCTTACAAAGTTTTATTCCACAATATAATCTGGACAGCTGTCAATAGAGGTTTTTTAGATTAGTATTTTCTTTTAAAGTCTCCTTTCTCCCCTTTACTACTATATTTTATGTGTGCTCTACATATAATAGGTGTTTGTACTTGTACGGGTGGAGATGAGTCCCTTCCCTCATTACAGAGGAAATTCCTCTTGTTTATGTTCATCGTATTTTACTTACATTGGAGTATTTTCATGACTTCACCCCTTAGCACAAAGTCCTTTCTCTTAGCATGAATCAAACCCTTTATTTTTTTAATCCCTCATGACATTGAGCAAAGTCATTTCACTAAATGTAAGATTTCTGAGAAAGAAAATATTCCAAATATTTATTTTTAAGAAAAAGCTTTTTATAAGAATGAAGGTTATCTGAAAGGATATCTGGAAGGATTGCTGTGAAAGCACCTGTAAAAACACCTGTGAAAGCAAAGTCCTTAAGCAACCTTTGTTAAATATGCTGTTAATGTGCTCTCTCCTTGTGGGTAACACATTGACACTCCTAGGATAAGAAACCTTTTTCCTTCACCTTTTGTTGTTTCTGTGTTAGCTAGACATCCTACAAATATAAATTTGCTTTTCTTGACACCACTCTCAGGATTTCTATTGATATGAACGTACATTGAAGAGATTAGAAGAAACACAGGGTCATAGAAATTGCCAAGGTAGATTAAATCAGAGGCCTATGTAATTCATTGCCAGCAAAAAGTATTAGATAATCCACAATCTTTAGGTAACATTTCTACCATGAAAAGTTGATGTCTGAGATCTAGCTTGTAAAACAAATTGGATGAGAATTGTGACCTCTTTTTTTGAAATGACAATCAACATGTAAACAACCAATATTTTTGAGGAGGATATTCTAATGTACAAATTTTTAAATATGAAAGCCTCTTGAAAGAAGGTATTACTTTTTTAAACACAAACACACATATCATTCTTCATGTTATCAAGAAAATGACAGCTCTTTTCATTGGCATCTAGTACGTTAGTTTTGTTTCATATTTTACATGAAAATTTACATAAAAAATTAGTTTTCAGTTCTTAGCAATTTAGTATTTCTACCAGGAAAAAATATGTGGAAGCTTTTAATAAAGGCTGTTCCTAAATGTAGGCTCCATTACAGTTTTACCATCTTGAAACATTTTTCTTTTCATTATTTTTGCGGAGGTTGCTGCGTGCACCTACAAGGTGGAGTACACAGTACAATCTTGTAATTAGCTGGAGAGAAGGAGAAACTAACCCAGAGGATATGATACAACACACCTGGGACAAAAAGCTGTTCTTTAGATGTAAAAATTTCACAGAAATTGAATCAGTGCAGTCTGCCTTGTGCTTTCCATGTCGTGCTTTCCATGCATCTCCAGATATAGAGAGATTTTTTGAAAAAAAATTAAACTTTTTTTTCATTCATAGTTGTTTTTATTTGGTTTAATTTTTTTTTTTTTAATACATCACTCTAAGTATCATTCTAAAGAAGGTAACAAAATTCAATCAAGCCTTGACATTTTAAGCCTAAATTAATACTTTCCATTTTGATTCAGGCACACAACCTTTCCACATAGTAGAAGCAAATATTCTAATAATAAAAATAGCCACTTTCTATACCAAAATTATTTTCTCTTTGTAGCTATCAATGACTCTTCTACCTTCTGTCAAGTTTGATTAAGGATTTTAAAAATTGATAGGAAGGCATAAGAGCCTGCAGACAAATATGGACAGCATATTTAAGTACATCACCTTGTCTTTATAAAGGAAATGATTAAAAAATAAGATTTCTTTTATCTTAATAAATAACTCACACAGCCTGATGTGTTTGGTATCAGTTCTTCAGGAGACATACTCACATACAGAACAGCTTTTTACTGTAGAAGTGTACCTCCCAAATTTCACATGCCAAATAAACTAAAAAATGCCTCACAAGTTTTTGACTTTGGTGGATCCCTGAGAAAGAGGTGTTTCTCATCTGCTGGCAAGACATATTTGTCACATTTCAGGCAAGAGTATCTGACCATGTTTTAGTTATCTATTCATTTGCTTGCCAGAAAGAACAGATGATGTTAATCACAGCAATGATGGAAGAGAGCATCCAAAAAGTCCACATGGCTTTTGATTAAAGCATGCTAGATAGTGTTTTATCTTCAAGGGTTTTGTTGTTGTCACAGATCCCTGCAGGGATGCCCCTAATACAGCTGTGCTTTTTCACCAAGTACTGTATATGGTACACTAACTCTCTTGCTGTTGTTTTTTTATAGCTCTTTTTCTATTTTTGTTCAAATATATTACTAGAAACAGCACAACCCCCAAAATGTACCACCCCATCCAGAATGTGTCAAATGCCTTGCTCAGGCAAGCTCCGCTGGCAGCACTAACAGGACTCTCAGAGGCACTAAAATTTTCTTGGTCAGTGCAGAGAACAGAGTCCAGCTTCACTGGAGGGTGGGACTGTGGCCACTTGGAAGTATTGGCATAAGGGTAGAGTGACTGAAGGGCATCACCCCTGAATGCTCACAATTACCACCAAAAGAAATTAATGCTCGTTTAATCCCAAGTTAATGATGTGAAGGATATCACCTGCCTGGGTTGAGGGAACAGGTGAAGATGTATCAGAGAAAGGAAACTTTGAGGGTTTGGGATTCACACAGAAACCCATCACAGACAAGTGTGAAGCTAGAACACTCTAAAACTGCAGCTCAATGACTACATCAAAATTCTGGCTCTTTCTAAAGAAGAGGTTTAATACAAAATCAATCTCTCTGAGTAATCTTTACTGTGATTTGTCTTTACACACGGACAAAACTGACTTGGAAACTGTGTTGAATTGTGAGGTTGAAGAGTGAAACTATTGGTATCACAAAAATTTCATGTTACTCCAAAAAACCCTCTGATTAAGAAGAGTTGAAGAAGGAATTTTTGGTCGAGCTGGTCTAGGGGAAGCTGTCCCTGCCCATGGCAGGCATGTTGGAGCCAGGTGATCTTTGAGGTCCCTTCCAAACCATTGTATAATTCTGTGTATTTCCTGGTACCAAATGACAGGAAAAATGAGGTGGCAGACAAAATTCAATGTCAAAAAAGGCAAACTTACACATGTTGGTAGAAACAACCTTATACATGTTGTGTACACCAAAGCATAGTCATGAAAATCAGCTCTTGCTCAGCAAGAGAAATGGATGCAAAGAGCTGTGTGCCAAATGTCAGCATCATTGCAGTGCTCAGGTCAGTTGAAACAACAAAGAAATGATAGAAAAGAAAGGGATAATAAGAAAGGAAATTGTGTGCCACTGTGTGTATTCCTGGTGTATCTACATCTTAAATTCTGCAAATAGTTCTGGTTGTGTCACTTCAAATGTGACCAAGCAGAATTACAAGTTTTTCAAAGAAGATTGGCAGTGCCCTTCCCATGAGAAGTAATTACATAAACTGCAACTCTTCAGGTTGAAAAAGTAATATTGGTAGAAGGAAAATATGATTTTAAGTCTATACAATTAAGAATGAATGGAGATACTGAACAAGAGACTGATTATTCATTATTTTTCAGGATGCAAGAACTAGGAAGAACCAAATAAGATTATCATGAGGAGGTTGAAAATAAACAAAAGGAAGTGCTTTTTCAAATAAGGCATAATTCAGTTGTGGAACTCTTTGCGAATATCAAAAGTACAAGTGGATTCAAAGGCAGAATGAAGACTTTCAATGAAAAATCCATCAAAAGCTATTAAACACAGTGAAATGATTACAACATACAGCTCACCAAGTCTCTGAAATGCAAATTGGTGGGAATAGCAAGGGTACAAGTTAAAGTATCATTCTGTATTTGCCTTGTTTCCATGACTTCTTCCATAAGCACACTTTATTTATTCTTGTAAGAAATGGGATGCTGGAGTAAATGCACTTTTGAGCTGATCCTGCACAGCTGTTCTGTGTGTAGTATATAACTCAAATTTCACTTAAGCCAACAGGGTAATTTCGTTGACTTTAATGGGAGCTGAATTAGGCCCTCTGAGAGAATGAGCCGTGAATCCGATGTTTTGCTAAGGATGTGAAAGCTAAACTTGTTAGATTGGTAGAAGCAAATTCAAAGGAAACAACAGTTGCCCAAACCACTGAGCACCTGGAATTCACCTGCAAAGAGAGACCACTATGGGGATTCATTTTAAAACTGTATGCAAAATCTCTTAAGTTCATGATTGATCTATTCTTGAATTTAAGTGACTGGTCAGCTGACTGCTTTTGCTCTCTTGAGTGGTAGCTGATCTGTTTTCATGACTGTTCATCTGAACTTCTAAAATGTACAGTCAATTCAAGGTCAGCCTATAGTTTTATTGTATTAAGATGATAATAGATACGGCCAAACTACAAACATGTCACCTCTTTTTCCCGAATTATTTGCTTTCCTGAGACACTCATTAGTAAGTGCACAATTAGATCAATATTATTTGATTTTCTTTACTTTTAGAGAAAGAAGAACTCTTTTAGGAAACAAGTCATGTATCTGCAGACAGATATGTCCTTAAAAGAGAAAGAAAATAAAACCAGACCAGAATAATTATTTTAGGAATGTAACCCACAAAGTTATTGCTTCAGTCATACTACCACGAATAAGCTTTTTACCGAAGACAAATTAAATACCGGTGATGTACTAGCATGGATAAACATAGAATTGTCTGATGAAAATATTTATTACTTGAAAGAACAATTTTTTAATCTCCAGGAAATGTTGCTTTGCATAAGTAAGCAAGTTCTCAAGACATCTCATATCCAAGGGCTGTAACATCGCATTTCTGTGTGAGATTCACTGTATGCTATGTGGGGAAGAGGAAACAATTCCTTCCACTGCAGTACCCTAAAAATGTAAAGAGCAATTTGGGTACCTAGCGTAGGCATTTAATATCAATTGAGATACTCTATGGTAATTCAAGATACATGCATGATGCTGACAGCTTTGACACAGGAATGATGGAGGACTCTCACCTTACAGAGTTTCAGTACTGCAGGGCACCTCAAAATGTATTAAGGACACATATTTAGATATTTCATTATTTGCCTAGGTTTCAAATGTAAGCAAGCTGTAAGGGCTCTCCCAATGGAGAGTAACATCTGTGTTCCAAAGGCAGTTCATCTCAGCCTGTGGCATCATTTTCACAGAAGTTACACCTGCCACTTGTGGAAGGTTTCCTTTCTCTGCAGAGAGAAGATTTTAATGCAACTGACTAATTCAGGCTTGACTCCCTGCTCTTCTTTAGCCAGTTCCAAGAGAGGTCAGTCCTGCAGGGGGACCATTGCACTATCACAAAGCAAATATTAACCATGTAAAGGAGTTTTGTTCCCTGAGCTCACAACAAGCTCTAAGGACTTAATGTTAAATGTCTCTCTTGATGCATGAATGGAGTAAGGGGACTGAAGTGACTTAACCCAGTCCACTTGACAGGCTACCAGCATAGCTAGCAATGCAGTCTCTGCTTGAGAACAGCTAAATATGGTATATAAAAGCTACTTCATCCTAGTACTGAATGGTTAGTAACCTGGCTCAAAACAAAGATAAAGCTAATTAGATTTGTTTCATGCTTAGTCAAATATTAACTATAACTAATATAGGTGAAAGAATTAAGCTTCATAAGCATGTTTATTATAGACAAATGCAGGAAACTGAATGGGAACTAAGAGCAGTGGGTTTTACCTTTATTGTCTGGACTTACTGGGGAGGTGTCAATACAAGTCACCTCAACCAAGTATCACAATGAAGAGAGGAAATTCATTACTGTCAGAAGGGATTTTATTAACTTGACTGCAGTCTTCCACTGCTCAGTAGAATGTCTTTATAGGGAGGTATGGCAGGGTTTCTGCACTCTGGGAACACCTGGATCACCCAAATACAAAGGAAACTCTTTTGTTATTTTTTTAAATTACATCCTGTAAAACGAAGGCTGGGATAAGTGAGAAGATCTCTGAGTAATAAAAATATATTCTTCAGTTTTACATTGATTAATCGTTGCTCTGTTTTGAACTTTTGTATTTTAATACACAGTAAGAAAGATGTTTTCAAAAAAATCTCTTTATTTTTTAGAAGAAAAGAAAGAGAAGGATGTGTTGGAAAATGTAATTTTTAAACAGTGGGTGCACATAAAAAACCATACTGTGTCTGTTACAGAAAAAAATATTTACTATGCATAGAAGTCTCAATATGAATATGCATGGAGGTGATATGTACATGACAAAAGTGTTAATACTTCCATCTGAAGTTCCAAGAGGTGTCAATATGATATCTACATGCAGTGTGTGCCATATTTTTACCAATTTGGGGTTTACTAAATGTATTCTTTGAATATATTTATACATTGCTCAAAAAAAGAGAGTATAATCTCATTTCTCATGTGTCTATGTATGTTTTTATTTACCTGCACCCACATGGGCAAAATTATATCTCACATATTCTCAAAGAAAATTATATAGACAAATTAAAATTCCTGAAAAGGAAAATATGTGGCTTTTATTTCCCTATTCCCTTTTCTCTTAAAAAAAAAAAAAGAAAGAAATAAATCCTGTCTATAAACTTAATAATTTTGAATTAAATTGCCAGTCAATACAAAGTATTTTAGATAAAAGGTTTTTCAAAACTTCTGCAAAAACCAAACTATGTCCTATGTTCTCCAAACTTAATTAAAACCAAAACCAACAACAAATTCTCCAGTTCTAAAAACTGAGTTGAAACATGACCTGGCATAGTCCTTTTGAATTCAAAACTTGATGGCTAGAATCACTCCAGAGTTCCCAACAGGCTGGGAAAACCTGAACAGCAAAAGTGTTGGCTGTCCTTTATTTCTTGAGTTTTCCAGCTGTTGAGTTCTTCTGGGTCCATCTGTCCTTCTTGGCAAATTTTTGGCATTTAAATGCCCCCCGGGGTAATAGATGAGACATGTTTTCTTATGCATCTGGAGTCTCACTGAGATGGTGATGCAATATCTCCATGTTTTAAAAATAATTTTATGCTTATACATTCGTATTTGTGCAAACAAACAGTTCTTAAACTCAGTTTTTCTGCAAGCCCAGAAGCCCATACTACTGCACACCAATAATGGGCTTTGCCAGCTCTGAAGACAGAGTGGAGCTCCTGTGCTGTTCTGATGCATCAATATGTAAGTACTCAATTGACAGCTGGATTAGTGCACAGCATGCGTTTTCTTCTTTCTGAGTATTTTTTTTTTAATTCAAGGGTAAATGTCAAAACAATGCTGTAAAACCAATTAAGGGGAAAGAAAACAAGATTAGAGGTGCTACTTGAATTATTTATTGTTGTTCACAGTTGCCAAGTCTTTAAATAAGTACTTAATAGACCTTACTGTAACTCTCTGAGCAATACAGTAATTTATTTAATGCACAGTTCAGCAGTTTCTTAACATTCAACTGAAATAGTCCATATAGTATGTTGTGAGCCTTTGTGAAGCCTCCTAAACTTGGACTGTTCACCATTTAAGAGAGTCTTCATGCAGACTTATATTTATTAATCTCATTCAATAATGTGATATATTAAACACGTATTGATCTCTGTAGAGGGAAATATTAGGATTTATTGACCAAAAAGAATAATTCTGACCAATTTAAAGCCAACTTCAATACTTATCTAGAGGGGAGATAAATCTCGTTATTCAGGAAAACAAGAGGCTGTTATGTATATACTGTTGTTTATTGCTGGTGCTTTAACCACAAATATCTGGAAATCACCCCTCCGTGGATTTGAATTTCAGGTATATGACCTTTTCATTGATATTAATATGATAGAGGGGGGAAAATATTGATAGAACTTGGAAAAAACATCTTTCCTAACCTTTGCCCACCAACATTTCCAGGGAATAAAGTCAGAAAGCATTTACTTTTAAAAATTAAGAGACTAGTCAACACAGCCACAGATTTACTGATTTGTGGTCTGCTAAACTCAGGAATCTTGAAGTGCAGACACAGCTCAGCACTGTTCAGCAGCCTCCTGAGTGTATTCATGAAGGCTGCATGTGAATCTTGTGGGGGTGAAGAGGGCAGCACACCCCGGAGTACAGAGGAGGGCTCTGGATGAAGCTGGGACACACACTTCCTTATGGGGCATATGGGATCCACAATTTCACACAAACAGCGCCACCAACTTATCCCAGGTACAACAGGAGCCTGTTCTCCTGGAATAGAACCTGTTTCCTATCCATAAAACCATTCCATTTGTAAACGATTGCTTATACAGGACCTGTGGCTACGATGCGATGCAGGAATCCAAGCATTACGTATTATAGACTTAAACTATTTCTCCACATCACACAGAGGATAAATTCATCAGGGCTTTACCCTCTACACTGCCATGCAAATCAGCCTATGGAAACAGAGGATGCAATATCTGTGAGGTGCTCAGATTGTATGGGAGGTTGCCCTTCTCACAGCTAACAGAAGTTTCTGGCGGTGAAGCGGGAGAAGTTCTGGGTTTGAGGGAAGACTGTTTTTGATGCCACTATTTGACTATTTGAGCTGTAGGTGTCTTACTCTCTAAACATTTGGGCTGAGATCCAAATCTTTATCTGTACATGTGCCTGCTTGAAAAATAGTGTCAGGCACTCATTAGCAGTAACCTACTACTTTTGAAATTGACACCATTTACCTACAGGAAATTGTCTTTTTGAAATAGTACTATGTACTGAACCATTCTGAGATAATTGCTCCAATTAAAAAATACATGGGGCATTGCTGTGCACCTCAGGATGGAAACTTTATTGTGCTGTGAAAAAAGTCAATAGGAGTTCAAAGTATTCAGCCACCTGCAGAACTGGTGATAGAGAGCCAAAAAATTTGTAATTCATGCTGGAAAAAGAAACTGTTCTACAAGCAGATACAGTGTTGAACAGGATGAGAGTTTTAGCTTTGTTTCTTCTCCTCCCCCACCCTGTCTCCTCCTCTTCCAGCTTCCAAAACAAAAAAAAAAGGAAAAAGAAAAAAAAGAAAAAAAGAAACGATGAATTTCTTATGTCTTTGAGTATTGCTGAGCTCTACATAAATAGGAATATGCTCGCTGTAGGGAAACAGTGAGATTCAACTATTCCCATTAAAATGCTAATTACAGTCCTTTTATAGATCCGTTGGAGAGGATTTGGGGAACAAAAATAGCACCCAGAGATTATCACTGAAAGAAAAAAAAATCAAAGAAGAAAACATGACTTTAAAAAAACTTGCTTCTAAATTTAGAAGCCCACTAAAGTGAGCCTAACCATTTATTCTCCCTGGAGCTGCTCCATATATTAAACTGATACTGAGAAATCATGAATTCTTATACTTAAAAGCACAGCTCGCTATTTGGATTATTGTACTTCCATTTATTTTGTGTCCTGTCCAAGCTATCACTGACAACTGGAAAGAAAGCTCTCCAGTCCTTACTACGGTCCTTACTACATAGAAATAAATATTGTGGAGAAACACCATTAAGCAATACAATCTTAAAATTACCTGTTATTAAAAACAGAGCACTATTTTTTTAGAGGGAATATATTACTCAGCTGTAAAATAATATGTTTGCCATTCACTCTAATGTTTCAGCATTATGATTCAATCTTCTAAAAAGCTGACATTGAAAATAACGGTGTAATAAACCAATTTATCATAATGTGTAAAAGAAACTACTGGAATAAATTGGAATAACCTTTCAAAAACTAGCAGCTTTTAAAAGTATTAATTTCTACTCCAGATAATTGGAAAAGACACCTGGGTGGCCAAGCAATATTTTTTATGGGATTGCCCTGTCAGGGACTCAGATTGTCTTCAGAGTCAGGAGCGATCGTTTAGCACTAAGTGACAGTGAATCTTGCAAATGGGTCTTCCTGGATGCTGTTTGCCATAAATTACCAAACTGAACTCCCCTTCAAGGTCAACCATAAAAGAAGGCAGATATCAAATGGCCTTCACAGACACCCAAAGTAGTCTTCAGGCTTCACATAAGCAGGTACTGGTTATGTTGGATCCTATAAAAGTGACTTAATAGACAGACAATATAAATTATTATCAAACTTTGAAGATATTCTTGGGAACTAAATAACACAAGAACATAACTGGAAGTTGTAGTTCATAGGAATAAGGACTAACACAAGTTTCTCCCCATTACAGAGCAGTATGTGCAATGAAACTAAATTAATACTGTGAGAATTGAAGTATCAACATGTTTCAAAGCACACATGCAAAAAAAAACTTCGTGAAGGAAAGTAAGACATCCTAAGTCTGTCAACTTCTTTTACCTTTTGCCTTTCACAAAACCTCTTGTCATATTTTTCTCATGACCATCTGTGTTTACATAAGTATTGTTAGTTCCAGTATTTCTCCTTTGAAGTCATAATTTTGGATTAATGAAAGTTTAGTCAGTAGGGTTTATAAAAGCAACCAGTAGTGGCATAAAATTGTGCTACAAAAGTGATTTTAGAAAAGCTTTTTCCTCTGAGAGAGAAGGAATGGTTATAAACAATCTGATGTCTTGAAATGACAGGAAGTTCTTTGTTGTCTTTTTTGTCAACCCTTTTGCTCCAACATGGTATCTGTGTGTTCCAACAGTAACAAATGTTAATTCACATTGACAAAAAGCGTAGGCAAGATTCATGACCTGACCTCTTTCGTGGTATCTGCATTTAAGCAGAGCTCCCTGTCACTCCTCACTGGAAAGTCTGGACTGATGCTGTGTTACGGAGCACCATCTTCAGTGCTGCTTGCTTGAACTTCTACTGCCATAAAGACAGAGAAGTCATGCTCAATACCCTGTGTTTTTGGAAAGGCAGGGAAAGCAGGAGGGTGTGAGGAGGCTAAATGAGTGGCACAGTGCAGATAGCACCTGCTGCAGGGACGCCAGCAAGCCCATGGATGCCATGGGGCCAGAAGGAGCACTGAGCATCATTGAATTGTAAAATTGCTTAGTTTGGAAAACACTTCTAGGGTTGTTGAGCCCAACCATTAACCCAGCACTGCCAGGTTCACCACTAAACCATATATCCAAGTGCCACATCCACAGAGCTTTTGAATATTTCCAGGGATGGTGATTCCACTTCTTCCTTAGGAAGCCTGTTCCCATGACTGACCACCCTTTTGGTGAAATAATGGTTTCTAATATCCAATTTAAACCTTCCCTGGTGCAACTTGAGGCCACTTCCTCGGTCCTGTTGTTAGTTGCCTGGGAGAAGAGGCTGACTCCACCTCTCTACAACTTCTTTTCAGGAAGGTAGGTCTCTCCTGAGCCTCCTTTTCTCCAGGCTGAGCAATCCTCATTCCCTCAGCTGCTCCTTATAAGACTTGTGCTCCAGACCCTTCACCAGCTTCATTGCCCTTCTCCAGACATGCTCCAGAAAGCTGTGAAAGGTGCTTCAACCCTTGATGTGTTTTGGTTCATGTCATGCACTGGGATATCACAATCCCATTATAACCCTTTGCACTGTCCTCTTTCTACTTCACTGAAATGTATCCTCATGCGATCCATCCATATGCTTTAAACAATTCCGTATTGGCGTGCTGCAGCCTATCGGAAATCTTTCAGGAGCTGCTGCAGTGCACAGAGCAAAGCTTCAGCTAATGCAAACTGCTGGCATGTTTTTCAGAAGCCTCTCAAAATGAGAAATTCTTCTTTGCATACGTTATACTCTTTAACCTTAAAGCAGCAACAGACCTTATGTTAAAAATAATTAAAAATAAAAGTTTGAGGATTTATGGAGTGAACTATGCCACCTCAGCCAAATATTCCCAACAGCATTCCCGTCATAACTGTGTCTTACTGCTAGTATAAAAACAGCGCTTCTTTAAACTGAACTTTTGATAGTTTAACAATAGTTCTGTAAGAGCCCATGAAAGGATAGAAACTTTACTGGACAAAGCAAAGGCTTTTGAACTCCTGTGGTTGCCCATATGAATTAGATGACTTAGAAAGTTTCATACAGTGTATGTACCTTTCCTTGCTCTGCAGTGCTGCTTTCCTCCTTCCCTCCCTGTTCAGTGAGCCTGTCCTCCTTGTGCTGTGATAATACATTTGTGTCTGCTGTGACCTCTGGAACTGAATAGCTGTTTCATATAATTGCAAAGCTACCCCACTCTTTCCTACTAGCTTCACCTCAATCCTGAGAAATGAAACAAAGAGAAATTCTCCTCACAGCCGCTCTTCAGTGAGCTCAGATGTCTGAGCCACAGCCAAAACTAGGTCAAACAGCCCGTTTCCACATCACATACTGACCTCTTAACAATTTTGCTCTGTGATATTCCTAGTGGGTCTTAGCAGAAACATTTACAAGAAATGAGAGGGATAAAATCCTCTCCAACACTTTCTCTAATTTTAAAATAAATTGGTGACATAGTTTGAAGTTCAGTCTAAGGATGTGCTAATTATACAGGGAAAAATCTAATTAACCGAATCAGGAAACCCATAGCAACTATTGTCACATTCTTGTATGACAGAAACATCAATCTGGCAGTCACTGGAGCATACGCTCAATAACTGCCTGAACTCAGATCCTTTTTCTTCAAGACCTGCAAAGTTAAAATGAGATACCAGCTATGACAACAGTTCAACTTCACAGGCCATATTGCATGAAGCAGCATTTCCTTCTCTCCTCTTTTTTTTTAATCTAAAAAATAAATAAATATATAAGAAACCTCCCAAACAAAATGCACTTAGCATACTTGTAGGTTGAAAGTGTTGAAATGTTATGAAAATTATATTCCCTGAGAGTGAAAGGGGACGAATTTGTAACATAATGGAATATATATTTTTTTCTTCCTGCAGCAGTTAATACATTACACTGAAAAAACATGGAATTCCTGACAAAGATAATGGGACATGAAAAGATAGAGTGAGAAAATGCCAGGAAAACAACATCCAATGTGTGTAGGAGAGATGAAATTGCACCACTGATAAAAATGATCACTTCTACTGGAATTTATCTCTTCCAGCGCTCATCACTCTGACTACAGGAAGAAGTTAAAATATTATAGACATTTTGAAGGCTCTTCCTTCTCTGAAAGTATCACTAAAAATAGGAAGAAAAATGCTAGTCTCAGAGGCAGGGAAAGATACACAACTTGTAAATTGTGAAAATGTAAGCCCTATTTAAATAAGTTTGGTACATATGTCTTCCCAAAGCTTTTACATTTAAAAGGATCATCCAAACAATCCCTGGCACAGTTAGCATGGCTGATTAAAGACTAGAGGAGGCTTTTAGGCAAGGTAAGATTTTTTTTTAACCAGCTGATGTAGCTAGAAGGGATACACCAGCTTTCAGGCATAAAAGAAATTCAATACACTTCATGGTGTGAGAAGAATGATGCAGGGCAACACAGTGTTTGGGAGAACTCAAAATTTCCTGCAGGGCTGATGTATGTGTTTCTGATATCCATGAATTAGTGAGCTAACGTGCAAGATACATGTGAAGAAGAGACTACCAATGAAGCAGTAAATTCTCAGCATTGTTTGACATAAGAACTAACAAAAGC
Organism: Monarcha castaneiventris obscurior; assembly: GCA_026261815.1. Classification (NCBI taxonomy): domain Eukaryota; kingdom Metazoa; phylum Chordata; class Aves; order Passeriformes; family Monarchidae; genus Monarcha; species Monarcha castaneiventris. The sequence goes on from JAMPIT010000327.1 coordinate 9,765,437, forward strand.
CCAGTCTGGAGCACTGTAACACCCCCAGTGGAAAAACAAGATCTGAAAGAAGGGTCACTCTGTGGCAAGGAGAGCACAAGGTATTAGGTATAAAAACCTAGGTAGGATATAGCAAATGCAAATGGAGATTGGGCAGAATTTTGAAATAAAAGCAATGAAAATGAGACCGGCTAGACAAGACTTTTCAGGACTGATAAAATGGTAAGGGGAAAAATTTGCTGCAAAAGGAGGTGAACTGTACTAAGTTTTGCCTGAGCAACCACATTCTTCCATGGGATTCCATGGGAAATATCATGCATGACGCACATCTGGTCAGCGACATTGCACTTGGTGTTACCCTTGAAAAGACTCACCCACACTTTCTATGAAGAAGCTGAAGTGAGATACCCTTGTTACCCATGTAAGAGGCTTCACTTAAGGAAAACAGGATAAAAAACCACCACAGGATTATTAATCCGTTTCTGAGTGTGTCTCGATCATAAACTCATTAAACAGGTAATGTCAGAGATGGATTATGTGTTCTATTTCCACTAAGACATAGTAAGGAAAACAGCACAATAAAAGAACACAAATATATATTCCATAGATTAAGGCAGTATTTTGGGTAATGTGTTATAGAAGACACTGTCACAGACTTGGTAGAAGACATTATCACTGTCAGACTATCACTACAGATTGGTAGCACTTGATGCACTTAAAATACCTCATATTACTCACACAGCTAAAAATTTTTTAACTGAGGAGATACTAACTTACATGTGTTAGCAGAAAGTAAGATTGCTGGTCTGCCATGAAAAATACTTTGTTTGCTATAGCAATGGGGTCTGAGTTATTTGTAAGGAACAAACAAATATATGTGACTTAATTTTATAGGTGAAAGATATGGTACCATGACCACTAGAATTATAAATCATTATTTCCATCCTTTCCTTCACTATTTTGGTTTGGTCTGTATGAAAAAAAAAAATCAAAATGAGTGCGTAGGTTGTCTTTGTTGATCATAGCATCCTCTCCTTTGTCATTTTGTCAAGCCTACACTTCTTTGTAACTGAAGGTAGCCTCAGTTTCTTTGTGTTTTATATTACAGATGAACAACCCCCTTTGGATTGTATTGGATTATCAGTTATTCTCTAGAACCTGGGTTCTGAGAAGTATGAAACCTTCTCACAGTAATTTTTAAGACAAATGATGACTTTGCTGCTGAATCCCTGGTGCACAGAGTAGCTACCACTCAGTACCTGAGACATTGCTTTCAGGAGGCACTTCTCACTATGAACTCCAGCACAACAGTTCCTCTTATTTACAACCTAATGAGTAAATAAATGAATATTAGGAAAAGTTTGCTTTAAAACAGTGACTTCTGTAGCATACTAGAAAGAAAAGAAATCTATTAAATCCTTCCTTAATTAGATTAAAGAAATCTGATCCTTGCTGTATGGGCTTGAGCCTAACATACCAATAGAGGACAAAATCAAATAATTTATTAATTGTACCCTACTCCCTGATTTCAGGGCAGGTTCTTGCCAGTCATCAGCAAACCTACAAGTTATCATTTGAGTCATCAGCTAGAGAAAAGTTTATGTCCAAGCAAGTCCATTCCCTCACCTGGACTGATTACAATGATATTATTTTCTTTAAGGTAACAAGGACATTATTCAATATAGGCAGGTAGCAAGGACATTATTCAATATAGGCAGGATCCCTCATTCCTTAATGAAGACTTAACTCTTAATCTCTTGTCAAAGAGCTGTTAGGTTTCTTCTCTAATGCTTACTGTTGTATCACATCTCCCAAGATAGTTTTTTCACAGGGTAATCTCCCTGGAGATAACTTTTGTTGTGCTGTATACAACACATTAAATTCATTGAGCATTTAATATATTTACTTGTGATTTTTTTTCCAACAGTAAGACAGAACTATGAAGCTCAACACAATATCAGAACATATGAAGCAGGTGTCTTTCAAAGGAACTAAAAGGTCATTAGAAAACTGGAAGCAATGACCAGGTGCAGTAATGCTTGTTTTCTCCTAACCCACACAGGAGGAGGACAGAGGGGAAGGTGAGAGACAACTTTTCTGGTTGACTAGCAATTGGCAATAGAAGGTACTGCTGTGGGTCTTAGTAGGGATACATAGAGCTGGATCCTTGCAGTAATACGTATTATCTGCAATTTTAAGGACTTCAGTATTTAAGTATGCTCTGTAATTTGTGAGGCATATTCTGTTCTTGTTGCCCTGGTATGTTTTGGGAAAAAAATTTAGAACGTGTCCTATAAAGAAAGGTCTCCTGTTTGTGACATTTCTCAGTGCCTTGGCATTTTTATTTTGGTTAGAACTGTTCTTCCCTGTATTGATAAAATAGAGGGTAATGCATCACCAGGAGACAAGACCTGTGGGGTTTCAAAAGAAACATGTGCATTGGTGTACAGGTGACCTAGGTTACAATACAGATGTATTCTATTACCACCAGCTGTGGGCCATTAGCTGTTATCTCCTGCTATCACCCACCCCTGATAACAGACAAGGGGCCAGCAAGAAACCACTGCATGACTCATGGACTTATCTCATCCTATTGGGAGATGCTCCGCCCAGGAGGGAGGAGCCAAGCATTCCCACCTGGATATAACCTGGCCTTGGAACTACCTAAGTTGGCCCTGTCTACTGGGTTCCCAGAGGGCAAGAGCTACCACTGGACCTTCAGCTGGAGACCAGACCTTCCATAGGATCACTGCTTCAACTGAACTACTTCATTTGGACTGCTCCCACCACCCTAACAGGGTGTCAGGTTGTATCTGATTTTGTCAGTGCTTTTTTCCCTTGTATTATTTCACTTATTTTTAGGGTTTTTTTCTTATTAAATTTTAATCCTGACTTGTGATCTCCCACTGGTTTGTTTTCAAACCAATACAATAGGAAAGTCAGTGACAACAGAAATACAAATCTAGTTCCATATGTCCCCCATATTGCCAGTGAACAGGCAAAAGGGACAAGCCATCTTCTTTCATGCTGTTGTCAGATAGATCTAGCATGTTCCCACGTGAGGTGGAAGGGACAGCACAGCCCCTTACCTCAAGAGGGGCCCACATGTGATGCCATGATCATTTTTTTGCCTTTTCTTTTATACCCCTTTTATACCTTTTTATAACTCCTCTATTCTTAGTGTTTCTTAGCCTACATTCTTAAGACTTGTTAGTCAAGCTAGGAGATTAAACATTTTAGAAGCTTCGTAGTTGGGGATCAGAATGTCCCAGACATGAAGGTCCTCTCCTGGACGCATTTTGTAAACTTAAGACAGAACCATCCAGGGGAAGGTTCCTTGGGAGGGGGGCTCATTCTCATTGGGGAATCTTTGACAGATATGCTAATTAGTAAGACTTATAATGTTATACCAGATCTATTGTGGGTGGGCATTCCGGGGTGCATTTCGGTGCATTCCACCTAGACATGGTGCACCTAAGGATCCTTAAAATAAATACAGAGGTAAAATCCCTTTTTCCCTTCTAACTGTGTTTGATTCTTGATTTTAAAACCAGGAAAAGGCATCTGATGCATAACATCTTTGAATGTCCATAAGTAGCTCAGAGACTGATACATAGTTTCCTTTCAACATCATTTTCCAGGGTGTGAAGACAGACTGGGTGTTGTCCTTCAGGGACTCTCATTAAAAAATGCAACATTTTGAACCAAATGAAGGTGCCAAATGACAGGCATGAAGGAAGGAGTTTTAGCCAAGGTGCAGACACATCAGCTCTGGAGTCACTCCCAGAGCCCACTGAAACTCAACAGAAGAAGTCAAAAATTAATATAAAGGGCTGCTGGGAGTAATAGTTAGGGTACTCTGTGCACCACTGTGAGAAACCTCTACAGATCTTCCAGAGTATCACAGAGTTATGAAGGCACATCTCTGCTGCACCAACCACTCCTACAATGGAAAAGTCTTCACACATTTACAGTGAAAAATTTGTCGCATTCCAATAAGGCAACATTTCTGTTTCTGTTCTGATTTTTGTTGAGAAATATTGAGATTCAATCTGGGTTTGTAGAAAAAATTTCCATTGAACTTTGATTCAGGCTTGACATTACTATTAGAAGTATTTTACTAATAAATGTGTATTCAATTTAAAGCAGCTGCAGCCCAGAGGACTTGTTTTAGACACTACTCTCAGAGTGTTCATAAGAAAATGTTGAGAACTTTCTTGGCCCTGAGGGAACAGCCTGGGGTCAATCAACACGTTTTTGCTTTGTCATAATGAACGTCTGGATATTAAACCCCTGTTTTCTGTAGCTGGTCTGCTACAGACTTTTTTCTGGTACGCATAACAGGCTGGACACTCTCTGAGCAATAGCTGACCTGCCTTGTGGAGCATTCAGTAAGGTGCTGAGAAAGCAGGAGACACCTCCAGTGCAGTAGTGGGATGCTCTGGCAGACACTTGGTACATCTTTTACCTGTGCTGCATTGACCCAGATTTCATCGAGAGTCCTATAGTGTAGCTTTAGGTAGAGGGAGCTGAAGTGCCCTGTGTGAGTTTACTGGCCCAGTGCCCGAGTATTCCCTAACACCACCCTGTGATAAACTGGGATGTGATCTACACCTGAAGGAAATTTTGTTTGGCAAAGGCCTGTCATAAAATAGCAAGGACATATTTAATGAAGGGATAAAATTACACAGTGCAAACAGTGAGCAGAATACTGGGTTTCTTTCACTTTTCTTCAAGGACTGAGAGAAGGAATAACAAGCACAAGCGTTTTCAGGGGTTGAATTTGAATGGAACAATGCAGACATTGGACTGCAGGTGATAGGTAAGTTACAGTATCCTAGAAAGGAAACAACTGGGAAGGGAAAGATAGTTCCAATCATAAAAAAGAGAAAGAAAATGATAGTGGATTTTTAAACAACACTTAAATAAATTTTCTTAAATAGTCTAAAGTTTACACAGGTAAGCTGTTTCTTAATTTTCTGTAACAAAAGCCTGTGAATATTTTGTGTTAAAACTTGATTCAGCTACAATGAAAAGAAATCTGGTTTTTTTTTTTCAATTTTGCAAGGAAGACTTATTTGTCTCGCACAGTTTCTAACAGCATGAGTACTTCTCATATTATATATATATGTATATAAAAAAAGATAAAGTAATTGACACTGTCATTGAGCTGAAGCCGTTAGATCAATATTAGCTTGAGAGATCCCATAATTCTTGCAGTTTTAACATTTAAATGACATTGCTGAATATAGAGTGTATCAAATGTAGATGATTTGAGTATTAATTCCTCATTATTGTGGAAAGGATGATTAACTTCATTGAACCTTCACCCGAATTTCTTTGGCAAGGCATTAAAAATTGAAATCTATTTTCTTATTTTTCTTTAAAGGCCAGGTACAGATAATAAATGAGTGTTCAAATCTTGATGTTTTTTACTTATTTATAGACAAGAATGCCTGTTTTGTGATAATATGAAATAAAAAAGAATTTTATGTATTCTAATTTGAGCTGTTGGTATCATTGCTGCTAATGAAGTCTCTTCAGTTCACAGAAGATGGTACGCTATTTCAACAAGATCAGCAAAATATGTAAATCAGCATGTGCAAAAAGAAAAGGGAAAAATAAATCCTGGTGCTGTCATATTTCCTTCTGAAGTTCTGCAACAAATTAGAAATAATTCCAAAGAATGGGTTATCTTTTACTAGATGACACTTTTATGAAATTGTTTTAGCTTTTCTCTTTAGTGCAGGAAAGAAATCATTACAAATAAGATACAAGTGACCTACAGATGATAAATCTCCCCCTAGCTATTTCTTTGTGTTTGGCTCATTGGGCATTATATATAATAAATACATTAATTTTAAATATGTTTACTTATATTTAATTTTGAAATAATTACTACAACAATATGTAAACCTTGATGTTATTGCCACAACCATTTCACATTCATAATTTATGAAACGGCGTATAAAGCATATTAAAGCTTTGATGATCAAAAGGCCTAGATGTAATCTGGCCTCTCTGTTGTTTTTGGCTGGTGATTGTCTACAGTAATCTGTTTATATTTGATACTATCACGGTCCTCTAAGATTCTAACATACAGCAATATTAGACAACTACAATGACTGTGGGATGGAAATTTCCATTTGGTCCAGAAAATATTCATCAACTCTGCAATGACAAAAACCATAATCACTGTAATTAGGTTGTTCAATATACAACAAATTTTGATTCATCATTCTTAGCTGTATTTTCTCCACTTCCCCCTACTCTAACTCAAATACATTTCTTTTTTATCTTCTCCAGAGGTCTTTGTTGTTTCAATGACTCTGTGAGATGCTTTGGAAATAACTGGAGTCATACTGAACCAGCTAGGTATTTTAATATCAAAAGTTTACTAATAGTATCATTATGACTACTTCACTTTTGTGACTTGAATATCCATACAGTTTCCTGGATTTGGTCTTTTAGAAAAATATTATTCTGGTTGCCTCATATACCATTCAGAGTTTTCTCTAGAAGAACCTTCATTGATGTTAATAATCTTTAGATCAGGAATTTTGGACTGTTAGTTGATTGTCTTTACAAATAGCATGAGGCTATCTGGACTGAGTTGCTGGTAATGTCGACACTTGGGAAACCTACTTATGGGACAATGAAAGACAGAAATGGAGAATTTTCTGCTGAATTTTTTGAAAACATTAGTTCTCAAATGCCACAGTCAAAAGGTCATGGCAATGGCGGTGACACAAGGAGTCAGGCAGAACAGAAGTTTCACTCTCAGGGAAGCAAAGAGTGCCCAGAGGAGGCCAGGAGGCATGTCCTGGGCAGCAGGATCTCCTGGATCTGCCATCATCACCTACACCTGGGCTGGCTGGCACGTTTTGAAATGGGTAGAATTAAAAAAAACCCAACAAAACAAGCAAAACAATCCATTACAAACCCAACAGGAAAACAACCTCCCTTGGATTAAATGACCCAACAAACTCAGCATAAGTTTTAATTCTCTGTTTCCTCTTTAGCACATTGAAATGCATTTAACAGTAGCAAGTGTTCATATTAGATAAGGGGAATTGTTGCTATGAGTAGCATATATAATTATGCTGTTTCTGTAGCTGAGTCTGGCAGTGAGAGAGAGCAAGACATCGCATCACACTGTCAGGACAGTTGGTGCCTTTGACAAGAATCCATTTTCCAGTGATCAGAGATGCAGTTTCTATTACTTCTGTACAAACTCGAACATCAATGAAACAAACTTCTTTCAGAAGACAAGTTCCTTTTAAACCTTTTTTTGCTATGCTGATGTTTTTAATGTGTTTTTATAAAACCACAGCAAAGACAAGTGTGCAGATCAAAAAGTGTGTACAAATAGAATCCTTAATCTGTATCAGTAATAGGAACTGAGCTTTCTGTGTATTGCAGAGATATATATTTTTAATGACTCAGACAAATCCTTTCCTAAATATATTCATTAGTTTGGGGTTCTTTTGATTTTTCCTTACCTAGCATAACCTCTTCAGAAATCTTGATATTTAGAGTTATGTTCAAAAGCTGTTCACTGTAAGTCATCTGGGGTACTCAAGAAAGTTTTGCTGTTTCAAAACTCTCCTTCCTCCACCATGCAAGCCCTACTGCTGAGGACTCGTGCATGCCATCTGCTGGCACTTTCTGAACCTCTTATAAGCACATTCCTGTTTCGTGGCCTCTCCCTTTCGTGTCCTCCCAGCGACACAAAGCATCCTCAGCACTGCTGAGATCAGGCACAAGTTACCGGTGTCCCTAAAAGACAGCATCTCCCCAGTGGGATGCCCAGATGCTATCCACATTTATTCAGCATTTCCAAAAAGATTTCTTTGCCTGAATTTTTTTTCTCTTTAAAGCATGTTTATGGATAATGCTGGTATAACTACTTCTCGTTTACCTAGGAAAAGCATTTAAGAAATACTCATTAGCATTTACATGTTCCTGTATGAGAAATATTTGATTTCCATGTGATTCAGTATGAGACATACACCCCTCTGTGTGGGGTTTTGATGTGAAAACATTCATGATTCATGCCAGTGCCCCTGCTCAGGGCAGGACACTTGGAGCTAGTTAGTATTTAAGGTCCCTTCCAACCCAAACCATTCTATGATTTTATGGTTTATACAATCTTTTGACAGTGAAGAAGTGTTGAAAAAGACATGCCTACATAATGTAAAACTTCAGGTGCTTCCTTTCAAGACCACATTTTAGTTTTTTTCAATCAGTTTACTAATATGGCAATTATTTGCAATTTTAAATGTATGCACTTTTAGTTAAAATTTTTTGTGAATATGTTAAAAAATACATACCTGTACATGAATATGGAAATGCATGTAATTATATAAAGATAGATGTGGGGGTTTGTGTGTCCATGTGTTTCTGTAAGGCAAGTAAACCAGCTATGACTGAAAAATTTTGGGCACCACTGGAATTTCCCTGGTTTTAAAGGGATGAACATACATAATGCAAGCACACATACCCATATAATATCCCTCCATGTGTGTCCTGTAGAAAAGCAGGCAAGCTGAACTGCTTTCTGCTGTTTCACATTAGCCAACCAGTATTCTTCAGGAAAAGACTGAAACCCACCAGAGTTCTTGTTCTGTAGTGATAGTAGTCACTAGTAGGGAAATTGTTAAGTGGCAGAAGTGGTAATTTAAGAGAAGCACTGCATAGAAAACTTCCATTTGGATGAGAAAAATGTCTTGTGATAAGATCAACAAAATAAATGGGGTCTTCCATCCTGTTTGCACAAAATGCCTGCCATGTCCCAGGAGTGGAGATGAGGACTTGTGCTCTCACCTCCTACACAAAAATGTGCCAATCTTATGTGAACCATTTATCACTCATTAATTTCTGGCTCATCACAATGTTATCAAAACAGGGATGAAGAGAGGCCGTGGCTAACTTGAAGTGAGTTAAAGCGGTAAAACCTCTGAATATCCTCACTGACTTTATTGAACCAGTCCTTCTTTGTGTCTCTTTGAAGGAGAAAATATGTTTATTTGCTTTTTTGCAAGGTGTTGATGAAGTAGCTTGTTCTAAGGAATGAGAAAATAAAAGGACAAACAAATATGTAGGAGTAATTTTCTGTAAGGAAAACATTGCAACTCAGACCAATGCAAGGATGCCTGAATCACATTTCCTGAAATGCAAGGTGTGGCTTCCCTGAGTCAGCCAGTCAATCTACCTCTAAGGATGTCAGTCTGTGGAAATTCAAAGCTCAAATGACAACCATTCCAGTCTAGAAAATGTAATAGTGGCTAAACAGAATAATAAAAAAAACCCTCTTAAAATGCTAGCATATGAGAAACAAATTATAAATCCTATCATACACACACTGAAATAATACAATGAAAGCATAAATCTTCTAATCTCTGCCCCTCACTCTTCCTCTCACACTATAACAACAATGAAAGCCTTATGTTTTGGATTGTCTTGTTTTACTTAAGTTATGTCTGAAATGGAAAAACAGCACACATTGAACTTATATTGGCTGCTGAAATTAATGTATTGTATGTTTTTAGGAACTGGTTGGATAATCTTATGAAACATTAAAGTTAAGCCTTTTATTAAGATAATATTTAGAAAAATGTCACAGTGACACATTTTTGGGATTCCTAATTACGAGAAAAGATACTGATAGAAGACACTATTCTTCACACAGAAGTAGAAGAAGCAACATAAAATATTTTTTCTGTTACTTATATAAATCATTTGGTACAATTATAACAGTGCTCAAAGATTAATACTGGAATGTTAGAATAATAACATTTAAAATAATTGCTTTTGTTCCTTTAATCTCCTAGTTTCATTGTTCTTTCATCTTCTACTTAAATCCAAATGGCTGCATTTGAAAACTTTTAAAAACATTTCACCAGAAAAGCTCATAGAGATATATTATCTCACTTTCATTTCTGTCCTGAGGCTATAGTGTTTGACAGTGACAGAAAATAGTTTCAAGGACAATATAATGACAGAAATGGAATAAATTAAAGGAAATTACAAACTACTTAGTTGCAGAAATAATTTTCTCTTGTTCTAAAACTGAAATCTGGAGTAAATATTTTAGAATGAAAAAAAAAGTGTCTTTAAAACAGGAGCAGGCTTTAAAAAAGCTGCTACTATTTAATTCATGATAGCAGTGTTTTGAAGGAACATTCCTAACATTATCCAATTGCCACTTTCTCTCTGCAAACTATAAAATTTGAGTGAGAAGTTGATTACATATATATTCTGAAAGTATTTAATCATCAGCAATGTCTTCCTAATCAGGCATAAATCTGAAGGATTAGTTAAAACATGGCGGTTGTTTTCTCAGTGCTGAAATACAGCAGATGATCCTTCCGTCACTACTTTTACAGGGGCCAAAGCTACTTCCATATCCTGATGTGGAGCTGAGGGCAGCAGGCTTTTGCCTCGATACCTGCAGCTCTTTTTCACACCGTTTTCCTCTTCCCTTCATACCACACACTTGATACCACTTTTGCTTAAGCATAACAGAAGGAAACACCAAGCATATGGGGGTAGGTGCAAAGTCTCAGCCACAGCCCTGGATCAGGGATCTGGCTCCTGGCATGGACAGGTACCTCCATGCCCCTGAGACTGAGAAACCAAAGCTAAGAGAATGATTTAGAGTTAATGAGATCCATACCAATAACCAGCGTGTATCAATTTCTCCTGATCTTAATAATGAGTTTGAAAGATACTGCTTTATTTCAGACTTAAAGGTCTACTTTTCTAATTTTAGTGTTTTTAATAGTCTGCTGACTGGATTTCAGCGACAGGAAAGTAATAGTAGTGATTGGTGTTCCCTCCAGTTGCGATTGGAGGAAATTTTTTAATTCCCTAAGGCCAAAATCCTTTGGTGTCTCTGCAGAAACATAAAAAATGGATAAAGAATTTTAAAAACTGAAATAAACAGCAAGTGATGAAAGAATTTCAGCACATCAGAAGTGGCAATATGAATGTGGACATCCTTAAAAAAAAACACTGGTGTGGAACCCCCCATGACTACTTTCTGAAATCCATTCAAAATCCTTTATTGTTTCTTGCTTTCATAACTAGGCTGATTTAGCCCAGGTTGTCCATTTTGCTTTAGTTCTTTTGAAAGTCTCTACCATAATTAATATTTTGTGTAGTAACAGCAAACATGGCTGTTTATCACTTTAAAAAGAAATACAAATATTTATAACCTAGTATACCAAATTTGATTAATGAAGTCAGGTAGCTAAGTTTACACACTTAAAGAAATCTGATATTAAATGCTGATTTAATACTTTGTGTTTTCATTCTATGCATATCAAAAAGACCACTCAGTGTGAATTACTGACTGCTTTCCAAAGTCTAAAGCTATATGTCTTTCAGTTTTGATTAATACTCATAAAGGTCGCAGTATGCAATTCTGTTCAGAGTGGCTATGCTTGCAATGCCTAGATTAAATCATTTTGAAGATGTTATGAATTAAAAAAAAAAAAAAAGACAATAAACCCAAGACAAAACAAACCCAGAACAGTGTTACAGTATTTTAGAAATAGTTATTAATTTATTTTTATGTTTAGAGTTATTGCAATTTCAATAAAAGCACCAAGTAGAAAAGATAAAGATTTGTCTTCATGAAGACAGGTTTATTTTGGGGAATAATGGAATAATTTTTGACTACAGTATGACTACAGTGTCTCTGTAATAATTACATAAATGAATCCTGCTTTATTTCATACCATATTCCCATAATGCCTTGCCTTTTCCTCAAGTGCCATACCCTTTTTAGTTTTCTTAATACTTTTCCAGTCACAGCATACTAGAAAGCTTTTAAATAACTTATGCCAACCTTTTTCTCTTCTGTCCTTTTTTCTTTTTAAATTAATCACCTATAAAACTGCATATTCTCTAGATACTATGAGATGAGGATTGCCCCCATTTTGCATAAATTGCTTTTTTGTTACTATTACAAGTGTTATAGGCTCAGCTCCTTGTTAACATGGCTCACAATAAAAATGCGTTTTCTCAGGTCACACTAGAGACTAACACTTGCCCAAGGATATTTCTGTGCCTACTGCCTTTTTTCCCCAAGAAATCCTCCTCACTAAGCAATAATAACATTGTTAAATTTGCATCAAGTTCATCTGGGTTTGCAGCTGGGGGCTTTTCTAATGTACTGCCTTCTCTTGGCTTCACATGGGCCATAACTTTCACTTTCTAATTTGTTTTGTCTGACTGACAACTCAGCAGTGGAGGAAAAAGAGGAAGCCTTTCTCCACTCATCCATCGATGAATCCATCATTGCTTTTAAACTTATTTCCTTCTAAGTCCTTTGGTAATTTTGGTTATGATTGTCCTTCCTGAAAAGGTTGAAAAGAAGTCACTGGCAGGGGTGAGGCCAGATCAGACACTGCTCTGGTGGGCACCTCCCTCCTTGTCTGCCTGTTGGAAGGTGGCAGCAGGATCTGAGGCTAACCTTTCCTTCCCAAAGCCTGAGGTATTCTCTGTGTTTTGTCCACCAACACCAGAAGAAAAGATACAGAATGGCACCTAAAATAAAGAATAGTATAGTCGTTCCTCCACATGTGACTGCTTAAAAAAGCATGTTTCCTAGATTGTTCTTGTTTCTATTCACACAAAAGGGGCTGCAATTCTTAAAGAAATCAGGCCTTTTGATTTTAGTGACTTATTACTCTGTTTTCTAATCAGTATCCTGCTGTTTGTAAGCAGTATCCTTCAATTCTGGAACAATTCCATTACAGTGATAATTCAGTCAAATTCAGTCATGCTTAATATGGAGTGTATGCTTTCTCCAGCTTACACCTTATTTGCAAAATAGAATGTAGAAAAAAAAAAATCCTAATTTTAATACACATAAAACTGAAATTCCCACCTCTCATCATCCTTGGTACATGAGGCAAGCTTTAATCTCTTTCTGAACCAATATGTACTACAAGTAGAAAATACAGTCAAGTGAGGAAAAAAAAGAATCTCATTGCTCAAATAAGCAAGATATGTATATTCATACATTCGCAAAGAATTCAGCAATGTTTTTAAAATGAGAGAGTTTTGGACATTTTCCATCTTTCTTCTGGCACTATCAGTAGGGGATATTTCAAACTGCTGTTTCTTCATCACAAATGCAGTGTCACTATTAAGCAGCACCCAGGAAGATAACTGAGCTGGTGGGTCTTGCTTGGTTCATTGTTTGATGATCAGATCATGGGAATGTAAACAATTCTTACATCTAGAGATGATGTAAGGCAAATTTCCAAAAAATAAATCAACCATGCTTTTTATTACGTTACCAACTTAAATAATACCAAGAAAACTTGTCTCATGGACTGAAATCAACACATTAGATACAGCTTGTTAGCAACCATATCAGCATCCTAATCAACACTACTTTGAGTTGACAGAATAAAGCTAACCAATGCAGACAACAGGGCACACGCAGAAAGGCTCTGGGTAATATTGGGAAAGGAGGCATTACATGCTCGAATGAAGAAAAAGAAAAGGAAAGAAAAGGCAGACAAGTCTCTTCATACATCCTTTCACTCACACATTGAAAGTGTGAAAAGGATATCCAAGAATCATTTGCCACATGCTCTGAAGAGCAACTTTAAAAAAAAAAAATTGTCATATTTTTTGTCACATTCAAGAATTTTACAAGTATGAGAGAAAAAGCTGAAATCGGACAGCGGTACACAACAGATGGGCTGAATTTCACTTTCTACCTCTAATAGGAATGACAGCTTCCTTAAATGAAGACTTTCTGAAGTGAAGTTCTTTCTAAAGCTTAAAAAATGTATCTCATGTCTGTGTGAGATGGGAGTATTGCTAGTGTCCCACCACAAGACAGGGAACTGACCAACAGGCGCTCAATTGCCAAATGTAACAGCGAACTTGAAAGTCAATTCAAGAAGCCTTTAACCTGACCCCTGTCTGCTGGCATGCCTGGGGGGAGGACCTTCAACTGCAGTTGAGAGTTTTTCACTTTTTCTGCCAATAGGCCCCAAATATTTCCTTTTGCTTAGCCAAATGGAATGAATTGGGAGTAAAAATGCATTTAGGGGACAACTGAAAAAATTTTTGTCACCTGCCCGTGGTTACCAGGAAGACTGCGACAGAGGCCAAGAGAAACCCAAAGTAGAGTTTTCTCTCTGGGTGTGTCTTCTTTGGGATAGAGTTGAAGAAATTTAAGAAGTTGCCCTCCCTCACTCTTACATCCACAGCTACCTTGTTTTAATGCCCTCACTAAGAGATTGAGTCAGCTTTAGCACAAAGTCAGTGGGCTTGTTTTAAGCTGCTAACTGTGAATACAACTCAGCTGTGAAGGCAGAAACCTCCAGCTACCGCATAGTAATGAACAGCTGGTGGGCAGTAACTGCTATAATTGCTATATCCACTTTTGAAGTCTCAGGTGCTTTAATTTCTTCTTTGTGCATTTTTCTGCCTCAAGTGACATAACTTCCATTTTTACTACACAAGACTGGCATCCTACAGAGATTAACATATTTTTTCTGTGTATTGCTGGTTTGTTCTCAGTGCATAGTCCCTCCTTGTGCAGTGAATGAAGCAGAGGTCTGAAAAAAACAATATGTAATCATGAACTAAATACTGTGATGTAACATATGAAAACAAGAGAAGTGAATGCTGAAATAGGCTACCCTAGTCCCTGGGTGCTTACCTTGGCTACCTTTCAGGACAAAAGCCTGTCATTTCTCCATGCACCCTTGCTTTTCATGGCAGAGAGCTCATGCTTTTAGGTAAAAAGCATGCTGTAGTGTTCTCCTCTCTGTGTGGGAGAGCCAAGAGGTGCACAGGAGCACATAGCAACATCTCTAGCCACTGCGGACAAGGACCAGGTTTCCATGTGGCATCAGTCTTTTCTCCTTGCTCTATGTGTACAGCTGAAACCAGACTGTGCACCAGAACTTTGTGAAGGTCTCACCAGGGAAGAACAAGAAAATACTTCAATAGGTGAAACGAATGATTTAAGTACAAAGGAATGCTGAAATAGAAAATGCCAGTTTTAGTTCTTGCTGGTTGTCCTTCTGCTACTGACCCCTACACCTGCCTCCAGCAAGCCCTTGCCTCACTCTGTGGCAATTCACATGGGCTTTACTACTTTTGCAATTTTTAAAATCTACCCCTTTAACCTTCCCTAGCCAATAATGACCCAGATTTTATTCCCTGTAAAAACTTGTGTGCTCTCCAAATGTTCATCTTTGTTCAAAATGTTTCTTCACCATCTGCAGTAATCAATAGGAAGAATCACCTGCAAGCAGATGCCCATTGTATTTTTTTCATATAATTTAATCACAGTCCATTTGTGCCTTGAAAAACCCACATTAATAGCACACCTGTAGAGTCACAGAGGTACATGTCACTTTTATTTGCACACTAGAGTGCAGAACCAAAAGGCTAGAAGCAATAGAATGAGGAAGACTAAAATGTTGTTTGCAATAAAATGTTGCTGTGTGTCCTTGTCTTTCCAAAAGGCTAAAATTATTATTATTCTCTCAAACAGTAACCCTATGGATTTGTTTGTATCTTGAATTGTGAGCTTCCTATTTATGGCTTTTCCCAAGTTTTATCATTTGCCTTGCTTGCAATGTCTGACTGTGGAAGCTGAAACAAGCTTCCTCTGTGGAGCAATTGCAAGAGTTACTGAATATTATGAGCATGATCCCATAACACATCTGGCAATGCACTACATTATAAAAGCTTGTTACCTCTTTGTATGGGGTAAGATCCTGAGGAAATCATCCTAAAAGTGTCAAAAGGATATCTACTGATGATGTCTGGAAACAAAACATACTCTAATGAAACTGGGAGAACTGAGAAATGCTGAATGGAAGAATAGTTCTTCGTGCACTAAATGATTCCAGCAGCTGAGGTGTTAAGAAACCCTTCAAGTATCATGGGACTGAAGAAAACATTGTGGGTATGGCAGAAGTGAGCAATGAGTGAGTAGGAATGACTCGTGTTTGCAAGCCTTGCTGCCTGTTAGTGGTGTACTTACTCATACAGAGTTTATCTTAGGTATTCTTTGCTACTTTCATTCATTTTAACCTGCAGTCTGTAAACACATTTGTTATGAAAGGCATAAAGAAAAGAAAACCAAACAAAAGAATTCACACAAACCCTGTGTGAAGCCTCTGAAACCTGACTATTGGACTATTCATCACTTTCCTATCCTCATCACAAGGGCACTCCATTATTTGTTATTAGTAGAGAACATGAGAACAAGAGGAAAAAAACAACAGCAAAAAAAGAAGAGAAAGAGACAACACAGAAAGGAGCTGGGAAAATGAACAAAGGGAGAAGACACTGGTGGTGTTGGAGGGAAAAGAGAGGAGACAGGCATGACAGAGAAATGAGATTCAATTCAACAACAGTTGAATTGAACAACAATACTTCTTTATGTATTTATGTTTTCCCTTGCCTCAGTACTTTTCCTATTGTGATAAGATGAGGCTTTTGCATAAGTTTGAATAGCGTCATAGCAGTGATTATCAGAACAGTCTCATGTGTACTTTTAGCCAAATAGTCTTCAGAAGTTCTTAAGTCCATTTTGTGAATTCAATGGGAATTTTAATTGACTATTAAAATACAACATTACACAATAAAGACATTACTGAACTGCTGCAGAAATACCAGCAAATGTGCTGTCAACAGAAAAGTGATTCTCTTCTGTAGGTTTATCGGAACTGCTACAACAGCAGAAATAGCCTGGAGCAGCAGTAATTGAGGATACAGAAGAGCTTTCCACACACGCTTTTCCCCCAAACATAATCAAAGCAAAAGTCCAATCATTAAAGCATTAATTTTACATGATTCTCTCTTCTCATTACTTCATATGCAGTAGGTTATATTTCACTCTGTGATATGGAATGATGTGCAGTGCGTGAGTACAACAAAGGGTAAAAATTACATGACTAAGAGAAATTGGCATGATGACAACGCACAGAACCCATCTCTTTGAACACATTTGCCCTGTTTTAAATTTTCAGAACAAACCTGCCAGTAACTGCACTGATTTAAGACGTGAGGATTTTTGTGTCCTGGGCTTCATGAGTTCACAGGGGTGGGCTGAACCCAAATTTCACCAGAGTCCTGTCCCAGCTGATGGTTCCATCCATAGCAAGTTCCTCTGAACAACACTAGAGGTGGAAACGTGCCTCATATGAGCTCTCCCACATGCATGGCTCAGGTGATGTGACAGTGTACCAGGCATCAATGTCAGCAATAGTTTGTACCAAAGTCAGCTCATGGGTGAGGCCAGTAAAGCTTGTCATGGCTCTGCCATCCTCAGGGACAGGTGAATGCCACAGTGTGAACCAGTGTAAGTTATAAACAGACAACTTGTGTTTTGAAGAAATGAGGCAGTCACAGGAATGTTAATATCACCACATCACAGAAATCAGCTGAAATTGCATTTCTGGAAATCAAATAAGTGAGACTGAGCTTGTACTGAATCTGTGTAAAGAAGCAAGTGACCTTCCATCTAATCCTGAGTTTCTCATTAAACAGCAAACAGTTGAGAAGAAAGTGCAGTAGATTGACAATGAGCAGCATGAAGACCATATACAGACCAAAACCAGTAGGAATATTACACCACTCCAGGTCTCAAAGGGCTTTATTAAAAACAAAAGCATATAAAGTAGCTCCTGAACAGGATGACTTTTAATTGTGTCCTCCTGGGAAATCTGTACAATACAGACTCGCTTGCTTCCCTTGTAATCTAGAGGGACCTGACTAGCTCTCAATAGCTTCCCTCTGGTCTAAAATTAGTTACTGCTGAGTTTCTGGACCCTTGTTAAGTCTTAGTGGCAAATAATATTTACCTAGTTCTGAAGCAAATGAAATTTTATTGACATCTTTTTTACACTAAAAGTATCCCAATACATAAGGGATTCAATGTGACATCTTCTAGTTCCACTTTCTTATTAGCATAAATCTCTGAGCATACACAAACAGCGGTGTAAAAGCAGCCGATAGAAGCCATTAAAACAATGCCTGCAACATGTCCATGTGCCATGGTATCAGTGACCAGCCTGCATGGCCTTACACTTCTTAGAAAGCCAGACTACTTGTTTTCTTTGGCCTTTAGGCTGGATCTAGAGCAGGAAGCTGGGCACAGCACTACAATGCCACACTTTACACCCCTCCATCATCTACATATGGTCTGTACGTAGCATAAGTAATGCATTAGGAAGGCTGGGAAGAGGAAAACCTGTAATAACTATGGTAGCTGAATAACGTGGGGGAAAAAACCCCACACCCTGGAAGAGAAACCCTCTGCAGTTAACCAAGCTAAATAAAAGGAAGCACCAATGAAAAGGATGTGACTTTAACTTTGATCCTGCCTGTGTGTCATTTCAGAATTTTTTCCTGGGCTAGCAGGGGTTCTTCCCTCCCATTGGGATTTACAGGCTAACATCTGTAGCAAGATCAATGATTTATCACAAAAAATAACCAGAGGAGAAAGAGCAGAGCCCTACTCTACTATCACTGGCTTATTTCACAGCTTTATAGCTAGTGCCAGACAAAAACCATGCACCAGACAGGCATGGACTCTTTCTCTGATGATGAGGCACCCACTTGAAAAGAGACAAACCAGGCTCCAGTGTCTACTTGGCAGAAAAGGGGACAAAGCACTCCAGCAGAGAAGCCTGGCACTCTTCAGTTTATGTTAGTGAAATCTCTATGCCAAGAGGTCTCTGCATGACAGCCTGTAACTGGACAGCTTCTACCAAAATTGGGTCAGCTCCGTTCACAGGCACCAGCTGTGGATCTGTCCTCCCAATTATTTATGTTTGCTGTGATATGGTAACGATATGGTACATTCCCCAACCGTCCCATTGCCTTACATTGATCTCTCAGATGTTGTGAAAGATGATGAAAGTAGCAAGATGAAAGTAAAAGGAAAAGAGCAAAACAAGCTCATATTAAATATTCATAACTGGTAGTAATTACAAACAGAAAGTAGGAAATAAAGCAGTAGTGATTATGCAGTGTCAAAATCATCTATCTACAACTCCCTCCAGGAATTTTTCTCCATAGATTTTTATTGCTAGAATTGGAAAGTGACCCAATATTTTTGGCCTGTGTCTTTGGTCAGATTTTCCTACTTTGTTTATCTGATACGTAAACACAGGCTAGGGTGAGTTGAGAGCAAAGGTAAGGCTCTATGCCTTATTCTGCTCTCCGTAATAAAATCTATAATGAACCTCTGTCTTCAGCAAAAACAAAATAGCATCTCTACTGTGCAAAACTTTAGATTTCAACAGCTAAACTGTTGTGTTGTCACTTCAGATGTTAGATATTGTGGTTTCATAAAAGGATCTGACCTCTAGTTTTTAAAAGTTCCTACAGATAAAGGGTTTTTAATATGGCTTCTGTTTATTTTTGTAACTCAGGGGATTCTGTTTGGCTGTTTTTAATTCTATTAACCAAAATATTTTTAAAAACTATGTGTATAAAAGATTATTTTTCAAATGCAAGATGAGAACAAACTAAGAGCTTTATCCGAAGGCTTCTCTTTCATGAAAAAATTGATGAACATGCTGCCTTTCTTGGAATGACCATTTTTTCAACTACATAAAAAATCTCAAGTTTTTTCCATTCTGTCTATAATTCTATGGTCTAAAAGCTGGTGTTGCTTAAATGATGTTAAATACCAACACATGTAGAAGAATAATGAAATATGTCCTAGGACTTCACAGGTTAAGATATGCAGAACTGCTGGATTTGAATGTCACACCAGTGCTAGAGAACAAGATGTTCTGTCAGATCAAGGGTGAAAAAGTTTTTTGAACTGCAGTATGAGTTTCCTGAGTCATACCAGTCATCTCAAACCACAGAAGTCACAGATAATTCAACCTTTTACTACTGTGTGTAATTTTAGTGTTCCCATGAAGTAAGGCTTTTCCTCTGATAAGGAACATCAGTTCATAGAAAAAAGCGAGAATTCTACGGCAAACTTGTCAGTTTTTGCTATCTGAGCATTCCACTCAGCTTTGGACACCACAGTAGCCTTTTCAGGTTTCTAAGGCACCCTAATGACACACATCTGAGATTGCAGAATGCTTCAATTTAAGCTAGCATACAATCAAGGTCTGTGCTTTCACAAATATTCAGAAGCATCATCTGCCAGGATCAAGAGAAATTGAACTGATATCTACTGGGTTTTATCTGCAGCTTTGATGCATAATTTTTCATTTTCTTTAGAAGGGTTTAATACAAAGAGAGAACATGCCTAGAGTCCCACAGAGGTGTTTTGACATTAGGCTTAATAAAGCATGAAGAAGTCATTAATAAATAATGTTTTGCTGGTTAACAAGTAAAGCTGAATGCATTCACGAGACCCAGAAGCAGATCAAATCATGCATGCAGCCAAATAACTTGTTAAAATGACTGCAATGGTCCCATTCTTTCCATTGTGTTTGGCACAGCCCAACACAACATTGCATGGATAAACAAGCACTGCAGCACGTACACATGCACCTTCAATTATAGTGTTACCTGTCAATTTTTATTTGCACTCAGTGGGATTGAGGGGTTTGTAAACAAGCAGACCCACTACAGTGACAAAGAGCTATTTATACATTGTTAAGCTTTGCTCAGATCGAGCACTGCTGTCTGGAGTTTCAAAGGAAAAGACCTCTTGTATTCATTGAGTTATATACATCATCCCATTCCTTTGTCAAAGCTACAAGCTTAATACATTTTACTGCAGACACGTTTGAGCTACAGCTTTCAAGGCTGTGTCAATATTTCCATATGTCCTTATTTCCCAAGGTTAAACATTCTGGCAAGTTTTGAATCAAGGTCTGAAGAGAGCTTCTATGTGCTTGGGGTCAAATACACAGCTCCCATCCACTTTAGCTACAACCAGGTTTCATGTGGGATCTGGACTGGGAATGTGGCAGCGTGAGGGTCTGGATTCACTCTCCATCATTATAACTTTCTCAGTTAAATGCCTAATTTGGGAGCTGAAGTCACCTCAAACTCTCCCTGTAATCAGTGCCAAGAGAAAAATGTTTCCAGAATGTGATTCAGATCTGGGCTTCTGATTACAGAATCAGCTTAAAATGAGCAAGTTCTCAATTTAGAGACTTCTGCTACATACTTATGCTTGTAGGCAGGAAAACTCCTCAGTCCCTCCAATGAGGCCAAGGAACAGATTGCACAATTCAAGTTTGGGCCTGTGAGATCTACGCAGTTTGTGAGGGGGGGAAAAAAAGATAGGAAAATGTTTCCTTATTTTATTTTTAGTTTGAGATATAGTCATATTCTAAATAAGGAGTTGTGATATTCAGAAACAGGGACAAAGATTCCAAATGCATGTCTTCAAGTCTCCAGCACAGTTTGTATAAGCACAAAAATGTTCCAGTCCTCTATGTTAGTTCACTGTCATTTGTAGGTAGTGCAACTATCTTGGAATGAACACAGATTTAAAAAAAAAAAAATTGATGTCATCTATTTACTGAAAACCCAACTTCCAACATATTTAGTGTGCTTATGAAAATTAGATTATTTTTCACACCTGATTGAGCTGTCAGGTTCCAAGAGTTACTGAGAATAAGAGGATTGGAGGAAGCTATAATAACTTCTGAAAATGACTTAAAATCTCTGATATATGTGAGAAAAGGAATAGCTATTTAGGTGGGGCAATTTTTCCAGTTGTTTGGAGGGTTTTTTAAGAGAAGACATGAAGAAAATACTCTTCAGATCCATGCCATTTTTGGAACATGAAATCGAAAAGTACCGAACCTTTTAATCTGAGACACAAATGGGGTGATTTTTCTGTGACATTTTGAATTTTGCAAAAGTAGAAAAGCCTTTTTTCTAAACATCCACAGATTTAAGATGTTCAGGGATCTGAAATATTAAATAAGCATTTTTGATATGGAACAGTAAGTAGGAGTGGATAAAGTGCATGGCCCATTTATTTTCCATGTTTTTCTTCCATTTACCACTGAACATCATTTCTACCCATGATAACACAAGAATGCAAATGCATGAACACAAGCCAGTGCAAACTGAAGTATTTTAGTGAATACACTTTCTATATATTATCCTATGGCTTCACAATCTCTGCTGACTTGGCATTGGGAAGCAGGCTTGGGTGTGGGTTACTTCTGAAAATGAGATGGATAGTATAGAATTCAGTCTCTATTCAACTTTTTTCCTAATTAAAGCCTAAGTACTCAAACCAAGAAAATCTTGCCCATGCTCTCAGGTGAGAATCACAAGATTACTAAGAAACTTTCACTGTCCAAACAGCGCAGAACACAAATTTTTGGAGATACCTGTCTTGCGAAATCTGAACAGCCTGTGGAGTGCTAGAGGTAGCTGGATACACAACACAGCCAATATAGCAATGCTTCTGGGTTGGGTGATCACAGGATTTGAAGTGACAAGCTTTCTTGCAAGCTAAGAAACTTGTGAATCTTCAAATGGTACATTTCTCTATTCTGATTCTGCTTGTATTATACTTCAGGTATTTACATCCTTCTAGGACCATGCCAATAATCCTGAAGCATATATGAGAACATTGACTTTTGTTCTTAAGGACATAATTTAGGAGTAACTTAGTGTTACAAAACATTGGACAACAAAATTACATCAGAAAGTCCTATCCAGAGCATGGATAGAATTTGCATTCTAAAAATATGCAAGTTCTACATCACAAGATGTTAAAATAGCAAACATCCAAGCTTTGTTTATGGTAAGCCTTGTGACTGAGGGTGTAGCTGATGCTTTCAAAGAAGTTGCAACAGATATTCACATAGCATTATGTATATATTACCATGTGATGGAATCACACAACATATACAGCTGTAAAAGGAAGTGCTTTATGGAAAGAAAATACCATTACTACCTCATTTCAACGCACATAATTCTGCAAGGAGGAAAAATCAGATAATCATATTTGTGCTACAAAACATGACAGTTAGCTAGATAAGTAAATCAAAAACAATAAGGAAAAGAAAGCTATTTTTTTTCCCTTTTGCATTAGTAAGTTAAGAGAAACTTGTGATTAAATATTTGTAAACAACGTGTACATAGTTTTGGTCTATTCAAAATATTAAGAGGTATTTGAAGCAAAAGCTGTTAAAGCAGGAATCACTTTGTCAGGCTGGTTAAGACAGTAGTTTCCTTGATCTTCATCAAGATACCAGCATACTAAAAAAGGAGAGAAAATGCCACCCTCTATCAGAACAATGAGGAAGGACACAGAAAACATTTGGCAAGCTTTAGTATACACATCTTGCAATGGGGTTGGTAATTCTCTTTTAGGGAAGGAAGAAGAATTTAAGCTTTCAAGTAACAGTTCAAAATGTAGGAAAAAAGCACCAACCAAATCAAAAAGCATAAATTCCCCAGGGAACCCAGTATTTTTATGGCAGTATTTCCTGTGAGTCTCCTAGCAGATCAAAGCATGTCAGCTTTCATTATATCCCCTCGAGAGCAAAATGTGCACACTGCAGCTTCTGATTTGCAAAGTCTCCAGGAGGCAGAGGCTGGTCAGGAAAGTGTTTTGGAGTGTTCACTGCCCAGTCTCTGCTGGGACTTCCTGCAGTGAGAGGGCATTTTGGGAGGGACAACACCACTAGACCATGACATGGATTAGCTGGCTGTTCATCCCTTAGAGGAGCTGGGTTACACAAATGCTCAAGGAAAAAAAATTCCCAGATTTCTAGTGGAGTCCCGTGTGCCCTTTTAGCTGGTCAGACTGCAGTCACAATTTATGATTATACCTTATGATTTGAACATTGAAACTGAAGAAATTCTGCATTTTCATGCCTTCTCTAACAAGCTCTGTCTTTTAAGTACTCCTCTAGGAATATACACAGAATTTAGAAAAACAAATACTTTATTCATGATGGCAATAAGTACAGCATGGCCATGCACATACCAATTCAATAGTAGCTTTGCATTTTTTATTTTATTCCTCCCAATAACTACGTGTTCCTACAAGTGTCTCACAAGCATGCACTGAGTTTTTACACAGCTTTTAATGGAGAACATTTTAAAGAGTTTTCATAAAGTGAATGAAACTGTGATAAGCAGCACAGCTGGTGAGCCAACAAGAGACTACAAGGAAGGCATTATCAGGAGGAAAATGTTCTAGGAACATTTGAGCCTCCCTTATGAGGCCCAAAGATTAACCGATTAGGATCAATGCTCCAGTTCATATATGCAAAATACTAATGGAAAATAAACAGGATGACTAGAGTACTCTCTGAATACACCTTCGCTTTTGAAACAGAAATTTCTGACAAATATCCACCAAAAATCAAAACCATGCAATCACCAGTAATAAAGGCAAAAAGCTGAAGAGTTGTATGGTTATTTTACTCTTGCTCACTCCCAAATGTGAACTGAAGGAAATACAATGAAAAGGTTTAGAGGAGCACATCTTACTTGCATCATGTTGCGGCCTCAGAAAATCTAGGGAACTAAACCATAGGTGACTGCTTATACCAACAAAATCCTCAGGAGCAAGGCCCCAGGATGACTTTTCTGCTCCCTGTTGAGAAAACTGAGTAAAGCAAAGATAATGCTTCCAGGGAGAAGGTTCCAGATTTTTACAGTGAATACCAACAGTTTTGCAGATATTTCTCCTCCATAAAGATACTAATAATTTTTCATCCGTGTTTGGGAACAGGTTCAAAGACCTGTTCCACCCTAAATTGGACTCCAGCTTCCCCAGGAGTGTGTGACTTCTCCCATTGTGTGTTTTCATGAGACATTGTCTATTTACACCTTTCACATATGCTTTCACCTTTACTTGCCAGTTATTCATTACTGTAGGAGCTGTTGTATCCTGAAACTTCACAGATGAAGGATGTTTGTATGACCTCCTAGACTTTAAATAACCTGCCTTTAACCTTTTTCCCACCAAGAGCAGAAGTTTTAATTTTAGCAGACGGAACAGAACCTCTGGAAGTCAAATTCTTTGTTGAAAGGCCTCTGCAGTGTGTACAGACCATAAAAGCTCACTGCATAACTAGAAGAGAAGCATTATGCCTCTCTCAGGGACCCTCTTTGCTCAGAAAGTTTCAGATTGTTTCTTCTAGAAGCTGTCCATTTGCAGAAAATGAAAAAGCAATCGTGGATATCAAGAGATCCAAAATGGCTGTACCTTTGAGAACAAGATTAGTGCTTTCCATCCTGATGCAAATAGAAGCCTTGGAGACACTGCACTGTGGGAGCAATGTTCCCTTACTGTGAAGAGTGAAACAGCCCTGGACACACTGAGTTCTATCAACCCCTTAGAAAGTTAGCAGAGGCACGCAAGTGTTTTTAGATTGTTTTTGCTTTTGCTGCCTCATATTGTAAACAAAGTGAAAACTAACAAGGACAGAAAAAGCCCGTGTTGCAGATGCTTTTAACTGGACTGTGAAGAGTTCTTGGTTCATTCTCTGGGGCCACAGCTGAGCAATGTGCTTATCCTGCCTTTTTCCAAGGATATGAACAGCCTCATCACAAACTAATGCTTAAGGCACGAATGTAGGAATCTTGCTCAACTGGCTGTCTGGATCATTTCTGCCTTTCAACCAGTATCATCTGGATCTCACCCAAATTCATTCTCACCCAGATGCTGTTCTCCAGGAGCCATTTTCCTCTAGGCAGTGCAACATCTTTATGATGGCTCTGGTTACATCTGTAGAAAGTGAGATATACTCTTGGGTGTCATCTGCAAAGCCTGTAGCAGCTTAGCCCCTCTCTGGAGTTTTCTGGAAGTATTGGAAAGGGATGTAGGGAAAGGATTTATAACTCTATGGTCAGACTGCAGGTGCAGGATATTGGGAAAAAAGCAAATGATGTTACCAGTTGTTCTGGGGTCCTACTGAAACCAGGTTTTGTGTCTGCAAGGTATACAAGATTGGGATATATTCACTTAGCATTTAAAGGAGTGATAAGTAATTCCTTGGCCCTGTCTCAAATTAAAAAGTCCTTGCAAATTAATACAGCCACACCAAGCTGGATTAATAATACTAGCAAATGGAAACGTTGCACAATATAAAATACCTTGCATAAAATAGATAGAATGAAGAATATTGTTTCTTACTGCAATAAATTTTGGCCACTGTATATTTTACATTTAATTTTACAGTGCAAAGGATATTACTGAAAAAACAGCTTTAGTTGATAATTTTCTTGTTTGGTAGAGCTGATATATTAAAAGGTTAATGTACTAAATTTACATTTTTCTAGACTGATCATTTCTTACTTCAATCTCTCTTTCCTCATACTTAACCTCTTTAAAAAGAAAGGATATAAAATAGGACTTCTTTTTGACAATTTTAGCCAGAAAACCTTACTTTCCCTGCTGATTTTCATGCTCTACAAGCTTTGCCATCATAAACCACTTTGCATGTATTAAGGAGTATTATATTAGATGAGGCAATTTAAGTGTATCCCATTTCACTTGGTGAAACTAAGCAGCTTTGCATTATAACTAAGTTGAGCTAATGAGAATACGTTTAAAGCATGTGTTACCTGAAACTGAAGTTAGCTAGTCATTCAATACTGCAACCTGTGGGTTTGCAAAACGATGGCAGGAATCCTGCTGTGAGTGAGATAGGAAAATTATTATAATCTGCATTCCTAAATTGAATGAGTATTTTGCTCAGCAGAGGCCTCTTGACTGCAAATAGTCTGAAATTACATCCTGCTGTTTAAAATGCCTTTTTTCCCAAGTAAGTAAAAATGCCCACGTTTTCTTAAATCAAATATTTTTTAAATCTTACATGAATTAAATTATTGAGAGAGGGAAAGTCATAAATCCTTTACTAGCTCTTGTAAAAACTGTTTGGTATTCACATTTTTAATAGGATCGACAAAATGTCTAGAATTCATGGGTTTATACCTTTAATTATTTAATTATTATATTGTTAAAGCATACCATCATATCCTTCTCATCAGTGTTTTACTGAAAAAAAATTTCCGTGTTTACAAGTTCTTTAATTTGTACAGGAGAAAATTGTATGACAGATAACAGAATCAGCTAGTAGATGTGATGCTTAACATAGTGCTAAGGTAAACTAATATTGAAAGTTTCCAGAAAAGACTATACAAAAGCAAGCAAAACACCATCATGAGCTTACAAGACAACACAAGAGTAGCATGGTAAACATAGTTTCTTTCATATGAATTCTTTATCTCATTAAAGCCAGAAATGACACCGAAAAAAACCCCAAAACTCCCTGGGCATAAGGATTTGGGGTCTTTGTAGTCACTCTAGTTGTTTGAGAAATTGTTTTCTACTGTGTAAAAGCAATAAATACTGTAAATACTTTTCACTGCATCACCTCTAAGAGTCCAAAATGGAAGAGGAGGTGTCTCAGCTTATCTTCCTCAAACTCTCTGTCCTTTAAGTGGTGACCAGTGGAAACATTTACAATAAAAGATATCTGTTCTCCACAGAACAGGAGTCAGTGGGGCCTTGGCTTTGCAACACTTGGCAGAGTGCATGTCTCTAAGTTGAACAAACCAGGACTAATTCTCTTGCCCAGAGTGTGGGTCACCCTGTTTCTCTACCCCCCAAAAATATGTCCTTAGTTTTAGCTGCTCCCTGGAAACTGTCCCATCCCTATCTGCTCCCTGAAATCTGCCGTGCATTGAGTGGGACTGTGGGGCAAAACCAAGGAAATACGTGAATAGTTGGGATGGATGAGCAGGAGCCAGGGATCAAACTCATTCCTAAGCCTTGTTTTGCTATTAGAGATAGATGAATGTAGCTTTACTTTTTCTGATAGGAAATAATGGTTGAGAGGAAGATGAGGTTACTCTTGTGTGAAAGGTGGCTCTCAGGAGAACCAACGAGACAGGCAAAGGTGATGACAAGGGTATAGACATATCTTACACACAACCTGTTTTTCTGTATCTTAAGGGACCTTATGCTGAGTTTCAGTCTTGTTGCTTTAGATTAGGATTCACAGCTCTGACCTATTTCTGAAATGGTGGATAGATCACTTCTGGGTTTTTTTGTCACAAAATATATTTGATAGAAGATGTTTTTATTTCCTCACATTGATTCAACCTCCTAGGACATGGAAGGGCAGAATTCAGTCTTTCCTGTATCAAGGGACTCTCTTCCAGACCTCTGGGCAAAAGTTGTAGCCCCCAGGATATAGTCTGTATGCTGTAGGCTTAACATAAAATCTCCAGGATCAGTTTTAAGTCTCAAGTTATGCCAAATGTTCCCACTTCCCAAGCCATCTTTTTTTTTTTCTTTTCTTCTTCATTAAATGCACAATATTTCTTTTGACCTAATAAGCTAGGTACTCAATTCAGTATAACCATCATTTACTCACTTACATCAGGGTAATTTCTTACTTTTGCTACCTAAGCTTTTGCAAGCCATGTGTATAAATCTAGCTGCACACATTTGATAAAATTCAGCCAGTAACAAAAATTAACCATGGAAAATTTGGACAGGTGGAATTCCACTGGTTTTGCAGCCAGTCAGATAATTTAGCTTATTCATTTTAATTTGCACTGTTTAAATGAACATATCTACTAC
Organism: Monarcha castaneiventris obscurior; assembly: GCA_026261815.1. Taxonomy (NCBI): domain Eukaryota; kingdom Metazoa; phylum Chordata; class Aves; order Passeriformes; family Monarchidae; genus Monarcha; species Monarcha castaneiventris. Next base: position 9,793,971 of record JAMPIT010000327.1, read on the forward strand.
GTGTCAAGGACAGTTTGTTCTCCAATCTATCATATAATTGTAACATTTTTTGTAACGTTAACTACAAAATCCACAAAAATGTAGAACAAAGCAAATTTTTTAATATCATTTTCCATCCAAATTTATATATTGGTATTAATGAGTGTATGCTTTAGTAACAATGCTGTAAGTAAAGTGAAAGGTATGGAGGATGCTTAACCTCACGAAGTTCAACAAGTGCAAGTTGCACCTCAGTTGGGGCAATTCCAGGTATGAGTACTGGGAGATGAACTCGTTGAAAGTAGCCCTGTGGAGAAGGACTTGGCAGTTGTCATGGAGGAAAAGCTGGACATGAGCCAACAGTGTGCTCTCACAGCCCAGAAAGCCAAACACATCCTGGACTGCTTCAAGAGAGAAATGTCCAGCTGGTCGAGGGAGGTGGTTCTCCTCCTCAGCTCTGCCCTTGTGAGGCCCCACCTGAGTGCTGCATCCAGGTCCAGAGTCCTCAGCATAAGAAAGATATGGACCTGTTGGAGTAGGTCCAGAGGAGAGCCACAAAGGTGATTAGAAGGATGGAGCACCTCCACTGTGAAGACAGGCTAAGAGAACTTGTGTTGTTCAACTTGGACAAGAGCAGGCTTCTGGGAGACCTTATAGCAGCTTTCCATTACCTTAAGAGGGTTTACAAATAGGAGGGAGAAGGACTTTTTATATTGGCAGATAGTGACAGGACAAGGGGCAATGACTTCAACCTGAAAGAGGGCAGGTTTAGATCAGATGTTGGGAAGAAATTCTTTATTCAGAGTGGTGAAGTAGTGGCAGAGGTTGCCCAGAGAGGTTGAGGATGCCCCATCCCTGGCAATCTTCAAGGCCAGGCTAGATGAAACTTTGGCAACCTGATCTAGTGGCAGGTGTCCCTGCCCATGGCAGGGGGATTGTAACTAGATGATCTTTAAGATCCCTTCCTACCCAAACCATTCTATGATCCTATCTTCCAGCGTTATCTGTCCTAAGACAGCAAGGTTCTACCAACAACTATACTGAGTTAGCCAAACCCATAGTCCTACCCTTTAGTTTATTTAGCAGTCCACACACAGACATATTACACAAATCTCCCAAGAAGTGCAAACATACTCACAGTGCAGGAAGATGGAGTTTACAATGCATTTGACATTTTAACTCTGCAACTGAGATATTCATTCACCTCATAGTACACGCACACAGACACACACAGATGTATAAAAGATGTAATATTATAAAAAAAATCCACATATTAAAGCTGCACCATATGCTCTACATGAATTTCACTTTCTTGGAAAATATTTAGGTATCACATTGAGGGCACCCCACAGAACTAACACAGCTCTCCTCCACACAGAAAACTTTGTACAATCTTGCAACTCCTCTAACCTTCTGCTTTTAAATGGAGTCTATATTTTATATTCATGTTCTTGTTCCTCTTGAAGTCTATTACAAAAAATTCACAGTAACTTCAATAGAACTTAGATAAAATAAAACCGTATTGAGGTTTTTTTTATTTTGTTTTTTTCTCCTCTTCTCCTATCTGGAGTAGACATTTGGTGCCAATGGGCAAACAATTCTTTTTGGTGAGAGATGATATTTTTGTCTTCTGTTTATTTTATACAGGGAGTAAGTGTTTAGAATACAAACAAAAATGCTAACTAGAGTAGCAGACAGAAGAAGATTGATTAGAAAGCTATTATTCAGACATCACTAGAATCCCTCCACAAAAAAGAAAAAGCAGAACTCAATTCATATAGCTCTAGTGCTCAAACTTGAGCTCTATAGCTCAAATTTGAGCTCCATCTACTTTAGCCAATAGGTTTCCTGAAATTATTTTAACAGATTGTGGAGATGTTTAATAGGAAAAAGTAGCATTTGTAAAACTAATTTTTAAAAAAATGTCCATATGAAATAAGATGAAGTCGACAGAATAAAACTGAACTTTCCCCCCCTCTTCCCCCAAACCCAGATAGAGCATTAATCCTGAAGAATGTTCTGCAAAAGATGAAAAACAGATGGCAATCATAGAATAAAATCAAGGTTACATGATTGTTCACTTTTCTTCTCTACTGCTTGTAGCATTATCCACATCATTATGAACATGGTGGTTTTTTATAATGTTATGATTAGTGCCGAAAATCCTGATGTATCTTTATGATCTTGCTACTTTCCTTGTCAGTTATGTGTCTGAGACATGACTTGATGCGCACATATGCCCACACACATTCTACCACCTTTCTGAGCATATATCTGTTCACAAAATTATTTCTTCTATGTTTTCAATCATACCATAAAAAAATTATGTCTGTAATTATGTCAGTGTGTTGTTCTGGTCAAGGCTGATTTCCTGAGATGGCAAAGTAGTGTCAGAATGATATCAGTAGATTATATAATACTTTAAGAGAAATCAAAGGGTAGAAAAAACCATTTTATTAAAATCTCAGAGTTGCCAGAAAGTGAATAGCTGCCATTAAAAAGAAATTAATTTTTTCCGATATGTTATGTATGCCTTTGGCATTCTCCTGAAACCTACATGCCATCTAGAACAATCAAGCACACAATTGAACAAACACCTACCCCTGATCCTCATTGACTGTAAACAAGATCCATCTTATGAACAGAGGTAAGTAGAACACTCTTGTCCCCTTTTTACCAGTTGTAATTCAGGTGAGAGTGATTGAAATGCACTAAACACAAGTTTAGAAAAAATACCACAAAAAACGATTAGTGCCAATCAAGATCAGAGGATGGGTAGAGCTTTCTCTTGTTGGCCAGAAAGTAATTTAGAAGGCTTTAGGTTGCCTGAGCTCACTAAGCACATTTATTACGTGGTAGTTAAAAGCATGATCTCAGCTATATATGTCATGTTAATCACCATTTTATTCATCTGTGTGTCTGTTTAAGCAACAAATTAAAACATAATCCCCAGTGCTAAAGGTTAAATGAAACAGTCCTGAAACCCGAGGCTTTTAAGGAAGAAACTAACCTTTGTGTCCTTAGGCACATCCAGAAAGTCCAGTACATCTACATTTGATGCAGATCATTCCAAAAGGATATAAATTATCTGTTCCAGTGTTCAGTCCCAAGAAGTCTTTAGTGGTTACTGAAAAGACCATTCAGGGAATAAAGCATCTCCAGGTATGCAGATGGAAAGAACAGACATCTCTGCTGAAATGGTGTACAACTTGCTGAGCCTGTACAAAAAGAGAAGACCCCAGCTGTATATTTGAAAGAAAAAACCAAAAAAAAAAAACCCAACAAGCCAAACCAAACAACTGAAAGAACCCAAACACTCAGTTCCCAGTTTAAGAGTGAAAAGAAATTTTTTGTAGTAGGGCCCCAGAGGTAGTACTTGTCAGCTCATGTTTCTGGAAGTACTGTGTCAGTATCTTGTAAACATTGGCAGCTGGAATCTGGAGCACAGGTTAGAGAGGAAGGGGAAGGGGAAAGGAAAATTACAACAAATTCATTTCACAATGAAAAGTCATTCCTAATGACAGAGGATGGCTAATTACACTTATTTTAAGTGGGCTACAGAAAAAGGAATCTTAGATATTTACTGGAAAGAGGTAATATATTGCACATGCTACCACTACTCTGCTACATTTCACCCTTGACATTGGCCAGAAATGTATTTTACAGTCATTTTGTAAATCACTGGAAAAAAAACTTTTATACTGAGAACAATGCCAGACACATCTGGAGAAAATGGTAACAACATTTAGTGAGAATTGTTTAGTTGATCTCTTCTTTTTTCTATTTTCTGGTTTTGGTTTTCTTGTTTTGTTTTTTTTTTAATAATCAAATGATGCCTCCATATTGAAGAATTGGGTCACAGAAACAAATGTGAATATGGTACTTAATTGCAAACCCTGTACTACAATTTCTAGCTTCAGGCATGAACATATCTACTTTCATTCAAAGTAAATCAAGTCCCAAGGAATTTGGAATAGAGTTAAGCCCTCAAAATCATCAATGCCAATGTGACCTGCCAAAAGACATTAACTCTGCAATTATTCTGTTAGTTGGGAAAAAAATACTTGTGAGTAGAGGATCAACATTAAATCAAAAGTTTTCTACAAAAATATTGCAAAAAACTGATCAGTTTGAGAACCTTATAGTGCAGTTGGAGTCTAACAAGTGCAGATGCCTTTGTACACTTGAAACTGCATTTTGCACCAAAGAAAGAACATAGAATCTTGTAAAAGTCTAGGAGAATAGCAGCCATCCTTTCTTTGCAATGAAGTGCTTATTTCAACACATAATTTCCATCTGCATTACATAAACCACTTACTTGGCTCAAGAGCAGTTTACTTCTGACTGCTGTTGCCTGTAGGATACATGATTTGCAACGCTGAGTATTTTGTTTTTCCATCACAAACACTTATTCATTAATAATTTATCAGATAAATGGCTTCTGATTGAGCAATTTAAAAAATGTAGGCAAATCAATGGCAAAAGACACCAAGCAGCATATTATAATGATACAATAATTCGAGCTCATACATTAGACAGAATTGATAGTGCCCCAAAAGCCCTCTTTTGATAGCTCAGTTTCATGGAATAAATGCTCAGCTGAAATAACTAATAAAACATCTCAACTACTGCTCTGAGAAATCATGCCAGTATCATGTACAGTATCTTTGAGAACTAATAAGTTGGCTCTGGAAAGCAAACAAACAAACAAAAAAACCCTAGAAAATATCTTTTGAACATACAAGCTCTCCCTGGGGGGATATTAATAGTCACATGAAGAAGACAATGAACTTGTCTCTCAGTCATGTGAATGGGACTTTGAAAATCATAAGGGTCTGATTCCTTTGATGCCAGTGATACTTAGAGATATAGATTGTAGCATTAGATCCAAACAGTGCTTGTTATCACTCCTTTGTGCGACACAGACAGTGAGGGAAGCAAATGTGATAAATCCCTTAAGAGGGAGCTCTCAAGGGCTCCTAATGTATCACGAATAAGTCCTGCTCTGAGTTACAGGATTTTCAGCTGAGTTGCTCACAAGGAAAATAAAATGCCTTCTAAGGGCTGTGCTATGGCAATCATCACCACCTTTTGAGGTTTCAGAGAGAAGAAGGGAGATTTGAAAACACTTTTGGAGAAAAGCTGCGTATAAACATTTTCCGTCTTTCCTAGGTGTATTGCATGAATTAAATTACTTAAAATTTCCTAAGGCAGCACTCAAGCTCCCTAAGAATAATGTTGTTAAAAGTCCTATCATTTTATAGTCATTCTGTATTTGCAGAATGGACTGGTTTCCCATCAGACTTGAGGAGACTAGTCAATAACATGTTGGCAATATGTAGACATTTATAAAATGGATACTGTTCAGTTTAAATGAACTCATATATTCTACAAAGAATAGATTGTTTTCAAACTTAGATGGAATTTATCTTCTATTATCTGATGAACGCTCATTAATTATAGACAATAAGTTTCAGGAATGACAGATCTACCAATACAAGCCACAATTCAACATGGAATATATGCAAATATCAATATATGTAATTATATATAAATGATCACAAATGTAATCAATTTATTTATTGTAAGCAATTTAGATGAATACATATGAAGTGAAAAATCAAATTTAATGAAGTAACATAATATCTTTTTTCTTATTTGATTTCTAATTTAACTGTTTCTGTTTGTGCTAATGAGAACACTAAAGATTCTTGTTTAGTGAGTATCCATTTTCAATGTGTGTTTACCCACTCTACCTAAGACTAGAGTCCTTGTCCACACCAAAAGTAAGACTTGCTGAAGATCATGTTTGTTTATTTTAAATAATGGACTTGAGCTGGTTTACAGGTTTCCCTTTCTGAATCAATTAGATGCAGGGGGTTTTTGTGCAGTTCAAGAACAAGAAAACACCCTGCAGGAAATATTATAAAAACAGATGACAAGACAGGAGTCTCCTGATCCTCTAAAGACAGAATTTAAAAAGAAATTTTCAATTCTTATGTTTTTGGGTTTTTTTAATGATTTATTTTTCTAGTTTAGGAAATAGCAAACAGCTAAACACTTGAACATTGTGACTGACCTTCTCTTTATTCACACATGAAAGTCAGTCTTCCTCAAAAAATACCAAAATCTGTTCATGTGCACATACCTTGTCCATTTCAATGAAAAATAAAATGAGTTAGATTAAACCATGAGAGCTGAATCATACTTAACACTTCTACAGAGTGACACAGAAGGCATTAACTCTCAAAGTGTCAAGGTTACACTGGGAGGTTCAAATCACAGTCAGAGTTGGTACCTACAAAAATAATGAATTTTCCATAATGCCATGAAAACAGATACAGAGAGCAGTAACTGTGTGACAAGGGACAAAGAAAAAAATAAAATCAATTATCAGTCACTTATACAGATTTTCATTTTCAGGCTTCCCCTGATTTCCCTCTGCTCCATAAAAATAATTTTCAGAAAACCCCCAAATTTCTGAGCCTATGGCATCTATCTGTCCAGTCTGATAATCAGACTGCCCCAACGTCTAAGAAGCCAGAGCTTCTAGTGTTTGTGGCTCTGGGATAAACCTTTCTGATTGGGGCAGCAGCATTGGGAAACCCTTCAGCACAGCTCTTCAGAGCTGACCGCACATAGTTCAGGAGCTCTTGGTGGAATCTGGGAGGAATTTCTATAGATAGCTTCTTCCACCTGCTGCATAAATATGAAGCATAATTACCCTCAGGGAAACAACCCTCCATTCTTGCAAATTTTGACTTGCCACATATTATCTTTTCAGCTGTTAGTCGAACCATTTTTGAGACCTGTGCAGTCATGGCAGGTCACAATGGCTACCATACCACTGTGTTTTTCATCAGCTTTTCAGTTCCAAAGTAAGTTTTGGTTGCCTGATTGAATGAATTTCAAGCAGCTCAATGATTTGTCACCAAAAAGCTGAATAGTAGCAACATGCACTTTTAAAAAGATATATTTTTCCTTTTGAACCCAAATTTCAGTGTGATAAAACATGGCTGAGAATATTTGCATCAAGGTAATAGAAGTTGGTAAACACTCTGCCAGTGTGTCCACATTTCAAAATAAGCACGAACCTCCTTTTTTTCCTCTGTTTAACAGTCAGGCAAAAGGTGAGATCAGCATTCCACACTAAGTAATGTGTTACTATGTTGTAAACCTAGTGTAGCGAGTCTACACTAAGAAATTTATAACAAGTCAAAAAAATTATCAAACTAAAATCACATTAAAAAAAGGTGTGAAACATGCAGTAAATCTCTTGAGGCAGTAGTCTTAAGTAACTAGGCTGTGTTGCAATAAATATTTAATAAGAAAAGCAAGAATAAAATAATAATGAACAAATTTTCTCAAAGTACCCTAGAACAGGGGTACATACAGCACAGAAAATCTCATTTATACCTGAGTATTGTTCAAAGTACCACAAAAGGGCATATCTATACCTCTAATCCACCATATTTCATATGTACAATAAATATGTACAATACACACTTTATGTGGGTTCTTGTGCACCAGTTCTGCAGCATTTATTCAGTACAAGTTGCTACCTGTGACAAGAGTAGCTGCTTTACTGATGTAAATTCAGCACTTTAGCACAACTGTACAGACAGCTACAGCAGCGGAAACTCTGTCGCATGATGTACAGAAATAGGTCAGCTTTACGAGGAAATCACTGGTTCTTGGAGGAAATAAATAATGAATTTCCACTTGGGGAGAGACCCCCCTTGCAGACACCAGGCCAATGTGAATTTTTTTAGCAGGAAATCTGTTTTCTATGAGAGTCAGAAAAAGGAAGAGCATCCCTGCCTGGGTGCAGAGAGATGCCTTTCATCACACTTACATGAGACACAGTGCAAAAGGGTATAAGGAGAGGATGGAGCTCTGACAGCACTCATGTCACAGCCCTGGCAACAGGGGTATACCATGCTCACTGGGAAGGGAAGGCTACAACACACAGTGACCCTCGGCAGCTTTGTGTGACAGTGAGAAAATGAGGAGGGCTAGTGGGACTCACACATGCTCATCAGCACATTACAGACTGACAACCCTGTCCAAATATTTCATGAATGCAGTTAAGGTACCCATATTGAAAAAGAAGACATTTGTTCTGAATTTATTTATTGTAATATATGTATTTTTAAGTTCAAATATATTTAAATACATGTATTCATAGCACCAATTAATTTTGGGCAAAAGGAAGAGGGTAAAATCAGCATATATTATGATAACTGCTATGGATTTTTTTACCTTCCAAATCTCTGTATGTTAATATCAGCTGCTTCATCTCTTCACAGTTACTTACTACATATTACCATGTAATGTCTGATACAATCTGTAAATGAACAGTTGAAAAACTACCATAAGGGATTCTTCTCTCCTTTGTCATGGGTACTCTGTCTTTCCTAATCCATGAGTTCACAGGCAAGCTCTTCTTTATTTTAGTGTTAGGTAGTGTGAGGATAGCTATATTTTTGTTCGTGTTTCCTGCCCTCTCAGCTGCAGCTTCCAAATATTCCGGTTATCCAGATTTTTAAACAGAAACAAGAAAATCCACAAGTATACCCATTACTGCAGCCTATGAGATACAAGGAGAAGATGAGGGGACTGGGTTTGTTCAGCATGAGAAAGGAAGGCAAATGAGAGACCTTGCTGTGGTCTGCAGCCACCTGAGAGGAGGATGTGGAGAAGGCGGAAACAGACTTTCCTCGAAGGTGTACAGTGGGAGGATGCTGTGGGAGTGCTGAGGTGAGGTCGAGGTACCAGCTGTGTGACTGGCCTGTTTTTAGTGAGAGGTTGGACCTGAAGCACCCTGCGGTCCCTTGCCCCCAGGTGACTCTCCTGAGGAGAAGTCTTGGCTCCCCTGACAGATCAAACGCTGCTTTCCACAAAATGCTAAGCATTGCTTGGAGGAAGGAGCTTATCATTCGGAGTGAAATCTACACAGCAGTACTCTGAATCCCAAATAAAATTTTATGCACGAGACCCAAAGAGTCTCAGCCTCGTCAGCTTTCCAGAGGAAGTACAGTCCCACGCAAACGTAACTTCACAGACCTGAGCTGACTTACAAGGATGCACAGATTGCAGAGAGCAGTAAATATAATCTGAATGCAGATATCACTTGGATTTATTTTTTCACTTATTTTGCCCATTAAAATTCTTTCCTCATTTGGGAATGAGGCACAGGCCAATTGTAAAATCCATTAAATATCTCTCCTTGATCTCCTTCACTCCCTAAACTGATGAGCATATAAATTAGATGAATTATTCCTTATTACATTTTATTCTAATTTTTCTGACTGGACAGCTTATTTATTACATCTTTATAGGAGCTTCACATCTTCTTAATGTGAAGGGTTTTAGTAGGTTTCCAGGCAGGCAGTGAAACGCTGCACTGAACCTCCTGGTATCTGATCCACCCCCCTCCTCAAAGGCAGCATCCTTTGATCTCAGTACCTTGCCTCTGCACCCCTTCTCTCTCCTGACTACAGCAGTAGCAGCCTTATGTGACACCTGCATCTTGTGGAGAAATGGGAGTTTTCCACAGGCACACAGAGGGACAGCTGCCAGGTGCATGAGGCAGCACTCTGGGTACAGATGCATTGTGTATCTGTCTGTGCAGGCTATAAAAGCAGCCTATCGCTACCCAGTCAGTTGTTTAAGCAGTGTAAATGGCCAATTTTTCAGAAATTGGTTCGGTACTTTGAGTGAAGACACTGTCAGCCATGAAGAATACAAAAACTTGCCTGTGCTAACAAAATTATCTTGCTGTTTCCTGGTTTCTGTCATACACACAGAAAAAGTTGCTCTGCACCATGTAACAGCCACATTTGAGATAGACCAGCAGTCTTTATTTCCAATTTGCTTTTATGTCAGTCCCCACCCTGCCCAAATCCTGCCAACAATTATCATATTTACAGCAGATTTGAAAACTGTTTTTCCTTTACAGAGCAGAGATATTCAGTCCAGTCTCAGACGACATGGTTAAAGTTTCACTGTGTTCTCCTGTCACATGTCAGATTAATTAACTCAGCCCTGATTAATTTAAACTAGAAGTTTCTTTTATTCAACCATCTAAAACACCAAATTCCACTGATTTCCTGCAGAGATACACAGGCACAACAATTCCCATTGCAATCTTTCATTATTCTTTACGGAGATACTGTGCCATATTCCATATTCCCACTAGAATTTTACTGATGTGGCAGTACTGACATTGGTAAAATCATTCTTGACTTACTTTGGCACAAAAGAGACCAGCATCATATTGGTTGGGATAAGACAGCTCCTCCCCATGGTCATATTTACTTTACTTAAGACTAGGAAAAAAAAAAGTATTGCTCAGGCAGCTTCAATTTACCATCCTTTCTCATAGGAAAAAAAAAATGGAAAACATAATTACAGACTGCTCTAAGGTGAACTACTGCTTTTTGTGCTTACCTGGAAGAATAAGAACAGTTTTCAATCCAGCTAAATATCTCTGATGTTCTGTTTTATGTGTATGCACAATATTGTTTATCCAATGCTGCTTAAGAAATAAACAGGCCTGAAAAAAAATCTTTCCTCAAAAAAAGGGAGGCAGCTTTCATTAAAAATTAAGAAAGCAAGTGAAATGAAAATAGTTTGAGCTCATGTTATTTCTACACACATATGTTTGCCAGCTTTGGCAAAAACCACCAGATCCTCCGGAATGGACCACCAAGAATTGCTGTCTTTGGCTTTTAGAGTTTCATCAGCTAAACAGATAGGAAGGCTGGGAAAAACAACTAAAAAAGGGGTATTTGATAAATGAAGATTTTCAAAGATAGGCAAGCAAGTGACAGAAGCCGCTTCTTTGAAAAAGGAAGATGAATGCTTCAAAAGACTTTTTTTCACTCTGGTGAATATCGTCCACTATTTCTGTTTAACCTATCAAGATGAGTACTATCTGAAAAACTTATTAGCTTTTTAGAAGACAATTAGCATAGGTGAATAACCTCTTTACTTCTCATGCACATCATTTTTGGAAATTAAGTTTACATCCTTAGTGTTCTCAGGCACCAGAGTGGTAAGAACAACACAAGACCTGGAAATGAGTAGAAACTGTAATCACACTGAAACAATGCTAATAATGTGATAATGTTTCAGCAGGCTCTGCAGGAGAGTGACAGAGCTTCTGTGGATGCACAGAAAGTTTGTTTAGCCACAAATCTCGGCCGATATGTCTTCTCTTTCAGTACTAGTTTGCAGCCCTAGGATTTCCTAAATAATCTATGAAACTATGAGTTACATAATGCAGCCAAGAAGCCTTAAAGGCAATCCTCCTAGGCCCTTCTCAGTAAGGACTTCCACTAACATTATTATGAATACTTTGCATAGACAGCTTGCAAATGGGGTTCAAAAAGTTAAGCAGAGACTCTGTTAGCTCTTCATCCTGACATAACAATCTGGACATGAAGAGCATTGATTTAGCTCCATGTGTGTATTACTCAACCGATGAGCTTTAAAGACATGAAGAATAAAAATTTTCTTAGGAGTTCTCACAGTGCTGTAGCACAAAAATCTTTTGCAGCTGAAAAACCTCCTTTGAATTAAAATATAAATAGAGGATTTCCTCCCTCCTCTGATAATAGAGGCATTATTTTCTATTATTTTATGGTGATCTTCCATATGCAATTAGGGCATTCTAGGTTTTACTTTTTCCTATAACTTGAGGTCTATTTTAATTCATGTCTCAATGAAAACTTAGGTTCTTATGTGCTCCCTTGACTCTGGACATTACAAAACTGCAGCAAAGTATCAATGTGCTTAAAGGACACTGGCAACACTAAAAAAAACCCACAAAACAGAATATTCATCAGCAAAGCACCACCTTTTCAAAGCAAGTGTTTGAAGAGAGGAAGATCTCTTGTTGTCTTAAAATTCCCTCTTAACTTTGCATAATATCTGTGGTTTAGTGGCAGATTGGGTGGATCTGGCACAGCATGTGACCCAAAAAGTCTTCAATGGCCATTCTCTGAAACCTAAGGTGCTCTCTACACACAGCAGCAGAGACTGAAATGGATGCCAGAGGCAGCTTGGCGCCAGAAAATGCAAATAGTTTACCAAACTATTTGGGTCTACCAAAATACTGATGTCAGCTCAGGTTCTTATACCTCCTTGCATTAAGGCTGAAGTGACACTTCTGATGTTCATAAATCTTCCTCTTCTACCTCTGGTTTTCTTAAGGGATCAGCATCAAGGCAATGAAAAAGGCACCAGGCAGAGTTGAATTAAATATACAGAGATATTTTCAGCCATGTTCTCTACACCCTGCCCTAAATGGTTACAAGTTCAGTACAGGTGGGGACTGATTCATGTCTGAGGAAGGGGTTTAATCCACCAAGTTTAGTCCATTTAGAAGGACTGCTTTCAGGAGTACAAAGAAAGAATCCTTCTTAAATCAATATCTGAGCAGATCTGTGTCCAGTAAGTGCTTACTCCTTTTTTCATACACTTCTCTGGAGACCTGTGGGACAGATGGTTCAAAGGACCTAACCCTCATTCCTGCAGAATAGAAGGCTTTGTCCTTGGGCTTATTGCTGTCACAGCGTGCATATAACCTCCACTTCTCTTTTTTGTGAAGCTCATCTTGCCCACCAGTTCTAGGTCCTGTGATGACTGTTATGAACAATGATTATTTGACATCAAATAAGCTTAAAATTATATATAGCCAAAAAAAAAAACCCAACAAAAAAAGACAAAACCAGAAAACAATTAATGAAAAATGTTATCTTGCATTTTTGGGGGAAAATTTTTTAAACTTTTCAAACTAGCTTTGCTGAAAGTCAAAAGAGTAATCCGATTTGCAAATATGTATATGCAAATGAACCATACCTCTCAAATGAGAACTTGAAACTTTCAGGTTCAAGAACCCAGGTGTACCAGCTGTGGTCATTTAATTTCTACAGACACATTTCTGATGAAACAGATTAATTTTAAAATGTGCAATATGGACAGAGATGCAGCAATTCACACTGCATTTCAAACAATTCCTGCTCAGCATTGCTAATTAGGATATCCCAGCAAAACAAGAAATATGATACCTCATGGTGCTATCAAAAGTCTGAAAACCAGCAAATTCCAAACACTCCAAAGAGAAAGTCTTAAGAACTCCCAGTGCAACAAATCTGTTCCATATGAAAGCTTTACAGATCTCATTCAAAGCTTCAACAAATGGAAATACCATCACTGCATATAGACTCTGAGCCGATGTCATTTGCCATACCTCCATGGAAGTCAATGATGATACATTGATTTCCACTAATGAGGGTCTGACCTAAAAAAAATGCTGCATTCATTTACCTAAGAAAGGCTTCTTTTCCCCCTACTTTCAAACTTTATTTAGCTTTTCTCCAGGGGACCAGAAGTGATGAATTAGCATTAAATACATTCAGCATCCACACCCAGAGCCAACCAGACCGTAACCACAAAGAGGGCATAAAAAATTCACCATTGTGTCTCAGTCTTAGTACAGATTGAGATAGTCACTGTAATAGACGTGAAGAAAGGGCAACACAGAAGGTGTTTTGGAAAGGTTTTCAGTTGCCTAGAAAATCCATGGCAGTAATTGGGAAACAAGTTAGGTAGTTGTAGGACTCCAGATACAAATAATGGTGTAGCATAGGAAGAAAAAATAGTAGAAAAGAGTTTAGTTAGGTTATCCGACTAAAAATTTTTAAAGAAGAAAACTTCTGAGAAGATGGATTGGAATAATAAAAATAATTTAAAATATATCCTGCTGTTTTAGCAGTATTTTTTAGTCCTATCAAAGTACTATTTATTTTCTGATAAACTCTAAGAATGGAAGTATAACTTTCCTTAAGAAGAGTGATGAGTGACCCAGTTTTAGAGGTAGCATTCATACTGTTATCCTCTGGGTTTTATGTTTAAAAGATTATCTTGACATTAGTAAAGAAGCTTTACTGTATTTTTCCCAGTTAAGTTTTGGACTCTATGTTTACAGGGAAAGCTAAGCTGATAAGAGAGAAGAAAAAAGGTTTCGAACAAGAGTTCCATTAAAAAAAAAATCAAACCCTTTTAAAGATACATGTTTCTGAAATTTCCTTTTGGGTTCCATTTCCCTTCCCTCCAAAAGTACTTGTTGGATAGCTTATTTGATACTATCCCCCATCTAGAACTCAAAAGTTCTGCACAGTGAGGCTCCTTAGGTTGCAGCAATTTTAAATAGGACACTTATTCTCCCCACAGAAGAGAGCAAAGCCCCAGGCACCCAGTGTTCTTTCCTGCCACTTGTCAGAAGTATTCGCTTTGTTTGGTTTAGAAGCTGGGAATATACCAAAGATGAGAGTCATGGCTATGACTATTTAAAAAAAGCATTTTATTCTTGCACTTCGATAGAACTGGAACCCACATCATGGTCAGCTCATCGAGTTTCTTTCATTAAAAATATTCTTTCACCAAAGTCACAGATACAAAACTTTAATTAACCAAGAAATTAACCTATAAAAGTAATTCATGCAAGAAAAATGATTTACCTATCCACGCAACAGTTAAAAACATACCCATTTTGCTCACATGCCTTTCTTTCTTGATCAGTAATAAAAAGAAGGTCCTTATTTGAATTTTTCAGTGATCAAAATCTAGCTGGGAGTGAGATTTGAATTAGATGTTGGTTGCCAGGCCAGATAAACAGATTAACTGTCATTTCAGTGTTTCAAAGGTTGTTTGCAAATTGAATACCTTTTATTCAGGAATGACATATTCCAAAGCTATTCTGGAGGGCTTAATGCAGTGGTTACAACCCGCAGAAGCTGACCTGGAATATACCACAAACAGTTTGATTTAAGGCCAGAAGGAAATTTGTACCCTTCACTTTCCCATGAGAGCAACTCAGACACGTGACATTATTATAATATCTTTATAGTTTTGAAATGCAAAAAGCCAACCATATAATCATCACTTTCTATTCTACATAATTATAGTAATTTTGTAACATACCCAGAAAGTAAACACAAAGGAAATGTAATTGCAGTTTTCCCTAACAGCTGGTAAAACCACTGTTTTAAACTTAAACCTACAAAACTGCCTCTATTCCTTATGCCTGGAACAGCAGAAAACAATCCTAAAGCTTTGTTGTTTTATAAAATATATTGATTAAACAGCTGACTGAAGTTAGAAATTTCAAATAGTGGAACATCCCAAGAGATATAAGAAGGGTTTTGCATATTGTCAGTGGAACAAAGGAGCAGAGAGCATTTGCACAAAGTGGTTTTGATATCAAAAGGCTGAATTGTCACAGCTATGAATCATCATAAAAAACTGCTGTAACAAGTAATACAAGACTTTGTAAGACATTCTTTAGTGAATCATAGGTTTAAAAAATCCCAAAACTAAACCCCAAACCATTTAACTTTTTTTAACTTTTTTTTCCCCTATCAAAATAATACACAACACAGAAAACTGATTTTCACATTCTGGTGCCCTATTGTACATGCCCTCAAAAGAAATATAATTGCTCTCTTTTTCTTTAAGGTAGCTATGAATATTTGAGAAAATATCAAGACTCAAAACATCCCACCATTTCTTTCAACACACTTGCTGAACTGATTTGATTGAAAGATTAGCATCCACTGAATTGTTTCTAGTTTTTTTTTTTTTTTTAGTTTCATAGTCTCACTTGCATTTTATCTACCTTTTTGTCATTTTCTCAGAACATGCTTTCATATCTCCAGAAGGGGGATAAGTAGTAGGGAAATTCTAGTTATTTCAGCTTTTGTCATCAGGAAGAAAGTGGACACTTCTTTGTGGGATAGGTAGGCTGCAGGGATACAGCACATCAAGCTTACGGTGGTGAAGGGAAATGTGACTGGTGTAGATAAATCAGGCAAGTGGTATGCTCTGAACCCACATGCAACCTTCTGCTTTGCTCAGCACCCAGGCTGCACCAAACACAAAACAGATTTATACATGTTTTAAAAAGGAGATGAGGTTCCAAAGAGCCTGGGTGGCATGGAACAGAGCTGTGTGGTGGCACAGACATACAGTTGATGGAGAAGGGGAGCACAGCTGATTTAGCAGGTGCATCTATAGCTGTGTGCAAAACACCAAGGATTTCTTCCCCACCATCCCAAGGGAAACCTCAGTTCCAAGAGCAGCTGCTAGAAACACTCAGCTTTGCAAGTGTGGTTTTTCTGATATGACACTCACATAGGGGACAGAACTGAATGATGAAACTAAGCAATGAAATTGTTTCCATTATTGAATTTTTCTTCTTTGAATAAAATGGGATCTATTTTCTCATAAAAAGTGCAGAAGCTTAGCAGCAGTAAGTACTATATAAGACAAAACTATTTCTTATTCATGGATCTGCTGGGAGTTTTTGCATGATCTCGGTTAGCTCTACAAAGCAAGCATTTAAAGAGCAAAAACATATTTCATGAGATTAGTTCACAAATAAATACTTTTCCCTGTTCTAGACCACTTTATCAAAAATTCATAGAAAGAAATCCATAACCCAATGGCCTTGAAAAAAAGAAGATAACATTATAGGTTTTCAATGCAATCTGAAAACATACTAAGATGAATCTTCAAAGAATTTCCATGGAAATTGGAATATGATAAGTGTAAAACCTCAAAATCTATGATGGCAGTTAATCATCTAACACAAGAGAGTCCATCTCCTAAATAAGGCACCTCCCTGAACTGAGCTGCCTTACCAAGCTTTAAACTTAGAGCTTAAAGATTAATTTAAAAAATACCTCAGTGAAAGATGATTTGGACACCTTTAGCATCACTCGTATCTTCTTATGCAATACTTGGCAAGAGTTATTGCATATTAAGAAAACAATTAAATACAGTATAAAAATCCATCTCTGAAGGGATACAAGTACACTTTTTTGTTTTGCATCTCTTACCTATTCCTAGAAAAAAATACCACTTACTAAAAATTTATACTGTTTCTGTACATGTATGTAATTGTAAATTAGTTTTGGTACAAAAAACACCCTTTAACTGTTGACTAGTAACTGTGAGTTCTCCCAACAACACTGTGACATCCATTTTCAGAATATGTTAAAAAATTCTTATACAAAGCTCCAAAGATTAAACAGAGAAAAAGATAGACTAGACCTTTAGCACTCTCCACTGATGAAAAAATGTTTAAGAGTCAAAGATTTAACCATGTAAATACAGTCTTGGCCAACAACCATACCAAGAAGCTCCTGCACTGGGCACAGATGTGTGCATAGCTCAGTCATATGGAAAATAAACTACAGTGAACCCACAAGGGAGTGAGCACTGAGGAAGAGGAAACAAACTTGACATGGTGCGATCAAACAAAAAGGAGTCTGGGAAAATGCATTGAGATCAGAAAACCAAACAGAAAATGAAACTGATATCTGCATAGGCTGGGGTGCTAAAATTGATTTTACAATAATTTCTGCCACAAATCTAGTGTGGCATAATATAGCATAATTTTGAACTTAAATTAACTCTATTGCATTAGCTCTTATAAGCAGTTTTCTTGGTTCTCCTATCTAAAGAATGAGTCTCCTATATCTGTGAGACACATTTTCCCACCATGTCCAGCTAGACCCTTCTGATTTCTTGGCAGTGTGACTGCTCTGCTTGACGAGGGAAGGCTGAACCTCGGCTGAGGTTTCGTATCACATTTAGGGAATGCATACAGAAATCAATGCTGATGGTGAACATGTGCCCTGGGAGGTGGGTGAGGGCAATTCTGTGAAATCTGACAGACTTTACTGCCTTGCAGAACAGCTGGGTCAGCAGAAAGCAGATTCAACTCTCCTGACTTACACAGGCAGTGTTGTTAATGGTTGGGCCTTTATTAGTCTTTCATCATCATGCTTTGACTTTCTAAGGACTTTTAACTGATTCCACTGTCATATCTCTTCAAGATGAAGCAACCAGCAAAACCCTGATGTGACTTCCAGGAAGGAAAACCTGCAGAAAGTCTGCAGAAAGGGACTGGTCTAAGCAGATGGTACAGACAGAAATCTCCTTTGCTTTATTTTCTGGCTGAAGAGAATTTTGGAGCTGTATGTGTTGGGCAACACGATGTAGAAACATTTGATAGGGCTGAAGGAGCATCATAGCCCTGGCCATGCTCTCAGGCTTTCTCAGCAGAACCTCTTTCTTTAGGCACAAAGGTGCTCTTCCACCTCATGTCCTCCAATTTGCTGGAAGTGAACACATTGTCTCAAGTCAAGGGAACCACCATCACGTACAACTTCTGCAGATTTTTCCTCCTTTACTGTCCTTCAGCATGATCTTAGGCACTTGGGATCAGAATTTACCCAAACAGAAAGAGGAATAGACTCTTACCTTTCAACCATCTTTCCTATCATGGTTCTCTTTTCCTTCCTCTATCTCCCTCCAGGAATATAGACACCAGGCACACTTTTTACCCAAAACTCTTGCTACCTAAATCCTGACTGACATGACATCCAACTTCTTTGAAAGTTAAGCATTGAAGATTTGCAGATCAGAGAATACCCAAACCTCACAAAAAGTGATGAAACCTTATGAGTAGTTAGGGAATTTTTAATATGGACAGAAATGCTTTTTTTGTACAAGCCAGGCTTATTCAGAATAAAACACTATTTTTCTTGAGCCCTTATGCTTAATGGAGTTCTTTTTTCCTTGAGCAGCGTATCTCAATAACATAGCACTTCTCAGAAATTGACATGTAATAACTTCTGTTTAAGAAGGCTGAGTTTTACTAGTCATTTATTTTGGCTCTGGAAAAAAACCTACCCTTTTATCCCTAAAACACAAGGACTGTTTCCTTTGGGCTTTGATACCAGGTGAAGTCTTGCAGGAAATCTTTAAAAAACAACAGCTTAAGCAACAGTGGAGGGGTTATTTTTTCACCAGTGGTGATGCTTTTGACTCCTGTAAATTCCTCCTGGTAGCTCTCTAGGACATCTCAACCTGTGATGTTTGCCTTTAGTGCCTCCAGCTGGGGGGGCAAGGAGAAGTGTGGCTTTAGCAGAAGCACTAAATTGGATAATACTATTCTTAAACCATGACAGCTATCAATTTCACTCTTTTCTACTATGTATATTTGTTCAGAAACAATCCATTATTAAAAGATCATAGAATGGTTTGGATTGGGAGGGACCTTAAAAATCATTTAGTTCCAAGCCTCCTGCCATGGTCAGGGACACATTGTACTTGACCAGGTTGCTAAGTGCCCCATCCAACCTGGCCTTGAATGCTGCCAAGGATGGGGCACCCACAGCTTCTCTGGACAACCTGTTCCAGTGTCTCATCAGCCTCACAACTCTGCATATCCACCTAAATTTTCCCTCTTTCAGTGTGAAACCATTATTTCTTCTCTTATTGCTGTGGTTCCTGATGAAGAATTAAAACACATTAATGAGTTCGATGCTAGTAAGTCCCGTGCTCTTATGCAGTAGGGAATTTGCCATTTTCCTCCATCTATAACTCGAGGTATTATACTCACCAGGAAACTCTTAGAGGTACTGCAACAATTATTGCCTTCTGAAGCCAACATAACTTGAGAAAGAAAATTATCCCAGGTAAGGGAGAACATTATTATGGATGATCTGCTGACTGCTGTCCTTTCAGCTCACATACAGGAAAACAGACCATATCTGGGAAAAAGTGGTACAATGAGGTACCAGCCTCACATCTCCTGTTGCCCCATCAAAATTGGCTGATACCAGTGTTAACACCTTAAGCTGGTGCTACACACAACCCTACTTTCTCTGTGGAGCACTGGCTGGTGCCCACATACATGGACAAGACAGATACATTTTTCCTAACACCACATAACTATCTTTGTGTAGCTTAATCAGGGATAGTGTTGACTCAGAAGTTCCACTTGTGCTCAGACGGGCAAAACTCAAATGGGGGATATGCATGTTTGAAATGCTCTAACTCACAGTGAAATCTCTTTCTTCATAAATAACAGTGATTTCTAGTCTGCACTCTTCTCTGCTGCTTCTCCCATAGACAGTACAGGACAAGCTCTGTGACAGTGATTGTAAACCCTGACATAAACAACAGGATTGTTATCTGTCCTTCAACAGATAGAAGCACTGCCAGCAGGAGCTTACTTAAGCTTGTGAAACAAGCAAGGTCATTCACTCCTGTCAAAGTTTTATTTTCAAATTTCTCTGTGGAAAAAAAAGTTTTCTTCATTTCTATTATCATTCTCCTAATGTTTTCATTCACTGGTGAAACTTCTCCAGACAAAGGAGGAAATGTGGCAATTTTCATTTTAGTCCCTTAGCTACATATATTACTTCTACCTTAACAGCAAATATGTATTACTTTGCACAGTCATGTGTTAATCTATATAACAGCCAACACAGGAGGTTATGTAGTCATCTTTAGCACTCTGCAGATATGTGTTTTCCATTATACTGTGCTCAGAAAGCTTTTCTCCCTGGGGGGGGCTTCTAATGTGATATTTAGCTTGAATCCTAATGCAGCTAAGCTCCATCAAAATCATGCACATGGACTCAAGGGTAACTGTAAATAATGCAAAAATAGATCAATACTAATCTTGACTTGTTTATGTGTAATTCTCACAGAGCTCTTATGACTCCAGCCACATCCTGTGCCATAGGTTCTGACTGGCTGCTCATTCCCAAATTGAGGCAAGGACTTCAGGAGTATGTAACATCAGCATTGCTCTTACAGAGCATATGTGAATTGTAAGGAGAATTGCATTCTCACTCTCTAAATATATTTAAGGATATATAGGATACACTCTCTAAAATATATTCTTTTCTGGAGAAGAATGAAGTTAAAGATGTAAAATAAATAACTTCAGTGTTGCTAATTATTGTGGGACTTAACTTTCTGATCTTGTTGGGCGATTGTGTTTTATTCATCCATTTATTTATTCCTTTCATGAATAAACAGACTCAGAAAACAACTGTGATTTCTTCTAAATCTTAAAAGAAGTAAACTGTTGTCTTATATCGTACATGTTATGTCAGTAGACTATATTTATGCATGTGTATTCTATGCTAGAAAAAAGTCAACCATTCACAATCATTTATTGAAAAACTATTTGAATCCAGCTATTTGTTGGACCCATTAAATTATAATAATTATTTAGTTCTTATAGTGTGTATTTTTATTTTAAGGCTAGAGCCCCATGAACAAACATCTAATTATCTTCTAAAGGTGTTTTTTTGGAAATCATTCTGAATTACGCAACTTCTTGGACAAAGAACTGCCTTCAGTCTCCAGCCTTCTTTCCCCATTCTGTTTATCTGTTGTGAGTTTTCTTGTTTTGTTTTTCCATTCACCAGCTCCTTTTAGGAATACCAAGCAAAAAGCTGCTTTTTCAAACATCAGAAGAGCATTATGTTGAGGCAATCAGCTCCTTGCAGGGTTCTAGAGGTAGATTTTGCTCATTAGAAAGTAGCAGACAGATTGTTGATGAAAATTCTAATAAGCAACATTAAAGCATTAATACCATGAGCTCAGGGTTTTGTACAAGATAGCAAACCGTATGTTGCAGAACTTGGGATCTCTTTCCAGCTGTCAAATGACAGTATCCCTGGGTTCCTGCTAATTGGCGACACACCAAGGCAAACAAGTCAGCTAATTCCAGAACAGTGAACTGATTAACTTCAGGTGTATATACATATTTATAAAGAGACTGTTGCTTTTGTCTCAATAATCAAAAATAGGTTTAGTTTTCAATTTTAAAAGTTGTGGACTACAAAAGTATTATTGGCACAAAAAACCCAAACCAGGACTAATTCTTTCAACTAAATGTTTGAAAACTGTATTGATGTCAAAAATAGAGAATGTATATGTATGTAGAAAACTGGGATTAATCATTGTATCATTCCTTTCCACTCATAAAAGCATCATAATTGTCTTTCTACTATAAGATAAAAACATTTCACAACAATATAACATTTTCTCTACTTTAAACCGGAACAATTAGATTAAAATAGACTAGTTTTCACTTTTTACATTGTAAAATTCATGCACGTTTATCAGAAAGCCATAAACTGGGAAAGTCATGTCTTTTTAGATCTATAACATCATAAAGTATTTTTTAAAATTCTCTTTAGTGTAAATATGAATGTTTGGGTAAGCAGGTGACACTCTCCACTGTCATGTACACTGGGCAGTCTCTTGGCTCCACAATCAAACCTAATGTTTGCAGGGCACAAGATCCTATAAAGCAGTCAGGAAAGCAGTTCTACTTTTTGACTAGAATTTTTTGACTTGGTAAAGAAAGAAAACTAAAGAAATCAAAGAGCTGGGAAAGGAAAACATGTTGATAGACATGCTGCAGAGTGATGGCATTAGAAGCTGGAGAGGCTGGAGACAATCATGAAGCAACTTCTGATTATATTCATCTTCCATGCATGATCCCCTTACAAATCAGAATGTGCATCTCCATAGATGGAGGCCCATGTCAGGGTTACCCTTTTTTATGACCATGCTGAAAGCAACTGTGGTCTCTTTACAATATAACAGAAGCACAAAGAGTTCTGAAATCCCATGTGTGGTTAATAGCAAGAGTGTCTTCCATTTTAAACCAGAAATGAGTGTCTTGTATTTGTACTTCTTCTGGTCCCATCACTTCTGCATTCCTGGTTTCAATGTGGCCCAAACAGAAGATAGAGCTGGAAAATGTTCCAGTACTCTGCCTTGCTCTCCTGGTGAGGGGAGCTGTGATTTTAAACACCCTGAAGATGGGAATGGCATTGAGATTTGGCCTCCCAATTCCCAGCACAAATCAATAGAACACATCCATGGTTAAAAGTAGAATTATTGTGGTGATACATGATCAACTATAATTAGCTTGTCTTATTTCTGAGGAAAAAAATCAGACCATATTTTGTCCTACAGTGTTTTAGTCTATAATTTGTTCTGTGTTTTTTGGTCAGGTTTCCATACATTTATTATTGTGACTTATCAATTTAAAATCAATCGCTGTGATTGCAGCTAAGTTGAAATAGCCTGAAAGATTGGGAATATTATGTTTTGTTATAGAACTGAAGACCTTATTCTAGGACTACCTCTCCACAACCTCTTTTATAATTTAGAGCAACTCTACACACTAGCAAACAAACCTTCTGCACCAAGTCCTTGTTACTGAGAGTTTCCAAACAAGTTTCTTTTTAACAGGGTTTCTTATTGGTAAAATGCTATACCTGGAAATTATTTTAAGTGCTTTGTTTTTCTTCTTTTGCCCACTAAACTAGTTTTAATTTTATATGAAATTCTCTTCCTGGAGATCATCGTGTCCCTTCTGAACACTGTCCACACTCATTAAATTGAACCATTATATAGCTCAGAATGCTGCTACGGCTGCAGGCAGGAGCAGGAAACCTAAAAGATATGTATTCAAATATTAAAAAATTATATGCAATATTTTCTGTTTCCTGAATAAGCAAATCAACAGAGGAAAGGGTTATGCTTATATAAAGAATCTCAGCTTGAGTGTGACAACATTAATTATCCACTGTAACGTGCTGATTTATAATTATGAAATCAGTAATTTAATTGGCATCTAATGCAGTAAAAACCTTCCTGCCAGTGTCATTATCTAAGTGCCAGTGCTTGATGCTTTCAAACTTAGTTAAGCTGTCAGAAATTATTATTCTCTTAAATGCTTATACCTGCAAAACTGACAACTCTTTAACAAAAATGTTTTAAAAGGTCCTACTACGTGACTGATGAAGGTACTATCTACACATTTCAGACAAACCAGCCAAGCTCACTGCTGGTCATCAAACACCTCTCACTGTTGATAGAAATAGCACCTATACTCCTTGAGAGGAGAAGCTGCTGCTGAATCCCACAGATGGTATTTGGATCACTGATTATGTCAATCTGAGTGTCAGAACTTAATTCCTGGCTGCAACTGCATCTGTGTGTTTGTAGGTTTGCAATGGGTGGTATCAATTACAGATTAATGCACCCATCAAAAGATGAGAGTGGCCACTTTGAACCAAGCACAGATGAGCTGTACAAGAGCTGGGATCAGGTAAGGCAGTTCACTGTACTCGAGTTACTACATGCTAAAGAGCCTGGGGACTAGTTTTATTCCTACTAGTCCTTTCACTCCTGAACTAGAGATCATAGCCAGAACAGCAGGCACTTCTTCAACCTTGTAGACTTGGGTGAAGGGCCTGATCTTCACAGAGGGAGTCACACAAAGGAAATATATCAAAATAACCTTAACAGGACAGTGATCTGCATGAATGATGCTCTGTCAAAAGAAGAATCTAACTTAAAAACTGGATACAGCAGGTGGTAGAAAGCAGAAAAGAGAATAAAAAACTGGTGCTGTAGTCAGTAAATCATTCTACAATGGTTTCTTAGCTCTGCTCTACATGACGTATTGTGCTGTGTAACTATTTCTGTGATGGAAGGGATTCCTTCCTCTGAAATTGTTTTACATCTCCAGCTGCTAATGGGTCTGAAGTACTACCACCCTATGCAGTTCATTAAACCCTATGGGAATAAGCCTGGATAAGCTAGATATAACTGATGACATAACAACATGAGCTGCTGAAATATTTAGGCATAATTTTCAGTTATTGCATACTGGCCTTTTTTGGCTTCCTAGCACAGTTGAAGTGCTGCAACTGCTGAGTGTGAACAAGACCATTTTCTCAGATCATTTTATAAGAGTGTCAGTTCCTTAGAGAATATGTCATTTTGATATAAATAAAAGTATTCTACTAAAAGCTGCTAAGCTAAAGATACATATAAGTATAACCAAGAAAAATATAGTATTACCAAGAGCATGGCCTATGAGGATCCCTGAAGGCAAAAAAATAACTTCACATTAAAAGTATCATGCTGTCAGATGTGTGTATATGGAGTAGGATTCAACTCATATTAAAAAAAAGTTAAAAAACAAACTTAATGGGAATCCCTCTGCAGCCAGTGGAGACATGCATTTCCCTGGGGTGATCCATCCCTTCTCAAGGTAGTGTTGCACAGTGTCTTTGTTTTTTCTATCACAAAGGACTTTCTACTTGCAATTCTGTAGCCTTTCACTTGCAGCTCAATTCTCTCATTGAAGTCACAACAGAAGTATTTTCTCATTTCTTATGGGAGATTCTTGTGGGAGTCACTACCCCATTCTTGTGGGAGTGACCACCAGCAGTGTGAGAGTCACCCTTCTCCATCCTTTCCCCACATTTTGGTTACTCAGTGGACCAAATGGCATGCATGCAGATGGCCGAACTGGTTGCAGCATCTCCTCCCAAATTGTGCTTCCATCAGCACTTCACAGCATTATGCCCATAAAAGCTGACAGTTTGAGCACATCTTGAGGACACCCATACAGGCACTACTGAAGTTTGTGTGCACGTGTGCTGGTAAAACACCTGCTGCTGATGGAAGCAGAACCTGAGGGTGCTCAGCTGTGGATCTTGTCACTTCTCCCCCACTGATGGCCACCAGGGAAACTTTTCATTTTCCCTTTTCTCTCTCTCTTGTTTTTATCTTTGCCCAAAAGCTACTTTGATTGCCCATGTATGCCACCAGCTATAGAGCCTGCTGATAAATCTCTGTGCATGTGAATCTGTCTCCTTTGTGCCAGAATAGGTGACTGATATCTTTTAAACACCTAATTTTCTGATAGCTGGAGTCAGGTCAAACAAATCCCATCCTCAGGCAGTGCTAAGATGGAGGGAGCTGGCAGGAGCCCTTTCCTAACATCTGACTTTTAAATACTTAGCTTATGTGCAGAGTCCTGAAGACTGTGAGCAATACACAATAGCAATAGGATTATAGCTTATGCTGGCATAATTTAATTGTTCGTGCTCAGTCTTTCCAATATTTCCCACAGCTTCCGTTCTGTTCGAAAGTAAGCCTCAGCCTCACAAGCAATTTTAAGTATGTGGTAACATTAATAGACCATAATCACAGAAGAATTGGAGCTGTGAGAAGTAAACTCTCTAGTTTAGTACTTGTAACTCAAGACTCACAAGCTGCTTTGATCAATATAAAGGTAATTACTGGAACATGAAAAAGAAATAAATGCAAAAAAATATTAATGAAAAATCAAGCTATTATTTAGACAATTGAAAAAAACAGGATATGCAAAAGAATGTGGAATACTTAATTCCACTTCTTCGTCTGTTTTTATTATCAATTGTCATCACTAAGAAGATTCACAGTGGGAGCATCATCCCAATTTTTAATCACTTTAAATACAGATTTGTGAAGCATCACACAATTACCTTTTATTCTCCCTTTTCTCCCATAAGAAAGATAGAAAAAGAGCTGTTTTTAAAATAGCATGCTGCAATAGATAATGGCCAAGTATTTATAAAATATTAACTGTTAGTGAGACTCCTCAGAATAGTGAATTGTTGCCCATTATCTAATGAAAATGAAGCCAATTCAAAGCAGTCACTGCTGCAAAAATACCCACTACAGCATAGGGTACAGGTTGTAAAGAGAAACATAATATCTTTAAAAGAGTAAGAAAGAAATTTGAAATATAAAAAGTTCCTGTTTAAGTACACAAAACACAAAAGCCTTCAGTTAAAGCACTCTAAGAGAAGCCTGACCCACCAGCCATCCAAACCAGGCAGACAGTAAGTGAGACACAGCAGAGCAAATTAGGAACACACAGACATAGTTATGTAGTTTCTGGAGCAGAGCTGATTCATATTCAGCCTAAGAGAAGCCTAGGGAAAAAGCTAGCCTGGCTGAAGTAGTCTGTTGAAACATTTGCTTACTCATTTTGCTATTAGACATAATCCATAATTCAGCATTAAATAGTTTGTTCGAGACAATTCAATGTTGAGAGTGCTCTTAACTTTTCCTGAGTCCTCTAATGTGCTTTTCTTAAAGAACTAGCTTCTAGGAGTTATTTTTACTTAGTTGTTGAGTTATAATTGTTAATCATATTTCTGGCCTCAGTAGCTGTGCTAGATTTTGAAAATATTATCAGACTATATAAAAACAGAAGGCAAATTAAAACAAGTGCAAGTGTTGTGGGCTTGTTTTGACTTATTTTTACATTGTGATTTTTGAACAGCAAAGATTAAGCACATGCTTATATGTTTTGCTAAACTTGAGTTGATACCTGCTGTAAAGGAGGAAAGAGAACTGGAGTGAATAGGAGGCAAGTAGACTTAAGACTTGAAAACTAAGGGCTTTCTGGACCTGGGACTCGGGACTTGGTCTGTCTTCTGTACAAGCTAATTTAGATTCTACTTAGCTAAAACACAACTCAGTGACATATTAATTTATTCAAGTTGTTCAAAAGTAATTAGTGAACAAGTCAAGAAATAAAATTAATAAATTTTATAATACAGCATGTGTCTGGAAAAAAAAAGCTACAAAGGAAAAAGTAGCCTTCATTTATATTAAAGAAAACTCACTTCACATAAATAGTAAATGTCAGTTAAAGCCAAGGGAAATATGCACCATGTTCAACAGTATTAAAACTGACATAACATGAATGATTGTCAAAAACTGATGGGATCTGGCAATGTTAAGAAATATTAAATAGGCAAGAGATTTTTTATACTGTTTTACCACTTTTGACAGTTTATATACCTAGAAAAAAGGTTCATTTATAGCTGTAAAATGCAACCTATTCAATTTTGTTTTATATTCTCTGAGACACTTGAGCAGCTATGAAAAGATAATTTGGGCTCAAATAAAGGCTTTTGTAATTGCTGTCAACTTGGCGAAATACTGTTTTGAGCAATCTGGACAAGAAATTTGACAGTATACTTAGTTCAACACAAAATTAGTAAAGGCAACTGAAGGCAAAAGCTGCTTCTTACAGAGGGAGGGAAAGTGAAGAAACCTGCTATTTCCACACACTTTTTCATCTTTCTCTCCTGTTAAGGACTAAAATCCATTCATTTTGATCTACAAGTTTCATTTGCATGAATGGGTACCTCCAGGAATTAGCCTGTGTCTGGAATACCAGTTTTTAAAATGAAAAACAAAGTCTTTGGCACTGAGTCATTCACTGACTTGGGGTTATGTGAACACAGCATTTGCAAGTTGTTCCCTTCCATGTATATTTAATAAAATATTGTTGATTTTCACTTCCTCTTTTAGCCAAGTGACACAGTTTTTGTTTCTCAAAAACAATCCCGCTTCTTTATTCCACCATCCCCCATCTTCCCCTCACTTGTTAATTTTTATTCTACAAGATGAATGGCACTCAGGAGAGGAACAGTGGCACCAAAATTCCAATGTTGTGTCTTAAATTAGTTGATATAAATTTTTTTGACAGTTTGGACCAACATTGCCTTAGTATTTATGTAAGATAATGAAATCTCTATCTGAAAAAGGACCTGTGACCTACATAAAAGAGGATTAGAACCAAAAAGTCCTAAAAACCCACACTTTGCCTCCCTTGTAGAATACAGAAATTTTGGAAGACTATAAAAAATTAAAATACTATATTAACCACAGAAACTTTAGCAAGACAGAGATGTTTGGAAAAAGTTGCTGTATTGTCTGAAGCTGCATAGGATCTTCAAAACACAAACTCTCAAGCATATGCACTATAAATATAAACACTGGAATGAAAAAAAAGGAATTGAAATCCATAAGACCATTCAGAGCCACTGCTTCTGCTGTCAGCATTAATGATTTTTCCTTTCTTCCCTAAGTGTTGATTGCTAACACTGTAGAGCATCAGAGGATTCCATCAATGTGATGAAAGAAGAAGCTATTCCAAGACTCAAATCTTACTTTGCCCCATTCAGAGCTGTATCTACAAGATCATATTCTCCAAATTAAATGTTTCCCAATAACTTTTACATTATAATAATTTTTCCAAAACACTACAATCTGAACACCAACAACCCTCGAAAGGAAAACAAATATAATCACATCATTTTGAAAACACACACACAAAAAAACCC
Organism: Monarcha castaneiventris obscurior; assembly: GCA_026261815.1. Lineage (NCBI taxonomy): Eukaryota > Metazoa > Chordata > Aves > Passeriformes > Monarchidae > Monarcha > Monarcha castaneiventris. Next base: position 9,822,833 of record JAMPIT010000327.1, read on the forward strand.
ATTCACAAAAACGATGGCCACTGAAGAGGTAAAGAAAAAGGTAAAGTCAAAGCGTCAGGGATTGTAAGAATGTGAACAGAGGTATATTTCTGTAGTGTTCTGCTGCTGCACTCGGATACACGAGGTAAGACCTAGGGGTCGCACCCTCCTGGGAGAGATGTGGCTGAGTCACTGGGGCAGGATGCAGAGGGCAGCTGGCCCCACCTCTCCCTGTGCTATTCCGGGGCAGCTGTACCACTCCTGGTATACAGCCCTGAACAGAGCCATAGAGACATCTCAGCTCACCTGGGCTTGATGAATTTCAGCAGTTTTTGCTGAAAGAGCAGCTAAGTCTGCACTTTCCTTTGTGGCTTTTTCCATCCATTTTTGTCTGTCTGGAACATTTCATCCAAATCTACTGGTGTGTAAGCCTTTGCTCTCTGGATGACTAAACAGGACTACCTAAAAACTAGAAAACAACTGAAAACAACTTTTGCAATTCCAGTTTCACCAAAATATCTTCCAGGAGGCCAGAACAAGGAAGTGTTATCACAAATCACCACAGCACCTTGCATTTACATCACAAGACACAAAAATATTCCTCCAGAAAACATATCAGTGCATGCAAGAGTGTACAAATAAATAAATAAATAAATAAACATAAATGAACATTATAAATAATAAACATTATAAATAAATAAACATTAGAAATAAACATTATAAATAAACAATGCTAACATTGTTTATTTTTGCTCAGCAAAATAACCTCTCTTACTCTAAAGAAGGTACCCTGAAAGTGCAGTAAAGTTGGCAGACAGTTCTGAGGAGAGGCTGCGCAGTTGAGGTCTCCAAACTAAATAAATTTTGTCCCAGGTTTAATTAATAAATGCAGTTTGTATGGGAAGACAGGAAGCAAAAAAAGTGCTTTCAACATCACCTGTCTTAGAAAGAGACAAGAATTTTGAGGTAATGTTCTCTAATGGGGTCTGGTTTATATGCATCTCTTCAGTTATATAATGACAGCCTTTAGTTATCTGACTCACATCCTACCTCTCAGTGTTAGGTATGAATCAAAGCCATCCCTGGTCAGAACGCATTACCCTTTGTCAATGGAACACTATCTGATGGAACAAGAATTATATAAATTCTCAGAGCTTTCGTTTTAGGCAGTTTCATTTTTTCTCTCAGTGGCAAAAAAAAATAGTCTTGAAAAGTTGAAAGCAGAATTAATTATGAATTTACTTGTTCATGTAGAATAATCTGTCTTTAAAATAGCTCAGCATTGAAATTGCCTCAAAGGCAGAAACATCTGCTGTGGAGCAGAAGCACATACACTCTGGCTAAAAACAGAAACCTGAGATTTTACTGTTGATCAGCTTTGCCATTGCTTGTACTTAACATTGGTGCCCAATTGCATTGCAAGCACTATAGAAGTTTAAGGATTACCCTGAGTGGCACCTAAAACAAAATATGCAGGCAGGATGAGTATGTGAGAGCACAAAACCAATGTCAAAATGCATTCACGTGAAATGATACAGTCCTAAGAAACCTGCCCATTCAGCACAAAAAGCTCATGCATACATAGATCTCAGAAGGATTGTATTCAAGAAACAGATGGAAGTTTGCATATTTTTCGAAATGAAAAGTGAAGCAATAGGAAATAGCCTGCAGAGAGCTAGACAGTCCAGATCGCTCACCAGTAGCTTACCATTCAGGGACTAGGAGGGCAGGGAAGGAAAATAAAAACCAAGAGTGAGCAAAATTTGTTCACCACAATAGGCTGTAGTATTTGACACTGGGATTACTCATTTTCCTTTACAAGAAGGAAGGAAAGTTCATTGTGCTGGGGTGAGAGACACTAGCTGTGCAACTGAATAGTTCTTGCAGTAATGACTAATCAGCTGAAAGGAGCCTGCAGCAGGGAGTGAGTGTGTGATGCAGCCTTGAAACAGCAGCTGGGCTTATTCTAAGAGCACAGAACTTTAGCAGAGCCTTTCATACCAATAGGAAAATGCACAGGAGCAGGTAAACACACAAATACACCACCTAGGACCATTCCTTACTACTTGGAGGTCAGTGGGTGACTGCGGATCCCCAGGAAGCTTTGAAGCTCTGCCTGTGTACCACTCTGAGCCAGTAGCTACCAGCTTTGTTTTCACCATGAATGGAGCAGTGGGGACTTGTTCTTCTCATAGAGGCCTCTGTTCTTCATGATTTCTAACCCTGCTCACAGTAACACGGGGCCAAGGCAGCTTCACCAGGCAATAGTTCTTGGATGTGTGTGTCTTGGATGAGTGTTGGATGGACTTGCTGGAAACTCATTGCTGTTTGCTGTTCTAACCTCCTTCCAAAACATACCTGTTAGAAGCCCATTACACCTTTCAGCACACATGCACAGGCACGTTATAAACAGCTCCTGATTTTCTGGGATATTTTCTGGAAGGACCCAGGAAATGGAAAAAACATGGAGAACAGAGGAGGTGTGTATTGTAAGCATATATAATTAAAAAGTAGGTGAGAAAACTTATCAACACAGTAAATTTAGGGGAAATTTAAAAACACAGTTTTGACTGTGCACCACGGATACCCTAAATGATGTGAAAATGGCCAGTGATGTTAACTGTACCAGAGGAGAAGTGATACTCTGTATTGTAGTACAGAGCATCACTTCACCTGTGGTACAGTTAATTCCCAAACTACATAACTTCCCTATTCAAAAGCAAATTTACTGACTTTAAATTATTGGCTTAAAATAACAGACCATAACACATTTTTTCTGATAGCTGTAAAGTGTTACAACTATCCTTCTTTCTCCCTGTACACTATAAAGGACAGAAAAGAAGAGAAAAGAAAATAAAAAAACCCCCAGTTATATACCTGAATATCAGAGTCTTATTTTGCCTCTGATAACAAACAGGAAAATGCATATAAAATTAGTCTTTTTGTGATGTGCACCTGAGAAGCAGACAGCAGAATTTTTTAGCATAATAACTCACTGTTAGATTTCCACTTTCCATGCACCAGTGACAAGGAAGAGAAGAAACAACATCTGTGCTTTCTAAATAGCTGCAAACTTAGAAAAACCCTTCTAGAAATAAGGAAAGCCAAGGTCCCAGAAGGGCAGAGTAGAACAGAGCTTGTCTGAAGCATTTTAACCACTGATTTAGATCTGGCTCTGTTAACAGCTGATTCTATTAAATCAGATGAAATGACCACCAGTATGGTCCTAGCCCATCACTGGTTAAGAGGTTAAAGAGACTTGGATGTCCCTGGCTCTACAGCCTGGAGAAGAGCTCCACTACCTTTAAAAGGGGATGAATGCAGTACATGCAAGTGGAAATGAGTAGAGAATGGTCATATTTAGCAGAGGATTTATACAACCCACAGCCTGATGAATTGGAAATCAAGTTCAATTCAAGTGCAACCATTTTGGAATTCAGAAAACCATCCTGAGAAAAATCACTCGAAAAGGATTTAAGCAGCAATCAAATAACAGGCTGTGGTACTGAGCCCGTAATGGCAAAACAAACAGCACAGAGGAAACATACTGAAAAGCTACAATAACTGAAAAGATGTAGTCACTGGCTTTTCTTTTTTGTCTCTTGTTTTTCCATTGCATCTTCTGGACAAAGAAAGTGGAATGCCCTAGCCAAGGAATTCCCCTGTGTCACAGTTACCTCAAGTGCTTTCCCCAAGTCCCACTGGTGTAAAGGAACATATTGGCAGGGAAGGGACATGGTTATACTGTTCTGGCAAACTCCATCTGGCATATATGTCCCAGGGGTGCTGCAGACAGCTGGCATTAGTTTTAATAGTCAGATTCAAATCTTTCTCTGGATCAATGTGTTCAAATCAGACCTGTAACTCTGTTTGTTGCTGTGCTCCTGCACGAAGCAGGGTTTTCCAGAACTGGAAAACACTGAGTTTTATCCTGTTTGTTCATTTTTAAACCTAAAATATTATCCACTGAAACACCAGTCACCCAGCAACATCTTCCCATTTTTGTTGTCCTTCTAGCAGAGAAAACTGGGTTTAAAGCCCTTTAAAGGGGATCTATCTCAGTCTGTCCTAATCTGCTGAAAAAGAAAACCATTATAACTGCAGCTCAATCCCTACAAATGTAGGATATCAAACTCTCCTAACAAAAGGATCAAGTCAGCTAAAATGAAAATCTTCTTCCACTGGCAGTACTGAATATTGACAGCAGACTGGATCAAATGTACCTACAAGATTCTCCATAAACAAAATCTAGCTGAAATCATACCTGAAAAACCTGTGTGCTACCATAAATTAAAAATTTAAACAAAGAAAAAATTTTTAAAAAGCTAAAACTGTTACGTCCTTCTTTTTCCGAGATATCCTGAATGAGTACTTTAAAAATTAATCTAATTAATATATTTTAATTAATTTGATAATTTAAATACTTATCAATACTAGAGCAAGGAGTCCAATAATATGTATGAAAATAGGTGTTCATTGCAGACTGTATCATAATTCAAGACTGTGGTGCAATACTACAGAAACATGAGCAACACAAATTGCTAAAAAGTTGAATAAAAAAGGTACCTATTATCTATTGCTGTGGAATTTTACTATCAGGAAGAAGTATAGCAGTGAAAAGACTTCTTTCACAGCCCTACATCAGGGACTAATAAACTGTTGCCCCAATATTGCAGACATTAGTCCTTGAGAGCAGTCCCCTTGAAATTTAAAACCTCAAATGTTCTTTTTGCATTATGCTTAAAAAGGTCTTTTCTTAGAAAAAAACAACTTTGAAATCACTCCAATATCTAAAGCCATTGTAGGACAAAATTGCTGCTTCCATATGAGATTCATTCTAACAGAAGGGTACTCAAAAGCTGTCTTTTAAAGTTTAAAAAAAGACTTCATTTATGTAAAATTTGCTAATAGTATGAATAATGATACAGAACTGGATACGAAAAATACTTTTTAAAATAACTGTTGGGTTTCCCTTCATGCTGGTTTAAGTGCCTATTATTCTCTTAACAGTTACATATCAGCACAACACCAAATGAGCACTAATTCCAATTCTTTCATGACTCAGCTATTTAATCTGAAATTAGTGTCAAATGTTTATGTTCTAGTAACAAATAAGGGTTTGCTTGTGCAGGTTCTATGTGGCATCATATCCAAATGTGGCAGTTCTATTACTCAACATTTTAAAATATGATCAAAAGGGTAATTGGTCTTGAAAAAAAACCTAAACCCCAAAATACTCCTTCTTCTCCAGTCAAATTCTTTCTTCCCTTATGGCTATGTGGGAAGCTGCTCAAGTTTGACTCTCTAATGAAACAAATAAAAGAATGAGATAGGTTTTTAGATCTATATGCCATAAGAAGACAAGGGAAATACAGATTTTTCATGGTCTGTTTCTTCAATTATTCATATACAAAATATTCTGGTTTATGTAACAGAACATTTTCTCCCTCTCTGAGACACTGCTTTGAGTGAGACACTTGAACTGCCTCTCAGCCACCAATACAGTAATTTTCTGATATGTCCATCAGAACTTCATTGAAGAAACTGAGATTGAAGGAGGTGTGTGTGTGTAAACTTCAAAAACAGAGTGAGGAGAGAGAGAAAGAATGAGAGACGGGCACAATGTAACCAAAATCAGAAAAAGAGGAATCTTTGATTAAAATGGTGTCCAGAAGGTATCAAACTTGACTAATGGCATTTCCTTCTTTGGATTGCAAAGGCATTTGAAACAATCTTTACATTTTTTTATTCATAACATATATTCAAATAATCTCTCTGCACACCCCAGAGTTTCTCAGTTTTTTCCCCCATATAAATAAAGTTATTTTGACAGCACTAAGGTAGACATTGAAACACAAACAACTTAAATGTAATAGTTGTAATCAAAAGTCCCTTGCCTCTGCTAGGAACATTTTCATTGGCCTTGGTGATACTTGGCTGAGCTCTAAAGGAGATTATTAAAGTCTTTGATTCAAAATCTAACTAAAATGTGGAAGATTAAGACTTGTAAGGGACAGGTTTGTAGCTGCTGTAAATTTTCACAGCTCTATTGACTTTGAGAAAGTTTAAATAATTTATACTAGCTGATGATTTGCCTTCAAAATTCATAAACAACTTTCATTCCCCTTCTATTAATCTTCCACATTGTACCGATCACATTTTGGAGAGTAAATATGAATGCACGGTCAGTACTTCGACTTTTATTTTTTTATTATCAGCTCTGGGAAGATGAATAAGTTGTGTGCCCATTGATTTCCTGCTGTTCTGTATGTGGAGCGGATAATAAATCCATATCACATCAAGTGTGCCTTAGAAAAAAACGCACTCTGGATTTTAGAGCACATAATTAGGTCAAAAAGGCAGCCTGGATAGCTGGCTTGTCTGGAATCAAAGAGAGTATCTGGAAACAAATTGAATATAGCTTGTAGACATTTTCATTGACATGATGACTGAGAATTTCAAATTTGTAAATATTGTAGTAAATCCATAGGTAGTAAAGAAAGTAATTTGGAGATCTTTTTTTTTGAGAGACAAAATTCAAAACTTTTGTTTCCTATGAATTATTGTGGTAGGAAACAAAGAGTTCTTTTGTACCTCTACAGAGAAGAAAGATTTGAGTATGCTGGTAGAGAAAGGTTATGAAGTTGGGAAGCATGCAGGTTTTTACCGGAATCATAAAATAGCTTAGATTTAAAAAGACCTATGGAGGTCACCTGGTTCGACTCCCTGCTCAAAGCAGGGCCACTGCTGGATTTAGATCTTACTTTGAATTTAGATCATGTTACTGAGGGTAATATGGTGTCAAGTTTTAAATATCACCAGAGAAGAATCATCTCCCAGCTTCCCTGGGCAGTCTCTCAATGGGCTTGACCCTTGTTACTGTGAAAGGATCAAAAAATGGTTTTCACAGTATTTAACTGAAATATCAATTATTATAACTCATGCCCTTTTGTTTTGCACCCGTCAGAGGAGCCTGGCTCCACCTTTCCTTCCATTGGCCTTTCCATACACCTCATGTGCTTCATCCCCTTCATCATCTTGGTGGCCGTCCTCTGGACCTGCTCTACCATGTCAACATCTTTCATGTCTTGGGGGCCCCAAACTGGACACCTTTCTCCAGAAGAAGCCTCACAAGCACCAACGTGAGGGACACGGTCACTTTACCTGAATGACTGCAAATAACTTGGTAATACAGTTCAGCCTGTAGTTCCTCCATTGTTAAAACAGCACACAGCTGACTCAAGCAGCACATTGCTGACCATCCTCAGATATAGCCCAGGGCCAATCTTTTAAGTGTCCGGGACTGCATTTTAGGATGCCCCTTCCAGGTTCGTTAGCTATGGCTGACTAAATATCTTCCCAGGCTCCAGCTTGCCCTCTAGTCAGTCTTTCTGCTTGTGGAGGGGCTGTTGCTTCAAAGAAAAGGTGAAAAGATGTCTATTACTGAGTTTGTTTAGCTGCTGCTTTAGCTGTTAATGTGAATGTTAAAAAAAAGATGGGCGTTGAAATGCCCTTGAGATATAAATATGTTTTAAAGGATGTGGAAGGTTAGACACTAAAACAACCACAGATTATTAATTGTGCAATAAATTGCTTTCTTATCCACCATATGGGTCATGAGGTTTCTCAAAGGGATAGGGAAAAGGAAATGTATTGTCAGTAATATGCACAGGATACTTGTACAGGCCCTGGAACTTGGATGAGCACTGATATTAATAAAGAAACAAATTGGAAATAAAAATTGCACCACATCTGCACATGCCACGTAAGGCTAATAAATTAAAAAGATTTTTTCCATTGCTCTTAAGTGTTCATTTAGCATCTGAGTAACACTGAGTTCTTCCACCTTTCTATGGTGAGATAAAAACATTTTTTTGTAGATGGGATTGCTGCTTCTGTTATCTGTGCCTTTACCACCTTGAGACAAGGCTGCCAAAACACAGCCTGTGTGAAATCATGTATTTGTGAGATCATTTTGAAGCTAAAGCAAGTTATGAATGCCATTTCCTGAATATTATGTGACAAATGCTATTGTGAACACATAATTATAACAGTTCAAAAAATACACTGGGTGTTATTTTAAGAGATGCATTTGAACTTATAATGTCATTATTTGGATCCAGGCAAACTGTCCTTTTCTCTATAAACTGGGAGTAGATCTAGGACTTGAGTCAGTTAAAACCGAGTTATATCTCAGCACCATTTGTATTTAGAACTGCTCAGTCTTGGATTAATTATTCAGTTATGGTTTTTTACCCCAAAAATTATGTAGTTTTTTAAACTGTGGAAATATGATCAAAGACATAATTTATAGCAGACATAGAAAATTTTTTAGCAAGCCAATCTGTTCAATGTGGAGATGACATATGCAATTGCCTTCTAAATTTTTCAAATACTTAATTACTTAAAAAAGGATCTTTCTTTATAAATCTTTAAACTTTGTTAGATTCCAAATGGCAATGAGAGTGATCTAGTCAAGTCAGAAACGCCTCTGGTTTACACACAAACACTTACAAAGCTATGGCTCATAGACCTGCAGGTAGACCAAATGTTATTTAGTAGTGGAAAGCAGGGTGAAATTCATAACCTGATCTGAAGTTCACTGAGCTTCTCATTTCAAGTCTTTGAAGCCATCTGTTTCAAGAGGCTTTAGGCTGGCCTTATAGAAGAAGTTGTTTCTGAAAAACAAACCTTTGCACTGATATATTTGTAAAGTGAAATGGCACATTTAAGAAAAGCATTGTGTGCATCATCTTTCCAATGTGTCCCAGTCATCTAAGCTATGATAAATATCACCAGAAGACTATCTATAATATTATTCCCTTTGTTGGAGAATTTCAGTATTACTAGAAGCACTTTGGGCTCTCCATGCATAAAGGTCACTGTTACAGAAGAGTCTCAGGGAACAAGCACACCTCCTGACAGCTCCCAGCAGGCAGCTGCTCAAAGGACAGGGAAAAAAATGGAAAGTAAAGTACTTTGACTCCAACAGGCTACTCTTTACATCGATATAAATTATTAAGCTGGAGGTGGCCCTTGAGAATTAGAAGACTACAACTCTAACCTGTCAGAGGAGTCTGCCTCCACCTCTCCTTCCGTCAGCCTTTCCATACACCTCATGTGCTTCATCCCCTTTATCGTTTTGGTGGCCATCCTCTGGGCTTGCTCTGTCATGTATATCTTTCATGTATTGGGGGTCCCAAACTGGACACCTTTCTCCAGAAGAAGCTCCCACTGTTTCACTTCCCACGGAAGAAAGAGGAGATATCAATGAATCCCATTACCATGACCCGTGAAAATTTTTACTGCATTAGTCTTTACCCAGACACCTTTTAGAAATACATCCACATTGCAGAAAATTGTATAAAAACCAGGTGCTGCAGTAGCTAAAAGAAAGCTTTCATAAGAAAGCACAAATCTAGCTTATTTTACAAACTTTCTAATCACAAGACAATGTTGCTGTGTTATATTATAATTTTTAACACAATTACTTACCTTGTAAGTCTTTTGTTCCTGGTTTTACTGTGTGATCCCTCTCTTAATGCAAGTACACAGCAATTAAGCATCAGCATTTTGCATTCTGCTTATCTGACAACAACACACCTGGTCTAAAATCTGTAAACCCAGTCGCCCACCCACCCCACTGTCTCGCCTGAGCTGAGTCACGAGAATTCAAACTTGTCTTTTTTTGCATCAGCGGCAGATGGACAATATTGATGGAAACAAACAGCTGCTGATTTGTCACTGACCCCAGGGAGAATACACAGAAATTTGATTCAGTCTCTATAGTCTCTAGTCTCCTGACTCTGAAACCTTGTTAAAGGTTTGCACAGATGCATACTACATAATCTCTAGGGTAGGGCATGGGCTTGTAAGATCATTTTTGAGATGTTCCAAGCTTCAGCCAAAGATTAAATATACTGGGAAGATCTGTTCTTTAACTTCAAATCAGTAATTAGTGTTGTTGTTTATAAACACTCCATGCACAGTGTTCTCTAAAACAGCAGAAGGGGAAGCTATGGAAACAGAAACTGACTAGGCTGAACACACTATCTATGGCACTCTAGGCTTTATATACTGGGGATCCCTGAGCCCTCAGTAAAAACTGTGCATATTGAGATTCTCTGGTGCAAGGTCCAGGACTTTGGTGTTTTGTTGCTTATTTTTCCCCCTTTATTTGTTTGTTTGTTTGTGTTTTTGTTTGTTTGGTTTGGCTTGGTTAGTTCTATTTTACAATTTGGGATGTTTTAGTAGTAACCACGTGTTCTAATAATAGGCTGTTTCCAATAACATTTTAAAATACAAAACTTCTTTTTAAAGTCTTTTCCAAGCTCCTTTAATTGTAACTTTAGATGAAATAAGGAACTGCTTTCTCCTGTTGGAGACTGATACATACACCAGAACCATATATTAGACCAGTAATATTTGACTCCTTAATTTATGCCTTGCTCAGTATTCTATGGTTTTATGCCTTTCTAAGCGGTGAGATTTTCACTTTTCCAACAGGTCTCACAACACCAAAAATTCAATTTACCCACAAAACAAGCATACTAGCAAATACAGACCTTAGAGTGTAGAATCCAACAGGATTTATTTCAAGTCACACCCAGGTATAGTTGAAAACTGCCAATTATTTAATGTGGAGAGCTTTGAACATTGCTTTTCCTGCTAAACGTGGCTGGATAATCTATCTGTATTTAAAGACCAATAGGGTAAAACTCTTCCTATGGTGTGGAGAGAACAGGTGGCTAGATGCAATTACAATTACACAACTTTACAAAAACCAGAATACTTAAAAGTTTTGGATTTCCATTCCTTCAATGATTAAGAAACAAAAATATTGATCAGAGCAATAGCAATCATTCTTCACAGAGAGCACCAACTGCTGTTCATGGTCTTAGCAGAAATCAAGGACCTACAACAATCTCTGCAGTGCACTGATTGCTCTACTCTCTTTCACAGGAAGAAAAGTGCAATTTGCTTCAGAATTAGTGACTCCTTATTCATAACTGTTGCATTGCTTTGTATTCCATGTAGAGGTGAAACATGCCCAGATAATTTCTGTGGATATACTATGAATCCAAAATACCAACAGTTGCAAAAAAGACTTTTTTTATGTAATTGTATGTATCTTGTAGAACCTAAATTGCCAAACAAATCAATAGGTAATTTTCCAGATACAACTAGAAAACTGAAATGTATGCTCTGAGCAACAGACTGAATTTTGACCATGCAGTGGATGTTAAATAAAAGATTAAAAGTTTAAAATTCTTTTATCTGTGTTCCTGTCAGAGGAGAAGAATGTTGTAGGAGAATGGAAGAAGACAGAATTCTTCCTTTAGTCAATACTTGCCAAAAAATGAGATAACACAGTGCTAAGCAGACAGCAAAATATGGTTTACCCTTTTACAAACTAAAATAAATGCTTATTGTTTTAGACTACAGGTAATATAATTTAAATCTCATTTGTACATAGCAAATTAAATAAGTTCTAACAAGTGAACAGGATGAACAGGAAAGTCAGATCTTTTCTCATGGGATTTACCTTACTTTTCTGCTCCATTTTTCACTCTTAGTCCTTGTGATATAACCAAAACACAGAACAATCTGTCTTTCACATGCCACTGTGAATTTTAACATTTTCATTTAATTTCATGATTAATTTCAATGTTTGCTATGAGTTTGATGAGCAAGTAGTGGTAGAATAAATACAGATTGCTAATGAGTAATTGACAAATACATAAAAAAAGGAATTACAATTTTGTTTCCTTGCTTGTTTTACCTAAGAACAATGTGTGCAAAGTTAAAGGAAAATTAAAAAAGAAGTGTACCTCCAATGAGTCATCCCAAACAGAGTTATCTTTCAGATGATGAAAGAAATTTTATGCTGCCACCAATATGTTGGGTCAACTTATTATTCTGACCTGTACTTTATGTCATCAGAGGTATCAAGATATTATAGAAATGACTTTAGAGAACAGGCTGAAAAAAAAGAGTGGGGGAACTTTTTCAGGTTTTGATGCTGCTGGACTGACTGCATCTACAACAAATCAATTACATGGTCCAATATGGATCTAAAGTCTGAAAAGCCTTGATTTAAACTACTTGCATCTCACCTCTGGAGAATGGGATGTGAATCTGATTCACGAAAAAAAGGAGATTGACTGATTTTCCTGTGAAACGTATTACAGGCCACCTGAGTTTGGAACTATATTCTTTTAGACAAGTCCCATATGGAAGCAGATATCTTTGATAATGGACATGAAAAGTGATGTTGCAGTTGTTCCAAAGTAAAAAGAATTCAGTATTTGGGATTACTCTGTCCCAGTAATGCTTAACAAGTATACACAAGCACTAAAAAAATCTCACACCAATACATCGAAGTCAAAGTATGTCTAGCTTGTTTGATGGGATCAGTTTGATTAAAGAAGACAGAAGTTTCCAATTCTAATTCAGGTGTTTTGGAGGAACGCAATTCACTTCAGTTACATATTCAAAGACATCAATATATGTGTGACAAAGCACATGAAGCAAATGAAGATTTATCCTATGCCCTCAATTTAAATTGGACAACATCTAAAATTATGTAAATAATACTCAAACTAATTTTATCTAGATTTTTTAAAATCTAACATGAATTTAGAAAGAATTCTTTTTTTTAATATTATATTTACAAAGTATTTCTCTTTTTTTAATATTACATTTGCAAAGTATTTCTTTCATATCCTTCAATCAAAAGCGAACAGAAATATCTAAATGTGGTTATATATTTGTTGTAACTTTATTATGACTTTATAGGAAAAACCTCATTTTTTAAAACATCATGTGAGATCATGTCATAAACTTCACTAAAGCATTTCCCCACTGTTCTGCAAGAACAAAATTAAATAAAGTCTCTTCTTCAGAAAAGTATGCTGATTTCTTCTCGTCTTTCTGTTATCAGACTGGCATCATATTAGTCAATATATTTGTGACAATATTACACTCTTTGGCCTTCCAAGAATTATCTACTAGTAAATTCTCTCTCCTTTTTAAGTTCAGCTTCTGCTTGTCACCCTTATTACAAGTACACTTAATAATTCTTTATTTTTTTTTTTTCTGAGAGAGAGTGGCTTTTCTGTTCTTCCTAGGTGTAGCTCTGTGTACAGTATTTCTCTGGTCTTTGTTTTATTCCTACATGTTTTTGGTAGCAATCTAATCTATTTTTCTCTTTTGTTATTTTTTCTGCTTATATGGCAGTCAATAAACAGCCTTGGATTTAGCCATATTGGTCCCTTTCTCTATTTCCATAAGAGTGGAATAATTTGAACCTGTACTTTTAAAATTACTTGTTGAAAACTGCCTGTTCTGCCCACCTCCTTTCCCCTTAAGCTTACTTCTCAAATCTCAGTGTTTGCTCACTGCCTGCTCATTTGCTGTCTGTTATTCTGCTCTCTGGGCTCTTTTCTGAAAAGCTGTGAACTCTGTCAATTCGCTGTCATTCTCATTCATGTTGTCTTCAGCCCTCATAGTACCAGTGGATATTTTCCTGTTGGCTGGAATCAGTCCAGAAAAATGTCTCTCTCAAATATTTCCTTGATGTTTTGTACTGAAGCCTTCTCACAGACACATTCTTAGAAACTGCTGGACATCATATCCCTGCAGCAGTCTCTACCTGAAGTGAAAACCCTCAATTGCCAGTGGGTAATTCTGCCACATACTTATAAAAAATACTCTCAAAAAGTTTTATCCATCTGGTCTGTATTGGGTCTACAATCTTCCAGGGATCTAAGTCTGAAGTCAATATGTGATGTACTAGACAAGGAATATATATCCCTTGTTCCACTGTCTGTCCTTGGATAAATGAATCTTTTATTGCAATATTTACGCAATTTGAATTAAAATGGGTAATTGGTGTGTCTCTTTTATACAAATGACACCATATTTTGTTTTTTTAACGTGACTTCTAGCTCCTTTTCTTTATTCCTGTATTATCTGCCCTAGTATACTTTTGTGTATGTTTGGTTTTCAGTAGATTGAACTATTATCATCCTTCATGATCCTCTTAAGAATGCATTCTCATTAAATTTTTCCTTCTTGCATTTTGTTCTTAACTTTGGGATTCCATTCCTTAGGCCTCTCTGTCCTTTAACCTGTTACTCTTTTTTTAACCTTTAACTCTTTTCACAAGCTTTGTAAAAGTGTTCCTTTTGCCTTTTTCTTCTCTGCCCCACTGCTCTTGGGACTTCATCTCAGATAAGGCAAACTGAAGTCCCCTGAGGACACATCCATTCAGCAGGTGTCTACCTATCCTTAGATTATATATTGGCTTTCACATATTTTCAACAGGTCTAGGTTTTTATGCCTCTTAATGTGGGAGCTCGTCACTTTCCCTTACAGGTTATTTCCATTAGTTAACTTTTCTCAGAAAACATTTTAGTTTTCTGCCCTGTTGCAATATTTGATTTCTGAGATAAGATAAAATGCAATCACTTGTAGTTTTATTTTAATATACTCCGTAGTCAGAATGCTCTCATATTTTTACACACTAGGCAAAGATTTCAGCCACTTTTACATCATTTTATGACCTTTAAATTTGATTATACTTGTATTTGTTCGACATTCTCACAGTCTTCTGAACTCTGAGATAATCCCAACAATGCATTTTATAGGAAGATGCAAAGTCAACTGAGTAGTCATCAGATCATCAATAAAAAATAACTAGTGTTACTAGGATTAGTATTGATTGTTTGAAATGCCAAAATATATGCACATTCTAAAACTAGCACATGCAGTATGGTCATCATAAATTATAATGATAATTCCCAGAAAAAGTTGCAAAGTTTTGGTGTTTTTAATATGATTTTTCCATCACTAATATGATGTCAGCAATAAATACCACTCCAAAGATGGCATTTTTTGTAAGTCATAGTCCAAATTCGGAAGTCTTGACTTGGTTTGAAGGAGAAATACTGTATTCAGAACCTGGTTACTCAATATATTTGTATACTGTACATTATACATTATAACTGTGAGACTTGTATCACCTAACATTTTAAGACAAATATTAAGTTATGTGTAAAACTCTGGAGTGGGTATTTCTAATTATCAGAACCAGAAAAGGCTCTAAGATTTCATAATTATGTAGATATTCTTATATGTACTTTTATTTTTCAGATTGTTGTGAGGGGCTTTTTTTATTTCATCTATATTGTAAAATATTTATAAAGATCCAGGACAATTTGAATGTGTAAAGCAGTTTGAATGAGTAAATTCAAACATGCATTTGATTCAAATTAAATTCTTTGCCTGTAAAAAATTGCATCTTTCTCTGCATGGGTCTTTATCTTGAGCTAACTTTGAAAATTCAGATATCAGAGAGAGTGTCTGACGAGTTACAGGGTACTTTTCCTCAGAATCTTGTCCCAGCCCCACTGCTGGTAAAGTGAGCAGTAGACTCTGCTATGCCTTTCTCAACAACTGTGTGCAGTGCAGTGATTGACACTAGGAAAAGGCCACCTCCCTGAGTTAAACACAGAAGAAACAGATCAGGAACTTCTTGAAGACAGAACCTTAATCTCAGAAAATCTTCTTCTCTTATCCAGCATAGCAGAGTCTCATTGCAGATCTTGTCAGGGCAGTGTAAAATGGACTCCTTTGTAAGTAGCAACTTTTCTCTGTGCTACTACAAGGAGTAATAAACTAAAATGGAATAAGTTATATGAAATCAACACTTATTTTTGGCAGTTTTCAATACTGTTTCTACGTCCTCTGCTTTCATTACTTTATTTTTTCTATTCAGAACTCCTTTTGGCTTTTAGTTTAAACTAGCAAGGATCAACTTCTGTTAAAATTATAAACAGCACACTTCTTGTCATTCTTCATGAGTACATAAATTATTGAAGGCTCTCTGTGGTGGTGCAGCTTTCTAGTTTACTCTTATTTCTTACTAAAATTCACTGGCAATTGCAAGTCATGTTTCTCTTTAACCTTCATTCTCTTCTCTCTTTCATACATGTGCAATGACATGTGGACACAAGATATATATATATAATACACATAAATCCCTTCTTGTACTTAGCTATTGCTATTACATTTTATGATTCACTCGAACTGACATTCAAAAGAGCAGTCTAAAAAGATATGCTAAACACTGCATGAATCAGCTTTTAAAAGTGTTCACTGTACCCAAAACAATAACTGCTGTATATCATGCTGGGAGCTGGAAATGACAAATACTTTGTTATTGTTCTTTTTGTAGGCTCAGAATAATTAGCAGTTGATTAGACTTAAAAAGGAAGGTTCAGAAATTTCTTCTAGATACAGATAAAAAAAAAAAAATAAAGGAATAGAGTGTAATTCTAAAGGCCTTCTACAAACTATAGGTGTTGCCTTGAACTTTGCATAAATCTGGTCCTGCATTAAGAAGAACCCAATCAGATTAGACAGCAAAATAAAGAAAAAAGTATTTTAGCCAGCCTTTTATACACACACTCAGACTTCAGAAAACCTACTTAACTAAGAAAGTGCATATGTTGTATATCTGTTCAATATCTAAGGAAATTCATATTGTCACGTGATTGGTGTTTTAAAGTATAAAATGTTAGATTAGAGACAATATATCAGTACTCTTTGGTTGTGCAGATTAAATAGGAATCCACTTTTATTAGCAAGCAATCACAATGACTACAGTTGACTTCTGCACTTGTTTCAACAGCTCTGTAGCAGCAACTAGGAAGAAGGGATCTTACTATTCTTCAACACTGAAAGTAACATTTCTGTTCAAATATACAATGAAGAGTAACTTGAAAAAGAGACAGTGACATACATTTCTATTGAGGGACAAATCTTAAAAATTTATAGATAGTCATTATAAACAAAAATATTTTTTAGAAGGAATGGTCTTGCACTGATTAATATTTTAGGACGTATAATAATAATTAAGTCAACAGAACAATTTGTTGCTTTAAGGGTAAAATTCAAACTTTGAATTTAGTCAGAACAATATGACAATCCTAAGCAGAAGTGGACTTTGTTTCTGAAAGTTATAAGCTGACAGAGGGATGTTAAATGAGCAATTCATTACTTAAAAATTGTGTTTGTTCCAGTATAAATCCTACTAGAAATAATACAATAGAATATACAAGTGGATTTGAAATTGATTTTTTTTTCTTACTGCAGAATGCAATATTGCCATAGAAAAATACAGCGCAAGTACAGATTCCTTTTTGTAAATTCAGCAAAAATGTCTAGACTATCAATATTTCAATAAGGTATACATTATTTTTAGTCTTATTGTATGTACAATTGGTCTTAAAGAAGGCAATAACTCTGTAGGATGAGCAAACTGTAATACCAGTCTAATTTTAAGAAAAACTTCAAAAGGGAGAATTAGTAAATCAGTGACTATGGCTAGATATTGGTTTTCAAATGTACAATCCCTTTTCCTGAGCTTGAAAACAAATGTGAAATATCAGCCACATAAATAATGATCATAACCTTTTGCTGTTGAGGCTGCCAACGTGAAGCTAAATAGTAAGAAGAAAAGACCACTTCATTAATCATTCATGCAAGATTATATCTGACATGAAGTTATATGTATCCTCTGGTATATGCATTTGTTTTGTTTTGATTAAAATTAAGTAATCTAAACACCTGGACAGAACTTATGGTTCCAGATGTTTAGGAATATATGAAAAAAACTTTGGAAAAGTAGTGAAGAAAAGAAGTGTTGGCCTCTGCAAATTACTCCTATTTTTTGCACAAAAAACTGTATAAGAGCTTCAGCATCAAAGTCCAGATCTACCCTGCTAAGGCATTCTTACAGTAAGATGCTTTAATAACACTCTGAGTGAGGTTTTCTTCTCAGCACTTGTCCTTTCCTGATGACTTGTGTTCTTTCTCCTCCCTCCAAACAGGTTTAACAGGATGAGGGAGACCACCCACCTACCAAGACTGCAAGTGAAGAGTGAGGAGATGCTGAACTTTATCTCAGGGGCAGACTTGGGCTCAAACTCAAATCTGTCACTGCCTTCAGGGAAAGAAATAAGCCAATGTTTGCCCCATATTT
Organism: Monarcha castaneiventris obscurior; assembly: GCA_026261815.1. Taxonomy (NCBI): domain Eukaryota; kingdom Metazoa; phylum Chordata; class Aves; order Passeriformes; family Monarchidae; genus Monarcha; species Monarcha castaneiventris. Next base: position 9,840,861 of record JAMPIT010000327.1, read on the forward strand.
TTTTCAAACACTGCTATATATGCCTTATTTCTGTTTTTCTCTTGGGCTGTTTTGTGGTTTTGCCTGTTCTGCAGTCAGGTTTTTTCTGTTAGACTTAAGGAAAATTAAGTTCATTCTATTGATTAAAATAATTACCCTTTCCAGAGTCCTTTTTTTCCAGTGTGAGTACTGTTAGTAACTGTGCTGAGTGTACTTGAATTCAATGGGTCTAGTCAAAAAAATGAGAATGGAGCATGACTGAATTACAGTCACAGCTTTACAAATCCTGAGGTTTTGCTTGTGGAAAGCCATGTGGATAAGACACCATCCTTGGCACATGCTTTATTTAGCACAAGGAAGAATAACATCTTGATACTTCCTATGGTGTAAGGGACTTTAAAACCCCTCTGATGAGACAGCTACACACAGTGACAGTGCAGTTTCCTGCTCCTGCCTCCACCTATGGCACAGACTCAGCTGCTGCTGCTCATCTGCCAGCTTGCTGAACCAGGGCAGCCCATTGCCCCAGCAAAAAAGGGCAAGTGCATTTTTGCCAGGTTACTGAGCACAGTAGAAGCACTGGGAGGCTGGAAGCACACCAGAACTCATGCAAGGGAGAGGGCAAGACGAATGGAAAAGGGGGCAAGAAGTAACTGAGGCTGGACAAAAGAGAGGGAAAACAGAGCAAGCAGACAGTTTGGGAACCACACCTTTCACGATATCTATGCAGTTACGTTGGTTCAGCTCCATCATCTTCCTGCCATCTTTCATCCATCATAATACGACCTCCTGACTACTTGCTATTTTAAATTCAACTTCTGATCAGGAACCCATGGGGAACAGGAAAGCAAGTAAGGAGCTGATCCTGTGATGATGACCTGTGGAGCGTGGTTCAACGTTAACTCTGCCAATTTTAACAGCCCAAGCATGATACATCTTCTCTACATTTAGCCACTCATTCTAGTTCCCCCTAGGAGGTTTGTCTCCTCTCAGTTATGCTGATTTAGCTCTTCACATGGCTGACCTGTAAACTGGACTCGCAAAATGAAACACTCAAAAAAAAAAGTCTAGTCTTTAAATAAAAACATCGCCAGTCTGATTTATAGTCAGGGCAAAAAACTGCAGAATTGGCATAAATAAATGTCAGGGCTCAAAGGGAGGCAGGAATGCATGACCACTTGTGGGGAGGGAGGGAGACATCTCACACGTAATATGCTCCTGACAGAATAGGAGCATGAGGAAACTACTTACTTAATTCAGGCATTAGTTTAGACTTGTGAATGGTGTGGGCAGGCAGCAGATTAGACCGCTTAGGGAGGTTGTGTAGTCTCCTTTGGTGAAGGCTTCTAAGAAGAGATTAGACATGAGCCTGTCAGGATGTGCACAGCTTATCTGAGCTTGGGAGTTTGGGTACTATAGCTTTTTCTACCAGTTGGTGGATTGTTCTGAAATATTGTCAATGTCTGGTTATATCTATATTCCCAGTATATCTTCAAAATTAAGAAAAAAAAAAAGTTTTTTTTAATGTAGTTTTGTTGGAAGTAGCAAAAATGTGTTAGAATGTTGCATCGTTTTACGGATGCTGTTTCTTCATGAAAACTCCTTTTAGCAAAGGGATAACAAAGTCATTAAGCAAGAGCTACTTAATCTTAAAGCAAAAGGATCTAAAATGTTTTGAACTTGAATATCCACATTTATGTGTACTTGGCTTATGCCAACGTCCATAGTATTGAATTGTGGAAACTCATTGTAGTTAAGCAGGCAATTTGCTATAGGCTGCCAAACAGCAGCTTTACAGAGCCCAGTGCACTGCAATAGTTAGGTGTGATACTGGGTGCTCATTCCAGGTGGCTTGGAGCTGAATTGCAGGCTCAAAGTGGAGATAGGCAGTTCTTGAAAAATCAAGGTACTTTGGAGACTCTCAAATATCCATATTTGAAATACTCAAAATGAACACCGTAGGATAGGAGAGCCAGCCATTTCCATGTTTCATCTGGAGTGGTTCGAGCTAATTTAGATGTACACGCCACCTTTCACAGCTGTCATATAGGAGTTTATCAAGCAGATGAGAATGCCTTGTTTGAAAAGTTAATCCTTTTCCAGTTACATTTTTTCCCTAGAGACCAAAACTTTATTTAATCAAGTATTTATTTATTTTTTTAAACAGAACTAATTTAGACATGGAAATAGAATGATGGTGCATCAGGGGATGTTCAGATTGGACATGAAAAAAAGGTTTTTCACTGAGAGGCTGGTCAGTCACTGGAACAGGCTCCCCAGGGAAGTCAAAGCACAAGCTAGTCAGAGCCCAAGGAGCATCTGCAGGATGCTGTTACTCATATGGTTTAGTTTTAAGTAGTCCTTTGAGGAGTAGTTAGTTGGACTCCATGATGCTAGGTGGATCCCTTCCAGCTTGAAATACTCTATCATTCTATGATTATCATACAAGTAAAACTGGTCTGGTCACTTGAGGCTGCTTTGAATTCTTAAAACACAGTTTCAGGGGTGCTAGGTGTTTAGGAGTCATATATGAATGTCGAATCAGCCAACTATTTAAGTTTAGACTTTTTCCATATAAGTGATGGATGTAATTTCATATCCTTTTAGATATTAAGAACATAAACACAACAATAACTTGGATATTATTGATAAATTAGATGATGAAAAATAAACACTTCCCAGATTTTAAAACTGTGCAAGCTTCCTCATGCTCTATTTTTCATTATTTCTTATATCTTACCTAAAAGTACAGACTTTCACTTGCAGTATCATATTCTTGTTTACTGGAACAGTTTGTACTAAGTTAGAGGCTGAAAGATTGAAAGCCAAAAGGAAACAGATGCATAAAGACAAAAGGCATGAATACTACACTTCAGGTGTTAGATGCCAAGGGAAGGAAAAAAAAAAAGAAAAGAAAGAAAAGAAAGAAAGGAAAGAAAGGGAAGGAAGGAAGGAAGGAAGGAAGGAAGGAAGGAAGGAAGGAAGGAAGGAAGGAAGGAAGGAAGGAAGGAAGGAAGGAAGGAAGGAAGGAAGGAAGGAAGGAAGGAAGGAAGGAAGGAAGGAAGGAAAAGAGAGAAAGAAAATAAAAAATACTATAAGTGGAACAGGATTATTTCTCCAGCCTTCTCTTGTGTGTACAGCATTTTAAAAAGCAACAGCATATTATAAATTTGTGCCAAAGCTACTAAGCCATTCTAAAGATTCCATAGAGAGCTGATCGATTCTTTTTATGTCTTCTGCATACTTATTAACTCCGCAGCTATTAATCAGGTCATAGTCTGAAATTTTCTTCAATATCAGAAAATGTAACATTGCCTAATACTTTGCATTGAAAATCTTAATTTCTGTTGTTTATAACCTCCCCAGATTTGAATAATAGGGGCTTAGAGCATTCATCCTAAGTATCTGTCTCAGAATGAAACATTTTGGTAAGTTCCAGCCCTTTGAAAGAAAGAGACTTGGGAAACACCAATGCTAAAATAAACACTAAAAAAACAAATAGAAAAAAACAAATAATGAATGCCTATGGGGACAAATAAGCTTTTGGATTTTAGAGTCCCCAGTGTTTTGGGAGCAAGATCCCCAAATATTGTACAAATATGAACTTAGTGCCAAAGATGTGTCTTTTACTTTTTCTCACATGAAAACAAATATTTTTATGGGAAAAAACAATCAATACTCATATACTTAGCAGGTTAGACTTTAGCTTTTCTTTTTTTTTTTTTTTTTCCTTGATGTTCTTGTTCTCTCTCAGCTTGAACCAGGTTTAGAGGGTGGTGTGGGTCATTCCAAGCAGGGATCTGAGCCTGTGACATGAGCTGGCATCCCAGTCAGCTTGGTGGGAGAAAGCTACCTAGCTCAGGTGACAAGTAGGCAAGACATAGGTACCCTCTGTGCTTGGGCATGTGGTGATGGAGGAGCAGCTGTGTAGCAGGAAGAATGTTTGAATGTTTGGGGGTGAGGAGGGAACCTGGACAAATGATGAGGAGGTGGAACAGCAGGATGTCAAAAGGACAGCTCAGTCAGAGAAGTAGGAGACAGGATGAGGAGAAGGTTTCAGATTTAGATCCATTAAATGACTAGGATTTACTGGGCATCAACGGGCCTCAGGGGTATATTCAATAAGAATAGCTGGAAAACCAAGCATGAAGCAGATATGGGGCCAGGAGTCTAAGAAGTTAAGAGAGGAACAGGATAAAGAAGTTGCAATGGGGTGCTCATGACAACCTTCAAGCTGAAGATGCTGCAGAAGAAGAGAGAAAGGGCACAATGAGAAAAGAAAAAGAAAAGCTAGATGGGTGAAGAGGTGCATAAAAGGCATGTGGTCAGGGAAACTGCTGTTGGAGAGGGTCTGACACATCACAGTGCGATAAGACGTGGGAATATATCAAGACAAGGGAGAATAACAAATTCCAGTAAGAGAAAGCGAATGAGATGGTCTAGGGAATAGCATCCAGAAGTCTGGAAGGATAGCCTGAAATGGCTGTTGAGGTGATCTGTGAAATCACCTGGCAATCTGTGCTTCTTTCTCCTGTAATGATGATTTATAACGATCATAGCTGTGTGTTCTAGAACTTATAGTTCTGTAGGGCTACAGTGGTCTCACTATCTGTGTATAAATAAATATTTCCCCAAGTAAGAAGGGAATATGAGGTGTCTCAGGTCTGCTGAGGTATGCTCAAGTGTCTATCTGATGCCATAAGATCAATTTTTGAGGGATGCAACATATTATCTTCAAATTTTATATCTGTTTTCTATTTTAATAAGAGCCTTGTCTGGTTTGGTGACAAACCTGCTGTAGAATTACTCTGGAACATGCAGAGAAGACTGAGAGCTACTTTTGTTTCACCTCCTGTGGAAGATGGAAGGTGCTTAGGGATAAGGGAAATGATTCCAGAACTGGAATAAAACATCTTTTATTCTCACTCTGGAGAATATTATTAAGTCACAGAATTTGTATGTGAATATCTGAGAGTTGTTTAAATCAGATTAATCTTTGCTCATTTTTTCCTTGCTCACATTATCCAAGTGTCAGATTTGCAGAAACTCTGACAGTAGCAGGTGCAAAAAATGTTGAGTTTTGATTAATCAAACTGCGGTATAATGCTGCAAAAGATCTAGTTTTTCAACATCTCAAACAGGACTTCCTAAATCAGTGGAAAATTTTAATTTTAATCTCCCCATGTATAAATTTTCAACCTGTAAATTGGAATTAATACTTCACATTTTACAGGCCTTTGTGAAGAATAACTATCAATATTTGTGACTCACTCAGGCAAAATGGAAATGAATATCTAAGTGGGGAAAAACACAAGAAAAAACACACTATTATATTCAAAATAAAAATGGCTTGGACACAGTTCTGGGTAAAGGCATACTAAGCCATGAGGACAAAGAACTACACCATGCAGCTGCATATGATGCTCTTCTGCACCCTGGAAAAGTGCACAGAAATAGAGGCTGTGACTGTGTGACTTCTGTGTCCTGATACACACCCTGGGGAACTGAATGAAGATGTCATAAACACCTTAATTCTAGCATTTCCTGGAATACCATTCCCATAGTAGGAGTGTTTTCAGTGTGTATAGTTTTATGTCCATGTTTCTTTACACTTTGACTGTTGGTGTAAATGTCAGAGTTGGTATTTTTGTAAAAGTGTAATAACTGAAATATGCTTCTACTCTCTCCTTCAGACTTTAATGACAGGACAAATTGCATGTCAGAACAGTATCTCAAAAGAAACTGCTTCTATATCCTGATTAAATCCCTCTCCTCCATTCAAAAAACCCATATTTCCAGTATATGGTATTTTCCATCGACTCCACAAATAATAATCTTCATTCTAAAAAAGATTTTTCAATAAGAGAGAAAAGTCAACTAACAGACTAGACCTTAAATATTGAAGTTATTTTAGGATATGATAAGAGGAATGGGAATTCACTGGGTGCAATGGCCATTGTGCAGAGTGGTACCATCAAAATCTTAACTAGAAATTAAGATCCTGACTCTTACTGTAGAAGAACTACAGGGTCCTTTGACTGGCATACATAAGAAATTAAGTCCCCACCAAATCAAACCAATTTATTGGTGGGACAAGATCCTATGGCTTTTAAGAAGGTCAAGTGAACCTGCCACAGAACCTGCCAAGTGCATTCTGTGTGACAGGAGCAGCACTGCCAGTTCAGTGACAGGTCCTCCTTACAGGAAGAAACAAGCAAGGCTTGCACAGGCTCAGAGCATGAGGGTGTACTTGAACTCATCTACAAGTTAATTTCTGTGGTTCATACAGCAGAGTAGCTGTACCCATGAGGAAGAACTCTATTCTTTAGCCTCTTAACTGTTTGGTTTGCCCCCTTTCTCAAACTCACTGGAAAAGGTGAACTTTACAGTAGAGTAGGTAGGTAGATTAAAAACTGCCTGCAGCATCAGAAACAATTTGCATTGGCTAGTTTATTCCAACAATTTGCAGCTCACAATAACTAGAGCTCTCTATAAAGTGATTCCTTTAAATTAAGTGTCCCTTAATAATGACTTAAAATGTATACAGCTTTTGCTAAAAATCTAGTTATCTGATAACTGATCTTCATGCAATATCTTCAGTTTTGCAATTCACAGAAAGATGCCCTTGATTTGAACAGGTTGTACTGTCTCTACATTGTCAGACTTGTTTTCAGTCACAACTGGGAGACACAGGCCTAAGAGGAGTCCAAAGGCTGATCTTGTAGACAGTCAGTGTCTTCAGATAAAATTAGGGTTTTTCTTAGTTAATGTAGTCTGAAAAAATTCTTTCTATTAGTGGCATCTTGGCTTTTTACAATACTAATGTCACAGAGCCCTATAATTACAGGGCATTTATGTCTCCACATTGTCATTAGTATAAAATTTACTTGTATGGCCAAAAACAAGTAAAGCATTTGATTGAACCAAAATAGCTGGGGGAAACTGATACCACTAATCTCTCTGCACTGTTAAAAACATTCCTAAGTGATTAAGGATTATACTTTACATTTAACTGTGCTCATATAAAGTATGCTGTTGCTAATTCTATGGAACTTCTATTAAAAATGACACCATTTAATTCTCAGATAAGTTTTAAGCATGCTGTATTTTCTCTCCTTGAACTAGGGGATTCTGGACAGCTGTCAGTGAACTCATTTTTCCATATTTTCCATACTTCCTTCCAGGAGAAAGGGCTGCCTACTCAACAGAAAACTCATGTGAAACTAGCTATTTAAAAAATGTTTACTATCTATGAAGAGCTCTTAAGAATATCAAAGTACAAATAGTTCCTGCATCTATAAAAATATTAAGTTTACTTTTCTTGTGATCCTCTTAGCATCATGTGAATGCTGCCTATCTCTATCACCAAATACTCAAGCAAAGGTGGCTGCCAAGTACAGCATTTTCATACATCTGAATTTATAGCAGGAAAAGATGATGATTACTACTGAGTTCTTCTTTCTAAAAAGTACCCCAGCTACACATCTAATTTTGTACAGGTTATTCAAAAGTAAGCATCAAAGTGCCAATGCTTTTGTTGGCATGTAGGTCTTCTGAGATATGGGACGTACGTGAGAATGCGGGAACTCTTCAGTGTTAGGTAGTTGATTATAAATACATTTCAGGTATGTATTAGCAATGCCAAGATTGGGGAATCTTTGTGTCGGATGTTCATTTTCAACATGATACAATAGCTACAGGGTCCCGACTCTTTGCTCCATTGTGAAGACACAGGATGTCTCTCTTTTGAACCTGATAAATGTGAGATAAAGTACCTTATCTTTCAGAAAAAATGAGTAAAATTGTGTGGAATAATAACACTGTTAGCTTAGTCTGACACACCTCAGCTAAGGCAAAAACTGTGAAGGACAGGATTCCCGAGGATCCTGAAAGCAATAACCAATAAATTCTGGCTAGAAATGAGGAAAAAATAAACAGTATAGTAAAGGGAATTGCTAAAATCCCAAAATAAACGTCTCTGTAGAGACAGGTTTATTTTGAGCATTTTCTTCAACTGTTGCAATTAAATAAAGACTGTAGATTATGTTATTAAGAAAACCCCACAAACCAAACCAAACCAAACCAAACTTTAAAAACCCAACTAATTTTAGAGTTTTACCTTTACTATACATCTATCTGTCAATATAGCTATGTGAAACTTTTGTTGCAGTGAATTTGAATATAAATTTGGAATTCTCAGGATGCAGCACATGGATATGACCTCAGGCAAAGGAATATACAGCAGAGGGTATCAGAACCTTGGGTGCAGTGAAAATAAAATCTTTATTTATTCCAGTTAAAGAAACCCCAACAAAATAAACCTATATGGCACCACAGGTTTACCATAAGGACCAGATCAGAAAGGTAAGTATTTATGTAAAAAAAACCAAGCAACCAGTTACAACTTAGAAAGAAAAGATTTTTGGAGCCTAAATATTGACCTACACAGAATTTTTTTATAGAACTTTTTTTTCTATAGAACTTTACATGACCAGTGCAGTTATTACTTTAACTTTTTTAGTGAAAGCAATATATTGGTATAAGACCTGATAAGACTTACACAGTGAAAAGTTTTGTCAGGTCAGGGCCTGTCTAAGAGTTGTTTGTGGTAGAATATGACAAGCAAAATACTTCTCTTGACAAGGAAATTTAAATCAGCAAAACTGTATTCCAGTGAGTATACTTTACTCCAGAACACCTTTCGTCTTCCTATGATAAATAAGTTATCTTGAGAGCCTGGATGCACTTAGCAGGTTTGGTGATAAGAGCTGCACTGATAGAATTACACCAGCCACTCATTTGTAGTACAGAAATAGATCACTTTGATAAAATAGCTTTCTTTGCAGGTACAGCTTAAGCCTGCTCCTCGAACAGAATAACATATACTATCAAAAATACCTTTTGATGACTTTTTAAACTAAAACTTCTGCCTTCCTTACTGTTTTGATTAAGGGTGTTATATCTAGAATGACCAGAAGAGTAAAAACTTTGAATGTAGACTACTGCTGACAAAATCTTAATATTCTTAGCTTAATGACTTCTTATATGACATTAGGTACCTTCACTCCTACAGTTGTGCATACCAGAGAGTGCACTGTCAGACTTTTGGATAATATAGATATGCCAGTAAAACCTGTAATGTAAATTTGGGCTTAGACTGGTGTGGCTTATTCCCTTTCCAGGTGGGATAGAACTAATATATGCCCACTCATACTTACCATTGGGTGACTATTCAAATCATAGATTGTACCAATATAGATTTTAGTGTGTACAAATGCAGTAATCTTAATGTTCCACCTGCAGGGCAGAATTGCACTGATTTAACTTAAATTGGATTTAAATCTCACATAAACCTTTAACACAAAAATTCAGCGCTGGGCATCATCTGCTCCGATGTTCCTACGCATTATCTTACTCTGCAGCAGCATCCTCCGTACATGTCAAGAAGCTTACTCTCCTTAAGGAGGGTAACCCGTATCAAATACCTCCCATTTATCACAAGGAAATGGAGCATGCACAATGCACAGTTATCATGGAGCCACTGATGCCTGGTAACATATTGTCACCCGGTCACTCGCTAATATGTCAAAGCTGATAGTTATATTGAGATAGGCACCTGCATGGACATTAAAACAGAGTATGCCTAAATGCTTCACACAACTAGGGTAAATTACCCTGTCCCAAGGTTTATGTTGCCATTACCAATACAATTTAGTAGTAGTCTATAAAGTTTAATCCTAGAGCTGTGCCTACATGGTACACTGAAATTGTCTCTGTAGCTGTGCTATGGACATATCCTTTACGCTTCAAGCATATGAATATATTAATTTCTGACAAGGGATGACATCCTTTCCCTGAAGAGCTTCAAACTCTTTAGAGTTATGAAGCAGCTTCATAAAGAGGTGGACACCCACACTGCCCTAAATGAGGGTTAATATAAGATTTTTTTTCATGAAGTTAAAGTGATTTAGTTTATGCCTTGACCCCTGTGTCTGTGTTCATATGTCCATCACTTCATATCAGTGAAAGGGTGATTTCATTCATAAATCTGGCCGCTGCTGTATCATAAAATACACAGCTCAGATGAAAACAAAGTCCACAGACAGATTTTCACCTATTTACCAAGGTCATTTTAATTAATGTTTTTGGTTTGTGCCTATGTAACTCTCCTGAGTGGCCAAGGACAGGGAAGGAAATGCAGGTGGTAGGAAAAATTTTTTTCTTTTTTTTTTGCTGTGTTCTCTTTTTGAAGAGATAAGTGGGAAGAAGGAATTTGCATTTTTATTTAAAGCAACAAAAGTGAATTTGCATTTTACCAAGAACTGCAGTTTCTTTTTTCAATGCCTAATAAAATATTGATATTAAAATAAACAATGAAGGCACTTGAACAAATAAAAAATTTTAATTAGTGCAGCTAAATGATGAACTCAATTTTCTTTTCATATTTAGAACCCTTTTGGATGCTGCCCACTGCTCATTTTGGATTCAGGGAAATGAAGGTTTTTAACTACTGCATCTAAAAGAGAGACGGAGCTTAAAGAACTGGAAATTAAAAATAAATAAATTAGCTCTCTGCTGTCATGAGCTGGAGATTCAAAGGTCACATTTGAGCTGCAAAGAATGACTAGAAAGAATATCAGCATGGAAAAGAAGGCTCATTAGGGTGAGCAATAGGTATGAGTGACTCCAGGAAGGACTTGGGACATTTTCAGGAAGGGTTCTGGTTGATAGGAGAGAAGAAGACAGTATCTTCTTGTTCTCTTTCTCTTCTGCTGAAATGAAAGATTGGTCTTGGCTGAAGGTGGCTGTTCTTTTCTTGGAATCCCACTGTTTTTTTAATAGTGACAAAAGGACTAAATTAAGCCTTTCTGCTCCTCCAGTTTTTGTAGATTGAATTCTGCCAACTGTTTCACCATAATTCCTTGGCTTGGATTAAAACTGGAATCTCCTGTTTCCCTTCTCTGTGCTAAATGGGCCCAGCCATGCTTTACATTGAAGAGCAAATAGCAGTGTACAGACAAGACAGTGAGGCAAAGTGCCTTGATTTTAATTGAGCTTTTTGAATTTGCACTACTGATCCCTCATTTCCATGTAAGTAAGAGCAACTGGATATGACTCCTCCAGAAAAGAAAGCGAATACAACAGATGATAGATGGGGAAAGAATTCATGGAAGACAAAAAAGAGCCCAGAGCAAAAGTAGAGCAAGTTTAAATAATGGAGTGTGCAGCAGCCTCTGCTGTGATTTCAAAAGGACACTTGCAATGCATACATGGAAGCACTTTTATTTAAATTAATAAACACTGTTATAAAAATAATTTATTTGCATCAATAAATAAAGAAAGTATTTTAAAGGCATATTGTATGCATTCAATGTCCCCCTGGAGCATGGGCTACAGACTTCATGTGATTCAGTTACTGTACATGGGCAAGAACAAAGACAGGGTCAGCATTTGTGTTAATGGTGTTGTTCTTTATAAAATCTTTGAAGATTGTAATGTTCTTAATATAGCAGAAATGTCTACATGAAGATTTTCAAACCTTAGAAGTTTATGTACCTAAGTTTTTCTTTATCCAAATTGGCACATATTGAGACATTGATTTTAAAAGGCCTATGTTCAAGACTGCACAAAATTTGGATTTTTAGGGTTGTGTCAAGCTGGGCATATGGAAAAAATCTGATTGATTATTCAAGGTTGTGCTCTTCCAGCTGTTGTGAATAGTTTTGACATTTTCAATGTAAGAAAAAATTATGGATGCTTGTCACAAATTTTTGAGACAAATATTCTTTTGAACCTTTAGTGGACTTTCAGTTTGTATTGATCTCTGTCACAGTTTGTGACCTGCTTTTATTGTCTGTATCCTGTGTTTTTAAAAAGAATACTGGTAAAATTGCTTAACAGAAACTAAATAACACAGAGAGTGATGTTTCTCTTTTCTATTGCAGACCCTGTATGTTTAGTAGTGATTTGCTTATCCAATAAATAATATATTGACTACCAAGCCTCCTGTTTATGATGACTTTAAAACTGTAAATATCTCCCTGGAAAGACTAGCACACAGCCCCCTAACAAGCAATCACTTCTTTGTTTCTCACTCACTGCTAGATAAGGATACATACCTTTCTGAAAAATTGCAGATAAACCCCTTGCTTTCCTGTAATATTATACTCACCTAAAATCAACACCCGGTAGTCTCAAACCATGCTAAACTTTTGATAATGCACAGCTTACCAAGTTGGGCAGTCAAACATGAAAGGATTATGTTACACATAGTTTCAAAAATATCCCCATAAGCTAAGGAGTACGAAGATTAAAAATAAAGCAGCAAAATAAAACATGATAAGAGTACTGGAAACTATGTGCTATATAAAAAAAAGTCAGTAACAGAGGCCAGGTTGAAAAAACTCTTCTTTATCCCTGTAAACATTAGCTTGAAATAAAAGGTATATACATATTTGGTGATTGTTGTCAATGAGAATGATCTTCAGCTTTTGGGTTTTCAGTGCCTCTATTTTAGCTTTCCCTCTCCTCTTTTGTGTTGCCATTTCGGCGTACCTTACAATTCTTGTAACTTATTCATTGCCTTGATTACTGCATGCAAGGTCAACTATTATAATAGCATGCTCCTGAATCCTCCCACTCTGTACTTCACCAAACTCAGAACATTGTATAAATGGGATATGCTCTCTGGATATCTTTGCCAAACAGGGCATTATGCAGAGAGCCAAGTGAGCTCTACAGAGCTCTGAACTCCAGCAATATGCTGAGAGGGCAGGTTCATTATGGTTTTGGATTCCAAATTTCTGTGGACATAGTGTAAACCAAACACTGAAGAAAGGGCAAATATAAGAGCTTCATGAACATAAATTTGAGAAGCAAAAACAGACTAGTAGTCAATTTAAAAAAATGGGACATAAAGGTTTTGGGTTTTTTTCTTTTCCTTCTTTTTTTCTGAATTGACATTGTAGAATAAAGAACCCTTCATTGCAGGTCATCTTAGCATAAAGTTAAAGAGGTCTGGATGGCAATAGGCATAGTAGAAGATGGCATCTCAACTGCAAGCAAGATTATCAGAAATTGAGGGCAGATCGCAGGGCACAGTGACTATTCATATTATCCTTATTGTTGTTAATCTGAGTAGCTTTATGCATATAACTGTATGTCTGTATGTATGCATGCATGCATTTTTAAGGAGCAACCAGTCCATGGCACCTGACCTCTCTCGTCTCTTTAGATGGTAGTACGACCTCAGAATTGAAGGAAACCTGGAATTTTCAGCTCTCTGCGTTTGCTAAGAAATTTGTGCAGGAAAAAACTTCCTCCATGCTATTCCCTGAAAGTCTCACAAGAGAGCTGTCTGGGGAGTAGTATTCCCCTGAGCAGCATAAAAGCTTATGCCTTGAATAGTCATTTCAGGGAAGGGGAAATGCACTAAGTGTGTAACACTGCAAATCAGGCATGACTGGCTAGATCCCTTGGATATTAAAGTGGAAAAATCCCAACCTATAAAAATGATCTTATAATTATATAATTGCTATTATTTTTTGAAAACTTTAATGTACAGGAACCTTCCCTGAATAACACAAATCAATTCGTTTTACTAGAAGCTCATCACCCCCCCCCCCCAAAATCTTTGTCAGTTGGAAGAGAAGAGGAACTATTCACTGCCACAGCCAAGGTGGAAGCCACAGAACTGCTGCTGATCTGGTGAAGCAAATGAGCTTTGAGTTTCGGCTGACAAAGCAAATTTATTTTTCCCTCCAAACAGTTTTCCAGTTCCCCTTACAGAGTCTGTAATGAGGCCTAGCAAAATAAAACCAACATTATGTCATTCTGCAGTGAGACAGCACTTGTCTTTATCTCTTCCAAAATCTTATATTGAAAAGTGCTGAACCCAAATAACTCCTCTGAGTTTTCAAGGGAACAATGGTTTCTAAGGTCCTCAGAAAAAGCCAATGTTTGCCTAGTCAATGCTCTATCCAACTCAATTATCAGGGGAAAGAATGAAGCTTTGACACCTTGAGGAATTCACTTTGACATTTACAGATGGATGTGTGCTGTGTGGATTATATTATTATTTCTTCTGCAAAGAGAAACATGTCTAAGTGACATTAGAGTCAGGAAAATGCATAAGAACAGAAGAAGATGTAACTTTTTCCTCCAAATGTAAGTCATCAGTTCTCTCTCTTTAAAACTGTTAAGTGAAGGCTCTGGAATGGACAGAAAGAAGGTGAGAATATTGTCTGCAGTTCAAGTGACTTCTTACAAATGTATTGCTAGAACAGACAAAAATAAAACTTCTCTGTCAGCAGAGCACCAGAAGCAGGACTACAAAATCTGTTCCTGAAACACTGGTATGTGTGAAGCATGGCCTGGAACTTTCTGCTGTGGCTGGTTTGTTCCCACGCTACGGGCTCACCTCCCCAGGCTCCCCACCAGCAAAGCAATGCACATCCAGTAAAGATTGGGAGCCAGTGAAGTGAACTTTAATACTGGCTATATTTCTAAGCACTGTAGCTGAAATCTGTGGAAATTTATTAGAGATTAATCTGAACTCTTTATCAGTATGTAAATAAACATTAACATGTGAGGACACTGCTGACTGATTTAAAGCCTGACATTTTCTTTCTCTTTCTCTGAAATACTCATTGGTATTAATAAAAAATTGGGGTATGCAACAATGCAGGATTGGGTCAGGAATACTCAAGCATAATTGAAATATTAAAAGGTTATTTCAGATATGTAGTTCTCTTGACTGCAAAATTCTACAGCTAGAAGTACTTGGAAAGCATTTAGATTGTAGCAAATTTACTACTTGCAGCCAGTGATTTATTTCATGCCCTAATGCTCTAAAAGGTCAGTAGCCTAAATTTATCTCAGTGATTTTCAAAAGATTATGGCTTCTACAATGTGTTCATACATCAGCTACCTCTGGATGCTAATGTTCATTCTAATCTCCAAATTTTTCAAGTTAATGGGAATTCCTTTAGATCTGAACTTTGCCTTTTTCTTCCTTCCCCTTTAATCTGAGCATAAAATCACCTTGCAGCAAGATGTTATATTCTGACTTTTCGCCTTGTTTTGAGCTGCTAGTAACAGCTTTTAATTTGGAAAGACTATCTCCGAGTCTACTGCGCCTGACTGGTTTCAGCTCAATTGTTTCCCCAGCCAGCAGAGCATTTCATTTCTCCTGAAGGTCACTGCAAGCTGCCAAGGCATTGAAACACATCAGCTTTTCATTCATGCTGCAATCTAATGTCGCAGTACCATTAAGATAAATGGAAGTAGGCATGTATGTATTACTTTTTTCTATCAACAATTACCAAATTTATTATAATACAAAGCAAATTAGTCCATCAGTGAATGAGCAACTGGTAATAACCTACCCTCTTTGACTCCAACACGGTCTTCAAATCACTAGAAATTAATCCTTTCATTACAGTGGTTTGACTGCATGCTGATAATTATTTGTATAAATTACACCATCATGTCATCTGCTTGTGGAAGTGGCTCTTCCAACTGCAGCACAACTAGTTGCAATAAGATGGTGATGCAGAAAGCTGCACGGATCCAAACCATCCCATAAAACAAACACAGTGGCCATCTGTTGGAGGAGGGCAGCCATTAGGTGTTTTAAGGGCCTGGATGTGGTCCAGTATTGTTCATTCTACCACCAAAATGAAATGACTATCCTAATCAACAATATGCATTTTAAAACTGGATCATTGTACGTCTCCAATGCCTGTGTTGTTTGGTATCAATATATGTAGTGCTGACTCACACTATCAAAAGGCAAACTGCTCTGTTTTCAAGATGAACAATTTTTGCGTGTCTCAAGTTTGCAGAATTCCTCTAATCTTAGATGTTGTTAAAAATTTTTTATGGCTCAAATTCAAATTGGAAAACTGAGACTAGAGAGTCTTCCCAAAGAAGCTTGGTTTCTTAACAGCTCTGCTGGACATTTCACTGTAGTAGTAAAATACAGTGGACAAAAATGACAATAAGAATAAAGACTATATAAGAAACCACAATAGTATTAATAGCCAAAAAAACCCCCACAAACTTGGAAAAAAGAAATGTACTGGAGTCTGTACATTAGTAACTCTAGTTTATTAAAAACTGTTACTCTACAATATATTTAAAAGACAAAACAAGTTTATTTCCTAGACCTTCCATATTTCCAGTTAAATATTCTGTTTAAATTTGGACTTCTGAGTAAATCTGGAGATTTTTAAGGAGTTCTTAAATCTCCTGTTGCAGTGGTGGGAAACCCATTAGCTGGATGTGAGAAGAACATAATGTAGACACAACATGGCAAGTTTCCTCACAAAAGCCTGCCAAAAGGCATAAAATGGGTCTATCAACACCTTTGTTGTTTTACAAGTGCTACCTTGGGAAATGTTGCAAATTATGCCTAGGTCTTTGATAGGCTTGTCATACAGATAAATACTTACTACAATCAAAATAAATTAAGCTAATTTTATTCATGATTTCAGTCAGAACTAAGCTCAAATCTCAAGCAGTGAATAACTAGCGCACTGCATGCAGTCCAGACTGAAAAGACTCTCAGCTGATAATTACAGATACAAGGAAAAGAAGGGTGGCCTGTTTCACACAAATACTTTTCTTGTATTTGTTCCTTATGTAAAATTCTAATTAATTAAATGTTAGACAAATACTAGAATAACTAAATAATATTTGCACTTGAAAGTCAGGCACAGAATGCTGGAGAAAGCTTCCATGTCTGAACACTGGTACTAATGTATTTATAATGTAAATATTTAAGAAAAAAACTACCCTTTTATGAGATTTTTATCTGTTAAACCAGTCATATTACAGTTGTATTACTTGTTGTAAAGATCTAATTAAGCAATCCGTCGGTGTAGCTGGTCTAGACCTTGTCTAACAGTAAGGCTACTTTATTCATCTGACTAAAGTTCTAAAATGGAAAAGTAAGTCAAACTGATCACTTGGGGTCAAATCATTCTCAAGGCACAAGGAAAACTTGCTCAGGTACACCAGGCCCAGAAGCACAACTCCCAATCATTCTTTTAACATTTTTTCAGAGAGAATGTATTTTTAATCACATTGAGGGAACGACAGCACTTTTTTCTCTCCAAGGGAGTGAGCTAAGTCTGAAGTTCTTGAACTTGTATAGGAGCTGAATGATTTCTGATCTTCCAAGAGGGAAACTTCTTGGCCATTGGCACTGAAATCCTATTTTAAAGATGAAAGTTACACAAAGACAGATTTTGAAGTCACGCTACCTCAGGCACAGAGATCTTCTGGAGATTCGAGTTGCAGGTATGTATCGGAGAAAAAATTATCCAAAATTCACTTTTTTACCTTTCTTATGTGTCTAGGATATACAGAGTGGATATGCAGCTAAAGTACCTGTATGTTTTTCTACTTACTGTTGCGCTCATTCTATGTGCTTACTCTGTATTTCATAAAATTATTTATACTGGGACAGTGGCTGAAAATATTATTACATCAGTATTTTAAAAGTTATTTTGTTCTTATTTTTAGTAATTTTAACTGCTGTCTGAATAAGAGGTGAATTCAGGAAGGGGAACAAATGTGCATTTTTTCCCAAATACTTTAGTATTTTATGAAAAGAATGGAATACAGAAACACCAGCCTCACCAACTATTTCATTTCTATGTGTATGACAGCTGTAAAGAGCAATAATTCAGTGATACATTTGGATCTTTTCATAAGAGGAGTGTGCCAATTTTTAAGCAATCTAATAGCGGACATGTTAACGTCAGTGTGAACATTTGATCGTCATCAAACAGAAGAAGAGCAATTACAGCAGCCAGAACAAACTCAGAACCGGCATAGTTCTAAATCCAGCTTAACCAGTGTCTGATCTGTGCTGCTAAGACATTTCAGCCCCACTCCTTCTATAATCTTCTCCCACAAAAAAGAGCAGTATGAATGAATGTCTGATTCACTGGGATTCCTAGGTAAGTGATTGCCTATGTTGGTGACTCAGATTAAAAATCTAACTCAGACGAGCTGTGGGAGACTGCTCTCCCTCTTCCTCTGACTGTGGATCAGCTTACTCATGGCTTAAATTAGCCCCTGTTTAATACTTCCCAAAGCAACTGGCTGCCTGTCATACTGACTCTTCTGTTAACATGTATTTTGGATCTGTCATGTTTACTAAGCACTAGCTAAAGGATACAGAACTAGTCCACAACTCATTCTTGAAGCATACTTGCGAAAAAAAGTTACCTGGTGGGCTCTGTAGAGCCACCCAAACATCCTGTTTCTTCTTGCTGATTTTTCAACTTTGGCCAAAAGCTGAAAAGTCTGCTCCCCCTGACAAGCCAGGTGCACAGTTCATACAATTGATTCCTAATCCAAAGGCAATAAAATCATCTTACTTTGGACTGGCAGTTTAAACTGTTTAAATTGCCTGTTTCACTTTGTGCTGGAAGTTGGTGAGGCACTTCTCACACCAACACCACTCAGCAGGGCAGTGACAAGTGTGGAGCAGTGAGTGCTGCACAGTGTTCACCCCGACATGAAGAAGAGCCCAGCTGTCATCTCATTTCCTTCTGGTCCAAAGGTTTCAGCACCACAGAGACAGCAGAAATAAAAAGGACAGCAAAATGTTATTCCTATTATTATGGAAAAATCATAAACTCTTAGCTGATTAACTAACTTTTAACTTCATTTAACTTTTCACTTTACCCTTGCTCAGACTGAAACAAGAAAAATAAGAAAACTCTCTCTTCTAGTGATTTGTTCTCATTAGAGTTCAGTCTCTGGCTAATTAAATAGCCCCAGGTGCCAGACAGAACCTTGTTTGCAATAACTTATCTTGTTTTGGTCAGTTCCTCAGCTC
Source organism: Monarcha castaneiventris obscurior (assembly GCA_026261815.1). Lineage (NCBI taxonomy): Eukaryota > Metazoa > Chordata > Aves > Passeriformes > Monarchidae > Monarcha > Monarcha castaneiventris. Next base: position 9,859,696 of record JAMPIT010000327.1, read on the forward strand.
TGCTAGCCAACAGCAAAGCAGCAGATACTTCTTTCCATTGCTGTACTATGGTATAACGAAATTAGAGGTAATTAAACCTTCCATTTGAATCAGCACAAGTGGCATGGCATATCTCTAGGTCCTGCCATTTTCATTGCCTAAAGAAACCTCCAAAACATGCAGGAACTTCTCATTTCAGACCATGGTTTGAAGTGTGGATTACACTGCTTGACCTAAATGACACAGCAATTGACAGCCATCAATATCCTAACACGATAAGAGTGTAATAAATTTGTTTCTCCTCACACCATCCTGTCTATTGAAAGAGTTAACTCTGAAATATCACATAAGGTAAAAGAACAGTAGTGGCAAGTTATGAGGAATCTCCAGGATAATATATGTGATGTTATGTTGGTTATGTATTAGAAATCTCCCAAAGGAATTTTATATATTTAGTAGTAAGAGCAAACATCATTAAGGCCTTGGCAGAAGATGAGATTTTCTTACACCTGTCATAAAAATATCTATTAGACACAACTGAATGAGATCTTGTTTGTTTTTTACTAGGCGGCACTCTCATCACACTGAGTTTGCTGTGCTGAATCCTAGGGAAATCTCAGTTCAGCTGGAACACTATCGTGTTTCTGTCACACAAAACTGTGTCCCTTACTCTGACTTCAGCCTGGATCAGTTTTACAGATGTAAAGAACAATAAAATGGTCGTGCTGGAGTAATTGGGTAGACAGTGTAATCTGGTGGAAGAAAGTGTCCAAGCAGCTGGAAGCAGGCTTTCTGTTTTTCACAGGCAGCCCATAAATGAGTTAGAAGCAGGGAGATTGTTTTACTGGCAGAGATATTTGTTGGACTGCTAGAGTAAAGGTAGTCACTGAGACGACTTCATGCACAGGAAACTGGTATAACCACATCTCCAATGGGCATTATGCTAACACAGGGTATAAATCAGGATCCCTCCCCCAAGCACAGCAAGGCAGCTTTGGTGCACTCAGAAGAGGGATGGCTTGGAAAGCTATAAAATATTCCTTCTCTGAAGGGCCTTGTCTGGCCCTGGACACAAATGTTTTTATTTATAATATATAAGTCATACAGGTATAATGGCTCATATGAATGTTCTCATTAAGAATGGTTCTATTTTTTTTTTCTTGTGGTTTTGCACTGTCTGTTTAAATTCAACAACAACAACAAAAAAACTAATCTCAATTTAAAGTCATTAAAATGAGATAATTTACAAACTGAATTTAGATCTGTAGACTTAGATAATTTAAAACCCTGCCTTTGCTTATACTAGTTTACTTTCCCTAAGCTGACAAGACCGTATTGCTCAACAACGCAGCTGTACTCTGACTCCAGCAACAGCTGATGTACTCAAAATGCTGTGGGAAAGGTACTGCTGTGAGGGCTGCTGACCTACCTCTTTTCCTGGGCACAAAGCAGCATGCACCTTCCTCTCTCAATGTTAGGAATAATTTCTGTGAATTTTCAGAAGATTATGGAACCAGGTATTGCCTTGATATCACAAAAATAATGTCTTGAATATGAAAATCCTTCTATATTCTCAAACTAAATACCCTCAGGAATTAAACAGAGTAGTTTCTTGATAAGTAATTGACTTTCTCCCACCCAATGAAATGGAAGAGATAAAGGCTCTGTATAACATATGTCTGGATACATTCAGGTCGTACATAGTGACAAAACACAATATGCCAGAGATTACTAAGTAACTTCATACTGTTTGGCAGAAATGAAGAGAGGAAGTCATAACATTTTGGCACACATTCAGCTAGGCAGCATATCTTTATTGAATGAAAATACATATCTGATAAGTGACCACTCAAGAGACCAGTATAAATTGGCTGTATAGCAGAACAGGTCCTCAACAAAAGGTCAGATTAACTTGTTCTAAATATGATATGGAGATATTTTTACATGGTCAGTTAAGAAAAAGGTTTTCCATTGGAACTGATTCATAAGGTTATCAAAAGCAAGAATATAAGGATTGATTCTTCTGAAAGGCAGAAGGCATTCACTGGATTTACAAGGATTTGCTGGAAAAGCATTATACCATGCTGTGAGGACCTAAAGAACAAAGTTACATGCCTTAAAACACTCTCCCCACAAGGTAAGCCACCATGACAGAACGTTTGATAAGTGCAGACAGCACAGCAGGAAGGAGCTAATTCCAGGCCTAATGGAGGTAGAGGTTTGGTTAGCATCTGGACCAAAATTCCCACTGTGGGAAACTGGGAGAAAGGAAATCACTGCTTAGACCCATGCCAGCCCAAGTTGTGGGAATTTCTGTGACCACCCCTTGGATACCTGGGACTTGATCTGTATAGAGTGGTACCTCCAGAAGAATGACACGAGACACCCACCACCAAGAAGACCAGAAGAGGAGGACCAATGGGACTCCATCGGAATCCACATGATGGTGACATCTTTGCTTAACCTCTCTCTCTCTGTCTCTTTCTCTCTCCCCTTGGCACCCTCCTCCTATTTTGATCTCTCTCTCTCTACCTCACATTTACTGTTAAATAAAACATGTACTATTGATTTTGGCATATGTTCTCCTTTGCACCTTAATTCAGGCAGAGGCATCTCTTAATAATCAGATCCTAACATATGTTTATATTGGTAAATCCTGACCATGGAGATAGAGCAACAGCAAAAGGAGTTTTGCTCCAGGAATAGAATAAACTGTACTTGCAAATTGGCTTTTTTTTGCTGTTTTAGAAACATTCCTACATCCAGGGATTTGCTAGCATACTTATGTCAGTCAGGATGATGAAAACATCTCACTCCTTCCTAGCCCAGCTATGTCAGCAGATTGTTTTAAGGGCAAGCATGATCTAAGTAAAGAAACAGTCATAAACCATTTCTTAAAAAGTTCTGCTTGTTTTAGTAAGACATATTGGAAATTATTTTGGATTTATTGTATTAGATTTTATTTACAAGGTATCATTATAAATCATATTTGGGATTTTAGAGGATTCCTACTACTCTCCCTCTGCTTCATCCTGTCATTCTTTTTCTACCATTTTTCCCCTAGACAATAATGTGCTACCACTGCAAGTAGAGTTCATTTGTGGGAAAGGACACAAAGAATAATGTCCAACATTGTACAAGAAAGCTGACTGCTTCCTGGGCCGCATAAGAAGAAACATGACCAGCAGGTTGAGGGAGGTGGTTTTCCTCCTCTAATTTGCTCCTGTGAGACCCCATCTGGAGTGCTGTGTCCACTTCTGGAGCCCTCAACATAGGAAGGAGGTGAATCTGCTGGAGTGAGTTCGGAGGAGGGCCATGAAAATGATCGGAGGGCTGAAACACCTCTCCTAGGAAGACAAAAGTGAGAGATCTGGAGTTCAGCCTAGAGAAGAGAAACCTCTAGACCTTATTGTGGCCTTTCAATATTTAAAGGTGGCTGATAAGAAAGAAAGAGAAAAGCTTTTAACCCAGGCCTGTTGTGACAGGACATAATGGTTTTAGGTTGAAAGAGTGTAGATTTAGATTGGCTGTAAGGAAGAAATTTCTTTATAATGAGGGTGATGAGACACTGAAGCAGGTTGTCCAGAGAAACTGTGGATGCCCCATCTCTGAAAGTGTTCAAGGTCAGATTGGATAAGGATTTGAGCAATCTAATCTAGTGAAAGATGTGCCTGACCATGGCAGTGGTGTTGGACTAGGTATGTTTAACGGTGCCTTCCAGTCAAACTCAAGTGAAAACAAATATTCTTAAATTAAGGCTTAGATGATAGAGATAACTTGTATATCAGCTCCATACAGAAGTAGATTTCATTAATTAATTCTAATAACTAAGTTGAAATTCCTAATTTAAGTAAGTGCATTTAAGTAAATGAGAGTTTCACATTTGACCTAGTCCCTCTAGGTTTTTGTCTTGGGGTGACTACAGTTTTCTTTGTAGTGGAGGTACAACTTTGGTATGCTTCATCCATTCCCAAAGTAGACATCTGAAAAGGGTCAAATAAATCATACCCTAAAAGTGCCTCTTTCTTTTCTTCAACTATAAAGACCATCTAACTGAAATACTGTAGATGTTATGTTAAATGAATTTCAATCTTACTATATATAACCATGACAAGATAAAAGACAAAAAAAAGGAAAGAGAGACCTGGTCATGGAAAGTGAGAAGATAATCTGAGCAAGCTTCATAAATCCATCTGTGAGAACTAAGCCTCAGTGGATAACCATAATTACCTATAAGAACTCAATAAAATGACATCCTAATTCTTTATTCACTTGCTTACTTGTGAATGGAGGAAGGCAGACAGGAATATTTACTTTTGTTTACTGACCGAGTATGTTTATAAGACCTCTGACTGAATTTGATGCATTTCTTTGTCCATGCACTTTTGCATATCCCATGTAATCCCTGTTTCAAATTCCAGAATCAATGGGCAAAAAATGTATTTCTCAGAGGAAAAAAAACAAAAACAACAACAAGAACAACAAAAAACTTTAAGTCTTTGCCATCTATTTAACTAAGAAGCTAGAAGCACCTTTCCAATTATCTGCAGCTCAAAGAACAGAACTGATAACAAATTAATACCTTGCAGCAAAACTACTCCCACCTTGGCTCTAACCATCTTCCCAGCAGAATTTTGTAGGCTGATGCTCTAAATGATCCATCTCTTACAGGCAAAAATAAGTTTTAAAAGAAAAGGAAGGAGGGACTAGATGGTTCCAGAGCCACAGGGGAGAGGATAACTTTCAGGCACAATTAGAAATTGCAACTGCTATAGAAATGAGGAAAACAGCACACAGTATGGCTGGCCATGGGGACCCAAAGTGGTAGGTACATGAGAACAGGTATGACAAACCCTGATGTGAGAATAGCAGAACAGAGACACTAGGAATATTAGTATAGGGAAAGAGGGCTTGGGGAAGAAAAGGGGGAATGGAATGTACAGGGAATCACATCAAATGATGAAAAATTGAGACCTGGGACGGGAAGCAATGAAAAGCAAAGCAGGATCAATGTCTATAGGGACAAGCAAACAAAAACTGGCGAGTGGACTACAAAGCCCCTGAAATAGAAAGGAGATGTCGGTCGGTTCACAGAACTCACATGGGTTAGGGAGAAAACATGGAGAAGTCACAAGTGTGACTTTGGTATGCTTCATCCATTCCTTCTGAAAAGGGTCAAATGAATCATACCCTATATGGCTCTACAAACCAGTAGAGTTTGAAGAGGGCACTGATTCTTCTGCCGTGGCTCAGGGTTCCCATAGGACACATCTACTCTTAAAACTTTAAAGCAAAATCAGGAGGTTAATTTAAGTTTAGAACATTTGTCTTACAAACATTAATGACACAGTGCAGTAAACATATTTCTTCAAAGACTGGTGGCAAATGCAGGCTGTTCAGCATTTTGTTTTCAGGACAGTAGACCAAATTTTTTCGGGTACTTTTTAAGAGGGTTTATGAGGGTCTAATAATATCACACCTATCATCACTATCAACTGCAGTCCTCTCAGTAGTTAACGAGTTTAAGTGCACATAAAATACACAGGTCCAACCTCAGCAGAGTAAATCTTCAGCTTTATTTTAGGGATTGATAATTTTCTTAGGAAAATTAGTTAATCTTTTTTAGAAAAAAAGCCTGTCACCAATTATTCATTGTGGATCCAATTCTTGGACAAGACCTTACTGCTGAGTTCAGTGAGGAACAATGGGATACTTGGAACTTGTTGCTTTGTTTAATATGATCTAGCTCTTTGTAACCATAAACTTTTTTAGCTTAAGGCACATAAATAAATATTTTAGAATCACTTCACAGCACAAACTCTGCAGTACCTACAAGTTAAACTGGGGTTAGATTTTAAAATGTATTAAGTACATTTTATTGTTTTCTAGGTATTTGCACATCGTCTGTGACCAGTTTACAAAGGCTTTGCATGTTATTGTTCCTAAGCATCAGCCAAACAAACTTACCCCGGCTTCTGAAAGCCAAGCTGTGCTCTTTCCTTTTCACACATCATCACCAGTAATAAAGATTCCAAAGGCAAAATTAAACCCCAAGATAATTCTAGGCTACCCCACTGTCTTTAAGCCTGCAGTGACATTACACAGATGCAATTGACTGGAACTTAAGTAAATAATTCTGGTAGGGAAGAAAAAGGAGATCAACTCACTCCATATTCCCTAAATTGGTCTACAGTAGTATCAGAAAAAAAGACAATTCTAGATTTTAACTCTTCACATGTTTTCTTTAATTATTAAAGCTTCTTTATTGGACTACCACTGTTAAATTTAATTTTATACAACTGCACAGAAATAATTTCTATAAGAATTTCATTTTCCAGAAGTAACAAATGCATCCGTTCATCCTTGATATATAATAAGCTTGAAGATTCATTGTAAAATTTTCAGTCTTTTGAGTATTTATTACGATAAAGAGAAATTAAAAACTGGTTTTAAGCACCAAGTTAAAATGAGTCTAAATTATTAATTATTGCAGAAATGCCTCAAATAAACCAATAAATTAAAACAAATGCCTTTTCAGTACTAGAAATAATGTTAATTTGGCATTTTGATTTTTACATAGGAACATAAGGAGAAACTACATCTTTCTGGAATTCTACAAAAAGTTGCACTACATTAGATAAAACTATAGACAACCTCAGTGCTGAACAGAACAAGCTATAATTCACACTCCTGTCACTCTTCTCCCCTGAAAGATGTATTTGTTTCTGTCTAAATGTAACTGTGTCATCAACACTGAGCATGAAGAATCCAGTCCAAGGCAATGGGTGAACTCCAGATTTCAAGATAAGAAAGGGTAGGAGATTTCAAGATAGGAAAGGATGGAAGACAGGAAGCATTAGGAGGCAGGAAGCTATTATCTCTTTGACACAAGTGGTTTCTGCTTGGCACCGGGGATGAGAGCACGAACAAAAGCAAGGACCCCTGCAGAGGTTATATAACCTCATTTTCAAAGTCACTGAACCTATACATCTCCCATTCATCTTAGTGGAGCAACTGCAAGCAAATCCATAGGTCCAGGATGTCTCCTAAGTCCTTGCTCTCAAAAACTGTCCGTGATCCAGTTCCCCTGCCCCTCTCTCTATGGATGTCTAGGCCATTTCCACCTAAATTAGCAGCTTTCTGTCCTCTAGGAAATCCAAAGGAACAATGATGCTGAAGTGTAATTTTAAAAAAAAGAAAAAAAATAAAGCCTATTAGTAAGACAGTTGTGCACTTCTGTGTACTAATATTTTGTTGTTGAAGATTTCAACAACAAAGTAGGTAAGCAGAGGTATTAGTTAAAGATGACAGAGTAAAAGAAGGAGGATTATGCACAGAGATGGTAAATTCCAGAGGGCTATGCAAGACAGAAGCGATTGAGAGACAATTTTGCTTCTCCCAGCCAGGCTGTTGAGTTTTACATTTCACACCTTACTGCAGCTCCTCTCTCATGGTTTAACCCCAACCATCACCTAAGTACCAGAGTGACTCCTGCCCTGCCACAAGTTGGTATGTGGAGGAGAGGCAGAAAAAAAGGTAAAAATTGTGGGTTGAGGTAAGAACAGTTTAATAACTGAAACAAAGTAAAATATGTTAATAATATTAATATCCATAATTTCTCACCACCCACTGACTAAGGCTCAACCCATCCCAGAGCAGTGATCAGTGGCTCCTGGCCAGCTCCCTCCAGTTTATACACTGAGCATGATGTTCTGTGATATGGAGTATCCCCTTGGCCTGCTCAACTCAGCTGTTCCCTCCATTCTCCCTTCTGGCTTCTTGTGCACTCGCACACTGAGACAACATGGGAAAAGTCTTTGACTGAGGATAAGCACTACTGAACAACCACCAAAGTATCAGTGTTTTATCAACATTATTCTCATACTGAATCTAGAACACAGCACTCTACCAGCTACTAAGAAGAAAATTAACTCTATCCCAGCCAAAAACAGGACATCCTCCTAATGAATTATTATGTTTGTGGGCTCTTCAAAGTCATTAGGAAAAAAAATCAATGATCATATTACAATGTCCACTTTACAGGATGAACCACTGAGCCACATACAAATTATTCTACAATGTCAGAGGAAAATACTTATCCCTTATTAATCTTCTGATAACTAGGACTGATAAAACATAGTGAAAATATAGTTCACATCTTTTTTTTTAATAATAGCCACTAAAAATAAAGCTCCAAGGGTTAACAATCAGAGAAATGAAGTGAAAACATAGATGTGAAAATGTGTTTGGACATAATACTTCAAGTAATATTTGTGTCAGCATCAAGTAGTTGTCACATACATGTGGTCAATGCCTCCAGCTACACGAGGCAAGCATCAAAGAGACATGTCAAAAGATATTGAAAGCTTTGTATTTATTAATTTATTTGTTTCATTTTGTGGAAAAAAATCAGACTTCCTTAGTTCAGTAATAAACACAATCCCTTTTGACTTTTGGACTGGCATGTTGTGAGGACCCAGCCCTCTGGGCCTTTACACACCTTGGTCACAGAAATGTCCTCTTCCTTAATATTTTCATTATCTGTTGGCAGATTTACATTGAAGTGTCAAAAAACTGCTTAATGCATTCATAAAATCTGGAAAGCACTCTCTCCACTCATAAAAACCATATTTGACTGGAGACATCCATGTGCAGAAGTTTTTTCCTATTTCTTTTGAGATTTTTTGAGATGCTACCTGGTATTGAAATAAAAAGCAAATAACCAAACAACAAAACAGGAATTGGGGGGTGATATTCCACTGGGGAGGGGGTTGGATCTTAGTGACTTTCCACAGGCATACAAGCTGCTGCCTCACAGTGGAGTGACCTGAGAGAGGCAGCAGCTCCCAGTTCCTGCTGAGTTCCCCTGGAGCAGGCAGCCCCACACTGTGACAAATTATCACTCTATGAATACCATCATTAAGCAAACTCAGAGGGAAAAAATAAATTGCCATTCAGAAAATAGCTATTTGCTAAAAGAAGCTGTAGCTTGATGTACCACCTTATGAGAGTTCCTGCATTCACTGGCAAAAGTTTTCTTATTAAAAAAACCCAGTAATTTTTTTTTAAAAAACCTCAATGCTTTTCCTTAAAAAAAACCCCACCACTACTTAAAATTAGGATGAACTAAGGCAACATATTCAATTTTGTCTAATATCTTAAAATGCTCTGTAAGATACTCTGTTATACCTAAATCTAAAAGAGTACATAATAAAAGCATATACACTTGTGTTTGCCTCAGATTAAGTACTTTCATAATGCATTTGTGGACTGCATAAATGTCTCTTCCAGATTTCAGTTATTCAGACTAATATACAAAATTCCACTACTTTTTCTGAATACATAATGGAATACAACAATCACAGCTATCATTAAAGTAACTTGCAAAATTCTTAGAGTTAGCATTATATACAAAAGAATGTGAATTACTTTATTAAACTTTCAGAACTCTAGAAACATTTTATTGATTTTTACTACATTTTCATAAGATATTAGCCCATAATACTTTCACTATGATAACAAAGTACTTCTATATAGGGACTTATGGTTTCAAAATTTGGGGTTTTTTTCTCCACTTTAAGATAACTTTCCTTATTCACAATGAAGACATCTGTTTTTTCTTAATGAACAAATCTACATGTATTTTAGAAACTGGGGCAATGGTAAGGGATGTCACAGGAGTGAAGTTAGCCCATAAAAGTTCTAGAGAGTGATACTCTTTGTCGGTGTTTATTTACAAACATTTCTGTTACTGTAAACTTAAAAAAGGCTACTTGAAATGAATTGGTGTTACAGCTATAAACTTATAGTTATGCCACATAAAAAATATTGACTGTCCTTTTCTGTTCTTGCCTGGAAAAGATAGCCTGACCCACATCACTACCATTCACCTACCATAACCTCTAGATCAAGAGAAAATAATTAAATATGAAAGGAAAAATGGTCAAAACTCTAAATAGGGTCAGATACTGGGTATACAACAGAAAAACTGACCATCGCAGCACATTTCCTACACATGATGGTAACATATGACCCATATAATTATACTCTCCCAAACAAAAGGGAGAGGAGTGTGTTGTGTCAGAGCACTGGAACCAGTCCTTTTGAACCTCATACCTTGTGACAGGCATCCTTAAATGGTGCATCTGTCTCCAGACCCACCAGGGACCCTGGCACAGTCTGATTCCAGGGGCAGAGCCCTGCTCTGGTGGATTATTTCTTGTGCCAGTTACACAGGCTCTGTGACCCAAAGGACTGGCCCCCATGCAGCCACTGCACTGGTGCTATCCCAGCTTCCCTGCTCATGTCCTGCAGCAGGGCTCCAGCACCCATCCACACCAGACCCTTCCCAGGAATAACCCATGCCAAGAGGCTGGAGTTTTCGAGACACTCAGTAACAATACGGGGACTTGATGACACAAGGTACTTATGTCTGCCCTGGAAGAACACATCGTCTCTCCTGACAGAGTGAGTGCACACAAAGATAGAGCTCTGTGACACGTGCACTGAGTGAGTGACCCTTCCAAAGGACAACATGCTGTAGTAAATGCTTTTTTTTTTTTCACTTTTCTGAGCCTGAGAACTGTTTTGGTGACTTCCAGACAGCAGCTATGACCACTGGGTAATAACTACAGGGAAATGCACCTGGGTGTCTCAAATCCCTGATATTAAAAAAGGCACAGTATCATCAAGAATCATGATACTACTAAAACTTTCTGACAAGAATAATTGGAGTTTGGGGAGACCATGTGCAGGAGCAGTGGTCTCTCCTTGCTTCACTAATCCTGCTGATAATCCTGCTTTGCTGCAGGCTCCCACAGGAGCCAGGTGCAGTGTGATGTGGCATCAGGACCTCTACTTTTCCTCCACAACCAGGTTTTTACACCTGCTCACCTTTTGGCCAAAGGACGACTACCAGTCCAGACAAGTGCTGTTTTACCTGAGTGTTTTTATTTTCTGCTTTATTTCATTCTCCAAAGAGAGAAGCAATTAGCTCATGGGCAGCCGTGCTGCCCAAGCATATAATGGCCCCCTGCCTTTCTCCTCTTATCCTTTTTTCTTACAAGGCTGTCTTCAAACTCTTCCTCCCAGTGAGATGCAGTCCTCAAATCAGTGTCCTCTCAGAGTGCTCTTTGAAGGGGAGGTGACAGACAAGGACCAGGCCACGTAGTTGTGCTAAAGCAGGTGAGGCAGTCAGTTTTCCCAGGTTTATGTGATGCTGATTTAAGACTAACCCTTGCTATTTGGAGACTGGCTCACAGAAAATGAACATATCAAAAGCTCTGAAAATTCAGGTGCCAATGACCTGGCAGCCCAAGTTGCCAGGAATATTTTTTACATATTTCAGGGATGACTGATCGTTCTGGCTCAAGTATGACAACCACAGCTACAGTAACCTCTCTAGAGCATGGAACACAATAAGGTGGAGGAACCAGATCTCCTAAAGAGATAATCTGAAATCTCCCAGCCAAAGCCCATCCCAAATTCAGAAGCCAGTACTCCTATCTCTCTTCAATGTGATCCTAGTTATCTTGATGTGGGTTGCTATGCAATTCAGAAATCCATGGTATGTCCACAGGTTGGCCTGGTTAACATTTTACAGTCCTGAGATATATCAGAAACAGCTTCTCTCAAAATCACATCACAAAACTTTTTTGGATAAAGATCCTTGAATCCTTCCACAATTTCTTTCATCCTACTCCTACCAGTGAAAAAGACTCAACAACTTTGAATATAATCAAATATAACATTGATCTTCAGCATCTTTTACAGTGGGATTACTGAGTATTTATAGTTGAAAGATAAAAGGGAGTGGGAAAAGAGAGAGCTGGCTCATTATGGGCATACTCATCCTTTGTTGTCTCCTAAAACACAAGATGAAACACAGCTGCATTACTGTATTTTTAGTTCCATCTCTATTTATACAATTATATGGTTGGATTTTGAAACTGTAAATTTGCTGTTACAGATTGCATAATTTAGTTTCTGTATTGCACTGGAGTCATTCTCAGTTCTATTATGTAAGTGACAGGTGTGGGAATCAAGCAGAACACAGAGCTTGTGGTAAGGGGACTGTAGAGCAGCATTTCAGGGGGAGCACCAGATGCTCTGATCTGCCCAGGCCAGCTGTGACATTCAATAGAGAGGCAAGTGTGTGCATCACCCCATCTCCCCCCAAGTCAAGAGCACCACTTAACAACCCTGGCCACATCTGTTCCCAAGGACTCTGATTACTTCTGTCCTCCTATGGGTCAGTAAGGTCACAGGAATCTTCATATCCATTTTGGTTCATCTTTATGTGATAACATTGTGATGTTACTGTACCATATGTACCACACATGACTCATTTAAAACTTGGTTTTTTACATGAATTAGAATTTACAAAGATCTGATATCCTGCAACAGGTAAGCACTGCTCTGAATAGACAAACAGTTTCTTGGAACATAGTCACATTTCTACAGTTATTTTTCATCAGAGCTGATGATGCCTCAAGATACTAAACTGCAGTAAGAAATGCAGTCTTTTCTGCAGGGCAATGTAGATATGATATTCTGTTACTAGTCTAAATTAAAAAACAATCTTTTAATTTGAAATTTTAGAGAAATTATGCAGAATATTAATTAGTCAAACTGGAACATAGCCAAGACACCAGAGTTTAACATCCTTGCTCTTGTAAAAAGTACCAAAGCGTATTTTTCCTATGACATTGGAAATTGAGGATCTTGTAGAAAAATGTCAATATGAACACAAAACAAAGTGCCATACGGGGGTATAGTTTCATTAGTTCCTCTTAGGGGGTGGCGGTGGGGAAACCAAACCAAACCAAACCAAACCAAACCAAACCAAACCAAACCACAAAGATGCACTACTAGAAACAATTTTTTCAAAGATATTGGATCTTTTAAAATTCTATAATTTGGTCCAAATTGAGTAATATTTGGAATTTGATATTGTGATTAATAAAAGAACAGGCTCTTTTTGAACAAAGGACTTCTGGTAGGAGGAAAGCCCTATAGAGTAGCTATTTCTAATATGAGCTATGTGGAAAAAAGGGAATCACAGATAATCATTGCAAACATGCATTACATAATTCCAGCTTATTGATGAAATACACCATCCAAACACAGAGAGAAAAAGCCTGGCATTTTAATTCCAAGATTTTGAAGTGAAAACAGAACTTCAGTATAGATCTTAGATAGACCCCTAGATCTGTTATTGGTTAGTACTTTTATGGGCATATAGAAATGCATTAAAAAATGAGAAACAAAAAAACCTCAAATAAATGAGCTAATCTACATTTAAAAGTTAGACTACCACTCTAGTAGTGTTAGCATGTCACCCAACCATGGTCCCCATCTGCGCTCATATATTTTCTGGGTTTGTTGCTTCCTCATGGATTGGAGAGGTACCATTGCACTCTCCTAACATGCACACATACACAAACTCTCCCCATCCCAGAATTACATATCTCATAAAGTGGAGCTCTCAATATTTTTCATTTGGGGTATTTTTTTTTAAAGAAAATTAGTTCTTTGGTTCTGGTTTTAAAAGTGAGACATTTGCTTGAATGAGCCATATTCTGGAAATGAGCATTTGAACAGCTAGTACATTCTTCTATGAGATTTTTTTTTAATATATATATGAAAGAAACCAGGCATCTTCTACTTTGTTCTTTCATTTTCCCTTTGAGATCTTCATACCTGTATAGTAGAATTTCAACTGAACAGCAAAAACGAGTTCATGTCCTTACATTCAGTTAAATTTAAGTTCTGGACTGCAAAAATGGACTAATGATAATATGTTCCTCTTCAGGATATATGAAAATTAATAATTACTTTAGTGAATTTTGCAAATCACAACAATGAACACTGAAAAAAGCCAATGAGAAAGTCAAGATTTCTATCTTCAAAATAAGACTATAATAGCATGAAGTGAACAAGGCATGGGTTCACTCAGTAAACAATAAATAGAAAATATAATTGAAGCACTGCTCAGTACAGAGCCCATTCTAATCATCATACCAGATGAGTCAAGATTCCTTCAGAAAAACTACTGCACACTCATGTTATTGAAGTCTGAATCATAGCGCACCCTTGTAAGAGGGCTGAAAACAAAGTGCTCTGCTTGTGACGTTTCCTAACATTTGAGCTCTTGGTTTCAAAACCTTCCCAGTAATTTTAAGTGTTTGCCATTTTTTATATGGTTGCGTACTTGCTACAGCTTGGTAAAAAGGCAAGATACTGGTAACACAGCATGATCCTTGATTTTAATTTCTTCTCATTTTGGATGACTAAATAAGGTTTCTCAAACTGCACATCTGAAAGCAGTGGTTATTTTTAAAATTGTTCCCCTTTTATGTAGACAAGTGGTTAGTGCACCCAACAATTATATACATTCCCCATCATTGTAAGATTGTGTAAGAATATACAATACAAAAAGGATTATTAAGAGAGCCAAAATTAGTATACTAATGATTCCATTTGAGAGTTTCATTATGTATAATGTGGAAAAAACTGAGAACTCTTTTAAATTACTCCTGCCATGTTCTGAACAAGACCACTAAAACAACTTGGAATAAACTAGCTTATATTTTTTGTAATAAATTTATCATAATGGTGCATATGTACACAGCCATATATTTTTCTTTTTATGCCAAATGTTCAGGACATTATTTTGATCTAATTATATTTCATCTAATTATAGTTCATCATGGTTAAAATATCAAATTTAATGGTATGTCAGGGATTAACAGAATAATTTGATTTCTACACTGTTAATTAGAACTTACATTTACATGATTATGGAAAGTTATACATGAATTACAAAATTAATACTTAATGTCTAAAAAACCCTTTTCCCTGTTTCTAAGAGGATCTACAGACAAATGAAATTATTAAAATATATATTTAGACTTTTAAGGTCAACTAATGGGTTTATTGGAGAACAATTCTCTGCTATAGACACCCTAAAAGTAAAAAACTAGTTAATAAGAAATTAGGCACTCCTGGCTAACAAACTCAAACATAAACTTGAAACATCCTAGGGATTCTCTGGCTAGTTAGCTTGCTTGCCTTTCTTTTATCGTGCACATCCACTGTCACTGAGACAGGAACATCCCCTGTCCCCCAGATGCACCCACTCTGCAGTTCAGACAGAAGTGGAAGCAGGAGTGTCTGGATGTGTGCAGGACAAACCCAGTCCCAGGCTCTGTAGTGCAAAGCCACACACATCTCATCACACCATCATCTTACAGGTGGGAAGGACTGGACAGCTAAAGAAAATAGCTGTGTTTGGGATTTCCTAGGGCTGACAAGCAAACACAGCCATTCCAACCCAGAAGATGCTAATAGCGCCATGGTAAAGGGCTATATTGGCCTGCTACAGACCCACAGCAGATGAGTTTCTGCTGCCATCATCTGCAGATGTGCTGCTGGTACTGGGGAAATAAGTTATTCCATGCTGCGGGGCTGGGTGACCTGTGCTGCCCTGCAGTTATGTCTGCCCTCGATATTTGGGCAGGAGACCTTTCACCACTAGCTTCTGAGCTGTAAAAATTATCAGCTTCCCTACCTTAAATGCAGCTAGTACACACTTCCCGTGCCAGAAAGGGTGAGCATGTCAACAACATAATGGTGAGTCACTTTGCAGGCTGCAGTCAGTCACAGGGGCAGTGGCATATGACACTATGAACTGTGCAGAAACGTGCAAAATACTGAAGAGATCCAGCATTCATCTGGAGGGACAAACAGGGATTTAGTTCCTTCCCAGTGACATCAGCCCTGTACGCACATTCAATACACAAAACAATGAAGTCCAGCAATTAATATAGTGGGTGAAGAAAATCAGAAAAGGAAAGAAAGTATGTTTTGTGCATTTTTATTTCTGAATGCATGGCAGGTTAAACATCTGTGGTAAATAACAGCCTACTGACATGTTAAGTGACAGAGTGTGTAGCTGACTGTAGGAAAGATCCACGTTGTGGGGATGGTTTGGTTTTGGATCGTTTTAAAGTACTTTAACACATCACAAAAGCAATTTCCTGTCCTTTCCTGCTTTTTATTTTTTCTTTCCCAAATTCAAGTACCGACTCACTATGCAAATTTATCTACTGCCAAGATTTAGCAGAAGTATCAGTTACTTGTGTACAATTACAGAAGGGTTATAAATATGCAAAGGAAATTTAAGTAAAAAGGTTTGCAAATCAAGGAAGGGCTCCTGGCTGTCATGACCTCTTTCTGAGTTTAAGACCCGAGATTAACAATCTAGTATAAATGACACCAAAAGACAAAGAAACATATCAAGTTTCCTAGTCCTTTTTTCCTTTTCACATTTTTTTTTTTTTAACAAAGACATTCAAAATCAGTAGAAAGAAAAAAATCACTTCCATTAGGACAATGTGCTTTTATTTCTTCTGCTATTTCACTGGACTTCTCTGAACTCTTCCCAGGAAAGAAAACTCAAGAAAAATTAAGATGAAAATGTAATACAGTTAAAAAATTAAAAATTAGGAGTCATCTGGTTTGGGTCTTAAAAGTTTAAAAATTGTAGTCCTTTAAATAGTACTGGTTCAAACACACTATCACTCTGGGAAAGCTTGGCATTATATTGCACTTTCAGAAACCCTAGGATGATAGAAAAACAGGCAACAGGTGGAAAATATGTAAATAAGTCTTTTCATCATGTACTGACTGAACCAAATATCAAAGCCTGGATAGAGCTAATTAGCCACCAAGGCAGCTGTTGAAAATTTGTCCTACCTGAGAACCTCAAAGGGATTCCAACACTGCAGTCATGCTGGGAGCCCAACTCATGTCACACACCGGATCACAGCAGAGAGCCTGATGTCTTCCCATGTTTTCATCCCAGGTGGGACCTATCTCAGATCACAGACACCAGGGGCAATGGTCAGGGAGAGGCCCATCATCAGAGTTAGCTTAGATACTGGTATAGATGATACTACAGTCTCAAACTGGGTTTTACTGGTTGGTTACACATTAAAACTCCCGCCCTGTTAAGCCACAGGTTCTCTTGAGAAAGTAACAAAAGTGATGCAGCTATCAGCAGCAGATTGCAGATCAGGTTTCTTTTCCACTGCCTCTCTTTCAATCCAGACCCAAACTCTGCTTGGTAAATTATGCTTAACCAGTGGGCACCTAGAGCTCCAGCCAGCCATACAAACAATTCTGAACTGAAGGAATCACTGTTTTTTCTTTGAGTTGACATCCTGCCCTTTTTCTGGCATCCTCAGAGACCTTCCACACTTTTCCTTGACTATATATGGTCATATTTATGCCACCACCACGGGTCTTCCCACATGGCCACAGATGTTCAGATTGTCCCAAAAACTTATAAAGAGTCTTATACATCTTGCCCTAGACTCCACCATTACTTCTGTATGGAATTCCTGTCATGGATGCTGCAGAAGCTGCAATTAACTGTTTATATTATTGTCCTAGGTTACAATATAGATGTATTCTATTACCCCCAGCTGAGGGCCATTAGCTGTTATCTCCTGCTATCACCCACCCCTGATAACAGACAAGGGGCCAGCAAGAAACCACTGCATGACTCATGGACTTATCTCATCCTATTGGGAGTTGCTCCGCCCAGGAGGGAGGAGCCAAGCATTCCCACCTGGATATAACCTGGCCTTCGAACTACCTAAGGAGCCCTGTCTACTGGGTTTCCAGAGGACAAGAGCTACCACTGGACCTTCAGCTGGAGACCAGACCTTCCATAGGATCACTACTTCAACTGAACTACTTCATTTGGACTGCTACCACCACCCTGACAGGGTGTCAGGTTGTATCTGATTTTGTCAGTGCTTTTTTCCCTTGTATTATTTCACTTATTTTAAAATTTTTCCTATTGAATTTTAACCCTGACTTGTGATCTCCCACTGGTTTGTTTTCAAGCCAATACAATTATACATTAAATCTTTAGATCTCAAGGTCTCCCAAAAGCAAGGCAGAAGTTCTATGTTTAGTGAGAGCAATATTCTGATGATGGGACCATGCTCCACTTACCACACTGGGAATAGGATCTGCAGCACTCTCCTTTCTACCCTCTCTGTAACAAGAAAATACTGTGGAATACCCACTTTAATAGAAAAGGTAAACAGCTTTTTCTCATATTTTAGATGCAGGAAATACCTGAAGGGTCCTTAGGGTGGATATGGTAAAACATGAGGAGGTTTCCCCTTGTTTTCTGTTAAAATATTTTTTAAAGCTCGTGTTGTGAACGAATATCCTGAAAAGCAAGTTCGTTATTTTGGAAATCATTATAATTTTGTTTAATTATGGATAATTTCCAATAAAATTAATTTGTTTCAGTTATTGGTCACGAGTTCAACTGGCAGGTGTGCAAACTAATAGATGAGAAAGTTTCATGAAATAGTGTCTGTCTTATCAGAGAGAAGCCTGTGGTTTCAATCATATTAAAAAATGACAGGAGTTGTTGACCATTTCTAGTACAGACATCTCTCCCCTACTGGTAAAGCAGTGTCCTTTATTACTGAGTATTTGAACACTTTCAGTCCCATTAGGTATCTTTTGTCTCCTTATAAATAGCTGTAAACACCATATTTTGAAAAACGAAAATGCCCAGATATATAGAAGGGGGTGGGGGAGGGGGTAAATAAATTCAATAACTCAGTAAGGTGAAGGACTAATTTGCTCAAATGTGCATTCTACAGAAATGTAAAAAGTAATGAGTTTTAATGACAGGTAAGTCTAAAAAATTTTATTCCAATTTATATACTGGAAATGCTTAAAGATATATATATATATATATATATTTGTGTCTGTGTGTGCGTAAACTAATATTAAATATTAAAGTAGCACTAGTTCAACACATTTTCAAAATTCTGTGTATGTTGAAATAGAATAAATGCCTGTGCATGAACTGGTTTATATATGTGAAGAAAGGAAAAGACTGAAATATAAGACTAACCATTTAATCTCATGTAAGGATGTTCATGCTGGCAGAACCAATGGACATGCTCCTATGAAAACCAGATGTGGTGATTTTCTGAATACATGAACAATTAAAAAAAAAAAAAAGAGGAGATATTTGTACAAGTTCACAGTGAAAAGCACCTTGTACACATACAGTTTGGAGAGCTTCACCCTTCCCCCTGTTCATATCCTACACTGAGCATTGCAATAGGATTTGGTAAGCTGTAAAATAATTAAACTAAAATATAAAATTAATTTTAAAAATAGGATGTTCTGGAATAGGGCAGATAAATCAACTGCAATGGTTTCTGCAATAATTTTTGATGAATTGTATTAATTACTAACATACTTACTTCTCTAAAAAGAATGAGGCAAAAATGATTTTTCTAGGATTAGTTTCTCAGCTCATATACTATTGAGTCATAGATATAGTTTTGGAAAGTTACATTATTATACTAGGGAAATATCCTGGGTGTGAAAGAAATTCAGAGATGATACTGAAAGTCATGCCACAATTTTATGAATTTCTATCACTAGGAAAAGTATTTGAATGATGGGATACCGATTATTTTTGGAATCTAACCTTATTTAAATTATCTTCAAGTCATATTTCTCCAGGAAGTCTCCTATAGCATAGAAGTTTTTTCTTAATTAACTGAAAAGAAAATGGAATGGCTTAGTTTTGTAGCGGGGTTCAGGCAGTAAGAAATGGACTGAGAATTCTCACACAACACAAAGGCAAATTCAGGTCCAGTGTAGATACAAAGAGCTTTGCAATATGACTATTCACACCTAAAATTGGATTATATCAAGTGGTAAAATTCAAGTGCCACTTTCAAAAAAAAAAAAAAGGCAAAATCGTAACTCTTGGGAGTTTTTTCTTTTTTAAGTTTTCTTTGTCATGGCCACAGCTAGAGATTTATGCTTCTCCCCTCCACCTTGTCCTCACCCCCACCTTATTTTCTGCTTTTATTTAAAAATAAAAGATAGAACCTTCAGAAAATCACCAGAGATGCTGTGCCAGGTTCCAATAAAAAATAAAATGTGCTGACACAGATTTTAAGGTCAGGAGGAAAAATATGATAATTCAGTCTGACCTTTCTCAAAACACAGAAAATTGGGAGGTAATACTTGCAGTAAGTTATTTTTATTAAGTTTACAGTTTTGCACAATGACAGCTTAAGTTTTCTCTCACTAGTTGTACTTTTAGTAGGATTTTTCCACAGTTATCTGGTAATGTTTTCAAGGAAAACTTGAAGGTAACAAGAGAAAAAAGGGTTTCTTAGTTTGAAATATGCTGACTGTGTACTACATAATGTCATTTGACTGCCTGTATCTGATATAAACTCTCCCATTTTCTGTAAGCAATCCACAGGATAGCATTCCTCTACAATGAAAAGCTGAAATGTGCATTAGGACACCCTTCATGCCAAATACAGAGGACAAGTGATCTCTTTCATTCCTTTGAATGCTCAGGATATTCCAAACAATTACAAAAAATATAGTGAGAGCTAAATTTATAAATTTAGAAAAAAACTTTGCACTGTATGCTTTTTGAAAAGCCAGAGCTCAGTCAAATGACACTGGAATGAACAAATACATTTTAAGAAAAGTATATTTGTGTGACAGTTTTGGAGTTAACTGTTTCAGATTTTCAGCTCTAGAAGTTTCTGTTTTCACAGGCTTTAAAAATATTCAAGTTTTTTGCTCTTTAATTATTTACATGATTGGGGAGTTTTCCTCAGAGATAAAAAGAGAAACTGTTTTCCTTGACCTTTCCAGGTAGGCTGATCCTGGAAATTTCAGTTCAGAGACATTTCCAGAAACTTACACCCCCTCCAAAACCTTGTTTTGACTCCTCAGGGCTGTTAAACATACCTGTGTTCCTGCTCTCTGTGTACATGCTCAGCTTTGGCTCTGCCAGGCCCTGTGCAAAAGAGTTCAGCTTCTTCCAGCAGCTCTTCTCTACAAGTGACTGAGGAGTTTGTTAACTGCAGGGGCACCTTTTTATCGCAAAGCTGCCACCTAAGAATGAGGTGGAAGCTTGGAGCTGTCTCCCAGAGACAGTGCTGGGTGTTTTTTGGCCAGGAGAGATATATCTTCATTCAGGAACAAGTTACACCTGGGACAGATCTAGATTATCTGTCACTTGGTTACTTTCAGCTGGGGATGCAGCCGCACCTCTCCAAATGGTTGTAACTTTCCATAAGCAACAGTCACATCAGTGTGCATTCCTCCTGTCTGCTTAGATGTGCAAGAGCTGTATACTTTATACCCCTTGACATGTTATATAAAGTTTGAGAGGACTTGAGTTAATTAAAAAAGGTAGTCATGATCTGTTAGGTTTAATATGAAACCTTTAGAGTGACAATGCAAAATCATTCTGCGGAAATCCCAAGACCTCCACACAAATGAACTCAGTTGATAACATTTATTGACAGAACACTGGTATAATCTCATTAATATTTGCAAATTTCAATTACGGGGAGGGCATGAGCCTGTTTAAGTAGTCGCAGTTTTCCATTATGATTGGAACAAACACCAATTTATTTATTCATCTTCTAATTTTGAAAAAGGTGAAAGTGTGATGCTGCTAAGAATGATATATGATGAAGCAAATTATTTTTGCTTAGATGTAATATTATTTTCTTCCTGTGACATTGAAATTCTGTGTCAAATTCTGGTAGAGAGGAAAAGATAAGAAAGCATAGGTCATTCCTCATGTAAAAGAAAAATTGACATGGATCACTAGTATTATGAAAGCAAGTAATACAGTATTTCGT
Organism: Monarcha castaneiventris obscurior; assembly: GCA_026261815.1. Taxonomy (NCBI): domain Eukaryota; kingdom Metazoa; phylum Chordata; class Aves; order Passeriformes; family Monarchidae; genus Monarcha; species Monarcha castaneiventris. Next base: position 9,881,415 of record JAMPIT010000327.1, read on the forward strand.
AATTCAAGACCTGAATCTGTTGGATAAAAATCACAACTGTGGTTCGCAAAAAGGGGTGGTAATTGTGTACTTCCCAAGAGGAAGTGAAAGGTGATGAAATTACATTTTGATCCCTTTTTTTTTTCTTTTTCAGCAAAGATTTTCCCAAAATGAAGAAATGAACTGCTAATCAAGCAGAATATTTTGACTGCAGACTCTGTCCTCCTAAGGACCCCAACCAAAACTTTTGAAAGAGGAGTCTTGCAAAGCATCAATAGACAGGGATTTTGTGATATATCTTTACATCTTCTATACAACTGTGTGCTTCTAGACATTAACAGAGCAATTTCTAAAGTAATGGTTTGTTTCCTCCTGATTTGTTTTGTAAATAATATAAAGCATTATCATTACTTTATTTGTATTATTTTGAACATATTTGTACCAAAAGGCTCCAGTGCAGAATCAGAACCATTTTAACAATCAGAATCACCCAGTTCATATGGAGGCAATGATGTTAGACTAGGACAAGGATAAAATAAACCCTCTGAAGCAAACTGTGCCCTCCTTCTACTCAAAGAGCAGAACTGGTGTGTTTATGCATCACACATCTAACACAAAAGCAACCATTCAGCCCCAGAAAGAATAGCTTGCAGATGTCACTGCCAGGCACAGTTTGCTGTCAATCTAAAAATAAGATACAGGATCTTAAAAGGAGCTGAAGAAGCATTCTAGAAACTCTTTTTTAGCTAGCAAAGGGCTGGACACATGGCAGAATGAACAAGCCTTTTCCAACACAGAGTAGATGAGACGTTGTTAAACCTTCTTGCTAGAGCCTGCTGGAGCACTCAGAAAAGACTGTGACTTAGCTGAGCAGCCAAAGAATTGCTTTTCCTCACAGTCCAGGTATACAGCATGCTGCAAGAGTTCACAGTAGCTGCCATCCTAGGCTTTCTATTTCATTCTGCTCCTGAAAGTACAACAGTGAAACACATCTGCTTTGGCATTCTTCATTAGATGTGACAAAAAAAAAAAAAAAAAGCACCCTGAAAAACCCCCTGAGGTTGGAACCACAGCCTCATCACCTATCATGGAAGATGTCACTCTGTCTCATCAGGGTGCACAGTGTGAATGGATCTGGACTCATAGTTCCTTGGAGGGAAGATGAATATGTTTGGTGGCAGCTGGTAGAACAAGGAATATATTGAGCTCATCCTTCCTTACCCTCTGGCTCAAAAAGACCTCCTCCCAAAGGAGAACAGCTCCAGTCAAGCTGAGTAAGAAGATGTGCTGTGAAATGGGAACTGTTTACAGCTTTTAAAAATCTGTTTTCAATACGGAGACTATAGAATACTTAGCATGTCTCTAAGGCTGCAAGCAAGACAAGGTTCAGATAAATCAGAAAGGTACACTTGTGAAAGGCCTTGCTAAAAACTACCTCTGGGTAGCCCTTATCCCTAATGATCAGGCAGAACAGATGGCTAACGGGTTTCAGTCCCTGCCTGGAAGCAGTGGGGTTTATTTTGTGCCCAAAATCTGGTCCCATTCCATGGCTGGGTGCCCACTGCAATCTGCACTCTGGAAAGAGTCTGAGGGCAGGGTCAGATCAGAGGAGATAGGTGGTAGTGGACCAGAGCAGGAGCCCATTGGGTTGAGCTGGATGAGCTCAACTCATCAATTTTGCAATAGAAGAAGCCACAACAGAAGAAGTAAAACAGGCTGGGGGGTATGATGAGAGTCAAGAAAAATCCAAGTAGATCGCTGGGAAAAGCAACAAATGCTAAATAAGCAAAATATGAAATACATAAATATTTCCTAAGTCAAAGAGGTGGTAATCTTATTTTTTCTGTATATACATGTAAGGGAATGGATTAAGAAATGCCATTGATTGGAGAAATAAACCTGTATCTTTCACCTTGCCTATTTCCAGACTATAAAAGAATCAGTTCCTATGTAGGTTTCAAAATTATCCCACATATTTGAATAGGCAGTCAGCGACAAAACCAGCAATGCAGAACAGTTAATTCAGATGCAAATATTAACAATTACAGTAACACAGAACTCATATAGTTAGCACTGTAGGAACAGATACTCTGATAATGAAAACTAAAATAACTGCTGGTATCCATAAATTCAGAGATTCTTACCCTACATTTTTATAAAATTCAGTCTGCATATCAGTGTGCTAACTGAACTGAGCTTAAAATTCTGTGTGCAGTCTTTAAGATAATTTTTGAAAAGGGTAGCCTTCTGAGGATAGTTATTTGAAATTCAGAAGGCTGCCCAGAATATCAGAGTAAGTTCAGCATTAGTGTAATTTTTCAACCTGACCCCAGAGGCCTACGAACTAAAATGCCAGCAGATTAAAATGCCTTTTAAGGGCCATTCTGCACTAAGTGTATGTATGACAGAGTTATACTTTGAGTTATAAGGAGACAGTATCACTTTGGAGGCAGCAGCTGCCACAGTCAGGCAAGGACAATTTTGCTGTAGCATGTGTCAAACAGTTGCAGGATCAGGCTAATTGAGAGGTCTCCATCACTGTAACAGCAGCTTCAAGGTTAGTTCAGGGAGTGGGGGTCAGAGTCAGGTCTGCACCCTGCTGGAAGCAGTCAAGAGGAAGGCACAATTTTGGCCAGAGTAACATCTGTTTTTTCACAGTTTATAGGAAGCTATTGGCACCGGTACCACATTGTCACCAAATGTGTCATGATCTTTCCCCCTGAATGTCTCAGTTTAACATCTGTTCAAACTACCTTTGTAAAAGTGATTGAAATGTTTAACAGACAATTTATTGCCAAAAAATGCAATGTTTTGCTATTGCGGCAGTCTGCAAAGTGATTTGCCAAGCTGGATCATAATTTGGAGCTTTTTCCAAGAAGCAGGCTGGAGGAAAAAGCCTCATCTTTGTAAAAAAGCCGCCTCAAGAAATCTCAAACTTATGGCAAATTCTTTGTCTGATGTAGATTTGAGGCTGGCTACTAGTCCACTATCCATTAGCAACTGCTTGGTATGAGTCCCTCTTCTTCTGGACTGCATGGGTTGTATTAATCAACTGAGAGCTACTGTCCCTGCAGACCAAACTGAAGGGAAGGAAGAGATAAAGGCAGAGGCACCAGAGGCATTACAGCAGGATGCAAGGAGCAGGATGCTCTTTAGATCGTGCATTACAGTTGTAGTTTGTAGACATGCTTCAGACACACACCAAAGAAGCTCCAGGCTGGCTTTAGATCTACTTACTTAACTATTCCTTTTTAAGTATCAGTGATAAAAAACTTTTTAGAACACTCTCAGATCTCCTTAATCATTTTATGCCATACCAAGTGAAAAAGCTCATTTATATTTAGGCGAGAGTGTGTACAATATATGTTAAAGTATAAATTAGAAATCAATATGCAGACGTATATCATGAATAATCATACAGTACTTCTCTCAAATTTTTATGAGGGATATTTCAATATCTGCTCCTACCCCATTGTTTCTAAATATATTTATAGAGTTGCAGGCTGCATATAATTTTCCAAGCATGAAGAATTTTAGGGAACTCAGTGATTTCACTAAAGCAATGTGACTTATCTCAACTTCCAAACTAAGCTAAGCTAAAAACCCTGGTATGCCTCGTTAAGTTTCAATGTTCTAAAAAAGTCTTCACTTCTTTGTTGGTCAAGGCTTATAGCTCCTACTGGATAATGACACTGATATTTTATCAGATTCAGATCCAGGTTTTTTAGGTTGGGTACATCAGGTTCATTATATATGTGCTTCTGCAGTAATTAAATCAGACTCCTTGAAACTCTGTTAAAAGCATCACTTAGAGAAAAAAATGACTAAAATATTTAGAATTGTTTTTCTCCCAATTTGAAACCTCCAGAGGAGATAAATGCAGCTTGCTAAAGCCCTGACTGGAAGTAATGTCCAGAGAAGGCACTGGGACCTCATGACCTTCACCCCGAGATTCAGTCCTACCACACACCTGGAGTCACAGCATTTGGAGGCAATTATTTTACCATTGGTGGGAAATTATTAGCTCTCTGCTAGGTACCTTTTCCCCAAGAGCACAGTAATTTACATATGCAACTCACGAACCACAAAACTGATGTTGTAGGACTATGCCAAGTAGTAGAATCTCTTCTAGGCGGCATTTCAATGTATCCTCACCCAGACTAATATTCACTACTTTTGAAGTTGTGCTATCCTGCATCAGTGAAAGAATAATAAAACCTTGCAAAAGCTCATCAATAAAAGATGAAGAAAGATTAGAGAAGATGACTTGTAGATGTTGCAAAAGATGCACAGCCATGGTAATTACCAAGAAATAAAAATTTATTATAAGAGTTACTATAAATTAAATGTATTTTCCCCTGCAGCTAAATTATATATTATTTTTCCTATGTAATTGTCCCACTGTCATACAATTACATATTAAAACTGTATCCAACTATCCTGTGTAATCATAATTTCTAGCTAGCTAAAAGGTGTGTATTTTAAAGCTTAAAGGAGTTTGATTTCTGAGACCCTGCCCTAAAAGACTTGTCATTATTTTTGTTTTCTTGATTCAAAGAATACTGGTAGTCACCAAATAAGGATTTTTGTCATCATTTGCCTTCTTGCTAAAAATGAGTAATGCATCTTTTAAAAGAAGTGCTAGTACCCTAGTACCTTTTTGTACCTCTGAAAAACCAGATTTTTCAACAGTACCTAAATTTCTGAAAACAAATGCACTGTAAATAGATAATAGCTTTCCTATAACAGCAATTTCTGGAGAAATTGACCCCAGCATTTGATAAGAAATGTAACTATAAGTAATGTAGAAAAGTATGCAGAAGGGTAGCCGTCATTTCCTGAAACATTTTACCACATTCAAATCTTCCCCTGTTTTCAGAATATTATTGCATATACCACAATTAATGACTGGTTACAAACAAATATTAAGCCCCTTTTACACCATTTGTAAAAATATCATGCTGTGCTGTAGTAGCACCACTTAAATCAACTGTGTTCATTCCTAACAAGTAAAGTGAATAAACAGCATCTATGTGTTTGGAGTCACACTGACCTAAATAATACCCGGACTACATCTACAGAAATGAGTTAAATAATAGTAGGGCATGAATTCATGCCCTGGAACTATTTTTTTCCTAGAACATAAAATGTCAGGGCAAGCCCAGACACTCTTTTGATCTTGGCTACTTGACCAGCTGTCTCCCAAGGGTTTCCTGGGCACAGCTAGGGCACTAGCCCAGCTTTGGGGCTTTTCCCAAGAGGCAGGCTAGATGCAGCCTGTGCTTGGAAGGCTAAGGGAACTTAACCATATGGAAGTGGCCGTGCTTAGCTGGCCTCCAGGCTAGAGGGAGGCCTTGCATCATTCAATTTATTCATAAAAATGATAGGCAAGGGGCAGAAATGCAGCTGTAATAGAAAAAACAAAAACAAACATGTGAAAAACAAACATTCCCAATTAGTCTCCCAACAGTAAACATTCCCAATTAATCTCTCATAATTAATGGAATAAAAGAGACAAACCCTGACAAATCTGTTCTCTTGTGTCCCTGGGGGATAAACAGACGTGAGTGGCCAGCTTCTGTCTACCAGCGTGCCGGGGATTTGAGCTGCCTCTCCATGCTGTGCTTTCCATATTGACCCAGTGCACTGGTGCTGATACACAGCCGAGTCTGGAGGCAGCTGTCTCACCCATAAGCACCACTTACTGATACGTGTCAACTCACATAAACAACACGTATGCAACTTAAGGGACTCCAGCACTGCACTGGGTAAAGTAGATTTCTTCCCAGCTGCACACTAAGCTTTTACCCACATTTTAAACATACATCCTGAGCCTATATATTGTTCGGCTGTTGTGCATTTTCCTCTTTAAAGTTTTTAAAAAGACACACTTAATTTCCCATTTGCTACTTTCTTTAGTGATGGCAGAGAGACACTTCCTTTCCTCTTTCCTTCTCTTCTCACCTAAAGTCTTCCTCAATGTATGAGCTGTATTCAGGAATAAAATAATCAACCTTCCACTAAGCAAGCACCTTTCAAAGAAAGCACCCAGTTACCTTTCTAATGCTTCTACTTTATCCATTAGACTAAAACCATGATCTACACAATTTTGTGTCTGCTCAGAAATGGGGCAGGGATTATTCTCCCCATCAGGAAAATGTTTAGAGGTTTTGAAATGCTTTTTTTGAAGGTTGAAAAAGGAAGTTTAAAATCTTCAAAGTCTAGGAAGACAAGAATTTTTATTAGGGACAGATCAACAGTCTTGTGTCAATATTTTGGGGACTTCTTTCAGTTTCTTATTTTTTCTTATTTTCACAAGAAAATCACATTTTAGATTGAAAAAAATGAAAAATATACCTTTTAATTAATATATGATCACAGTGCACAGAGAATGCGTGAAAAGACGTCTTTCCTACAGGCAGCTTTGTTTTAAATTAACTTATATGTCTGAAAAACCTAAATTTCAAATAAATTTCAACAAGCTTCAAGTTTTACTTGAGACTTGACTGAAATATCTTCAAAGACAAGACTTTTATGATACAAAGTTTTGATCCATTCTAAATTGACATTAGAAAAATTGATTTTTTAAATTTAATACAGATTATTTCAAGGTCATGAACAACAAAGAGGCATTATTCAGATATATTTGCTTTGTGTAAAAGAGATTGTTTGAAAGTTTAAAAAATATTTTTATCCCTTTTTCATCTTTCTCCCCTTTTTCCTCATTGAAATTCTTTCCTGCTTCCACAAAGAGTAGTGGAAAGTAAAAGAAAAATGGCACAAAATCATTTTAAAAACTTATATGGTCTCTATTTCTGAAACAAACAAAGAAAAAATTTCTAGTTTGCTTTGTTACAGAAGAAGAAAGATAACAAATCTTAATGACGGATAAATCTTTTCAACCCATTTTTGTTAAAGAAAATAATTTCTGTTCAAGGATATTGCTCAAAAATAGAGCTTCTGCCAAGAAATTCATCCTTTCTTGTTTCTTGCTATTAAGTTTTGTAAGATGGAGGTAGATAAAAACCTCTCAGAGGCATCTGCACCATAAATAGTCCCTTGTTAGCCACCGGGAGGGAAGCAAGGGCAGTTACAACACTGTAGATCTGATATATAATGCAGCAAAGAGCTGTTGCTTCATGCTCACCCAAATCTACCTCACTAGCAGCCAGGGAGCAGTCCTGAAGGAATGGCTGGGAAAGCAGCCACAGAAATGTTTTTAGGCACATCGACATGAAGGCCTGAGTTTCCATTTTCTGCAGTTGTACAGTTTGACTTTTTGAAGCCCATGTTTTTTGCTATATCTTTGAAGGAAGTGAATTCCATTCTTAGTTCAGAAACCACCAAATACAGCATGCTGAGAGAGTAGCTAGCAATGTCAGTGGTAACCAGAATTTTTTCGTATGCAAACTGAGAACTTCTAATCCCAGGACAAATTTTTCACTAGCTCTCCTCAAATCTTTTCTACCTTCCAGTGAAATTCTGTGGTTGGTAAAAAGCTTATCAGACATATTTCCTTTTTCAGAATTATTTGCCAAAAAATTGTAATAGATTATTTTATACAGATTGTGCATCACCACTCAGGAATGTAATTTTCCACCAGAAGACAAATAAAGATGTTGTTTGACTATACTGATAGATTCTACACTGACAGACTTTTTCCTGCTGCAAATCTGGTTTACTTTAGATTTGAGATTAATACTTTTAGAAGAGGCAGTAATGCGAAATTATAAAGAGGAAGGATTTGCTGCCACTTCTGCCATTATTTATACGGCACTTACAAAGGTAAGGACATGCAGCAGCAAATTATCTAAAATATTTTTCCTCAAATCTTACTTCTGACATCATGTCAAAGTTAGCTCCACTCAATCCATTCAACTGCCTTTTCAGCATCAAAATTTTATATGAAAAAATGGTATATCTATTTACTGTATTAAATAAAGTGCTGTATTAAATACTCCTCTGCTCTACTGTCATCTTCAGTTTTCCTAAAAGCTCCACATTACGTTCACAGAAAATATTTTCTATTTCTCCAGTGTAAAAATGTAGTTGATTTTTCAAGTCTTAACAGGAAGATCTTGACTGTGATTGTAGGTGACACTAGCCTATAGTTGGTAAAATATCTTTCAGATTCATGTTTTTCAGGACATAATGTAACAGTGGCTTCAGACAATGAAGATTCATTTTGTTTTCTCCTTTTCAGGATTTGATAACTTTTTTGGGGTTTTTTGTTCGGTTGGTTGCTTGGTTGGTGGGTTTGGGTTTTTTGTTTGGTTTTGACAGCACTGCCTCTTCTTTATAGCCTTGGGTTTGAACGTCCTGCCGGAGAACCATTGGACCCTACTGTTTTACCTTCAGGAAACAATTTAACCACTCTCAGCTATTTACTGTATTATCAAATCTTCCTCTGTAACTTCATGGTTGGACAGAAAGAAGAACCAGCAAATCCCTGCTGGGGTGAGGAAATAAGACAGTAACAAAGTAGGGCATTATACAGATTCTGATTTTAAATGAAAAAAAGTATATATGTATGCACATGTATACACTCAGATAAATGTGTATACAAATGCACACAAAATCTGTTAGGGCCATCTGGATTTCCAACATGGGAAATGGTTATTTTCTGGCTTTAGTCTCCTTTTGAGGCTCCCATCCTGTTGGTTTGTCAGCTTTAGTTATTTCTCCCATGGCCAGAACATGTTAGGTAACTCAACTTTCATAATTTTATTTTTAACCTCAGTTGCACTTTTTTTATGTCTTACTTCTGTTTTAGGGATCTTTCATAAAAGAGTGCACTTTTTCCTCTCTTGAAAAAAACAAACCAACAACATAACACATCCTTATACATATTTTTACTTCATTTAGCTCTGTCTCCAGCATTTCCAAATTTGTTTCTAAGTTCATTCAGGGTTTTGCCAAACTCATTTTTGTCTTCATACCTGGCAAAAGTCATGCCTTCTATAACAGTAAGAGGAAAAATAAAAACAAACCTGTCTGCACAGAAGCCAGGATGCAGTGCAAATCCATTTCCACTGATGTAAACTGACTTATCTCTCATGAGATGCCAGTTTTCTAAGGCTGTCATCACAGCAGCAATGTCAGGTTGCAAAGGGAGGTTTTGATGTAGGTTGAGTGTCCGTCAGCTAGCACAAAAAGTTTACACACTGCTGAGCAAGCTTAAGCACTTGTTGTAGAGGACAAACCTTGTTCTCATTTTTCACTTAATTCTACATAGGATTAATTCATTAATATTAATGTTGTATTTGCATACTTTAAAAGAAAAATAGCACATATATATGTACTATAAATCAGTTTATTAAGTCCTTTTACCAATAATCTTTAGTAATTCACAGATATTTTTTAACATTTTTTGCTGTAATGTAAAACCCTGTCATCCCTTGGTAGACTCTGAATATGTCTGCTATAATAGTATAATAGCTTTATTTATGACAGTCCTTTGGAGACTCCAGCAACTGTGTGCACTCAAGATTGTTCAAACCATTATAATATAAGATTGTATTAAAGTGATTTGAATGGATAAAAGTTCTTTCACTTCCAGAACAGAAATAAATTGTTAGATACTGTTCTGTAATGTATGAGGACAAATGTGTTCCTTTAGTCCCCCAGACACAGAGCTGTATTTTCTAAACCAACACTGTTGCAAAAAATAAAATGCATAGGGACTAAGAGTCTTAGTGCAGAAAAAGTACAGGATTCTATTTATTTATTTACTTGTTTTGTAGCATGAAACATTGTGTATCAACTCAGGTACCTTAAAAATCCTTAAAAGTATTTGGGGATATTCAACAGTTTAACCATGGAGGCATTCCTTCAATTTGTCTCCTTGAAAAATGTCTGAATCTTACAGAATTGGCTATTAAAGTCTACCTTGTGCACTGTTCATTATTGTATCTAAAGTTCACTTTGCAGTAGTCCTTCATTACAAACGTCCTCCTTCACATCTTACCTACAAAAGTTCATTTTGACTAGAAATATGAAAGAGTACAGCTGTGCAACCCATTTTAAAACAGTTGATTGTTTCCAGTACTTCCAAAGTATACAAAACATTAAAAAAAGAAATAGAAATATTTAAAGATTTTCTCCTGGAAGTTAAATTTAAAGTTGTCTGGTGCAGACAAAATTTTATAACCACAGATTTAAATGTTTGAATAAATTTGGGGAAATGATTACCTTTCATGGTCATTGATCACGAAAGCATCTTTGTTCAACAAAATGTGATCAGGTCCCTTTGAGGTCAACACATGCTTAAAGACTAGTATTTATTTAATTGTTTTGCTGATGTGAATCTTTCTGCAATTACCGTTTCATCTGATTGTGTTAACAGTGCACAGTAATGTTTGTTTGTTCAGGAAGAAATTTTGTGCTTACAGACTTGTAATACTTGAGAGAGAAACAGTGTGGAGCTAACACAGTATTTATGCAACAGGACAGAAGTACTGTTAAGTGCTATTGGTGTGTTGGGCAAACCAGTAGTATAAATAACATAGAAAAACACAGTCTTGGTAGTAAGTGTTGTCTGGCCATTTGTCTTAAAAGATTGACATTTCTGTTTTTTGTTTTTTGGTTTTTTTTTAATTTCCATGCATTTGTGTTCTGCACCCAAACTAAACTAAGCTAGTTTTTCTTGTATATCCGTCTTTTTATTCCATTTAGCCAGTTGCAAATCATTTCAGTCTGCATGCTTTTCTAAGGAAGATCGTATTATCAAGGAAATGTCGTGGTTGCAGTAAGAAAAAATTGAATACACACACACACACACACATACACACACAAATACATACACACACATGAGAACAAAGCACAGCTGAGACTAGACATAGTCCAGCGATTGATATTTTAAGTTGCACGTGACACTCTTTGCTTGTTCTGTTGCACTGCATTTAGATATTGTATGGCTCTCCAGACATGCTATGCATATTTTTACATACCATCTGCTTTACATGCCAGGTTCCATATGTACAATGTATAACCTAAACCCAATATTTTGATTGATTTGAGCTACAGTGGAGGCTTTTGTTCTTAAATTGTTGGATAGAAGAATATAGTCCTAAATAAATTATCCAATGAATATGTTCTAGGACTAACACACAATAAAATTTATTTTGAAAATGGTCTTAAAGGCGTAATAATGACGAAATTTAGGTGACTTTGAAGAATCCCAGTAATGTTGCTTCCTAGATTCAAATGCCAAGAAACCTGTAAATGCTTGCTACCATTCACTTAACAACCATAGCAATACAAGGGCATAAACGTTTCAGAGTCAGGCAGGGGACAGCAGAAATAGTCTTGAAATATTCATCCAAATAAAGATGAACAGCATTTACTCCTCAAAAAAAGGATGAGGTTTATAAAGCTGCTAAAAGTGAGTAACGGTTATTCAGAATCATGTTCTGGAGTCTCCTGGTACTTCATTATCTGGCTTCATTCAACTCTGCCTTAAATACTCAAATCTTATATATGCTTCACTTACAGGTAAGCCTGAAAAACTAAATTTCTACTTTGGAGATGCTATCCACAAGATCTGTTTGACTCTCCATATACACCTTTGAAGAAGAAGTGTTGAAACACCAAAATGAAAAAACACAGAATTTCAAACAATGGCTCTCAGACAAACGCAAAGATTTATTCAAATATATGTCTTCATTTTTAAAACTGGCAACTCTCTTCATTTAAGAAAGTAAAGAGAATTGCTTTGGATCTTAAAAAATGCACCATCATCACACTCTGCCATACCCCCTCATAAAAAAAATCCAAATCTCTTAATATTGAAATAATTACCATATTTTTCACATTTGACTTGAAATAGAAGTATTATCAACAAAAATAGGTTGTGGCATTACAATGTGTTAGCAAACAGCAGATAGAAGGGAGAAAACAGGAAGAAACAAAGTAGCTCAAACAAAATTTTACTCCATGTAATGTCCCATAAAATATGTACCCTTCACTTGCATACATGGCATATGATAAAAGAAACATTTGAACTCACAGGAAAATTAGAAAGAAACCTGCAATATGACATTTTAAGAATGAGGTGTCTGTCTTGCCTATGGACTTGCAAGGAGAGAAGAGATAATCAGTGAAGCATTTGTCCATTTTGCAGTTTTTTTTTCCAGCTGTAACATGAACATCTTAATCTGTTCACAGTTAAGTATTAGTGACACATTCAGTTCACTTCAATGACAATTCTACCAGATGCCTACAAATAAAGCTGAACAAGAGATGCAGCACTTCAAACTTTGTTTTTATATTTGCCTATTAACACAAACTTGTACGTAAATGGGAAACATCATTATTGGACCATAACTGAGAAAGGTTTTTTCTTCTGTATTGGGTTTTGTTAGTGGTGGGGGCTGAAGGGGTGCCTTTTGTGAGAAGCTGCCAGAAGCTTCCCGTGTCCTACAGAGCCAATGCCAGCCGGCTCCAAGACAGACCCACCAGTGGCCAAGGCTGAGCACCATCAGCAGTGGTGGGATAACAGCATCTCTGGGATAACAGATTTAAGAAGGGAGGAAAAGATCCTGAGCAACAGAAACTGCAGCCAGAGACAGGAGTGAGCAATAGAAACTGCAGACACAGAGAGGACTGAGAATAAGTGAGAGCAATAGCTCTGCAGACACCAAGGTCAGTGAAGAAGGAGTGGGAGGAGGTGCTCCAGGTGCCAGAGCAGAGATTCCCCCTGGTGCAGATCATAGTGAGGCAGGATGTCCCCCTGCAGCCCATGGAGGCTCACGGTGGAGCAGACATCCACCTGTAGCCCATGAAGAAGCCTGTCCCAGAGCAGGTCGGTGCTCAAAGGAGGCTGTGACCCCTTGGGAAGCTCATGCTGTATCAGGCTTCTGGCAGGACCTGTGGCCCTGTGGAGAGAGAAACACACACCGGAGTAGTGTCCCTCTGTGGGGGACCTACACTGGAACAGTCTGCACCTGAATGAGGGCACCTTGTGGAGGGGATCCACCCTGGGGCAGCTCATGAAGAACTGCAGCCCATGGGAAGGCTTGTTGGAAAAGCTGATGGCAGACTGTCTCCCATGGGATAAACACCACACCAAAGCAGGAGAAGAGTGTGAGGAGTCCTCCTCCTGAGGAGGAAGAAGCAGCAGAGACAACATGTGATGAACTGAGCACAACGCTCATTGCCCATCCCCCTGAACCACAGGTGGGGATGAGATAGATCATTAGGGTGTCAAGTCAAGCCTGGGAAGAAAAATGGAGAGGGAAGGGAGGAGGTTGAGAGGGGAAGGGTGGATATTTAATATTTAGCTTTTATTTCTTGTTTTCCTGCTTTGGTAATAAATTAACCAAATTTTCCCAAGTTGAGTCTGTTTTGCACGTGACAGAAACTGCTGAGTGATTCCCCTGTCCTTATCTCAACCCATGAGCTTTTTGTTACATTTTCTCTTCCCTGTTCAGCTGAGGAGAAGAGTGATAACACGGTTTTGGTGAGGTCCTGGCATCCAGCCAGAGCCACTCCAACACACCTATCAATATAATAGTCACATTGTTCAGGAAGTATATTTCTGATACTGGAGAAGTTTTTGACCAAATTCAGCATGTGGGGGGCTTGGGGGTTCTTTCAACACTCAGGTTTGAAAAAAAAAAAAGTCAAACTTTCCTTTTTCAGGCATTCCAAGCAGTTGAGAGTGGTTAGTCGGGTTACAGGAATTAGTCTGTCTTTTGCCATTTGAATATCAATATTTGTATTTGGTGCTTCATTATATATCTGACTGCTCCCAATCTAAATACTGCACTGAACAGAGGAGGTTCTGTGAACTAGAACTTCCATTTGCTAATGGATTTTTTTTTGCATAAAATCTTCTTTGTAATCCATATGAATATGGGCATTTTAATTATTAATCAGAAGCATTCTTTCTTATTTGTATCTGTGCTGTGAAAGAGTTGGATAAAATGGGATAAAAAATTAATGTACATTTAGATTTTTCTCCTCTCTAGAGAGAGGGTGTTCATGAGTTAAATGCTTATGCAACACCTTTCCTTACAAAGTGTACTTCAGTTCTCTTGTTACTTCTCTATTGAGCCTTTCCGGGCCTGATCCACAGGCCACTGAAGTCAATGAGAGCCCATCTAATTGTCTCAATGGGCTCCCTCTGCTTCCAACTTTTCAGTGAGAAAAAAGATACACAGCACTGGAAAAGTATAAGTTACTAAGTAATACGTTATGATGTCTGTGGGTAAAACAATCGGATTCAGCCCACTCAATATCCAATACATCAAGAAATCATTCTGGTATTTCTCCAGTGCAAAGTGGCAAAGCAAATCTAGAAGACATTTCTGACACAGTGCTGCTAAAACTCCTTGGTTAAAAGCTAGTTTCTAAAAGGAAGTTTCTTTTATACATCTCTTTCATTTTGCCATCTCTCCACCTTCTGCCCAGTCCCTTTCATTCCGTATTGACCATAACTGTCTTCCTTGAAGTCAGTCGGGAGTTTTGCCATTGACTTCATTGGCAGAGTTATCATACCCAGGATGCGAAACACAGTGAGATCATTGTCAAAACACACATAGGAAAAGTAAGAAAAAATATTTCAATGATTTACCAAAGTCCATTTAAAAATCGCCAGCAATTGTGAGCTTTTATATGTGTTTCCCACAAATCGCACCAGGCAGTCTAGGAGAACAAAAAGCCCCTTGCCCGGTGTCCCTGGCACTCGGTAACCGGAGCTGAGCCCCTGCCTGAGCGGAGTTAGCCGTGCGCAAACCCGAGCTGAGCGGAGCCACCCGCTAATTGATAGCAAACATTTTGCAAACATTACGCTTCCCTAAGGGACAAGCGTTTTCCCACCGGAGCCCTCTGCAGCGCAGGAGGATAGAGCATGCAGGACGGGGAGCGGGCAGGGGAGCCGCGGGCACCCTCTCGCTGCGGTGCCGGGGCTCCGCTCTGCTCCCCACGCCCCGGTGCGCGGCACCTGGCTGCTCCTCTCCGCAGGTGAGGCGCCCGGCGGAGCTCCGTCCCCCTGTCCGATCGGTGGCACCGCGGCGCCCGAAACACCGGACCGCGCTGGCAGCCCCTGGAGACGTGGCCAAAACCGAGGAGTAGCAGCGGACAGCCCCCGGGGCGTACCGGGGGCACCGTGCCCTCCGTGCGCCGGTCCCAGCGCGGCGCGGAGCAGAGCCGCCAAGGAGGGAGCCCCAAGCGCTGCAGGGCACCCTGCACACCTTGCCCGCCCCCGGGGGACCCCGGCGAGGCGCGGAGCCCCGTACTCACCGCGGTGCTGCAGGCAGCAACCCGCAGCGCAGGCGAAGCGCCCCCGCCCCGGCCGGTGCCCGCTGCGGTGCACAGACCCCGTCCCTCGGCGCCCACATCCAAGCCCCGGCCGCGCAGCCAAAAGTCCTTCTGAGGAGCACCCGGCGAGCCCCGCCGCCTCCTGCCTCGGATCGCTGTCACCTCCCCTCCCCTGCCCCCCCGCCCTGCGCCCCCCCGGTGGGCGGCAGCGGTACAAGCAGTCCCTAGCCCCTCACATCACGCAGCGGCAGAGGTGCCGGTCCTCGTCGCTACTTACCGGGCATCCTTCAGAGCGGCGGGCGGGCGGGCGGGAGCGAGGGAGGAGGAGGAGAGAGGGAGGGAGGGATGGAAGGAGGGAGGGAGGAGGGAGGGAGGGGGCTCCAGGCGGGCTGCGCGACGCTGCGCTGTGCTGTTCGGCAGCCTGGGCAGCTCGGCAGAGTCAGTGAGTGAGTGCCTCCGTGCGTGACGGCGTGTGCGTGTGTGCGCGATGCTGGACACAAGCGAAGGGAGACTCAGGCACGGAAGGGCGGCGGGAAGTGATGGGGGAGATCAGGGGGCGCAGCCCGCGCATGGCGGTGCCACCAGGTGCGGCCCAGAGCGCCCCCGGCCCCGCGGCCCCCAGCGCCCCGCAGCCGCGGCGGGAGCTGCCGGGGAACGGCTTGGGGGAGGCGCGCATCCTCCCCGCTGCCACGCGCACCGCCGGGGGAATGGGGGGAGCAGGGGGAGGGATTAAAAATAATGGTAATAAAAAAAGCCCAGTCACTAGGAAAGAAACGATAAAACCCCAAAACTCTGTCTCTACTTCCCGGCCGTGGTTTGAACCCCCCGCACTAGAGCTGCGGTCCCCCGTCAGCGGCGCGCTCCCGCGGCGCCGGGAGCCGTCACCGCCCGCGGTGCAGCGCGGCAGAAGCGGCGCTGCCGGTAGCGCCCAGCTGAGAGCCGGAGCCGCTCCCAGCGCACGGAGGAGCCTCCCTCTTTCCCTCCCTCCCTCCTTCCCTCCCTTTTTTTCCCCTCCTTCCCTCCCTCTCTCTCTCCCCCAGTCCGCTAAGGCGAGCATCGCAGGCAGGTGCTGTCGGCTCGCCCTGCAGCCGAGGGAAGAGCCGGGCAGGGCCCTCCGCCGGCGCTGGCTCCTCCAAGGGATGCGGCTGGGCTCCCGCAGTCACTGAGGTGGCGCTGGGAGGCTGCGGCCGCCGGGACGCGGCTGGAGGGGGAGAAGCGGGGGGCGCAGAGGGGAAATCGGCTGCTCCCAAGAGCGGCCGGCGGGGCCCAGAAGCGACGGCGGAGGAATGAAGCAGCAGCGGGGAGGGCCCGCCTCTGCCGGGCAGCGGTGCGGTGCCCCAGCGCATCCCTGCAATCGCCGCTCCCCTGCTCGGCCGCTCACCTCCTGCCTGAGCGGAGTGACCCGCTGAAGAGGAGCGAGGACGGTGTACCATTACCGCTGGATGTTTTGGGGGAGGAGGGGGGAGCAAGCGGAGAAGGGAGGGAGGGCATGACTATAAGAATCAAACTGAAAGGGTGGGAAAAAAGCAACACGCACACTTAAAAAAGCCCGTTCTCGAGAGAGAAATCAAAAATAGCCACAACAGCATTGAAAGTTGCTCGCTTAGTGATTTGCATTATAACGCTACCGCTGCTGCTTGGCTCTTCCAACAGTGTGCCTAAGGAACATGCAAGATGGGAGAGGGGGAGCTATATACTTTTTCTGTGATATCTCTTTCTTTAAAAAAACCTAAACCCAACCAATCACACTCCGCACACTCCACTCCTTTAATGGAGAGGTGCCTCCAGGTGATGGTTTCGGAGCCCCAAGTGGAGTTTTCTGGGGAAAAGGGTGTGTATACAGAACCCATGAGAGTGCTCCTCTGGCGTTTTGGGCCCTCGAGTTTGGCAGCCCGGCGAGACGGGGCACTGGGCGCTGATGCCCGGCCGGAGGGATGCCAGGGAGCGCCCGGCAGCAGCTATCGGGGGCAGCGCCCTATCCCGGGGCACTGGGAGCGCGGGAGGCTCCCGCCTGCTTCCCTTCGCTCCTCCCGCCGTGCCATTCGGGATCTGTGATAAGTGGCTCTGTTTTCGGGGGAGAAAAAAATTTAAAAAGGAAGAAAAGACTGGATAAACCCTAACTTTTATTTATCAACTGTTCATGCCCTGATTAAAAAACTAGCACCAAATCTTAACCCAGATTATGCAGTTAAATGTCTCGAGCCGGAGGCAGCGTGGCTGTTTGCCAGACCTATGATCCATTAACCTCTTTAGCTCATTGTTGGCAGGCAACAATAGCACGCGATTAAATTCTTACATTTTAAAGAAAAGCCGTTTTCTTTTCATAGTAAACTCCCCCCTCCTACATTGCAATTAAAAATAGGGTATCAACAATAAAAATTATAAGAAAGAAATAATACTGTGAGGTTTTTAGCTACTTTGTGTTCATTTTATGGGGAAAAACATTGTACTATGCTTAAGGCAATATGTATAAAGGTGAACAGAGGCATATTAAAAATTCTCATTTTATAAGAAGGATTTTGGATAATTTTACCTTCACCACTGGATTAAATACTGCTTAGACTGTCTTGCATTCAAAGTTTTAGTTCCAGTTCTTTTTACAGATAGAAACCAAACAAAGCCCTACAGAATCAAAATAAGAGTATGAAAATAGGCTATATAGGGCCTTTTTTTCCCTTTCATGTGTTATGTATACACATATACGCCCTTTAATCAAAAACCATTATATGTGAAGCTGTTAAATGTTTAATGTTAAATGTTAGAGTATAAATGTTTGTGCATGTATGCATGCTCTCTCTATATAAAATTATTAAATAAATAACATATTTCAAAATAATTTGAAAATTAGAATAAAAAAGAGGAAAAGCTGAGAACACAACTCAGCCTACTGCGGAGTGTTATAAAAAAGTGCTACCACTTGGAGGAGAAGTCACAGAATCACTGATAGAGGAAGAATATGAAAGTTATACCTTACACCTTATTTTTACACAAACAACTTAGGTAATAGAAATACATCTGGGAAAAAAAAGGAAGCATACAATGTTTTCTGCGTTTCTCTTTTTTGTGTAGGACATTAGGCTGTGGTCCTCATAGCCAAAATATTTGTTTTGGAAATTCTGCATTCAGAGAAGTTGTATTTGTCACTGCTAAATCAAGCTATCTCTCTTGAGTGTGGAGGATAGACAGCATGTGCAAAAGGGATGACTGATCCCATGAGGATTTGGGGAAAAAAGAATGGTAAATATGATTGGGATGGGGAGTAGGGCTAGCTGGGTTACAACAGTGAATTCAAGAAGCTTGTATGTTACAGAAGTAGCTGGGCCTGTAAACAAATGCAATTTCATGTGGAGGAGGTAGCAGGAAAGAAGACTTTTATTCCTTTTGGCATGGTCAGGCTGTGCTGTAAAACACATCCTACTGCTCATTAGAGAATGAAGAGTGTAAGATAACACCTACATCTTCTCAAGACTTCCACACATTGTTTCTAAATCCTCAGTGGTTTAGGAAAAGTCCTCTCAAAAACACCAAACCTGAGACTCTGGGAAATGCTAAAAGATCTAAGTTCATAGGACTCTTGAGGAAAGTTTTAGTGGTGTATGTTTTGTCCCCTTAACAAGCACTTCAGATATAGTCAGCTGGCACCATGCTGTCCTAGCCCAAAGAGAGAAAGGCCCAAGACTCTTTACTGGCTATTTAATCCTAGAAAATGTAGTCTCGATACCATTTTCATTAAGATCAGTAGTAAAATTAAGAAGTGACTGCTACATTAGCAGAAAGTTTTGAGCGTGTGAGACTGCCTGGTTTCAAGAGCAGATGTTAGGGATGGGAAAGAAATGTAAATCTACACTGTAGTGTTAAATTTAGGCTATATTTCCACCTCTTGCAGCAAGAGTAGTCATTAATGAATGAGTGATTATTGCAACTGTGGATAATATGTTAAATGATTGAAAGCAGATATATTTTAGTTGGTTGTTTTTTCTCTCTGTTCTCTTCACTAAATCCAAAGCGTTTTCTCCTTACTTAAGAGCTGTCTACTGTAGCAGGGGAGAGGTATAAGGTATCACACATACTGGTCCATCTTTTCATATGTTGTGTAGGATAATCACATTGACATTAGCTGATGCAAAACTGAGGTTTCTGTCTATCCAAAATTCCCAACTTTCATGTGGTATAAAAGTAAGATACTTGGTTGCCATAATTTTAAGGAAATAGAAAATTGAGACCTCTGTTTTCAATAAAGTTCTGTCTGCTTCTTTTGTATCTTTTTCTACTGCAAAGACTACTATCCAACAGCTTTATTGTATTCATTTTCAGTACTGTAACTTGAAGAAGTGCATACCATTTATTACAAACAGGCATTGATGATAAATAACAAGCAAAACTTGTTCTCTGCAAAATTAGATGAAAAAGGCAAGATTGAAATGCCCAGCCTTTCTTACACTTGCTGTATGGCTGCATTGGTTTGCAATCTCATTAAAAACCTGAAACCAAGTGAGGTTTTGACACTCAAGAGGATTTTCTAAGAAAGTCAAAATGACAGAGAAAATGCTGCAGATTGGTACAGAATGTCTACTCTTCTCTATATAACATTATGGAACCCAGATTTTTATTTAAATTTCAAGTTTCACTAATAGTTCTGGAAATTGGACTAGAGTGTTTCTTTACTTTTTTAACATCTAGTCTGTCATAAATGTATGTTTTATGCAATTGTCTCCCAAATTTTCAAACTTGCATTCTGTTCCATGTGAAGTGTCTCATATGCCAACTCTTTTTTAACTTATGGCGGGTTGACTTACTTTTTGGGAAAAAAAAAAAATTGTGCTTCTCAAGAACTTTGTAAAAACTTAAGGTGTTTAAGAATCTTACAGGATCATGTAAACTTGTGCATTAAAATAATAGATTTCTTAAAAATTATACCCAATATATGTCTCTTAGGTTGGAATTTGCCTTCATACCCCATTAAAACCATGCTTCACTGAATCAGTAAATACTGTATGTTTGAGCTGTCTGCATATTATTGACTTTTCTGGTTTCTGCAAAGCATTACATCAGAAGTCCCGTCCCCCCTTTGTTTTCATACCAGAAAAATCAATTCAAATCTTAGATATACAAAGCAACAAAGGTAATCTAACCTTGATATATTTTGGAATTTATGCAATCTCCTTCTTTATTTTGTTGAAGCTCTGCTTTGCAGGCTTATCTTCAGCACCTGAGAGTTTTGACAACTCGTTCTGAATATATAGAAAAATATACTAAACAATAATAGGCTGAGAGGCAGCTTATTTAAAATCGTAGGAGAACGTGACTAGCATGTTAAGGAGAGACTTTCATTTTGGGGAAAAAAAATTCAAAGATACTAGGCTTAGAATCAAATTCTGCCTTCAAATGTCCATGCATGACTCTCTTTAGGAAGAAAAAAATATTATATGCAAAGGCATAACATTAATTTTAATGGAAGGTCTATGGATATCTAGTGCAGAGCTATTTCATCACTGAGCACCCACACTAGTCATCATTTTCACAGAGGTTTATGATGGTTTTTCTACTCTGTTCAGTTCAAAACTAACATACAAGGCCTACTGGCTCTTATTTTCCATTCAGGTAAGTATTGACAAAATAGCTGAGGTTTGCACATAAGAGGAATAATTCTAAACTATTTTATTGCTCATTCCATGTTTCTTCCTGACATTTACACTGCTTTCAGCTTACTCAAATTTTGCTAAACTTCAGTGATTCAACCTAAAATTCTGTATGCTGAAGTTTCATCTTAGACTACATGTTTTTAGCATAACCAACCAAAATGGCTCAGCTAGACCTGAGAATGAGATTGAGGGACAATATTTTTTTTTTTATTTCTTGCTAATTTATTCGTTGTAAGGCTTATTTTTTTAAGAACTCTAGCACCTTCAGATAATGGAGAAGAGAGAAGTTGGCAGGTTTTAGTTGAGGGTGACTTGTTATATCCATGAAAATTCATTTACATTTTCCAGTTCACAAACATTTGGAAGCTCATTTGACACATGTTAAATAGCAGTTTATTAGAGTTGTGCAATTAAATGCACATGTTTAGCTGTTCTCCACCCAGGTACATCCAGAAGTGGCCTGGAATTGTCTCTCCCAGAGATATTGCTCTTAAGCAAGAGGGTCTGTTTTTCCTCTGTTCTTCATTTGTTTAGAGCCCAACCTGCACTGAGAAGTAGGCTGTTTCAGTTGGGTGCTGGAATGCAAGAAGTCTTCCCTGGATTTCTTGGGACTGGGAAACTGGCAAGGATTAAGTGATAGGGATTTCAATGGTAAAAACTATGGGAGAAAGTTCTGAGACCTGGGAGGAAGTGGCAAGGAAGAGACTGAATTCAGATGACTAACTGCTAGGTGCAGAAAAGGAGCATGGGAAGAGACAAGGGATCTGCCTGTGTGGCAGTCAGATGGGAAAACTATGTGAGAAGCTTATAATTTTGGGTATGCTGATAAGGAAAAAGAAGAAATCAAAATACTGAAGACCATAGCTGGCTAAGTGAAAAGTCAGGTGGAAACAAGCCAGTGAAGATGTGAAGATGTGAATGAAGTCACAGAAGTGGGAGAGAGAGAGAGAGAACTGGAATAAGACATAAAGGCAGAAAAAGAGACAGGAAAGTCTGTAGTACTGGAGCATACTGCCATGCAGATCTTGGAAATGAACCAACCATCCCAAACCTCAGCATTTCACTGTTATCAATAAATATCTGTGAAACCTGTTGGCAAAGTGCTCCTCACTCTCCTCTGGTGCTGCTCCACACAAGGGGTGACCATCTGTTGCCATTGTCAAGCCTGACAGTAGCACTACAGGAAGAAACACACCCTGCAGGTCTAACTTTCCAATCTCAATGATGAATCTTGTTGGTATCGGGCCACTTTTTGAGACACTTGTGTTCATTCTTCTTTGAAGAACAGAAAAGACACAGAAAATGGGAAGAAAGAGAAAGAGAAGAAGGAAAATGAAGTGGTAGAAGAGAACCCTTTAATTCTTATCACAGTAAAATGCTGTTGTCATGTATTAGGCAACATTAGAATTAAGGTTGCCTTTACTCAACATCTTCCCTATTTGTGGATATACATTATAACAGTTTAAAACTGCAAAAATATATACTGTTTTTTCTTTCATCAACAATGGACATCACTGCAGAAGATGAGTCCTGCTTAATAACTAAGCAGGTGTATAATGCTTATTTTATTTTCATTGGCCTTTGGGCAGATCAGAAAAGTTTGCCAATTTATTTAAACTCTACTGAGAAAAAATATTAATTGCCTTTTCAGAGGATTTTCTCAGAAACCAGTCAATATGGCATCTGCATACCTCACAAATTATTAATTTACTTTCACAATGCTTCCACCATTCCCATTGCAGAGATAAGAACTGAGACATAACCAATTAAAGCAGGAGTATCCACCATTTTTTAGTATAAACATAAATTATCTAGAAATTTTCATTTTACTCTTTGAAAGGTTATTGTGTCCTCACTTCATCTGAGAGGGGACCACTTCTACAAATAAGACCCAGGCTTTTAAGAAGGGCTCATAACTTTTGAGAAGCAAGTGACCAGCTAATTTGTAGTGAATTTTCTATCTTATGGCTACAATTTTCTAGCACTGCAAGGGGATAATATCCCCCATTTCATGTCACTATTCAAATGGTTTAAGAATGAAACAATTGAAATGCATACTGAAACTTCTTTCACTGGATATGCTCTAAAAATAGTAGTAGTAATAAAAGGCAGCGAGAACGAAGATGACAGCATTGTTATAAAACTCATCCCACTCTACTCCCAGAGGTAATGATGAGAGGTCCTGCAGACACAAAAGATATTTACACAATCTGTGCAAACTACACTGGAACCCACCTATGCTTTAGACTGAGGTCATAACTGAGTGTCGGTTCTTCAAGCATAGTGAAACTCTAAATCCCAGAATAATCTGCTACTGAAAAGTTTGCTGGACATTTATTTTTGAGCCAAACTGGAAAAGTTTGTCTACTGTCTAGAAGTGCCTGTAAAATTTCCAGCGTTCAAACTGACAGCCTACTTCACTTTTGGTTCTGTCATCTCATTTTTTTGAGCACTTAAGATATTGCACTTATAGGAGGAGAAAGGATCCAAGCAGAATTAGAGGAGAGGGAAATTGCTTGGACTTGATGGGGGCTGGAAGCATTTCCTTCTCTCTTGACACTTTCTAACAACAGCAATGCCACGATAACCTTTCCTGTTTTCTGGTTTGGAACAAGCATTGAGGAAAAAGTAAAATATGACCATTTCTTCCTTTATTGTCCACAGTAAGAAACTTCTCTTGCTAAATTATGTCTTCAGGGAATTTCAATGGAACATGAAATGTTACAATTATTTTCATACCCATTTTTGAAGGAACCTGGAAACCAAATCCTTTTACCTTAACATGGATTAATTGATATGAAATATGAAAGGGGGGGGGGGGGGTAAATTTCTTTGCTAAAACCCACATGTGGGGACTTTTTTGTGTGAGATTTTGTAAGAATCACCCAGTTTCCCCTGGATTGATATCTTTTTGGTTAAGAACTTTGTGCAAAGGAATTACTTTGCTAGATAAACAGCCATCTGATTAATCTGTAATCTAAAACTAGATTAGTTAAGGTCAGGCTTGTGGACAATAAAGTTGAAAGCCCTGTTTTTTTCACAATATCTGTAACTATCAGCAGTTTTCTAAGCTACCAGTTGTTTTGAAGCCATACTACAGACTGCTACTCTGAACTTTGTCTGATCCAGGTGCCTACTTGAATCCACAGATCTCATTCACAGTGGAGAAGTGCTGCAGAGATGAGGCCTCTTCTCTTCTTCACAGAATTCAGAAAATCCATCATGCACACCTTGGCACTCTCTCCTTGCTGATGTGTTTTCCTCCTTGAACTGTTGATCCACAACAAGGTTTAGACAATGGAAACAGCTGAATTTCTTTAACTCAGACTCTAGGTTTTTGGAAAAAAAGCCAGTAAAAATATACAAGTGTGTGTTGAATAATATATTTCAAGTGCTGCCTGTGAGCGTGACTGTTTACATTTACTGACATATTTAACAGATTTTTTGGGAAAAAATCCAAACACTTATAATCACCTGCTTAGTAAATTTAAATTTCATGATACATGTAGCTGGCAAAACTAGAGAGAGATAAGTGGCAACTGTATTGCAGGTGACATCCTATAAATTGGACAAAGTCCTTCTAGAGACTTCCATATTTAGAAGCTGATGTATTCAATTTTTTCATAAGAGACACACATCAATAAATATATGGGTTCCGTCTCTATACATTTAGGTATTACAGAACTGTATATTACACTTTTGGAGATACTTAGAAGTATTAATGTGCCTGAAATCTTGCTGGTGAGAGTGGAAGGGACATGTCATGCATCCCATTTCCCCCCTTGCTCAAGCATATAACAAATAATTCCATTCATAAGGCGTTACAAATACCTCTTCCAAAAACTTTCTTCCTATGTAATATAACTGAAAAAAACATTGTAAAATTTGCTTGGTGTAATGGTTAGAAGCTTTTTCAATTTCGAGTTCAGCACATTTATGTCCACCTAGAATGTTCTCTGTTTCAGTATTATGATTCAATGAGCTCTTTCTTCTTTATCCACTGACATATTTTATGGAGCTCAATCAGCTCCCTATCTCCTTCATTTTTCTCTGTATTTTCCTTCCAGAAAAACAGTTTCAGGGTCATCCCTAAAACTGGTCTTTTTCTCCTGTTTTCTTCCTGACCTTCTCTCTAAGTTTTCTCTTTCAAGGTTACCTTCCTGACTAGAAATCTCAATGCTGTATTGCATTTGAGGTTTAACCAGGGCCTAGTGCAATGATACCAGTGCTTGCCTGTCTCTGACAGATTCACCTTTTGCAATATGTTTTCAGTTTCTGTTTGAGATTTTTATGCTGCATCACACTGTCAGTTCATTCATTGAGAAGCTGACTGTCACATCCCATTTCTACAAAACATTTCCATCTGATAAGCCTCCAGCATACCAGAAAACTTTTTATTATTAGCTCCATGTGCATGACCTTGCATTTCATTCAATCCACTCTTTCTGTCCATCCACATCTTCTGGTATTCATTTCTGATCTCCTCTGTCCTACCTTTCACATGCATGGTTTACCATTATGGGTCTAAACCTGTGCCTGATTGAAAGCAATAAACCAGATGAGTTCCTGGAGTGTATTCTGCAGAACTTGACTAGGAGCCACCTTGATACTACTGTCTGAAACCTTTGTATGCTGCTATCCCTGAAAATGCATCTTTGCCTATTTTACAATTTCTATCTTAATTGTAATCAGTTTTCCAAATATATTAATAGTATATCATGTGCTATGATATCAGACACACCTAGCCAATGACTTAAGAGAGAAATCCACTACAATGTATGGGGGAAAAAAGTTACCTGGTCAAATAAATGCATGGATAAAGAAAAAAATCCCATAGTAGTTCTTTAGGAGAGAAGGAATGGTTGTCACATTTTTTTTTATTGCCATGAGAATGCTTTTTCAGCTGTTTGAAAAAAACCCAACAAATAAACCACCAAACCTATTGTGGCTGCTTAAATATTCATACAAAACTCTACTATTTGGATGCTAGAATAGGTAAATACTAAATGATTTGTGGAATTTTATGAAATCAAGGTGATCCTTTCCAGTTTTCTGTCTGTGAATGACTGTAGCTTTTTCAAAAACTTACCTTTGGAGCTGAACTTTTCAATCAGTTAGGTCACCCCAAGTCCTTTCACTGAAATCCAAGGGTGATCTTCTCTCTGATTGCACTGGAAAAAAATCAATTAGCAGTAATAAATAAGGCACTTTTTGAAATAGTGACCAAATCAAAATGTGTCTCATCATAAGAGAGAGACGGTAGTCCAGGAAAGGATTAATTTCCGCAGGCATTTAATAAAACGACCAATTGACTCTTGTTTTGTTTTGAAGAGCTCTAAGGCAGTGGTGACACAAAGAATAAAAAAAAAGTCATAGAATTAGGTCCAAGAATTGGTCTACAATATGCAGTAACATCATAAATATTCTCTGAAGTCCTGTGAGCAGGATTACTATGGTGGACAGTGATTATACCATGTTCCCATAAGATCTTTTTCCCAGTTAATTATGCATCTCAGAATACACTTTTCATATATAAAAGGGAATATGTTGTTTCCTACTCATTTCCATTATGTTTTCTGTCAACATAATTCATATATCTGTATTTCACTTGTGACTGTTCATATATATTGCATAGAGTTTGAAATGGATTATTAAAACATTCGTGTACTTTGTATAATTTCTATTGTACACAGCTGTGTGAACTGTCAGCATTACCAAGTCTTGAAGTGTTTTCTTTCCTCCACAGCCCAAGATCTCTTTTTTTAGCTTATATATATATATTTCCCACAGAGAAACAAACGTTCTCATATTCAGCCTAAATAAGCCTTTTAGCAGGCATAAGTTTTGCTTATTCTTGTCAGAGCAAAATTAGATATTAATCCAGTGCCAAACAGAGTTTACAAGAAATAAATTCAGACACCAGATTGCAAAGTGCTTTTAAGTACTCCTGCACTATTTCCTTACAGAGATTGGTATCTTAACATTCTGAAGGGGAAGAGCTATAGAATGCACTGTGGAAATATGGAGAATATTTCTTCCCTGTTAATTTATTATGGTGAATTGACATAACAAAGGATGACAAATAGGTCTTTTCTTTTTCATCCACGCAGCACTTCCCATTAAAATGTGAATATTTTCTGTATGAGCATCAAGAGTAACACATTTAATTACACGGACGCCGTGCGTCGTATGTTGAGAATGTAATATGAAGAACAGAAAATGTACTGCAGAATAAAGTGTTAAAGGCGCCTACACTTTAAAAGCAAGCCTCTGGGGTGTTTGAAATCATTGAGAAAAATAATATTTTTTCTTCTAAAAGGTGGAAAAATTAGATAAAGACTTTGTCTTGAGCTTGTCTTCTATCCCTTAGGATTGAACTTTTTGCCATCAATACAGATTAGAGATTGGTATGATGAAATATCCATACCTAATATTTAACCATAATATGTTTTGTGTAATATAATAGTATATAATGATACTTTGTTGATAATATATGTAGACTGTTCATTGTTCTCAATATGCATATAAAATGTTCACACATTCTAGTAAGGACATAGTAAAACACATAAATTCAAATCTTGATTGATTTTGATGAAAGTAAGATGGACCTGAATTTAACCATGCTTATTTTAACTCCTCTCTAGAAGTTCACTATGAAAATTCATAATTTGCCATGCTACTTATTGTAAAGAAAAGTGACAGCATTGCTTGTTCAGTAAAAAAAACAGGTTAATATTAATAAAATATAGAAAAAGAAAGCACAGTTTTTCCATGCTATATGCAGTTATAGATATTTGATAGCTTTATTTGATATCTGTTTTTTATCAGCAAGCCAAGCAGAAATAAAGTCAAAATAAAGGGAAGATTTCAATAGTTAAAGCACAGTTAGTAGTGTTAAATATAACATTTTATTATTTTATTTCATTAAGCATGGTACAATTTTTAGTGTATTTTTTATTGCAATTTTTATTTATATCCAACTGGAAGTGAAAATTGCCATACATAATGCAACAAAGCTAAATCTCTATGAAATTTGAAATAAATGCAGTATTGAAAAAACCTAACTAATAAATTAAATGTCCTCCTCATCTGCACTTTATATGCTTCTGCATGATAGCATTTCCATGTGTTTCACTTTTTTTTCCTTGCTTTTCTTTATATGTCAAAGATTAGGAAAACAAAATTGATTGCTTGTGTGGTTGGTTAGTTTTCTTCTTTACTTAAGCAAAGGTTTTTGTAAAGGCAATGGGACTTCAGGTCCACCTTCAGCCACACCTGACTGTGGCTTAGTGAGCTCACTGAAGAGCCACTGAGTCTACGATCCTCTTAGGCCATTTTTTTGGTAGAGAAATTTTGGTAGGATGCATGGAGCATTATTAATCTATTGTTTTTATGGAGAATTTTTGCCCCAGATTCAGGAAATTTTATTCTTCCAGATTATTTCTAGCTATTATGTTTTGCTTCATTGACAAGGGAAGAGCAGCTGTTTTGCAGTGACAACATTACAAACAAGAGCCAAACTTTCATTGCTGCCTTAATCTAAACAGATGTGTTCACAGGTCTTGCTAACAGCCTGATTTGTATCTGAAAGCATTTTCTTTTCCATCATGTTCCTTCCCTCTGCTTTGTCTTGTTTAAAGAGTCTCATAATTGTAAGGTTTATGGGGCACTACTACTTCACAGACTAGTTAGCTTAAATGAATCCGAAGCTAACATGACAACACTTGCAAACCAAGTGTCATTTAAACACCTTTTTCTTTACTCCTTGCATGCACAAGCTTACACAGGATTTAAAGTACTACCTGGATGCCTGTCTTGCAAGTACACAAACACGTGAAATGCTTTATTTTATATAATAAAATTACCTCTTCTCAAAGAATCAAGCTGTTGGAAAGCCTTACTATCCATCAGGATCCACTGGCACAGAAGTTTATCAGAGTGTGGAAGGTTTGGCTTAGCAAAAATAAAGTAATTTAATAGGTCTAAAGCCTCTGTTTTTTTCTGGCAGTTATTTCACTTTCTTTGCAGAAAGCAACCTTTTCTATTTTATTGTTCAGGGTTCTACATTTCAAGTGCTTTGTCAGGCATGTCTGCTATAAGAACTCTGTTTTGAGTGCTGACCCTTTGTAGTTCATAAATCTTTTGGATTTATGTTATAATTTTATTTGAACTCATCACACAAATTGATATATTTTGGCTTAATGCAATTTGATAATACAAATCCTTTAGGTCACTTGTTCTTATTCACTTCTTTTGTGCGTCCACATCATTTTTTAGTGGCTACACTTAATGATTTTCACTGGATCTGGGTCTATTAAGTGAATGTACTGCTACATAACAGCAGGAGTATCTCTGAATGGCTTTAGCCATCTCTCTCTAAAATGCAGGTATCAGATTCATGCCATGAAACCACAGACAGCACTTGAGGTCAAGCCAGTGTTTGAAGGTCAGAAAGACGGAGGTTACAAACCCAAGGAGACTGGGATAACCCAGCCTACCTACCTGTGTGGAGCCACACAGTGAGGGAGATGTGAGTGATGAGGGAAGTAGTCAGTTATGGATGACTGTGAACGAAGGCAGCTCATTTGAAAGGGCTGCTGATGACACCCCATGAGTAGGGTGCTCTTCACTGAACGGAAAAACCCTGTTGCTATGAGAGGGTTGTGTGTGCTGTCAAGGGCTTGTGAGGCTGAGGGGAAGCCCTGCCAGCAGGGTGAGGGTTGAGGGAGTGAGCTGAGGCACTTGAGCAGCCAGAGGAGAGGATGGTTTTACTGCCTGACAAGGCACTGCTCAGGTAAGAGAGGCTGTCAGAGAGCACCTGGGAGCAAAATTCTGCATTTGAGATCCAGGTAACAGAAGGGTGGTTTTGTCCCCACCGTTTCTTGACAAGTTAAGAACTAATACTGAATGGGTTTATTCTGTGCGATTAGCACAAAGAATGAAGGGTATTATTTCAGCAGCATGTACTACTACCATGAGATATATTAGGCTCAGGCAGAAAGGGTGGTGTGGGAAGTCACTGACACCCTTGAACACACAGCAGATGCCTAACCCCACCTGTTGATAAGGCCGGGTAGCTGCTGCTGTCAGATCTAACAAATCAGAGTTTTCTCTTGCAGCCTGCATTCAGTAAAATTTCAAGAGTGCTTACTTTCATTCTAAACCGTAATATTTCTTCATGACTGTTAGAAATGGTCAATCTATTATGTTTATTTTGTGTCATATACTGTCCTTTTATGTGTCTCTCAGTATGTATCTGTTCATTCCTTTAATATTTAGTACCATCATATGAAAGTTTTATAGTAACACAAAAATCAAGGCAGAAAGCAAGCTCTTGAAACATAGTGACAGGCACAGTAAATACTTATTTTCCATATTATGGCATGTATGTCTTCTTGAAATAATTATATACAGTTTTCACCAAAGAAGTGATATGCTGCTTAAATAAGTCCACTCGAGCTTATTGTAAATGGTATTTTTGTGGCTTACTTCCTTATGCTTTTGTCATTCTACACTTGATTTATAAAGAGATTCATGGAAAGTCATAATTATTTTAAGAAGGCAGCAGGGAAAGTGTTCTTTCAGCATGTCTATAAATCTTTACTTATGCTCTACAGAGAACTCTGCTCTCTATGTCTGCTTTAACAGTGTAAGAAGAGTATATTATAATGCCTTGAGTTGTCAGAGATTTGGGAATCTTTATAATATGAGATCAAAAGTGGAGACAAATTCATTGTAATAGTCCTGGCAACAAAGTAAAAAAGGTTACCAATTCAGCTGGCACACTGACATGATAGCAAAAGTATATTCTTTCATAGAGTTAAAATATGTGTGGGGTTGGAACGTGTGTGTGTGCGTGTGTGTGTGTACATACAGATACATATATGCACATATATACATATAACTAAGAAGGTAGTAAATTTGAGATGTAGAAAAGGAAATGTCTATTGAAAACATGGCCTAATTAAAGTATAATATTTCTGGGAGAATGCAGAATATAAAATTTTTCCCTCACTGGGTGGTAAATAGCTGCCTTTTAGAAGAAGAAAACACTTTTCCTCCTGATGAAATCCACAGCAGATAACACTTGGTCTATTGCTTTTCATTCTCCTAACCACACATTTTCAAAAGACAATTTTCCTTTTCTTTTTCTTTCCTGCAAGAAACTATCCTTTTGTAAGGCTTACAATCTGTAAGAAAAAAGGTGTAGTTATGGTGGTTACAGATGGACACAGATTTCTTGTGAAGATTAGGGAATCTCTTTTACTGAAATTTGGAAAGGTGTGTAGAGAAATATTTGTCGGGAATTTTTTAGGTGCAGCTAATTCTGCTTTGGGTAGTAGTTAATCTAAATGGTTTGTTATAGTCTTTTCCCCCTTTTTTTTTAAAACGCTACCCATGAGGTATGCTGCTAAGAAAAAACACCTGAAAACTGTTCATCAAAACCAATTTGTTTTAAGAGCAACACAGTATTTATGTTTCTGTTTACGTAAAGTCACCTTATGGTCATTTGTAAAGAATAAGTTGTTTGAGAATGGGTGTCTCAAGGACCTGTCTATAGTTTTAGTGTCTGCTCTGCAAGACAGATGCATTACACAGTAAATACTGAATTCTGAGTGTGTATTATAGAATCACAGAATGGATAGGGTTGGAAGGGACGTCAAAGATTATCTAGCCCCAAGCCTCTTGCTGTGGGCAGGGATGCTATTCACCAGACAATATTGCTCAGGGCCTCATCCAACCTGGCCTCGAACACTGCCAGAGATGGAGCATCCCTAGCTTCTCTAGATGGGGAGTGCCCAACCTGTTCCAGTGTGTCACCATGATCACACTAAAGAATTTCTTCCTAACACCTGATCTAATCCTGCTCTCTTTAATTTTAAAACCATTGCCCCTTGTCCTCTCACTATCTGCCTATATAAAAAGTCCCTCTCCCTTCTTTTTATAAGACCCTTTAATATACTGGAGGTCTCTCCAGAGCCTTCTCTTCTCCAGAGCTGGACAAGCCCAGCTCTCTCAGCCCATCTTCATAGGAGAGGTGCTCCAGCCCTCTGATCATCCTTGCGGCCTCCTCTGGACCCTATAAGGTCCATGTTCTTGTGCTGTGGGCTCCAGAGCTGGATGCAGCATTCCAGGCGAGGTCTCATGAGGGCAGAGTAGGTGAGGAGAATGACGTCCCTCCACCTGCTGGCCACTCCTCTTTTGATGCAATCTAGGATATACTTGGCCTTCTGAGCTGTGAGACCACACTGTTGGCTCATGTCCAGCTTTTTATCCACAAGAACCCATGTCATATTAATGATATGAGTTGAGAATTCAATAAAAAAGGACTTGAAATATTTTATTTGTTGCATTCTGACATACAGATATTTCACTTTAATACTTTATTTTTTTTTTTAAACCAGGAGATTTAAATAATAAAAAAAAAAATATCTAGAGAAAGCTGGGAAAGATAAAAATTAGGATGGTCAAAAAAAAAACCAGGTGGAGTGCCAACACATTTTTGATGAGTTCCAGTCTATAGTTTTCAGACATGAGAAACCATTGCCTGTCTTAGTATCTCCATAAAGAAAGCTTAATCCATTATAGAATATATTTAATGTATAGCTCTCTATCTTTCTATTCCTTTATTGTTTTCCACTAGCAGTATGACTAAGTAAAACTTAATTTCTGTCAAACTCCTGCATCATCTTTTTTATTGCTTAAATATGGAAAACATATGTAGCTTAAGGATGTATTCTTCCTGACTGAAAAGAAAGATGCAATAAAATCTGTTTTATTTATGCTGGGGTAAAATTTAGGAGTATTCTTTAATGTCAGTCTTTCAAAATGGTGCTGCAACTGAAAAAAACCCACCAACCTACATGTAAGAGATTTAGTCTTCACATTAAATCACTTACTATTTTTGTTACCTGAATAAAATATAACAAGTAATAATTTTGGTGAATATTTAACTTGACAGTTTAGGAAAATTTGTAATCTTCTGGTTATTACAATACAATATATTTAGAATATTCAGTATTACAGTATGAAATGTTCCTCTTTGTAAACTATATAATAACCTTTCTTTATAAAAAGTCCACACACTAAAATTAATTTTTATAGCAAATTTTTTAATAAAAAATACCATTAATGACTTCCATGTACAAAGTATAAATATGCTGTATATAGTTCATGTATACTTAAATTAAGAAAAGATTCTTATGGCTATCAAAAATACTAAATATGTATCTAAAGTCATTGAATAAAAAGAATTCCTTTGCTATTTTTTCTCTTCTAATTTTCAGAAGCTTTTCAAAATCTCACTAGAAAAAGACAGCTGTTACAGTCCTCCTTCATGACTGTGCAGCTTTGAAGCAGCACAGGTGAGTTCTATTATATAAAATACCTTTGCCCAATTAATACCTAACCCAACTACTGCCCAAAAGGGAATTTGTCTCTACTAAAGACACTGTTTGACTGATAGAAAATTAGAGAAAGAAAGAAACACTTGATGTCAAAGTAGAGCAGAAACTTGTTTAGTTAGGGCCTTTTTTTTCTGTAGTAGGGTTTTGTTAAACAATATTATTAATAGGTTTTGTTTCCAGCAGTGTACAAGTTGAGGCATTGTTGCCACTGCTTAGAGAGGGTACAATTCCTGAGATCTAGCCAACCCGATTGCCATAAACTTGGGACAACTTGGTTTTGTAGGACTTGCTACTTCTTACTAGCCTAATTTTCATTCCTAGTCCTGTAATCCCTCTCCTACCATTGTCAATGACTTAGTTAGACCTGGTCACTTCTGAGATTATGAAAATGTCCTGAGGTAGTGAGTAATGATTGTTGTGATTAGCAATGTTCAGCATGAATCTGGTTATTTTTCCATGTTCCTTAAAGAAAGATCACGATGTGTTTCACTGTCTCAAAACATTTCTTATATCCAAATTAATTAGGTTCAGACATAAAGTCTGGGGTTTTTTTTCCTAAATGCCAGCCTCACATAGAACACAGAAAAGATGGATATCTCATAGATCTAAGTCTGTGTATCAGTCCCAAGCCTTAAAACTGCAATTGATGCCTTTTCTTGGTCTTAAAATCAAGAATCAAACATGGTTAGAAGGGAAAAAGGGATTTTACTTTGGTATTTATTTTAAGGATCTTTAGGTGCACTATATCCAGGTCCAATGCACCCCAATGTACACTGCAATGCTCACCCACAAAAGATCTGGTTTATCATTATCTTAAAAATCAGCATATCTATCAAAAATTCTCCAGTGAGAGGCTCAAACGAGCCCCCTCCCCAAGGAACCTTCTCTTTGGTGGTTTTATCTTAGTTTACAAAATGTGTTCTGGAGAGGACCTTAGTGCCTGGGGCACACTGGTCTTTACGAAGCTTCTAAGATGTTTAGTCTTTTAGTTTGACAAACAAGTATGAGAATGTAGGCAAAAAGCACTAAGAATACAGAAGTTGTAAAAAGGTATAAAAGGGGTATAAAAGAAAAGGCAAAAAATCCTCATGGCATCACAATAACATCTTGTATTAGTCTTGGCCCTGCTGAAGACAACAGGTAGAATCAAATCTGTCCACCTGGGGATTATGGTGTAGCTGCCATTCAGGTTGGGACACAGCCCTTCTCATACTCCAGGTAGATGTGCCAAAGAAGTATTTGTTTTTTTATGGTCCAAAATCATTACTGAAACAGATCACTCACCAAACTTTATGGGAATTGCATTTTTCTAAGGACTATATAAATGAAACACATGCAGGACTAAGATATTTCCATCTGCTCTCAATTCTAACTACTCAGCTTCCAAAAAATTATCAAACTTTGAAATATATTTTCCTTAATATCTAAGTGATGTTTTTCTTAATTAAAAAAGTACAACCTGATTATATTTTGTATGTGTGGTAGTTGAATACATAAACAGAAGAGAAAAACCTTGTATCCAACCATAACAGGCTTTCAAAGCAAACTCAAAGAAGCAAACATCATATGTCATGATTTTTTTTTTTTAATGACATGCCAAGCCGTTCAAGTTTGGCTTTTCATTCCTGTGGTAGTAAGATAGCTGCTAAGATCTACAGCTCTCCCATATAAGTGATTTAGGCAAGATTACAGTGTGGTGCATTCAAAATAGAATCGACAACCAGTTCAGAGAGAGGAAGAGGGGATTTCTAATATGAAAAATTGTCTGCTTCCTCAAATTTTACCAGTCATGTCATGTTACATTAGACAGAGTAATAGAACATTAGCTGTGTAATGAGACATGACTGCTAAAATGTAAAGGAGAATGCACTTTCAGATTGGCTAGTCTGTTGAAAGTGATAGCTTGCATCTAATCTGCAACGCTTGTAGATATTATGCAAACCAGCTGTTTGCGAATTCCAGATCATTTGGAAATTGGAAGAAGTGTCAGATACATTATCAACTTCTCAAAATATTTCTGTATCTTATTTTTCGTTTCTAGATAACAAGAGGGTTTTGAGAAATACAATTATAAGTTATCATCATTTAATACTTGACAGTTTTCTTATGTCCTTTGGGTCAGAACTTCAATTGAATCATAAGGGTGTTTGTTTTACTGATGTCAGCAGAGCTTCAGACATCTGGACAACTTTCAATCTACTCTGTTTTAGAGGTGCAATGGCATAAAGTTTCACAGTACTTAGCAATGTAGCAGCTAAAAATCTTGGTCCAAAAGTATTTTTACCTTGTTATGAGATGATGTTTAATTGCAACTAAAATATTTCATAGAAAGTCTTCAGAGAAATTTTATCAGGAAAGAGGAAGGTAGAGTTTTAATTTCAGATTATTTTGAGTAATGAATTTAATAAAAATATGACCCTTGAACTTCAAAGGGTGAGGCATGCTCTCTAACTATTGAATTGCCAAATATTCTAAGGCATGCTAGATGTTCTGTTTCATGACAAATAACAAAAGATTTTCCTTCTTTTCCCCACTCAGCCACTAGTAAACAAGAACTAATTTCAGACCACTGATGATTTTGTGTGCTACAGTTCTGGGTTTCAGCCATATCACACAGCAAATCAAACCAGCTGTTTCAAAGTCTGAACGTTTCTAATATTTTACCTTTGCTGTACTACTGCTCTCAACATAAATAATCTGCATCATGCAGGAAACCCTTAGAACTTGGTTACAGTTTTGTATCTGGAAAGGGAGAACAAAATGGTTGGCCACAGACCCTTAAGAACTAGGCACTAGATTTATATTTTGGTTTTGTTGATTAATACTGACACAATAAATTATGAATTTCCAGCAGTGGGAATATGAGATATTTATTTGGTCAGAAGAAAGAACACTTGAAAATGGAAAGATTACATGTATGGAAATGTACACCCAGACAAAGTCAAGAGATAAACTTCTAATTCTATCAAATCCATCTGTTCATTATGTCCCTTACATTTAATGTTTAGAAAAGTAACTCTGCTTGCAGGTACTTCAGTTTATTCAGAGTGCTGCTTTTTTATTTAGATATGTGTGCTAGGCAAACCCAGCTTCCTCTGAAATCACTAGGAATAGTCAATCTCATAAACAGCAACTCAGAACAGGAAAAATAAAAACATGAAAGAAAAAGATTGATTTTTTTGCAATGCTGATTGAAGATGAACATTTAGAAGGAAAACGGAGCAGACTGAGTCTATGAGCTGCTATGTATGTAGTTTTTGTGAAAGTTTCTCATTTATTATTGCTGTGCAATTACAGTCTTATACATCTCTACCAACCATAATTTAGCATCAGTGTAGATGAATTGCCAATACTTGGCTTCCTCTGAGCAAAAGATACACAACTCCTGAGCTGAATTATATTGTCAAGCAATGTACAGATTTTTAGCTCTTCTGTCTTTATTTGCAACTTGAGAATCACATTGCTAAATCTTCACAGAGTATCTTGAAAGAACACCCCTTTATGACTATATTTTTCCTACATATACTTTTTATTTAAATAGAAGTTGTCTCAAGTTACATTTTTAATAGCAGTGAAATCCTTTGGGTTCTTATTAGATAGAGTCTAAGCACAAAATTCTCTCATCTGCTCTGCTGTACAGATCTTTGAAGGGTAAAGAAATCTCTTTTATGTTTGCAGTTGTGGTTACAGATTGATATGCTTATGTCTTTATATTGCCAAAATGACAGAGTTTTATATATACAGTTGCAGTCACACTCAAATCAGCAAAGAAATGAGAGGAGAAGCTAATGTATGGTTTTTCCAGATTCTGGTTTACACTTCTGCATATACAGACCTCTTAGAATTTGCATTCACAGAATGAATCTTTGTCCAAGCTCTGATCTGATGCATTGGTTGGTTGGTTGGTTGGTTTTGAGGGGTTTTTCTTGATCTTAGTGGAAGCCTTGCACTGCAAACAGATCCAGAAGTAGGACTAACAATTGAACCTTGTTTAGGATATAGGTAATGTACTTGTAAAGAGAATTCTATTGTAAGAATGTGGCTCCAAACCTTCATGCTTGGCATTAGTGCCATCAAGAGAATTGGTTTACAGCTTCTCAATATAAATTTCATCATTGATGGCATTTAAATATACAGAAGTTTGGAACTCTATCCTTCGAAGACAAGAAGAAAACCCATTATAGAACCCATATGACTTATGATGCTGACCAGAAATTGCCTAACTATAATGTCCAGAATAAGTGAGAGCCAGAGACAGCTTTCATTTGTAAAAAAGAAAGAAGAAAAATTAAAAGTGATTTGGGATAAAAGGAGTAAGAATCTTCAAGTAATTAAGCTATTCAATTGCAGTATCTCTTTTCCATCTAAAATCTCATTATAATGATGATGATGACTGTTATTATTATTATTATTTACACAGGTAGATGCACACACATTTCAGTTGCAGGAGATTCCATTGAAGGGTTTCTAATGAAATATGCAGTGATTTTTGTGGGAGTGTAACATCTAACAAATCACCATGCAATACAGAGACACAGGCTCTTTCTCACTGCAGGCAATAAAATAAAACAAAAACAAATAAAAAAATTTGGGCTACATAATTGAAGTTCCTCTTCATTTTTGTGACATTAGCTAGCCTCGGGCTTCAAAATCTGCTCAATTGTAATGAATCGTTAAGATTTCAGTTGGACCAAGAAGATAACACCTCATTGTACTTTGTTGTTTGCAAGATTTTAACAAAATAACATCTGCTCTCTTATATTGTGGATGATTTAATTTTTAAACACTTGTTCCCAACCTTTAATTTTCTGCAAAACAACCACATAAATTATTAATTCATCTGTATTTCCTCAAGGCGAGCTAGACTTAAGGTCCTTCATAAATATTTAAGAATTCTATTGCAAAATAAACAAAAACTTCCACTTAACTTTTAATTGCAAGTCCCCAAAACCAGCAGCAGCAGCATCAGCAACAGTAAAGATAATGATTTCAGATAGAAACACCTTTTTGTGAAAGGATCCAACCTTATAAGCTTGTGGAAATCCAGTGTATTTTTGCACCAAGTTTGCAAAACATGTATTTCATTAGTAACAAATGTCAGAAAAAAAAAAAAGACCAGTGTTCAAATATAACCCAGTCTTGAACTGAAAGGCTCCCTAATGGCTCCCAGGAACATGAAGTGCAACACACGTGTACATGCATTTTCCAGGAATACATCTGCCTATATTCATATCAAGTGTTATCCAGGCCCAAATCTGAGTTGCTGTTTAATTCTGGCCCTGGATCTGAGAAGTGAAGGCTTACTCAAGCTTCAGGGCTAGCCTAACACAATTTCAGCTGCCAACTCCTCCCTTTTACCCAAAGGAATTGTGCTAATAACTATGGATCACTGCATTTGCTATTTCTCACCCTCTCACCAGAACAGTTCTCACCTCTTGGAAAAACAGAGCTCTCTGAACCCTTTGGAGTGGTGCAAAGATCACAGCAAAATTAAGATCCAAGTTCTTTGAATGTAAACAAATTAACTTTTTTATATATATATATATATATAAATTATGTGCATATACATTTTTATATACTATTTTCTTTTTGCAAAAGTGTACTTTTCCTTAAAATTTGTTGGCATTTTTATCCATATCATATATGAGAAAAATACTATAAAACTGTATTTCAATGTTTTCATGTTTCAGTATTGCTTTAAGATATATCTAATATTTTGAAAATATTTATTAGCTGAATTTATGTATTTGGATATAAAAATTATCTTAAGAAACTTTTTTTTTTTTTAATCCCCTAGGATAAAATCAGTGATTCAGTCACTTTATATCTCACTTTATACAAGAAATAATTTTATGGACACCTAAATATGTAAAAGTTTCAGTCATTATTCCAAAGGAAGGAAAAGATTCTGCCATAAAATGCAAAAACAAAGGTGTCAGCATTTTCAGGTTTCCTCTAGGAATATAATACTCCCCTATAAGATAAAACTTGATTAAAAATTCTAGTGTGTGTGTAAAAGTGGAGAAGTCTAAATACTCTGCATAATATGGAAGAGCTCAGCTGTGACCACTTTTACTGTTTCCCTTCTCTTCCAGACTCTCATTTTGGTAGTGGTTCCCCACAGATATGGACTCATGGGTTCCAACTGTGGTCTCACCTTTTCCAGTGCTGTCCAGAACTAATTCCAAGGAAGTAAACAAAATACAGGGATGTGAGAGTGGAGTAAGGGAGATTTAAAAGAGGCTCATGAAAGTATTCCTCTTGCCTTGCCATATGGATATTGATTTCTCCCCCTCAGGCTGAATATAATTGCCTGCTCTAATTTAGCATTGATCTACCCACCCAAGTTTCTTAAAGCACTGCACAGGCATCAATTAAATTGTTTCTAATACCACCTTTGTAAAGTAGGATAGCTATAATTATTCACACTTAAATGATGGTGAGGGGTGAAAAGTGATTTGTCCTGAGCTATTCAGTGAAACAAGCCAGGAATAAAGCATGAGACAATTATACCCTGCCATGTGCCCGTTATCAGATCATTCAGAGTTTTTCAAAAGGCAAAATATTTGCTCATCTAATGACTTGGGATTCCAGCGTAACGTACCTTGTTAGATAAGGAATGTACTATGACTGCTGCTGATCATATCCGATGTGCCTATTGCCATGACTTCTCTCTTTTGTGGGATTTTTCCACTGTCTTATTTTTTGTCTTTTTTGATTCCATGCATGCTACTTAAAATGTAAGAGGCTTTTATTTTCTATGGTTCAGCTCTTGGCACTTGATTGTTGATTTGTTCTCCGATAAGAACTTTTATGTTTTATTACCTGCAAAAGAGAACACCTCTTGCTGCTGAGGATGACACGCGTGGTTTTGCTGCTCTGCTTTTTAGTGCCATTTTATTTAGTAGTTCAAGAGAAATCAGCTAGGGTGCTGACGAGGAGAAACAAGTACAAAGTATTTCATATACACATCCAAGAGTTCAGAAAAAATTAGAAGTTCTAGCATATTTGCTATGAAAGTCTGATGCTAAAGCAACACATGGGTTAGAAAATTCTTTGAATCAGATAGTAGCAATAAACCAAAGTCATACTGGATATCAGATTTAATTTAGACAGCTTCTCCGTGAAATGTGAGACTTGTTGTCAATGAAGAGAAAAACAAACAAACTCCCACGCACACACCTGGCTCACTATTACAAGGCTTTAGTCCTGCTCATGGGCAAACATTGACAGATTTGTTCAAATGTAAGTAGGACACAACCTTTACCCTTCTGATTCAAGCTTTATCTGAGAGAAAATCATATTGATATTGGAAAGCTGTACACTATGTACAAACTTTAATTATCAGCTATGCTATGCTACCCCATGCTTTCACAGAGAAACCACAGGAATGTCAATAACTCAGTGCTTATTATTTGACCTCATTTTCCTACACTGCTTGGCTTGAACAATGTAAGTCTGCATTTTTGGCCAAGAATTTCCGACTTCAAAGAATCCCCTCTGGGTGGCACTTAGGGCCCTGGGTTAACTTTAAACATGTTTGTAATATGATTCACATTGCTTTAGGCTTCACTGTTAACACTCTAGAAAATTGGGGATGTACAACACAAATTCCTTAGGCTGTTTCTTCTGAAGCATACATTTTTCAGAATAGGAGATGCAAGAGATAGTAATGAATTCACTCTTGACTCCTGATGAAGTGATGGAAATTAGGCAGTGTTTCCTTGCTCTGACCCTTACAAGTATTCTATGACTGATTAAAAGAAAAAGTGTGGTGGTTGTGGATTTTGTTTTATTTTTGTTCCATTT
Source organism: Monarcha castaneiventris obscurior (assembly GCA_026261815.1). Classification (NCBI taxonomy): domain Eukaryota; kingdom Metazoa; phylum Chordata; class Aves; order Passeriformes; family Monarchidae; genus Monarcha; species Monarcha castaneiventris. The sequence goes on from JAMPIT010000327.1 coordinate 9,922,513, forward strand.
TTGTTTGTTGGTTTGATTTGCTTTAAATAGGACCTAGACCCATAATCTTCTTCCAACAGACTCTAGCTGGAGCACATTTTCTCCTGTATGAGGCCTTCTCATGAAGGTAATGATTTACAAAGGATCAAAGAGTTGCAGGCCTAGTTTTTACTTTTCCACTATAGTCAAAAATATATAGTCTCTGCACGCTTCATCTCTAGGATGATACATTCTACTGTAAGAAGTTTGGACCCTCTAATCCTTCCACATGATGGGCCTAGGGGCAAACTGTCCCACTTGCCTGCCATTAGTCCACATGCAGTGCCTGACGAAACTGCATTGTGAAGGAAATATCATTTTTATAATTGTACCCATCTTACAACACAGTGAATCATGTCTGACACTAAACAGAGAAAATATAAGATTATCACAGTCTATTGGTATTTACTTCATTTTGAGATCTCCTTGAAACACATCTGAGTCCCAAATTGCACAATTACTGTGAAGCTCCAGCACGAAGCACTTAATGAAGCAATTTCCCCATGGCTCCAGCATCACCAAAAAAGGAGAAGGGAAGGGAAGGGAAGGGAAGGGAAGGGAAGGGAAGGGAAGGGAAGGGAAGGGAAGGGAAGGGAAGGGAGGGAAGGGAAGGGAAGGGAAGGGAAGGGAAGGGAAGGGAAGGGAAGGGAAGGGAAGGGAAGGGAAGGGAAGGGAAGGGAAGGGAAGGGAAGGGAAGGGAAGGGAAGGGAAGGGAAGGGAAGGGAAGGGAGGGAAGGGAAGGGAAGGGAAGGGAAGGGAAGGGAAGGGAAGGGAAGGGAAGGGAAGGGAAGGGAAGGGAAGGGAAGGGAAGGGAAGGGAAGGGAAGGGCTTTTCCATTGTATGTTGTCTTTCTTGCCTTGGCTGACACTGCCTTTTCCTTTTTCCTGACACGTAGGAGTTAGTACTGACCTTACACAGAAGCTGTTGTGCTGCCTACCCTGAAAGTCTAGGGAGCAGGTTGCCTCTGAAGTAACTGGACTAGAAGACTCAATATTGCACATGCTGTTGTTGTTTGGAAATAGTACTCCTGCTATCATTTTTTCCCCTAAAGTAACAGTGAGATTTGGGGATATATATTATCAGTGCTCAAATAGCACATTTTGTTTATATGCTATTTAAAAACGGATCTGTGCCTGTAAGAGCAATTAAGTAAGAACTGGACATAATTGCTATTGTTAATTTTCCACTTGCAGAGTGAAATAGGGAAGTTGATGTGTATCTAGATCTATCCCTACACACAAAGGGAAGAAAAAGTAACTAAAACCTAGTAAGTACTTTGTAAAAATAGCAGCAAAAGAATCTTTGGCTTCATGGTGTTGTCTGGGAAGTAAGGCAGATAATAGCTTTCCCTGGTAAAAGTTTCCCAGTCAAAGAACACATTTAACAGCAGCAATAGCTGAAGCCCATACTGTGCAACTTTAGGCATCACCTCAGATGTGGAACAGTTGGACATATTCATAGGGGCTTTTTGATAACCCCAGGACATAATGTGTGCTCTGATCACCTACAAGAAACAGGAAGGCTTTTCATATGCATGACCTACCATGCATTTTAACTGGCAGAGGAAAGGTACTTCTCAAGACAACACTGACAGGTGGCAGAGCAACTTGAACAGTGCAAGACAGAAATTCTCAGCCAGAGGGTGACAGGAGAAAATGAAATAATGTTGACTGGTGTAAGCTGATATGTCTCCAGTTACAGCATCCTGATTGTGTGAAATAGGACATTGGGAGAGAATTGGATTGATAAAGTTGATAATTCTTATTTTCTCCTTATTGGAGTTTATTTTCCTTACAGTATTCCTTCACACTGAATACAATCACGCTTTGTGCAGCAACATTTGGGATAACTTTAAGATTAAGCAACTGAGAACAGCAAGTTTTTTCCTTATCTGCTTGCAAAAGAACAATCATTAGATTCTGAATCATGTGGCTCCAACTAATCTGCTTAAAGGAAGAAGGTATTTTTCAGACATCCTGAGTCATGGTTCCCTTTTATATAATTTTCTCTTTGTCACATTTTCTTTTACCTTCTCTATGACCTGAATAATCTAAAAATAACTCAAGGATGGTGCATTATCCTTAGTTTGTTAGCTGTTAAGTTTAAAATAAGTTCTCTGCCTTATACCTTTTCACCACGAAACCAAATCGGAATCCCAGTTAGACGCAGATCTGAATCTTTAGTATGATCTCATACTAAAGGGGGTTTTGGTTGGGTTTGTTTTCCTTGTTTTTTGAGACAGGTCAAGTATATGATAGATGTAAAGAGATGGCTTCTCTTAAAGTTTCTCTTCTTCAATCTTACTGCTGGGTAATGGAACTGTTCCACTAACATTACTTGCAAATATCATCAGTACATTTTAGATGATTTAGACTACTTTTCTAGATCAAAATAGTCAGTAGTTCAACATCACCACCACCACCAGCTCCTTTCCCATTTATTTCAGATTTGCAGTTCTTTTATTTTGGCATAAGCTACAGAAACCCATAGACACCTGAGAAAATAGGTGAATTTGACCCTGTATTTTTTTGCCTAAATCAACCAACTTCAGTACTATTTCAGTATTAGTGGCAAAAAAATAGTAGAGGTCAGATTTAAAGTTGCTTTTAACTTCCTTTTAGCTTCATGCACACATACGTGCATGCACATGTGAACTATTAATACACAGCTGTCTCTTGATAGATATATATGATTGCTAGCTTTAATCGCCTCTCAACAAACTAAAATTGTTTAAAAATGCCTCAGTATTATCTGATAATGTATGGTGTTTGCTGAAGCTTGTATTAAGTGTGAGTTAATCTCTCACAAAACAATGTTTTACCAAGTCTCAAGGTTGGCTGTAGGACGCACCGTTTTAGCTAATATCACACAGGAGATCAGTTATTTCCCACTGTGATTCCCAACTGGCATCTTGCAGTGAGCTTGTTTACTGCTCTGGAGCAGAATGGATTTTCTGTTGTTAAGTACAAAAAAGCTGCATTAAAATAGTGTTAAGTCTCCAGTTTAAGCTGACAAATTCTAGGGAAGTCTAAATTAAAGATGAAGTATCACGACACTTGTTTTTTGCGGCAATATTACCTTGGAATGGGAAAGGAATAGGCATTGCATAGGCAATAGTTTTTGTCTAGCCATTACCATGTCAATCTTTTACTTTGATTCAGAAAAGTAAGAGCTTTTACAAGGTCCTTGTTTTTCCTTTTCAGACATGAACAAAGCAGTGTAAGTGGGCCAGTACTTATAGGCCAGCTTTTTGTACAACTGTAATTTGAAATGAGTGGGATATAAGAATAGTATTTCTAATGGAGATGTTGACTGAGCAGACAGGCAGTACATTTATAACTGACAAGATGATAAAATCAGTTCTTCAGGAGAACAGTAAACCTACTTGACTTGAGGGGTATTGGATTAACTGATTTAAAAGGTCTGACATAAGTAATCCAAAAGTAGTATTAGAAATCTGGTATAATGAAACTTGTGATTTCTCTGTGTCAACTGAATCCTTAAAGGCAGGCAGTGATAAAAATAACATTTAGATATACAACTAAAAAGGAAGCATGCCAAAGCAAACATAAAGAAAGGGACATACTCTGGTTGCTGAGATAAGAATAAACGGGTGGCAGGGGAAAAAGTGCACTTCAAGAACAGTGACCACAGAGCAGAAAACATCAAAGGAAGGTGGGCATGCTTGTGAAACAAAACAGGAAATAAGACCCTAAGAGGGCTAATTAAAGGGGAGAACAAAGAAAAGTAGTGTTTGTTACATAAATTACATGTCTAGGAGAAGAATTAAAAATAAAATTTTCTTTCAAGGCAGTATTGTGCATTTTTTTACTACTATGCAGAGAAAATATAAAATGAAGAATAAATATAAGACAACTCAGACCCTTCCAAGCTCTTGGGTTCACAGCAGGGCTAGACTAACAAATCGATCCATATCCCACCAGCTATATCTCTTCACAGTACTGTTTCCAGGCATACAGAAACCTACGTTTGTCAGAAGAAAAACTCCTGAGCAGCCTGCATGAGGGAAAGAATAACCTTTGTATTTTCATCCAAATGAAAAAAATAAATTAAAAAAGGAGTACCTTATGCTAAACTCAGCACACATGGGTGGAAAAAAAGAAAGATTTGCAGAAATGAAATTTCTACCAGTTACTATTCTAGGCTCTGATTAAGTCACCTAGCATAGACCACTTAGTCATTTAGACTCTTTGTATGGACAGTGGACAAAAAACCAGCACCTCGAGGCCACTAGTGTTCTAATTTATCTGCAGAAACCTCTTTCTCTGTTGGCAACTATGGTCCTAAAATAGACGTAATCGGCAATGTAAGGTGAAGGGATTTGAATCTGTGCTCTAAATTTAGCTAATTGTCCTTGCACTTTGTCACCATGTTTATTCAGTACCTCAGTAATAGTAAGATTTTTTTCTATGCAGTGACTTTTCTCAATAAAAGTCTATCCCTGTGAAGCTGCACAACTTCTGCACAGGTTCTGCATGCAGTAGTTGCTATTTTTCAGCCAGGAAGTGGGTTGCAGCTACAGAGAACAAAGTTTGGCTTCTATTTTCGAAGCCCGAGGCTCTGGTCTGCAGTCGAAGCCAAACTCTCACTGCTTGAGTTGTGCAGTGTTTAAATAAAAGTAATCTCAGTGTTAAATTCAAGCTCTCCATGCCATAGCAATGAAAATAACATAGTGTTCCTGGGAAGTGCCTGTAGGGATGGAGCCATGCTGTTGGAAGCAGGTGTGTGCATACAAATGGCAAGCAGGGAGAGAGGAGCACTCAGAAAGCACTGGACTTTTTGTAGTTCCTGGAGACTGTGTGGCTCAGCAGTTCAGTCGTTGTTGTGGGTGCCTGGAGAAACCCACCACCTTCTGTACATAGATCCTAGGAAGCCACTTAAGAGAATTTTCCTTCTTTTTTTTTTCTGGATAATGTTGCATAGGAAGGTTTGAGGCACAAATAAACTGCTGTCACTGAACTAATATGACCCAGTTTCATATTTATTTATGAATAGGTATTGCATATTGCTCTTTTTGAAATGAAAAACCCCATGTTAATAAGAATTTTAAGTACTTGAAAAGCACAGCTGTACATGTCTGTCAAAATATAAGAAAAGTAATCATAAGTACATGCCAGAAGCAGTGTACTTAGCATTAAAAAGAAAAAGAAAAAAGAAAAGAGGATCTCTGTGTCAATGCCCCAAGGGCATCGGTGGTGCATAGTGTTTCTGACTAGCCTCACTTGGGAACAACTGGGACCCTCTTCCACACTGTTCACATGGGCCTGGGCACCTCATTTCAGCTCAGCCTGCAGTTGTTGCTGAGCTAAGATTTAGATGTGTCTGTGCCTTGACCCCAGCTGATGTTGGCTGATGTTTGTGCTGACTTTACCTTGGACCTGACTTGTCACCTTACGTTGGTCTCATTGCCACTGGACTGTGGCAAAGCACTGCTGTGATGGCCCTGCTCTGCTGGCCCACTCGGCTGGTTCCAGGGTGATGCCTGCCAATGAGGTCACAGTCTGTCCTGGAGTCCCCCTCAGATCCTTCTCATCCTCCTTCACAGAGCAGCTCCTGCTGCTCCCTGACACCAACACTCCTTAAAAACTCCTTTTTGACATGAATGGTATTCAAGGCAGTTCATTCATAGGGATGAATGTATGGATGCTCACTCACTAGAAGAGGAATGTAGAAACAAAAGTCTGTTCTGAAGCACTATAACTGCTGAAGAAAGTAGCAGTTGTTGATAGGGCTCATAATTTGTCTGCACTTCTTTTATTTCGAGACATGCTTCTATAGAGGACCATGGGTTTTACCATAAAATTTAGCTAAGTAATTCCATTCAGAATATTTTAAAAGCCTTATTTGCCATTTTAAAATTTTGTAGATTCATGATTCTCTTTATTGTTAGTAACAAAAAAACTTATTAAGCAAGATGCTACTTCCCGCCCATAGATATCTACTCTATGAGGAATGATTAGGAATATCAAAGAAAAATGGTTTCAGATCCCTTTCTAATTCCTTTCCATCAAACTGGAGAAAGGGAATTATTTTGGCTTTCTAGTCTTTGCATTTCATTTGTCTTCTAGAACCATCTCAACTGAAAATCCAAACAATGTTTTCGCAAACAGTCGACACGGTCAATTGTGTTGCACTAGATCTTTTCTTGTCATAAAAGGGAGGGTTTGTTGGTGCCTGGTTGTATCTGCCTGATTCTGACGGTCACACTTGGTGCCAGGCAGCCCCAATGCTCACATGTCCTTTACAGGCTGGTGTTGTGTAGGAATGCGTCTCCTGAGAGAGGGCGCTCTTGGAACAAATGATACCTGGAGATCAGTGGAAGCTCAGATGCGTCGGCCCTAATGATCTGCTGATGTAAGGCTCCCTCAGGTTTGCCATCTACTTGAAGCAGAAGCCTGGCCTAGGTATCTATTCTTTTGCCTCGAAATAATTTCCTTGCCACCAGTTACTGTAATACTGCTTAGAGTTCCACCCACCTGAAGAGATGTGTTTTGGTGTAGGTTTTTCAACATCAGAGGGAAGAACAAGGGCATCAGTACACCTGGTTTCATGGTACAGATGATGCAGAGGAAATCCATCTAGCACCTATTACTGATATTTATGCAACCTTTAAAGGTCTTCAGTAGGTTTTTTGCTTAATAATCTTTCTGATAAAGTGTTTTTTTTTTTTTTTTTTTTTTAGCCAGCAGCAGAGATGAAGTCATAGGAACAGGAATAAAAAGCAATCAAAATGGACATGTGGTTGAACCCAACTCTTGGCCTTTAATATGTGCATTTTGAAGTCAGATTTATATAATATTATGTCAGTAATGTCCCAAAACTACAACCACATTGTTAGCAACAGTCCTAATTGAAGGGCCTAGAACAGTGTAATCTTAATTTGGAATCTTTGGGATTAATGTTGTGATGGGAGAAATAATGATAACATGCTTACTCCTCAGTATTGTCTGGTAAAATTAGACTTTTAGCATTGAAATGCCACTATATCTGTTCATATTTAAATATTTATTGTCTCCTTTCAATATCACTTTTAAGAAGTTTCTAGCTGGTTTATAATCTTACTTAACATGCACAGAGAACACCCTTCCAGTCACTGATTCTGCATCCCAAAATAATAATAACACTTAGAGTTGGGTTTATAAAGGCTTAATTTTAGAAGTTTGAAGTTTTGGTGCACTGAAATATACATCATTAAAGCTCTTACATGCAACATCTGCTTACATCCTATAATGTCATCCTATTGTAAGTGAACATTTAATCCTAACTCATTATGCCTCTCCAAGCAAGCTGCAACCCTGAAACTTAGGAAGGAGATTTGCTTCTGTTCACAGAGATTGATGCAATCTGTAATTAGAACCCCATACTCTTCCCAGCTGCTGTTGCTGGCACAGTTGCATTTGAGAATGATGTAATATATCTTCTATTGCAGCACTTCCTACTCTTTTCAGTCAAATGTATGAGCTTCTTAGCTTGGAACTCACCCGTGCCAGTCACTAGCCCTTATTTTCTATTTAACTTTGCGCAGAGTGAAAAGGAGCTGGTGTTAGGTACTAGTGCCTTGCTAGTACCCAGTGCAGGAATTCATTATTAAATGAAGGAGAGAGACAGCTGAAGATGTGTAGAAAATCTTGAAATGCCTAAGTAGCATAAGTTAGAATCATATTTGCATAGGTCTAAATTATATATCTAAAACTGAAATATGTCACTGTTGGTACAGAATGAGGGGCTGCAGCTCTGGAAAGTAACAACTCCAAGAGGTGGTTATAGTGGAAGAGAAACTGTCCTGTGTGGTGGTATAGTAAAAGGGCAAAATTAATTTTAAATTTAGAGATTAGGAAAGATTGACTCGTATTTAGAACACATTTAGGTAATTCCACATCTGAATGTGACTGTCAGCTGCAATCCACTCTTTTACCGTGGTTTCTAAAGCTATGTTAAAAACAGTGGAAGAAAAAGAATTAGATATTTTATGTCTTATACAGACATATGTTCCTAAACTACAGAAACTAGTTTGAGGTAGCTTCTAATTAACTAGAATTAGCTGAAGATTTATGAAGACAGAGAAAGATGTTTGGTTTGTTAAAAGGAGAACTGAGAAATTATGTGTTCCCATGAATAAGTTTCCGAGGAAGATAATGGATGGTAAAAAGCTAAAACTTATCAATGATAGGAAGAAAACCAGCCAGTTTCTAGAAACATAAATCAAGGGAATTCAAGTGCTTGAAAAGTGTAAGTTTGCAAATGTCATGTTCTCACAGATTTTAATCTCTGAAGCAACACATGTATCGATGCGACTAGTCCTTCAACTTCTAAGGTTATAAAATCAAGGTTGGACGCCTTTTTGAAATATAAGCCTTAGCCAAAACAGGTTAGTGAACACACCGGAAAGCTAATTGGATGAAATGTAATATGAAGGCATTCAGATTAGAAGCTTTAATGATTCATTTTAGCCTATAAAGTCTGTGAAGCCAACTAAAATACTCCAGTTGACCTAAGTCGATTTTTTTTTTCTGTAAGAATAATGAAGAGCATTAACCTTCTTAGGCCACACACCAATTATTTAATTACTTTCCATTCTCAGTAAACTTTCCAGAAGTAGCACATTCTACCAAGATCAAACACATCCATTTTTCAGTGAAGAGATAAGAGACTTCACACAGAGGAATACAAGAGATATTGAACTGTATATACACAAGTGAATTACAGCATCTGGTATCTAATCAGTGGAAAATCTCTAGCATACATAGGTGGAAATTACTTGATGGCCTTCAAATTATCTATACAGTAAGTTAGAAAAAAGTCTGAATTCTACCAGAAAAAACATTGTGGTTCCAGATCTGTTAGCTAAACAGAGTGATTGAATTTAATTGCCAGTCCAGCATTTCTTTAGACTTGTTTTGAAAGCAGCTCTGCATGATGGCACATCTGTGAGGGAGGTATAATATTTTGCCCATCAAAAGAGCTGAGAAGGCAAAACCTTGAATATTTTCTTTGTCAGCTGATATGAGGAACATGAGTTAATGAAATAGGTTTTGAGATTGTTTCAGTAAATGGCTTGCTAAAATAGGTTTCCTCCCATATACAATGTGGAAAATTGGAACAGAAGTAAGATTCTGTAAAGCTTCTGCGAGGTTTGGTTGGGGTTGTTTGTTTTTTTAGTGTTTTGTTTTTTCTAACTAGAGCCCAGGTCTGCATATAGAAGTTTCCATTTTTGTTATTGTTACTGCAGAATATAGACCTGGAAATTATCCACAGACCATTAGTCATAATGACATTTAAAAAACAAGGGGACAAAATGAGCTTCCAACTCCTCTTCCTTTTCTTTCTTCTCTCTCAAAAAACACTCTTGTATGGTATTGCATTAAGGAGGATAAATTGGATGGACTCTGTTCCCTGTTATATCCATATAGGCCTCTTACCATCTGTGAGATGGTCCACATGGGTATCACAGAATTTATTTCCACATATTTTGCAATTAATATCAAGTGCTTCTTTAAACATGTGGTTCAAACTCTGTGGGGAATTCTATAACAAGATTTTAGTTTTCTGACAGCACTTCAAACTAAAATAGTTTCAAATATGCAGTAAAAGGGAAAATAGTTGCTGTGGGATAAACTTAAGGGTCATTTTTTAAAAGGACACATTCAGATACAAGAGTAATGCTCTCTTCTGAGCTGAGAGACCTATTCTCCAGTCTGTGAGCCTGTATTTCCTGATAACATTAATCAGAGTAATGTATGCATGCTGAGTGGAGGCTAAATCCTTAATTGTCCTAATGATACTGTTTGGAGCGAGGTGTTTTGGTGGGATTTTTTTTTTCTTTTTTTTTTTTTTTGTGTTTTTTGTGTTTTTTTTTTAAAGCCTAAGTGTTTCTTCCATTCTTACTGCATTTAGAAAAATGCGTAAAAAGGAAAGGCAAAGATGCCCTATGGGACTTTCATTTACTGAAAAGGATGTTGATGGCAAGAATTAAAAGAACAAGAATATAACCCTGATTCTTACTGTGAATCAAGAAAATTTAATGGAAATATAAAAGCACTTTTTAAAGGAAATATAAAAGCAGTTTTTAATGGAAATATAAAAGCAGTTGTGCTTCCCTTAATGTAGTAAACTCTTGTGGAAATTTGAAGCAAGTGAAGACAAATGTTTTATTATACAAATAATGCTGTCATTTAATTTCTTAAATAAATTCTTAGCACAGCATCATTCCAAAATTCCTCTCGCAATCTGCAGAAAAGGATCTATGTGAAAATAAAGATATAATATAGCTAAAAACACATTCTTTATTTAGGAACACAAGTAACCTGAATAAGGTCATACCCCAGTCTTTTTCCTGTTACTGGTCCTCACACATGGAAGGTTTTCTTTCCTTAAATAAAAAGCCTGTGAGCATCTATCATACTATCACCCTACACATCCTATCTGCAGCACTAATGGCAAGAAAGAGTGAAGTCAGAGCAGGTATGTGTACATGCACACATGTCACACCCCGGGACCCTGTTTAGATCTCTGTGCAAGCAAGGACTGAAAGCAGTGTGGAACTGGGGTTGGTTTCTGATCAAGGGACGTTCCCAGCAGCTGCTTCCTACCAGATAAATGGAATTTGGAGTATGGAATATCCACTGTGATTTGCATAGATAGCAGGACTGATTTACTAGGGTGTTATTTCAGTTTTATGGTGATACGAAGCAAGTGAATCACTGCATCTATCTTGGCAGTTTATTTTCCTTTGGTTGACAGAAGACAGATTGCATGATTCTATCTATATATAGGATAGAGATTATCTTCTGTATAGGATACAGATTATCTTCTTCCCCCTTTATAGATTATTTAAAAGCAATTAAAAATTTATTTAAATACTGGTTGACCCAGGTGTTCAAGACATCCAGATTTGTCAATACAATAGAGAAACTTCTGTGTTTGACCCACAAGCTCTGTCACTCTTGTACATATGTTATTTGTATATATGTTACTCAAAACCACCACCAGGAAGGATGCAGTGCATGTATATAGAGGGTTTTGGCTGCTGTTGTCACCTTCTTTTTCCCCAACAAGTTCTTGAGACAGAGGGACAGATCATAACCAAGATTTATTGGAACAGCTATTGTTTATTATTTTTTTGTTATTAAAACAATCTTGCTGCTGTTATTGATACCAGATGGCTGTTTGCATGGTATATTTACTTGTTTTGTTTCATCACACAGTTCACAGTCACTCAGAGCTACCTAGTGGAAGGCAGAATAAGGAGGCCAGCTGAGAAATGAGGCCAACAGAAGTGGAAGGTCACACTGATGCACCGGTGGTCTCTTGGTACAAGCTCAGAAAGTCCCCTAAGAGGTGGTGAACAATCCTCTTTGCCCATAGTAGCCACCATGCTTTTTCATGTGGTCTGTCATCACACAACCTGTTGTTCACGTAGGTGTTGGCCTTCTGCAAATTTGTTTAATTCTTGGTCTCCTGAGTTTTTCAGGTCTCAGATTCATCAGGAACACTAGGCTGCAGAGCTTATATATGTCCTCTTGAGCACCTCCTGCAAAATCCCTCCCTTCCTGCCCTGATGTCCTTTTATTTTAAGATTAAAATGAAATAAAAGCAAAGGCGTATTATCGTAGGATTCTCTTCTTTCTTGGAAAAAATCTCTTTTCCCTTCTGCTAGGAGTTATTTATATTATGTCACCTCAGAATTTGTTACTCTTCAGAAATTCCAGTACAGCAGGTGTGTATGGAGTTCACGTAATGTGATCTGGTAACTTGCAAGTATTGTTTTATCACTGATAAAAATTGTTAAATAGTCTCCCAGCCTTTTTGCACTCAGGAATCATGGCAAAGTTTCTCCAGCTAGCGAACTGTAAATGTCTCCTGCTTCCCTATTCTGCAAATTTCTGAACATTGTTTTTCTGTTTATAAATATAAGAGAAAACAGAAACAGCCAAAAAAATTACACAACTAAAAAAAGGCCATTGTTTTGAATCGTAAAACTGCCAAAAAGGTAAATTGCAGGTCTGAAAATGAATTTATTAAAAGAAGATGGAAGACCTGTTTTTTTCAAACCTTCCAATAGAGGCACTAAATCAAATCCCAAATCTTCGGTAGCAGATATTAGACGTCAAGCTTACAGCTCCCACATTTATCTCCCCATCCTCTGGGTGTAGCTTGGTTCAGTGCTGGAAAGAATAGGGCTGCTATAATTAAGATGCAAAGACACTGTCTTTGTGTTCTTCCTCACACTATCTATATCGTTAGTCCTTGAAGCTCAGGCACCTGAGACTTAAAATAAACTTCATGTGAGGAAAATAATATTTATTAAAGTGAAAGCTGTTGACAATTTACAACTTACCCAGGAAATTAGAGGGAAATTAGAGCATTATGCTTTCACCATTTCTCAAAAAATCTTTATTAAGTTATTCTTCTGAATAATTAATTTGAAGTGATCCATTATTTCTTCTACTAGCTCTTATAGTATCCTTCTGAAAACGTTTCCTTTTAAGATTCAAGCACAAAGCTCTCTACTTTTCTGTTAGATACAGCTGTGGATATTTCTGAAGAGTGATTTATAAGCTGTAGATTCTCTTGCAAGTAAAAGGATTCAAAATGAAAAAAATCAAAACAAATAGCAAAGCTGACCTAGAAAGCTAATGTTCAGGCCTAAAACTTTGTTTTAGTATGTTGCTCCTCATGCAGCTTACAAATTGTTAAAACAAAATTTGGTTGCTCTTCAAAGGAAAAGAAATGCTCTCAATGGAAAAGTCTTGAGAAAGGATGGGAGTAGTAGTTTGTTGGGATGGGGCAGTAAAATTAAAGTTCCACCTATGCTGTTCTGGCAAAGCCAAGCAAACAAACTGAGAATGCCATAGAGGTGGCAGCTTTGTAAATTCCTGGACAAACAACATTGACTCTAACATCAAATGATGTTAGAGTATATCTCAGTATATCTTAATATATCTGCACAAAAAGAGACAAAGCTTTACAGAATGACCATTAGTAGCAATGCAAAGGAGCCATTTGGATAGAGAAGCAGAAAATTTTTAGCAATCTCTATACTGCTGCAGAATAAAGAAATATTTAATAAATAGGTTGTATCTGAAAATGCAATAGGTTTGTAGAAACCTCAATATTTTTTCTCTCCATGGCTCAGGAAATGGCCTGAGTTAAAAGTGTTGAAGTCTAGGGGATTAGTTGGGAGAAACAATGGTTACTAGTTCTTACTTCCCCTTTGCCCCTCTGGTTTGGGTTGGTGCTGGAGACAGCATACTCGGCTGGTGCTGCCAATACAGGACATCCCCCAGAAGATACTTTTGATCCAGCAAAAAAGAACGTTTGATTTATAAACTACTTGCAGCTATTGTTGTACATTTCTCTTGTTGTACATTTCTCTTGTTGTACATTTCTCTCTGAATTGCCATTGTTATCTAGGAGAGTACCTTTCAGTGTAATTTTGATAGAAATTACTGGATGGAAATTATAAATTAATATCCTTTTCCTAGAAAAAGTTAGTACCCTTAGACTTGTGGTCTCTTATTTTCCTTTTCTTTTTTTTCCTTTTATAAATATATACAGAGGAATACATGTTGAAACAGATTGAAGGAATGACTCCTTTAGGAGACTAAGTTGCTGTACACATTGTGTTTTAATGAACAGCTGTGCTCTTCCATCTCAATTAGTGTCCATAGTGCAAGTGGAACTGAAAACAGGAGAGAATACAAAGGGCTGCATCAGCAGTATCAGGAAGTTCCTATATCTGAGTCAAAGAAAGAGGTCAATTTATCATTTTTATCAATTTCTGTGAGGAATGAGAGTGGAAGAAGATTGAGTGAAGTATGTGAAAAATAATTAAAAAACCAGGCCAAGTAGTCGCCTCTTGAACAGGGAGTTCAAAGGAGAGTATGAGAAGTGTAGTTAATACCTATAGAGAAATGGTCACTAGTGAAAGCTCAGGGCACCCATAGAAGGATTGTACAGGTCAGCCTTGTGAAGATTTCTGCTCAGAGTACAAAAGAGAAGGTCTGTGGTTTATATAACTCATCAAAATTATTTATAGTTTTTCACCTTACACTGTAATTTTCTGTTATTTTCTATGGACCTAGCTGAAGCATTTTCTGATTTTTTTAGATGTAGTTTTATTTTTTTACTGAATTTTCCTTTCTGTTTTTCCTTAAGATCTTTACTTGTAATTTTTCATATTCTTCTATACTGTAAATAATGTATGATTATCCAGTCAGTAAGTACTCTACCCATATGGGCTTGTTGAGTTTTACAGAATTTACTTGACAACACAGACTGAGACAGCTACAGTACCCATGGGCTCAGGCTGGCCATCAAAGAGAGTTTTTTGTGCACAGCTGCCCAAGAACATAGAGCTGGATTCCTATCGGGGTAAGGGGGCATTGTAAGCAGCTGCAGATGTGCTCAGCCCCTAAAGCTGAGGTGATAGGTAGGATGGGGTTCTTATCACCTAAACCTCAGAAAGTACAGCAAGGACATCTGCATAAATTCTGGTAGAGAGCAGCACAGCGGAGAAAGATATGCATTTTTACTGCATGATTCATCTGACCAACTGTAGATGTTTAATTCAAAAAGATAGGATTTTCAGCACAGAAATGCCTATTTTTCTGTGGGACTAAAAGCCTTTTTGTTCAGATGGATCCCATGCAGAGTGTCTGCTATGGCAGAGTATTGAAGGGTATCTTCACCCTTATTTGCTGCAGAACTTCCTCTGAGCAGTACCTGGTACCTGGATTTTCTGCAGAAAAAAGAAATGATCTTCAAGGGTTTACTTGCCAATTTTTTCCTGCTAATCTTCATTAGATTTTCTTTTTTATTCCTGCTGTGAATGTCTATCACGTCAGCCATCCTAAACTAAATCAGAGCTAAACTATGAATATATTTTAGCACTCATTCATTAATTTTTACCCCTCAAAATCTTCTATAAAGCAAGTTACTGTATTTCATTCGTGCAAAAAAAAATTGTGGGGTTTTTTGTCATTTGTCTGGGAGTTTTCTTCTGTATTCTGAAGCCAATGAAATGCTGTAAAGCAATTTATATCTGCTCAAACATGTTTGCTGATGGAAAGTTCCTTATATACATTACTACACTGAAAATGGAGCAGCCTCTGGAGAGTGTGGTTCTTTTCAAAATACAGACAAAGTGTTAAACATATAATCCTACTCCAGTATGATTAATTGCTTATCAAGTTGCACGAGACAAGCACTCTGAACTTGCAAAAGCATGCAAGTTCAGAGCACCTAGAGTGAATACACTCAGAAATATGTGGGAAAAATAAATAGGCACCTCTTGAAATTTCATATGTTGGAGAGATAAATGAAACTGTATAAATGTACTTCCAAGAACTAACATTGTATTTGAAAAAACAGGATAGAGGGAAACAATGCCTCCTTGTTTGTCCTTGCATTTTATACAGGATGCTGCCTCACTGTGTGATCTGAAGGAGCTGTTGCAGTGCAGAAAGAACACCAATACAGCAAAGAGTGTCTCGTTTCTTCTGTAGTCTCTTGAAGTGTTAATATACATGCTAATTGACATTGCCATGCTCTACAATACCTCCCTACCTGGTCTCTAATCCCTTCATGTCAATAAGCATGACAGGCCTGGGTCTAGTAGAAAAAGAGAAGACTATTTGACTTGTTAACTTAGCAGAAAATATTACTCCAAAGGGAGAACTGAAATATACCTTTTCTTCAAATAACCCTACACTTGTTGTCATTAAATAGTAAAGATTTTTTTTTAAAAGAGGCATTCATTTTTTCATGCTTTTAAATATATGGGAAATCTGATATTTTGAATGCTTGTGCTAGTGTCAGCAGAGAATTAATTCTTTCAAAGTACTAGAAGAAAAGTCTAGGGGGAAGGTGCCTCTCAGCCATTTCCCTATGATTTTACAATTCCCATTTTGTGAAAAAAAATCTGCTCCCTAATTTAGGATTATTTTTAGGATACTCTAACTTCCAATGTTACACACACTTCTCCTGGACAAGGATTGAATGGGTCATTGCACACAGAACTCTACCTTTTCCCGTCCCCATTTTCCTCCTATGTTTCTTCCCTCAAGAATAATTTTTAGAAAGGCTGAGGACTGGGAACTGAAGCAAGTGGGTCAGCTTTGTGCCACATCAGCAACATAAAAACTCTGGAACAAAAGCCAAAAGTTCTGCCCTGACTATCTAACTGGCATTCTCTGTCAGGAAGATACTCATAATTCCAGGTAATTAAATGACTAGGAAGCTCATTTTGTGCTTGGCAGCCAAAATTAAACATGTCAAATGAACAAAGCCTTCTTAAATAACTGAAATACTAAGGGCTGCTATTAATTTCAATTGGTTAATTAGTTTTAGGGAATATTTTGATCAATGTTTTTGACTGCTGAAAATGATGTCAATGAAAAGCCAACATTTTCTCATTTTTTCTCTTGTTAGCATTTTTGGGATTGGAAGAGAGGTTAATTTGTATTTTTCTACTGCAAGAATAAAGCTACAGCATGTTGGGTTTGGTTATTTCTGCTTGTGATAAAATGTCTATGATAAATTTTGAAAAAAATTAGAAAAAAGTAAGAATAATTGTTTGGTAAACATTTCTCAGAAAATGTGTACGTTCTTCAGCTAACCCACTACTTCGAAATGTGGATTCTTTTAGCAATTCTTAGAACACATTTTAGATAGTTATATCTGACTTAGCATGCACTTTGGACTATTGCATTATTCAGTGAAAGAAAAGATTCTCCTATTCTTTAAGTTCATGAAATAAAGCTCTTCAGAAATTCAGTATGTGCAGTTACCAGATCTGTTTTTAGAATGGTAAATGCTACATTCAAAAGAACTATTATAGACTGCATTATGTATAAATAACATATTTTGATGGATATTCCTTTTATTGTGTAATGGAAAACATCTTCTGAGGGGCTTTGAAGGTTAATATATGTGTAATGGTATACACACATATTAATATGTCTGTACGTAATAATATGTATTGGTCATAAATTAATTCATATTTAGAACCATATTCATAATTTTGGCTCTTTTATTTCTCAGAAATAAGTGCTTTACTTCTCAGTAATCCAAAGGGCTTGGATTCTAAGCACCCAGTAATTTTCCATATTAAAACTTTGCTGGAAGTAAACATGCGCAGAATAGAGTGCCAGAAGAACTAATGTTCATTCTTTGCATTTTTTTTTTTATTTGAAGTCTTCTTATAAGTAGAACTTACAGCAAGGGAAATTGAGAGTAGTAATTTCTACAGCTATCACTATTATAACTTCAAGTAAAACAGTGCACTGCAGGAAAACCCAGACTCTGGTTTTAAAGCATTTCTGAGACTGGATGGCCCAAACATGCCTAGTATGCTAGAAATTTTTGGAGACTTGGTTCCTGAAAGTGCAGTGGGATGATGAGCAAAGAAAGTGAGCACAGTCTCTGTTTGCTTTTGAGTGCTACATCTGTTCTCCCAAACCTTTCATGTCAGTCAGCCTTTGATTACCATCCAGCAAGTCTGATGGCAGTGGCCTGCTTTTCAAACTTTATTTCTTTGAAGTGCTAGAAATGATTTTTACACAGAACATGTAAGTAGAAAGCTTCTTATGTACAGCTATTCCATACAATTGCAAAAGAGTCTAGGGAAATCTTGGCCCTTAGTGTTTACATCCTCTGATCTGGTAGGCCCTCAAACGTATGTAACAAATAAAATTTTTTGCACTGAACTCAGTGGGTTACACACACATGTAAGAGCTTAAGGGGCTTGGAACATTGGGCTTTTAAATACACTCACCATCTGATTTCACACCTTCACAAATGTGCTGTGCTGAAAGCATGATGAAGTTCACATGAATCCCTTTGACACAATGATGGAGAGAAGTTGAGCTTCACCCTGATATGGATGTGCACAGACAAGGGATTTTTTAAATCAACTCAGCTCAATGAATATACAGTGTGTCCCCTGCAGAGCTGCCAAGGTCAGTAAGAGTGCTGGTAATCTGCTGTATAAATGCCAGATGCACAAGGTATAGTGCCTCCAGGCATTTTTAGTTCACACTGTTTATAATGGAAGTCAAACGCCAAGGTTCATTATAGTGAAAAGTTTAGTGTTTCTTCCTGTCTTACTTTGACATAAATCCAAGCACAAATAAATAAATAATGGTCTAAAGATTCAGGCAACTCCTTTTTCAGGCTGGCACAACTCTCTAGTAAACTTTAAAGGGGCGATGTAGGAATTTTACATCATTGGATATTTTTTAAACAGGTTACACTATAGGATTTGCCCTTCTACACAATCGCTTTAATTAAGAGGGAACTTAATAAAGCATTTTGCAGCTGGGCATCTTTACCTTTTCGCAAAACATTTGTTTTCTATTTAGCTCCTCCACCTCATAGTTTGACCCACTAACCAGCAAAGACAGAGATTCAATGTATTTTGGTTTGTGGCATGACATCTCATGCGCAGCAGGTTTTCTTTATTAAGTAAGAAAGGAATGAGCATTTAACACAGTATCGAAACTCCTGGATCTTTGGGTCTAATCTCCACTGCTGCAGAGATTTGTTCTTTGCAATCCCTTCTATAAACTAATGGAGTGGGGTAGGCAAAAAGTCTACTGGAAATACATTATATGGAATATCTTTCTCCTAATGACTAGAAACCTTCTTCTGATTTCCACACTAGAAATTTATGGCCAGTTTCTATCCATTTGATCTTGTGCCAATGCTGTCCTTTAGTTTAAACAGATCCTATCTTGCCCTGGTGTTTCCCTGTCTATGTATTTATAGATAGTAATTCAATAATATTTAGCCTCTGTTTTATTAGATTACCCAATCCAAACCTAGTTTTACTCTTCTTCTAAGACTCATGATTCCCTGACACTACAAGAGCCATTTTCTCTGCCTGTTCTTTGCTGAGTGGACCTAAATATTGCATAGCTCTCCAAAAGCAGCCAGCAGTACCTTGCATAAAGCCACTCAGCTGCCATGGCTCCTTCTGGAAATACCTCACCTGATTCAAGTATGAATTACCTTTGCCTTTTTAAGAATATCACTATGGTTCATAGGCATTACTGGTAAATGCAGATTCTCTCCTTTTCTAATATTTTGAGCTTATAAAATAAGTTCTTAATATTAGCCCTTAAGTGTATGACATTGCCCTTCGCTTGATTGAATTTTTATCTCATTACTATTATGCAAGTCTGAAAGGTCATCAGGTCTTCCAAACATCTTTTTCATTTGGGATGTTTTCCCAATGTCATGGCATCTGTAAATTCCATTAAAACAAACTATCTTTTTGCAACAAGGTAACTGAAGAAAAAAAAATAGCTCCCAGAACGGATTTGTTACTGGTAAGCTTTCTTCAGTACCTTAAACTTTTTTGTCCCTTTCCTTAATCTTTGTCTAACTTCTATACTAGTCCTAAACTTCTCCATGTTAACCAATTTGTTGTTCCAAAGCACCATGTGAAATGCTTAAAAGGACACCTCAGAGAAATTCCTTGCATTTTCAAGGCAAATTACCAAATCAGTTTATCATAATCTGTTTGGTAAGGTTCTGCCATGTTTTGTGACACTTTATGCCTTTAATTCTTTTGTGCCCCCAATTAAAGGTTAAAACCTTTAATTCCCTTCTGAATACTTGCATATTATTAAGAGCTGATGAGTAGGTCATTATTTGCCTGAAAAAAAATCCTCTCCACTCTACTTCATAATTTTCAGTCCATGCCCCAAAATGATGAATAAGTGAAACAGAATGTCAGGGAGTATGCATCTAGGTTAAGTTCCCAGTTTGTGGTTTAGTACTTCTCTCACAGCATTCAGCTGCAGTAAATCACAATAACCACTGGCAAAGGAAGTCACTGGAGAAAAACCAAGATTCTCTAAATTAAACTTTGAAGGAAAACATGTAATATTCACTTTCTTAAACATTATTTGTAGATTCAAATTGCTAAAATTTGATTATATTTTCTTTAGTGGGTTTTCTTAATTATTAGCATCTTCAGATTTTAAAGTTCAACATTACCATTCTTTTATTTGAATTCACAAAGAAAAAGCTAAAGGGCAGTACAGAATTAGGATCCAGATTAGTTTTCACTGCGATTCAGGTAAAATATACAGAAAAAAATAATGGGGAAATAAGTTGAATTTGTGAAATGCATTTCTCAGAATTTAATTTTTCCATAAAATATTCACTTTCTAAAGAAAAGAATGACTTGGGATTTTCCTTTTTAGAGCAAAGGTTGGATTTTATTGCAGTTTGGGAAATCTGGAGCATGCTATATTTATGCTACGTACTCTTGAATCTTGATATTGATTTAGATGGCACATTAAAAAAAAAACAAACAATGCAAAACAATTTTCTTATGTCATTGGAGGAATAGAATATGCATAGCCTCTTTCTACCTTGACAAGGAGAGAGATATGATGTCATAGTTTACAGGGGGAAACATATAATTTAAGTAACAGAGTGAATTACCAGAAATATTTTGACTTATTGAAGGGAAATATCAGAGACTAGTAGGCCAGAGAAAAAATATACAGCAAAGACACTAATATTTTTAGACTTAATATTTCCATTTTGCAATAATTCAGGCATAGACTTTGCCATTTTAAACACTGTGAGCCCTACTGCTGGAGTTTATGAATTCTTCAATTATTTAACTATCCAACATACATAATTTTATATGATCTATAAATGAGCAGTACTTGATAGTCCCAGAGCACTGAAGAATTTCAGAAACATTTAAGATTTGCCTCCTAACATTAAGATCCCTTCCTTATAAAAGACTGTCATTTCTTTGGCTCAAGAGCTTCCTTGATCATACTGCGAGATGGAAAAGCACAAATCACTTTACTGAAGTATTTTCTCCATGGCTGAGTTACAAGTCTTATGTTTACCAAGTGTAGAATGGTCTTGTGGCAAAACAGAGCGTGGGAGTGAGGAAGTTCATATTCTAATCCTGGCTGTGCCCCAGGCTTTTGTATGAATCCATGGGCAAGCAGTTTAACCTCTTTGATCCTCAATTTATTTTGCAGGAAACTGGGGGGGAAAATGATACAGTCTGTCTCACGAAGGTGTCAGGAGGGTACCTTCTGGCACTTTTAGATGGAATTGAGTGCTCCAGAAAAGCAAATCTTATTACCTTTTAGCCCATATCTGTCTATTAACCATCAGTGGAGATTGCATCAGAGGCCTTACCACTTGCCAGGGGAGGTGTATGAAAAACTCAGTTTGAAGATTTACCTAAATGTTCAACATTAACTGTTAAAGTCTTCATTCATTAATTCCAAATACAAAAAGATTCCTTTAGTGCCATAATTTATTTGCACTTTTAATTGTGATACCTGTGATCACTCAAAATAAATTTCAAATGGGAGGTTAATTATTGCTGCTAAACCTCTCCTCTCTAAAAATTGTCACTTGGAACATATTTTCTAGGCACAATCCACACTTCAAATCACTTTAGATTTATAAATGAATTCCAATAGTGGAAAGACAAGCTTGGCATCTGGACATTTGAAGCTGCCAGGTGTATTGTATATATGACCACTGCTTAACTATGGTAACTGCAGGAGAAAAAAATGAGAAAAATAGAGATAGCCATTAAGAACTGCCAAGAGTCAGCACTATGTTATTATTTTAATTGCAAGGGGATGCTGATTTGCTTTGTAATTCCAAAGTGAAGTTGCTGTTGAATGTCTGATATGGGTCTGAAATTATGCTTTCATGCCAGTTCTCAATAAAAATAGAGGTTGCTATTAAGACGGCTGTTTAAGCATACTAAACAGAAAAGGAGAAAAATAGAATGATGCCTTTTTGCCATAATTTTGGAAGACACAGATCCATCTCTATGTCAAGGAAGCCATAAGAATAATACAATACAGGAAATGGAGAAGAAATCTGTAAAATCACTGTTATAGTCTATGACTATAAGAGAAAAATGTCACAGATCTCTGTCCTAAAAGTAATGCATTAATGTATGGGCTCTTAAGTGTAATTATTTTTGAGGTATTTTTTCCAAGCATGCTGTAAAGCAATAAATCGTGCTGTATATGTATGCATTAGCCCAGCTTAAGACCTCTGCCTCTCAAAAAAAAAGATGAATTTCCTATTCCCAAGCAGTCCCTCATGTAAGTCTCTCAGCAAGAGAACATCCCACAAGGGTGCTACAGTAGCCCTTTGGTGACTACACTGAGTGAGTTTTTATCCAACGCTTCTTTTTTCAGATTTAGGTAGGGATATGAGTTCAGTGAACAATGGAAGTGTTGAACTAAAATAATACAGGTATATTTTTAACGCACACTTTGTTTGCAGATGAGGATTTGTACTACTAAGGTTAGGAAGGATGGTCTTATGACTGGAATTTAAAAGATAAATATTCAAGTTCTAGGTCTGTGACTTCACATCTTGTCCTTGAGCACATCATCTGATTTCTATGACTCAGATATTCATTTGTTTTCTTTGTTCTGTCTGACAAAGGATACTCATCCCTGTATGTCTGTACAGTGCTTATCATACAGGACTCCCAGTCTTTCAACAGGTTAATGAGGTGTAGGTTATAGTTTGAATTTATATCAGGTACTCTTCAATAACTGCCTGTACTTATGCCATGGATAGTTTTCTTCTTCAGTGAGGAATAAGCGGTCTCACTTTTACTGCAGAGTGAGAGCAAACACTCAGACTGCTGTTATAGAATAGCAAAAATGCTATAAATCTACATCCCACGTTACCACGTGAAAGCTTATGCATGCAGCTGTCTTTCAGTGCAGGGATTGTTTGAACTCAGCTACAACCAGCACATGTAGATAACACAAAACTGAAATTACCAAATCTTTAACAATAGACTTTTAAACATAAAATATAGAAGGTTAAGGATTTTGAGAAACACGACATCTTAAGGTTCTCATTGTATTTGCCTACGAAATCTGTAACTGGCTTTTCCTCTTACTTTGATTGTTCTCAGAAGACTTGCAGTGATTTTTCTTCATTATCATCTTCCTCATCATCCTCCAAACTTCTGAAATACAAATACACCATAAGGTGGAGATTGTAGGTAACCTCTCTTTGCTCATAAGTGAAAGTTTGTTTATTGATGGTAGATACAAGCAGTTAAATCCTTCAATCATTAACAACACTTAATAATTGAGGGTGAACTTTTAAGAAGTTGTAAGTATATTTAAGTATATTCAGAATTGCATGTTTATGTTTTTTGATATTTCTACTATAGCTTTTGTCACTCAGGAATCAATGTTTCTTCCTTGTAAATAGGTTTTTTCATGTAATTACTAGAAGTGGTGGAACACTTATTGGCATAGTTGTGCTTTCTGCCAGGAAATCATGGTGTGAAAAATTAAAATGATTCATAGAGCATATGGATTTTTGACTGGTTTAATATCAATATTTATAATTTCAGCAAAGTCAATTTTGTTGTGATGTGTAAAATGCATTATATTGAGTTATTAATTGCAATCGCTGTTTATTAAATTAATTTAATATTTTCAGTATGTACTATTTCATGCAAAAAGTAAGGACTTTCTAGACTGATTGGCAAACCCAGAGACCAAAATTCCAGAATTTTCTTGAAGAGAGAAGTTCCTGCTGTTTGTCTAACAATCTAAATTATCCACTGGATTATGAACTACATGACAATATTCCTGTAGGTTTGTATTGCATCTTGTTTTCCAGGCCCCAGATCTGATATGCATGGAGTTTGAACCAGGGATCCATAGTAATATTGCCTTGTTTTACATAATCTTTAATCCTTTAATTCTTTACAGCCTTTCAAATTTCCTCCCTTGCTCTCCTCAGTTCAAGAATTAGTGTTGCTCCTTAAGCTGAGTTAAAAGCTAATCTTCCTTCTCATCATAACAATATAGAATGCTGGAAAAAGATTAGCTATCCTTGTATCATGTCCATGCAGCAGGCAATATGCTTATTCACTTTTCATCACACTTCCTCTCCATTTAATCTAATTCACCCATGGGTTTTGGTTAGTTTGTTTTTTTGGGTTTGTTTTTTTTTTTTTTTTAAATTTTCAGATGTTTGAAATTCAAAATAAATTAACACTGGCTACTGTAACCAGGTGGATGCTCTTCTACTATGTCCATCTTGCCACTTTCCTGATGGGGCTTGACCTAGGTTACAATCTAGATGTAGTCTATTACCACCAGCTGTGGGCCATTAGCTGTTATCTCCTGCTATGACCCACCCCTGATAACAGAAAAGGGGCCAGCAAGAAACCACTGCATGGCTCATGGACTTATCTCATCCTATTGGGAGATGCTCCGCCCAGGAGGGAGGAGCCAAGCATTCCCACCTGGATATAACCTGGCCTTGGAAGTGCCTAAGGCAGCCCTGTCTGCTGGGTTCCCAGAGGGCAAGAGCTACCACTGGACCTTCAGGTGGAGACCAGACCTTCCGTAGGATCCCTGCTTCAACTGAGCTACTTCATCTGGACTGCTACCACCACCCTAACAGGGTGTCAGGTTGTATCTGACTTGGTCAGTGGTTTTTTCCTTGTATTATTTCACTTATTTTTAATTTTTTTTCCTATTAAATTTTGATCCTGATTTGTGATCTCCCACTGGTTTGTTTTCAAACCAATACAGGGCTATTTCTTTTTAATCTCCATATTCACTGCTATTATGCTTTGCCACTCTTTCCATTCCCTTGGTCTCTGAATCTTCAATAGTTTCATCAATATAATTTCATCAACTTGCATTTCTTTGCAACTTTAGCTAAGGGACTTCACTTTGACTGATGTGTTGGACAAAGTTCCCAAGATGGTCTTCTTTATTACACAGTGTCTATTTCCCCTTTAAAATGAAAGCAAAACTGACGAATGCACCCATGCTAATTGCTGCTTTAAAGTTCATACCATTTGTTTTTCTAATAGGTTCATTATTAAGATTTTTCCTCCTCAGTGTTCATTGCCCCTTAATGTTTCCTGTTATCCCAAATTAAAAGAGACAAGGGAAATTTGTTCCAAATGTGTTAGAAATCAGAAAACCATGAAAAGCTCTGAGTAGTTCAAAGTCAAGAAAAGAAATAATATTTTTATGTAATTTTTTAAATATTACAAACACATTACATACAGCAACATCTTCCATAGGTCATTCAGTTGAGTCTTTAGAAACAAGATGTAGTGGCTGGCTGAGGTCTGATTCACCATTACCTCACAGCAGTGGAGGCTGCTGAAGATAACCAGGGGTGTTATCAGCTCTGACTTTTATTGGTTCTGCATAGCAAACTAGGCAATAAAGAAAACTGTAAATGTAGGATTTATTCTTTTCAGGGGTATACCTCATGCTTGGAAGATTAATGAAGAATTCCTGGTTCACTGTTTACTAAAGATACCTCTATTCCATAGTATTTTAATTGTAAATCCCGTATTTGACATACTAACTAATGGCTCCTGCTGAATTAATAAAAGCGACATATTAACTTTAAATCCCAGATAAAGTAAAGATTGCTGTTTTAATATCCCATCCATATCCTTTATCTTTCTACAGGGGCTTTCAGGCCAGTAGTTTTAATAACATGCATGAATGAAGATGCTCTTTTTTAACACAAATGGTGGCAAAGAGTTTTTCCTTTATATTAGCAGGCAATCAATTCCAATAGCTTTTTAATGCTTTTTTAAAGAATCAATTTTAAAGCAGAAGCTCTTCAGGGGACCCTCTTAAACTTCTTCACAGCCAGTCTCCTAATTTTCTATTACAATACAATCTAAAGCAGCTACAAAAATAATGCTGATAATGTTTGCTGGGTAATGATTTCCAATTTCCCCATTCCATGTACCCTGTTATTAGGAGGATCATCTTCACTGTGTAAATTAATTTTCAATTCACTTCAGGGGAACATTACAATGATTTATTCAGCACTGATGCTGAAGAAAGTGTTAGGAGGTTTTTAGCAATCTGAAAAACAAAATCAATTTGTTTTGTTTATTACCATTCTAAAAAATGTTAAGACAAAGGGCTCACAGGAATATTTTAGAGGTTAACGTACACCTTACAGAAGTAGTCAGTGTGATCTTAGGTGTAGTTACCTGACCAGAAAGGTCAAGGTAAATGTTTGAGACTTCTTGGTTTCTCCTCACGCTTCAACATCATGGAAGGACTGAACATTTTCTAGGAGTTTTTGTTTACATAGAAAACAAAACAAATCAACCTTTCAGTCACTGAAACTGTCTCTGGTCAGTGAAGAAAATGCTTGCTGTAAGTTAGACAAGGAACAGATTGTTTCAAAGTCAACTGTGTTATTGGTAATGATACCCAGGATTTGGGAGAGTTCCAGGCTAGGAAGAAGGACTAGAAGAATTTTCACTTCCACAAATAAAGGATTTATTGTACAGCAAGCATCTGTTACTAGTGCTCAGGAGACTTATACCAAAATTCTCACTCACTGTATGTAGTGCTCATACCTGATAAAGTACTACCTGTATCTGAATATTTAGTTTTTTGGATTTAGCTGTTGCATTTTTAAAAGTGAGATTTGTGTCACTGGACATTCAATAACAACAAAAGAAAAATCTGATCCACGTGAGAGTCTCTTTGGAGAAAAGAGAGAGAAGTAGAGAATCTTTGGAGTTAATAACTCCGATTTGGCCAGTTATCCAATCTCAGGCATGAATACTTCCCTCAAGTCACAGTAAAGAAGATCTGGAGTGATTATTTCAGACCAAGCTTGAACAAGATTTTGATATATAAGATATCTGCATTTTATTTACTGATGTGTTTTCCTGTGTTACCTACGATAGTCCAACATTTTTCAATGGTTTAAAGATCAATGATAATATTTTTTTCATGTGAAAATCTTTGAGGGGGCAGCTGAAATGCCCCAAGTCCATCAGAATCAAAATGGAAGAAATTTTAAAAGGAAAGTAAGTTTGTTAAAAAATTCAAGCCCCATCCACATAAATTTGAAGCTCGTGAAATTGGTTGAAGGCTTTAGGGATGACCACAGGAGAAAAAAACCCAATCATTTCTGAATTGCTGAACTGAAAATTTCCGCTTTCTGTGGCTACAGTGGTAAGATGTATACCCCAAACATAATAAATAGCACAAAATCCATTGGTTGTAGTCCCAAAGGAATTTTTGGATGATAATTGTGATCTGTCACTATTGCTAGTGTTTCTACATACCATGCAATATAAAAGAAAAAAATTATTATTGAACTACAGATGCATAGCTGGAAGCTGAAGGAAGCTTGATTTCAATGAGAAACATTAAGACAAAAGTTGTGCAATTCCATTGCAGTAATGTCTTCCTAGGCTTTTTCTTCCATATTGATACTAGATTGGAAAATTGGAAAAGAATTGTCTTTTTTCTGTCATGGGGCTATAATCAGGCATTAAATATATCCCAGTTATCATGCTTCCAGCATGCTAGTAGCATAGTTGTCACATTGAGTTTTCAACAGCATGTTGGCAGGGAGCCGAACTGACAATATTTATTAAAAATAAAACAGTAAGGAAGAGCAAACGCTAGTGACAAAGCAGCAAGTGAAGGTACTCATAGGACATATATCTAGGTTGTCTGATTTGAAAGAAACTGAAGAATTTTCTGAGCATATGATTTTAAAAATAAACAAATTTGAAGAGAAAACACTGATATTTTTCACAGCGAGCCATAGTCTAATGCCTCATACCAGAGGAGCGAAACTTGTCCTTA
Source organism: Monarcha castaneiventris obscurior (assembly GCA_026261815.1). NCBI lineage: Eukaryota > Metazoa > Chordata > Aves > Passeriformes > Monarchidae > Monarcha > Monarcha castaneiventris. Next base: position 9,950,208 of record JAMPIT010000327.1, read on the forward strand.
AAATGTTTTGTCAGCTTCAGTGAATTACCCTGGTAGTCTAAGTTTGTAATTATAATATAATCAAAATGTTATGGTCCTATAGCTGACAATCTAGAATTATTTATGGATGTTTTAGAGGGTCTGTAGAGGATGTTAGGAAAGTACACATTAATAGAAAAAACATACTATAATATGTTGCCTGAAATATCATGAAAATTTTTGACAATGAGCCATTCATGGGCTTCTTCTTGAAAAGACTATATCTGATATACTTTGATAAGATTAAGTGTTTTCTGAGTCTGCATAAACTACTGTCACTAACAACATCTCACTGCAAAGAAGTCTGCCATTGCAAACAAGATGGTATTAAATGCTATTCCCTTTTTCTGTTTCAAACTTCTTCCCTAATGTTCTTGTTTTATTCCTCCAAGTCATTTCAACACATATTTCAATGTGAAATTTCTCAGTTCCTACTTTTCAATACTTGTGATTATTTTATTCACCTTGATATTTCTCCCTCAGGTTGAAAAGTACTGGTCATCCTAATCTCCTATAGTATGTAAGATATTCCAAATATTTGATCATCCCTATTGTTCTTTTGATATAATTTCTCCTAAAAACTTAATGCTAAGTAAAAGGGACCTCAGACAAAGAGAAATAAAACAACTTATTTTAGCTCTCATGAATCCGACATCAGTGCAAACCTCTGTTACACTTTAAATTGTGTTTTTCTTACTTAACAATTATTATCATTATTTGTGTTTTTGATGGACAGTTTTATAGTACATGTTCTCACCTGTAATGGTAGCATTGGAAAGAATGTTTCTTCTGTAGCTGTAAATTAAAGTAATACATCAGTTTCATTTCATTACTCTGCCTTTACTTGTGTCTGTAATATAAGAAAATTAGAAGGGAATCCATTTTACCTAAATCTGTATAGGCATCCAGTGACTCTCATCAGAGCTAGGTGTCTACTGATTCCTTTACAATCAGTGGAGAGAAATAAGGCCATCTCTGGAGACCTATTCATCCCATTTTAAGAGAGATGTTTGTGTTATGTGGTCTGAATTGGTCTCCAGAGGATGGGAATAATTACACTATGGAGGTCCCTCTCTTCTATTCCTCTAGGCTCTTTCAATCATGGATAGCAAGTAATAACTTTGATTAAAATGTGAACTTTCAGACAACTAATTAGATGAAATTACTCCTATTCTCAGTGTCTAGGTTTGTAGGGGAGAGACAATAAAACGAATACTGTGATTTGGTGTTGTCAGGGACAGCAAGATGCAGTTAAAGCAAAGGGATGCCAGGAAGGGTCCCCTTCTCCTCAGTTCCCACACCCTCCTCAGAGGATAAGGGCAGCCTTTCCTCTCTGTGCAGTGTGCTCTTCTTCTAGTGTGCAGGCAATCTTTCCAGGCTGCTTTAGACACATATTTTAGCAATATATTCATATCAGACTGCTCCCCACCTTCTTGCAGGGCACACATTGCAGTGGCAAAGGAGGTCCTCTTAAACTGGTAAAAAGGTTATTGAAACATGTCCTCCCTCTCCAGACTCCACCACTCCTTCCCCAAACTCTTGCAACTTCCTCTCTTTTCATGTCAGCAAAACAAAGAAATCATTTTTAGCTAGGCTCAACCACAAGTTGGCAAGGATAGCATTCTTAAATATCACGGTGCTATTATGATAAGCACAGCACATTCCAGGAAGAAGAACTACAGATTACGGCAAACTTCAGTAAGTATGGATAATACTAATAGTTAGAATTTTTTTTTTTTTTTTTTTTGCACCCAAAAAGCCATTAGCAAACTTGTCAAAAAAAAAAACCAGGAGCCTATCAGGATTTCAAATGAAAGAAATGAAAAATCCATTTATGAATACTTATCTTCCAGATCCTCTGTGCATCTTAAGCAGAAAATGATATATACTTACTTCAGAAATATAGTTACCATATTTGAACATCTGAGCTACATGGAAATACCAGAAATTAAATTTTCTTCCAGTTTTGAGACTGTGAAGGTGTAAAAAGAAAAATATATATTAAAAATCTATGTCATGATGTCTTCTTTTCAGAAAAAGAAATATGACCCCTTCACTACTACAGCAGAGTCCTGTATTGTCATAAGCAAAAAACATTCATTCCATGCTCAGTGCAAATAAGGAGATTTGTATAAAAGAGTCTAGTACAGCATTTATCAAAGAATATTCAGAAAGAAGAACTGCCACTGTGAGATTCCTTCTGAAGCTAACTGAAATCCTACTATGGATGAAATTCTTGAGTCTCTTAAATTTTTTTAGTTCTGCAATTATTGCCCCCCAAAAAGAGCAGGTTAAACAAAGAATTATTAACAGACAATTGCTCAGTAATGAAAACTGAGCTAATACTAGTAATGAATAATATTTTTATGGCTTTATAGCAGCTTGCGCATCAGTAGATACCGAAGCCTTTATCAGGCACAGACTACATCTTGGTATACAAGGCAATGCTAGATGAATCAGGACTGACCCCTTCTGTATAATTCCCCCCCCATACTCCTCTAAGATTTCTCTGGAGCTCAAGTGTCTGCAGGACCATAATCACAGATTTATATAGGTTTGGATGGACTCTAGGAAACCATCGATTTTGATCTCCTGCTCAGTACAGGGCAATCTTTGAAATTGCATGAGGCTGCTCAGGGCCTTGGCCAAGAATTTTAGGTATTTCCAAGGATGGAAATTCCCTGCCTCCTTGTGCAGTCTCTCCAGTTTTGGACCACTATCACTGTGAAGAACTTTTTAGTGGAAACTAGTAAATCCGATCTCAGCTAAGTTCCGATGACCCCAAAACCCAGCTGCGCTGTGTGATACTATGGTGTCTCCAGGCCAAGACCTTCAGGAAGCACCAGAACAACTGTGTCATCCCTTTTCTGCTTACATGGCACTGGGCCACCAGCCCTGGATCAAAATTCTGAAGGCCATTAAAAAGCAGTTGTTAAATGAAGCACAAATTCCAGACTAGCTCTGTGTCACCTTTACCCTCTTGGCAGAGCTTGGGTTATCTTTCAGAAGACAGTGGGGCAGATGGTAATTTCAAAGAGGATGATAGCAGGTTCCTGTTTCCACTTTTCTTAAGGCACCTAAAAATGTCCTTGAAAACCTCCACCTCTGCAAATTACTTGAGGGATCTTGTAGCAGAGAAACCCATCCAGTTGGGTAATATCAGGAATATTAATGATATAGGGTAAGGAATCCATCAGCATGAGGATGTATTAAGATGTTAGACAAATATGTTTCCAGGCCAATTCTAGAGCAACAAGGAGAAATGGGATAAACATAAAACTTCATGATGATTTAAGGATTCATCCTAGTTTTTTCTAAATATCATTCCATTTAAGAAATTATTTTCAATTAATAAAAAATAAATCTAGATATAAAGGCACTGCAGATCCTAAAATCAATGAATTACAATGAGACAAATAATATCTGTGTTGCTTTTTGGTCACTAACCAGTCTAATGGGGTCTGCCTTCAGAAGCCATGATCTGTGAGGCAAAAATGATATCTGTTAATCAAGGAAAGGATGTCAAGTTGTCCCCAAAGCAAGGTACATTTCAGTCAGAGGAAGAAGGGAAGAACATAGAAAAAAGGAAGCACAAAATTAAACACTGTATCTAAAAATATATTTTATGTCTGACTGGTAGGGCATTCCGCTGTTGAGTTGGATTTAGGCTTTCTTTTGTGTTTATTTTCTCACCCAGACCTGTTACCTATTTTGATAACACTTTTTTTTTTTTTTCACAGTAAAGTTATATAGACAACACGAATTGTATTTTATTTATAGCAAAACAAACCACAACAAAATAAAATCTATTTGAACAATGTTGTAACATTTTTAATTCTTTCACTGAAACTTTGACATAACTCAGTAAAATAAACCCCTATAAAGATTGTCTTGGTATAAAAGTTGTAACTGAACCTGCATGATTTCAAAAAAAATTTAAAAAAACCCCAAAATGTATATGAATTTTTTAATTACAAGTCTCAGCAAAATGCAATTACTTACTCTATCCTCATTATCATTTTGCTAAATTAATAGGATAATGTAGTCTGCAATTATGTTTCCTTTTTTTAATAAAAATAAGTAGGTTTTAGTTCTGGTTTGAAAAAAAAACAAAACTATTTGTAAGCACAACTCAGAATGGCACCATTTTCATTAACACTCTGATCAAATATAGTTATTTTTCTTTAAGGAAATCAATTTTGCACAGATATTTTGCAAAAGACCTGGCAATCTAATTGAAAAGGATAGATAGGCTGACTTTATTTTCCTATTCTTTCTGCATTCTGAGACCACAGCATGCTACACTGAAGATGGTGGCCATGAATTTCTGTTCAAGAAAATGTCAGAGGAGCAAGAGCAGTGACATGTGTCCTCTCTACACTGGTCTTTTTATTTGTAATGAAATGCATTTTACTCAAGGGCTTTCACCAGTCCAATATGTGGATTAATTTTTTTTCTTGTATCAGAATCTGTCCCAAATAAATGTGGACCTATATTTTTGCAGTGCTCAGTGAACTAAGAGATGTGCAACTGCTGTGCAAATAGATTAGATGTAATAATAGAAGCATATGTCCAGGGTCAACTGGCAGTTTTCTCCAGTTTGATGAGATCAAAATACTAAACATAATCATGTTTTTGTGCAAACTTTATGCAACAGAAGCATTTTGTCATTAAAATTACAGTTTGTTTTTGGCTCAAATTACTGCAATATCACAGCTGTGTTTTATGAGAACATGCATAAATTCTTTGCAACAATTTTGGGCTGGATTGATAAATGTCATATTTCCATTTCTCTTTAGAATGATGCCATTACAGTTGATTGTTGATTTTAAATTTTGATGTGCATGAGATTAAAAAAAAAAAAATACATCAAAAAAAAACCAAACAAGAGAAACAACTCAATATTAAAATGAAACACTATGAAGAACGGTTTTGGTTTATCATTCTCGGGTCTTACAGATTTTGTTTCCATGGACTTTATTCAGTTATGTTCTCTTTCCAAAAGTAATTTCAGATGCAGAGAAGATGGAAGCTATTCTCTAGCACAAAGACCATTCATTTAGTATACATGCATTGTAAATAAATTGTCTTGCTTTTCCTCTGTTTGTTACTATTGTCACTATCATTTTTAGAAAAAAAACAACCAACAAACCAAAACCAAATCCAAAATCCTACACAGAATTCTGTGTTCTTACACTGTTTTTATTGCGGACCTTGTGATAGTGTTTAGTGGCTAGAATACAGCACACTGACAATGGTAGTGGAGAATTACCTTGACCTTTACAATGTTCTTAATTTTGGTTGGCTACTCATTCCACTCATCAACATTTATAGCCACATTCATTTCTGGGGAAGGCAGAGCTAGGTACTAAAACGGAAAATGTCAAATGCTCCTGTACTCCAAGGACATGCTAGACATTCAAATTCTCATACTTTATTATCATAGCAAAAGACTGCAACAAGAGTAGGAAATAACCTTACATTAATCTACACACATGACAGACCGTAACAAAAAAGGAGAAACGGCACAAGCCAGCCTGTTATGACTCTAAGATGTTCACTTTGTGGTTGCCTTCAGATGCTGCTCATCCTTTGGCGGATGGGTCATAAACAGTGGAGTTACTGAACGTGACTGCTGGTGTATGTGCTCTGCTGGTTCTCCTGCAGTCAAACCTGGGAACCACAGCACAGTCCCCTACAGAGGCTGCATCTGCTGCCTCCTGGTTGCTCTGGCACTTCTGGGTCTGCTTTTGATGATACTGCATTTCAAATGCACTTTCCTGTTCACTTGTCTACTCAATTCTCAGTTCTTGTTTTCTTAACTTCAGTGCTATCTTTTATTCTTTTATTCTCCTCCTCACTTATATGCACTAAAATGTACTATTTGCACTAAAATTCTAGCAAAAAATAAAACGGCTTCAATGATGTTCTGAGTGTATCACAAATTAAAGGGCAAAAAAGTGATATAGGAATAATGAACAGCAGAAAACTTTATGCTAAAGTATTTAATTATGCATTTGACTTTAATACATTAATCAGCTAAACATTTAGGAAGAAACTAACATTGAGATAGTAACACAAATATTAATGTAGACAGCAAAGGCTCTTCCTGCTTTCAAGAAATCTTGTGTATATTACAAGCAAGTGAAACATCTTTGTGCACCTCCTTCCTCCTCCCCAAATGTAAAATATATGAACTGAACTGTTATGAAGCCAGTCGAGAAAGACAAAGGTACAAAAATGTATCTAATCCAGCCAAAAGGGAGTGTAGTTCATCAATACCAGTTTCATCTAGTTAATTATTTATTTTCTGTGGTCACCTTGTTTGTGCTATCACGAAAAAGAATTAAAGTGGAAATAAACCTCAGTAATTTATCTTGCTGCATCAGAGGATGCAAACTCTGTATCAAGGTACTCAGTCTCTGTCAGACCAGTACATTATTTCCCAGTCATCTTGATATTATTCCTAGGAGATAAAACTGGATGAATATACTGGTCCTGTTACGAATTCATAAGATTTTCCCGAGACAAAACCCCTCAAACAGCAGTGAAAAATTGTCAGTAAACGCCCATTTCAAATAATGCAATCTGTATTGTCACAGTAAGTTTTACTACATCCAGTTATAAGTTAAAATGTCTTTGCAGTGCATTATACTGAATTCTGTGGAAAATTCTGTGGGTTCATCAATATATGCTGTACAGAAATACAAACACCCTCTGTACATCTGTACAGAGAGTACACATGTAACTTCATGTAACCTTATGTGTGCAATGACAAAGTCCCAGAACCATTGAGGCTGGAAGGGACCTCTGGAGGCCGTCTAGTTCAACTTCCCTACTCAAGCAGGACTGTTTCCAGTCATGTTTGAATATTGCCAAGGATGGTGACTCCACAGCTTCTCTGGGCAACCTGTGTCAAGGCTTGGTCACCCTCTCCATAAAAAAGTGTAATCTGATGTTTAGAGGGAACTGTCTTAGTTTGTGCTCATTGGCCCTCATCTTGTCACTGGCATGACTGTAATGACCCTGGCTCCATCCTCATTGTGCCACTGCACTCTTCCTTTAAGTATTTACATATGTTGATAAGATCTTCTTGAGCCTTCTCTTCTCCAGGCTGACCAGTCCCAGATTCCTCAGCCTTTTGTCACAGGCAAGACGCTCCAGTGCCTTCAGCATCTTCATGGTCCTTTGCTGGAGTGTCTCCAGTATGTCCACGTCTCTCTTATAATTGGGAGCCCAAGACTAGATCCAGCATCCCATATATAACATTGCCATATGGCATTGCCAGTGCTGAGTGGAGGGGAAAGATCATGTCCTTTGACCTCCTGGAAATATTTTGCCTAAGGCAACCCAGGGTAACATTGGTCTTCTTTTCTGCAAGGGCACTTGCTGTCTCATATTCAATTTGATGGCCACCAGGATCCCGGGTCCTTTTCTGCTAAGATGCTTTCCAGCTGGGTGTCCTTCAGCATATAGTTGTGCATAGGGCTGTTCAACCCTCAGTGCAGAACTTTGCCCTCTTCTTGTTCAGCTTCCTAAGGTTCTTGACATTGTCTGACTTCTTTATTGTAGTAATTACACATACAAGTAACCAAAAAATTTGACATGTAAATCTTCTAAAAACTAATGATTAAGTTATTACCTATCAGAATAATATCTATGAAAGTGATGTCAAATGTAATGAACATTTAACTGTCTAAATGGTATTTAATAGGTGCCTGCAAGCTGATCACCTTAGTTTATATTCTTAGCAACTTAAAAGAACTAAGCAAAGTTAAATCAACTTGTTGTTTTCCTATAGAAAACCTAGAGAGCTATTTTATTTTAGCAGAGGATCTGATCTAAATAAAGCTTGGCAAGAAATATCTTAGGCAATATGTTTCCCTTAAGTAAATGTTCAGATTTTTTTTGAATAATTCTTTCCTTGTGCATCAGTTTCACCCATCTAGATAATCACAGATTCAATAGAATGTTTGTGTAAAAGCAAGAGTAATCACTGGGAAATCAAGGTTTATGTCCCATTCTGTTAGAAGAGTTTTTTCTTATGTGTTACAGCTAAGTCACTTGCATAAAAAAATAGTTTTGCTGCCATTAAACACTCAATAAAGCCTTTTACAAGAGAACAGCATTATTCAAATAGTCTTAACCCTGCCAAGTGTTTACATTAGATTTATGAAAGCTTTTCTTTCATTCTGAATATTGTGTTAATCTTAATTTCTTCTCTGAAACCATTGTGTGCACAGTCAAATAACTGCTGTGTTGCATCCCAGGAGGGGAAGGGAGTCTTGAAAAATCCCAAGGGGAAGGATGTTAGGATGTTCAAAATGTCAGTGTCTTGTTCTTGTCTGTGATTAGCTCAGTGGATATTCTAGTTTTGAAAGATTGTGGTATAGAAGATGGTAAGTTACTCAGTTCAGGTTTTCTCATTTAAACACAGGTCATATCTGCATTATATTACACCTCTATCTAGTTCTGTAACGTAATGAGAAAACCACTGGTAGAGAAAATCTTGAAGGGCCCAAATATGATTACACTTTTATAGCCATGTTTCTTCTGAGAATCAGCCATAAGCATTTCTTATTGAACAAAAGTGTTCTCTTCAGATGGCAGAGATGCAGATATTTGAGTAGTGAAATATATTTCACACTTACCCATAACTTTTCTAAATAGTAAAATAAGCAACTTCTAAAATTCCATCCTTGGATTAATATTGAAAGTAGAGAAGCAAGAATGAACATAGGTTTGAAATGAGCTTTTACATAGAAAGCAAAACAGACACCTGGCATACAGCATACAACAGGAAAACTATCAGATGACCACTTCAGGAAGAGCAAACAGTCTTGTGAAACTGTCAGAGAGTAAGGCTGAGTCCTATGAGAAATCATGTTTCTAACTACAGAAGACTGGTTGAAGTACCTACCCTGTCACACTTCCAGTATTCCCTCTTCCTTTCAGACTTCCCCATAGAGGAGATAATGTTTAATTTATTTCCTCTATAATTATCTGTAAGGAAAATTATTTGAAAAGTAGGTGAGTAGCTACAGTATTAATTTGGCAAACTATCCTTTGTTAGAAGTAGTCTTCTAATGATGAAAGAAACTCTGTCCCTCTAACAACTTTCAGTTCTGTTAAAGAATTTTTTTTTTGCTTGCATTCTGGGGAAAGACATTAATTCAGAGTCTTTTTGTAAGCTCAGTTTCTCCACTGCAAGTCTCCTCTGGGGCATTCAGGAGTAGAAAAAAAGCTTCAACAAGAGATCTATTCTTTCAGGATGTTTTCCATGAAAAACCTCGGAAAAGAGTGAAGAATTTCCACATCCATAGAAAGAGAAAATAGGTATTGAGAGAAAAATGATACATCAAGATCTCCAAAGGTAAACTAAAGTGTTCAGTAGATAGTTTGGGGAAAAACAAGGCCTGTGTTTGCTGTTTTGATTTGTTATTTAAAGGGGAAAATGTTCTAGTGAGTCCTAGATTGTCTGTGACAAAGGCAATCTGAGGATGATTTTCAGTTACAAACCTTAATTTCCCAAACCCTTATCTCCTCACATCTTTGAATGTATCTCCCTATATTTCTGTCTTTTTGAACCACAATCAAACACCCATTCTGTCTGCTTCTTTCCATCTCTTTCCACCTCCAGAAACCAGGACTTCAACCACTGAGCTTCACATTCACGTGTCAGAGCTTTCCTTGAGGCCCCTACTGCCAAGTCCCTAACCCAAATCTCACCTGCATGTTGAGAGGAGAGAGACCACATTGAGTCATGGATGCTGACATTACCACATGGCTTTGGTCCCCTGCACAGGTCAGTTTGTTACAAGTCAGAGAAATGACTCCTATCCCAGCCTATTTCCTGTGTGCTGCCAATCCTATCCTCTTGAGGTCCTGAACTTCTTTAGGACAGTTTCCACAGTCCGATGGGCAGTTTTCCTCCAGGGCAGGGATTAGTAGCTAACAATACAGGATGATCAGACATGAACAGTGAAGGGGAGGGAAAGAATCAAGGAACTAAAACTGGGGGACTGGAGAGAAGTGGGAGTAAGCTCCTTGCTTGAAACTGAGTTAATTCAGTCTCTTCTAGATCTTCCAGTAGTAGTTACTCCAAGAAAACCCAGATTTTGAAACAGCAGTAGATTTAGATGCAGATATTCATACTGGGCTGGAAGGGAAGTGACTAAAAATACAAAGTCAAAGCAACGTATTATTTCTAATTTACTGTAAAGATGACTTTTGGCCATTTTCACACTTCCTCTGTCCTGAGTCAAGCTCTTTTTTTTATTACTGAAATTTGTCAGTAAAGCTAAAAATTATGACTTAGCCATAAGTTACTCATCTGATCAGTCCTCTAAGAATAACAGGACCCAAGGTAGAATTGCCTTTATGAGGAGGCATGTTTCTTTTAATCAATTCAGTCTGAATCAGAGCAGTTGACAGATGTTTTATTCTCTTCCCTCTTTATTCTTTACTTAATGAGGAATTAAAGAAAATTTCAGTATATCTGTTTAATATTCTTTTTTATATCACCAAAATCTATTAAGTTTCAAAAATGTATTGTGTTTATTTATGTCACCCTGATGTTTACTTCTTGCTTTCTTTGACTTAGCCATGGCATTCAATTGTTATAAATTTTGAATTCTAAGTCACTGAATCAGCCTGATTTATTATTTCACCATCTGGATTTAATTCAATTGTTGATATTTTTCCCCTCTTTGTTGTAAAATCAATAAGTACAGGGACTTGCACTAGATCAGACTTTGGAATACTTTATATTTTCCTGAAGGAATCCAACTACAAAATAAATTTTGAATCTCAGGTTCTATTTACTGATATCTTTATTTTATATAAGAGCACCATAGCAATATCAAACATACTGTGTTCTTTCTTGTTTAAAAGGCTTCTTAAACTCCCTCTTGTACTGTAATACAGCTGTTATACAGCTGAACTACAGACTTAACTGTAGGGAGTGTTGTAGTCAATTTGGTGTGCAGTATTACACAATTGAATTCAATATTGTTTTTCCTCAAGCAAAACAATTTTCATCCTTTCATTCAGGGATGATCACACTTGTTTAACTAACAGCATTAGGTGTGGACAGGGACTAGCCCTCATTTTCTCCCTGAGTGAGCTCACTGAAACTTGTCTTGATGTACAGGAAGTCTGATCAAAATAGCCCTCCTTTGGTGCATCCCCTGGTGTTAACACTGATGTGTCTCACAGTTTTTGCTGAGGAGTAGGAATTAAGACAGGATGACTGCTGAAATTGTGGCTGGTAAGCCTCAGAACAAGACTTCCCACCAGCATGTGACCCATCACCTGTCAGGGCTAATGGTCACTTGTTTTCCTTGGCTTGTGTAAGCAGATGTCTCAAACAAAAACAGCCCAGGAAATGCCAATGAGCACACACGCTTTCCTCAGAGAAACTTGGCAAAGAATTAAGAGCTTGATACAGGAAAGTTTTAGCACATTCCTCAGAGAGTCCATAGCAAAACTAGAAGAAGCAGAAACAGGTTTCTTGGTTTCTGCTGTTACCTAGAGAACGTAAAAGTAAAGTACTTCCTGAAGAAGGAAGAGTATTTTCCCCTCCTTCAATCACTCTTCTCTAAAATGCTTGGGACTCAAGTGATGTCATGGGAATAGCAATGTTGTATTATGGTGGCCTTTTACAATAATGAAAAATTACTTTAAAAATCAGCTGTCATTTCACTTATCTGGAGCTAAACTAGGTTGCTACATTCAGTGAAAGGATCTAAGCCCCAGAGAGATTACCTTGGCCCATTGGTCATCTTCCTCTTCACTCCCTGCAATGGAGGAAAGAAAAAACTTAGGCCTATATTTGGCAGAGTATCCCTATCCACAGTTTAGTTCTTCAGAAACCTGAGACTCCCAACCAAAAAGTCTCTGGAGATCCCTGAGACCAAGTATAAGAATATTGTTCCTATAAAGAGTCTTCTTGTTTTAAAAAGAAACTAAAACCAACCAACCAACAACAACAACAACAAAACCACCCTAAAAACACAAAAAACCCCAAAAAACAACAAACAAACAACAATAACAACAACAAAAAAACCAAACAAAAAAACCCCCCCAAAAACATATTCACTTTAGGCATTGAAGGGAGTAACTGGAACAGTCTCTAGGGTTATCTTTATACCGAAAACTAACACCGTCAACAACAAGTCTTGACATTGAACAGGAAAGTTTCTGTCATAAAGATGGATATTAGAGATTCTGCTCCTAAAATAAAATCAATGGCACCCAAGGTGCAAATCTTCTAGGGACTGACAAAAAACTAGAAAGGTAGAAGCACTTGATAGACTAACTGAAGCTGGAAACAGCTTAAAGAAACTCTCAGATACAGTAAGACAGTGATGCTCCCCTCTCCTGTATAGGTCACATGGGTCCAGGGTCTACTTCTCAGAGCTCTGCAGAAAGTGACAAAGGAAAAAAACGTGTATAAACCACAGAGGAATCTGAAAAACCTCTAAAAGAGCCACAGCTCCATGAGATTTAAAGAAAAAAAGATACCTGATTTCTACCTGATCCAAAGGTAGAAATCACCTGCATTAAGCAATTAGACCAGATGGAAATAGAAATTTTATTTCTTATTAAAAAGCAATATGTGGATAGCAGCAGGCAAACCCCAATTTAACTCTAAAGGGAATCCCAACTAAAATAAGTAAGGAATTCTCAGAAAGTGAATATTTGAGATAAAAAAACCCCAAAAAACACTGGAGCAAAGGGGAAAGAATTAATTTTTGATATAAAATCATCTAGCATTTTCTTAAAGGAGTATTACCTGCCTCCATAGCTGTGAAAAAAAGGATGATCAATTAATGAGAGTCATTAGGATATGAAATGTTGTACTGTAAATGCAAGGACCAGTTATTTTTCAAGATTTTTCCTCCATCATATTAAAAAGCAGTTAATGAAGTACTCAGATAATTTAATAAAATCCACTGCTGGTGTTCTCATCCAGGTGATGTGATAAAACCTATAGCCTTGTGATAAAACTATTGCCTTGTGATAAAAAGATAACTCCAACACACAACTTTGTTTGTAGGTAAATATTCTTGAAAGACTGAAATTATGCTGTGAGCTAAAAGGTCCTAAAGAGATAAATGAACCCGGGATAGGATCTCTCTTGACTTGGTAATAGGTCATATTTCAGCAGCTTCACAGCCAGAAAACTAAATGGCATCTTTTGCAAGGAGGAAAAGGCACAGGAAGCAATGAGGACTAGCAACCAAGTGGACAGGAGAGAAGATGATTAAAGGGAAACATTAAAGGGAAACATTCTGGGATATTTAAAATTCTAAAACTTTTCCTTTAAAAAAAAATATTTATATCAAGCAGTGTCAGTGCATGAGTCTATAGTAGCAGTTTTATGTAAAGTAAAAAACTGGTATAAGGATTTATCACATCTGACAACATAGCAGATTCAGACTCAACAGGTAACTATGGGTAATGTTACTTAGTAATATAATAGGAAAGGATGTACCAGGATAGCTTCTCTTTTCCTTATTCATTAACCCACAATGTATTTCTCCTGCTAATCTGACTGAATACATAAGGGAGAAATTGACTCCTATTGCTGAGTGGTGTTTAAACAAATCATGAATAAAAAAATTTAGTTACTATCTTTAGTATAGTATAAAAAATTCATACCAGCTTATTTAATTCTAAAGATGATGATTCTATTAAAAAAAAAATGTTTACAAATGTAACTATTAAATTTGTTAATTTTAAAAAAATCTCCAAATCTTTGGAAAATTAAAGTTCCATAAAGGGTGATTGGTAGGAAAGGATGGTAAGTTTACTATCTGATGCCCATTTTTCTGTGAAGAAGGAGCAGGCTAAGATAATGAAATGAAAAGGGAATGCTCAGCTAGCACACAATCACTAAAAATGTGGTTGGTCTGAATGTGAGAATGCTATAATCGGATTAGTGCTAAGGGGGAAAAAAAGCAGTGAACACAAAACCTCTGTGTTTGATAAGGAGGCATTACAGCATCTGAACAAAAAAATACTGAGATTAATGACAGCCTATACTCCTGTATTCCAGTGTATCAGTTCTAGCAGTAAGAGCTCATTTTAAGAAAAACTATCAAAAATTCATTTTTAAACAAAAACATTTTCATAAGAAAATAAAAGGTATATGAAATGATGGTTGGCATAAGAAGAAACTTTGTGTGTTGCAAACTTAAAAAAAGTATATAAAAAAGAGGTCAATTATAGTGTTTCCTATATGGCTTATATCTGGAAAAAACCAACCCCACACTCTTGAAAGAAAATGGTGTTAAAATTTATATAGATGAGTGCAGAGGTAATAAAAAAGAACCATTATCTTGGGACAAATGCATAGATTTTGATTTGAAGACATAATTTTTGCTGATGAGATATATTAGACTATTAAAATAGGCTAATACACACTGCTGACAATTGAAGATAGCATAAAGTTTGGGATCAAAAATTCTACATCCTGGGAGTGAAAAACTAATCCTGTTTTAGAAGATTTCTCCTCATTTTCCTACCCTGTTACAAAAAAAAAAAAAGTTTTTTATGAACAACACATACAGTGTTTCTTGGCCATGAAAATGTTTATAGCCATAGAAGAGAAAATTAATGCTCTTCTAAATGATACACTACAACAAATACTGAATAGACTATAATAAAATCTAACTCTTTGATGAATAATTATGTGAGAGAGTCACATTTCCAAAGTGCTTGAAAGACAGTTTCTAGAAGATATTTATATGCTTAAATGTTTCAAGTATTATTTCAATGCATTTTGGGAGTTTTCTTTTGAAGAATTTTTTCCCTAGGATTTTTCTGGTCTGGAAATCCAAGCTGATGTAAAAATATGTATCTCCACCTTGTTAGCAAAACTGTACAATGCATCCCACACAAAACCCAGAGAACATGGGTAAACTATCTGTGCAAAACCATGAAATTTGTTAAATAATTCCATGTACTTTAAAGGGGAAAATAACTGCATGCCCAAAACATAGGAAGAAAAATTTATTTTAAAACTGCTTTGATTTCTGGAATTCTAATGCACAAAGTAAGTCACCACATGATGTTGGAATTTAAAAGTAACGGCAAAATTTAAAAGTAACGGTGTACTAATGGGAAGAAAAATTTTGACCAAACAAAATCTGTACATGAGATGTTTCCATGTCAGTTTCTAATTCTCATTCATAGCTAAAGGAGAAATTGCCTAAAGAACACAATTTACCATGGGCTAATACGTCATGAGGTGGAAGATCATGTGCACCAAGGGAGGCTGAAAAGGACCTTTGTGTAAATGGTTTGACATCTAATGTCTAGGCTGTGACTATATGTGTTATAAAATGGTTCCCAAAATTGCCCATTTGTTTAATAGTTTCCTAGAATCCTCTCAAATTCCAAAATCAATGAACAATTCACTGAAGTTGAAATCCAACAAAGACTAAATTGATTGCACCTCTCATGCATCTGTGTCTGTAATAAATACTAATGCCCAGCTATTTGCCAAAGGCTTGCTAATAGTCTCAACTCTCAGTTGCAGCAATTAATTGAGACTCAAATAATTTATTCCAGGAAATCCTGAGTGAGGGATAATAATAAAATAATACAAAGATAGAGATATTTTCAGGGAAAATTTGGGAACTTCAGTGGCCCATCTATACACCTTTTTAATAAACCATCTCGAGGACAATAATTCTAGCTGTACATGCAGCAGGAAGATACTGGCTGTCGAGAGCAGATCATATCAGGCTGCCTCAAAATGTATGTGGAAATGACTTCAATCCCTCCAGCATAAGCAGTAGCTTGGTACAATCTATTCTTCTGTTGTATAACAATATAGGCACATGATGAACTCTGAAAATAGTTAGGCAGCAGAAAATATGTAACCCAGAATATTACAAAAAACTTTAAATGTAATTATTGTACCAATATAATGTATGCTTATTTAAAGGTGATTAAAATAATGTATATCAAGGAACGTTCTCATGGAATGAAGACATTTGAGAAAAAGGAGTAATGAATTCTCATCATATTTTTCTGGTTCTGTTTAATGTAAAATTAATATTTATTTTTATGTTCTGCTTCAAAATAAGTTTGGATAGATGCAAATTAAGACAGGAGAGCAACCTCACTCAGGACATAATGGGTGAAATATAAAGATTTATAGAAGCATAATTATGACATTGTGCCAGCCAAGACAATTACTGCCAAAACCACTTAGGTAGAAAGTTTCTTAATCAGTCTTTTGAGATAATAAAAAGAGGGCAATTGCCTGCCCTCCTGAAAAGGGGGAGGAAAAGAACATCTGCTCTCCTTTAATAAATACATTAGATTCCTGCTATTCCTCTCCTTAAAGCAAATATTTTGTATATAGAATGATATGTCTCTATTGCGTTTGCTTGTGGAAAATTAATGGTAGCCGTTGTAGTTGTAGTTGTAGCAGTAATAGTATTACTACTACTCATACTAATACTAACAACAGTAATTATTAATAATTGAATCGGAGAATGGGTTGGGTTGGAAGGCACCTTAAATATCATTTAGTTCCAATCCCTGTGTCCATGGCAGGGACACTTCTCACTAGATCACACTGTCCAGCACTCCATCCAAACCAGCTTTGAATCCCGCTAGGGATGGGGCATACAGAATTCCTCTTGCTCCCGTGCTTTAGGACTGATGTCTTGAAATAAAAACAGTCAGTTCAAAACAGAATACGGATTGCACGTGAGAGATCAAAACTTGATTCTACTGTACTGTAACACTGTTAGAGCAGATTTTGTTGTGAGTATCATGCTTTAGTAAATACATCTTGGAGAAATGGTCGTTAGGTTCCTGATGTAGTTAGTGCCAATTGCCGTTTGCAATGCCAAGAAGTTTGTGTAAAAGAAAAAAAGAAAAATATAAATGAAAGAACCATCGTCCACCGCCACCCCCAGCCTGATTTCAGTGCCAGTCCTTTTCCCTTTATTTGGTTGGAATAACAGCCATTCCTATCTATCATTTATCTCCCCACAGTTGACAGATGCTGTAGATGCTTGCGAGGTCCGGGAAGAAGATGAATTTTCCAGCTGTGTCAAAGAGAACTTAATGCAAACCTCAAGCAGTGAAGCACTTAGTAGATGCAAAAACAAAGGTTGCAAACGGTTGATATTCATGGAGATATTTACTGTTTGAAGGCTAGGTGGCACAGCGAGCCAGACACGCTGCTCGCATGTGAAGACCCAGGGTCAGGTTGCACCGTTCTTGCCTGATGTGAAAATCAGAATGCTGACAAGAGAGCGCCTAGCACCCCAGAATTTACATACAGAAGGTGTAACTGGGCTCAGCTAATCAACTGTGCCTGTCATAACAACAGAAAAGAAACATATACATGCTGTTAGAATGTCTCAGCTGAGCAACATAAATCTCCAGCTGTAGGAGGTATTTTCATTAAAAAAACTAACTCACTCATCTGACATCGCATAAACATACCCTCAGAAACAAGTACAAAGAATTTGACTCAGACTCTGAGGAAGTTGCCTAAGCTCTGATACTCAGTGTAACAATTAAGAATATGGACAGACTAAAAAGGACTGAGAGTTTGGAATTAGAGAATCCAGGCACCTATGGAAGGACAGTTAAAGAGGGAGGGATAGGGAGGGACGAGAAATGCACAGCAGGGGTTAATTATGGAAAACAATGCTCTCCCTTCCACAGGCCTAAAAATTTCCTATTAAAATGTCTAAGAAAAATACAACAGCTTCCACAAGTACTGATATCTTAAACCAGGAAATTACTCGGTTTACCTAGATAATCTGAAGGTTGTCTATTCTAAAGCAACCTGTATCTAAGCAAGCAGAGGATTCACCAAGGACATGAAAAATACAAATAAGTTTGGGTAAATATACATTACACAACGTGGAAGAAAAACAGACCTGAAAACACCTTATGATTAAATGAACACCAGTGAATTCTAAAGAATTCAACTGCAAAATGTAGAAGGGCTTCTGGCAAGGTCAAATGGGGTTTAGAGGTCAAGATTTTGAGAACATATCCATAAAAGAGTGTGTTGCTTACTGTGGCAGTTTATTATTCAGATATCGAGTATGCTTGCAGCTAAACTACACCTAATCCACAAAGAGCTAATTTTCCAACAAAATCTATTTATAGGGAAGAAGACTGGGTGCCTGAGAATGCCTACTACTGATATCCAGGGTATTAGGTGAAAGATATTTTCCCACATATCAGTCTAGCTTCCTATTTTGAGACATAGTACCTAATTAAAACTACTTTTTAGATATTTTAGAGTTCTCCTCAATCACTTCCAAAATTTAGGCAGCCTGGCAAGGAAGGAATAAAATAGAAAAAGAGGAAAAAAAGGAAAGATAGAGCCATGGATTCTGTCTAGAGAAGCTATAGAGTGAGCATTTATTACTTCTTCCCCTTTGTAAAACTAATCCCAATTCAGCAGGCATTCTAGAGGGTACTAATACAAACAAAGGTATGTGCCAACTACTGAAAATCACAGAATCAGAGAATGGTTGGAGTTGGAAGGAACCTATGTAGATCATCTAGTTCAACCCTCTGCTAAAGCAAAATTGCCCGGATGGGGTTCTCAGCATCACATTCAGGTGTTTTTCAATATCTCCAGAGAAGAAGACCCCAGAGGTTTCTCTTGGAAGCCTATTCCAGTGCTCTGCCACTCTCAAAGCAAAGTTTTTCCTCATATTCAGATTGAACTTCCTGTGCTCCAGTTTGTGTCCATTGCCCCTAATGCTGTTGCTGGACACAGCAAAAAATAGTCAGATCCCACCTTCTTGACAAATACCTAAGGTATTTGTAAGCATTTATAAGATCCAGTAGTCTCTTTTCCAACCTATACGGGCCCATCTCCCATCTCCTCATAAGAAAGATGCTCCTTAATCATCTTTGTTACCCTCTGCTGGACCCACTCCCAGCACTCCATGTCTCTCTCATACTGAGGAGCACAGACTTGGACACAACACTCCAGATACAGCCTGACCAAGTCTGAGTAGAGGAGCCAGGATAACTTTTTTCAACTTGCTGGCAATGCCTTCTGTAAAGCACCCCAGGGTACCATTGGCCTTCTTTGCCACAAGGACACATTGCTGGCTCATGGTTCCACTTGCTTGTCCATGATGATTTTACATAATTTATACCAGGCCTCAACCCAATAAATGTTTGTATTTTCAATATAATGACTGGAAAAATATATTTGACCTCCCTTAATATTTACCATTCCTTGTGAATGATGCTAAACTGTTTAAAATGTTTTTTCTAAGTTGCATATTTACACAGGTGAGATTGTGTGAGTCAGTCATTTCTATTATTGCTCCATAATCACTAAATTCAACTCCCTCTCAACAATGTTGAGACAGATGCATTTCTTCATCTCCACTTGTTAGCCAGATATGGAGAACTAAACCAACCTGGAAGGAATTTTTACATTGGTTCACTATTACCCTTGAGCTCTGAAGTTCTCATGAACAGTGGTTTGCAGAATTGGGTCTTTGATTTTGATGCAGTTAATTTTGTCACATTTGTTCCAAAAGTTGATGAAACCACAAACAAATAATGGGTTTTTTTTGTTTCATGTCAACATGTGATGCTTTTAATGAAGGGAACACACCCAGCCTTGTTTTTGTGTATTCACCAAGTAACTTCAAGAAAATCCTCATTCAGAAAGTTGAACTTTTAACTCACAGAGCACATTAATCTCCTTAATGCTGTTGCAGTCTATTGACTTCTACTCTAGGTACAAATCTGGCTGCTTTGTAATTAAATTTAATCTGGAAAGCTGGTAAGCAAAAAAATGCCAACAGTATCCAGTTTAAAATAGATGCAAATAATCACAGTCAAAAATATGTTTTGTACAACAGCTTAGGAAACAACAAATTCCTTGGAGCCTGTCTGTGATTGCTTGCTGCTAATCATCATCAGTTTATGCTTGTTCTCCTCCCCTTTGAAAATAATGAAGTGCAGCAAATTATTTTCATATTGTAAAGCTGTGTCAGGATCATACCTTTTTCCCCTGAGCTAAGACAATGTTTGTTTTTCTCTGACTCTTGAATAAAGTGCTCCAAGATCATTATTTGTACAGAAAGCTTTATATAAATCCAAGTTTTTTACTATGTGATTTTTTTGGTCCATTTTTGTTATCATTATCAAAGCAGAAGTGCTATGGATTAGCACACCATCACAAAGCAAATTAATATGTCCTCTAGTCTTTGAAAATCCAGGGCTTTTGCATTCCTTTTTGCCACCAAATTGATAAAATGTAACCACTTGTAAAGAAAATAATTAGTTTGTGGGGCTTTGCTGATGGTCTTGCAATGGAATAGAAATCAGAGGCCACACTCATATATTTGTGCAGCATGGTCTTTTTATTTGCAAGGTAGAAATAGCCCTGTGCTTCCCAGCACACAGTCAGACTCGATCACTCCAAGAATCCGCCTTCATGAAAACTTGCTTTCCAACATTTTTATCTATGCCAAACCACTTCAGGCATATCCAACTCTTCTTGGTTTTGGAAATCTCTGCCTGTAGGATTTTCTTTCCCTCTTTGTCTCATCTCAACACACAAGTCCTATTTCCTGGTGCTTGAAGTCAAGCACAAGAGAAAGCCCAGTCAAATGCATGGACCAGATTCTGCTCCAGCTTGCAATAATTCTAATGAATTTAGCAGCCAGCTGTATGGAGAGATATAACTGCTCTTTTTACGTTGATCTTGCAAAAAGATGTGTCCTGTGGGGAGTGTTAAAGTGGGAACAACAAGAGACAGAGAGATTATGCTCCTTGTTTTCAGCTAGTAGTGCAGCAGGAAATAAAATGCTGAGGAAACTCACTTACTTCCAGAGCAAATATTAAAGATGGTAAAGGCTCTTCAACCTGTGTTCCACTTGGTTTTGCTGTGACTTCAACAATTTTCGTTCAGCATTGCATATAGCAAGAAACAAAGCATTCCTGCCTTTTAATAGCCTACTATGTAGCATAAACCTGTGCTCGTAAATAGTTACAAAATTCACATGAAAGCCTGTATACATGTAAATGAGCCCTGAAATGCAATGAAAGCATTAGTGAAAAAAAGAAAAACAAACCCAAGTTTAAAAAGAAAGAAGTTGCAAAGTTGTCTGTAAGGTTTCAGTTGTGTTGAAGCCACACACATAGATTTAATGTGTGTGACTGTAAAAATGTGCTCACAGAGAAACTATTACATTATAAATACAGCTTTGTTCATCCAAGGTGCGTTAAAAAAGATAATCTAACTAAATCACAGCTGCACTGAAGAAGTCTTGTCACTGATTTAAACAGCACGGAGATTATGACAATTTTCAGTGATTTTGAACTGCAATTGACCGCAGAAAAGAAATGATCTCTGTTCTCGCCATGTCTTTCAGAAACAAAAATGTTATGTTCTGTAAAGATTGTGTAAGTTTTACTATCAGAATGCTGTATGTCAGAACATAAAAATCTAATTCAGAAAGTTATTTTATTCATTCATTTGTTCATTTGGTTGTTGTCATACCCTTATTTCTAGTTTTATATTATCCTTTTCTCATATTTAATTATATAATCCTTTAATTTTATGTAAAAAAAAAAATCAATCTCACGTTCAACTTCAGCATATGCTTTTCCCCAAAAGGTGTTATTGTGATTTAAAAAGAAAAATCATACTATTATTTAGTTAACCATTAAGATTAAATAAAACTACAAATCTGAAAAATTTTTTAAATGCACAAAATTGGTGATATCATTTTGGCAAAAGGCATGATGATAGAATATAAAATATTCTCATCTTATCATCTGGATGGGAGTTTTAGCTGGAAGGCACTGGTGTTGCAAAAACTAAATATGGGTTTCAAGGTGAACTCAACACCTCACTAAACACTTGGGTAACATCTTGTCTAGAAACCAGTCTCAAAATCCAAAACCTTTTACAAATGTGACCAGTTAGGCGTGGTTGCCTTTGTCAGATCTTTTTTTCTCTTTTGGCAACAGTAATGCTTCCTACAAAAAATCAGGCCTAGAAACACAAGGATGTTTCTGTGCCCAGGAGAATGTGGATGCTGGAGAAGAGTCAGGCTTCTGATTCCATCAGAATTTGATTTTAAAGCTAACTTTTCTTACATCTGGGATCTGCAGGCACAGTGCCTATCAGAAGAAAAAAGCAAAAGAAACAGTAAGAACATGAGCTATTTTATAGTGTTTCCATTGAAAGAATATGGAATGGGGATTTTCTATGGATTCATCCAGAAGTCAGGTTCCCTATGGTGCAAAAGGAAAGAGAATATTATCTACTTCCAATGCAAGGAAGTGGGGGATAAAGCTTCTTTTGCTTTTGCTTTTTTGGTTGGTTGGTTTGGGTGGGATTTTTGTTTGCTTGGTTTGGTTTGTTTGTTGAGGTTTTTTGAGGGGTGGTGGGATTGCATTGAGTTACAGAATCAAAGTAGATTCCATGACATCCACATATACTTGCAACACCAAGCATTTTCATGCAAATGCAGATCTTAAGAAAACCCCTTCAGAGGCATTTCAGCACTACACATCAATTAGAATTTCTGTAAGACCCACAATTTCTTGTGAACTTTTCATGTGCTTAAGGAATCCTATTTTTTTTTTCACTCTGTCTGCGATAGATGCCTTATACTTCTGCCACTATCTTTCTAGCTCTAGCTCACATATTTACAGAACAGCATATTCCCCTTGGAGGTGGCCCAGGAGATACAGTCCCACTCCCTGATTCTTCCCTGGCAAGTAAACCAACCACCCAGAGAAAGATCACCAGATGCCAAACACACATGCATTACTGTACTGTACACCCACTCATGTAATGATGACTGGTGTAGGGAATCTAAAATGCCAGAACTGGGGAAAACTGAATCTAATGTACTAATACAAGCAGCAAAAAAACGCAGCTTGTCCAGAATCTATTCCTTTTTCCACCATATTGATATTTGACAACACCTGGAAAATCAATTTCTACTTGTAAGGAAATTAAAATCATAGGAAAAATATAATTTAAAAAAAGTCAAAGCAGTCTGTCTGCAACAGATTTCACATTGTGTTAGTAAAATTCAGGAATACATACATAAAGAAAAGAAGGAATTCAGAGAAATGATGAGTGGTGTCTCAGAAAAATCTTCTTAAGGTTTAATCAAAGTGCTGTAGTAAGATTCCCTCAGAGACAACACGCTTTTAAAACATCTGTGGAAACAATCTCTTGCGTGACTCATTTTGTGAAAAGAAATAATGACTTTCAGCATTTTTTTAGGCAGGTATAATGATTGTGAAAATGTTTCCAACAATTCTATGCAGCATCAGTAATGACTAGGTGACCTTTAAAGCTCCCTTCCAACCCAAAGTATTCTATGATTCTATGAAAAACCATAGTGACAGACATTGCTATCTCATAATTTCTGCTGGGTTTTGCCTTTCTTTACATCATGGACCCAAAAACAGTAGGAAAAACGTGCACACAGCATACATTTGCAATAGTAGCCACTTCCTGACTCAGCACTGTTGCAGAACATAAAACTTTAAAGAGACTTGGTTGTAACACTGTCGTTTGTGCAGACACAGCACAAGGTCATGAGTCAAGCAAAATGGCTGTCAGGGTTATTCCCACCAAGATAATTAATTATTCAAGCTGTGATGGCTGCGGAAGAGCTGTGCTTTGTTTTGTGCATCGCCAGGCTTTTTGTGGCAAGGAGTAAGGAAACTTCCTTCATCTTTATAGCGTGCACAAAAGGGTCAGGCACAGTTCTAGGTCCCAATTGTAAGAAAGAGGGAAAAGATGTCATAGAAAACATTTTATGACTCCATGGTGGTACTGCCTAGTAAGGCATTCAGTTATGTATCTAACCTAAATTGTAGACTAAAATCAGACCAAGGTAACAGGTAAATGAGCAATAATAGAGGAAGTAATAGTTTAGTCAGTTCCCATTAGTGAGAAATATATTCATTTTATTTAGTGTTCATTTAGAACTGACAAACACAACAATAAAAGCTTTTGTGAAAAATTAATCTTGTACTCTTATTGGCATTTCATAAGTACTTTATATGAAAGAGAAAATCTGACCTTTTTCCAGTGTCATTTTTTATTAACAATTTCAAAATTAATTTTTTTAATGAGAAATCTTTTTTTTTTTCATAAAAATGTTATTGGAAATAATGATCATTATGTCAAGTAGAAGTACAGTGCAGGATTTCTATTTTCAGAATTGGAACTTAAAACGGATTGTTAAAATGCAAAAGTGAGATATGAGCGTCTGCACTGTGTGTCAGTAGGCACAGATCATTAGTTGCTTTTTTGGACTCTTACATCAGCTGCCAGTAGCATGGCCCAGCTACTGGAGTGTGGGCTGAACACAGCCTCTAGGCCAGAAGTGGCTCTACCTCTGCCTCTGTGTCCTAAACTTGTGTGCTGCCACCCTTGGAAGTGGTTCAGAATGTACAGCCAACAGGAGCTTCTCTGCTGGTGTGTCAAGTGACAGGATTTCCACAGCTGGGATCTGATCCTCTCAATTCGACCATGCTGACTGAAACACAGCATCTGCTCACTCCTTATGAATTTTTAACACACTAACTCTACATTAACATTTAATTAGAGCTTGATTATATTTACTAGACTTTAGGGTAAAGCTTTCAAGCAATGAAAAGTTAATGTTTAATAACAGGCACATGAAAAATAAACCTGCTTTTTTAATACAATTTTGTCTTTTTGCCTCATTGCCTTTTTCCAGAGGTATAATTTTTCACCAAAGAGAGAGGAGGAGTCTTTGGCTTGCACCTTACAAGGTTACATACATCAATCCCAAATTATCACAGAAAAATGCAGTGTGGAGGAATGCACTTAAAGAAGATTGAGTCCTTCTAGAAATGACTTGTAAGAGTCATGTGTCTCAGCAGCAAAACAAGTATTCACATCTCATCTGATCTCAGATCTTCATGTAGGAACTTTGGTGTCTCCCCACTAGCCTTCTTGTTCTGTTGGGATTTTTTATCTCTTGGGATCTCTTTTTAATTTATTCAAAACACTGAGTGAAAGGTTATGATTTCTTCCCTGAGTCTACTGGCTATGATCCTTGTATTAAAACCAAGGATGCTGTTAGCGTTCTCTGCTGCCAGGGGCAAGAAGCTTTACACACCTGAGGCAGCTGCCTCATGGCTTGTTGGGATCAAGGGCCATTGACACAGCTCCTTGCTAGACACACTGCAGAAAGGACTTAAACAAGTGGGCAACCTCCTCATTTTCTTGAAAATTCTATTATTTTCAATGTACTGAAAATTGCTGATAACATCGCCTGCATTCTTTCATTTCTCAAAACTCACAGTTATTTTGTTTCTGGTCAGAGATGTATTCTGACAGAATATGAACTTGCTGTGGTTGGATGCTGGCACGCAGCCACAAGACTTAGCAGGTACTTCACTGTCTATCACACCAGGAGGAGCATCAGGGGATGTGCTGATACTGCTGCTCCCAGGTCGGGAGCTCTGAGTTCTGTGCTCATTAAAAGGAGATGTGACAGGCAGTTTCCCAAAGTGGTAGTACTGCTTGGCAGGTACAGAGGCTAAACATGATTTACCCTCTCCTTTTAGCTACTGGAGGGAGGCAGAGATGAACAATAACTCAAGTAGCACAATGTTTTCTGTTGGAAGCTACTCTGGAGTAGCAGGGCAAATGTGCTGTTTGATGCTTTGGATGTGGCCAAGGGAGGGTTCTGTACAATTCATCTGCAGGTCAGTACAGCTCTGCTGCCCTGTAGCTTCATTAAGGATTCAAACTGCACTATATGTTACAGTTTTTATCTATGTGACCAATTTCTGTTCCTGATTATCCTCCACAAGCAGTCCCAATAAAGACTGTGAGATTGTTTGTGTGGGAGTCCAAGAACTGCTTCTCACTTCCCCAGCTGCAGAACAAGCCTGCCTCTTTGACTCCTGCTGTGGTTTATTTCCCCCCTCCCATTGTGTCTGACATTGAGGTGCTTCTCAGCCCCGCCTGTTCATCCTTGACATTCAATTGAAAACAGGCAACAAAGTTGATCAGCCAAGATTGGATGCAGAAGTCTGTACTCCCAGCAGAAAGAGAAGTTGGTGCATAAGTCATAAGAACAAGGAGCAGTGTAAAAGTGCTGACAGTACGAAAATGGCAATAATGTGGACAATGTAACCAGGTAGATGGGGCAAGAGAGGTCACTTCCTATTGACTGTGATGTTTGGTTAGCACTCAGACTGATCAGTAAATCTGAATGTCATACAAGTAGAGTGATGGCACCCATTAAGCTTCACATTATTGTGAGGTAATGAACC
The DNA here is from genome assembly GCA_026261815.1 of Monarcha castaneiventris obscurior. NCBI lineage: Eukaryota > Metazoa > Chordata > Aves > Passeriformes > Monarchidae > Monarcha > Monarcha castaneiventris. The sequence continues at coordinate 9,976,545 of JAMPIT010000327.1, forward strand.
ACTCTTGGATTTTGTCATCTCCTATGAAAACACTCAGGTTACTGCAGATTAAGTGTGAGTGCAGGGGTGTGCAAGATCTCATTCTGTTTTGCACAGTCTGGAGAGACTGAGTGTAACAACACAAGAAGAGTGTCACTAATTTATATAAATATGAGGCATCCCACTCTATTTTTCTGATAAATATCTGTTTTATTATCAGAACTCTGGATCGGGAAAAATGGTGTTTCTGCTACTGCAACAAATTTCTCTTTCATATCACAGTAATGCTAAATTTTCAATAAGGCATTTTTCATGCTTCTATCAGGTTTTGTGAAACTTGTATATTCAGAAGTACTGCAAACCTAGAATATTTAATCTTTTTTCCCCAAATACAAAGAAACCCACTTTTATAAAAGATCAAAATTATAATTTTTTATTATGAGAATGTGTAGAAATGACAGCCAGTAATCAGGACTCCACAAGAAATATCTGTAGATAGACACTGTAAGTTAGAGGTACTCTCTAGGTTTACATACACAGATGAATGCTATTAACAGCTGGATTAAGAAGTAGTGCAGCCTAGTTTATACAGTAAGCAAGCTGTGAACCCCTGTCTGTTATTCAGTCTCCTTTCTGAATTACCCTCCCTCTCTCATGATCTCTTTCTCTCACTTCTTAAACCTGAAAAAAAAATTACCCCAAATCATTCAACTGCTGTATTTTGCAGTTAATCCCTGTAAATACTAAGACATTAAATGCATACTACTGTAAAAATTGGGGTGATATGATTAATATTTTTAGCGATCCTGTTAAGTTATGGGACATATGGAAACCCAGTGAATCTCTGTTCATAAGGTTAATAAAAAATGCCCTGTCTTCACTTTTACCAGCCTGATGTCTGAAAACTTAGTAAACTTTGTATCTTCTGCATCTCTGTATGATAAAGAGGTGAGTTGCTGAACAGATGGTGAATAAATGACTCTCACTTTTGCTGCTTTCACACTTCCCAGAAGCAAAGCTGACAAATTGTATTTGGAGCCTGGAATGTGATTTCTTTATTTAAACTATATGCTTAGCACTAACAAGGGAGCACTCAGGAACATTAATTCAAACATTCAGAGTGTCTCACTCTGGGAACAGTGTTCAGCCTTTTTGAGAATCTATTATTTCCAGAAAATAATCTTCATTGTATCTGTGTGCTAAAAACACAGTCACATTCTCTTCATTCTGTGTCAAAAATTACTAAAGTCATTGTTTGTATCTATACATACGTGCATAAATAAACATATCAATGTATTCTGTATGTAGCAGAGAACTCTTGAAATAATTGGAATTTCTATGCTTGAAAATGTAGTCACAAAAACTGCAATACATTAATCCAAACAAATAACCTAATCCTTCAGGAAAATGCATTCCAACTTCTTCCTTTATCTTTATCATAATGTTCTATTTCATACTGTGCATATTTTTACTGCCTCCATCCAAAATGAATTCAGTATTCTAATGCTTCAAACCATTAGCTTAATAATGTTATGTTGTGCCTCACTTCTGTTTGCAGTGCTGTTGTTTTTACACTGTTTCATTCCTCTTTGCTCCCCGATCACATTCCTCAAAGCACATTGCCCTGTCACCAAATCCTACTGCATCCATCGCCCCTCTGTTTTCCATTTCCTATCTGCTACAGATAACATTTTCCTCACCTTTGTTACATTTGTTACCAGCTGAGCTAATTGTTTAGATTTCAAAAGTGTTTGGCATCATGTAAGGCAGACGACTGAATTAGGAACAGAATTTCTGCTGCACTTCTCTTCTGCTGCACCTCTCAGCATTGAATTATTCCTGCTGGAAAGGTCTTGGGCCACATGGAAAAGAAACAAAACAAAACTTGTGCTGTGGATATTTACAGGGCTTGCCAGTTCTCTCAGAAGGTAGGTATTGTATGGTGCTGCAATTCTGGTTGTAATCTATTCTCCTCCATTCTTCTCTAACACAGATGCTCCTGGATACAACTTCAGAAGCCCATGTATAGTTACTCTCTGCTAGAACATCTTGCTGCCATCAAGGCTCGGGTTATTAACAGAGTTTCAAAAGTAGAATGACACAACGAATTAATAATTAATCAAAACAATCTCTGTGACCATGGTTTATTTTTTTTTTCAGAGAGGGAAAAATATATTACTTTACAAATGACAGTTCCTTGTTCACTTTTTTTACAAAACCATCACATAAAGTGATTGAAGTTCAGACTTCTCAAACCAGATTATATTCAGGTTTCTTTGTGATAGCCATAATTCAAAGTAAACTGGTTTTGATATATTCTCTTTTGCTTTATTTTTTCTGTTTGGTTTACTTAATTGTTTAAAATTCCCCTAAGTGCAGTATTTTGAAAGCTATTCACTAAAAGCATATGTTGAAAATGATACTTGCTTTACTTGACCATGTGGGAATTTAGCCTGATTTTTTTCTATCTGGTAATGGTCAAAACCATCAAGGGATTCTTTAAAGGTCAAAACAAGGCATAAGTAAAGCAACTTCCCGCAACTGTCCATTGCAGGAAGTAAATAAAGCATTTGCAGCTGCTGCATGCATATACCTGGGAAATATAGTAATACCAGGGGTAGGGGACGAGTTGCAAAACTCCCTCCTGAGCAAGAAAAAGTCAAAAATCATCATCACTGCCTTGGCTACAGGGATGATCAGCTACAGTCTATTAAATCTTCTGCTAGTCTGGACAAAGATGGACCTTCAAAGACAAAGGAGCAGAAAAAGAGTGTCCTCCACAGTCCAGCTGTTCCCAGAGAAATACTACTCTTTATGCCGTTCCACTCACCTTCCTTAAGGTCACTATGATAGTTTTTTCCTCTCTCTTTTAAAGGCTGGCAGAATGATGCTGCCAAGTACTGCCAAATACCCAACTGTTGCTTTATAACCAATTTATTTTTATTCTTATCAGTGTCACACAATTAAACAACCATTTCTTGTTTTCTTCTTCTCCCCCGCATTCCCCTATCTTCTAACCCCTTCCCACCCCCCCCCCCCCAACCCCAGTTCAATTATTGAGGCATTGGATTATAATTTTGGATGACATAAGTCAACGTAAATATTCTGCTTTTAACTATTATCTAATAAACTCTCTTATGCCACTTCTTATGAATTAGATCTAGCTGGCATGTACAGTTATAGGACAGATACTGTATAGGACAGTTCATTGCAGTGACTGGCAATTATATGCAGTCTGCAGCTCAAAGAATGGTACTTGTTAAGAGCATGTTAAGAGCTGATGTGAAAAATCTCTTGAATGGCAAACTTGGAAAATAGATGAAATCTCTGAATCAACATGGTAAATTTACTTTATTAAACAGGTTTCCTACTGCTGTGTGCAAGTGCTACCCAAAACTCTGCATTTTTAATGTACAAAAGGAGGAGGGCTGAATATTCTATTTATAAAATGTCCATAAGTGAAGAGAAACGGGCTATTAAAGAAAGATTTCTGTGCTTTTTTGTGCTTTGATGTTTCACATACGCTGCACTCCATGATTGATGGTGATATTCTGAATCTTGAAAAAGAGTTTGTGCTCTAATAAACCCTACAAAGAGTTATCATAGAAGAGAAAAATACATTGCTATTAGTTTTCACTAGCATGTAGCTGTTAAGCATTATTGATTCTGGAAGTTGGGAATGCTGTAGTTTATTAATGGAATCAATTTTTTGTTTGCTTGGTTGCTTTTTGTGTTTGTTTCAGGGGTTTCTTTTGGATTTGGCTTTATTTTCAGGTTTTTGGCTTCCTTTCTTGTACTGGCATTTTACATGGGACCTTTTTCAACTAATTATGAGATGTCATCTCTTTTGGGCACAGTGGCATCTGGAAGAAGTCCAGCATGCTGCTTCTCACCCCTCTTGCCTTCCCTCCTTCTCCTCAGCTGGCTTCTCATATACATTTCCAGGATAACAGGTTAAAGCCCTTCAAGTCATATCACCCCAAGGCACTACCCAGAATGCTTTAGGAAAGATAAAAACTCTTCTTCTCTTACACTGCTTCCATTAACCATCCTGGACAATGACATTTCCCTGGATGTTTCATTTCAATTGCATTTGTGTGGGCAGCCCTAATGATGCCACAGATTGGATATGTAATGGGTTCTTCTAAACCAGAGTATAAAGGTGTTTTTTCTTCACTGCTTTTTCTGAATCAGAGTTAGGTTATTTTCGGTTAGAAATTTTAAAGAAAAAAACGAAGTATTTCCTAAAATTTAAATTTGAAGAGAGGGACAATAAAACCTGCAGATATTTAAAGGCAGGGACATTATAGCGATGATTATAGCAAAGTTTATCAATATGTGACCTGTGGAGATAAGGAGATTCTGTTGCTTAATATACATAGTTCAAAAATGTAAGCAGAACTTCACTCAGTATGTGTAGGGCAGTTTTCTCCCTTGGCACAGGTTTCCTGCATTAAATGCACAGGTTTACATATATGTCTTGGATAACTTATATGAAAATAATACTGCATAGAAGATCTCTCTTCCATTAGAAATAAGTAAGAACATAATAAAATCTGATGAGTTTAGTAGAAGGTAAATTAAATTTGACCTTCAAGTTCAACACGGTGTAAAAGTCTGTGATTTTGTATGCAAGGCAGATTTATTTCACAGCCTGAATAGCCAAGGAAAATGATCACACTGGTGTAGCTTGGCTAACTCAGCAAGCATCCAAGAAGTAAAAGGGGAAAGAAGACTGTAAGTTGTTGCAAAGTATGCTGTTATAGGAATAAAATTAAATAAAGAAAAATAAAATCCAAGATACAGTATAAAATAATCTGGTATGTCTAAGACTATAATGGAAACAGTAACAGATCAGATGAATAATTTAGGGTTGGACTGGACATCACACTTAAAAACACAGTATATCATAGAGAAGCAATCTTGCTTTGGCAGAGGACTGGACAAATTACTTTGTAGGTCTCTTCCATTACTAATTCTTTTCATTCAATGCTCTTTGTAGACCAATGTTAAGTACCTCTAAAAGGCACTAGAAAGATTAGACCTCCATTTATTTCTTGTCCTAAAAGCTAGTCTTCGATCACACAACAGTGAGATACCACGTCTCTTAGCTGCCATTGTTTACTCTGGAATGAAAGTATATTTAAGGACAATGGATAAAACAAGAGTTTTTAATCAATCAAGGTAAATTACTCCAGGAGTTTATGCCAACACAATAACACTCCGTCTTTTAAGATGAGTAATGTTTTAGAAATGGTTATGGTTGCTAAGTTATAATTTCATTACAGAGCATCAACTGAAAGATAAATCATCTATCCTGGCTTCAGGAAGAGTTAAAGATGCAAAACTAGGGGTTAATCCATTAATCCTTTAGCAAAATTATAGCCATCTCAAGATAACTATAAGTATACATGTATACTTTGCATACTTTGTGTACAAAGTATACTTTGTATATGACTCTTCCAGGCAGTATACAAAATTACCTAAGAGGAACTCCAAAAAAGTGTGTATTTAGAACATTTCACAATGCTTTTTCAGGACAAAAACTAATTAGATACCTCTGACATCCTAAAAATCAGGTTAGGAGAATATATTTGCCTGTGTCCTGAAATCTCACAAAATTTACTCTCTTGATCTTTTACCAGCCTTACAATTTATGTAAAATCTGTAAACTTTGTAAAGTTTTGCATTTATTTTGCTGAAGGGTTATAGTGTATAAACAAGTTCAACAGATTTATAGTTAATTTAATGTTTGGAAAACACTCAGGGATATTTTAAGTGTTTTATTTTTAATGTAGCAGATTTTGTTCTGGTTAAATTATTAACTAATGTGTTAAATGCTTTGTTATTTGATGTATTTTTTTCCTTGTTTTAACACAAGAATTTGAGAACACTGTGGGGTTTTTTTATGCGGTTTTAAATATCTGTTCCTGCTTGTCTTCATAATGAAGCCTTGTTTTTGTGTGAAGATAAACGTAAGTGAGAGCTTGACTTTTTTTTTTTTATTAACAGGAATTAATTATACCCCTACTCCTCGAGGCAGGAGTCAAGTTTAATACAAGCTTCATAAATGCAATGAAGCAGAGGATACCTTCTCTGTCCACGTGCTTCCTCAAAATTTGAAAGAGATCATCATTTTAGTTTGGAAAAGAAAAGGGTAAATTCCACACTTCACATTAAGTGGTCACTCATCTGAGGATCAGATGTTTAAATAAAACAGACAAATTATGTTCTCCTGCCCTGCAACCTGCAGCTGAAATACACATATTTTTACTCACATTAGAGGAAGAACCCCCTATTTCCAGATTCCTTCCAGGGCTAAGGTTTCTTTTATTTATTGCCTCACAATGCCTCAGTCCTTGAGGTAGGTGAAAAGGCTCTTAGGGACCTCTCTGTCAAGAATTTTTTACAGCATCCAAGGGGAATTTTCTTAAATTTGCTTAAAGTACTTATTGAGACAAAATTCAAGATGCCATCTCTGTCTGTTTGATTTGATATGAACAGTAAGGCAGAGAAACTGTAGCACTTAGTAGTTATGGTAAAAAAAATGCAAGTTTTGAACAGAATTTTGCCTTTTGAGCTAAGAAAAACAAGAGCCTGAGACTGAAAGTATTTTATTTACATGCAGGACACATAATGTAGAGGGTCAATTAATGTCAGGTTATATGGCCACTGACTGGATTTTCATCTCTGATCTGTAGGCCATAGTATTAAACTGTAAAAAAAAAAAAAAAAAAAAGTCTGAAACAAGAAAAAAATTCCTTTGGAGAGGATTTTAAATCTGCAGTATGTTTTTGAGTCAGGGTAGTTATGCTTCCATAAAATTATATTCGTTTAATTTTATATACCTAATTTTCTAACATCTTACTTCATCAAACCAAATGTATTTTTTTTTTCAATCCCCAATAAAGTCTCTTTGAAAGTTATCTAAAATCTGAATGTCACAGATTTTATGTCAACAGTTCTTAAAAATTCCTTTCTGAGTCTCCAAAAATCCCAGTGTTAAAATGTGAGTTACCTACTAGATACACATGCATACACACACAGATTCACAGACATTTGTAAAACCAGAAGTTTTCCTAATAGAAGGAAATTAAAACAATACAGACTTAAAAGCATAATGAACTTTTATAATCAATAGGTAAAACAGGCAAACTGCAGCACTGTTTGTAAATTCCAGGCTGTTTTTTTTTTCTATTAGTTTTTAGGGAACCACAATTTCAAAGACTGAATTAATTACATGAATAATACAAATTAGTGAACACTACTATAGGACTCTCCTGGCATGGGATGACCTAGTATGATGTCAGTCCAACAAAGAAATCTGAAGTATATATAGACACTAATTTGAATTGAAGAATATTAAAAAAGAAAAAAGAAAAAAAAAGAAAAGCTTTTGCCTCGTTCCTTTGGATGGTGGAAATAAAAAATAGCTTCCTTTCAGGTATGATCAATATTATTGCATGAAGAAGGGTGTTACCTACAGTCAGTGATGAAAAAAATGCAAGAACTTGACAACAGACTATTGCTTATAAAGAGAGTAAATTTAGATGTAAGGAAGCACAGTCATTACCCACAAAACAGAATATTGGCCATTTCCTGGAAAGAAAAGGTTAGATCTTCTAAGAAGACATAAAAAGAGCACAGACCCTTCAAAAAGAGAAGCCACTCCAGGGAAGAATATACATTTTTTAAGATTTTTGAGCTAATCTGCGACAGTCCCTGAGGGAGTGAGAACAAAAATAGTAGTCATTGCCAAAGGATTTTAATTATTATCTTTTAATCTTGCTAAAGAATGTAAAGGGAAGAAACCCTTAAAATCAGAAGAATTCTTCCTGGCAAAATTCAGGATTGAACTGAGCTGTACAAGTGGAGTAAAACATTGGGCCGTTGGGCTTTGGAGAAAGTCAAGAGAAGGACCATCACACATTTGTGATACTCTGTGCTCTGCCCATTTTGGAAACATTCTCCGTGCTTCCTCAGCTGTGATACGATAGTATTTCAGGTATTTTGGGACCTGTTTTTTCTCCTTTCTGCATCCTCTAGATATGTAGATGCTAGCGGGACCCTTACCCTTCATGAATGAAATATTGCTGGTATTTAAGCTAACACTTGGCTCAGCTGCAAGCTGAAATTTGATCATATGGTATTTACTAATGTATTATTAATGGACAGCTGAATGGCTTCAATAATATTTCTTAGTATTTATCATTCCCTACAAGGGTAAAAAAGACAGGTTCCCATTAATCTGGGTTATTTTAAATGAGCTACACAAAAGAGCTAAGTGGGCCCCTTATTTCCCTCACATCATCCCACAGCAAGAAAATATGATGTGACAGGGATTTGTCTTGACTTATATCATATGAAGAATGGGCCCAAAGTAGACATAAAGCTGCCTTTCTTTAATGTCTTCTGATTGTTTCACTGAATTTATATGGCTTTGGTGCATTAATAATCAGTCTTTGAGAATTCCCTGATACATCAGCTAGTTATCTCCAAGGGACTTCTGTATATCAACCTTGTAAGTATGTTTGCCTGCAGTAATATTTGTGTGCTTCGCTTAGAACACTAGTCCTATTTTTTGATGTATTTACTAACTCTAAGTCTAGACTATATTATAATCCTCCACATAAAATAAATTTAAAATACTGCTATTTTTATTATTTCATTATGTGAGCAGGGTAGAATAATCAGATTTGCCAGACTGACTAAAAGTTTGGACGTCTGAGAGACGAAGTCTGTCAATTACTCAACCACAAAACTTTTTCTCCTTTTTAATAGACTTCAGTGTAAAGTCCTTGGTTATGCAATAGATACACTCATCACTTCTGAAAATAATATAAATTATGGAATAAACTACAGGAACTTCTTAGGCTGGATTCTGGGTTTTTTTGCTGAAAGAAAGCTCCACTAGAAGCTGCCCTAGAATCCCACAGTATGAGGTCCTCTGCCCACTGAATTTTGTTGATGCTACAATTGCACATTCACATGGATTCCTAGAAGGATTAGAATAATTTAGGATTCATGTTCACACCCAGTGTCTTGATGGGTCACTATGCATCTGCATAGGTTTTCAAATTCTACTTCAGTCCATCTTTGGCTTTAGCTACACTTTAGCTTTTGATCATACAGCTATCAATTAAGAATAAGTAAAAAGAAATTTAGGCTAGTCTCTGGAAAAAGACTTTGATATTAAAATTTCACAGCCTTATGGGAAGATTTTCAAAGATGCTTAACCCCTTTGAAGATCTGTCCTTAAAGTAAAGAAGCAATCTGGAAACCCAAGCACAAAGCACAAAGAGAAAAGACACACTTAGAGAATCACACAGAAAAGTCAGAACTCACTTCTGAGTCATAAAATGTTAAGAACAAAGCAGGTTGCTCTGCCCCCCACACACACTCTTTCCAGCTCAATAAGATTAATAAAAGTCTAACATGTACTCAGAAGGTATAAGAAGAGTGGAACTTGTCATATATCATTGTGGTATTCTGTAAGCTACAGCTAACTGCAGACTACAAAGGATGGCTAAGATGAAACAGGATGAAGTATTGAATTTCGCCATTTAATAGCCAAAAAGAGATTTTCCATGGATTTCTAAAGTCAGCTCAGATTTATCAATACTTGTCTGCATAACCATTTCGTTGCTCTGAATGATCCCGTGAAGGACACTTCATTCCTGGTGGGTCTGACCTGATTATACAAAATTACAAGATCCATGGCAACAGGGCAGATGAGAATGGAGCACCTGATTACAGGGACCCTGAGTGTGTCTTAAGGCTGCTCCGTGATGTGCCATCACTGGTATTGACTGAAAAACCCACCACATGCCAGTGTGTTTGAGGACTCTTTGGACTGATAACTTCTGTTTGCTGAGAACTTAAATACTTTCTTTAAATTTTAGAAAAAGGAAGTTTCCTACAAGACAGTAAGCTTGCTGTTTGCCCCACTCTAGTTATTAAATGTAAAAGGTTCCAAAATTCAATAAACTCTCAGTTTGAAGAATAGACAATGAGGTGGATGGAACAATCTGCAAAGAAGAGTAAGTAAATGTCTAAGTACAGATTCGGTACCTGAAATAAATAAATAAACAAACACAAAAATGAAATGAAACTGTTACCAGTTTTGCTAGCAAAAGGTCAAATTCTTCCAAATGAAAAGCACTGATGCATCAAGGACAAAGAAACAGACTGCCTTGCAAACTATGTGGATTTCTATGGGAGTTTATTTGTGTATATCCTGGGGGATCTACAACACATTAAAAGAACGCACTTGATCTTTGTATCCTAAATAGATGTTTCTGTTGCTAGGTGATGTAATATGCTTGTAACCCTAAGAACTCCAAGGACAATTGCATTCAGTGACATTTCCAGTAGTAAGCTGCTGGAAAATGAAATGGAAGAATTTTTTAGTTGATGTTTGTTGTAGAAAACTTTTCATTTCAATACACTTGAGCTAATGCAGTAGAATTTCAATACAATTTTTCTCATAAAAGCATAGCTATACTGTTTTCACTCTTGAATTACTAGTCTTATCAGATGGCCTTTGGAAAGATTCAGTATTTATTTTTAAACCAAACTCTCTATTTAATACCATATTGGAGGGAAAACAGTCTCTTGAGTTACAGATATTACACTGGGAGGAGTTATTAAATTCTTGACTGTGCAGTGAGCCATCCGCTACAGTGCATCAAAGGTCTTGATTATTCTCCAGTATGTGTGCTGGGAGGGGAAGAAAGTAGAAGGAAGAAGAAGATGTTACAGATGGAATGATAAAACCAGAAAATAAATGTTGGTAAGAGAGTCAAACTTAGTTTAAACTTCTCTAATCACGGAATTAAAAAAAAAAAAAAGTGTATGGATTGGCTTTGAACTTAATGCTTCACAAGAAGGAAGATCAAATATCTGCAAAACTACAGTATGCTATTGAAGATATCAAGACCAATGTCCATATTGTAATATCACAAGTGGGCAGAGTGCTGAGTGAAAAACACTAAAATGAGTCTAGTAAGTGGGTCATGCCTCACAGAGAACCTCACAAGAAAAAAAAACCCTACAAAATAATTTTTAAAATTGCAATCAAACAGCAGCTCCACACTGTTCCTGCAATCTACCAGAGTTCCACTGATGTTATAGTTCTGAAATTTAAAGGTCTTGTTAGGAATACGAGAGGGAGATGTAATAGTGTTAATGGTTGAATAGAACTTATTTTACTTTTTTAATGTTATTACAATATATAAAAACAAAGGGAATATCAATTACTGACAAGAGAAACTTGTGTAATTCAAATAGAAGAAGCACTATTTTTAGGATGCCTACTTAAAATATTTCTGAATTGTGATGGTTAAAAAAAGCTTCAAAAGCCCTTGCTAGAAGTGTCTGACATTTCTGCGTGTTTTTCTGAGCCTGAACTGGATCCAAGTGAAAAGCAGAAAATCAAAAAGTAAGGAAGTTTTTGCTTCCAAATATTTAGAAAATTTCAGTTGATTTTGATCAATCTTCCAGGATTTTTCATTTTACGAAGCCAGTTTATTGACTTACCAAAGAAAAAAATCTTGACCGAGACGTTGTCTTTCATGTCACAGAGCCCTCAAGAGAAATATTTTAGATTTTTAAGCAAATGGCTTGTTCATGATCAAATTAGTAAATGGTTTGTTCATGATAAAATTATCAGATCTACAGTAGATTATAGAGATCAACGAGAAAATATCAAATGGCACTCAAATCTCTACTGTCAGGGCTGCTGACTGATTTTTATAATGCTACTGTAACATATAGTTTATTTTAACAGTTTATGACGACTACCAATAGCTGCTAACTTTATGATATTCATGAACTGTTTTCTTCTTTCTTGCAAAGCACATTTCATTTTGTATTGAAGTAGTTTGTCTCTTTGAATCAATAATATTTTGTTCAAAAGAAATTAAAAAATGTAGAAGTCTGAAGTTTTGTTATACAAGTACAGGTTCAGCTACCTGTCCTGTTTTCTTTATGTAATAATTGCATTAGATTTCCTTCATTTGCTTTCTGTATTGCTTCTGAAATAATTGTTATCATATGCTTCAGTAGATGTCTGGCTGTGTAGGGCGATACTCAAGATTGTTCACAAGGGAAAAGTATGGTTCCAAAAAAGTCCAGATTTCATACAGACACTAGAACACGACCTGACACGAGTATGATGCCCATCTGTTCAGCCTTGATATTTGGCATGGTTAGGGTTAGGCTTAGGCTTAGGGTTAGGGTTAGGGTTAGGGTTAGGGTTAGGGTTAGGGTTAGGGTTAGGGTTAGGCTCAGGGCTAGGGTTAGGCTCAGGGCTAGGGTTAGGCTCAGGGCTAGGGTTAGGGCTAGGGTTAGGGTTAGGTTTAGTGTTAGGGGTATGGTTATGTTTATGGTATTGTTATGTGTACATTTATGATTATGGTTATGGTTATGGTATGGTTATGGTTATGGTTATTGTTATGGTCCTTTTTACGGTTATGGTTAGGGTTCGGGTTAGGGTTATGGTTAGGGTTTAATTTTTGGCAAGGGTTAAGAGTAGGTTTGGACTCACTTTTTGCATTAGTTTTAGTATTAATATTACGATTGGGATTCGAATTACGATTACGATTTGCGTCATGATTAGATTTAGGGTTAGGTCTCCAGGTTTACTCTTAGTGTTTTGTGCAGGGATATATTATAGTATTCCATTGCTGTCTAATGGTCCCGCTTTCAGAAGCACTTGGCAGCACAAAGAAGGATATGGTTGGACAAGGGATCACATGGTGGCACAAATGAGCACATAGCGGCACAGAGAGTCTCGTCTCTGCTGGACCCTCTGGGGTCCTTTTGCGGTGGAGGGCGTCAGTGGATTGATGCTACGTTTTTTCCACAGAGTCACTTTTTTGAGACTCTTTGGCAGCACTCTACCAGCACCCACACATGCACACAGTCCCGCCCTCGTAAGTAGTTGCGAGCAGCCACTCACCGACACAGTCTAAGCCCAAACTGGAGACGAAAGGTTGACAGGTTTCGGTTTAGGGTTGGAGTTAGTGGTTAGAGATAGGGTTAAGGTTAGGGTTAGAGTCAGGGTTAGGGTTAGGGTTAGACCTAGGGTTAGACTCAGGGCTAGGGTTGAGCCTAGGGTTAGGGTTAGGGTTAGGGTTAGGGTTAGAGTTAGGCCTAGGGTTAGGGTTAGGGTTAGGGCTAGGGTTAGACTCAGCTCTAGTGTTAGGGGTAGTCTAAGGTTTTGTGGTAGGGGTGGGCCTAAGTTTAGGGATGGTGTTAGTGTTAGATCTAGGGCTAGACTCAGGGCTAGGGTTAGGTGTAAGCTGTTTGCTTGGGTTATGGTTAGGCTTAGGGTTATTGTTACAACCAGGTTTGTGGCTACGGTGTTGATTAAGAATCTGTTTAGGCCTAATGTTAGACTTAGGGTTAGGGCTAGGGTTGGGGCTAGGATTCGGGTTAGGGTTTGGTTCAGGCCTAGGTTTAGACTTTGATTTAGGGTTAGGGCTAGGTTCAGGGCTAGGGTTAGGGTTAGGGTTAGGGGTAGGGTTAGGGTTAGGTTTAGACCTTGGGTTAGTCTGAGGTCTAGGTTTAGGGCAAGGTTAAGGGTTTGGGTTAGGCTTTGTGTTAGGGTTAGACATAGGGTGAAACTCAGGGCTAGGGTTAGGGCGGGGGTTGGGGCTAGGGTTATGGTTAAGGTTAGGGTTAGGCCTAGGGTTTGACTCAGGGCTAGGCTTCCGGCTAATGTTGGGGCTAGAGTTACGATTGGGGCTAGGGTTATTTGTAAGTTTAGAGTTAGGCCTATGGTTGGACTCAGGAGTAGGGTTCCGGCTAGTGTTGGGGCTAGAGTTAGGGTTAAGGCTATGGTTAGACTGAGGGCTAGGGTTAGGCTCGGTTTGGGGCTAGGGTTAGGGTTAGGGTTAGGGTTAGGGTTACGCTCAGGGTTAGGGTTCAGGTTAGGACTAGGTTCATGGGTTAGTGTTATGGTTAGGTTTAGGGTTAGGGTTAAGATTGGGGTTATGCTTGGGTTAGGGCTAGGTTCGGTTTAGAACTACGTTTACCTTTAGGGTTTTGTTTAGGTGTTAGTGTTAGCTTTAGGATTAGGATTAATGTTAGGGTTAGCGTTGGGTGTAGGTTTTTCTTTATGTTTGTGTTTAGGTTTAGGTTTCAGTTTAGGTTTACATTTGGGTTTGGGTTAAAATTTGCATTAGGTTTCGGTTTACAACCAGGATTACTGTTTGTCTTTGTTTTTGATTTTTGCTTAGGGTTGTTTTAGAGTTCACGCTATTATTAGGATTACAGTTAGTTTTAATTTTAGGGTTATTTTTGGGATTAGCTTTAGTTTAGGTTTGGTTTTGGTTAAATGTGGGTTTAGGTTAAATGTTTGGTGTTAAGGCTTGCATTAATTTCATGGTTATTGTTTGAATTTGGTTAGGTTTAGGGTTTGGATTCTGGTCCCGGCTAGATTTAGGGTTATGATTTGGTTTTTTGTTGGTAACTATTATTTATTGTTTTCTGTTGTTTCGGATTAGGTTTGCTTTATATTCCCGAATACTGGAAAGCCTAGATCTCTAGGTACACTTCATCGGCAAAATATATGTCTAGGACAGTGCGCAGCTGCCTCAATTTTCCTCCTTCTTTACTTTTCTCCTTTGCCCCAGTCTCCACCCCGATGTGGCTTTTAATGCTCTACCTAGGGTTAATGTTACTCTTAGGGTTAGCATTGAGAAAAGAACAAAGTCCAAAGTTTCAGGGCCACTGCAGCTGCAAAAGACATGACAGTGCTGCCCTGCCCCAACATTGCTCCCTCCACACTTTTCTCCTTGGCACCAGCCTCACCCACATGCTGCTTTTAGCGCCCTGCCTAGGATTGGGGTTACACTTAGGGTTAGGATGGAGAAAATCACAATGCTTTTGAGTATTTGGGCAATCTCTGCCAGAGCTGGGTCCCTCTCACAGTAAGAAAGTGTTTCCCAATTTCAGACAGCACCTCCTCTGTTTCATTTTTGTGCCTGTTGGTTTGTGTTTCTATTGTTCTGTCACTGGGTACCATCAAGAAGAGCCTGGCTTTGCACCCTCCCTCCAGGTGTTTATGTATTGTGGTGGTCAGCAGCTGGCCTGAAGGCCTCACAATAATAATTAGTACCATTTTATAACTCCCTGTTTTATAACTGAAGTAATCAAGTCATAACTGAAATTATATAATTACCTTGACCAGTAGGTTCTGTAATCTGACTGGTACAGACGGCTGGAGAGCAGGCCCAGGCCGCTGGGGCCGCAAGCAGCCATTAGCTGGGTGGCTGGGTGGCAACTGCTTCGGCCAGTAGGGATCGACCATGTGGACCTTCAGACCTGTATAAGTAAAGGAGGACTCGAAAAGGTTGGCTGTTGTGCATGAACCCAGTGTGTGTCTTGTCGCCTGTCTGTCTCCGAAACTGCGACGTTTATATACATTAATAACATGCTCCATAGCCTTCTCTCCTCTGAACTAAACATTTCCAGCCCTCCTAGCCTTTCTTCTTATGGGAGGTGGTCCAGTTCCTTAATCATCTTTGTAGTCCTTCACCGGACTGTCTGGAAGAACTCCGTATCTCTTTTGTTCTAGGGAGCCTAGAATGGTGCCGGGAATGGCCTCATCAGTGCTGAGGGGAAGAATCACTGTTGTGATAGCTGATACAGCCCTAGCTTTATCACTTTAAAATTATTTTATCATTTTAAAATTATTATTTTAAAATTCTGGAATTATTCCTACATCTTCTCCAGCTTAATTAATAACTTCCTGTCACATACTGCAGTGCAGTTCAGGTAAGAACACAGGAGAATGAGGATGGCCATACTGATCAGACTAAAGGTCTATCTGTCAATAGCCCACATGTATAAAAGAGAACAAAAATGGGCTGAGTATGCAGCTTCACTTCCCTCAAAATATCTCCTTACCTCCATGCCTCACAGACTTCCCAATCAGAATAAGATATCTGTATCTGTAATAGCCCTAAGGGACTTTTCTTCAATGATTTTTTCTGATTGCTATATTAATTTACATAAACTTCAAGCATCAACATCCTGTATCTAGGAATTCAGGTGATGTGTGGTAGATTAGACCAGGTATGTTTTCTGTGTCTAAAAAGTGCCTTTGCCAGGAATAGACAGCAGACTGGCCAGGCCAAATTTCTCTTCAGAAGACCTTTTACCTTCCACTTACTGCCATGTCTTCAATTTTTTCTTCCTTGAACTCAGACAAAAGTGCCTGTTTCTTTTAACTCACTTTTTGTGTTTGGTTAAATGTAAGAGCTATTCTTCAAACCCCTTATACAATCATACCCTGCTTAAAAATCTCTTACAGGCTGGATCATGAACAATCCCTCTTCTGACTGTGCATCGGCTCTTTCAGGACATTGAGAGAATTCAGCTCTTTGAGTTTTCTTCCCACTACACACAGAGTAACTTCAATTTCATCCTTATTGATAACTAGCTCTAGCAGCAGAACTACTGAATCCTGGTCTCCTATTGCTTTGTGAAGCCCAGTATTAAGATCCCATGGCCATTTTCTGATGTCCAGTAGGTGCTGAGCTCATGTTGCACATTTGGAGCAGTAATAGGGCTCTTCCATTTTATTCAGCCAATTATCTTTGAGTGTTCTGTTCTGCTTCCAAATGTGACTGAAATCAGTTGACTGATTCGAAAGCTGTCTCATGGACTGCTGGAGTGAGGCACAGGAGAATGCAATATTTAGTTGTTTTGTTTTTTTTTTAATGCAGAATTGAGTTTTGACTGTTATCACCAGAAACTCCTTCTATT
Organism: Monarcha castaneiventris obscurior; assembly: GCA_026261815.1. NCBI lineage: Eukaryota > Metazoa > Chordata > Aves > Passeriformes > Monarchidae > Monarcha > Monarcha castaneiventris. The sequence goes on from JAMPIT010000327.1 coordinate 9,993,300, forward strand.
GTTACAAGATTGTTTATTTTCAGATTGCAGATAAGCTATTTGTGTTTCATTAGGGTTAGTACTGAAATGGCAGACTTGTGGTGAAGACTGACGTTTATACACCCTAGCATTATACCCTAGAACATATAGAAGTGTTAGTCATAAACAGTTGCTAACTAAAGAAAAAAAATCAAGATTATCATAGAATAGAATCACAGAGTGGCTTGGGTTGGAAGGGACCTTAAAGATCATCTAGTTCCAGCCTTCCTGCCATGCACAGGGATACCTTTTGCTAGACGAGGTTGCTCAGAGCCCCATCCAAACTGGCCTTAAGCACTTCCAGGGATGGGGCATCCACACCTTCTCTGGACAACCTGTTCCAGTGCCTCACCACTCTCACTGTAAAGAATTTGTTCCTAATACCTAATCTAAATCTACTCTCTTTCAGTTTTAAGCCACTTCCCCTTGTCCTTCCACTACACGATCTTGTAAATAGACTCCATCTTTCTTGGAGGCCCCTTCAGGTACTGGACGGCCACAATCAGGTCACCCAGAAGCCTTCTCTTTTCCAGGCTGAACAATCCCAATTCTCTCAGCCTTTCTCAGCCAAGCCCCATGCAGCCACTCACTCACTCACTCTCCTGCTGCTGGGATTGGGAAGACAATTGGAAGCATAAAAGGTAGAAAACTTGTGCACCGAGATAAAGTCAGTTCAGCAGGAAAACCAAAAGCCACACTCACAACTGAAGTAAAACAAGGAATTAAATCACTGCTCCACATGGACAGACAGGTGTTCAGGCATCTCCAGTAGAGCAGGGCCCCATCACATGTAATGGTGACTTGTGAAGACAAACACTATCACTACAAACATCCCCACACCCCCACTTCCTCCTTCTGCCTCATCCACTTTGTATATTGAGCATGATATTGTATGGTCTGGAATATTCTTCTGGTCAGTCTGGATCACCTGTCCTGGCTATGTCTCCTCCCAACTTCCCATGCACCTGAGTAGATGACAGTTCCACGGTTTCAGTCTACATTTGGTTGTTAAAATGATGTTGTATTCCTTGATAACTGCCAAAAGCATTGTTTGTGAGTTTTGAGTCATTATTTGTGCATTACTGAAAGTTAATCTTTCACCTATTGCTATATTAGCCTAAATTGATGAAAGCTTGTGATTATTTCTTCATTTATTCACTGATATTTTTTAAACGTCAAATTATTTCCATATCTTTACAGAAAATTTCTCTATAGCTATGGGTAGAAGGAATGAAGCTGGTTAAGTAATTCTGAATTCATTTTAGAAAACTTCTCTTTTGCTACCTAGAAGCATATTTATGTTTTTAATTAAAAAATAAAGAGGCTATAAATTGCTGGTCAATTTTACAATGTTCTGTCACCTCACAATAATGCAAATATAGAAGATATATTTCATAAAATAAATGTATGGAGCAAGGATTCATGTGGCATGCTGATACTCTCTCTTTTTACAGTACCTAGCACAACATACCTGTAACCTAGCTGATGTCTCTCAGCTCTACAGCAATATAAATGTTAATAAACTCTGTCAGCTAAAACTTGATGTTCAGAGAAGGATTACTAAACAGGTACTTACGTAAGTATTATCAGGGAGTTGTACCTGATTTTATATAACTGATCAGTCATTAAGTACAATAGGGAAAAGAACAATACACAGGGGACTTGCATGCCATTTGGCTTTTTTTAATGTAGACTAGCAACTTGGGTAGTATTCAGAAGAGACACAAAGATGATAATAATCAGATTTGCTTTTTCGGTGCTGTCACCGTTACTGGGTTAGCTGCACATTAGATCCCTCCTTGGTCTCTCCCTGTCTCACGTGCACCTTCCTGAATAGCAGATGAGCTGCTCCACTGCCCCTGAGGTTAAATCCTGCAGATCTCTGACTCACAGCCTTGTGCCCAGCTGCAGAGGACTACCCAGCCAGCTGTGCAGCCACAGCAAACTGCACTGAATTTAGTGTTTGAATGGGACTCTTTTTTGGTTTGACTTTCATTAGTAGATGCAATGACTCAGAACAGCTTTTTCAACACAAAAGAGCAGCACTAAGACCATACAACAATAAAAAATGTCCTGAAACTAGAAGCAAATGAGTAAAGGTTATGTGATCTAAAATTTAAGTAGGTCTAACTCATGTCGGACACCATCCCAAGAGAATACAAAGTCTAACTGTATTCCTCTTCCTTTTTCTCTTTCAGAGCTCAAGATTTTTCAGATGTGTAAAACCCCTCAGAGCAACTGAGCTCCTAGTTATTTCTCAGCAAGATACTCCAACAGGGGACACATGAAAACCATTGAAAAATATTATTTTATTGACATTCTTTCAATCTTAAAATCTGTTTAATTCTGAAAATTTGCTACATGGTCTCTTTACCGATGCCCAGAAACATAAATCTGAGTCAGCTCAAAAATCTGAAAGAAATAGAATTTAAAAAACCCTACAAAACAAAATTAGACATAGCCTTTTAATCAGCAGGTTTTAAAAATGCCCCATTCTTAGCATGATCGAAAGTCAAGAGGATAAAATGTTTTCTTAGGTTCAGACACATGGCCATTGTTTCAAGTAGAAATTATGAAAGAATAACTCACACTTCTTCAGTTACAAGATTTCTGTTTTATCATGCACAATTCATGGAGGTAAACCCACAAAACATAGAGGTCAGTGTGTGGGAGCACCACCTAATTCTGAATGATTTCTAAAAGTGAGGAATGCAGCCTTTTGCAAAGGTGATAGAAATGAACTGAGGCTGCCAAAGATGGGAAAAAGACACGCATCTCTAAGTTATTCTTCAGGGTTCTAAACAGCACAATGCCAGAATGTTTGTTTCAGGTTCTCGCTTGTTAGAGGAAGGGAACCCTGATGTATCATTTATGCAATAGCCATGAGGCCCCCTTCACCTTACCACTCCCCGAAAAGTACAAGAAAAACACAATTGATCATCATTTATTTAATAGTGGACCACACTGCCTTTTAAACTATTAGACTACTCAAAGAACATCTATAAGAGAAGGCAGCAAACCCATTATTCATATCTTCACGTGGTGGTTTGGTACACCCAGTATCCTTTTTGCAAAAGGTGACTAGCATATAAAAATTGTGAATTGCTGCCCAAAAGGCAAATTTTTCCATAACTGATCATTAATGTGTTTCTTGTACCGTCTTCTGAACAGCCAGTATTGGCTGCTGTCAGGGACAGAATAATCTATTAGGCAAATTCATACCGATCCAGAGTAATGTGGTGATTCCTAAATGTTGTCTTTGCTAAACTGAAGACAGAATATTAAGTATTTACTTAAAGAGAAAGGAAAGCAGCTCTTAATGATATCCTATGGAGTTCACAGATGACCGTGTTTGCTATTATTGCTATTGTTCCTTTGTGGATGCTCCTGATGCTGATTGTAAGATCTAGTAATTTTTCATCCCCTGCCCTTGGCTGTACATCTTGTGTTATTTCAAACAAAAAACACAAAGCAATGACCCTCCAGAAACAGATTGTCATTTGGGATGGCAAATTCTGTCATCATATTGTTGTAAATACACAGTTTAAGAGAGTTAAAATAGATATGCAAATTGCAATGATAGTATTCCTAAACATGCCTGCAGGAACATCAGGTAGGTGCAATCAAGGAAGAAAAATGTTGCTGTTTTAGGGACAGCACCTTGAATTTAAGGACAGGGCTGAAGAATGTAAATCCACTTGTTAAACTGCTCATTTATATATATTTAAAAGCAGAGACTATAATTCAGAAAAGCACCATACATATTCTTAAGTACCTTTTTACTGGAAAATAGGGAAGGCTTTTTACCACGTGCCTTCCATGATTGACGGCGGTCAGTGAGAAGTCTGCTGCAGTGAGAAAAGTGTACTGGCAGAGCTGAGGTGTTTGACTGAAGCAGCTATGCTGGCAGTTACTCACAGTCTTGACATACATCCTTTCCACTGATATAACTAATTTCTTTTATAGGATGTGGCTTTGCTAATTGTACAGCTCACACACATCCAAATCCCACTGCAATTGTACAGATATATCAGCAGCTTTGTCCTAACAAAGAGCTGTAAGAAGCCTTTTCTCAAATAGTTTGCTAGGTAAGGACACTTTCCAGAACTAGAAACAAAGAAATAAAAGCAAAGAAATAGAAATATGCTGTTATTTAATGACAGCTGAATTACAAGGATAAAAAAAACCAAAATATACAGCAGGCTGCATTTCATTGGGGAAAATCTCTCCGTTGCCTGACGGGGTTTTCCTACAGAACAATAAAATACATATCTGATAAAAGATGAATGGCCAAATTTGGGTGATTTACCAATGCCAGGATTCACAAACTCATTTTTAACTGCCTGTTTCTCAAGTCAGTCCTGCTGTAGAGAAGTGGGCTTGATGCCAGCCCAGCCATGTGCCTCAGTGCCCCGGCACGTGCCAGTCACACACCAGCCTGCACCCACCAGCAGACACACTTCCCCCTGTGGCACAGAAAAACAGGCAATGTGCTGCTGGGAGAAGACTGTTTGGAAACAAGCCTACAAAATTAGCATCGTGTCTGGGCCTTATTCCCACTTGAGGTCCCTTTAGTGAAATGCAGTACTGGAGTGGCTTGGGACAGTGGACAAACAGTCCTGGTGTGTCACACAGATGCAGAAGTTCATCTGTGACATTGTAGAACTTGTATAATGCAGATCTTACTGTTTCCCTCTGGCTTCAAACCTCCAGCAGGACCTGTGATGCACAGAAAGTATAGACTTTGTTTACAAAATAGCTTCCACTTCAGGAATAACAATGACTTGGATGACATCAGCCATAAATCAGTCACTATATTCTGTGAGTGGCTTCATATGAAGCATTAAAGAAATTATCACTTTAAAAATTCTTTGTAGTGTCAAAAATTTCAATACATTCAATTTACCTGAGTGCTTTTGTCAAAGGCAATGAATGTAATCTATTTTGTTTTCCTGTTAACTGTGTTTATGAGACTATTTTTTTGTATAATAAATATAATGTAGTTTGAATAAAATGTTATAAGTTAATAATTTTCTGCATAGTCAATCAGTCTTGCAAGTTGTGATGGAAACATTGTCAGGTTTTAGTCTTTTTTAATATTTCAGAAAGGTTTACAACTTTTTCTGATAAGTACCCTGAGATTAGCTCAGTTGGTTATAACCTGGTACTCAAAACACCAAAGTTGGGGGTTCAATCCCTGTATGGGCCATTAAATTAAGAGCTGGACTTGATGATCCTTGTGGGGCCCTTCCAACTCAGAATATTCCGTGATTCTGTGAAATATTAGTTTAACATCTTGAAAAGATGCAAAATAAAGAATGGAAAGAACTCATGGGCAAGAAAGACAGTTTTCAAGGAAGGTATGTACTTGTAGAAATAAAGAAAGCTCTAAAATAATACATTTTATAAACCGGAGTAATGTTTCCAACAGTAAAGACAGACATAATCACAGATTCACAGAATCCTTAGGGTTGGGAGGGACCTCTAGAGATCATTCAGTCCAAGTCCCTGCAAAGGCAGGGTCACCTGGCGCAGGTGACACAGGAATGCATCCAGGTGTGTTTTGAATGTCTCCAGAGAGGGACACTCCACCTGGGCAGTGCACCTACTTCCCTGGGCAGCTCTGCTACCCTCAATGTAAAGAGGTTCTTCCTCATGTTGAGTAATGGAACTTCTTGTGTATTATTCTGTGGCCATTACCTCTTCTGTATGTACATGTTATGTCTGTACAGACAGACAAACTTGGTATTATCTTTCCGTTTCTATTCCTACAAAGGCAATAGAACCTTGCAGAGAAATTAGATGGTTGGATAGTGCCACCAAAAGACCTTCCTGAAACTGACCTCTCTGGATTTTGACAAAGCCTGAATGTTCTGGGATTGGAAAATAAACACAAAAAGGCAATGTTGTGTAAAAAAATGAGTATTCAAAGAAGGTTCTTCATAAAAGATAAGAATTTGCTTCTGCTTTACTATTTCGATTTCCGTATAATAAATTATATCAAACACAGAATGTACTGACCTTTTAAAACCAAACATTTTAATAACTTCCTGTGAGACTGGATTAGAGATTACATTCACAAATATCCCTTGTGAACCTTCCAACTTTGTTGACTCAGCACTACCTCAGAAAATCTTTTCTGCAAGAATTTCTTAATTAGCTGTAGCCCCACATATCACCTACACCTTAATGGTGAGAAAGGGAAATGGCAGCATTCCCTCTGCTTTGGCAGCCATATACCACACAAGTGGACAAGCAAGTGGGCAATCCAACATAGTTTCATGCTTTCCTTCACTATACTTTTAACGATAGTGATAAGTCTAAGTTGCTACCCAAATACAGTGTCCCAATGCCTGTTTAACCCCTAACAAAGGCAACCCAAGTACTGAAATCTGTTTCATTTCTAGTTTTCTTTGTCAAAATCATAAGCACATCTGAGTTCTGAGCCATGAGAACACCACTTTATTTTATTTTTTTTCTTTTATACAGCAACAGAAGATGTCATTCCCAGGGATATCAGACACCTGAAGGCCTGTACAATGACAGAAGTAAATATTGGGACAGAAAAGTTGGTCTTTGGAAAGGACTTAGTGTACTGGAAAAAACTTGTCATATCATCAGACACTTGAGGGAGAAGTAAGAGTGGAAGAAAACTGGTAATGAGGAAGAGGTTTAGGAAGGAGGGCAATGTATAATCTATCTTCTCCCTCACATTTGGAATTACATGGAAGAGTGTGTATGAGACTTAAGATTAAAAAGAGTGCAGGCAAGTGGGATACCACAGCTCTTTACTACAGTGGGATTAAATTACCACAGAGCAATGACCTTAACAGTTCCTCTATTAAAAAAAAAAAAAAAGCAAAAGCAAATGAAGACCAAACAAGTAAATTTATTCCCCCTGATCTGATGGATGCATGGCTGATTTTACTGTAATTTCTGTGGGCTCTGTATGCCATTGGGAGACTTGGGAAAGACACAGAAGATGTGTAAATGAGTGTAACAATGTAGAAAGAACATAAATTATCGGGCTTCTCCACAGCACATCGTCAAATAACAGCTGTTTGTTGGTGGGGTCACTCATTGACATGCTGAGGAGCTCCAATATGCTTTCTCCCCACTTTTGAGCAAGTCAGAACTTTGAAATTATATTAGATGATATTATATTTGATTACATATTCTATGAAAAAAGAGGGCAGTGGATTTTACTGGAATACAATACCTCTGGGAAAGTCATTCATAGAAGGTGTAAATTCAAGTTCCCTCAGTTTCACAGCCAGGAAAGCCATTGCAAAGTGAATCCTCATCTTCTGCTGTTGCTGTCTCTCTCAGAAAGTACAGAAAGATCACAGTTGCTGTAGCACTGCATCTTTATGGGAGAGGGTGGTATAAATGGCCCTTCCATGGCACTCTGGCTGAAAATACCACGGAAAATGCGGAAACACCCCTACGAAATTCAAAGCACATCATTACACTTTTTATCAGTGAATTTTGAATGAAACACATGGTCCCGGCCCAGACATGCAACATCTACAGTTTCTGTCTCTTTCTGGAGACCTAGATCTAATTTAGTACAGGCGAACACATAACACAGACTTTTTGTTTTTATGCTCTCATGCTGTATTCACTCAGTTGTAAGAATCTGACAATAACAATGTAGAAAAGCCATAAAGCATCTGGCTTCTCTGCAGTCTATCAGCAAACTATAAATGTCGTAAGAATTGCTTAATACTAGGAAAGGATGGATGCACAAAGTTCCCATTTTCATAGCCTTTACCATCTTGAGGAAGTGCTAGGAGAGAAAAGTCACTATCAGTCTTACCCAAATACGAAGGCAAGCCTGTTTCAGCAAAATGCTCCCTTTAAAATATTTGGAGGTTTTAGTCTAAAACTTTCTTTTATCTTAAATATCAATTAAGAATATAAACCTAGCCACAGAGAAGTCTTAAGGGGCATTTTTTGGTGGCAGAAAATTTAGGATTTGGTTGTACAGGAAGCTTTCTCAGTGCCAGTGTAGTCAATTATACTGATACAGTTAACTGTTAGGTCTTTTGGCCTAACTCTCCTGTGTCAGCAGAGTTACCTGGAATATGAGTATTTTAATCCTTTTCAGATGGCCTGAAAATTGCTTCCCAAGTGGCAAAATGAAGGAATTGGAGGCAGGCCTGTGCCCATAGAATAAACTAATTTTAAACTCTTGTCCTATTTATATGACTTTCTCATGCAGAAAAGCCCCTGAGACAAAAGTGCTTTAAAATCTATTTCACAGTACTTACTTCAGTATAATTATTCCTAAATGGTAAAAGTGTCCACATGAGGATTTTGTGGTTTGACCCTGGCTGGATGCTAGGCACCCACAAAAGCCTCTCGCTCACTCTTCTACAGCTGGACAGACAGCAGATAATACAATGAAGAGTTCATGAAATGAGATAAGGACCCGGAGAAAGATCACTCATTAAATACCATCAGGGGCAAAACAGGCTCAAATTAGAGATACTAAGTGAAATTATTACTAATGAAATCAGAGGAGGATAATGAGAAGTAAAATAAACCCTTAAAAACACCTTCCCACCCCCCCAAACCCCTCTCTCCTCCCCACCAACAGCACAGGGAGATAGGGAGTGGGGGTTTTGGTCAGTTTGTCACCTGTGGTTTCTCTCTGCTTAGGGAGAGGAATTGTTCCCCTGCTGCACCGTGGGGTCCCTCCCACAGGAGATGGTTCTCCATGAACTTCTCTGATGTGGCTCCACAGGCCAACAGTCCTCCCAAAACAGCTTCAATGTGAGTCCATTCCACAGGCAAACAGTCCTCCCCAAACTGCTACAGCATGGGTCACTCTTCCACAGAGTGCAGTCCTTCAAGGACAGGCTGTTCCAGCATGGGAACAGGGCCCCTCTCTCCACGGGTCTCCCACAGGGTCACAGCCTCCTCCAGGCATCCACCCGCTCTGGCACGGGCACCTCCCCCACGGGCTGCGGGTGGATCTCTGCATCCCCCGTGGATCCCCATGGGCTGTGGGTGGATCTCTGCATCCCCCGTGGATCCCCGTGGGCGGTGGGTGGATCTCTGCATCCTCTGTGGACCCATGGGCTGCAGGGGCACAGCTGCCTCACCATGGGCTGCACCACGGGCTGCAGAGGAATCTCAGCTCTGGTGCCTGGAGCACCTCCTCCCCCTCCTTCTCCACTGACCTTGGTGTCTGCAGAGCTGTTCTGCTCACGTGTTCTCACCTACTCCTCTTTGTCAGGAATGAAAACTGTGCTACAAACTTTGTTTTGATTTCTTAACTATGCTATCACAGAGGCATTATCATCATCTCTAACTGGCCCAGCCTTCGTCAGGGGCACGTCCATCCTCAGAGCCATCAGGGACTGGCTCTACTGGTCATGGTGGAAGCTTCTGGAAGCTTCTCACAGACACCACCTCTGTGTCCCCCCCACTACCAAGAACCAGGCCATGCAGAACCAACACACCCAGAATAGCAATTTCAGTCAATATGCAAGTGCTTATGGATGTGGACATTTTTAGATACTTTACCCTTTCACACATAGTGAAGGCAGTGAGGTATTGTGGACTGTGGTTCCAAGGAGGAGACACTGAGCAAACTCAGTGAGGGCAAACCCTGATGAATGATGTGATGAAATGAATTAGGCTACCTAAAATATCTTCACAGAGCCAAGTTTTGGATGCATCAACAAGGGACTGGATGAAGTAATGTAGTTTCTTTTCCAGTATTGGGAATTTCAAGCCTTTGATACACCCCTCACAGACACTAAGAAGAAAATTCTAGTCACTGGTAAGAGGCAAAGAATTGCTCTGGATTAGACACTGGCAAAGTAACAAAACAAATAATCAATTTCCACCTTGGCAAAGCCTCTACGCTAAATCAGTGTTGGAAATATTCATCGATAAATCAGGAATTAGAGAACAGCAAGATGTAATCACTCTTGTAATGCAAATAACAATTAACAACAATATTTGCATTTGACACAAAGCTCTGAGGATAATAAAAGCTGGAAGTGCCTGTAAAGACTCCCACCAGTAGACAAATGGGAAATACGGTGGCAGATAAAATCTGATCCCCAAACCATCACGATGCCTCAAGGGATTAACTGCATCAAATGTTATTTATAGCTGTCTCAAAGAGGGGAATCACAGCACTCTTCACTGCCATCCACAGCCTGGCTCTCATCTGTGAGTCCTGCAGGGGCCCAGAGGCCACCCCATCTCTGGTATATGGGATTCCCATGAAAGGGCATGAGGAGCACAAGCCTGGAGGGAGCAAGGGGGGCTTTCCCTGCTGCAGAGCAAGTGTGTGGGCCACCCCTTTGTGTACCTTAACTACAGAGAAATATGGGTGTCACTGCTTCAGGCTTACTGATGGGAATTAAGAAGAAATTTTCTTTTTGAATACATTATTCTATCAGGTGACTTTGATACCTTGTCCTGTATTAACTAGCGTCAGCCGCTGCACTGACTCAGAGGGAAAAGCGATGCCATTAATGCCACATTCCTCCGATTAGGAGGATGACATGGAAATGTCCCAAGTCCTCAGGGACCAGCAAATTGCTGCCAGAAGTAGTTCTCATTCCAGCTGGTAGCAGCAATCCCAGACTTGTGCCATTTAGATTGAGAGACTTGCAAGGAAAACAGTCAGAATCACACAGGCTGGAAAAGGCTAATGTGCATTTTTTCCTAATTAAAAACTGAGACAAATTAATAGTCTGTAGTTCTCTTGGTGGTCCTTTGATTTGAGACACCTGAAGGGGGTTATAGTTACAGAAGGGGAGTGCTCAGCACCTTTGAAAATCCAGCCCCTCCATCCCCTGAGGTGGGAAACCTCCATCCCTCCATTACCTGCCACATTTCTACCTATATATTAAAGTCTGAATCTACACCCTGGAAAGAGAAGAATGTCAAAGGACTGACAGCATTAATAAATACCTTGAGTGAATAAAATAGTCAAAACACAAGTACCCCCACTTTTGTGGATTTTATCAGCACTCCACCTGGCTACTGTATGTACATCTGCATATGAATTGGAAAATTGAAAAAAAAACCCGCAGATATTCATTTATTGTCAAAATAACAAAACAAAGCCCCCCAAAAGCTTATAAATATTCTGAAAGCATACACCACCTATCAGAGAGCAAAGTACCCCCTCTCTCCCCACTGCACTTCCTCATGCCTCTATCTTTTCCTTGGCCTGAGAAAGTATGGGTTTCCCAGTGCTGCCACTGCCCGTGCTGCCCATGAGGGCATTGCTCCCACATCCCACTGACACTGCCTTGGGCAGAGCCACCGTGGGCAGCTCTGGCTGGCGGGCAGCGATCCTGGTGCTGCGTGGCAGTGAGCAGTGACAACACAGCACAATGCTGCAGGCGAGGTGGGCAGGACAGCACAGCTCAGGACAGCTGAGAGGTAGGAATTACGAACTTTGCCATGTTAGATTGTGCTGGTCTCCTCCACAGGCCACGTATGAGAAAGAGCAGCAGGGTTTGGCCTAAGATGGGAGACATTGAACACAGAACAAGTTGGATTTTAAGGACCACATGTTGAGAGGATTCAAAAGTATGAGAGAAATACTAGCAGCATGGCTATAAAAGCTCAGGGATCTGGAATGGGGCAGAGGGGGGTGAAGCAGCTCAGGGCTAATGGGGAGGAAGGAGGAAGAGACTATAGAGGGAATAAGAGAGGATGAAAAAAGCTTCTGTCATAGTCCAAATATCATGGTCAGAATAATAGTGCTCTGAAGGGAGACTGAGGTTTTTTTATACAGCATTAAAATGAAGCATTAGATAAAGTTTGAAGAAAAATGCCAGAAAAAGCATGAATTAAATGATGCCCATCTGTTTCTTCAAAGAATGCAGAAGAGGATAGATCCTCAACCGTTAATCATCATATATAAGATGACGGTGTTTAATTGAGTTCAGGTTAAAAAAACATATATATTTGACTTGTGATAGAGGCAGTGACAACTTACATCTCAGCTATATTTTTAAAGCTATGTCTTAGGAGAACCTTTAACAGAGCTCTCTTTGACCAAAATGTTAGCTGACATAAATATTGACTATAGTTTAAGAGTTTTGAGTTCAGGAACTACAAGCAGTTCTGCTTGTTAGTAGTCCAACTTTTGTTAATTAATTTAGTAATTTCCCTAGCTTTACATGCCAGGAAGATATCTAATGTAAATATGAAGTTAAAAAATATCCTTTTCTTGCTGAAAATGATTTTCAGCATGGGGGAAAGAAAGGTTTCCACAGAAGAACTCTGATGGTTCCTGTGGTTATTCCCTCAGCTGTGTGTTTCACCTTTTGCAGAGGTTACCTCTCTGGCAGCAGAACAAGAAGGAAAGGAGGACATGAGTGCCTTGGCCAGCCCAGCTTGCATGGGGAGAGACAGGGAATCTCAGCTCCCACACCAGACTTTCCCCGCAGCAGCTGAAGCATTGACATGTGATCTTTTCTGCCAGCTCTGTTATGGTGATGTGATTTCCAGCAAGGAGAAAATTAAAGATAGTTGGGGACTGAGCCATAAAAACCAGTTCTGCAGTTCATGGACATTTGGTCTTAGAACTTGTTCATTCATTGATTTGTAGGTGGTTTTTTTTTTTTTAATTTTAGGTGTTTGGGGCTTTTTTTATTTATAAAAAAACCATTTATATTCTTGTCTATATAGGCAAGAAATTCCTCTGGACAAGTCTTTTCTATAAACACATGAAAAAAAACCCCCACAGATATTCATTATTGATAAGTTTCAGAGCCATTACTCTCTGGTTAAATGGTCATGGAAAAACCAAATAGCAATACTAATACTAAGTAGAATATGAAATAATTGTGTAAATTTCAATGACTCTGTAAGGTTTGTCAGTACACTGGAAGCCAATCTGTGATAGAGAGCATGATTATTTAATGGATTTGTTTACAGTTTATTGTGGCTTCCTGCACTCCATTGCCAACTGCATTCTGGTGCAATTATATCCACTTGGGATAATTGCTCTTTCTCTGAGAACTGCTCCTCCATTTTGGAAATATGTCCAGGTTTTAAGAGGACAGGCAGGGCAAGATTAGCGTGGAAAGCAGAAAAACTGCAGTACTGGGAACAGAGAGGTGGTGGGAGGGAAAATAGATGTATTAACTCCAGAGACTGTCTCTGTAGCAGTCCTAAGAGGTGGTGCAAAGAATGAGACTTTCCTGGAAAATCAGCATGGCCTTTCTGCAGGACACAGCGTAAAGCTTATTTCTGGTGACAACTGAATACTGCTTGACTGAAAAGTAAGTCCAGAGAACAGAAATGCATCTGCAGAAGAATCTAACTGTAGTTAGGAAGGGAAGATTTGATTTATGGTTTTTGTATTTTTTTTTAATTGATGTACATCATGTCTTGTTGCTTACCAATATAATTAGATTTAAAGTTCGCTTGCTTCAATTAATAATAAACACTAGTTTTAGAGACTTCTCGGAAGAGTATATCAGAAGACTCCAGAAAATGTCTGAGCAAATTGTACCTTATATCTGTCACACAGTCCAGTAACTTACCACACCGTGAAATCGGTCTGATAAAGAAGCAGTCCAGACTGTGAAGGCTGATAATAACCTGCAGCTAGAGCCAACCACAGGCTTTTTGAACAAGCATTCTTTCTGTAACTTTTTGTCATGTGAAGATCCGTGTTTATCTATCCCTCTTTCCAGGTGAATCTGATGGTAGAGGAAATCTGCAGAAAAATATAAAATGGCTTTTCATATTTACGCAGTACACAGATAGTGCCTACCTTCTCTAATTTCAACTGTGCCACATCTACATCTCAGATAATCACTGCCCTTTTGTGCTAGGCTATTTCTCTGTGCTAGGCTATTTCTTAGCACTGTTTTTGACAAAGCAATGCTGGAGGTACATGGATCCATTTATCCTGCTCCAGCTAATGTTGTATTATCTTTGCACATGGGCACAGGAGCTTTGCTGTCTGAGTTCAGCAGTTTTCAAATGAGAATTGCTCTCACTGGCAGGGAAACTGCAGAGGCAGATGTGCCAGAACTTGTGTTGCACAGTTCACAGAGAGGGCTGTGCACGCCCATGGGACACCTTCAAGGAGGCTGGATGCAGGCATGCAGACAGACATGAAAGTGTGCCCTTGGTAGAACATAAACAGATGGATTCAGCAGTAGTAGTTCATCAATTGCACTCTATAGCTGTGTTTGCATATCTATCATATAATGAGAAAACCCCTCCATTTTCTTCTGGCTGCTAAGTTTGTATTTCTATGAAATCATACTCTCAGAAATAGGTGTTCTGTGTACAGCACAGTAAGTTATGAAGGAAACAGCAATAAGCAAACTACACTAACATATGAAGAAGGATTTTCTGTCCTCCAGTTTGTTAATGTTCTATGCAAATATGCAGGGCAAATTCATCATTTAATGGTAAAAGCCATCCACTTCTCATTTATTCCTCCTCTTGTTCCTGTAAAATTTTAGATTGTAGTTTGCAGCAAAGTGGTGACACAGACATTGTTTTCTTGAATATTATAATTTTTCAATTACTGTAATTGAGTTAAAAGAAATGATTGCCTGAAATGGAATTTGGGACATTATTACAACACAAAATTTAGGATTTTAAGACCTGCAAAAAAGCAAATTTCTAAAAGCTTTGAGAAAGGTTTGTCTAAATGCCATTTAATAACCAAAACCAATTCTCGGTTTACTTAGTTCTCTGTGATTCCTACTTATCTTTGACATATTCATAGTAAAATCATTTTATTAAGAGAAATCTGAACTGTCATGCTCTAAGAATTTTCTGAACTAACTTCTTTCTTAATACAAAAGTGTTGCTATCCTGTTGGAGAGGAAAAACAGTGCCTTCAGCCTGTGTCAAGATTGTACTTCTCATGTGTGGCCACAGACAGATTTGAGAATTTGAGTTCCACTTCTTGGTGAACACTGCTCATCTTTATTGCCAAGGCAAGGTAGGCTACTCTCTGACATCTATTTTCACTGATTCTTCCTTACTTTGAAATGAGAAGTCTTTTAGAATTCTTGAAAACTTAGCAATTGATTCTTTTGTGGTTTATCGTGTTTGAGGCAGAAGCACAGAAAACCTCACAAGCTCAAACTTCCTTCTTCTGACAGGTATCTGAATTCTCTTATTTCAGACAGTGCCATGTTTCACTTGAAGCTTAGGATAATAATCGAGTTTATCAGGCATTGATCTGGGCTTCCACATATGAGTTATTGTGCATTAGTATGATAATTCAGTACTTTTGATATAATCTGTCTCATAGCTGTATTTCATTTTCCCTCCCAGAGAATCATATGATGACAGCATTCCAAATAAGTACCTGAAATATTTTCAGAATGAGTTGAAATACCTTGTTATATTTTCTGGAAAATAACACAGACATGATTATACTCTTACATGCTGCCTTCTCAAACTCTACAATCTCTGTTTACATTAAAAAAAAAAGTATGTTCCATTACACACACAGTGAGAATGATTGACACATTTCAACCTTTTTTGCACGTTTTGCTAGCCAGTAAGTTAAAAGTGGCACTTTAGGTTTCTACTAATGATTTTCTGAATAAAACAAATATTGAAACATCACCACTGTTTTGGATTCATAGCTTTGTATTTTGAACGTTCAGTAAATTCAAAAATTATTATTATAAATGAAGTTCAGTACAGTTCAACTTGAGTAACAGACTGCCATGCACATCTTCAACTCTCTGTTTTGAAAGAAAATTCCAGGAAGTCCTGATCATAAACATAAGCATTTCACTGTTTAATATCTTTATCAATGATCCAGATGAGGAGATCAAGTGTACTGGAAGGATTGTCAAGCATTGAAATGGGCTACTCAGGGAAATGCTGGAGCCACCATCCCTGGAAGTGCTCAAGACATGGCTGGACCTGGCACTTAGTGCTATGCTGTAGTTAATACAGTGGTGTTCAGTCAAAGGTTGGACTTGGTGATCTGGGAGGTCTTTTCCAGCCTTAATGATTTTGTGATTCTCAGTCCAGAAAGCCTAGATGAAATTTACAGTTCAGTCAAACACAAAAGTCTGAGAGATACAGGAAAAAAATCTAGCTGTGCTGACTGTAAAAATCCAGATCAGTACCTCAGGAATTATGTTTTGAATTTTTTCAAATGCTTAATGCATACTTTCCTATGAGCAGTCCAGGGGAATACTATCACCCTTCATTCTCAGTGGGGTTCTTTCTAGAGTGTTCACACCCTTTAGGTTGGAATAGTGTTTAATGAATGGCTGATTAAACACATATTCCAAGAGTTGTACAAATCTTTTTATAGACAGGAAGAAATGCAGTGCAATATTATTACCTCGTGTGTAAATGACACCTGACCCTATCACAAATACCCTGTAAACTGCCAATGCATTGATCATGTATCGCTGATAAATAAATGGTCTAAACAAATACCTAACCTTTCTCCAGTCATCCCTTAATGAAGTACTAGCAAGTCAAAACTGGTTACTTTCTAAATTCTTAGATTTCTGCTGGCTGCATTCCTCACTCTTCTAGGACAGTAATGGACTAATGCCATTATCTGTTATCAGCCCTTAAGGCCAGAAATTTCTGTTTATGGCACGGAATGCTACAAGGGAAAGATATTCCAATTATTTTTCCATTTTTTAGCAGCTAATGTTCTGAGTAAATAAATTGAGGTCAGTTCTCATGAAGTGATTTTGTTCAACAGAAGCTACAGTCTTTGGCAGCAGGAAATACTTGGATGGACTAGAAATAAAAATGAATGTTCCCCTCTACAAAAAACCTGGGACAAAGGCCAAACTCCCCTTGACTGGAAAGTCACCGGGTGCTTGGGATTTTATTCTGTCTTTTTGGCTTCTGAAGCCCAAGTAGGTTCCATCACCACTAATTCAGGATGTATCATCAAGGTTGCAAAGACTGTTTGACTTCACAGAACAGCTATCACTGGCTGAAATAAATTCAATAAACCCTTAGATTCTCAAGTGTTTTTTGCTGGGTTTTTTTTGTTTGTTTGTGTTTTTAATGCCACCAAAAATACAAAACCTTTTCTCAGCTTCAGTACTATGGATATTTTGGTGGACAGTCCTTCAGCTATATATGATAAATTTTCCATAGCATTTTAAACACAGTTGTTGCTTATTTAGCATAGCAGCACAAATGACACAATAAAAACTGCTTCTGTAGAAAGCCCTGCCTTGGAGATCAACACCAAACAGGTTGGTTGGTTTGTTTTTCTGAAGGGGAATTTGTGTGTTTTTTTTTCAGCCTTCGGGTACTACTTTGGATTTTCACTCCAGTAGTTCAGGCTCATCTTCTGAACCATCATCCCTTTCTTGAGCCAAACCCCCATATCCCATGGCCCTTGTTATTTGACTTTTCTGTCAGTCCCAAAAGTTTACTTTCAGCAAGTTTGTCTTTTTGGTTCTCTTGTCCTCCTCTTGAAGTACATCAATATTTCTCCAGCCTTAAGCATGGGAACCAGCAGTGCTCCTGAGAAAACTCTTCTGCTCTAGCTCCCTGAAGGAAAAAGAAACATCTCTCCAGTATTTCAGCCACTCTATTCTCCTAAGGGATTTTCAGATGAGAGGCAGGCATTTAGTTTGATGACTTCAAAGACTCCTTTGTCCCCAGGGAACATAATCCTAACCATGCTGGCTGATTGCTGACTTTGTGTACTCTGAGACATTAGGTGGCCTCACAAAACCCAGCTGCAATTCAAAAGCTGTTTGCGTGCAGCTACATGTCCTCAGGTTTCCGTGCCACACACAGCCATCACAATTCACGTCAAGCTGTTATATAAACCTGGACACTTCCCAGCTCTTCTTTAGTGAAAACAAATGGAAAGATATGTTTTCCTTTTGTTTTTTTTTTTTTGTCCAAAACAATGTGCCCTTTTGTTTCAAGTTTAGCTTGCAGAATGATTGTCAATGCTTTTGGTATGTCCAAGTAGGTATGTCTCTGACTTTCTGAGACTTCCATCAGTAGTTCAACCTAAAATATAGTGAACGCTTGTTCTCCAAAGGCTTGGAAAATAAGACAATATAATAATTGATCTCCAGGGGGTTTTATCAGGTTTTAATTTATGATAACCAGTTTTTGTTATCTTACAAGTATATATCCTTCAGTGTCTTTTTACAGCATCTGGAACAATTAGAATATCTTTCGAAGCTCCTAGGGGTTCAAATTTCATTCCCATTTGCATGTTCTGGCCTTCGTGCCTATCACTGTATTTTATAAATTTCTGTGAAGCTCTATGTTTACAAGAGATTCAGCTTTTACCTTTCCAACAGAAAGGGTTACCTTTGTCCTTTCTTTTAAACAGCCATTGCAATGGGCTTTGAATGTATTATGATATTTTAAAATATTTTTTCCTTACTCTTCATAATGATAAGTGCTCTGCTTCCTTTTTTCCTGACAATGAAATTGATTATTTTTGGTTTTCCCTGGGTCATTAATAATGCAATTATGAAATATGCTATGTGGGAAACAATAAATATAAGGGTAATATTCACTTGAAAAAAACATCAGACTTAACCCTAGGCTATTCAGTATACATCAGCTATGTTGTGAGTGGAAGCACAGAAGGCACGCTTTGGTGCATAAGATATCATCTTTTTCCTTCCTAATGTGCTCTACAGTTCTGGTGTTAGCAGAAAGAGAATATGCAGTCTTGGATGCTGCTGAGCCAGCCAGCTGCCTGACTTTCTATCTTTTTTCTTCTGATGTTTGTATTAGGCCTGTGTTGCAGAACCAATGAGAGTTTTAAATACCCTTGCCTGCCCAATTTTTATTAGATTTATCGGACATTTGCATCTGGAATTGAAATCTAAAGTGATCTTATACAGCTAAGATATTGAACTTTCAAAATAAAGATTACAAATGCATAGTCAAGAAGTAATGTGGTAATATACTTCACAAAATATTATTCTCAATAGAGGATAGAACACATGATCAAAAGCAATTTTTCAAATCTTAAATATCATATTGCAGTCATTTCTAAATTGTAACATTCCAAAGCCACATTTCATGTTACAATGTGACAGTTTTTCCTCATTTCTAAGTGTGAAGTTATTAATTTCAAATTTAATAATAAAAAAAAAAACCAACCAAGCAAAAAAAACCACCCCAAAATGAAAAAAAAAAAAAGAAGGAGAGACATAAGGAGAGAGAGAGAAGCAACACAGAGAAGTTTATACTTCCTAGCTGCTCAGTAACAACCTATTAACCAGCAACTGTGTTTGCATATCAGCTGAATGCTTCTTTCATGATAAAGAGAAGGCAATGTATTTAAAAAAAGTATTAAGCCATACGACCCATTGTTGAAAATATAGATTGACCAGGAATGCTGACAGACATTGTGCTTTAGGACAGCCAAGTGCTGCTGTACAACATCTCCATAAAAACACTAAAGGCATCATTTAAAGTACATTAAGAAAGGGAACCAGGATACTGCTAAATGGTGTTGCATCCTGAACAAATCACCATTTTAATTATGTTAACCGCTAAAATGGTCAGTCTTAATTCAAGTCCAAACTAGTTAGTGTAAAAGTAAGAGCCTAATCATAGTTATTTATAGAATGGAGACTGCGAGTTCTTTTGCCCGGCCACAGAAAGACTAAACATGTCCTAAAGCCAGCCACATACTTGCCTCCATTTAGGTTTATTCCATTGTTTAGAGGAAACACTGGGTAACCATTTCTGCTTGACATCTTGCAGAGACCATACAGCAGAAAACTGCTCCAAGATCATTTGTTCTTAATGAAAGCAATTTGTTACTAGCTGAAGCAAAATGTTCTTTGTCCTTGTGCCAAAAACGCCTTGTCTATCCTCCATGTTTGCTGTGCTTACGCACAATAATGGAAATATTACGAGATATGCTTAGAACAGCAGCATAACAAGCAGGACATACTTCATTGTTCTAAAGCAATAGGCATGAGTGTGTTGTTCTTTGTCACACTTTTATCTGCCATGGAAGCTCATTGACACGATGGAGGTTCAGCATTTCTTAATTGCCTTTTTAATTTAGTCCACTTTTTCCCCCAGGGCTGATGCACCGATTCCTCTCATTTCTCCTTCATCCCCCTCTCAATAGACCTGCTTTTATGAGATACATATTAAAACATCTGCTTTTTTTATTATGCTCACATGTTTTTATGTAACTATATTTCTTTCCTTTATGAATTTAATAAGCTCTTTGAGGCAAGTGTTAAGAATACTTAAGAGAAATACAGTTATCTTGGAGTAGAATGTTTTTAAAAGGAGATAGGACTGAAGCTTAAAAAAGAAAAAAAGAGAAAGAACTTAGGGAAAAAGGGTAGGTGCATCAAGAAATACAGATAGCAAAATGGTTCTCAGCTAAGCCCATTACCCCAGGCAGCCTTAGGGGGGCAAATTCACATAATTTCTTATACATGGCCTTTGTCTGTACAGAGACAGCACTTTGCAGTGGAAGCCCAGAAAAGAACAGCATTTGTAGACATAAGAATATTTAAAGAACAGATGAAGTGCCTCATTTCCTTTACCATGTAAGTTTTTGTGTGTTCTAGCACAGTTCCTTAAAGTTACAGAAAACTCTCCAGAAACCATAAAGTACCCATAGGACACAAGAAAGTATATATGAGGGAGTTCAGCATGGTAGAATTACACTGCTGTCTTTCCATTAAAAAGAAAGAAAAAGAAAGGAAAGAAGACATCATATGTTGTGGAAAAGGAACTGCACAAGAATATGAATTATTCATGACTCTGATCCTTTGAACAAGCATGGTTGAACTAGGGAATACAATACGTACATACGAGTATGGTGAAATACGTATCAGTCATATCAAAACATAGCTTGTGTTGCAGTAGAGTATCCATTTTTTCTGCCTACAATATGCTTGAGTCATATTTTAGTCATAGAACCAAACAATCATTTAGATTGGAAAAGACCTCCAAGATCAAAGTCCAACCTTTGGCAGTTTGCCACCTTGTCAACTAGGCCCTAGCACTAAGGACCACATCCAGTCATTATTTGAACACCCTGGGCAGTCCATTCTGATGCTTGACAATCCTTTCCACAAAGAAATTCTTCCTTATGTCTAACCTGAA
Source organism: Monarcha castaneiventris obscurior (assembly GCA_026261815.1). NCBI lineage: Eukaryota > Metazoa > Chordata > Aves > Passeriformes > Monarchidae > Monarcha > Monarcha castaneiventris. The sequence continues at coordinate 10,014,402 of JAMPIT010000327.1, forward strand.
CCTTTCATGGTGAGGCTGTGTCGTCTTGTCCTGTTGCTTGTTTCCTAAGGGAAAAGGCCATACCCCTTCTCTCTCCAACCTTCTTTCAGGTATTTACAGAGAGTGATAAGGCCTCCTTGGAGCTTCCTTTTCTCCAGGCAAGACAACCCCAGCTCCCTCAGGAGCCTCTCCTCACAGGACTTCCTCTCCAGACCCTTCACCAGCTTTGTTGCCCTTCTCTGGACACACTCCAGCACCTCAATATTCTTCTTGTAGTGAGGGGCCCAGAACTTGACAGGATTTATGGTGTGACCTCACCAGTGTATGGAGACAATCACTGTCCTTGTCCTGCTGGGCACGCTATTTTTTATACAAGCCAGGATACCACTGACCATCCTGGCCACCTGGGCACACACACTGGCTCAATTTCAGCTGGATGCCAGGTCCTTTTCCTCTGCGACCCTTTCCAGCCACTCCTCCCCCAGCCTGTAGCACCGCCTGGGGTTGTTGTGACTGAAGGGCAGGACCTGGCGCTTGGCCTTGTTGAACTGCATACAACTGGCCTTGGCCCACAGATCCAGCCTGTCCAGATCCCTCCACACAGCCTTCCTGCCCTCCAGTGGATCAAGACTCCAGCCTAATTTGGTGCCATCCGTGACCTTACTAACGGTGCACTTAATCCCCTTTTTCCAGATCATCAGTACATCATCATTAAACAGAACTGGCCCCAAAATTGAACCTTGGGGAACCCCAATAGTGACTGAAGGGATATTTGCAAGGAAATTAAGGAATTCATCTAAATGTTGACAACTGAGCAAGAGCGTCTTGTTAAAAGCATCCTCAGTGCTTCAGTTCTTTCCTTCTATGCAAACATTCTCACAATCTTCAATATATTTTTCAAGTTACCTTGCTTACAAATGTATGTCTGAGTAATGATTCTTAAATATCCATAAAATATGGAGTAAAAGGTTATAAAATGAACTGTTAAATTACATTTTAGGGTATTATGAAGTGTTTTGCATGTTCATAATTGAACAAGGAGAAGAACCACTGTTTTCCCTTGTTATTATATACCATGTGTCACATCTGATTACTCATCCCTCCTTCTTCTTCAGCAGTCATTTCCTCAAATATCTACACAGTCATCTTTCATTTCCTTGACCCGAGCTGGAAACTTATTTAGAAAGTATAAATCATCAAGGCAGTACTGGACTAAAGGTCAGGTGTCTTTTTAATGCTGCAGTTCTGGTCCTTACAACTTTAGGTGAATATGGCATAACTGAGGAAGGAACAGAGCAATGTGAGTGGAGGTACAAATGTCTTCCACAAAAAAAAGAGGTAGTACTTCTTCAGTTCAAAAAGGAGGCAGTTGAGGAGGAATATGAGAAAGTTAATGAAATCCTTTGCAGCATGGGGAAGGAGATAATAAATACATTGTGAAACTGGCTGCTCTGGGATGTTGTGAGGGCCAAAGGGATAATTAGTTTTGGAAAGAGATTTCAGAGCTACATGGAAGATATACACATAATTTACATCATTATATATACTGGTGGCTATTAAACATCATGATAAAGATATATTGCTGATAAAATGCTGATTGCTGGAAACAGGTAAGGCATGCCAGCAGTGAGACTGTTCTTTTCATGCCTTCATTATTATATTGTTTTCTGAGACAATATTATGCCCAGTCAAGCCAGAAGGTTAGGTGGATTTTTGGCTTAACCCAGTTTTGTCAGTCTTGTGCTGTTGCAAATCATGTACCTTTTTTTTCCACAGAGCCTCCATTTTTGACTTGATATCTGTGCCAGGCCATGCTCACTCCTTTCCAGACTATTTGGCTCAGTCCTTAATTCCAGCAACCTTTCTCTTTGGACCCTTTAGGAATACTGCTTCTATTGTAATTTTTGTTTGTGTGGTTTGGTTTGAGATTTTTTGGTTTTGTTTTTTTTTGTTTGTTTGTTTGTTTGTTTGTGTTTGGTTTGGTTCGGTTTGGTTTGGTTTGGTTTGGTTTGTTTGGATGGTTGGGGTTTTTTTTCTTTTTCCTGCTCTCCCTTCATCCATGCTAAAATTAATTTATGCTCGCTAAAACAGTATCAGCATTTTAAAAATATGTGAACCATGTTATACAAACATGTGGATATGGCCATGTTTGCAGTCTCCTGACACCTGGCCTGCTTGTAACAGAAAAACAGGCAGAGTAAAATTTGCATCCTCTTTCTTTTGTGGTTTTTTTACCTTGGGTTTGTTTTTGTTTTTTTTTATTATTTTACTTTAGTCCACAGTTAGAAGAAGCGTATTTTCACACATGGGTTTGGAATTTTACAAGAGAATAACCACGTTGCTAAAGGTTTATATCAGTCCTAGTTACACTCACAAAGAAAAAACCATTGTTTTGACAGTGTGATGCTATCAGTAAGGTCTTAGAATAAAAACAGAGATAGGAAGAACTTTTGGCTTTTTACTTTTTTTTTTTTTTACAGTACTTTATCTGCTTAGTCCAGGCAGAAGTGTGCATACTTATGCAAAGGTTTCCTGTGGTTTTGAAAGTGGAATTCAATATACTCTAATGCACATCTCTATTGGAGCTTCTGTCATAATAAGGTTGATTCACTTATTCAAACCAGCCTTATTCCCAACAGTACCTTCACAAGAAATAGATCCTAATCACTGTCAGTTCCCTCGGGACTTAAAAAGCTGAAGCAATACAAAAGTGTGTATAAGTTTTAGATAATGTAGTCACATTTTTCTAATCATACTTCTAATTTCACTGGCTTGTTACACAAAAGCTCTGATTGGGGAAGAAGATCGTAAAAGCCTAAGAGATAATACTGAATCTCTCACACACCATAATGTAATAATTGTAGACTTGCTTAAAGAGCTGCCATAAAAATACGATGAATCCCCAAAGCTGCATTTGCAGGGTACTTTTAAAGAGGAACAAATAATGCCCAAGGGTGGGGCATGGAGAAGCTTGTACAAACATGATGATTTCAATAATAATTAAAATTTTAATCAAGCCATCGATTCCCTTTCCCATCCTCCAATACACACAACATTTCTGTTCAAACAGGGAAAAGGCCACTTGTCAGGAAGCAGCATGCAAACATTTTCTCACACATATTTGAAACAAAAAACCATGAGTGTACTGTAGCTGGTAAACAGGTGCCTTATGTTGGAAGCAATACCTTTATAACTCTTCTTTTTACATGTGTCTTATAAGAATTGGAGTCACTTTGAAGTTTAAAAAAATAATTGCATTTGGATTTCTAAAGACTGCCTAAAAGATAGAATAAAATGCCGTCTTGATACTTCTGTATGTATTTTTTCACACCAATAGTGAAGGCCACTCTTACATATTGAGAAGGGAGTTGGAGACTGCTTTTGTGTCTCATTGTCAGCATAAGACTGTGAAATATTTACTAGCTCTTGATTTTCCTCACTTTCTGAGGATGTGGATGTGCGACGAGGCATGCATTAAAGGACGTGATGGATCTAGCACACCAAGTTATACAACAGTAAGGATGCACAGAACTATGTGGCATCTGGAGGATATCCCTTGGGTTCCTTCTAGTGTGAAATCCCTGAAGAAGCTGCAGGGCTCAGGAGCAACAGAGGACAATGAACACTCCCCTCTTCAGCAACTCTCCCCTTCCAGGGAGAGCCAATCTCCAGATTAGGAGGTTTAATGGCATTTGCACATGCTATAGAGGTATAGCCACTGCAGCACTGTACTGAAAATGTGCAGGCAAAACCATAATTCTGGGAGAGTGTGAGGAAAAACCATGTGCATGAGGGCGTAAAGCTTGTGTTGGGTGCACAAGTTCATGAAGGTTCATCCTCAGAGCCAGATTCCTGAGCCCTAGCTCTTGCAGCAGCAGGATAGGATTAGAGTGTCAACAGCCTTTTGCCACAGAAAGAAAAATTCTTTTGCCTTTCCATGTAGCAAAGCAAAGCCTGAAAATACAACCTGAATGTGTCTGTCTGGAGCTGTTGATACCATTAATGTAATCATTAAAAGTCTCAGAGCCTGGGCAGATTACTTACAGCAGTTGAAGGTGTTATCATTTAGGACAGACTTGTAGAACTTCAGCCTGATGGACACAGGTGGGAACTTTGAGGTTAATGCAGAAACGCTAGTAAAGCCTTTTTCTGGGGCTGGTACATTTCCAACAACTAAATCTTCTGGGACTTATCATCCAAAACTCTTCTCCAATGTGTAGTGCAACTACATCAGAGGAGAGACCATAGCTGGGTTAAGTACCTTCTAAAAACTCATGGTGTAAAGTCAAGCATTTGTAGGAGGCAGTTTGAAGCAAGCAGCTAGGCTGAATTAGGGTGTTTGAGGAGGTGTCACACTTCTGGTCCATCTCTTCTGATGTAGGGCAATAGTCCATAGAAGAGAGGTAAAAATCAAAGAACTGGAGACAGAAATATAATATGTATTCATATCTTTACATGGGGTTTTGTCTACAAGTCAAATATCCCCTTTCTTAAAATTCAGGCCATTATTTCTATGGCCAGTAGATAAAGGAATTATTTATTTCCATATTTTTATTTAAAAACAGCTGTTACGTTAAGTTTTACTGGACAAAGGGACACATTTTCACCACCTCAGAACTGGTTGGCTGGGTTACGTAGTTAGCTGCCACTCTATGAACAGCAAATCTTTCCAAGAAGCAAATGATGCAGTCATGAGATGTACATGCCATGGTCTGCTATGTCCTATTACAGTAATTACATGACTCTATTAGTGAACTTTTGCCTATGCAAATACTACATGCACTCCCCAATGTATACAAAATTTGCTATTGTGAAGCTAATAATAAAATAATGTGAGGGGGTTTTGTTTGTGGTTTGGGATTGTCCAAATCAGATTTGTCCCTCAAATCACAGCACTTAAAGGCAGACCTACTGGTAAGTTTGGAGTCTTTTCCTTGAATGAGTATTTGCTGTTCCAAAATGAGGTTGACTGCTCAGACTTATTGCTACAGTCTGGTGAGCTAAAAGACATATGTTTCAAAATCAAACTAGAGATTCACATACAATTAATAGACTGTGGGAGTTGGTTTAAAAAATAGATGACAAATACCACAACGCTTCTGATAGAATTGCAGGAGGTGGCCAACCTTGAAACTCAATTCATGGTGTGTAATTGCCTTGGCAAGGCACAAAGTAGTAAGAATATACATTTTCTTGTATATGGGAATGCCTTGAATTCTTGATTTTTCTCCATCTACACAAGCTGCACACTGTATGGAATTGTTAGGTGAAGATCCCTTGAAAAAGCAAAAAGAAACCCTTTCAATGTGCTTTTGTCTCCACATATAGCCTTTACAACCTATTTGCACATCACAAATGTCATAAAATCAAAATCTTCACAGGTAAAGTGCTGGTCTCTTTCATAATGCAATAAAAGAAATAATCAGTAGTTTTACTGTGAACCTTCATTACACTATGTGTATGGATGTCTCCAAGTAGCAGTTAGACTAATTGCCATACATTTTTTCAGACAATTGGTTTACATCACCTTCTGTATACAATGTAAAGGGAACAGATTGCATCTATAGAGATAGGATAAAGGCTATTATTTCTGTAGCTTCAACAAGATTTGAAAAATGTATGATGCCTCTCATAGATAGATAAGGTGAGCAGCTGAACTCAAACCCAAGGTCTGTTTCTCTGAGGGGGCTACTATGCAGAATTTTCATCAGCTGGGCTGAAGATATGTCCCTAAGGATCTGTTCACATACCTCTAGGTTCTCTAGGTGCAGTGAATTACTAGGGCTGAGAGAGTCGTTATTTCCTGCCAAAAAGTGATGGATGTATTCAGAACTCCACATTCCTTTCCTGGCATTGCTGTTTCTCATTTTTGACTGCATTTGTATAGATACTGTTAAGAGTTGCCAAGTCCGGGACCCTGACAGGAGTTGAGCTGCTGCAGCTCCAAATTTCCAGTTCCAACCAATAGCATGGCTAAGGTTGTATTGCCCATAGGCACAGACACTTAAACACACACACAACACAGACCTACAATGTGGATCCTCCAGCAAGTGAGCTGACACTATTTGTCCAGTAGCTGCCTCTGGATCCCAGAATCCAAGTTGCTGACATCTGGGCCAGCTCCTGAGTTCACAGGCTGCAGCCACCGGTGCAGACCCACACATGCACTGTGTCTAATCAGGCTTAGACACACAGATCATCAGCAGCTGCCCTGGATCCTCAGCCACAGGCTCCCACAAAGACATGAGTGAACGCACACAGAGGTACACAGATGTAAGCAAAAGTGCCTCTTGGTCAGCATTCCAGACCCTAAGGTCTCTTTGTCAATCAGCCAGGATGCCCTGGTCCCTCTGGTATCCAGCTCCTCCTACTGTCTCTCTCCCAGAGACAGGCTCATACACAACCACAGGCTGGCCCACAATGTTCATGCTCCCCAGTCACTCCATGTGCTGATGCACTGTTGGTATGAGCCCTGGTCCTGCTCCAGGCGCTGCACCCAGACCCCCATGCACATACCCACCCCCAAAAATATGTACACAGAGCCCCTCACACAGGAAGAGAGGTAAGAATGGATTTTAGAGAGAATCCATCACTGTCTGCAGACACCAGGCACAGGGCATGGCCAGACAAGTGTATTGACCTGCCAGCTGTTCACAGCCAGCTCCTTCCTTCTATTTTTCTGCACTCAGTTCTTCTCACCCTTCCTTCTCCTCACTTAACTCTTCCCTAAACACCTCATAATGAGTCTTATGACATCTTAAACACCCCTTAGTGAGTCTACTGAGTCTTAATGAGTGACTCCCAGTCTGTAGATTCTCAGGAGGCCTTCCCCAGGGACTCTCAGTGTTGGGTGTCATCCCCCAGGGCATGATGGCCTCCAAAGATGGCCTGGGGTGGCCACGGCAGGAACTTGTGTCCCTGACTGCATGATTTGGTTTCCCCCAAATGGCATTGTGCCTCTGCCCCTTCGTGCTTGGGCAGACAAGCCTTTAATCACACATCTTAACAGGTACATCATCACCCATCAGTGACAGTGTCATGAAGGAAACTCCCTCCCGCATCTCCTGTGGGTGCTCTAGAAGAGTTTGAGGAGTGATGTGGACCCACTTACACCATCTCCTTCAGCACACATAGAACAAGGAAGGATTCCTAGCCCATGCTGAACCTCTCACTGATTCAGGATGTGTTTCTGCTTTATTGGGCTTGAACCTTAATCAACACTAGGGACGGTGGAAACACCATGTAAAACCTCTACAAGCTGTCAGCTGCCTCAAGAAATTATTAGTGCCAGTCACAAATCTCTAGAAAGCAGGTAAACATGACACTTGAAAAGATATGAAGCTGAGTGTTTTTCCCCTCACTTTATTCTGTGAACATTTCAGTTACACTTCAGTTCCTCTCCTAGAGACTCTCACTAGACTCTGTGCAATCAGTTATTGAGAAACCCTCTCTCATCCCATGAGCTGAAAGAGATTCTTTGCAAATCACTTGATATCTCCCTACCTATTGCATCAGATTCAAAACACAAAGAACATTTGGCTTTCTGCCATAGCAGTTGCTGGAGTGTCTTGTGAGGGGCAGCCTGCCAGAAACCCCATCAAACTGAAGAATCACAAAATGGTTTGGGTTGAATGGTTGGGTCATCTAGTTTTAACCTCCCTGTCATGGGCAGGGGCACTTTCTAGGTTGCTCAAAGCTCCATTCAATCTGGCCTTGAACGCTTCCAGGAATGAGGCATCCACTTCTTCTCTGGGAAATCTGTTCCAGTGTCTCACCACCCTCACCTTAAGTAAAAGGTATTTCATCCCTATATCTAATGTAAACCTACCCTATTTTGGTTTGAAACCATTATTCCATGTGCTATCACTACATGCCCTTGTAAAAAGTCTCAGGAAGGGACATCATTAGGGGTGATGTTCATTGACAGGAAGGGTATAGATCAATTCATGATGATGAAAATAGTGGCTGCGTTGATCACTGTTTTCATCAGCGCTCATGCTGAGAGTGAGTTTCACCTAGACAGGACAAGTAGTTTCACCTGATGCTCTACATGCACTTCAAGTTTTCTGACAATAGACTCCCTGCATCAAAAATTGAATTTGATCTGTTGCTTAAGGCAGATTTTTTAGTCGGCTTCCATTTGTTTGAATATAAACATGTCTGCATAACTATGTGATCATTATTGTGGTCCCAGTGCAGCAAGAGTATGTCTCACAATGATACACATTTTTCACTTCTCCTCTCTTGATATGCTAGGACCACCAAACCCAACTCCAGATATTCTTCAGGTAATGTTTATGAAAAGAGAGGCAGTAACTAACTAACAGGAAAGAAACAATAAAAGCCTGATTCTTAGGTCTTTTCTCTATTGTCACTGGCTCTGAAAACATTTCAAATCCATTTCAGACCAAAACTAAACAACTAAGAAAATGTTGAGGGTAATTACAGTAATCAAACTTACGCTTGTGATGTGAAGTGATGCTGAATAATGTTCAGTAAGTGCTTTGCATCCAAGAGTTACTGACATCCACAGCTGATCTGGGCACAGAACTTAGGGACCATTTCTTAAGTCATGGTACAATGAGACATCTACCACAATTGACAAAACTCTATTAGCAATCACAATTAAAATAAAATATGCATTTTTTGTTTGGGAAACATTTTGTAAAGTTTCAGAAGGATGTTACCAGTATAAATGTGGCAGCTTTCACAGAGAATAAATATCCTAGCTCTCCAACAACAAACAAAATAAATATCCTAAGACTGTAATTAGGAAAAAATCGACAAAAGCATATGAGTATTATATATGACTCCATAGAAATGTTCTCCAATGTTGCTTTAAATGTTTGGGGGTTAGACTATTTTGTTTTCCTAAATATGATATGAAAACCACAGGGAACAATAAAGTGTTGAGCAATGTAAATTGGCCTATTTTGATCTGCATTTGAACAGGAGTATACATACACATGGAATTTAACAAACCTGATTCACTCTCTCAGGACAGAATGCAAATTTAATTCATTAATTGCTTTTTGCTTTATTTACAGGTTAAAACTCCACTGAGACATATCATTTCACATTTAGGAGATCCTGGCTGCATGGCCATCAATCAGTGTTACAAATTAGTTAAGCATATAAAGATTACTCTGACATTGTTTTTCCCAGCTTGCTGAAAATATTCAGCCACAATAAATAAATCAAAACATCCATGTTCTGTTCTGCACAGTGTGATTTACAGATGTCAGTGGCCTCCCAACAACCAGGACACCCAGTTAAAGATAAATTAGTCTTCCATCAAGTGCCAATGAATGTCTGGCACATTCCAGTAGCTGTGTGTGCTCTGTAGAGTGTTGTACCTGTGTGAGAACGTTGAGAAGTCATCCTGATTTTCCCTTTAAAAACATACATTTTTTTTTTTCTCTGTAGACTCAGGCTTATTTGCAGCTGACATTCAATTTTGCTTGGACTCCAGCAGAACAAATTCTGGCCCCACCCATGCTGAACTATGGTACTGATTTTACGATCCACAAAAAGATGAATAAAAGATGAATTTTGGCTTTGTTAGATTTAGCCTGTAGCAATGGGGAACAATGACAGACCCGCTTCTATGGCCAAATATGTTCTGTTTATTGCCAAAAATCGCCCCCTCTTTGTACCCTTAATGCCAACTGAAACCAAACCGCAGCCTAACAGAACTGAGCGGCAGAAGGGCACCCATTGGCTGGCACAGCTGCGGTGCTGCTGTCCATGCGTCCTATCACCCAGTCAGCTTCCTGCTCATGCGCTGTCCGCGTGTTCCTCCAGCCAATCATAGTCTCACTGCCGACTGTCACTCAACCGACCCTCTCCTCCCACAGCTGGGCCTTTCCCACAGGGCCTTCTGGGGAGCGCAAGCCTCAACCACTTTAACAAATATAACCCCGTATTCCACATCAGCCAACCAAAGTTTAAAAGTTCAGAGGACTACAACGGAGTACTAGTAACAGAAATGTAGGAGCAATGAAAAGATGGCAACCTCTTAGTGGAAGTGTATATTTGCAGGTATAGTCTGTGGCCTTTTAAATACAATACTTGATTGCTTGATTTAAATGCAATGCTTGATTGATACTTGAGATTTAGCCTACAGGCAACTTGGACCTTTGTATAACTCACACTGACCAACAAAAGGACCAGAAATGTATCAGTGAGAGAAACACTTTGGACAAAATAAATGAGATTGAGAGGAATGGGAGAAGATGGGGAAATAGAAACTCAACTTTCTAATACTCACATGTGTAAATGCATAGCTGCTGATCTGTTCAGTTTTATTTTACAACAGTGCGTGTGAAGGGTGATACACAAATGTAGGTACAAAGAGGAGAATCGCGATGTTACTGCAATCATGCAGCAGCCCACAGGCAGTCAGAGATACGAAAAAGGACACGTCGAGTAGGTCTGCACACAAAGAAAGCTCAGGATATAATGTAGGAAGGAAAGCTTCCACAAGAGGTTCTGCAGGAAAGGACACGGGAATCATGAGGTGTGTAATGTTTTTCATACGTGTGATGATGTGGAATGGGTATGCCGTAGAAACCATGGAAATTATGAATGGTCTTAAAAGAACAAACATGATATTTTAATTCAATGGTTTGTAATAGAAGACTGGAAAAGAAAACAGAAGAAATTACTGTGCAAGAAGATTAAAATAATTGAAAAGCAGGATTTTTACTCACTGCACTTTGGATTTCATTACCAAAAAAGTTACTAAGGCTAAAACATAAATGATTCAAAAAACGACAAGACAAATGTATGAAAAAATATTTCCATAGGAAATACAAAGAGCAGAGTTCCAGATGTAGCTTCCAGTTCTTGAAAACTCCAAGCTGTATTACTTCATTCATATCCTGTTTTAACTCAAAAAATGTCCTGTTATTTAGTGAGAGAGATGGAGTTTTGGTTCAACCCTAAATACAGGGTAATATGTAAGATATCTTATACATTGGGGCTGCAGCAAGTAGATTGAATGTGTCGTTCTAGATCCTGTAAGAAAATGCTTTTACTATCAGTAAGAACACTACTACAGCATTTAACATATGATCTCATGATTCAGTGGCATTGTGCCAAAGAAGTGAAGAAGCCTCCACTTAAACCCCAGATCTTCAGCTTTTTTTTTTAGCAATGGGCTATATATTTTACTTAACCATGTACAAATATGGCAGGGACACTTGTCCAAAAATTTAATCACAAATAATTTGTCATTCTGGATTTGTAGTTTCACACTTTCAGTGTGAGAACAGAGCCGTAGGGATGAGAAAATAGCCAGCATAGTTTCAATGTTACAGGCATCTAAAATGGGAGTAACAAGTCATACAAATGCTGAGGGCACCAAAATTAGGTGCTTGAATTTATTTCAGTTTTAATAAATCAAAGTTCTTTCTAGCAGCTCTGAGACAGAATTTAAAAAAATGTATTATTCCTTTCTCAACATAGACTCCCTCCCTTTCTGAAGTAAGAATGAATAAATTACAAGCAGAGGTCTTCTGGGCCAGCACTGACTGTTATACTAAAAGCACATTTTAACCAGACTTGTCAACAGGTTAAGATCAGCATTTTTTACAGGCATATCACTTCTCTTGCTATAAAGCTGGCATAATAATTTCCTTCACAGTTGGAAAAGTATTTAATATTTATTTCCCTGAACTAAACTATACCTATTTGAAACAAAACTCTAGGCGTCCTTAATAATATGACCTTTAAATTGCAGTTCCTTTTTGGCTACACAGGTAGTCTTAAATAGAAGATGAATTCTACTACATTTCAGCAGATGAATAAAGACATGCTAATTGTAAGCTTTTCCCTTGTTGTAACAGTTATGTATTAGGAAATATTATCTCTCCCCATTCTCCAGCTAAGATTAGCATTCTTTTCAGTATCAGATCAGATCACTTGCATAAATACCACATTACTCCGTTGCACCAAGGTGGCTGAATACCAGATTACTGAGTCCAGAGGAAATATTATAAGCTTGCTTTAGGACTGTATATATTTCAGATGTGGAAACAGTACCAGTAGATGGTGCTCAAGAGCATATTGCATAAACATATGCCTTGATGGAAAATAGGGAGTAATGGATAACACCATTCTAAGCAGCCTTCCAACAGAGCTGTAGAAGCCAGTAATCTTAGATATTCCAAAATGTAAATGGGTAACAATAAGGGGGGTACTGTGTACCAGAGCAGGGGAGATCCTGAAAGAACAATTTTGTCGTACAAGACTTGAGCTGTAAAATTTGCCTAAGCTCCTTTAACCAGTGTTTGGGTAAGAGCTTGTTCAAACTGCCTTTATACACAGTGGAGAAAAATAAGCAATACTAGCAAAAGACTCATTTGGGTTTGTAGGCTCCATCAAGCTATGTTGTGTATTACAACTTTGCTTGAGAAAGTCTGCACTGGCTTTCCTCCCCAGAAAAATCACACATACAGAACTGGATTGTCCTATTGTTAAAGCTTGGCTACTGTAACACCTCTTGTGTTTGATAGGTGCCATCATTACAGCAATTCTAAAACCTCTATCAGCATAGACGAAAACATGCAATGCAAAGATGCCTAAGGATCAAAGAAGCTCAAAAGACTGTATTATCATCTTTCTGACTCCAGACTCCATTAATTCCAGCTGTTACTTGGACATATATGAGCTCTGATGTCCACATTCTTTTGAAAAAAAAAAAGAAACAAAAAACGGTAGATGGAAACTTCAACTATTTCCTCTTATCTTCAGTTCTGAACAAATAAAATGAACCTCTAAGTAGGTATTTGCATTTTTTTTAAGTTTATATGTTTAGATCCATGTATATAAACACACAAATATAAGTATATGTATGTGTATTATGATGTTCCTTCACATTATGAATTATACCATTTAAAATAAATAAGAAATTGTAACCCAAACATTTCTAATAAGAAAATAGAATAGAATTTTTTACTTGATTAGTGTCTTTTGCTTGGCATTGCCCCGGGAGATTTGACACCTGGAGCAAGATGTTGACTTCACATTCTTCCCTGTTGTTATAAAGGGTAGGCAGCAGGATTGTGTTCAAAGGAAAATCACATTGGGAATCATTCATAGCTGGCCTCTTGTGGAATAGAAATTAAATTGAAATTCTGTGTCTGTCAGTATATTTGCCTCCTTTTTCAGTGTTTTCACTTGAGCCTTGTTGCAGCCTGATGAGATTCATGAAGGAAATCCCTAGAACAATGTTTACAGTGACCTATTTATGGTTTCTTTCGGTACCTCTGAACTGAATGTTACAAGGTGTTTTTCCCCTCCTTCCATTGACTTGAAACACAAAGATGATTTTTGCCCCCATGATATTAAATATATTTCATAAGGAATACTAATACTGTGGAGATTTCATTAAATACACAGGTCTATGTATTCCTTCCTTATTGTTCTGCATCATTATCTGGTGGTCCCCATTGTAAATATGCAAACAGTATTGTAACCTTTGCAACTGAAAATCTCCCTCTTGATAGCTCCACCCTGTCAGAGTCTTCCAACAAAGCATTACTGATGGGAATTTAAAGATAGAAATTAATTACAAGCTTCAATTGTTTTACCACAGTGTGCTGCCATGTTTGTCACATCACTTTAAGCTTCAGTGCTTGCTGTCAGTTGTCTCTCAAGAAGTATTAGATTCTAGTAATTTTTCAAATACATAAAAGGATGTATTTGGAGATGCATTTTTGGAAATTAGAATTCTGCTGGTGGGTCATGGCCAGGGAACATCTATTCATTTTTTCAAGTATTTGAATTAAAACAATTCCTTTGAAATGTGACACTGTCAATGGACAATGAGACAGAGGCAGGAAAGGAAGAGACAAAGGCCAGCTGGCCTGTTGCAATGTGTGCTGATATCACCATGTTATTCTTCTTTTTGAACATTCTGTGAAATTAGGTCTGTTCTTTTCTAAATACATAGCTGTCAGAGACTTTAAATGTCCACAATGTTTTGAAGCTGTGTGTAAACATTTGGCTTGCTCAGCCTCTGCTCATCAGGTAAACCTCAGCACTGCCATTTATTCTGACAGGGTTCATTTTTATTTCACTCCCAGTAAGGGTACTTGAATTATTATCCCAAACTAAAAAGCAATGTTTTAAGAAATGGCTTTGTGGGGCTCCAGGTTAATTTCTGACCCAGCAATTTTCTGCTCAAAACTCCTCTATTATGTGTTTCAGAAGAAGACTCTGTTTCTCTCCGTTGCCCTTTGCTAATTGCTTTTTCCAGTTTTCCCTGTGTTTCTTATTGAATCGATTCTGCAGACTCAGCCTGGAGTCTAGAAGACAAATTCTTTCTTCTTCCTCACAGATAGTTGAATAGGGTATACCAAAACAAAATTTAGATTAGTTTAAAATTTAGATTAGTTTGTGTTTGGTTTGTGAATCACTGATTATTTCTGACATTTTAAATGCAGGTTTTTCCGTCCTTGTTTGGATGAACTTTCAATTTCAGGGTCCTTTCATTGTGATTATTTACTATTTTTGGTAGGGAGTTCCGGTGGTATTGACACTGCTCCAGAATCTCATGTCTAACACTATTTTATGGACATAAGCACAGTAATAAATTATCCTATGACATATTATTATCCTTCACTTTGACTTCATGAGGCCTCATCTGGAGCACTACATCCATCTTTGGTCCCTGCAGTACAAGTGAAATAATGCAAATACAGCAAAAGGATCCTGAGATGGTTAAAAGGTTTGAGCACATGGTATTAGAGGAGAGGGGAGGAAAGGGGATAAATGTCCTCTATGTACAAGGGCTTTAGAGAGGAAAAAAAGCCTCACCCATCTCAGATGTCCTTCACGCAAAGACAAGAAGCAATGTAAATTGCCCAAATGAAATTCTCACTGGATATAAAGAAAAAGGTATTTTTGCAGTGAGCATGGTCATGTCTAGAAACAGGCTCCTAGAGAGATTTTGGGCCTTCATTGCTGGGGATTTAAATGACTTAGCTAGACACAGCACTGAGTAACCTGCTATAATTTCAAAGTTCTCCTTGCTTTCAGCAGAGGTGATCTTCAGAATTCCTTTCCAATCTAAATAATTATGTCGCTCTAAAGACTACTCTTTCCCTTTTTTCCTCCTCAGATTTCCCATTACAATCCTTCCTTGCCTTCCTCTCTCCTTTTCCTTTCTTTATTTGCTCCCTTCTTTTTTCACTCTTTCAATTTTTCTTCTACAGCATTACTTCACATTTTACTTTTCTGTTGCTTTTGTAATCTTTCTGCAACCTTCCAATTACCTGTAAAACCTCAATAATGCAGGCAGGAAAGAAAACCATTGAGAGAAAAACTTATAACAAAAATACAGGGAGATTGATTAAAAGGATGTATAGGTCTCTTATTCCCTTCAGTTATTGTTAGGTAACTTCTGCGACAGCCTGTGGGTCTGGCTACTTCTCTTCCAATTTTTCTTCTCTCTACTTAACGGGTGCCCTCTTCCTACCTGAACCTCTCTGTCCCATGGTCCCAATACTGTTATACCTTCCTCTCACTCAGCTTTTGTCTCTCACCTTTTTCACTCATTGCATTTGCCTTTTCAGGGCCTTCTTTTAAAGGCTCTCATTTTACATTATTCTGGCTCATCAAGTCTTATCCAGTTTTAGATATTCCTTTGCACTCAGTAGTCAGAAATTCCAGTCATGACTTTCAGTTTTTAAACTAAATTTGCTGTACCAGATTTCCCTTATGAATCATTGTTTTTATGACAATTCCAGTAATTTATGGCAAGTCCAAATGTGATAATTTTTATCACAGCAAAAAAAAAGAAAGTGACCATATCACTTGCAAGAAAACATTTTTGCAAAATTTCAGTGCATAGCATGGAAGAGCAGAGCTTGGAAAAAGTTAAGCTTTTTCAATAAATAACTGTAAGAATTTGTTATCAATAACAAAGCAACATATTTTCTTATTCTCAGAAATGGTCAGAGTGTATTTTTGGAAACCTCATGAAGTAAAGTTGCCTCAAGGCAGACACCTGGCAGAGGAAATTGGAGCAAGGATAGTTAACCTCTGTAGAGTCTACAAATAATTGAAAAATGTGTGAAGTATATGAAGATATTTAATAGAGGAGAGACATTTCTAATTTGGCTTATAATACGTTGTTGTACAATTTTATTTTTGTTCAACTGTAATGTGTTTTGAGACTGTTCTTTCTCCCACTTACAGCCAATTTCATACTGGACATGTGCCAATATTAAGTCTTGATCAATGGCTAAATATACATCCTTAATTTCCTTTTTCGTGTTATTCTGACACCATTTCAAACTCTATTTTTCTTTTCCTCTTATCTCATATGATAACCACATTTTTCTTTTTTATCCAGTTGATTAATTCCATCATCTGTCCTTTTTCTAATTAATTTGTATTGTGACCTCAATTTTCAGTTTCATGGAATAGAATCGTAGCATTATTAAGGTTGAAAAAGACCTCCAAGATAGATGCCAACCTTTGAACACCACAATGTCAACTAAATTGTAGCACCAAGTGCCATGTCCACTCATTTCCTGAACACTTCCAGGCATGGTGACTCCACCACCACCCTGGGCAGCCTGTTCTAATGCTTCGCCACCCCTTCAGTGAAAAAATTCTTTCTGATACCCGATTGAACCTCCTCTGGCACAGTTTGTGGCCATGTCCTCTTATCCTCTCACTGGTTGCCTGGGTGAAGAGGCCGATCTCCACCTGGCTGCAACCTCCTTTCAGGGAGTTTTGGAGAGTCATAAGGTCACCCCCGAGCCTACTTTTCTCCAGGCTAAATGCCCCCCGGCCCCCAGCCACCCCTCACAAGACTCACAACAAAGGCATCTCTCAATATTGCTGCAGTTATTTTTCTTTTAAAGTCCAATGACTAACTTTTACATTTTAAATGGCTTAAACCAGGCCTTGCTGTTAAATCTGTTATTAGCAACCTGCCACTCTCTCTATTTCTACTATCTTCTTGAAATTAGTGTTCTGGCAAAATAAAGCAAAAATATATGTTACTACATTTCTTATGCACTCTCATTTCTCTCTTCACAGCACTGAGGATTTCTCTTCAACACCCTACCTACCAAGCGCCTTAAAACATTTTCTGTGAATTTGTTGTTCTGGCCTCAAGCTGAGGTTTGTCTCTAAATAGAATTAAAGCTCAAATTCAAGACAAGGCATTTGCCTTCCTGCATTTTTCTAGATTTACCAAATCCGGGTTCTCTTCTTCTTAATCTACCCAAATATTGTCTGTATCTTACTATTTGCTAGGCATCCAAAGGACAAAAATAATGAAGGTGCTCCAAATGCAAAAAAAAAAAAAAAAAAGGTAAGTGATAACATCACATTAGTTAAGAGTGTGGGTAAAGAAATATCTCAACTATTATTGGTTTTACAGAGACTTATTGAAGCACAATAAACACTGAAGTCAATTGGATGAATCCTGAAAATAGACAGCTAAGTCACAGAACTTGACTATTATTTTATTCATAGTAAATAAACATTGGAAAAAGAAATATATTGTATCATTTAAGTAGGAATAAACAACTATGGATAATCCTGACTGAAAACAATGTTTATGTGCAAATAAAAATGCAGACATACTTTATATGTAAATAGGCAGGTGTACTAAATGGTCATTTTAGGTCCCTTACAACTGAAATACTCTATTCTTTCTATTCTATTCTATTCTATTCTATTCTATTCTATTCTATTCTATTCTATTCTATTCTATTCTATTCTATTCTATTCTATGCTATGCTATGCTATGCTATTCTAAAAAATTCATATATTTAAAAATAATTCTTATTTTTATATTTAAATATCACATATGAAAATATATAAAAGTAGAAAGTGTTTTAATCACTCTTAAAACCATAAAATACAAGATTAAAACAAAGAGTGGCAATCTGCAATAACCTTGTCTTAGGAACTATTCAAGAAAAGCTTCAAAATCAGAAAATCACGGACACATGTAATTTTGCGGGTTTTTTTCAGGGCACAGGTATTACGTGGGCCTTGAGTGAGGACCATTGCCCTAAAATATAGTAGCCGCTCCGCTGAGAAGTGATAATTGCACACATTGTAGAGATTTTCTTTTCAGTGTGTCATTTCACATCTACACTATTGGAACTGATATGTCAATCTGTATCTTACTTGCATGTTAAAGATTTCAAATCTCTATGAAAGGAGGTTTCTGGGAGTGGTAAGGCCCAGAGGAGAAGGATAGGGTAAATAATGGCAGTAATCCCAAAGATACTAAAGAAACATTTCCCATGTTCTAAAGGAGCAGTTTGTGTAAAGTTGATCAGCTAGAATATGACTAGTGAAACATAGTGAAACAATTCAGTTTTCCATGTGTTTGTAAAATCTCATAAAAAATATTGAGTAAATTTGAGCAAGGTTTTATAATCTTTTTCCTCCAAATAGCTCTTCATACAAGATATCTGCACAATGACAACTGATTTGCAGTACCTTTTCCCTCTGATATTTTCAAAAAAAAAAAAAATCTCCTAAAAAGACTGGCCCATGAGGTACAACCAGAAAAGAATTAATGCCAGACTACACCTTTGGAATAAAAGAATGAAAGCATAAATCCATCTCAAGTACAGCTAAAATCTGTGAAAACCTTAACAAGATACCAGTGTCTCTAATGAACACCCAGTCTGCTCAATATAGAGGAATACAGGAAAAATAAGCAAGAAAAAATTAGAGAGTTTCTGATTCCCACAGCAGTTGAGAATATTAACTTAACAATGTCTCTTGGGGGCAGTTGTCTGCATGATATATCTTTTGCAGGTTGAAAAAAAACATGATTATTGAAGAAAGCCCTGGAAACAGGCATCAACTGTTCCATCCTACAACAGGGACTACAATATGTTTTTAATATGTTTATTCAAATCTATTGTAAATTCTAATATTATTATTTCTGTATAGTGATTTTTTAAGCTCTGTAATTTCTAACTCTTAGTTTTTCATATTCTAACAAATATGGTAAATTTCACAGTTACCAAAATATACTTAATATCACTATATGTTATAACCTCTCCTTCCAGTTGATGCAGAACCCCTCAAAGCAATGAAGTCTATTGACCCTTCTAAAAGAATAACAGAAATACAAACCATCCAGACAAAATACCCTGACTCTGACTTGAAATCATGAAACAATGCAACAGAAGCAGTTGGTTTGAAAGGAAGAAAGAAGACATGCATATTGAATAACGTTGTGATCTGCAATCCTGGTAGCTTTTTTGGTGTTATTTTTCTTTAAGCACTCGCTAAACTCCCTACTGCATACAACCAGAGATATTAAGGCTTACTGTCTTCAGTTGTATTACTATCCACAATCCCAAAGTGAAGGACGTGCCCATTTGAAGGGATGGGACTAGAAAAGGGATCAGAGACTAGTGCTGCTGGATCTCAGAAGTCAATACAGACACATGTAAACTGGCTAGTGTATGCTAGGCAAAAACCTACACTAAACTTCAGGATGAGTAGGTGCTGTTTATATTGCATACATTTTTAAAAGATTTTTTTATATCTATATGTTTATATTTATGTTTTGGGTTTTTTTATATACTGCCAAAGTCTAAACACTTCTCATCCACTTCAATTGGTCAGTCATTTTTGGTTTATTTTAAATAGCAACTGATTAATTAATGAACAGCTTAAAGGACTAATGGAAATGTCATGTGTAGTAGTCAAATCTGAGTCCACAATGTGTGGTTAAGCACATGCATAACTGTTTTTTCAAGACTATAGATTTCCTACAAGAACAAATGAGTATTAGCTGAGATAATCTATGCAAATTTGGTCCATTACATGCTCCTTTTAAGAGATCAGTGTACTCCTTATATACATAGTCCCCGAAGTCATTACTCTCTCAGTCACCACTCACCTGTTGTCTAGACAAGAGACAAATCTACTTCCTTTGTGAGTCAGCTGTGTTTTCCCATTAGCTCTGCAGGTTGAGATATTTTTTGTATTGTCTTTGTAAAATACAGGAACAGTTCAATTTCATGAAACACTATGTGCAAAACAGCTCCAGACTGTTACAGCATTGCAATTCCATAATTCCTTTCAGAATTTTTTCCCTTATAATGTCATGAGGTATTTCTTTAACATAGCTTTAATCAGGTGAATGATTTAAATGTCCTATCATGACAATCTAATGTATAAAAGCTATAATAAAATATATAAAATTGCAACATTCTGAGCATATTCCATAGCAAAAACAGTTGCATTAGTAAAGAAATAGGTACTGGTATGTTTTTCTGAAGAGAGGAACTGTCTATTGCAAAAAGCAAAGTAGTCCCTATTGGAGTATTAGGAAGTCTGGGATTTTATGTCTGGTTCTTATGACTAAAGCATTTATGGCATCATAAGAGCTGTTTAATGAATGTACTGCCTAGTAATACTCCACAGGGTGTACTATATCCTCTTCCTATTACTGCTTTTGTCTCTGCAGATAATTCTACAAGCTCACTGCTAAGAAAGCAGAACAGTTCCTGATCATGTATGTTAAGAATGGTTGATTGTGGACAACATCAGTGGCTTGAACGATTCAAACTTATCCAGATGTTTTACAGGTAATTACACACAAATGAGAATTAGTGACTGCCAGGGTTTTCTGTGTTTTTTAAATTATGCTTGATAATATGTTGGTGAGTATTGAAACAGCATTATACCTACTCCTATAGTGTTGCTGGAGGTGATCTGATGCATAGGCTTGTGTCCTTAGATTTCCCACAAGTTAGTATTTTATGACGATTGGTTCTTTTCAATCTCACATGAATTGGTTTTTGGGGTTTTTTTGGATGCTTCAGTTGCTAAATCTAGTATTGCAAAAGTTAAGAATCTTATGTTCTGTCTTTCTTGATTTAGGTTTTATGCCTAGGACTTTAATTTCTTTTTAGTTCTAATATATTACTTGACAATTTAATGCTTTAAAGCAAGCCTAATTCTGGACTAATTTTCTATATGCATGTTACCATGTAGGACAGAACAACTGAAGCAGTTCTACAGAGTGAAACCAATCCTGCTGAAGACTTCATGTGTACATGATACCCAATGTGGGATTTTTTATCAATGCAAGGCTTTGAATTCTTTTTTTCTTTTTTTTGTTAATTTTTAAATTTTATTTTCAGACGAGCACCAATCTGGTCTAATAAACCGACATAGCAATGGGTGTATCCTAGATGTACTTGTTAAGCAGATATTTCTGCTTACCTCTCATCAGAAACATATCAAGTTCATGGGATTGGTTCACAATATGGAGACAGAGGAAGCACAGGAAGAAGGAATGATTAAGGGGCTTGCTTTGAAAATGCATGCGGGATCCAAACTCTAATACTAAAGTAGCTGCATCTATGTGGGACTAATTCAGGCACACATTAATTAAAAAGTGTGTTCTGATATGATGCGAGAAAAAATTATTGAATGGCTCATCTCAGTCACAGTAGCTGGAGGAAGAGGTGTATTTGCTCATCCAGGATCATACTGTAAAGTACAGGGAAAGATCCTGGCTTTGAAAGCTAGGGCCCCCCTTGATAAGATTCAAACTCAACTCTGAGAACATGCACTGTTCGGAGGGTCATTGCCTTGCCCTCCTCTTCCTGTGGGAGCATTTCCCAGATCTTTTTCCCAGAAATTGAATGATGCAGAAAATTGCAGAGCTGTTTTTATAGAGATTTTGTTGTTAAAAATGAATTCACCGCTGGTCGTAAGGCACCTTAAATGTCCTTTGTGGTGTATAGGTGTGGTGGGTTGACCCTGGCTGGATGCCAGGTGCCCACCACAGCCATTCTACCACTCCCCTTGTCAGCTGGACCAGGGAGAAAAAATGTATTAAAAGGCTTGTGGGTCAAGATGACGGCAAGGACAGATCACTCACCACTTACTATCATAAGCAAAACAGATTTGACTTGGGCAAATTATTTTAATCTACTACCAAGTAAATCAAAGGAGGATAATGAGAAATAACACCAAATCTTAAAACTTTTCACCCACCCTTCTCTTCTTCCCAGGTTTAACTTGACTCCTGAATTCTCTACCTCCTCCCCACCAATGGGGCTGGTGAATGGGAAATGGAGGCTGCAGTCAGTTCATCACACAGTCTTTGCCACTCCTTCCTCCTTAGAGGGAGCACTCCTCACACTCTTTTCCAGGTTTTTTTTTCACCTTCTTAAATACATTATCCCAGAGGTGCTACTACCATTTCTGAAAGGCTTGGCCATGGCCAGTGATGGGTCTGTCTTGCAGCTGGCTGGCACTGGAGGTCCTACCTCTTCTTTCTGTTTCTTGACCTAGTGGCTGCTGGGCACTAGAGATGGTATACAAGGTTCATACAAGTGTATTGTCCCTTTCCCCGCTAAAACGACTTCAAACAGCAGTCATCCTCCTCTAAAAGTTTTAAAAGTGTTGAGTCAATTCCCACAGTTAAATCATAGGTAAACTTTTGTGTATTTCTGAAGCTAGTTAGACTATTAGCTAATTTGTTAATGTAATTTTCACTTTGCTTTTTCCACTGCACATTTTTGTTTTTCCTTTTTTCCTTTTGTGAAAGTGTTGCTTAGGACCCAAGCATATTGCTTCCTTCCTCTTATCCTTAGCAGAAAAGTTTTTTCCCAATTCTCTTACTAGACTATCCCCTTTATTTCATATTTTGTATTTATTTCAGTTATTCTTCTATAACTTTTCTAATTCAGTTTTACTTTCTTGTTTATTTCCTAATCATGAAAGTATTTCAACAACTATTTGCATAATATTTTGATACATGTAAAAGTGCAGAAGATTAGGCACATAGAAAACAAGAGTTTGAGCAAATAAGAAATTCAGAAAATTATCATCTTATTTGAAAGGTACAAATGGAAGTTTCTATTGCAATCTCCTGCTCACAGCTCACAGTGGACACTGGATTCAGACACCTGGGCTTTGGTGTCTCCAGCCTTCACTGATGGAGGTTTTGCAGGCTCTATTGGAAACCTATTGCAATACTTGATTACTCTCCCAGTGAAAAGTTATTCTTCTTCTTCTTTTTTTTTTAATGTTATTTTATGCAATTTGAATATACTCTGGCCTTTTTGTGATCACTGTAATCACTTACCTCTGTGGATCTCTGTGAATAACCTGGGTCCATCTTGTCTGTTGCTTCCTGTAGATATGGAAAAGCTGCTTCTAGGTGCCTCTGAAGCCATCTCTTCTTGAAGCTGAACCATCACAATTGCCTCAGCTGACCCTCACAGGCCTTGTACTCCATCCCCATATTGTTCAGCGCTCTAGAATTTAAAGTGAAGTCCTGCCTCTTATTGAGAGCTAAGGTGATCCATAATTTGTAGTTGGAAGAGATTTTTGCTTCAAAACATGGTCCCATTGGCTCCAGAGCAAGATTATGGAACTTGCTGCCTCAAATACAAGCTGTTTTGCTGGGGATCACTTCTCCTTTACTGGTATCTGACCTTGGGGTGCATGACCTGGAGATGCTGCTCATTGGAGATGCTTGCTGTGGGCAATATTTTGGGAGCTGGGAACTGGAAGCCTTTTCTGTCTCTTCTGGGGCAAATCATTCTGCAGACAATTCTAGAATGTGTATTATTAGAGTAATATAACTTTAAAACATACCAGTAAAATGTCAGGTGGGACATGTGTGGATGATTTCTTTTTTAACATGTTAAAAAACAAAACTATTACATGATTTGTTTAGTAAATGTATCTCTTATGAAAAGGCATTAGATAACAGATGTTATATCTAGAACATGGAGGCTTTTCTACATCTTCTTGTTTATTTAGATTTTCTTCTTGTTCCCTGAGGCAGCAGAAATCTCTATAGTTTTTCATGACTATTTACAGCATGGTCTCTTTATCTAAAAATCAATGTGTGCAGAATACTTTTATAAATAGCTTGGAGATAGGACTCCCATCCCTTTTTAATTTTCCTTTTCCTGTCTGAAATTCCTCTAGATTTTCTCATCACTCTGTGTCTCCTACAATTTATGTTAAACGCAATTTCTTATTTTTCACACTGTGTTATAGAGAATGGTGCTGGCTCCTGAGTGTAAAATTTCTACCAGCAGTAATGTGGAAAATTCTTCTTTTCTTGTGTAGGAGAAGTGAATATGAAGTGTCAACAGAGTCTCAGCTGAGGTCATATCCATGGCAGGCCACAGGGCACACAGTGTAATTGGGAAAACAGCAGCAGCAGTGTTTCTGTTCCTTTGTAGATAGGAAGAACATTTCTTTTTTTTTTCTCCTCAGTAATAGCAGGGATTCATTTAGCAGCTTTGCTGTAACACAATAAATAATGCCTTCCTGCTCCAAAATTTGATCATTTAAAAAATACATTTTGGAATTGGAGGTTACAAATATATTCTTTAAAATTTACTGTTTGAAAGACACTTACTATTGATGCCTTAGTTGGCATCACTACCAGCAAGCTTCTCTCACTGCCAAGGAAGAGCCAGCATTTCCAGGTGTTATCCAGATACTTGTCAACACAGCACAGCTGAGTTCAGTTAGATGCTAAAATAGTTAGTCCTGTAATGAGAGATGTATGCTACTCTGGCCAAATTTGGAAGAAAGCCATTGAGGAGTTCTTGACATATATCTCATTTGTGATCTTCTGATTAATCTTCTTTTATTTTGTTTTCCATTTTTGCGATGGCTCTTTCAAGAACACATCATTCATACAAAACACACACATGTATACACATATGTATTGACATAAATACTTGATAGTATACATCTTATTTAAAGGATTTGAAAAGCTATGTTGAAAGAGTATCTCCAGAATGTTACTCTGGATATCATTCAATTAGACAGTGAAGTGTCCCTACTTATTAAAGCATAAATACTAGAAACAGTTAATGTGTGAACTATTTGCCAACAAAGCAAGGACTGAAATATATCCTATTAAACAGTTTCTTCATAGGCCTGTATAAATTATAGCCTCCTAGAGCTCAGATTGATGAGATTAAATGTCTACATTTGCTGTATAAGCTGTCAGTTGTCCACTCCATTTTCCTGAGTCAGTGTTTTACAGATTGTTGAACTATTTTCTTCCGTGGTCCTCCTGTGACTCTGGTGCCTGAGGTAATGAATTATAACTGTTTGTTCTTCTCTGAAACAGTATAATTTGCTGGAAGACTGCATTCCCCTAGCAACCCTTCCACCTTTTCCCTACAGAACCACCCTTCCACCATTTCACTCTGTCTTAGACAAATTATACCCTCCTCAAAGGAGACTGTATCTCAGTGAAATACTCCCAAAAGTTTTTGGAGTATGGTGACCTCAAAGGAAATAGAGAATATTTGTCAAGCTTTACAGATTTATCCCTGTGTTTCTCATTTCTGTTTTTCAGTGAATGTTTTTCATGTTTTCAGGAGCTCACTGTCGTAGAGATGCTGATTGGTGGGTATTAGGGACAGAGCTACTGCTTCCTGCTCTCTGTTGATCTCTCATCCTGGGAGGCTGATGAACAGCACTGGCAGGTGTAGGAGCACAGAATGAAAGCAGAGTTTAGGAAGGTCACGTTGCCTTAGCAAAGAGAAGCTCTTTTGTATGTAATAACACTCAAGGAGCATGTGTATGAGCTAGGATAAATGACAGCAGACCTTATTAATGAGGACACAGTGGCAGAGTAACCGTATCCTGTACTGGGGGGATCCTCATGCCTAATGTTCTCTCCAGGAGGCTGCAGCAAGACTGCCACACTATCAGTCAATTTTTCTTTGACTGTAAGGCACAGAATTTGGAAGTTCCAGCTTGAGCAACTTGTGCACCAAAGCATCATCAATTTGAGCAAGTGAGCTAGAAGCCATCTCCAGCACATGGAGTAACTTTACAACAGAAAAGAAACCAAGCAAAACCTAAACAAAACAAAACAAAACAAATACCAAGACAAGTAAACAAAAAACCCACAACAAACAAACAAACAAAAAAACCAAAACAAAAACAAAACAACCCCCCCCGAGAAAAAACTCAGAAACTCTTAACCAAATAAAAACTACCGAACAAACGGAAAAAAACCCCAAACGACAACACCAAAAAAACCCCAAAAAACAACCAAAAGAAAATAACTAAACACCAGGATAAATTTTAAACAAAAGTTTAGAATTCTTTAATTCCAGAAGGGTTTTCTGCTGTAAGTTTGGACTTGGGTCCATATCCTGACATGTTATGTGCATAAATCCAACTAATGAGCTGGGTACAATGTGTTCAGAGATAAACACAGAAAGACCTTAGTATTTAAGCTCAAGTGTATATTTTAAAAATTAAAGAAAAATTAAAAGAAAACATGAACTTCTTATTTTTAAATCAGCAGGGCAACAGGGCAATATTCTTCTTATTGATCAACATGAGATATCCTATAAAACCCAGATATAAAAGAGCAAAGTTTGCATTTGGTGTTTAAGCTTTGCTGTAGTTGTTGATCAAGGATCACATCTCTTCGGATGCCTGACAGGTAAGAGCTTTGCCAACAGAAGTCAGCAGTTTAGACCTGGCCATAATTACCTGATGGTATCCCTATTAAGCAGAATTACCATCCCTATTAAACAGCAGTTATTGCTATTAGGTATCATTAGTCTTAAATTGCTTCCTTGGGACACATCTCAATTAAGCAAATTTCCATGTTAAGTGCATCCTGATTAACTGAACTGCACTGTACTTTGTTGTAGCTTTGTTTCTTCATGTACCCACTCCAGTAGCCTTCATCCCTCATTTACAACTCTCTCAAAGCCTGGCCTTTCTAAGACTCATTAAAAAAGTTCACCCAACTGGAGTAAGGACTGCAGAAGACCCTAATTTTTGGTGTCTTGCCACATTTCACTAGTTGTATTTGAAATTTAAGTTCCACTCTTGAAAGGTGTTAATTTTTTTCTTTTTCTTGGACTAGTGTATTCATTTTAATTAGTGTGTAATTCTCCTGTTACAGGGCATTTTCCAGCTTCTGCAAAAGGTTGTGAATTACACATGCAAAAGAGTGATGTGATTTTACTATCCAACATATTTTTAGAGAAAGGTATAAAAATAATTCTATTGCTAAAATGATGTCATTTTTCTTTCTCTGGAATGTTTGTGCTTCAGAGGTCAGAGGCAGTGGTTTTAGAAACAACACAGCAATGAATCTCACAGCTTTTATTTGTTGAAAGAGCAGTTTTATTACAAGCAGGCTAGAGGTGAAAATAAAGCCAGATGTATTTAATGTGGGTGTTAATTCAGAGTTCAGATAATAACAGTTAGGATAGTCCTGAGTGATGCTGGGGTGGGGAACCCAAATAAACACTTAAATCATATCAAGCCTTTCAGTCAAATCCAAACCATGAATACTAATGTGTCTTCAAGACAAGTTAAAACCAAAACAGCATTCTTTTAAGAAGTTATTACATTTTTTGAAGTTGAAATGTTTTTTTTTTTTTTATATAGAAACTATTTATAAACATAAATTACACTGAAATAATACAAATAAAAAAATGAAAGCACATTATTGGAAACAGACCTACTTTCCTTCTACTTATAAGAATAGCCTTCCAAAGTAGTTGAAGGTTTTTTTAAACACTAAATAAAATTTTGATTATAATTTCTGGTAATCCATCTTGTCACTGATACAATTCAAAGGCATCATGCCTGTACAATCTCTCAGATGTAGTCATACAGAACTGTCTTGCAGAAGAATAAAAAAGTCAGTTCAATTCTTTCAGTGATTCTTTGGGTTTCTGGATGTCAACTCAGAAATACTAAGTAATTTGATCTTCTTGCCTTCTGAAGTTTTGCAATGGTGAGTGCACACAAACGCACGAATGTATTTCTGAAGCTATTTGGAAGTGCTATCCTATTAAGCACCCCCTTCTTCCTTGCTGAGAGGATGACAAGGCAGTAAATCAATATCTTCCATGAGAAGACTTTTCAGAAGAGTGGTTTTCATATTTTTGTAACTGTACTCTATTTTAACTGGGTATTTTCATAAATCTTTCTAGCCACGCTTAATGCAGTGTAATATGATTTTTAAATGTTTTTCACCCTAGAAGTCAAGAGGTACCACTGCAGTTATCTCTTTTCCTTCTCAATAAAACAGATGTTAGGAGATCCATAAAAATAAATTCCTTTATTAAGAAAAATGGAATTCAAAGTAAAATAGATACTTCTGCTCTTAAAATTTCAAGTGATAGAGAACTTATTGCAAAACTAGCTAAAATGTGCAAATGGTCTCATGCTTCTGAGAGAGGGTGAAGGCATGAGTGTTTACTTGGAATTTATTTCCCTTCCATTTCATGTCCCTGTGTTTTCTTTACTGAGGTGAAGAAGATATTATTGGCTATATTTAAAAACTGTACACACACTCCCTAATTTCTGTTTTATAAAGTATCTAGTGATCTCCTTTAGTCTTAAAAGTCACAAGCAACTGAGGAGCTAAGCTTTTTTTTTTTCAGCCACTGCCTCAGCCACCCATCAGTTATCTCTCTAGATCTGGCCAGGACCTTGTATGAAAATCCTGCATTGCCTGTGATCACTGAACTTTCACCTCATGTGCCCCTCTTGCCCACTGCTGCTACATTTAAGGCAGAACATTCAACCAAGCCATAACTAACCTCCTACTGGGGTTGTGACACTATTTTCAGCATGAGCTAACTTAAGAAATAGCCTACTTTGTCTCTAGATATGGTCAACCAAAGTATGTTATTTGCTTGCTCCCAGTCCATGTGCCAATTAAAATGTGCTGCATTTTGCAAACTTGCGCAGTACTGACTTTTTTTTTTTTTTTGAGGTTATTGAAGAAAAATAGATGGCGCATAGCAAATAAGTATCTTTGACTATAGTAGACCTTCCTCTAATAAATTATGTCATGATAAATGACTTGAAATTGCTTGCAAGGGACCATCCAGATAGGATCCACTTGTACTGTGTTGAAGATATGCACCTTTATACTTTATTTATCGAAATGACATGTAGTAATTTACATTTAGCTACTACCTGTGTGAGAAAAAAGTTTAATCAAAAAATGACACTGTCTTATTTTTTTTTTTTCCAAAACATATTAATTACGTTTCAATCTTTAATTCTTTATAATGATTTTCAGATTGACCATTCTGTTAATTCTGACAGCTGGAAGGCAGATGAATATTTACACATGTTTCTTCTTTCATTTTTAGCTAAGAAATTATGTTGTATCGTATTTAGAAAGTTCATGGATGCTTTGATGGTAGCAGCCTGAAATGCCGAATACATATCACAGAATCACAGAATAGGTAAGTCTGGAATGCACCACAGTGGGTCATCTGGTCCAACCTCCCTGCTCAAGCAGGGTCACCCCAGAGCACATGGCACAGGGTTGTGTCCAGACAGTTCTTGAATATCTCCAGTGAGGGAGATTCCATAACATCTCTGAGCAACCTGTTCCAGTGCTCAGTTATTGCACAACAAAGAAGTTCTGACTCAAAATCAGATGGAGTTTCCTGTGCATCAATTTCTGTTCATTGCCTGTTGTCCTGTTGTTTGGCACCACTGAGCAGAGCCTGGATCCAACTTCCTGACATCCTTTGGATGTACGTGGACTAAAGCTCCCTCTGAGAGTTACTGCTTTCCAGACACAATTTTCTGCTTTGAGCTGTCAGTTTCTTGCATACTTTATCCATTAAGATATGGATCCTTAAATATTGTCCTAAGTTAGCCACAGTGTAAAAAATAATACCTTTCTTGCCAGAGTTTTATTCTCCTTAAATACAACTTAACAATTCCCAGTAGTGTCAGTTATATTGAATACTGCAAGGCTATTCTATATTTTATGCAATAAGAGAATGGATTTTTTTCCTTGTGTCTTCAATGTATTGATATGAGACTTAGTGGATTTTATGTCTATTTTGTACCCCTCAGATTTTATTAATTTTCTTATTATGTTGAGTTTTTAAAGCCTTGTATTAAGGCAAAAACATTTGAATTGTGAAGTCTATCCCCATGGAAGGAAGATATGCTCTGCATAAAAATGACACGTGTAAATCAGACTGTTTTGATTGTGATGCCTTAGATTTTAACTTTCACATTTTTCAAATCCTGTACTGCCTGGTGTGTAACTCTGAAGTTTCTTGTAGCCTGTTAACTTCTGCTCTCTAATAACAAAGCTTCTCCAGGCCTGCTCTCCAAGGACACTCAGACCATCCTAGGCCCAAAAAGTATAAACCAAAAGCCTCTAAAGGGGGGGCAACCTTGGAGAAATTACATCATTAACTGAAGCTTTAATGGGAGAATTAACTCTGATATGCAAATGAACCAAACTTATAAAAGTGCGAAGAACTCGTGACCTGTCATCCATCTTGGGGTCCATCTTGGCAGTAGCCTCTGGACTCCCCAGGGTGTACCTTTGAATGAATACCTACTTTTATTCCCTTTTTCCTGTCTAGTCTCTGGTTTTTAAAGTGGCCACTTCAAGCATCAATTGCCTGTCTTCTGCTGCCATGGAGGAGAATCCCAGAAGGTTCCCCGAGCATTTAGTTATTTGCAACATCTTTGAGTTTTTCAAATTTGTATGAAACTTGTAAAGTATGCCATTGTGTGACATTGTGCGTACATCTCTCTGTGGGTTTTTGACAAAATTCTTCATCACAAATTCTGTTTTGGTTCAGTGGGGTCATGTTGTGCTACAGGTTGTGATACAATCATCAGTTAAAACAAGTTATTTGAGGCACATCAAACACTGTTATTTATCACAATGCACCTTAGTTTTATCTTTTAGAAGCTAAACTTAGGGCTTGGCATTTAATTACATTGTACAAACAAGAATTTTCACTTTAAATTTCCTGGACAACTAGCCTTATACTAATACCCAATGTTTTTTGGCTCAGACTTCTGTTAAGTCTGCAGTTATAGGACTTAATTGGAATAATGCTATAATCAGAAAAACATATTATTCTGTAAAAGAAGAAAAATGGAACACTGTTAAATGACCTTTAGTGGTAGCTGGCAGTGTTGTTTCTGTACCCCAGAAAAAGGGATAGGAGCTGAGCAGTGGTGAAACATCAGACTTCAAGGCAAAGGAAGAAAGACTCCTCCTGTACCTTACACCTTTAGTCCTTCTATTTTTGTGCACAGTACACACATTTTCTTGGGTAAAAGCTTTTCTGCTTGAACAAAAGAGAAGAATGGATGTACTATGTAAAGAGTTGTGGAAGTTATTGTAAAAGGTACAAAGAAAGCCCATATTTCTCTCTTCCCCCAGAAAAATGAAAATCCAGAGGTTTCCTATAAATAGAGACATAATTCTATTGATTGTTAGGAGAGTACACAGATAGCAGTGAGTCAGTATGGAAAATTCTTGTATAAATTAGACCATTACTCTTAGAGAAAACACTTGAAAAACTGGCTAACATTTGAATTAAATTTTGATAACAACAAATGTATATGATCAAGAAACCAGGAACTTATATTTCCCCATTGAAGGCTGGAAGTCGTGTTTGGACTGTATAAACCTTCCAACTGTTGGTTGGAAGTCGTTTTAGGACTGTATAAACCTTAAATGCTTTTTGTAAAATTTATTAGACATTTACAGAAGTTAGCTTCTTAATGAGGAAAATACCAGGGAAAGCTTCTTTGATCTGTGAAAAACTGGGTTAGACAGACAATGGCTTTTTGCTCTGCCCTCAAATATCCGTGTCCTGTGATGAGCACCGTGTAGATTACCATGTCTAATATGTATTTACATTCTGGTGCCAGTGTCATCATAGCTGCCTGAGGGATCTGTAACCACTGTGCAGGGACATCTGCCTGATGTTCACGCCTATTACTTTCTTTTACAAGTACTAGGATAGATTGGTTTTCCTTTCTACACATTTCAGTCAGATATAGTTGGGCAATGATGTGGTACACCCAAGAAAAATGGAAAGAAAGGGGCAAGTTTGGAAAACAAAGGTGCAGATGAAAATTGAGTGTATTCTTGTATGTGTTATGCTGCAATGTCATTTTAAAGTTGAAGTTGTTGCTGTGTCCCCACCTTTCCTCATTTTTAGGGTGATACCCAGATTTATGGATAATTTTACCTGCTGAAAATTAGCTCAAATTTCTAACCAGGCTGTTGTAAACAGTAAAATCACTTGTTTATTTTGTTTATTGTTAATAAGTTTATTTTTTTGACTGAACTTGTATAAATAATCACTTGTTTATTTTATGTTTATCAGTTTATTTTTTTTACTGAACTTGTATAAATATTTAACTGAGTCTTGACAATGAAGAGGGGAATAAAAAAATTTCTGGGTGCTTCATTTTTTGTGGAACAGTTCAATACTATATCTGGCAAATTTTGTTTAGAAAACAAAATATTTTCTAAACAAAAAGAGACTTATTTTTGCTTAATATTATTACCCTTAATGTGTCTTTTACTTGTGGCCAATGTAGTAGTCAAGTTGACACAGAATAAACTCCACTTAAATCTTTACATCTGAAAGTTTACTATTTGAAGGACTCAAAGATTTTTCCATGGTCATTGTCAGTATCTTTTGGGAGTGAAAAAATAAGTTTCATTAAAGAAAACCCTGACAAGGTCTTAAGAACAGCTCATTGCAGGATCCACTCCAGATCAACTGTATGGATGCAGACCATCAAAGAGAGGAGTGGTTTCCCCAGAGACTAAAATTAACTGCATACATACTGGGATGTAAGTAAAATGTAAGCAGTCTGAATCTGACATTATTTGTTGAGTTAATAGACGTGGTATTCAATGTTATTCATATAGTTACTGAAAAAAACCCAAGATCACTGCAAAAATGTCACTTGGAAATGTGTTATTTTTGTCTAATCCTACACAGTTTTGTGTAGATGGAAATATGTCTCATGACTGGAAAAGACAAAAGAATATAAATGAGTGTTGCCTAACAGACTGGCATTTCAAGAAGGTAACATTCACATTTTCTATGTGTTATGGCATCTCTCCATAGATTTCTTAACTCCAGTTGGCTGCCAAAAGTGGGACTTAATTCTGGACCAAGCTTCATTTTACATTTGCAGCAGTGGCAGAGAGAGATCAGACAACAGACTTTTACAATAGTTTCTGTTCCTGATTTCCTGACAAAATAAGTAGTGGGGGGAAAATTAAACCTTATCAGTATTTGGAAGAAATGAATTTGCAGAAGGAAAAGCAATTCACTTGTTGACTGTTATTGTGCTGTATTTTGCTCAAGTACTTGCAAGTGATCCTAAGATTTTTGTAGTAGATACAAATCAGATACAAATGCAATTTTTCCTTTCCATGAAGGAAGAAATTTGAGGCTTACCTGGAATTTTAAGAATTTCATTTCCTTTAAATCTCCATTTTGTTACTGAAGAACTACATTAGTCTTGTCAGTATGCTGAGCACTGTAAGCAATAACCTCATTAGTAATGTTTAACAACAATTTTATTGAGTGTAATAATTTATTGATAGGACCTACTAGATTCATATGTCATTAGATATGTAGTAATACCACTTCTTTCTGTCTAAACTTTCTGCAGTATATGGGCATATATTTATTTATTTATTTATCTATTATATTTTTACTTATTGGTTTGCCAAATGAGGAAATTCACAGATTAAATATTAAATTTTCTATTTTTCTCTCACAATTTGCCCTCTCCAAAAACCCTTAAAACTGTATAGATGTGATGGAAAAGTTGGGAGTTCTGCATTTGAAACTGTTGATCTGCTGCCCTACAGTAAAATGACCATGAACATGGGTCTGGTATATATTTAAGATTTATTTTGCTCTCCTTACTTATTTTGAATATTAAGCTTGCTTTGCAGCTGATCTCACATAAGTTAATGGGGCTTGTTGTAGAATTAGACACTGCTTAATAGAATGTGATCCAAATTTCATGGTTATTGAGGTGAATGAAAAATTCATTAGTCATGGAATTGAAACTAAAATACTGGCACATATTAGAAACTTGGTAAGACAGAAAGCTGAGATTGGAAAAGTAAACAACAAAAACAACAACAAAACAAAGCAAAGCAAAAATCTGGAAAAAGTTTTTAAAAGAATTTGCTGCTGGAACAGCCTAGAAGGCAGAACTTGTACATAAGAAAAATCCTCAGAATTGTGTGTCATAAAAAATTTATGTCATTTCTTGGCCAGATACCACAACAGTGTAGATCACACAGTCAAAATATTAGCTTACTGTGGGACAGTAATTCAAGAAGTCAGCAAAAATTGTAAAACATGAATAGTGTGCATGAAAACTACTGAGAAGTGCAGTCTTGTAAGTCTCTGATGCATTATTATTTGTAATTGTGTTCAGTGCTATTCACTTACACTTAGATTACCAGAAGTAATAAATCATTGTCCAAAATACCTTTTAATAATCTGTGATACTACCTCCATAGAGATAACACAATAATAGAAATCACTGTTCCGAGATAACATAAAGAGCAGTAGCTATAATAGAGAATTTTTTATAATCTCTCACCTGATGAGTTTAAACAAAGGGAAGTGAAACGCAAAGGACGTTGTTAATTAGCTATGTGAACACACTCTCTGTTACACTGAGGTAACTTGCAGTGGGTTCATACCCTCCAACACGAGAATCTTGATTCAGAGGCTGTTTGAGCAACCTGGTCTAGTGGAAAATGTCTCTGAAACTAGCTAATCTTCAAGGTCCCTTCCAACCACAACCACTCTACATTTCTATGACTCTATAAATGCAGACAGAGCCACTGCAGACACTCCAGGACACCTGAGACCAGTAGAGGTCATGTAGGTCTGCTGTGAGAACCAGGAACTCCTGGAGTGGCAGCTGGAAGCTAAGCTAGGTGTCTTAGAGCATCCAAATTGACAATAAATGCTTATGGGTCCATACTACTTGTAACTGAGTGCAGAAATTTCTTGTTAGGAAACGGTGCCTTCTGGTTTCAAAATCAAGTGGAACCTCATCTATAAGAAGATATTTAAGTGAAAAAAAATACCCAAACATATGGTTTACAGTAAAAATGTGACTGTATCCTTACTAAGGGTATAGAGATTTTTCTTCTAATGGAACTAATCACTTAGACAACAGGCAAATTAACTATTTAAATTTATTGAACAACTTGAAAAAGAAATTACTTGCTTTATGTGTTAATCAGGAGAAAAATAAGACATGAAGAACACTTTTGGATTTTTGGCATGAGTGAATAATTATGTTAATCTAGGCTTGACCTTTATTTCAAAACTCAAGGAAATACTTTGACATCACAACTTTCTAGGTGATTGAGAAATGTGCATAAATATTAGCCCAGTCATCTGGAGTCTGACATTTACTTGTTGACAAATAAAAAATAATTTTTAAAAAGCAAGCTAGGATGTCCATTTTCTTCTTACTTATTTAATTTTTCATTCCAGACACATGGAGACATATTTATGAGAAATTAAGAACCAGGAAGGAGTAGGACTTGCAAAAAATCATTCCAGCCAAATATTGCTCACATATGAAGTACATATTTTAAAGATTTAACAGATGTAGTTTTGGGGATTTTTTCCTCAATAATCTTATGTTGTAAGTTTGAAACAATGAAAAATCAAGGGGCCATAATTATTCCAAAAGTGTAATTTTAATATGTAACTGATTATATGATGGAACTTGTCAGAAAGTGATTCTCAAACCTTTTCATCTAAAATATATTCCAAAAGTGCTGAAGAGCAGACAGCTCTCCCTTGAGCACTCTTTTCTTGTTACATTTCTGAAGGTATAATGTTTCTTAAAAGTCAGCAATATAACCTCTGGTTTCAGGTGACAGAAGAGGAAACTCTTGTCCCTGCTTTATTACCTTACTATTATTCAAACTTCAAACCAGTACTCTATTGATATATTTATTTTTGAGATAAGCATGCATTTCCTAAGCCTCTTGGGGTAAGTTTATGGTTTCCTTTCAGTTCAAAACATCTTTTTAGAGGAAAAATGAATATTCATGTTTTGTTATTGAGTGCTAGACTCCAGATTGTTACAAAATTAGGAAAATGTTTGATACTGGATTTTTTCCTTATTAGATGAGACAGTACTATATTGATAGGACAAGTAACGTGTTTCACATTTTAAATATTGTGTGAGTAGGCCCTCTGGGAAATCTCTACTTATTTACAGTTGAAATGATCTGCAAGTAAACTCACTAGGAAACTTCAATATAGTAAATGGAGAGAGAACACTAAAATGGCAGACTCTGACAATGTAGATTTTTAAATTTAATCTCTCAGGTCTATAAAACAATTAGAAAGTCAGTGATGTGGGTCTCGTTTTACACTAATGGGAACAGCTATACTACCATCACTGAGATATTTTGGGTTTACAGGAGCTGCGGTTCTGGGTTATTTATTTACTTGTATTGCAAGTCTGAGATAGCTAAATCTAAGGAAGAAACCCCAAACGTATAAATTCTCTAATAGATGATAAGGGAAATGGGACATTAGTTAATCTGCACTAAAGGTAGGGTTTTCAATGTTTAAGATTGCACATATTTGAGAAATAAGCAGTGGATAGAAACAGTAATTGGACAGGGTAACAG
This sequence comes from Monarcha castaneiventris obscurior, assembly GCA_026261815.1. Lineage (NCBI taxonomy): Eukaryota > Metazoa > Chordata > Aves > Passeriformes > Monarchidae > Monarcha > Monarcha castaneiventris. Next base: position 10,050,874 of record JAMPIT010000327.1, read on the forward strand.
AATGCCAGGGAACAATTAGAGTGTGAAAGCAACAGAAGCAGATCTTAAGATCAGCATCAGGATGGTGTTATGCAGAAATTGAATGACTACACTAAAAAACAATAAGAAAATAGTATCATTTGACTCTGAAAACTGAGTAAAACACTAATTTTTTAATGAAGAAAACACTCCTTCATATTTGTACTTGCAACAAATGGTAAATTCCAATGCAGGGAAGGAGCTGTGTTGAACTAAAGCTGAGACATAATTCTCAGTGGCTCTCCACCCTGTGAACCAGCTCAAGAAGTGATGATGGTTTTGCCAGTGTAGACAGTTACTGGCAGCAGGGCAATAGTGAATCTTGGCAACCTTGATTTCCAGAGGCAAAGAAGCTCTGCTGAACTTGCCTTCTTTTTACACGTGTCTTGGGGTGACTTTATGATGTGTATCCCCTATCGCCTGCTCTATGCCCAGACATGAATCCTGTGCCTTTTCTGGAGCCTTAATGCAGACCTTTAAGAAAAAGGCGGGGGAAGCCGTTGGAATTCCTTTGGTGCTGTGTTCAAAAACAGAGATAACCTTGCTGGCTTCTTCTGCCCCAGCTACTCCACTTCTGCAGCAGGAAGGAGAATTACATTCCTTTTGCTTTTTAGCTAGCTTTTTGTTTGTTAGCTAAAGCAAGGAGTTTTTCTTGGGACTTTGGCTTCTTCTTCTTCTTCTCTTGTGGACTGTTCAGAGCACCAGAACATCAAAACCACAAGGGGAGGCCTTTCCATCAAGGCTAAACCCCAGCTCTGGAGAGGAGAAAGCCACACCCACAAAGGACTCTGAAATCTACCAAGGTTCTCTCCACAGCAAGAGGTTTTATTATTTAGCATTATTCTTTTCCCATGCCCGCGTGCACTGTGCTTGTTAAATAAATAACTTTTTTTCCTTTTTCACTTTCCTCTGAGGAATTTTCTTTCTTTACCTGGTGGAGGGAGGGGTGGCTGAAACCTGCCTTCTTTGGAGGGGCGTTCCTCCCAGAGCATTTCCCTTAATTTGTCTCAAACCAGGACAACATCCATGGAATTTCATTAACTTAGCAAGGTGCAAGTAGTCACAGTTGTTCTCCATTCCACTCAGAATGAAGTTTTGTGGTATGAGTTAATCCATCACAATCAAGTAATTAGCATAAATTGCACCATAAGTTCTCAATGCAAAGTGCACCATCCCCTTCAGGTTTGCAGGTGCAAGACGTGCTGCAGCCATCACTAAAAGAGTGTGATTTTGGGACATGAGGCAGACTGTAAGTCACACAAACTGATGGTAGGGAGGTAAGAAAGGGAAAAGTAAAGTTTTCCATAAAATAAAAATAGATTTTCTCATCACCAAAGCTTGTTTGAAGTCACATATTGATGTATAAAGATATAAGTTTTAGATGGTACCCAAATTACAATGTGACTGAAGAAAAATTTGAGGCATTCTTAGAAACAAGAGACTTCTTCAGAAGAGAAAACTCTTCAGCTAATAATTCCTAAACACTTTCTTTTCAGAAAGTGGGAAGTTATGTCAGTGCTACCATTCACTCTATGCTCAGTTCTTATGCTGTTTCCCTCAGTCTGTTTTCTTGCTTCTTGTGGGAGGAAATGTGTTAGGTTATGCCACTGCAGTTTTTCTTAAGATTTACAGCATTTTTGGAGCTTCTTCACCAGCCTTTGTGATTTGTTGATGCCAAACTTCCTGTGTCAATTTTAATCTCTTTTTTTCTCTACACGTTGGTATTTGAGACTTCTTAGCTGGGTAATGTTAGGTAAGTTCCCTTTAAGTCAAGGGTTTTTCTTACCTTCAGGGAAAATCCTGATTTCTTGTTGCAGAGCAGCCCTTACTGATCCTTTATATGCAGGTGTGGTATATGAGGTACCCTCTATCCATTTTGCACAAGGTTAGCGTAGATGTTTTCAGAAATGCCTCCTTCTAAATTAAAAAAAAAAAAAGACATCTGCTTTTCTGTTTTGCATAATAATATTAATTATGTAATTATAGTTCATTAACATGCACATGCACATGGTGTTTTGTTCTGGTTTGTGGTCTGACATATATAGACCTCACTACTATTTGAAAGATCATTTAAAAATAAACCATCATTGAACAAAAATCAATGTCATCATTGAAATGTGTGACAGGCTCTATTCAGAGCAGAATACTCAAAATTTGTCTTGGCTGGGGTTTAGCTGCTGTTTAATAGACTATTAGCTCCAATTTGCTACTGCTTTATTTGTGTCAACGCACTCTGATCTGAGCATTTTTTGAACTGCTTTGCTCTGAATATAACTAGCAAAATATTCCAAAAATGCCATACAGCAATGAGATGCAAGTTGAACTTGTGTGTGCCTAGCAAGACTTGCATGTCATTAATTACAAGATCTGCTCTACCTCTGACTGAAAGCTTTCAGGTAAATCACTTTAAGTGAGAAAAAGGAAAATCTGTAGCACTTATGCAAGACCATGTTGATTCTGAGTGTTTCCACCAGAAATTTTTAAATTATGCAGAATTGTGCGAATAATTTTTTCTGGTCCTGATCAATTTTACAGCTTTTGTATGTTTAAACATTTGGTCTTTGATATACTAGATGTAATAGTTTTCCAGTTTTCTCAAAATTAGCTTATAAAAATTGTCTTCATCCATTTTTTTAACCAATCCTCCTCAACTGAAGTTGACCCCCCTCCCCCTCCACCCTTTTTGTCTACTTTTTCCAGTGCTTCTACCTTATTTATTACCTGATTTTTAAATTACGCCTGGGTCATAGGTGAGTCAGAGCAGGGTTTAATTTTGTGAGCTCCTAGTTTGAGAAGAAAGAAAAAGAATAATTATTTTTCTCTCAATATTGCTTTCACTCAAGATGTACCGTTATGGTGCACAGAGCAGATTACTGCAAAATCTGGGTCGCAAAAGGTATGCTGACTTTTCCTCAGGAAGAACAAATCTTAAAGTTCCGGCCCCAGCTTCCTAGAAAAATTCTTTAACTGTGAAACTCTTCTGAGAAAGCAGACACAAAAGACCCAAGTTAACTGACTCCTTCATCTACTTGCGTCTTTATATCTATAGGTGTTTCCTTACAGTCTCAAAGGAGTGAGAGAGAACTCAGCAGTTAGAGGTCCACTAACTCCATAATTGCAGTACCTAAATTAGCTGCACTAGATTATGCATTTGAGTTTGGGTGCGATACACATGTAGCAGTGATTCTGTCATTTTGAGCTTTTCTTATCATTTACTTCCTGTATAGTCTCGTACAACTCATAAAATAGTAGACAAAATTATTTGTAGAGCCCAATTTGGCATCTAAATAAGATACTGTCTCTAAATATGGGTCTGAAATTTGCTGGCAGGCACAGCTATATTTGTTAAGTGACAGTGTCTGAATCATAGACACAGAATCATAATCATTTAGGTTGGAAAGGAGCTGAGAAAGCAACCCAGTCAGTTCCCACCCCCAAACAGGGGTGATAATGAAATCTGAATTGCCTGTGCACTGCCCCAGTTGAGACCTCTGTTTCAGAAAAACGGAAATACATTTTGTGCTAGGGAAGCACCCACTGTTCTGAAGAGCCAGGAGATCCTGTCTCCCTGCCTTTCAGGCTTCCCATACCAAAGTCTCGAAAGTATAGGAATTTTCTATCCTACCCAAGAACTGCTGGTGATTTTACCAAAAAAGGTTTAAGGAAAATGAAAATTTCTCATGATCTCTTCCTTCCATGTAATCTGAGAAGAAAAAAGGATCCAAAGATAAACAATGCTCCTTTGTGAACAATTAATTTCAAACCAATATATTAAACTTAAATTGCTTGATGCCTGTCTCACAAACTTACAAGTCCTTGAGACTGGAAATGTAATTTCTAAAAGAATCTCCCCACTCAACACTATTTTAGCTTTGCATAAGCATTATGAAAAGAAAAAGAAAAATCAGAAAAGCAAGGCAAGGTAAGCATTCTATTTTTTAACTGTTCTGTACCAAGGAATAAATGTAATAAAGGCTGCAGGTAGCTTTAGGCAAACAAGTTTAGCAAGGATTTTGAAGCATTTTTTTTCTGAACGTAAAAGCTCAGGGACTCTGTAGTCTGTATAAAAAACTTTTAAAAGGTGTGTACTTTAGCCAGCTAGAGGAAAAAAAAATATAGTACATAAAATGAGAAGGAAAAAAATTATATTCCTGTGTTATTCTGTAAGAAACCGCCACACACTATTTCTATATTAATCCCAGAAATATGTCTCTAGTTATTAGTAAGATATTACATCAGTGGGCATTATGTGAATTTACATTACAATTTCAGATAGTTTAGTAATTAACTTTTTAGACAGACAGCTTCTGGATTAGTTAGAGAATGACTTTTATAGAAGTTTGGAAATACTTCTTAATTGACCACTGTGCTCTGAAATACTCCTATACTGGTATTATCCTTTAGCATTAACGTTGATGAGTGTTCCTACAATTAGACATTCACCTTTTTCTCATTCTTACCTGAGGCACAAGATTATATCAGTACTAACTTTGATCCACTGATCTATTTCAAGCTGAAATGTTATCTGTCTTTGCCAGCATATCTCTGATGGTCTCCATATGCACAGACTTAATCAAATCGCTTTTGTGCTCAGAACCTGTTTTGACAGATCTAACTTAGTCCACTGAAATTGGTGTCCTTCTGTGTTATCTGATGATCACTACAAATTAGACTTCCCTTACTTCCATTCTAACAAAAAAATTGAATTATTCTTTTAATTCAGATGGGAGTGGGAGTGTTAGTGTAGGTCACTTTTACTTGAAGAACCAACAGCAACAAGTTGCATATTATTTCCCTTAAATGTTCTTGTGAACATACATTGTTCTTAACTTCAGGAAGAACCAATAAGCATAAAACTTTAAAGACAACATCATTATCTGCTAAATCAGCAGATATGTACTTCCGTGTGCCTATACGAAATTCTGCTATTTGAACACACTGAAATAGGTACATTCATGATACTGCACTCCAATCATTTATGACTGATATAGTCCATCATTTAGAACATTGGTGAATATTTCTTGCTTTAACCAACACATTAAATTCTGAAGGCAGAAATCTTCATGGGTGGAATAGGTCATTCTTCTGTCATGTATCTCAGAATTCAGTGTTTCTATTTTCAGATTGATTATGAAGAAATATAAAAGAAAATAAACCTGTTTCCCTTGTCTCTGGAATTTTTTAGCAAGTCACATACAGAATTTAAATAACTTACATTATGCTTTCAAACAGCATAGAGGGAAAAAAATCAAACTACTTAACGGTTGTTTGGCTGGTTGGCTTTTTCAAAAGAACACTTGTTGAGGTTTTTTTTGGATAGCGACAGGCAAAAGTTACTCCCCTCTTTCTTCCTCTTGACTCCTGCTTGATTAAGGCAGCTTCCTCAGGAAGCAATCATCTACTAGACAAGAACAAAAAGGAAAATCTGAAAAAATCTCACAGGGTTAGGTGGAGGTAAAAACATGTAGCAAAAAGGATAGTTCTTTCACTGTTAAGCTGAACAGTGGATTTCCCTGCTCATTACTGCACCCTGAAAAAAGAATTGCAGAGCCAAAAGCCTTAAATGAAAGGCACAGACAGCTTTTCATTATTGCTCCATCAAAACAACCCTTCTACATAATGCTTGGAAAAGTACATCAAATGGTGTCAAAACTGTAACAGATCTGCACAAAGTACTGTAACAGAAGGCACTTTACCTGTGTGATGCCCAACTCGACAAATACAAATGACAAAGGTTCTCATGGCAGTACACTCTGGGATACTCTGTGGGATCCACAGCCTCAAGAGGGTTTAACTCCTTCCTATACTTCTAAGCAGTATCAATGTGCAAAGAATGCCTTTCCATTTACTTCAGAACGTATTACTGATGAAGAAAATATCCAATGTTTGTCCCTGTCCTTACCCTTGAGTGCCAGTTAGTGCAGAAAAGATCCAAAACAGGTTTATCCACACTCTCATGACTGGGAAAAATGCTGCTCCAGACAGACTCCTGGAAGTCTCCCTTCAGTACAAAATGGGATGCAGTAAGATGAGTCAGAAATGAGGGGCTAAAAAGAGTTGGCTATCACACAAGGAGTAGAGGGATGTGGGATTCAACAGTTCTTGGGCAAGAGAGGTAATCATTGTGACTCTTGCAAGCACTGTATGGAACAAGATCCAATAACTTGAAGAGATTTTAAAATATGAAGATGTATGGTCTTATTTTGGTTGGTTTTTCTGTTGGGTTTTGGGTTTTTGTTTGTTTGTTTCCAAGGGTAGCCATCAGAAATTGTTTTGGAAGCATTTGCTGCCAGATTACTGTGAGGTTGTCACAAGCCTCTCAAGGTAGGAAATTTACTAATTTGAGTTTGATATCAGAAACTCTTCAGAGTGAAGAGATACTACGTTTGTAATGCCACCAGTTAGCTTTTTCTGCTCAGCTACACCTTCTTTCTACAAGATTGTTACTGAATGAATATGGAAAATCTAACTGTGAAAGGATCTTGTTGGGTTAAATGGATGTTTGGCTTAGTAAGTAAATCTAGAAGGCTTATCAGAATCCTTCAGAAGATGTATTAGAATTCTAACCTTGTTTGTCCTGGTTTCCTCCTTTTGAGATGTATGTTTCCAAAACACTGCAAAGATTCTCTCTCATGAATATTAGTTTAGTGAGGAAGAAGGAGGAACATGATAACCATCAAAACGTCAGTGCGAAGGTAGAGGGTGAAAAATTATATAGCCAAAACCTATGGGACTGCAATTCAATGCAGCATAGTGTTAGAAATAACTCTGAAGTAGTAAAATGTTGCCCAACTATTTAAGATTATGACTACTTCAGAAGCTGATGCTGTGTGGTGTTGAACATATTTATGCTGTGCATTGCATGCATGGGTAAACAGATGTTTTACCAGATCAATATAAAGAGATAACCAGAAAAATAAGTTTGATAGACACAGAGTAACCTGTAGTGACATAAAACTTTTCTACAATATTATTATGCAGATCCAGCTTTATACAGTGTCTAAAAGTGAACTAATAATAGCACTTCCATGATTTATTTTGGATAAATCCATATATATCTCAAAAACACTCTCAGCAGAGCATCGTTATTACTTTATTAAATACTACTTTTGCCTACTTGAGCTTAACAAACAAATCTAATGGTATGAAAGAATTTAATTTCAGAGCTGAATGATAATTTTTCAGGCATGGTTAATTCACATAATTCAAAGTTAATTATGTTTGCAATATTAGAGAGTGCGGTAATTTTGTTCTGTTCAGCTGCAGCTCTTATTAAATCTTATGTTTTGATTAGGAAAGCCAGGCTTTAAGAGTGTACAGCAAATTAAAAAAAATGGCAAGGTAGGGGGAAATGTTTTTAGGCACATGCTTTTGTTCATATTCACATCCTTTCTTGTGTTACATCACTTTGTCAATCCAAAGCTGACTGAGATATACTTAAATATTTATTTACACTTCATCCTATATGTGATTTCTTTCAATTTTTTAAACATTTGGGAATGCTAAACTAGATATCCCCAAGCCACTTGATGTACTAATGTACAGTGGGTTCTTCATCTGTACTTCTTGTACCAAGCAGTATTTCCCCTGGTGTATTCCTCAGTGGAAAAGAAAGGCTCAACACGACAAAGATTTACAAAATCAATTAGAAAGTGTCAGAGACTTACTGACAGGGGATCAATTTATTTCACTGTTAGATTTGTGGCATTGATTAGATATTGCTAAATTTGTTTTCAATAAATACATTTAAGTAGCATTTAAAGGTGTGATACTCTATACAAGCTGTATTTCTAGAAAAAGAAAGGCAGTTGGATGTGTGAAGTTGATGGGCTGTTCACAATATGAGGCCATGTGGGAACTGTCTGGTCTTGAAGGCATTTGCAATGGTTCAAGCTCCCTCCTGAGCTTCTGCTTCCTGTATAATTTTGTTGGTATTTTTTAGATTGACGTGACTAGGTTAAGGTTATCACATGGAATATGTTATTTTCATTTGAGTTTATGTAGTCTTCCTTTAGATACACACTATAAAACAGGAGCAAAGTCATTGTCCTTGTCTCACATTAATAAAATGATGCTGAAAACAGCACACTGATGTTCTCCAGTCATCCTGCAACATTAGAGTTGAAGATACATAACTACTTCATGAAGGTGTAGCAAAAGTATGCCTGGTTTCCCACTGTACTGGTGGCAATACAAATTTCTAACTCTTCAACACAGGTACAGATCCCAGCTTTTCTCTGGGATGGTTATACCATTACTGGATTTTACAGAGGCATTCATAAAACATTAGACACAAACTTCTACCTCCAAAAAAACTTCTCTCCTCAATGTGGCTTTGAAATTCCTTTTACTGTGTTGCTTTTTTTGTTTGTTCATTTGGTTTTTTGTTTGTTTTCCCTAAATTAAGCCTTTCCAATATAGTTTTCAGTTTTGACTTCCTTATTTAAAAGGCTAGAGATGCTTCTATATTTGCTCACATGAAAAACAAAACTATAGCGAATTGCATGTTCTCAGACTTGAAAGGAAGAGGCAAAGAGCTGCATATGCCAGGAACTAACAGAAAATAATCTTTACTGAACAGTCTCAATCACAGAATCCCTTTTTCCCTGAATAAGACAGGGTCCTATGAAAAAAGCAAATTGGAACCCCATTATTCATTAGCTCAGGGTTCATCACATACTGATGGAGTTTTAACTACATCAATATTCCTTGTGTGAGGGAAGGAGGGAAGCCTGTGTAATATCTTGAACATGTAGCCTTAATTCTTGTATTTTTCTGTTCTTTTAGTAAAGTATTTCTGTGACTTTGTAAACTCATATTTGGTCTTGGAGTTCATTGCATGCAGTGTGTCATCGCTGCTGTCAGGCTGCAGGAAGCTGAGAAATAAACCAGGCCTTTGAAGCTAGCAATTTTAATAAAGTGCTAACAGCCAGTGAATATCTGTGGACAGTGAGGATATAAGTCACTTAATGACTGTTAAAATTCCAGGCTAAAAGATTTCCACAGACCTGAGAATCCCTGCTGCAAGGAGGATTGTTATGGGGATGAAAGCCATTTTCTCTCCTTGTGCCAAATTTAATCACATAGAATCTTGTTCTCTTCTGTTAAATCTTCTTTCTCATGCTTTCGACAAAGTAAATTTAATATTTGATTATACTTGGAAAGAACGTTAGCAGGAAGAACAGAAACTTCAGAGGAATGGTGAGATCATTTATGTGTAATTACAGCACAGCGTCAGGCCCTGGATTGGCTCTGAATGGATTTACTAATGCAGTCATCATCTTGTTGTTCACAGTCAGCAGCCACGCTGCTGCAGTGTAACTAGAGTAATAATAAAGCCACATATATTTTTGCAGAGGTAAGATAATTTCCTAGAATGCCTGACATTTCACTGCTGGTGACTGGAGTAAAATGTCAATGCACTGAACTCTGATGGGATTCTGAATATTAATATCTACATATAGGGCCTATTAATGTTCTTTAATTTATATGTATACATATATATATATGTATATGTTACTGGAAATAAATATGAAGACATCATTAGTGGAAAACGAACTGTCTGCTTAAAACAAAGGATATTATCTTCCCACTTAATGTCTTTATTCATAAAGGATTTGTGGAGCAGACCTTGCTCTTTCCTTGCTCTTTTTTCCAGAAATTTAGGGTATGTCTTTCAGCAGATTTTGTCTTTCAGCAAAATTTCTCCTTTCCAAGTACTAAATGTTTTGAAATTTTGAATATTTTCAAATTTTGAATGTTTTTGAACATTCACTAATAAGAAGTGATATTTCAAAGACAGTCTGTGTGTACTGCAGTGAGGGGTTTTTCATACTGGTGGAAACAAGATTCAAGGAATTCATCACCTTCCCAGAAGTGCTGCATTTGTCTAATGTACATTAGACATGAAGAAAACTAGAACATGAATAGATAATACTTGCCACAAGGGTACTTTCTGAGAAGCTGGAAGAGGACTTAACTGGGAATGGGGAAATCTGGAGTCCAGAAACTGGGTGCTGGGAAGAAGTATTTTTATTAAGAAATCCTAGCATTACAATAGTGTTTGTGTGCTTCTCAGATGTGATACACTAATGCAGGGGATTATTCATTCGCCCATCATCAAACTAAACACAATGTATTGGTCAAATTAATGAAGTTCATATCTACTGGTAAGTCTCTAGTGAAGAAAGTTACCAAAGTTCTTTCTTTATCCCTATAATATATCCTTTTTTTTTTTTTTTTTTCTTTTAAAATCAGTAAATAAGCAAACAAGCAAAAATCCGAGTACCAGCTTCCTATTTCCACAATTCATGCTTGGATATAAAAACAAAATTATAACCTCTGGCACCAGGGGATGTTTTCAAATCTGAGAAGATGAAATGTTTCTCCAGTAGAATGTGGTGGTAGTTGATAAAAAGTGTCTCATACTGCATGAGCCTGCTGGGGCTGTGCCTCCAGCTTCACTGCTGGGTTTTCATTGACAGAGTTCATGACACCATTTCCCTGGCAGCATTAGCAGAGGCAACTTGGACTGTGCTCAAGAGCCCATGTTATTACATTACCAGAAAACTTAAAAATCTTTTTTTTCTGCTCCTGTACTCCTCACATAGCTACTCAGAAATGCTCAGAAAATCCAGTCTGTTGAGAGAGCTGGTTGCTGCACGAGGTTTTGTGGTTTGTATTGCTGAGCTGCCCGGTGACTTACCTGTGAGCTTAAGGAGACTGCTCTGATTCACATATGTCTCCGGTGGTTATCTGCTTGGTATGTTTGATAACTTGAAAGTTTGGATGAATTCTGCCAGCTGAAGTTCAGCTCAAAACTCTGCTTTGCTTCTTATGCTCCAAACCTTCAGAAGCTCTAGTTTATCATCTAGTGACATGTAATAGCTGAAACAAGTGGGAACAGACTTGGCAAGGTAATTTCTGAGGCCAACTGCTTTTCACATTACACACTGTAAGAAAAATACTGATCCAAGTAGAAATAGTAAATGTCAAATGATTCCCTACTGCACTTTTCTGGACACTATTGAGTGCTCCTTAGGATTTAGTGAAAATGTGTTATGAAGTCTAATACACCACAGCACACAGGGCCTAGGACTGGAGCAACTTTGTGGATCATTGAATCCACTGTTCTGCTGATAAAGACAAGCAGCATCCCAGTTTAAAATCACTCAAATATTATCCTGAAATCTACTAAGAACATGCTCTGGGACATGACTCTTCTCGCAACTATAAATGTCCTAAACTGAGCAGCACTTTACACATTTATTTTTGTATCCAATTTTGTATTTTGTATCCAATGTACATCCTCCAGAGAATATATTTTTTTTCTCTGTCGTGACTAGATGCCACAACTAAAATAAAACATCTGCCATACTAGAGACATATATATATATGTACATATATATATAGAGAGAGGGAGAGAGACAGAGAAGGCAGGTCTAATGAAAGAACATATCTAAATGGACAAAATCTAGGAAAAAAGGAACCTGATTATTTCCTATTTTACAGATGGCTGTGCAGCTCAGTTAAATAGTGAGCCAGATTTTCAAGCATTTAGCAACCTAAAATGCAGATGGTGCCTTTGTGTTTTCAGAAGCACCTGTCTGTGCGTTAATACAGCTGTGAGTTAACTGGCTTTAAAAATCTGGGTTGGAATTGGTTGTCCAGCTTATACAGGAAATCTGCAGTAAAACTAGGAATCAAGCTCTAAATCAGGTATTTTAACAATCATCTTCTCTTTCTATAAAAGCATGCGAAATGACTCTTCAGATGACACACAGCCTATGAATGTGAGCTTCTGCAATTAGAGCTAATATTCAGACAGGTTGGAGTGCTGGATCATTTTCTCAGATCTTCCCTCCTGCAATCCCGAACCACTTTCTCAAAGTTCCCTGCAGGCTGAACTCTTTTCCCTGCCTGGACTAATCCTTTTTAAGTTTGCCTTCCTCTTAGACTCAGAAAATGGAAAGTGGAGGTACATTTGTAGAAATTCTGGAGGGCTAGTTTTGTTGCATGTAATTTTTGAAAGGTCTCATTGTACTTGCTTGCTAAAAGCATAATGCATAATTATAATTCCAAGTGTACCTTTAAAAATTAAACATAGCACAGTGCTTATAAATGGATTGCTTAGAAGACAGGGAAATACTGCCTTGGAAAAGGGCAGACAAAGCTCTCTTACACATTCATTTTGGTTTTGTCTGATGCCTCTCCAAGTTTTGAACACAAATGTTTTCACGTGATGTCTTCCTTTCCCGCCACTGTATGAGTACATGCAAGGTCATTCTATTGTCCCTGCTTTCTTTTGGCTGAATTTTTTATCATTTTCTGTTGTGGAAGAGACCAGGAAAGTGCTCAGAGGCGCAGGCCAGCCTCTCAAGTGTCCACTAACTCAGCTCTGATTGCTAGCATTGAAAACTGCAGATGGGATGGATACACTGAAGGTACATGCAGTGAAATTACTATAAATGTTTTATTGCTGGACAAATTTTTAGATAGCCAGTCTGACAAATATGTGTTAGAAGAATGAGGCATAATTTTAAGGGCAGGAATAAAACATACATCTTCACTAATTTATCTCAAATGCAGAGGAACAATTATAGAAGAAATCCTCTGGGGATCCCACAACATTTGCTACAGACAAAGTGCCTTTCCACTGAAGCACCATATTGTGTCCTGACTCTGCATTCAGCTGTGTCAGCAGGTTATGTTTAAAATCCACTTAAAAGTGAACTTGGGGTCTAGGTATATTTTCCTCTTAATTAACCTGCATAATCTGTTTTTGTACATAATTCATCCCTTCATTTGCATTTTAATTAGGGAGCATGCAAAATGTCAAGTCTAATTGGCTCAGGAAGATGTGGTACAACAAAGCCCCGGACTAAATGTAGCTGTGGGCAGTGCACTGAACATCTGGCTTGCAGTTCAGGGTAGGGCTTCAGTACAGGTCAGGGGTTTCATTCACCTAGTTTTCTATGACTAAATGCATCAACACTAATCTCACAAGAATTAAAACTGGAGGACTTGCAGACCTCTTGTTCCTGCTTTTTAATGACATGTAGCCTGTTTCCTCTTGCCTCTATGCAGTCCAGATGCAGTCCTCTCACCCTGATGGACTGAAATCCTGGTCTCTTCTTTATTTCTGAATCTTCCCTTTCTCTTCCAGTTCTCTCCAGTAATCTTACTGCAGCTGTAGAAGGAGAGAAAAAACTCAGACTAGGCTCTCTAAAAAATTTTAATGAAATTGTCCCTTACCAGCTGGCTGAGAGATGATGTTTTGGAGTCCTTGCAGGGGCTCTGAGCTTCATTGACCCATTCAAACTTGCCACTTCTCATTCTCTCATGAATCTGACCCCAGTAAGCCATGTTGCCCTTGCCTTCACTGGAGATATCCACAAGCAGAGTCACAGGCTTTCCCCCTTCAGGGCAGGGTAGTCAGCAGTGTGCAGAGATGAGTGCTGCTGTGAGCTGGGAGGAAGCCATCAGGCTGGCAGTGCTCTGGGCTGTTTGTCTGGGACACATCTGGTGGCCACCAAGCTATATGTGGACTCCACCTTGTGAAATATATTTTATCGTGGAAGTCTTCATAGAAGAGTTTAATTCCAAGTACCTCCTGTTGTAATTTACTAAGGAGGATAACTTTAGTTCATATGACTCTGTGACATTATCTGTTTTCTGGTTAATTTTTTTTTTCTTCTCAGTTCAGTCTCTTGTCTTCACATTTCATTATTCTGCACAGAAGTTTTTTAAAAGTATATGCCATCTGAAAGAATTGTTTATAGGTTTGAGGATATGTTGAAGTATTTTCATTTCCAGGTGTGGGAAGAGTAGGTGGCTTGGTAGGTAGATGAAAAGCCTTTGAAAGTAGGAATGGAAAATATGTTATAGATTTGTTTCTGCTAGAATTCTTTTCAGATGTCTGGAATGAAACATTCTGTGTGTAGCTGGAAAAAAGAGTAACACTCAGAGACAGCCCTTCTGTAGTTAAAACGTTTCATTGAAGGTTTCTCAGACTGAAAACGCAGCATGGTGCTCTTACAGTTTTGTTTTACATTGTGTGTTTTTCTTCAGTGCATGTCATAATGTGATGGTGCAAAATTAGCAATGAAACTAGGACATCTGCATTATTTATAAAAAATTAACATTCTGCCTCATGAAAGTATACAAAATATTTTATATTTTACTTATTTTCTTTGTTGTTGTTGTTGGTTTTAATTAAGGGACATATTTAAATCCCCTCGTTTACGTTTTCTCTTATTTCTGGAATTAATTTCCCAGTATGAATAAAAAGGGATGAAATTGAGTCTCCTTATTACTCATTCATGCCTAATACATTCTTACCAAATTCCCAAGCATGTTCATATAGTGCAACTGGCATTTTTGACAACTTTTTTGATGTGTTTCATGTTAATATATTAGACTGGAATAAAAGCTTAATAAATATAAGGTTGCATTAAGAAATATCATATCTAAGAAAAGGGCTTCAAGGTAGGTTTTCAAGCAACTTGGTGACAGGCACAGGTGTGAAAAGGAGTTAATTTATAGTTGAGCAACATCCTAGAAAATTATATTAGGTGAAACGATTGCTTTAAAGATTTAAATAATTTGTACTAACATAGGCAAATATGTCTGACATGTCAGAGGAAGAGGTGGAACCTATGTGACTGCCAACAGCTATCGCATTCAGATAAGACACCGCTGAGAGTTACCATTTAAACATGTTAAATAAACAAACTTCTTTTTGACAAAATAATCCAAAACACAAACCTTAAGTCTTATGAAGGATATTATGCAGGATGTGTCACTTGCAGAAATCATTAAAGATATGAGTTTATTGTCAAAGGCTCTGGAGGTCTGGAGGTTGTCTGCAATTGCTGCTTCATCAAAAGCCATTAGGATGGAAAAAAACAACCCAAAACCAAATCAAGATGTCAACAAGAAGTCCTCTCTGTGAAATGTAAAACACAGCTCCTGAAGCTGCCTGGTGTACCTCCTCTGAGGAATATCGATTAATATTTTGCACAAAATACAATTTAATTGCCCTTGTCTATTGTTCTGCTTACTTAGCACTCATTTAAAAAAAAAGAAAAAAAAGAGAGCCAGAACCATTCTACCATTCTGCCAACAAAAGCTGTTGTCCAGGAACCAGACTAGACACTTTGGCTGTGTGTTGAGTGATTTGAGATAGACATAGTTCTTGCTATCAGAAGCTGGCACTACCAGTAGACAGACTGGAATAAAGCTGCCATTATTATATTTTTAATGCCATATTTGATGTCACTTAAATAGACAAAAGTTAACTTTTATAAACCCATGTTTTATTTCAATTAAAATAAATCTTTTCTTTTTGGCTATATTTAACCTTTTGTGGCTGGAGACTCAAGATGTGCCAATGTACATACTTTGAAAGATGTTCTTTTTAATAAAAAAAATGTAGACCCCTATGTTTTGTAGAAACCTTCTTGCTGTTCCAAAGCTCTATAGGTCAGTAGGCTGGCAAAATCTAGACATACAATTGAGCTAGAATAAAGTATTCAGCATTGGACAGGAGAATTAATAGAACTTGAACAGGATTTAATTTAAGATATGCTCTTTCAGTTCCTGTATTTACAGGATGCCAGCTGAGAAGTGGCAGACAGTTCTGTGAGTACAAAGCTCTCCAGTTACAGTCCTGACCTTGCTAATCCATACCAACAGTTCTGAAATATATTCTATGAAACCTGGCCCCTTTGCCCTTTCGCTGTCACTCAGATCATTATTCAACAGGAAATGATAAGTTATTGAGACAAACTCTGATCTTCTTTGTGTCAATCCAAATCTAGTGTTGTTCCAATGAAGGAGATAGCTTAAAGGAATTATTTTGGACTTAACCTTGGCCAGTATCTTTAGGGTTTTTTATATAGCTAGCCAAGAAATTAAATTCTACAATCCAGAATGGAACTTAAATTAATAAATTTAATTTACAAGGAAGTGGAAGCTATAGACTGAACATTTTTTTTATGTCCTAGGTTTTAGGGGGATGGTGTTTCCATTGATGTAAGTCCATCGGCTGCATTGAATGGGAACAAACGCAGAGCAAACTTGATCTTTTCCTGAAGGTATCATGATGCAAAAAGTCTTGTCATTGGCGTAAAATAAATTTATATAAAGCCAAGAAGTTATTGTTACTGTAATTAAAATTTTACCACTGGCATGAAAATTAGTTATAATTATTATTAAAATTATTACTATTACTATTACTAGTATTATTATTATACTACAGGGAAAGAAAATACAAGAAATAGCTTTATTACATCGAGGAAATTGTTGGAATGACAGCAGGGTTTAAATTTGCGCCTCTGGTTACCTGCCCCATTTTCTGCTCTAAGATTTGCATTTCTGTACTAGAGATGAGTAATTTACAGCCCTGTGCCCTCACTGTCATCTCCTGTCCTTTGTCTTATCACCTCATGTCTCTTCTCTTCTACATTGCCCCTTGTGTCCCCATTTCCAAGGTCTCTGCTGTAACACCAGGCCTGTGTCCCTCTGCACAAAGCCAAATCCCCTCATTGCTAAGATAGGGACATAAATATTTCATCATGTGTAGAATAACTTCCTGTTACTACATTCTACAGAGAAAATTCATGCTTTACAAAGATAAGCCAAGGTAAATCAAATTAGGCATAACCACCTGGTCCATAGAAAAAAATAAAAAACCTGTATTTATAGACAAAAAGCTAAAAGAAAGCTCCAGACCAGCCAGTACAAGATCAGAGCAAGCAAGCCTGACAGCCCTCAACCCTGAGACAGTGTAAAGATAATACAAATGCAGTGGCATCTTATGAGGTATAGAAATAGTTCAGGCACTGGACCACAAGTCTACAAGCTCAAGGGAAAGCACAGCAGTTCTGCAGGTTTAATATGTCCAACAGCATTAGCTGTAGCTGACTGTTTACTATTATTTTTTCCCTTTAGAGACCACCTAACATTATATTATACTTTCCAACCTCTTTTAAACAAACTCTCACAGTCCATATGCTATACAATTTCATAAGCATGTGCAATTCACAGTAGATATAAAAGTATGTTTTCTCATAACAAATTACTGGAAATAATGCAATAGACATTTTCAGTAGTACCAAGGGCAGTTTAAAGGTGTGGAAAGTTTGGTATTAAAATTTCCTATGCTGTCTTCACTAGAGGAAGTTCCCGTCAAAACCCACTTTTTAAACAGCCTTTTCTTTGAGATCTACTATAAAAATATGTTTCTATTCTTATACAATTTTCAGCTGCCAGAGCACATATCAAGTATCTTGATTTTAGTTACTGTATTGACATCTGCTTTGCAATGGTATTAGCATAACAAAGCTCAGTGCAAGTTCTTATGGATTGGAAAGATATGTTTATTTTTGAGGTTTTAAAGCAAATCAGTTTTATGTTTTCACACTCTCTTGCTCACATCCTGGTGAGAAGCAGCCTGTGTGTGTCCACGTGGCCTGACTGAGGTCACTTGTGCCCAATACAGGAGATGAGCACCAGCAGTTAAGTCCTCTGTATCTCCAGAGCTCCTCTTGACTGACAATGACAGACCTCAGACAGACAGACCTTTCTTCTCCTTCTGGAGCCATCAGCAGTTCTGGGGTAGATTTCCACTTCAGATCTGGCTTATTTCAGCCACCACAAATCTTAAGGCACATCACTGTCCCACTGCCTGTTCCTCCTGTTTTGGCACATGTGTGGAACACGTGTCCTGTCTCCTTTTGGCAGGCACACGGGAAGGAGCGGTGCATGTCGTGCGCTGCAGCCGTGCTGCCACCCTGCTAGAGCCAGGGTGCTGGTTCCATTGCTGATTGTCTGCTTTTCAGACTGCAGCCTTTTTTTTTTGACATCAAGAACATGTTCCTCAGTTTTGCTGACAAAAACAGTGTCCTGGGAACAGTCTCCCTGGTTATATGGCCATTCATTTAAATAATTTGGCTTTCCTTCCCATACTTACACACACATTTCCATTCAGACTTCTTTCTTCCTTCTCCAGTCTTAGTATTTCTTTTGAATCTCTGCCATGTAAGTAAAACAAAACTCCATTTTTCCTCAGTAAACCCTTTTCTTCCCTAAAAGTATCCTAGATTAATGAAATCAGTTACACCTCTTTTTATTGCGGGGTGGCAGCTTCTCAAAGATCTCACAGGTCAAATAAAACCAGAAGATAGCACAAAGGAAATGCATGCTATAGTCAGCATAGGCAAGTCACACATAATTGAGTATCATCGTAAAACCAAATAAATTAATGTCCTACAAAAATGTAACCTTGCCTACAGGAAAAAGCTAATCCAAATATTTTATGACGGGTGTTCAGTAGCATTCCTATTGCCACTTTCTTCATCTTTTCTCAGTGATTGCATCCATTTGTTGGGTCTTCACTTAGATTGTGAAAGGTCTCAGGGCAAGGACATGTCATTCTATACATTTGAGCAATGTCTGACAGTGTCACCTCACTTTTGACAGGTTTCCCAGGAATTGCTGCAATAGCCAATAATAACAATTAACATCAATAATAACATTTGACCTAATAGGATTACAGCATATATGCCTTAATACATATTTGTTGTTTTAATTCCTTGAAGCTTGGTTAATATGGGTTTCTTTACTTTTAAAAAGCTTAAAACTTAAATGATTTTGGCAACAATAGTGAATATTTTTCCTAATGTTGTTAGCTCTGATATTGCCCCTTTATTTTATAGAAAAATGTCATTGCCATATTTTACCATTCTGAAAAATCAGTCTATAGATGGGTACATGTCGCCCTGGTTTTCACAGTGCTCCATGTTTTTACTTTTGTAGTAGAAGTTCTCATGCTCTTTCTATAAACATAGCTCTTGTTTTTCTAACCGGCTAAGAATGTTTACTGAACTTTCTGATAGTTGTTCATTCTTTCTCCAAGGCGCATTCCTTTCTCCAAGGCGGAGAAAGGTGATAGACTGTATTCCTATCCTGTAAAATGCTAGAGGTGTTAACCTCATCTACCAATATATGATTCTCTTAGAAGAGGTATAAAAGTGTGATAATAAAGGTGCGCAGGCCCTTTTTGGCGCTGCTCCGTGGCCCTTTTGCTCTTCTCGGTGGCTGACCTGCTGCCTAGCCTGCTGTTTGAGTCCGCGTGTTCGTGTCCCGACACTGTGACATCTGGTACATTTTTATTTTCTGTAGTTATTTACTTTTTCTATTGATTACTCTGGCCAGGGGAGTTGTGGTAAACTTGTTTCAGCTCGCTAAACAAGAGAACTTCTCTGTGATAATCTTCTGTTCAGTTTTTCATGGTTTTGTGCATTCCTATGTATGACACAGTTCAGATTCTCAGCTGGGGAAATATACATTTCAAGTTTATCCATGTTAGACACTCTTGTGTGACTCTTGAGCAACGGGATTTAAATGTAACTGTGCCTAAAGCCTTTTATGTGAAAACAGTGTTAGAGTTCAGACCATATGAAGACACAGTTTAGAGGCTATTGCACTGAAAAAACAGCTTGAAAGATTTCATAAAAATCCAGAGCATGAAAGAAAGAAAATAACAGGTCCACTTCCAGCCCATTGAGAATAAAAGACCACTATTGAATGCTTTCAGACAGCTAATATTGCTTTAGTTTTTTACAGATATGTAATCAGAAAATACAAGAATGGCTTCATATGGGCTCTCTGCTCACCCTCCTCTTTCTTTAGGAAAAGCTAAATATGTATTACTGTAACGTGTAGCTGTGCCCTTGCAGCATACAATTGACTTTCATAAATCCTTCAAATTTTTTATCTGTTTCTAAAGGACTTTTCTATTAATCCTTTAGCTTCTTAGATTGCTGTTCAGTTGAAAGCTTTTTCATTCTATATTAATTAAACTCAGTAGGATGGAAGAGAGACACTTCTGCTGAGCAAAAGTGATCTAAGACTGCTGTGCACTTGTAAAACACTGCAGATCCTGAGATAGTTTAAATCATTTGAACATGTCAGGGGGCAAATGAGGGTGACTATCATCAAAGTACAGGGATAAACAGCAAAACAAATAATTAAATAAGTAAAGCTATTTGAAACACCTATTTGCTGTAGACTAGTGTAACAAATGTTCAGCAAATGGCAAGTTTAAATCGAAAACATAAGAACAGAAGTGCTGAAATCCCTTCCAGGTGTTCTCTGCTGCTCAGCCAGCACACAAGATCTGGAAAACACTCTGAACAAAACACCTCCCAAACCCCGACCAGCTTTAGCCCCCTAGCTGTTTTCCTACTCTGAATTGGACTCACCACTTACAGGTATTACTCAAAGAAATACAGATTTTCTCCCACTGTTTGCCACCTCTCTCCAACTTACTGTAATACTTCAAAGCAGTTAGTCTAAAAATGTCCCATGTGCTTTGACCTGCCTAGTACATTTTTCTGTTTCCAAGTAACAGTTCTGCACATTTTGGGGCCATTCGCTGCTTTATTTTTTTGTTTGTTTTTCCAGAATGACAGAGAAGATCTGTGATCTTTTCATATCCCCTGAAATTCCAGCCTTCTAATAGGGAGAACAGATGCTTCAATATTTTTTACCACTCAGATTTGCTTCAGACAGCTTCAAGCTTGAGAGAATACATACAGCTTCTAGATCCCACTTAGACTAACGGAAAATGTTAGACAGAAGTTGCATATGTTTTTAATAATAGAAATACTTTCAAATTCAAGACATATTAAATTAAAATATAATTAATCCATAGTTCTCCTGATCTAGTGGAAATGTCATCATTGTTACCTGAGATAGTGTCAATTTTTTTCACAGTGGCTAGTACAGGGCTACGTGATCATGACATCATGCATCATGCTCAGTATATAAAGTGGGGGGAAGAAGTAGGAATGGGGGGGACATTTGGAGAGATGATGTTTGTCTTCCCAAGTCACTGCATCACTGTGTGATGGGGCCTTGCTCTCCTGGAGATGGGTGAACACCTGCCTGTCCATGGAAAGCAGTGAATTCATTCCTTGTCATGCTTCGCTTGTGTGTGAAGCTTTTGCTTTCCCTGTTAAAATGCTTTCATCTCAACCCACGAGTTCTCCACGTTTTACCCTTCCCATTCTCTCCCCAGTCCTGCTGGTGGGGCAGTGAGTGAGCACCTGTGTGGGGCTTGGCTGCTGGCAGGGGTGAAACCATGACATGTTGTCGTGTAAATAGGTATGGGATTAGCATTGCAGGAAAATTTCAAGCCATTTATATTTTTCTCTGAACTGAAGTGACCCAGATATTATGGAAATATTTGAGGTATTTGTTTAAGTCTGGTACCTTTGGTCTTCTAGGATTGAAACAGACAGTCCTAAAATTCTTCAGGATATAGTTCTTATGCTATTCTAATCTCTTTTTAAGATCAGCTCTAAACATGATAATGTACGCCCCAAAGTCACATAGAATTACATGCAGACTTAATATATTTAAAGAAGTCTATTAAATCAGTGGGATATTCAAATACTGGACTGTTCAAATATATTTATCCAGTGTGTGAGCCCTGAATTAACTTCTGACCATGTGTTGGAAGTAAAAGTCATCAGTTTGCTTTTCTGCATACTCCTCAAATACACCTCAGGTTCTGTTTCTTTCTGTCCAGTCCTGGAAATACTGAAAGATATGATTGGGCAGTGCCTTTGGCCTGAAGGTTCTTCTCATGTTCATCTACTTCAGTTTTAGACTTCTGTAACAAATAGGATTTCTCCAATTCCTCTGAGGAATGGATTATGTTACAATCTTTCCTAGGCACATTTTCCTTATGTTAAATTTATCTCTTTCCTCCATTTATTTTTTTGCTACAGTAAACACAATTATCTTATAAACCCATAGAGAAGTGACTGCAGAATTTTTATCTAGTGAAATTCCATGTCATGTGTACTGAGACTGTGAGTTTCACTGTACTGGGAAACACCATGTTGCAGCAACTTTTTGTTTTGTTTTGTTTTCTTGTTCTGGTTCTTTAAGATATATTTTTCTTTCTCCTTTGTTTGTGAACAATGCATTTCACCACTAATGTTGACAAGCAAATACTCAGCAACTCTACAGGATGGATAAAGAGGAAAAAAAAAGCAGCAAACAGCTACCTTCCTGCTGCTGTCAGTTATGAGTTATTGATTTCCAAGAAAATAATTAAATGATGACAGAAATATGTGCAAACAGAAAAAGAGCTGCTCCCCCCTTCCTCACCCACAAAATATATTCCATAGCATTTCTCCAGCACACAATCTCAGCACTTACTGCCTGAAAGAATATCACAAGCTTCTCCAAAGAAAATCAAGGTTTTAGTATAGCACAGTCAAATTAAAATGTCTGGACAATTACACTTTTTCATAGCAAAGCATGAACCGTTTAATAGACAGACTTCTTTGTACTCAATACCCTGGGGCACTCTGATCCTTTGCTGAAGTCCCTGGTCTCATCTGCTGTAATTGCATGTGTCACAGCCTTCTTTTAGCTTATTATGTATATTACTTGGGTTGCGACAAGGAGTTTGTGCTGCAGGAGTTGAGACTAAATCTCTTTGCCCAGTTTTACATTTTAGTTCATGTCAATGCTGCAAGAGAAAGTGGAAGAGGCAACTGGACCTCTTTTCTTAACTGTGCATCTGGACATACGCAGAAACCCCTGGAAAATTAGGCTGTGTTTATGCTAGGTAAAATTTGAATTTTATTATATAGAAATTCCAATCTTTCCTGTGCCCAGAAGGCTTTTAGATCTGTAGTCATGGACTAGAAATTTCAATGCTATAAGCGACTAGGATGCAGTGTCTGCAAATGTCTTTTCAGCTTAAAGAGTCATCTCCATTTGTATTTATTTCATGTCTCTCAAAAGTCATACCATGCCAGAATCTTGTATATTCATAATGAATGCAATGAAAACATATTTCTCCCATGCCTGAGTGCATTCATTCATGCTGACAGAAAGAATTTACTGATAAAGGAAAGAGAAGTGGAATGATTACTTTGAACAGAAGAAGAAGTACCCTGCTTCAGTTTCTTCGTGCAGCTGATGCTCTGTCTTATGTCACACTTCAAGCATCCTGAGGGAGACAGCTCCTGGTATTTCAAAGGTGCTGGTGATCTCTATTTAGTCAAACCTGTAATCACACAGAATTCAGGTACTTTCAAACTGTTTAAGTTACCTAACTGTGTAAGTAAGAAATGTTTAAAAATCATAGGAAAGTACTGTCTATCCCACAAGCTTCACAGATAACCCTTGAAGTGGGAAAAGAACTCCAAAAGCATGTCCTGTTACCAGAAAGTATTTTTTTCCTTAACAGAATAGAAATTATTTACCTTTTAAAATGCTAACTCAGTCATGTAACTTCTAATGCTTACATACATTCAATTTGAAATTTTTAAAGCCTGAGAGAAAAAGTCCACATCATCACCTAACCATCACCTGTTTGGTGACTAAGCTCTTACCAAAAATTGTCTCTGACTACATAAAGCTGTGCTTTTGCAAAGGCCCATCTGCTGTCTTTAAAAGGCAGAGCACCTGGGTTCCCATCTTTTGCTACTTGCCACCCCCAAGCTGGATGTTCCTCCAGTTAGGTTTCCCTGAGAAGGGCCCAGACTGGTAGTTTGCTTGCACATGCTTAAAAAATACAGATAGCTACAAACTTCACCTAAGCCACATCAGTCTTGGCCATATTTAATTAGAAATTATGCTACCAGGACTGAAGAAGGGAGTGCTGCTGCTCTTCTTCTTTTTTAATTGGATTTTAATTCGGCAAATTACCTAACTTCAAAAGACCAAAGCACTGGAGCAACTCATGAGTATCATTATTATCATTATTATTAGTGCTGGATTTTGTTATTTTTTTGTAGTGGCATTTTTTTTTCTCTGTTTTAATATTGCCCTGTTAAGGTAAGTCTGTTTTTCAGTTAATATTTCAGTCTGTCTTTCGTTAAACTTGATTAGTCTTGTTTACACTGAACACTGTAAGCAACAAATCCGTAATAAAGCTCTTCAAGGTCCATCCTCCAGCAGCTTGGGTTCTAAAACGTTTGAGGATACCCACAAGCAAGTTATCCTAGCATAGATACAGGTGGCGACAGATCATTTGGAAAGGCTTTTCCTTTCAACCAGAGCATAAAACAAAATGGGCACAGCCTGACACATGAATGAGCAACTTGTGCCCTTTTATGTGTTTTCAAATCCAGATTATGATTGTTATATTGATAATGGCAAGCAAAATATTGAGAGCTGAGCTGAGCTGATCTGCAGAGGGTCCAGGTGATTAGAAACCACCAGCTAAACTGTGGTATAAGTTCTGTGCCACATTAATAACAAAATGGTGCTAATTCCACTTATAAAAATTCTGTTCTGCTCTGATCAAAATATTCTATGCTATGCTAATAATAAAATTCTGTTTAAAAAATAAAGCTTTAATGGTAGCTACGACTTAATGCTGTTGTCATTCTGCTCAGGATCCCCAAGAGATCCTGTCTGTCCCCATTGTGTCAAGTGACTCACCTGTCTTCTGCATGGTTATAAGAAAGAACTTAAGGTTCTGAAATGCTTTAAGCATTACGAGTATATTTTTCAATATATTCCTGTTGTTCCAAAACTATTTGTGTGTAGACATGGAAGTGCATTGGTGGTTATTATGTGTGTGGTACTCTGAAAAACAATATTTAAAAAAAGGAAATGAAATCAACAGCAAAAACAAACTCTTTGACTTTAGCAGGTATAATTTGAATCTTTTCTTCATCATTAAAGAATAGCCTTTTCTTCCTGACTGCCTTCTAAGCAGATTCTGAAATCTGTCTCCCTGTTGCTATTTTTATGACAAAAGATTACCTGAATTGTATAATTCTTGAGTTCCATGTCAATCACCTCTTGTATTTCAGTTCTAAACATAAATGTTAATGAGCTAATTGCACTGCTCAAAAGATCTTCTATTGAAAATAAATGTTCACTAGTAGGTGTGCTACTTTCTATGTTCTATAAATAGGCTTTAGAACTTAATCTAGACAATTCTAGTTGCTATTTGCATATAGAAATCTACCTGCTGGCTAGTACATAATTACATAATAGTTCTTTTATTACAAGTATGTCTTTCCAGTTAAAACACTAATTAATACACTAGCATGTAAACATTCTTTGCATAAATCAATAGTTAAAATTTCCAAATATATTAAGTATCATTCTAGATGAAAATCAAAATATGCTCTGGCACAAATTCATCCTAAGTCTTATAGAATTTGTGGAATTTGGGGTAAATGCTATTGGTGTACCTATTTTATTTCATGTTTGGATAGACTTCTTTCTGTTAATCATGCAGTTTATGTCAGCCTAAGACAAGGTGATCATGCTGAATATCCAGCACACAGATGTAGCTTTCCAAGTAAAAGCAGAGCAAGTGCCTGCACAAGTACTTCTTGCAGATGCAGCTATTGTTTAGCAAAAATATGAGCTTTGCTTATCATCAGTAACTGCCCAAAGAAGAGTGACACTCAGCACAAAGCTGCTTTACTGAATTACACAAGTAAGCTCTTTGTTTTGGGGAGTCTGTGCAGAAATTGAGGTTTTTTGTAAAGAAATGAAGTCAGGTCTCAGTTATGTTCAGGATGCATGAAAATCTGCATTGCCAGTGAGCACACCTGTCTTCAAAAGCTCTTCTGAAAGGCCATGCACTTTTTGAAAACTGACTTGAGTGGGGTAACCAGCACACAGTGGATATGGAGGGCAGTGGAAGCAAAAGGGAAAATCACATAGAGGTAACAGGGAAGACCTCATGAATAGTTTTGGGTTCTCAGCACCGGAGGAAAGGAACAGTATCTGCCTTTAATTCACTTTCTTTGGGCTTGTGCTATGACAAGGTTTCTGGGTTATCAGGAGATTTTCCCAAATTCTCTACTCTTCTGAAACATTTCCATCCACATTTCTTTGGTTCTATCACTGCCATTCTGTCGGTCACTGGTGCTGTGCAGTATTGCAAAACGCATATGTTGGAAAATGTTCTTAAATGTGAAACAATGGCTCACACAGTTATTAACTTCAGTCTGATCAAGGGAATACAAAATGTTCTTTCTAGTTCACTTGCTAATTCCAACTCTTTCTAGTCAAGCATTGGCGTATTTACCAGTTGCATAAATAAAATAGAATCTTTTTTTCCCCCCAAGTCTTTGTTCTAATCTTTGCTGCTCTATGAGGGAACTTAGTGATGCAACAGTGATAAACTATCTCTGCAAGATGATCATGCATATGATCAATCAGACTCAGCATGCTTATACCATGCTGTAGACATGGCTCATTAGCATGCTACTCTCAGTGCCTAGTGAAGGAGTTACCAGATCCTCTGCTGCTATGTATCATTATCATTCCTTTTTAATTTACTAGTAATGCCTAATTACTCTTTCATAGAAGAAATATTTCTAAATCACACTATTTTAGACTTGGTAATATTTTATCTTTGCTAGTATTTAATTTAAGTACATACATATTCCCTCCTTATACCCCTTCTCCCCCTGCCTCCTCTCCACACACACAAAAGCCCAAAGTCTGAACTGTGTTGTTAAAGCACAGTAGCAGCAGAAGTCTTGAGGAAGGGATGTGTCTGCAGGTGCTGTACACACACTCAGCAGGGTGTAGATAACCTGTCTGTATGTAATTGACAGATGCAACTTGATACAGTTGGCAGTGAACAGGATTGGGGTTCTGGCTGAACAACCTGCAGCCTTAGAAGGGCTCTGCAGATGTTAGCAGCCCGGTAGGGTTTAGGAGGTGGACAGGAGCAGACTTGTCTCTTTTTTGTCACCATTTTTGCTACTTCTAATCTATTTCTGTCAGAACTTGCAAAACTAGTCACAGAGTGTTAGCAGTGAAGTTGTGACAAATAGATTATATGATATGGATGCTGGGATGCCCTTTCTCCTCCAGAAGCTGCTTTCACAGACTTCAGGCAAACAAGTGTCAGAGTGGCTGTTCTCTTGTTCACTTATTACAGACCTACACCACTCCCTCTATCAAAGTGCAAAAGTTCCCTAATTTGTCATTTCTCACTTAACAGTATCTTCAAATATAACAGTAGCTACCAATGAAAAAACTGAGACCATATCCATCTCTGTGAACTCATGAGGGAAGCACCACACTGCTGAGATGTAGTTGCTGTTAAATCACCATCCCATTTTTTTCCCTTGGGCCTTTTTTTCCAACATGTTATTTGAAGTCCTTTGCCTTGTAAGCAATAATCACAGAGCTCAAATCAGGACTACCTGTGACAAGTTTTTTTGGGTTTTTTTTTGCCTCTCTTACATGGCCAAGATTATAAAACACATAACTTTTTACACTAAAGTGTTAGCCTGGAAGCAAGCTAGGAGAATATTTTTAGGTGAAGAACAAAAGTTGAGACATCTTTTAGTTTCAGATTGTGCTGCTATTTGGCATCAATATAGTTGTTATGCTACTTGGATGCCATGATATTGATACTCTAGTTTAGTTATACATTGAAACATTACTATACTTAGCAATTTTATTCTCCTAAATATTTGGCAGTGTTTCTCATCTATGAAGCAGAAATAAATTAGATGCTCCCAGCAGAAACAAAACCATTGTATAGAACATAAAACCAGATTCATCGAAGACCTGTGCCACTTATGTTCATCTGAGATCCTTGATGCATTTTTATTATTTTGGCAGTATGTGTATTATTACTGTTATTAATTTTAAGAACTTGATTATTGCTATGGTTAGTACTATGAATATTACTGCTATCCTTGATAATGGCCCATTCTTTTTTCATCCTTGCTTAAGCTTAGCAAACTTCATCCTAGGAACATTTATTGATGTGTTGTGATGAGAAAGAAAAGAAAAAAAGAACCTACAGATTAAGCAAAACATTTGCAGTGACTGGTAACTCCTCTAGGTTCTTCTATGTAGTGTTAATGTTGCATTAAATTTCTGCTTGCTTGAAGACTAAATGAGTTTTTTCTGAAGCTAGATTTTGTTGGATATATTTTGCACTTAATTTTTAGAAGCTCATGAATTTTCAGTCCATGTCTTCCTCAATCTGTGGGTCCTTGATTTGTGTCTTCTGCTCCAATGGATTTAAAACTTTGTCCTGATGTTTCACTTTTTTCAACAGATGAACTTACCCAATGAAAACTCTGTTGACCTTTTTTAATGAACATCTAAAACAGTGGTACAATGCAGCTGTTAGTAACATGGACTTAGTGCTTTGTGTTCTTCTGGGTGTTTTTCTCTGGTATTTTATGACCATTAATTTTAGCTATTACTAGCATTAGCAGATTTAATAGAAGGAGCAAAAGTACAGACAAACTGCAGGTGTAAAACAATTGATTCCATGGTGCAAATCTCAGATGGCTTCTATAAGATCACTAGGCTTTATGCATGGTACAGTATGTTGAACTAATAATTATGTATGATGTACTTGTGTACCCAACTAAAATACCCTAGAAATTCTTCCATTCTTTAATATGTATTAGAGTCTGAAAGTGTCTCAAACCACCATGAGGATGACCTAACACATGTTCAAATTTGGCTTATCTGACTGTAGAAAATCATGTAGGCATGGGGTTTTTTAGATAATACATTTACAATTGATTGAAATTGTTTTTCCATAGGATCCGAGATACACTTTTTTCCTGCTCTGTGTTTAATACTCTGATTATTTTCATCTCTTTTAAAGTGGTATGAATTCATAAGCTGTTACATTTACTGTTTATCTGTCACATCAAGCACCAATAAGTTAAAGATGGAAAATATATTCTGAGGCATCCATTCTCTAAGAGTTATTTTGCATGTTTTCTTCATTTCTTTTGTCAACACAAAGGCTCGATCTTATTCTCAAAGAAAATTTTTTAGTCAGCCAGTCCATAAGATATCTATGTTTTGAAGCATACAGACATTTTCACTTGACATTAATGCCACCCCAATTCTCCAGTGCTCTCTGATGCTGCTGTGGCAGATATGGCAGAAGTTGAACAAGAGCTGTGAAATGCAGTCACTGAACCATGGTGGACTTACTGGCTCAAGTCAAACTTCATCTGTGATCAAAATAAAGATGGTGGACTATGAATGGCAATGCCGAGCTGCAGGAGCACATTTGCTTTTGTGGCTTTGACAGAATGGTAACTTGCACAGTATTAGGTTTTTAGGTAGAAAATCCCTGCACAAAGGTCATCTGTGGGCATCTGTGTAGCCTGGGCCTTAAAAGGAAAGGTAAAATGGAAGCACTATCACATATGGGTCTTAACTACTCTGACGAGAAGCTCAGATATTGTGTGCTGAGGAAGGGAACTGAAGGTCTGTACTGAATTACTGTACCTTTAAATATTTAACCAGGCTCCTTTACAGAGGAGTGAAGACATTAATTGGAAAAGTAATACTGATTCCTCCATAGTCATAGAATAATAATTTGAAGTATTTTTTTGTGAGAAGATGAGGGCACTGAAAGTGTTTTTTTCTCTTTCCTACCAAAGCTCCAATAAAAGATCTGTATGAGTATGCAGACTCCTCCTCATAGTTTCCTAATTAGTTTTGGCCAATCTTTCCATAAGTACAGGAACTATCTCTATGGATTAAAGCACAGTTCTCAGGCTTATTACAAATAAGAGGAACCTAAGAACAGGCAAAAGTCTTTGGCAAAACTGAAGGAATAGGATGTATATTTTCAGGTTTTGAAGGAAACTGGGCTGTGTTTTCATGTAAGTTATTTCATATAATTTTGTTTTTAATAACTGTGACGAACTTAGTAAATACTCACTCTAATATATGAATAATGATATTTAACTACATAAAGTTTATCAGTCCTGAAGAGCAACAAACTAATTTTCCTCTCTGATAGTCAATTACCATGGTCAAGGATAAGTATTCTCAAGGTTTTTTCAAGCCTGTAAATGTATTAAGAGCATTTTTTTAATGCTGGTAGGCTTATCTATCTGTCTTTGGCTTCAAGCAGTTCTCTTTGCTGACAGTGGAAGGTTAAGATCTTAAATAGAGAAGCAAAAGCCTGATTTAAGCTCATGAGGTTTTGGTGAAAGCTAGAAACTCAATATCTTCTGTGATATATGGAGTGTTATAATGTTATAAAGTAAAACTGAAACCACTGTGCAAGTATCTTTGCCCCTGGCCTGTACAAGTGTCTTTTTTGTAATTGACGGCTGAAAATTATTTGAGGAATTTTTGAATATTCTGAAAATTTAAATATCTTTCAGAACTCTGAATTACCACAAAAAAAAAAAAAAGTGGTCTTCAACTTTAGATCAGAATGCCACTATAATTTAAATCATACTATTAGAAATGTCGGATGTATTTTTGCAAAATAAGAGCAAATACTTCCTCCCACAAGAAGCATGTTTTCACTAGTAAAGTAGGCATAGCAGATATAATTTTTGTTGTGTAAGTGTAAAAGGGAGTACTGTTACATCTTTATTCATGGAGTTGTTTTGTGAGAACTCAATAATATGAGCTCCAGATGGGAATGAAGGGAGTTGTGTTACAAAGGTAAAGCTGCCTCCAGCTTGCTTGACATCAGTGGACCACTCAGGTAGTCCTTGCACACAGTCCTTGAGTAGCCCATCTGCAAAGTGAAATTGTCAAAATGCTCACCTTGGCAAGTTCAAAGATCTGTGAGTGAGAAAAGGCTATCTAAATGCACTGTAAATTCTGCTTATTTTTGGTTATATATTCACATGAAACTCACTGCCATGACTCCAGGGAGACTCCACCTGAGTATGAGTCTATTTCAAATCAAGAAAGATGTCACAATTTAGGCAATGACACATTATAGTGTGTTTATGATTTTTTTTTACAAGGATGGTATTGGACTATATAGAAGATGGAGAACTGAGTTTGGGATTTTTGCTTGACATAGACTTGACAGAAGAAAGTTAGTTTTTTCTTCTCTGTGACAGTATCTCCTGTGCTGAGCTCTATGAAAAGCATAGTGATGCAGTTTCTGGGCTAGATTCTCTATCAGATTGAAGACTAGAGTATGAAACATCTACATTGTGATGGTTCTGTATTTTCAAAGCACTATTGTGAAGGTTTGTTTATTCTCTCCAGTATATTTTTTGCCACATGCTAACAAAATTCCTTTTACTTTCTAGTCAGTGTTTTCTCTAGTGATTACTTTTGCTATGACTCTATTTTATAACTAGAATTCAAGCATTTTGCAGTTTGGAGGCTTATCAAGATTGTACCTGACACATTCCAGTGAAATCCTAAATATTCAGCAAAATAACATTCACTTGAAGCTTTGAAGGTGTCCTGTTTTCCATGATACCTAACTGGCGTTTTATCTCTAGTTTGCTAGGGATAAAACAAAGATTTCCTTTCCTCAGCAGACAAAACGTTTAAGACCTTCATCTAATGCCATTTTGAAAGCCATTCTCAATAAAATGTGTGGAAGAAGGGACTGAATCACCTCCTCCAGGTTTACACTGCTCCAATTGTCTTGATTTAAGTTGTGTTTCATTAGAATAATACGGAAGTTCCCCAGTTGTGATTGTGGTTTTAAACTTAGTTTGGCTTGTATAAACATTTGAAAATTCATAATTGCACCAAAATGAAAGAACACCTAATGAAAGAAATTGCACCTCTGAAAGAACACAAGAGGACTAAATTTAATGCATAACTTTAAAAACCACCCTGAGTTACCAGCATTTACATAACATGCTGGGTACAGAATTTTGATATAATGACAAAAAGCAGAGATGTTGGACACAATGATTAAGTATACACAAACTAACCCAAACACTATTTTAAGCTGAGATTTTAAGCTGGGGTTTTTTTTTTATGGCCAAGCTGGCTAAAAATCAAAGTTCTGAATTAGCCCTACAAGAGTATCAAAATAAGATTTGATGTAAATTACAGTGCAATCTGGTGGGCATGTATGAAATACATGAACATATTATTCCTGTAAAAGATTTCTACGCTGAGCCTCAATAAATGATAGTAAATTTGTGGTCTCAGAAGGCCTTGGCAGAAAGTAATGCAAATTTTTTAGATTGCCTAAACTTCATTTACAGACACATGCATAATCTCACAGAATAATTTCTTGTAACATTTCTAACTATATCATGTTCAAATAGCTTACATTCTCAGGCAACTCTTCTTCATTTTTTGAAACAAAACCACATTGATTGAACCAATAAAATCATTTATGTTAGCACTGTCATGAATCTTATTGCAAGACATTTTCTAATGGTGCAGGACAAAATGTCTTTATCGGACAGCAAAACTAAAATGTTTCACAAAAAGACTTAAAAACTGGAAGGTGCTGTAGAAATGTTGATTGTCTTCCCTCCTTGGCCACACGAGTGTAAAGTGCCCGGTCACTGTACCTGGCAAGAGGGAGGTGCTACACAAATATTGTCTCCACAAGTGACTTCTTAAAAAATGTGTTAAATACCCACTTCTTCTGGCCACATGGAGATGTTAGCTGTTCTTCCATCTGAAGAGCACTCATGGTGCTTTATAATATTTTAAGAGATATTTAAAGGGAAGTTTAACACTGGAAAGTAACCATAATGGAGCCATGATCTAGCTCTCATAAGATTATTTAAGCATTTTGATGTTAAAACAAAGGTGAAGTACACTGTACTTCGGGTTCACTAGCCAGGAACAAGCCACTGATATGAGCTGCCTGGTAAGAGGTACTGACATGGACTGCAAATATCTCTTCTTGCCTTGGGCATTTTTTCTTCCCAAAAGTTAAGAGCTCGGTCAGTTGCAATCAAGGCAATGCAATACTTTTCATCTGATAAGCGAGTGAAGAGGTAACCGGTTCTTTCAGAAGCCAGTGAAAGATAACTTGGTAATTTCTGTTCTTCTACAGAGGCTGGCCTTTTTCCATCAGTTCCCACACTTGTTTGATCACTTTCACAATTTGTTTGTGAGGAGATTAATTTCTGTATGCCATGTTCCACTTCATGTTAGCAGAAAAAACTACTTTTGACCAAACCTGATTGTGCATAAAAGCCTTATTTGCAAAAATAACTTCTTAGCTTTGACAAAGCTAAGTCTGTGCCCAACTTCTAGGAAAGTCCTGGGAGCTTCCTGCATTACACTTTCTCTCCATAGTCTAAATAAGGCAGGGGGACAGGGATGGGACAGGGACTTTTTACAGAGCTTCTGTATGCCCAGATTTTTATTTAATGGAAACCAGGGCTCTCTCTGAAAGACAGAGAGAGATGGACAGCAGTCATCCACATCAATTTGTAGCATAGGCTGGGTTTTTAACCAGATCCAGAAGCTAGGAAGGGCTTTCAAATCCAGATATTTATTAGTAGTGCTAGAGATCAAAATATAAAAAGACTGCTGGCCTATATAACTATTTGCATTTGGGTGCATGCATCTCTGAGGTTCCCACCTGTATTGTTATAATACATCTGGGTTGGGAGGAGGTTGTACCTGAATATGAGTGGTATTGAGAGGCACATCCAATGGCTTGGACACAGCCTGATGTTTCCCCAGCTACATGGTTTCCCAAAACATAATATTTAACCAAGAAGCTTTGCTTTTGTCTATTGTGCAACTGTTAAAAAAGAAGTGACCCAAGATTCTTGGTGAAGAAGTAGGGAGATGCTCAGCCAGAAACTACTTGCCCTGGTTGTACACTGGGAAAAGGCAGTCTCATCTAAAGCAGAAAATGTGGAGAGTTTACCACGGCATTTGTAAGACAAGAAATTTGCTGATTTTCATCGAAGTTGGAAAGGACAGGGAAATAATTCTATTTTTAGAACAAGAAAGAAGCAAAAACTTGAAATTTAGCCTTGTGCATAATATGAAATTAGAAGTGAGTCAATTTATTGACTAAAGTAATCTTGTAACTTCATTTCTCTTTCTTGACAGCTTGAAGCCTACTGATTTCTTGACTCCCAAAGCCTTCAATATCCCTGCCATATTATCAGATATTCTCTGGCCTAAAATGCAATAACATTTTGTTTAGAGGATGCCACAAGCAGTGGTTGGAATATTATACAGTCATTAATATGTTTAAATATGCTTTGGAATAATCTTATTTATTGTAGAAAGCTATACTTTATATTTTCATAAGCTTTTTTATTCTAGCAGCTTGGTCATCATGTATTAAATATTGTTATTTAGCTGTCATAATGTTTTTGCTTCACATAAGAAGTGAGAAAAAGATAGCTCATTCACAGTTCTCCTGTGTATGAAGTATCATCGTAAAGAGCAGGGTTTTCTTTAATATGTGATGTTACTGTCAGGCTTCAAATACAGTACATTTCTTGTTGTTGGCTCTAGCATCGGCCCTGGAAAGGTACTTTTTATTCACATTACATGAATTTACATGCTTATAATTTCTCATAAGGCTTTTTAAATATCTTCAACATGGATTATATTTTTAACAACATTTATGCTAGTTAACATTAATGTCTCTGGTAACTTTTCATATTCAGTAGTGTAACAAAACCTTTTTTTA
This sequence comes from Monarcha castaneiventris obscurior, assembly GCA_026261815.1. Classification (NCBI taxonomy): domain Eukaryota; kingdom Metazoa; phylum Chordata; class Aves; order Passeriformes; family Monarchidae; genus Monarcha; species Monarcha castaneiventris. Next base: position 10,085,306 of record JAMPIT010000327.1, read on the forward strand.
ATTTTATACACAGATAAGCATAATTTTAGTTATCTATATATAGTACTAGTAATAGGTCTACTCTCTTTGGATCAAAAGATCCAAAATTCCTGTTAGTGGAAACTGAGCAGAGGAATTATACCAAGAGAAAAATTAACATGCAAACATTTGAACAGGTACCTGGGAGGACGAGTAGGATTTTTAGTAACATCACTAAATTTCAGAGCAGTATGTGTTAACCCTTTGGCAATTTTCAGATACTCATGGATTGGCGTAAATACACAAAAAAGCTGAGGTATTGCCCTACATCTAAGAAAAAAAACCACAGAAGCTAGAACATAGCAAAGACATGCAAACGCCTGGGCAGGCTCCTGCTTGCTTTTGGCTGGATGTACCTTTCCTAGCCCAGTGCCGGACCCTGCAGAGCCATTCGGATGTGTCTGCACTGTCACCCCTGAGTTCCTGAACCACCCAGCTTCCTAAGTTACAGAGCTGTCCCAGTTCACAGTAATCGAGCCCTGCCTGTACCTGAATTGTGGTGGTATAACAAGACCTGGCTCCAAGGTGATGCAATGAGGGGCTTGAACTTTGAGGATGAAGTAGGAAAAACAACAACAAAAAAGATTCTCCCTGAGCCAATGCATGGAATTGCAAATAGGGCTGGGAGTTAAAATGGATCTGAGTGGGATACAAGCTAAATCATTTGAGGTTGGGATGGGAATTGATCTTTTTGTAAGTCAGGAAAGCACAAACACATCCTTAACAAGAAAGAACCTGAACCTGACATCTGAGTCAACAGGGAGCGAATGGATGATAAGCAGAGCAGGTTAGCCCAAGGCAACCCTGTGGAAGCTGTGAATGTTGGGGTATGTTTGGATCACAGAAAATAGTAATATTGTAGCCTGGCCACCCTGTAAATACAACATAAAGCCACAATATAGTCTTTGTGTGATTTAAAGGCATGTGTGATTTAAAGCCACGTGAACCTTGCACCAATCATAATTTCAAAATTATTTTGAAGTTTAAATGTAAAAGTGAAGAGTAAATATTCTCGCTGAATTAAATAATTTTTTCCTCCCCCCACAATACAGAGTAATTCAGTGTGTTCTGTAATAAGCTGAGGAGGCAGCTAAGGCTATAATCATGTTTGCCTTCATCACTAACACAGTATTTTCTATCCAACTCTTGTAAATTTTCTCTAGAAGTTTATGGAAAACCACAGTGTTTTACCACATTTTGTAGACATTTTATTTGGGTACTTTCAGCACATCCATATGTTGGACAGAAACTCATCACTTGGAAGGGGAATTTCATTGAAATAACTGGGTTTTTGAAACCTTTCAAATATTTAGCCTGGGTGTTAAAGTTAGTCAGTGTTAGGCAAGTGAGCTACCTTTATTAACTAAACTACTTCCATTTTAGAGAAGTACATATCTCATGCTAAGATTAATCTTCCTATCCCATGAGCCACCCTTTGTTAAGTGCCCCAACCTAGTAAAAGGAAAAAAAAAAAACCATCCATATGCTTCCCATGGAAAAACTGAAGAAAGCAGAAGCTGCTTTGTGAGAATACAAAGGAAAAATTGGGTCAAGGACATAGGGGAGGGAGCAGACAGTCACACTTTTGTCCACACTGAAGATACAAGCTCCAGATTTCCTATATGTGATATGCTTTCATGCCTAGTGGAAACTTATTTACAACTTGCTAATGCATTGCAGTTACAGAATAAGTACAAAATTGTGTAAGTACTGGAATTATTACAATAAAAAATACACATAATGATCACTTGGGAACAAAATAGCATGGTCTTGGATATTTTTGGTTGTAAGTATGAACTTTGGAGTATTTTTTGGGGGGTAGACACTTTAGGGGAAATCAAGTGCAACATATAGTAATTACAATGCACTGATTAAAACAGAAGAGCTTCAAGGAATCATGATTTATTCAAAAGGAAGTCAGCTTTATTTGTCTTTTCAAAGTTTCTGGACTGTAAAGTGATGATTAATCTGTATTTCACTGAATGTGTGCTCCCAGTTTCTTTTTATGATTTCTTTCATATGACCAATGACATTTCAAATTGTATGTAACTGTGTTAGAAAATCAATTAGGATGACTTTTTAAATTAATCCAATTTTTCCAGACTACAGACGGGTGATAGGAAATATGTCCTGTAAAATAAGAGGCACTATTATTTAATATGGTTGTGCATATTGAAGGTGTTCATCACTGCTGTGATGGTTTGATTACCAGCTTTATTGTATTCAGCAAACACAAATATGATGTCACAAATCATTAAGAGATTGGATAAAATTGATACTACCATATTATGTGCAGCTTTTAGGCAGAGCTCATTGATTATGAGGATATAAAATATTACACTGGTTATGTGGAATCATGTGGGGCAAAAAGAGTACTGAGGGATTTGTGGAAGTGTAAGGAGTCTGCTTTTGACCTGGATTCTGCAATATCATGGAAAATCAGAGTTAGCAAAGTTGACATTAATGACTGTGTGGCTGTCACAGCCTGGCTGTCCGTCTTCAGTGTGGCTTTTTCCCATATTCTGTGCAACCACACCCCCAGGGCACATTCTAAAACCCACGTTCCATTACATCACAGCTCTCCTTGGAGCCCTCTTTGGAGAAAGAGAAAGTCTGATACTAGAAAGAATTCTTATATTTATACAAGTATGTGCAAATTCAACTTCTTCTCATTCAATCCTTTGTTGAGTAACATATGTGTGTATATATATCTACATGCATATATATGCAAAATATTTTGCACTGCCAGTACAGACTTTTGTTTTAAGACAAATCTGTCTTGGGCATTGCATTACTTGAATCCCTTAATAGTGGCCCACATCATAATTTCATGAGTCAGATAACACATGCAGAGGTTCTGACTAATGTTTTTTGGTAGGCCTTTGTTACAGCTTTTTGTCTCTGTAGTTCTTCTACAAAATCTCTATTGCTCAGTTGATTGTGCCTCCTCCAAAACATTTGGACTAGCTGATTATTTTCCATTCTTTTTCCTTCTATTTTTTTCAGGTCTTTGGTTTCTTTTTGACAGGGAAAACAGAGGTCTTGTTTTACGTGAGTTTTGTGGTGAGGGAAAACAGATTATCGTCATTCCCACTGACACAACTTCTTTCTTTTCCATTCATGATGCATTCCCCACTGTCACAATTGAATTAGTTTCATTGATTTATCTTGTTTACCATGCCTTCTGTAACTGGTTCACTATAATTCTGTCCACCATTGTACCAATTGCACTAATTGTTTATACTGTTACAGAAAATATTGTGAGAACAGAATAAATGAATTAGTCCATGACGCCATTACAGCTGCAATATTGTATCAATCTTTGGAAATATTAATAGACTTTTATGAGACAAGGAGGGCTGGAGCCAATAAAAACCTCCAACACATGAAAATTTGAATAATCATGGCCATATGGAATTCTGTCACCTTATCCTTGTAGCAATGCCATAGTCATGGCTCCTCTTTTAACATTTGCAATGAACTTTTTAATTAGCAGTAACAGAGGAATCCTCTAGTTCATTTGTTAGTTAGAAGCACAGCTTCTGGCAAGTATTAGTTTGAAGATAATTGATTTATATTTCAAAGTGATACATTGAATACATTATTACACAAAGATGATCTAGTGAAATAATCTCATTACAGGGATGATATTGCAAAATTTATCCTTAAAATGTTGTACAAAATCTGAAAGTTAAGGGGTTCTTTTCATGTTATGAAATTCACTGCAATATTTTTATTCAAAACCTGCTTTGCTGAACATATTTTTTAATACAAAAGGTGTTCTGCAGGCTTTTCAAAGCTGAATGTCTCAAGACACATGGTTTTGAAAGTAGGAAATACCTGTGCTTTTATACTTGCAAAAGTAAGTCTGTAGCTAGTAAAGTTTTTGCCATCATTCAAATTGGTTTTGTCATCAGTTATTTTTTGATAGACCATTTTTGCAATTATTGTTCCCCAGACTTACAATGGTCTCAGTTAACTGCTCTTCAGGCTTGTGGAGTTTGGGCAACCAAGGATTTCACATATTCTATCCTTTAATTAAAATATATTTCCCTCAGACTTCAGGGATCTCACCTTGTCTTTCGGAAAAGTTGCCTTGTTCTCTTCTCTTCTCTCAGCTTCCCCAACACATCAAATGCCCACTCAGAGGTCACAACCACCAGAGCAACACTAACAGCCCTTGGAGCTTAAGCTTAGACAGATCTTTTCCTGATCATCTCTTGGATCTTAGTGCCTGAGAGCCAGTAAGGCTCTCAGCTCTGGGGAGAGTAGCTGACAACAGCATAGGCAGAGAGATGTCCTTTTTTGCCTACTTAAGTTCTGCAATTTAGCAGAGCAAAGGCATGGATTTTGTCCTAGAGGGCAGGTTGAAAAATCCAAGTATGAAAATTCATTGTGTGCCTGTCAGGTACAAGAGGTGAAGATTTGCTGGTGAAATTAAGAGGGTTTTAAAATGAGGAGGTGGTGATAAGGAATAATTGGATAAAGTTCTGTTCTGTTTTTTATCATGTTGCTTGATTTAGTCAATTACTCTTTTATTAGATTGTTTTACTGAAATAATGATGACTTTCCTAAGTTGTATCATAGGATATTTGTGCTGTCAATATTTGCTCTCTAAAGGAGCACAGAAATGCCAAGCGTGATTTTAAATAAGTCTAGGAAAATAATTTAAACTCTAGTTATAAACATGAAAACAGCTGAATTAATAAAAGTTGTGTAGGTTACTTCTTACCTTATGGAGTATGGGCATAACTGGCAGAGCAGTTAATTGCAGTTAAGCACTACTTCCAAGCACTTCTTTTTTCTAAGGTAAATTTAGAAAAACCCAGGGGGTGTAGCATAATCAGGGCAGCAGTGCTGTAGCCTTTTATGTGATAAGGAAGGGACTTCAGCATTCAAAACTTCATGATTAACACTGAAATAAGGTTAGTAGCCTAGCCAGCTAAGGAGCTGGCTGTCACTAATCGACCTCACTTAGCACCTCTTTAGACCTTTGCTCTGTTCCTGTGGAGACTTACTCACTACTTGGAAGTTGAAACAGCCCTTCAATCACCTGCTTTACAATTTTGTGTAGCTGGCACTAAAAACACGTTTAGAATTTTTTTTTCTTTTTGGTGAGAGTTTGGATCATAGAAATTCAGAAAACTGAAAAAAACCTTACATCGGAATGGCCACTCCTGACCCTGGAGTCTGGATACACAAAATAGCATTATCGGAGTTTAGTGAAATTTCAAAAGTCAAATATATAAAACATTCTATCTAAAGCTCATTGTAGTGACAAATTGTTGCATTCACTCACTTTTCACTCATTTTTCAGGCAAACTCAGATTTAAGGCTAGTTGATGTTATTCAAATGCTTTTTTCTGTGCACAAAATTCAATTCAGTTTTAATTGTACCATGCACCCCAAGGCTTGTTATGGATGTATATAAATGTTTGTACAGGGGAAGAAAACTGTGTTAACAAACAATCGGTGGTCTTGGGCTTCTCAACTTGTTGAATATTTTCTATATTTACTGAAATTATTCCAAGACTGGGTTTGTTTACTCTCATTTTGGACAAGATCCTTCTTTTAACTGACAAAGTTTAAAATGATTTTTTTTTCTTTTTTTTACTCTTTTTCTCTGGCCGCACACCCCATTTATTTTTAATCTATTGCTCTCCTGAATTGAAAACTTATAAAGGTGCCGGTCTGAGGTGCTTGGAATACAGATTTTCTGCTTTATTTGCAAAACAAATAGAAGAGGTGTTCTTCCCATGACCCTGTCAACAGCACTTACAGACTTTATTTTGTTTTCTTGAGAAAAAACACAGATCAATGTTTCTTGGGGTTTTTTTGGTTTTTTTGGGGTTTTTTTGTTCTTTGTGTACTCTTTCAAATTTATTAACAAAGAGAATAACTAGCAACATATCATCCTCAGTGATTGTTGGTACATTTATATGATTGTAAACTGGTGATAATTTTTGCTTCCTCTGGTCTAAGCAAAACAGATTGTATTTCAAGGGCCCTCAGTCCTGTCACATTTAGGTCATTCAACCTGAATTTTTGTTTTCTTTTTTTCTTGTTTGGATTGGTGCACAATAATTCTGATTTTTAAAATTTATGAATTACTAGAAAAATATTGTATGTCATAATTTATATTTTGCAACAAAAAGAAAACTTTAAAAAGAAGCCATTTTTATCTTCACACTTTTTCTGCATGGGTTGTTCTGTTTTTACAGGTATTATAGATCTGAAATTCTTGGACTTTTAAAATGACCCTACAGAATTTACTGTCATGACACAGTAGAAAGCCATCTCCATGGTCACTGAATCCAGTAATGTCAAATGCAACCTTCATAAGTTTATCAAATCATTCAAGAATTTCTTACCACTCCAATGTCACCTGAAGCATGGCTGTAGGGTTTCATCCTCCTGATGATTAGAAATCTTTTTATGTGAATCAACTTAAATATATCTATAGGCAGCTTGTTCCTGTTAACATTGCTTTTTAGCAGTTCTTTTCTTGGGTATTTACCTTTTATTGCCTTTAAGGTGAATAACTTTATCCTGTCAGTTTTTATTTATCTGTGCTAAAATGAGCAACTCTTGCAGGCTCCTTACTACAGTTCTTTTTATCTCACTCATCTTGCTCTTTTATTGCACCTAGCTGCAGATGAAAGATGTTTTTTTCAAGAACACACAACCAAAACTTTGCACAGTGTTCTATCCAAAACATCTGGGTTTCCTGTTGTTTGTCATCAGCGTGTCATTGGTGGCGTGTGGATTTCTGAAAAAGCAGATAATTTTCTTTCACTATCATTTCCAACTGATAGATTTCCTATTTAACTACACCACTTTTCATCTTTCTAGTGCTCACTGTTTTCTTGCTCTTCCTGTCTCTTGTTCTGAGTCTACTGAGTTCTGACGTTACCTCTTAGCAGAGTGTCAACAGCAATTTTTCTGTGCCAACCTCATTTATGAAAGCACCTTATAAAGTGGTCTGAAAGTCAGTTTCAGAGCTATATCAGCATTGATATTACTGCAACCTACCTCCAGAATCTGTTTAACTCCCTTCCAAACTCCCAAATATTGTCTTATTCTAATAATTGGCTTGTTGGTTGGCTTTATTTGTGCTGTTTGGGTTTTTTTTTCTGCCTAGATGTGTTCTGAGCTGTCTATATACGTGTTATTTTCCTCCTCCCTTTTCTTTTTCCAGCACGATTAATGGACACTCCTGGCTGCTGAGCAGCTCTGCATCTGTTCCTTTTCCTCTGCCTCCTTTGAGCACACCACAGTCCATGCTCTGTGTCCCAGCATGGGTACATGACCTGCAGTTCCAGGGGCCTGGTACAGACTAAGCTGTTACCTTCAGGGCTGTATGAACCCCTGCTGGATCCAATGCTTTAATGTGGCCCTTGTTCATGAAAGACCTTTACCATTATAAATAGGCGAGTTACAGCATTAGAAAATGAAAGCAAATTCTGCATAAAAGCTTGTGCTTGTAAACAGCTGTCCAGCTGTGGAATAAACTCATAGATACAGCATCTGAGTATCTAAGCTTTTTGGGTTTTATATTAATGAGGACAACTTTTATTTCATTTTACCACCATCTACAAGTTTGATCTATATACAATACCTAGCAAAACAGACCTCAGTTAGTCTGCTGTCTATATTTAAGCTAGTGTTGAAAAGTCTAGGAAGCAAAAATATGCATATATTGGGAGTGAAACACCTTAAGTCTGTAAGGGGCTGAAGAAGATCTAATAACATCAGAGAAAGTTGTGTTTTGGTGAGTTTGGAAACCGAATCTTAGAGAAAATTAAGTTAAAGGATCAATAGAGATGGATTCTTTTCAACAGAAAACATGGATTTATGTTGTTTTTCATGCTATTTATTGGAATGTTTATTATCTTATTTAGGCCTTTTTTTCTTTTTTAGTATCCAATTGTTCAATCATCAGCATATACTCTGATGGGTAGAATTAAGGCAGTACATCACTGTATCTGTAAACGCTGTGCCTCTGCTTTCCAGTGATGGTCTGTGACACACAACCTCTCATTTGCAGTTTAAGAGCAAGAGAAAAAAATTAAATTCTTAATCAGGCCTGTTTTCTGAAGTCATAAATGACAGACAGTGGAAAGCAGGAAAGGAGGAGACAAAAGGAGGTTATGCACTTCCCATGCAATGTGGTTCCTCTGCAAAAAGTACTCGAGACAGAAACACAGTAATTTGTGGAGGCAACTGAGTGGGTATGTGTGATTGGGAGGGATAAGATGGACTTCTTCTGTGAACCTAAAGAGAGCCACAAATGGGTTTTTATTTAGCTTCTCACAAGTCCCTCCTGCGTTTTGTGAAAGAAGGAAAATATAACCCTATGTTACTGGTTGTTTCTAGAAAAATAATTGTTTGTTCTCTTGAGGGCAGATGATCAGACTGCTTAGTGCAATACCTCTCCTTCTAGAGATGGTAAGCAGGAGATTGGCTTCTTTAAGAGACACAAGATAGACCCTTAATATGGAATTCACCGATTTGTACAGGTGGAGTTTATCCCATGAATCAACAAAACTAGACCCAAATTCTCATGTCTGTATTTGAAGACTATCATCCCTGAACTGATTAAAAACCCAGCAGCTCTATTTATTCCATAGAGGTTAGACTCAAAATTTGCTCCTATAATATGATAGATGTTTTAAAAAATTTTGATGCAATTGGAAATAAATATTTTTGCTTTAGCTCTGTTTAAATATACTGCAAATGGAAAAATGAAAGTATATGAACTTCATATGATATTTGACACCTATCTGATCCCCTGATGACTTATTTGTCAAGATAATTTTTCCTTGTTACTTCATAGTGCTTCTCTTATATAATTAGAAAAAAGTATTTTGCCTTTATGGACTCTGTTTCATAGGTTTATATTGGAATTTTTTTGCAGTACTGTCATCACTTAAGTCACACACTGAATCCAGTAATTATTGTTACTCGGCACTGGTGAGGCCACACATCAAATCCTGTGTTCAGTTTTGGGCTCCTCACTACAGGAAAGCCATTGAGGTGCTGGAGTGAGTCCAAAGAAGGGCAATGGAGCTGGTGAAGGGTCTGGAGCACAAGCTGTGCTGGAGCTGTTTAGCCTGGAGTAAAGGAGGCTCACGGGGGACCTTATCACTCTCCACAACTGCCTGAAAAGGGGTTGTAGACAGGTGGGTGTCTATGCCTTCTCCCAGGTAGCAAGTGATAGGACAAGAATAAATGGCCTCATGTTGTGCCAGGAGAGGTTTAGATTGTATATCAGGAATTTTTTTTTCATGGAAAGAGTTGTCTAGCACTGAAACAGGCTGTCAAGAGAATTCGTGGAGTCCCCATCCCTGGAGGTATTTAAAAGATATATGGATGCAGCCCTTGGGGATATGGTTTAATGTTGGACTTCGCCGTGCTGGGTTAATGGTTGGTCTCAGTGATCTACAAAGTCTTCCAACCTATATGATTCTATGATTCCCTAATTTCCTTTTCAGGATGAGATATCCAGGGATAATTTGGATTGCTGGATAACCGTACTGTAGAGATAGTACTGTGCAGTATTCATTGTGTCATTTTTTGTGTTGTGGGTAGAATACAATTTTCTTTATAAGACACAGTGAAAATCCATTATGAAGACATTGGCAAAAAGAGTCATCCCTAAGATGGGAATAAAATATAGCCAGTGTTCTGATACTCTGTAGTTTATATTTTTTTAAATTGTTATATGTTTATTCATGGAAACAGAAGTCAGATTGAAAATATATGCTAAATCACACACTACTGAATATTTGTGCAAGTACTGAAATTCCACCTGTTTACACAATTTAAAGGTTTTCTTTCCACATGTCACTTTCCACATTTCCAAAGACTTCTTTTCACTCTGCAACATCCGATCCAGACCATTATCTGAAGGGCATGAGCTTTCTTAAAGGTTTGTTGATTTGTCACCTAAGCAGATAACTGAGCTGCAAGCAAAGTTCAAGCTTTGCAGAAGCACCATGGATATTTTCTACCCAGTGAGATTTAAGGTACATCCCTAAGTTCTATGGCAAAATATATCTACTCTCCCTTTAACTTCTCCACCTATATTTTCTTATGTCTCAGTAGAAGCAAGAATTTGTGAAAAGAACCTTTAAAGATTTTTAGTTTCTTCCCCTTATGCATCACCCCCATACTTTTCTGTTAGAACACTGCTTAGACTGTCATTAATAAAAGCCTATCTACATGGAAAAATACACCTTTAATATGTGTAATTTATATTTGAAATCAAAACCTTCATAAAATTAGTTTCTATCACTAGGGCAAATTCTTCTGGGTACCATTATTAAGAGGACTTTACCCATGTCTGTTGAAAAAAAAGGAAAAATTTTGTGTCAAGGTTGATTATCAGATTACACTGGTGTTATAATGGCAGCAGTATGAAGTTGATGGCCACAAGTAAAGATGCATTGTATGAACCCTAATGGTTTTTAATTGCTGCTACACTACCTGGGAGAAAAATTTTTTTTTCTAGTGCAAACCATTCACAAGTCTCCCTGGACTCACTGGGTTGTTAGTGTGACATTCTTTTCAAGAGCTCTCAGCCTGCAATGGAATGTTCCCCCTGTTGTGTCTTGATCACAAATCCGCATCAGTTCAGTAGCATTTCATTGGAATCTGGTGTTAAATTCAGACTAGCAGGTAAGAAAAAGACTAGACTCGTATTAAACCAAAGAGGTAGGAGATGGGATAGGTGCCATAAAAATTCACCACCAAGACAGGGGGAGGAACAGAGCTTTCAGTCAAGACAATGGAAAATAAAAGTAATGGCACTTTCAAAGTCTTTAGAAAGCTGTGTTACAAAGTATTTTGTGATAATCTAGGCTGGAAAAATGTAATGCAGAGTTAAACAGCTTTCAGATTTCACAGAAATTACTGGCCTAACAAGGAAAGAAGTCTTGTTTTGTTAGTAGTTGAGATTAAAGACATAGAAATAGCTTAGAATTTCAATTGTAGTTGAAAAATCCTTGAGTTTTCATTCCCCAGTAAAGGGAAAATGTCATCCCCCCCACACCCTTTTTAAACTATTTTTCCTGCTTGATTCTATTCTTTTCATTCCTGTAAGCCACCTATATTGCTGTACACAATAGACACATGCTGGCTGTGTTCAGATAATCACTTGTCTTAGATGCTAGCTGAGTTTTCAGTGCCTGATTGTGGGGCAACAGCGAGAAGAGTTTAGGGATTTGTCCACTTTCCTGAGACAAGAGCACTCAACAAACACTTTCAAAATTATTAAATCCACTTACCCTTTTTGACTGAAACCTGTCTTTTGTCACAGCCGCTGCAGTAACCTTTTCTTTTCACTGCCTTTGTCATAGTTTAATGCAGAAATGGTAGTGTTAAAAAAAAAAAAGAAAGAAAAAATAAAGAAAATAATTCCCTCTGCCGTGTTGAAAAGTAGTCATGGGCAATTGATGCATTACACAGAATTTGGAGTCAGTCAGCAAAACACATCTACTATGCCCTAGAAAGGATTACAAAAGCACTGTGTGTTCTTAACCCTTGGGCATTTAAATCTAATCTTCTGACAAAAAAAACCCCTTCTTGTAGAGGAATAATTTTCCCAACTGTTTGTCTCTAAAAATCAGATTTGTAAACTCTGTTAATAAATCTAAAATGCAGTGCTTTTTACTTGTTTATACAGGGAATGATGAAAAGAATGGAGCACATCTTCACTCTTTACTGTGCGTAGAGTCAGGGAACCTCACTGAGTACTGAAGCACTGTAGAAACCTTGGCTCCTCAGCTTCACTCTATTTGCAGTAGCCCAGAAACAAAAGAATATACAGTCACCTGAAAAAAAAAAAGAGCAAATAAATAGAATTAAATAAATATTCTGTCTTCACAGAACACCAGCCTACTGTATGTTTTGGGCTTTGGATAGATTTTTCTGTAACTTTTAATAAAAGACTATGATTTCCCATGTTTTCCTTCTTTTCTTTTTTAACTGAAAGGCTAAATGAAACTCTTACAGAAAGCATTCAGGATTTCGAGCAGCCATTGAATTTTTGAAGGCAGAGAGGCTATTCAGCATTTCAATTGGCATTCTTTAACTTTAGGGCTGGGTGGCTGCGCAGGGCATTGTTGGGAAATGTATTGATCTGCTAACATATTTGCTGGAACGGGTTTTGTTTTTCCTGCTTGCCTGAAACACTTTGTCACTGCTTTGGTATTTTGTCTCTGCTGTCAAAGACTTCACATCACTGACACATAAGGGAATGGTATTTCACCCGTGCAAGGTGAACATGAATGTGCACTTGATCAAATGAATGAGGATGCTTGCAAGTGGGATTTTTGTTCCCCTGCACTGCTGCTTCTTACACCTTGTGTTCATGCTTTCCTTGTGGACTGTTTAATCCTATGCAGTAATAACAAGTATTTTAACCTTTTGCCTTTGAATCTAATATGGTTTCTTGGGTTGTAATATAACACACCAGTGAATCTCAGGCTGGAGTTCGACCTTTGTTCAAGTTATTCAGTTCTTATGACAGAACTGGAAAGAAAGACCCATCTGTAGGCAGTAGTTTTCCATGTCAAATGAAGTAAATCAACAAAAATCAGCTTGCTTTGGCAATCTCATTCATCAGTAATCCATATTACACTAATTCGCAGAATCTGACTGGAGTGATGGTCACAAACCAAGAGCTTTGCTTTAGTGGGCTTAATTTTTTTTTTTTTTTTTTTTTTTTTAATAGGCAAGATATTGAAATGTTCAGGGTATTTTCTTGGAAACAGTAATAACTGGATTTTATTATGAGCTAGGGAATTTTACTATTGATGTAAACAGACCCCAGCTAGATGGGTGTTTTGAACTTCTTTTAAATTGGTGCATATCAAGTACAGATAGTGTTCCTAAGTGCTAATCATATCTTCATGTTAGTGTTTTGAAGCTTTTGGGTTTCGCTGTGCTCAAAGCCATTATAAAATATTAGGCTAAGGGGGAGAAATGTTTTTTTTTAAATTTATTTGAAGAAACAAATGACTAATTTTGGAGACTGGGGAGACAAAGGAGATGAAAAATCTTGGATAAAAGCACACTGTTTCTTATTTCTACCATTCCATCATGATAACACCTGTGCTCATGGTTTCAGCACCTGGACTAGTATTTGCTTGCTGTAGAAATATACCCACAGCAACTAGGTGTAGTGGAATTTTATAGCCTGGTGGACTAAACATGAGCTGAACCTCTTCCATAGCCTGAGCACAGAATAAATATTCTTTGGACTTCAGCATTCAGTCTTCATGATGTATCTTCCTTCAGGAGCAAGGGAGCTTGCATCAATGACTCTAATATAGTTGTTTCTGACACCCTATCCCTACAGAAAACATACGAGCACCGAGCAAAAATCACATTTCCGTGTTATGAATGATTAAAACCTTTTTCATCTTATTCTCTATTTGCCCTTAAGTTTCTTACTGGTGCTTTTTTGTATTTTTGCTTTTTTGTATTTCTAACAGCAATTATAGCATCTAAAAATCCCTGGATTTTTATAGATTTTTTTAACATTTGTGCTAATAAAAACAGCTAACAGATTGTCTTCGTGTCACAGAGGTGTTGTGAAAATGAATTAACAGCTATGAAGTGATAATAAAAATGAACAGTGTAGAACAGGGCCTTATGGTCATTAGGTGTACATATCCATACAGTGAATGAAACAGGGAGCCAGGTAATTGAGAAAAAATTTATCAAGAAAAATGTAACAGAAGAGAGCACGTAACACAGAGATTTAAATTGTACCTGAACTCAAACAAAAATTTAGTTTAAATTATTTCTTTAAAAAAGCAATTTTTTCCATTGCATTATAATAATGTACTTTTAAGCTTCCTTTCTCCAGGGAATGCACTTTCACAGAAAGAGAAAAAGTAGGGTTTTGTGTAATACTGATAACAAAATATTAAGTTATGGTGGTGCTGTCCATGCAGGACAAGTCAACTTTTGTTTCTCTTCTTTCCAGCTTTTCTGATAAATCAATATTCTCAAAATCATTAAAATTATATATAAACAAGGAACTGAGATCTGGGAATGAAAAACCAACTTTGCTTTAGCAAAATGAGCATCTGAATATCTTAATCCTTGAGGATCAGAGATATTTCAAACTAGCAAAGAACTTCTAAGTTTTTTTTAAATCAGTTTTTTAATAGTTTCTTCCTAAAACTGTGACTCAGTAGAGGAGGTGGGGTTTGTGTTATGATGTTAGTATTTTCAAATTAATACTTTACCTGAAAACTTTCTGATACTTAATCAACAAAAACAAAAAGCCTAAAGTCTTTTAACATAATCCCTCTTTGGCTAAACAAGTGTGTTTCGTTTGTACAAGTAAGCAAATAGTTTGAGCCCTGTTGGTGACATGATGGTGACAGCAACTAATTCTTTGATACAAGAAGTATTGATATTGCAGCTGATGCTGGTACTAAGCAATTGTAAAGAAATTGATAAATGAACAAAAAAGGACTTCACATTGACTTCTCCAGCAGGTTTGCAAAACTTGAAAAAGTTATTTAAAAAATCACAGTTGTATAATGAAAATAAAAATGAAAATACTTATATTTCATTCTAACTTCCTGAAAATGAAATGGGCATATGTCATCTCATGCACTCTTCCTCTAATCTACCGTATAGAAAAACATCATTTGGGCAGAGTTTTTTTTCTTTTTCATTCTTTTTCTTTTTCTTTTTCTTTTTTTCTTTTTCTTTTTCTTCTTTTTCTTTTTTTCTTTTTCTTTTTTTCTTTTTCTTTTTTCTCTTTTTTCTTTTCCTTTTTCTCTTTTTATCTTTCCTTTCTCTTTTTATTTTTTCTTTTATATTTTTTTCTTTTTTTTCCTTTTTGCTTTTTCTTTTTTTCTCTTTTTTTTCTCTTTTTTTCCTCCTTTTTTTTTTTTTCCTAAGGACACTTACTAATAATATTTTGTTTTAACATAATATTCTAAAAATTACCTTTTCAATCCTTGGACTGCACTTCTTCCCATGGCTCATTTACCCTGCAGTGCTATTTCCATTCTTGATGCCATACTCCAGGCTGAGACTGTCAGTTGTGCTTTACTCTCACTGACAGAGAGAGAAATCCCTTGGTTGCCACTGTCAAGAACATTTCTCTGCCTTCATTCCACAGGGACATCAGCAAGATGTCTGTTCCCTCTCTGTGCGTTCCTCTGTCATAGGGGTGATCACCTAAGCTTGGGCTGCCTTTACTTCTTCCTTCCACTGACAGCCACTGCTTGACATGTTATCATCATGCATGCAGAATCCTGCTCTTCTCATGTGCAAAGGTCTAACTGAACAATAAAAACCTTCAGTCACTCCTTCCACCTCCCAGGAACTGGGAAAAAAATAAATAACTGAGCAATAACCACTCTCTCAAAATCAATTTCTGAAATGGTTTCTAGTCCCTGAGAAGGAAATATAAAGTTTAGAAAGGTAACCTAGAAGAAACAGCAACACATAATGCAACTCCTTTTATTTATACATGCTGAATATTTACTACTTCCAGGATAAAGATAATGTTGTTTTAGTTTACATACAGATCCTATAAAGCATTGTACAAAACTGCTGCAAAATGGAAAAAATAATCTGGCAAGGTCAAATTCATCAGATGCAAAATGGTTCTACAACTCCAGTTTGCATTCAAGGTATTCTTTTATTTTCAGTATGGAACCCGTTACTGAACATACCTTTCAAATTCTAGTATCAGCTAATTCTCCCTCATCTTCTGTGCCTGTACTTTTGCCCTTTCCTTCCCCTTCTGACTAGCAGTGTCCCAACAGTTCATCCTTACTGCCTAGCTGATCTCTCCTGTCTTCCTTTATTTCCCCAGACATTTAATATTTCTGGATATGGTCAGATCTAGTTTTTGAGAGATCCCAGAAAAAAAATAATTAAACTTGGTTCAAAGTCAAGGACTTCACACTGACAACACTTTGCCATCAGCCTCCTCCTGTTCATTTATTACCATGAAGGGGCTTTTAGCTGAAGTACCTCAGGTGACTTCAGCCGTGCAGGAGACACGAAAAGAGAGAGGCTGTTTCTTGCCTAGATGAGTACCAAACCACTTAAAAAGTCATTTAAAAGGTCAAAACAAACTACTCTCTGCATGAAATGCTACTAAAGAAGTGGGCTGAAATGTTCTACTCCATCTACAAATTGTAAGTGATTTGAAGGAGTGCCCCATGTAAAAAGCATTGCAGTAATCTCCATTTGAGGTAACAAAGGTGTAGGGAAAATGGGGGTTGTCTTCTTGCCAAATATTCAAGTAAGCCCACTTGACAGACCCTGCTGCAGAACCCAGTATGACCACGCAATGGAGTGCTGCCCCCTGAGTACCTCGCAACAGTAATTGAAAAAGCACCAGGAATTGTATCAGCACTCAAATCAACAAAGCTGTAAAAACAAATCCGTTCTTTTTGTCTACTTGCATCATGAGCATATAAGTAGAATCTAATCCTATAATTGTTCTCAGGTTAGTATCTTCCCATTAATCATGCATTAATTTATATTTGGACTTTTATTTCACCCGAATCTGGTTAATTTTCTCTTTGGTGCTTTTCAAGTGCTTCCCATGAAGCCTAGCTTATTGTTTCTTTTCATGCTCTACTTTATCTCACAGTTTTTTGCTTACTACCTTATTTCTTTTTGTTCCCCTAAATCATTCCCTTTCTCTTACTTACTCCTTTTATTTCATTTTTTGTAATTTAATTTATTCTATCTCTCATTCCCAGTCTGTGCATTTCTTCCCCTTTACTATCCATTCAGTCCACCAGGACTATTCCCTTCTAATAGCTCAGCCTATAGTATTCATTTCCTTTTCCCATTTTAGTTCATTAATAATGGATAAGGCATTCCTTTGCAATTTCAAAACTTACCCATTTTAGTTTGCTCTCAAGTAGTTGAGGCTGAGCAAGAAAAGAAGTTAATTGCATTCCACTGGAGTCAGTATACAAATAACTGAGCAAAACTTGGAACTGGAAAAGCATCAAAATGGAAGGAAATTAAATGAAGCGAGAGATGGACTAAAAAGTAGCAGTGGGTAAAACTGAGCACGTAAGTATGAAAGGGCTACACAAATACCTGGAAAAGTGACTGAACTAGAAATAAACCAGGGAATCAAGCTGAACGATCTAGAAAGGGAAAGGAGTAAATACAGACGAAATTCAAACTGAGAGAAGGAAAAGACACCCACAGGAAAGGGACTAAACCTGGTGAGATGAGGAACAAAAAAAAAGTTAAAAGGTTTTAATATCTTCAATTCCCACTGTGAGCAGTGTTTCTGCTTAGTAGCTTGTGAGTGATAACTCTGGAGCTCAGTAGAGGAAAAGTGTTTTATTACAAATATATTCAGTGGGTAATTAGAAGTGTGGCACAGCTCATGGCAACATAAGCATCAGCCTATCTCAGGAGCAGTTGTATTGCTGCTAGAACAGGCATAAGAAAATGCATAATACTTCAGCCTAGTGAGGACAAGACTCTTGAAAAGCTGATTATTCTTTGATCTTGTTCTTATCAGCTGTATTGTGAAATCTGGCTTTTCTTCAAACTGCAGATAATTTGGCTGTCATAAACTGGCAGTGTAGTTTTGATTACATTGTTGCAATAAAAACGTACCCAAATTGGTTTCAATGGAATTCTGACACCTGTTTGTTAAATATTGTTAAATATCTGCATCGAGCCAAAAGTCTCAGAAATATTTCAATTGAAGCTGACTCACAAATCTGAAAAAAAGTGAAACTAGCTATTACAGTTGTAATATTGTCTCCAGTAGTTATGTGGGTTACATTGGAGTCCAGTTCTGGGCTTCCCAGTACAAGAAAGACATGAGTGTACTGTAGAAAGCCCAGCAAAGGACCTTGGAGATGATGAAAGGACTGGAAAATCTCACATATGAGGAGAGGCTGGGAGCTGAAGGAGAGGAGGTTTAGGGGGATACTATCAATGGATGTAATACCAGAAGGGGAGAGTGCACAGGTGATAGAGCCAAGCTATTTTCAGTGGTTCCCAGTGACAGCACTGACCAGCCACTGGCACAGGTTGTTCACAGAGGCTGTAGAGTCAGCCCTTGGAGATGTTCAAAAGATTTTGGAACAATCCTGGGCAGCCAGCTCTTGGTGGCCCTGCTCGAGCAGGAGGGTTGGACCAGGTGACCTCCAGAGATCCCTACCAACCTTAATAATTCCATGACCAGCCCTCTTGGTTTCTGAAACAGACGTGTTTAAGATCTGGTCTCTGCACTGTGGTGGAAATGACTTCTAGGCAAGACTTCATCCTGGATCTGAAGTCTGAAGGAAGGGCCTTAACAAGAAAACCTTATTTTTTTTCTTTTTCTGTTAGTTTTTTTCTCATGCTGAATTTGCTGAGGACCTGCTACCCGTCTTTATTTTTAATTAATATAACTGGGATTTGTGAAGGGTAAAATACATTAGGGCAAACAAAATTCTTTCTCCTTGTTCTACTACACTAATGAGCATTTTGGCTGTATCTAGAATATTTTACTACTTGCTGTTAAAAGAGATATAACTTCTTTACTGCATATTCCTCATAAAGTTATGCATTTAACCCAAGACATTTTAAAAGAAAAAAATAGCACTTCCCCCTCCCCTTGTTTTACATTTATATTAACCATCAATAAATAGTATTTTTATACATAACTGAAGATATCTATATGGATATGTATTGATATCTTTATGTCTATATGGACACCCTTAGCTGTCAGTTCACTACAGTCCTCCTGGCTTAACACAATCTTATTGCTTCTCAACTAATCATAAAGCTAGAAAGATTGGAAAAGGAGCGGGGAAAATAAACAAACCTGAAAGTAGCACCAATAATGACTATAATGCCTTACATCTGGGAAAAAATAGTAATGAAGCACCTCTGTTAGGTGTGACACTTAGGTTCACCATAACTGTGTTACACAAAATACTTTTTAGACATCATAT
This sequence comes from Monarcha castaneiventris obscurior, assembly GCA_026261815.1. Lineage (NCBI taxonomy): Eukaryota > Metazoa > Chordata > Aves > Passeriformes > Monarchidae > Monarcha > Monarcha castaneiventris. The sequence continues at coordinate 10,104,292 of JAMPIT010000327.1, forward strand.
TTTCTACAGAGAGACAGAGTTAAATACTTTCCTAAAGGGAGCAGAAGCCTGGCCCAGATTTGCCAGGATTTTCAAACAGAATGGTTTAAAAGTGTGGGCAAACTTTGGAAAGATTCAAGCTAAAACTTGGGTTTCAGTGCATATAAAGAAAAAATTCATATACATGTTGTGGTCTTGGATCAAAATTTCATTTTAAATTGGCTGAGAGGAAGAAAGATTCATCATATGTTTTGGTGTTTGGGGTTTTTTTCTGTTTGTGAGGTTTTTTTCCTTAGACAAAAGCTTAATCTAAATTTTACTCATCCATTTCTACAGAAGCTTGGAAAAAAAGGAGGAGAGGTTGAATAATCTCAAGACTTGTCAAAATCCTCCCCCTCACCACCACTTCTGTAAAAAAAAAATGCAAGTTAAATTTGAGCATATTGTTAAAATTATAAATAAGCCATAAAATAGTCGCTTTTGCCCATGTCTTTCCCAGAGAAATCTCCAAAGTGCATTGACAAACTTTCATAGAGAAGTGGCACGTTCCTGGGCAGAGAACCTGCTCATAAGATGTTGCGAAGCAAGAACATCACACAAGGCTTGCTGTGATTTCTAACCAGCAGTGGGATTTCATAAGCTGCACTTACAGGAGAACACTCTTCAGGATTGTGAAGAAGATACTAAGATGTAGAACAGTGGGAGGACAGCTGCTGTAATGTGATAATTTTGGAGGCATGGGCTTGGGACTATTTTGGGAATAGAACTGCCTGAATTTGAACTTGTTTGGCTACAGTCTAAATGTTTAATCATTTTGGCTCAGCTGCAGCTTTGGGAAGAGTTTGGTTACATGCTCCAAAACACCTACAGTATAGAACCATAGAGGAAGCCAGAAAACTCATATGGAATGAACATCATTTAAATGAGTCTATAGGATTGTTGTGTATCCACCAGAATGGCATGGAAAATAAAATCCCACAAAGAATGGACCACAGCAAAGAATAAGTTATGAAAAATAACACAAAAAGCCTCCACTGGACCTCCAAAAAGTGTTTTTGGAGTCCAGAACTTTATCTAATGGTACTATGGGGGCATGGGGAGGTGCCCCTTGTGCCCACAACCAAACAGCTTTCTTTGGCTTGTATGTCAGAGAAATCCCATCATTCTCAGCAGAGTTGCTTGGCAACAGCTGGTCTTGAAATTGTGAATTTCTTCCCTCACTTTTGCACAGGTGAAATACTATATTTTTTTAGAGTGAGATTGTAGCTTCAAGATTCGGTTATTTTCAGCTGTGCTGTTGAAATAACCGTGAAATAAGCTTAAGGAAGGTGAAAATATACTTTGATATGTAAGCACTGAAGAATATAACTTCACATTTAAAATACTTTTTTTTATTGCTATGTGTTCCTAAATCAGTATGATTCGTAAGACACAAAAGGAATATCGTGCACCTGTTTTAAAATCTGGAATTCTTGTTTCAAGATTTAATAGTCAATAGTCTTTTTAAAATGGAATAGACTTTTAATCATTTTAGACACCTTCACAACTCCTGTGATGCTCATTTACTTGGACTTTGGCCCTCACAAGATCCTTTAAGGTATTCTGCTAAGGTCTCAGAAGTGTAAATCTGAGTTTTGTTCAGGTGAGGAAGCACAGTCCTCAGCCTCCACACTTGAATTTACAGTCACGGTCCCCTTATCCTCCCACCAGATCTTAGGATACCTAATATAGGGTTGGTAGTTGTCCTATGGCTCTCATATGAGCACTGAGTTTATCTGTGATCAACCATCTTTCAGAAAATTTAGTGCTATTTATTTGAGGGTGAAAAAAGACACCATAGAAATGTGTATCACAAAGCAATCTCTCTGCAGTTATTGCACATCAGCAGCACATAGTACAGGCAAAAAGAAATCATCTGTCTCTCTAGTCTGTGTTGCCAGCATTCCCCACTTTGCCTCAGATATGGCCTGGCCTGTTTATAATCCTTTCTCGAATTCTCTGTGATGCTTTTTAAACTGCAGCAAACTGTTTCCCCATTCTGCAGGAGAAACTGCTTTGTCTCCTCCACCTTTCCACAGCAACCCAGCCTATCAAAGCTTTATATTGCATTTGTAGCAGCGATACATTTTGGCAAAATCATACATATAAGATTCAGAACAATAATCTTCAGTCTTCATATCTGTAAAGCTTCTCATGTCAAAACCATAAAAAATGGCTTTTAAAGGTTAAATTTGTGTCAAAAGTTGGGATTTTCAGCACTGAAAAGATGAATATATTTAACAATTTACACCAGTTCAGAAAAATTACATCACCTCTTTGAGCAAGGTGGGCTAAAAATACTGGAGAGAATATTGTCCCCATTTGATTTTGTTAGGTAGCAGGAATGGCAGGTAACTATCAGCATGTTCAGGTTTAGGCTCCATTAATCACCATGCAAAATGTTCTACGTTATTCAGTATGTTCCTGTCTTTCCTAAGCCCCTTAGAGCTCTTCCAGAGGTGCTGACCTACAAGTCAGTAAGCTGAATTTAGACCCTAAGTGCATACGTAATTCATTCACAGAAAGTATTTTCGTCAAGGTTGTGAGCTAGTCATCATCTGGGTTACAATGTGGCCCCAAAATATCACTTGCTATGACAGATGGTAGAGGGGTAGCTTCCACATATAGCACTGTTTAAAACTGTGACAGAAATCTTCTCTCGTGAAACTGAAAAGTTTAACTTCACCTTTCAGAAAAAAAATGACATTTATATCTTGCCTGCTGTAACAGCTAATAATAGTTACTTGTCTGCTACTAGCTGACAAACCCGATTTGCAACACAGCTCTTTTCACATGAGTTTCCCTAAATCAGCTGCTTACCCTAAAGAGAAACGATTTTATTACTGCAGGGCAGCAGAGGAGAAATGACATGATAACTTTCCACTGCATGAGGCCAAAATTCAAGTAAGAGCCACAGTATTTTTTAATACCAAGGTCAAATATAAAACATGTTTATCCTACCTGTAAGCAGGTAGCATTTTTTGTGGTTTTGGTCCACATTATGCACACCACAGTCACTCTTTAATCTGATCATTCATTTTGGGTTACTTGACTTATCTAAATATTAATCCTCTTTTCACATATGATTTTACAGCATTGATATTTATACTACCTTCCTTTCAATCTCTATGGGGACACTAAAGACTGGGAGTGGAATTCATTACTGTCTTAGTACTATCTTAGGGTCCATTTATGTGAATTCTCAACTGAATTTACCTATGTCAACAAGTAAATAAGGGTTCTAATAGGCTATTTTAATTTATAATGTGCTGCACAGGAATAAAGAAGTTTTTTTTGTAATGAGATTAACAAAGATAGTTTGTTGCAGCACAGGACTAAAGAAAAGAATGAAGTAAAATGAAACTTCACACCTCTTCAACATACCTGATTACTGCTTAAAAAAAAGTAAACAATTCCTAATGGCTGCCCAATTGATAGCATAGAAATACATAAATTTTTAAGTAAAAGGAATGTTGCCATGTTTGACTGTAATAACCTCACTACTGCTGTATTAATGAGACTTTTCTACATTGCATTATAAAAATAAATTAATTCTGTAACAGCTGTTATTCTACCAAGTGTCTGTAGTACGTGTGAGAAACTGCCTCTCACCTTTACACTGCAGTGCTGCAGTGCAGCTGCAGAAAAAACCAGAATTTTCCTACCTCCCCTGCCATTTTTACACCACTTCTGCACCCTCAGTGGGTTCAAGCTAACTTGCATAATTGTTATTATTCTTTCACAGTAGCTTCATAATATGTACTACACCTGGCTTCTAGGAATAAGTGGCTCAGGCACGAGGCATGGCAACAGAAGTGTAAAGTAATTTTTCAGCAGCTGCTATGTGACAGAGTAATTGTCTCAAAACTGATTTGTTGCCTGAATCCCAACCCTCCAATTTGGATGCTTTAATTAGAGTTCAACTTACTATTTCTATTTCTCCACAGCAACTGCTTCAGCCTCACTCTCTGGTTGGTGAAAAAAGGAAAAAACCCCAACCACCAGATAAATCCATCACAATTTCCAGACCTCTTAATGATCAAGGAAGTGAATTTAAAGAAGATAATACCCTTATTTCAACATCCTAGTGAGTGAATCCTAAGAAAAAGCTGTGTTCCAAACTTTCTTCCTTCTGCTGGACACTTGGAAATACCAATTGCTTACCTGATTTCTCTCTTCCTCTCCCTGTTTCTCCCCCTTTGCTAGACCCCTGCAAAACAGTGCCCTTCACAGCAATGTCAGGGTTCTGTTGTCATTGTTCTTGCATCCCCCCAAAATATCATAAAGCTTCTTAGGAATGATGAGAGAATGCAGATATTTAGTTTTATGACATTACTGAGACCTGTAAAAATGTACTGAGACCAGCTGTTTCGGTTTCTGTTTCTGAAAACGTTGCATCTTGTCAGGATTTTCACTCCAAACTGAATCAAACCAAATGCCACAATGTGCTCACATCTTTTCAGGATTTAGCATCACCCATGCAGCTGAAAAGCATCTTCATTTGGTAGTCTGGAGCCTCAGCTGAGTGGGTGTGCAAAGCACAATTTCAGGTTCTGTCCTCGAAGGCTGAGATGTTTGTATCATGCCAGCCTTTGGCAAACACTTTAGGATGTTTGCTCCAAAAATTACTTTTGCTGTTATGTCTTATTAGACCTCTCCTTTGTTTGAACTGGTTTTGGTGACAGTTGCCTCGTAAACAGCAATAAGTTTGCAGCTTCTCTTGTATCCCATTGCATCCATACCCCCTTTCCTTAGAACTAGAAAGAGGGAACCCACTTACTGACAATATTCTGCAAAATGCAGCCTGAGATTCAGTCCTGAAAAATTATTAAAACATTTAAATAATAAGACATGTTAACAAATATATAAAATCACACATATATATAAATAAATCTATAAAACAGTGAATACATGTTATGTGAATACTAACCTCAAACATTATGTCAATATAATTAAATGTTAATTAATAGAAAGAAGATGTAAAAATAAGGATAAAAGCTTTGTGATATGCTACTTGTACCATGTCTGAAATAAATGCTGAAAATACCACCCATTTTTTGCAAGATGGCCTCTAATGCAAGACCTGAACTAAAGTTCTGTGTGTGTAATAGGTAAAACCTTCTTCTATCTAAAGTAAGTAAGACTGACATATAATTCCCTCAGACTTTTAATGCATACTGAAATACCAGAGTCTCCTTGGAGTAACCACAGTCACACATAGACAATTCTGAAAATGTTATTGAAATTGCTTCAGTTATCATTCTTTGTGAAACATGACTTTCCTTTATAGGTCACCACGAGTTCTTTAAGGTATCCTGGTTTTCAATATGACTTCATTGGCAGTTGCTGGAGGACTACATACAAAAAATACAATTGAGGAGTGGTTTTCCTTTTATAAATGTGTACTGAATAACAACAGAAAAAAAAATCCAGGGCAATTTTAGGATTTTTTAAATTTTCTGTAATGCTGTTATATAATCAATCTTTTCCATGATTCCTCACCTCACACCCTCTCCTCAATCTACTTCCCTTCCACCATTTCTACAATTCTCATTGCTTTGTTACCCAGTGAAACAGAATGTGCTTATGCTTCCCCATGTCTTTTTTTCTCATTTTTTTCCCTGACAGCAGTAATCTATGAAGTATGATATGAACAAGTCTATAAAACTATATGAACTTCATTATTCCACTGTGTTAACCCAAAAAGTCTTATGCAGACTACGTAACATGTGACTAAAATAGTTGGAGTTTTATAATATACAGATATGTTTGTATGTTATTAATACTTTAATATCACAGTCATCTATATATGTCTGAAAAATTGTCCAGGAAATTTTCAAAGTTGCTGAGCAATGCAAAATTCCCTGAAGAACAACTAGTTAAATAGATAAAAATTCAGAGTCTATAAAGGAGTTGTAACATCCCTTTGCACAATTTTGTGACTTCATTAACTCCTCTTTCACTTTTATTTTTTAAATCCTTATAACTTCTCTAACAGATTAGTAAGTAATGATGCATTTTCAGAATATCAAGAATATTACTGTTGTAGATGCAAGATCATTATTTCTAAATGTTTTGGTTTACTAAAACGTTAATGATGATAATGAACTTCTGTTTGGAATATCACATTTTTATACTGTATCTGAAATACACTGCAAAACGTAATTAGTAGAGGGGCTGTCATTAGAATTTATGTTAAAAGAAATTAGTATCTTTTTGCATCTAGAAACAGTTTGAATAGTAGTAAAATAGGAAAATGGACAGATTGATGATCTTACAAGTCACATTAAAAAAAAGAAATCCTAAGAAATCTTGTAGCTGAGAAACAGATAAATGACATGCCTTGCCTGCAGGTGGGAGGGGAAGGTCCAACCCCAGGTGCCACTGTTGTGATAGGTGGGTGCTATTCTAGAAATATAGAAATGTCATCTTCTCATGGAATCCCATTCTGTTCGACGGGAGATTTGTGTTCCTGAGGAGTCCTCAAGCCTGCATGTTATACAATGTTAGCATGAGAGTTTAACTTCATCTGCTTGTGAGCTGTATATAGCTAGGATTGCAGGCTGCACTTCAAGTTATAATAGTTAATACAATGTCTAGGAAGACTAGCTTTATAGCTAAGAACTCTAAAGTAAAGAGAACACTAAGGAAACACTGATATTGGCAAACTAGATAATCAAACTGAAAATATTTGATTTCTTTTTTTGGCTTTTTTCTTGCAATTCTCTTTGTAAACAGATTAGAGCCTTCTTGAACTTGAAAAGTTATGTTGCTGTATGAATTTACCTGTAATACTTTGGTTGAACATAGGTTATTGTTAGCAAATATTCAAGATTTGACTGATTTTGAACACATACAGTTAATCTATTAATTGGATGAATACGATTACCAAAAAAGGTTTTTAGGGCAAATAGATCTTCATCACTGACCTGCCCTGAATATTTTTGCAAGATTTCTGTTGCTACAAATTTGGTCCTCACCTTGAAAATGAACACAAAGCAAATCAGTCTATTAAGTTTAAATTACATCCTTGACAAGTATTGATCCTCTATCTGAATTAGACACCTGGTTTTCTAGGGTAATAACGTTGAATTCAAATACATTGAAAGTAGGAGTAGATTATGATTAATTTTTCAAATGTGACAAATGAAACAAGTCATTTTTGAGGCAAAAGAGCAACCCTGTTATGTCTGAAGATGTGAGATTGCCTTCAATTTTTAATTTTTTTTTTGTAGTAGAATATCCAGGATGGATGATAGAATGCAGAAATTTATAATGCCTGAGTGCTGCTGCAAGAAATTTGCCTCTTAAACTTTTTTCTTGTGTTTATATTGCTATTTTCCAGATGAAGAACAGCAATACAGATGAGAGACATGACTATTTAAAGGTCAAAAAGACAAGAATAAAAAGTTTCCCTTACATTCTTAACTATTATAGCCTTTCTCTCAAATGTGAATATCTTCCCTCCCTCTCTTTCTCAGTTTTTTGAATTTTCAACATCATTAGGTTTCTCAACAGTGCCAGACACACAAAGAAATAATGAGAATTTGGGATCTCCTTCATGTACACAACATTCTGGAAGTACACAGATTTTTCTAGGACATACACAGAATCCCCAGAGCTGCTAGGCAAAGCAGATACAAACATGGCTTGTCACCTGCTGAGAATAAGCTTGTCTTCTTTCCTGACTCTCATTTTCTCAAAGAACAGTTTGAAAATGGCTACCAGACTCATGCAATTTTCTTTATATTGGATAGCTTGTGATGTTATCTGTATTTCAGATGGACAGTCTGGCATACTGGTAGTAGATATCGTTACTGGCCTCAACTAATAAAATAATAACTAAAGTCCTGTTCAGTGTATCTTCCATTATGTAAAAAGGTGCCACTCTTTCTCAGTAGATTTCAGAGCTTTCCAGTTCCCCCAAAGCTTGCATGAATACAAATAAGACATGTACTCTTACATCCCTTAAGAGGACAGGTCTAGGGATTTTATTTTCTTTTTAATATTTGAACTAATGAAGAGAACATTGCTATTTCACATTCTATGCCCCAGACCAATATTACACTGACATCTACTTAGAACTGGCTACATGCAGAAGCTAAGAAATAAAGCTGTGAGGAAACAAGTGTTCGATTAGTTTTGCTTCTGCTATGTTTAAAATTAATTTCAAAAGAACACAAGACACTCACTGCAACACCATGTGCAATACGCCAAGGCTAATAAACCCCCCAAACAAAGATTACATTAGCTATTCATTCCATGAAAGAGAGGAGTACATTCTCACAGTTTCTTTACAACGAGGGGTTTTTTTAATAGCCTTTGTTGTATTTGTTGTTCCATTTACCAGCTACCTTGTGCACGCAGGGCTCTCACTGAGTTGTTCTGTGTGCTCTGTACATCTCCAAAAATGTAGAATGTTACTTTTTTTGGGTTTTTTTTTGCTAGTTGAAGTCTAATTGAGTGATCTCTGGGGTGCTTCTGCATTCAATCCTTGATTCTTCTGCTCCAAAATCTATCTATATTTTAGAAAGAAAAGTGTTCACACACCATGCTTATTAATTCCCCTTGCCATCTCCACCTCTCAAACACACAGGCTGCTTGGGAACTCAGACCCAAGACCACTTGAAATATTTGCTTAAGATCAACTTGTTTGATTAGACTTTTACTTGATTACTTTCACATATTTGACTAACACTTTATGAAGCACTTGATGGCCTATATATAGACTTTTAGGATAGGCTGCATTCATGTGCAAAGATCCCCTGTGACACGGAAAGAAAGGGCTCCATGAAATGAACAAAGCTAATTTTGCACAACTTCCAGGCAATCCATACTCTTTCTTCCCCCACTCTAAACAAATATATTTGGTTCCCATCCCCTAGCTGGAAGTGGTCCTGACAGAACTCTGGACAGGTGTAGGCCACACTGTGGGGTTTAAAATTTATTACTTACGTAAGCTGAGATCTTTTCTAGACATACATTCATGGAGGCAAATAAGTATTTATTGCTGTACTGATCACCACTGAAAATTAATTATATTTACCAAATCTATAGGCAGCATGTTTTTTTTGTATTTCAGGCAATTATTACTAAATATAAAAAATCAGCTGACATTGAAGATACTGTAACACAGAATATTAATATTCTATTCTCCAACTTCAACTATCACCTAAGAACTCTGAACTCTTAAAACAGGTAAAGGAAGTATAGCAGAGGTGTGTCTTTATTTTCTTTTCTATGTTGCCAATGGATTACTGTTGGATGTCACTATCCTTCTATTTCACTCAGAAATCTGTATTAGGAAAGCTAATGCAGTGTTGTTAAATTTTTTTAGGCTTTATTGAAAGTTAACATTTAGCAGAATATAGTATTCTGAAAACTCCCAGTGTAACATGTAAGGCATCCTCTATGTTTTAAAATAGTGACGGAAAACTGACTTACTTTCCAAGAAGTTTTGTTCTGCAAGTAAACATGAAAACTGCCTTAATGAGAACTGATTGATGCAAAACAGTTGTGGAAGAATCTGCAATTATTCTGGCTAATTTTGATGTTTTGAGCAGTGTTTGTCATTAACAAGCTGTCATGGTTTGACACTGGCCCAACGCCAGGCACCCATGAGAGCGGCTCTCTCACCTTCCCCTGCCACAGCTGGGCAGAGGAGGGAAAAGAGAAAAAAAAATTAAAAAACGCTTCATGAGTGAGATAAGGACCAGGAGATACAAGGCTCAACTTAAGCTGTGAATTTATTACTAACAAAATCAGAGGAGGATAATGAAGTAAAATAAGCCCTTAGAACACCTTCCAGCCCCCAGCCCTCCCTCCTTCCCACCAACAGGGCATGGGGGTTTGGTCAGTTCATCACTGCGATTTCCTTCCGCTGCTCTGGGAGAGGAGTCCTTCCCCTGTGAAACCCTGGGACCCTCCCATGGGAGACAGTTCTCCATGAACTTCTCCCAACATGGCTCCAATCTCATGAGCAGCAGCCACACCGCCCCTGCTGCAGCGTCAGTCCCTCCCACAGGCACACCCCCCACCTAAAACTGCTGTGCCATGGGTCTCTCTCTCTTTCCACGGGGTGCAGCCCTGCAAGAACAGGCTGCTCCAGCCTGGAAGCAGGGCCCTCTCTCTCCACCGGGTCTCCCACTGGATCACAGCCTCCTCCAGGCATCCACCCACTCCGGTGTGGGCACCTCTCCCACGGGCTGTGGGTGGGTCTCTGCATCCCTCGTGGATCCCCACGGGCTGCAGGTGGATCTCTGCATCCCCCATGGATCCCCATGGGCTGTGGGTGGATCTCTGCATCCTCTGTGGATCCCCATGGGCTGCAGGGGCACAGCTGCTTCACCATGGTCTTCACCACAGCCTGAAGAGGAACCTCTGCTCCAGCACCTGGAGCACCTCCTCCCCCTCCTTCTTCACTGCCCTTGGTGTCTCCATGTTGCTTTCCTCATGTATTCTCACCTCCTCCTCTTCTCTGACTAGAATCCAAAATCTTGTGACTTTGTTTTGATTTTATTCTTAAATATGTCATCACAGAGGCATTACCAACCTCTCTCATTGCCCCAGTTTTGGCTAGCAGCATGTCCATCTTCAGAGCCATCAGCCATTGGCTCTGCTGGACAGGGTGGGAAGCTTCCAGCAGCTTCCTCACCAGAGCTGTCTCTACAGCCCCCCTGCTACCTACAACCAGGCCGTGCCAAACCAATACACAAGCATGACCACACTTGAGAAAAAACTTTTGTGTTATTTAAAAAGGAGTTATTCCTAAACAGCTGTACTGCCTGGATAACTGAAGCAATTACAGTTATTTATCTATTTCTTTTTCTAAGTGTGCGTCTAAGTATATATTGGAAAATACAAAATTCGGTAGAATAGGGTAACACATTTGTCCTAATGAGCTTTGGACAGCTGTTTTTGTTTGGGTTTTTTTTCCTTTTGAACTGGTGAAGCAATGAGTGAATTATGTAACTCATAAAAAAAGCTAATAAACCTTTTATACTACCCCAGTGTATATTCTGCTTAAGCAACATACTGAACAGAAGTGTATTTTAGAAATGGTTTGGGATTTCACTATAACTACTTTTTATATCCCTCTGGCTGTGTTCATTTCTCTAAGAAACATTTATGGAATAGCAGAAGAAAAATAATACATTAGAAAGAAAAAAACATCTGAAAATTACCAACTTTTTTTTTTCTATTGCGGTCCCTTCTCTCAGAAAAAAAAAAAGTCACAGCTTTGTAGGTGGTATTTATGGATAGTTAAACTATAAGAAAAAATGTTATTTCCAATAAAAAATGGGCTTTGATGTTCTTAGAATTTCATATTGAGGACTACAACACTGAACTTTACTGGGCCACTGCTTCTGGAGCAAATATACTCAGTTTGCAAAACAGCCAACAGTAACTCTGGAAAGACTTGGAAAAAACAAATATTTCTTTGGAGTACTTTTTGTCAGTTTGTTTGCATTTTTTTTTCCTCATTCCTTGTCTCCCTATAAAACAATATTGTGGAGATGATTTGGTGTTTAGAATGACAGCAGAAATTTAGGATAATGTGTGTAACACATGAATATGGTCAACTTTACTGTAGTAAACATAATTAAGTTTGCTGTAAGCAATTATCACAATGTTTCTCTTTAGAACATTTTTAATTGACAACTTTATCATAGACGTTATTTCAGAAGCGAGGTATTTGAGAATGGGAAAAGTCTGACAAGAGACCACAATGTGACATATGAAAGGGAGGATATGAAACCAATAACAAGATTCCATTCTACAGGAATCACTCCAGGGTGGGATTTTGGTTTTTTTTTAATAAGTCTGGATGCACTGAATTTGCAAAGGGAAGAAAAAGGAAGGAAAAAATCTGTGGACAGAGAGGATAAGAAGTTAGGATTTTATCAATGTTTTAAAATATAAGTTTGCAGAAGTAGGCCTGGAAAAGCCAATAAATGATCGTCTATCTAGGTTTCACAGCAGTGTGATTGGTTAATATAGTCCAAGTACGTGCAGCAAGGAAAAAAGTTGAAGCAGAGCTTTCAAAACGTTTCTGTGAGCTCAGCAACAACAGTCATTGTACTCAAAGGTAATAGAATTTTAAATAGAAAGTAAATACTAATATACTTGCTTAGCATGAAAGAGAGTGACAAAGCACAGCCTCCAAGTTATTCATGTCTATAAAAATAAGGCCAAAGATTAAAGACAAATGGTGTTTTCTCAAATATACTTTCAAGCATACTCAAAATCTGTTCCATGTTTGAAGCAGAAGATGGAGAAATATCTTCTTCTTTAGAGAGCCTCCTTTAGAGAAGAAGACTCACATCACAAATTCAGAATCTTCACATCACAATAGCACAGTGCAGTCTGAAAGGATGATGTGCATCTTTCTCTGGAGGGAGAAAGGAGACTCTTGATAGTTCTCTCCAGGTAGGAGAAGAAGTTAAAGAAATCACAAGCTGTGTTTTGCATACTCCATTCCTTTCAGTAGTTAAAACTGAACTCTAAAAAGTGGCAGAATTTGGATCCAAGGTCAATATCAAAACAATACTACTCTACTGCATACAATGGAGTAGCTATAAAACGTTTCCAAGTATTTCTTATTAAAAGTCAGGCCCATAGAAAAAGACGAAAAGCTACAGAGAAACAGTAAAAGACATGAAGTGCTAACACTGGACTTCTAAATGTGTACAGGCAATGTTAGACAGACTGCCCTAGTCTGTTTCTGTATTTAAATTTACTTAATAACTTGGTCTTCTCCTCATTACTTCCACTACAAAGGACTGTATGCAAATCAGTAATTCAAGTAGTGTTTGTAAGTCTCTGCATATCTCAGTACCCTGATCCTGTATCAGTCTCATGCCTATCTACAAATCAGTTGCATTCACCCCTGTTATGTTCTTGTTGTGAAGGAAGAACTTTTAGATATTTGCAGTGCAAGGAAGCCTCAGTGTACTCTGTCCATGTCCCTGACTTTCACAAATGCAAAACTACAGTCCTGGAACCCACAATGAGGTACACGTGTGTGTATGAATACCCACACTGTGTGTTCCAGGAGCTGACGTGGTGAGGTGAACATTCTCTGAGGTTGTCTGTACCAGAAGCAGCCATGATACAAATATTAGGAAATAAATTTGTGAACAAATTCCCCAAATACATAGGAATCCTTAGGCTCAGTATCATCAGTCTTGATGAGTGAATTCTTGGTTCCACATGCTCCAGTTATTTTTACTGAAAAACTTAAATGAGCTGGAGGCAAAAGTGAGGGGGAAATACACCTAGTTCTTACTGAGTCCACCAGATTGCATGACTCTTCTCTGCTTCCACCCTCCCCTTGTCCATATCCCAATGCAAGTCAGCCAGCTGCCAATCTCTGTGCATACATCAACCTGTTCAGTCCTTTGTGAATCAGTTCAAGCCCACTGCAGCACAATGGAGTGCAACACAGAGTTGTCAGTTGCTGTACGACAGCAGCACTGCTTTGTAACTGGAATACTATACCAAGTCTGCTGCCTTTATGTTTGACAAGAAGCTTAAGATTGCACATTAAATGTAAATATCTTCCAGAAAATTTATATTTAAAATAGGTAAAAATATTTGTACTACTGCCAGTTTTGGTATCTGTTAATATTTTAAGTTCTTCTAATTGATCTCTATAAATGCTTTAACACATTTTTAAATAGCTCAGAAGTGACTTTAAGTGTTTGAATAACAGTAGTTTTAACAGCAAGGGAAATGCTTGCTTATATAGTTTGGCTTTTTATTAAACCATGGATAGCTGCATTTTCCTACAGTGAGATAACCCCATAATAATCTTTCTTAAAAAACAAATAAACAAGTAAAGTATTTTATCAGTCTTTACGCTTCTATTCCCTGAGTTTAGTCTGTCTTAGCTACACACTTCACTCATAGACAAGCACTTAATTCAAGGGCATGGGTGCTGCACTACTCAGCAATGCTTAGTCCATTATTTGCTCACTAAGAGCAAACTTGGAAAATGAAATGGGAAGGACCATATCTTTCAACCTTGGACAGTTTCCCCTAAGCTATTTTATCGAGTTTTCTGTTATTCTTTTCAATATTTTCAGTGCAAACCTTTTTTGCATGTTAAATTCCTTAGGATGGGATTTTTCAAGGTGTAAAGTTCAAACCTCTCCCCTGTTTGCCCATTCCATTTACTGTCCTGAAGACTCTCTGGTGCAACTCTTAAAGTTTGTTCTCCTAATGTCTCTCTTCCTCATGTCAGCCCCAGGGGTTGTGAGGTCCTGCCCCAGTGCCACTGTAGCAGGGCCAGTGCCCAGGGAGGTGTGGGACACCTGGGGCTGGGACTGCCTGGTGCCTCCTGGCTGCCCTGCTTCCAGCTGGGACAGTGGGACCGTCCACATCTGGGAAACTCTGCCTTGGAGGGTCCCACTGCTCCTGGCCCAGGGGAGCCCCTGACCCCACTCTGCCCTGAGAGCTGCTGCCTTCTCTGGTGGATTCCCCCTATGTTTTGAACGCCATTACACTTTTTTTTTAAATTTTCTTTACCTTATTTAAATAGATAATACCACAACTCTGAGCAGACATGGGGAATTTGTTTTCCCCGTGGCAGAAGAGCTCTGTGCTCACCTCTGCTTTGCACTGCATCTACCAGGCAGTCAATTAAAAAATAGTCATAATTATATATATGACTTAGAGATTCATCCTGAAAGATCACAATAGTTCCCTGAAAATTACAGTCTGCTGGGCTTTCCCATAACCCCTTGAATTTAATGGCTGCTCTGTACCAAGCAGTGAAACAGCCTTTTATTTATCCATACATTCAGTCTGCACTAAACTGTGATTCTCCAAGCAACCATAAATAGGTTGGGAATGTATTCCTTGTTAAATGAGAAAATCTGTACCTGTTTCAAGAAATTTAGTCATAAATTATTGTGTGGGTAGTCCACTAGGGAAGATGCTGCACAGCATTGAGATGTTTCACATGGAGCTGAGTTAGAAAGAGTTATTCCTGCCCTTAAATCCAAAATACACAGTGTCTTCAAAGCATTAATTAAAAGCAGCTGAAGGAACAGATAAAGACACAAAGGCCCATCGGAAGGGAGTTTTATACTAACTGAACATGAACAGCCTATTTTCTTTTCTGCTTAAACAGGCTTTTATATCTGAACAGCCAGATCAAAAGCCAACTGACTGAGTGCCAGTTCAACAGCTTTAGAGGGTTCTGCCATCTGTGGATGAGAGGCTGTCAGCGTATTTAATCTCAGTGCATGGGCTGGGAAGGCAATACATCCCCTAATGGCAGCCACACTGGAATGACTTGTGGCTTCCTCCTCCTACGGCAAAGTGGAATTATGAATCTGAACAACAGGCTATAAAGTATTTTATTATGTGGTCATAAGCATCACTTTCTATGAGGAACAGAGTGGTAATTTAGTGTGTTAAATTATCACTTAGTGAAATCACATGTAACAATGAGCTCTGAACTAACCTTAATTGAAATGATCTCAAACTATTCAGTCCTTTAGTGCAGATGTTTTTGTATGTGCATACACTTGTGAAATATTGATGTTTAAACTCCATTCACATCTGGACAGCAAAGAAACCTTGGTCCTGTTGATGCTTATGGTGCCAGAATTCCAACTCTTCCTGAAAAATAAGGAAAGAAAAAAAAGGAAATCCAAGTATTAAGATCTACTTAAAGCAGTAAGAGATTTATAAAATCTAAAATTAATAAAGAATATCCCCTCACTGAAAACCCTAGAATTTTAGCTGGAAAAAGCACAAGTTACCTAAAGCAAATCCCAATGGACTCTTAAATACAGCAAAAGCTATCCTAAATGAGAATATATTTGGGTTCTGAGGACAAGATGAAAAATCAAAGCCAAGACCTTATTACGTAAGAGTTATCCTCTTGCCTTTCTATCTGTTAAAAAAAAAAAAAAAAAAAAATTAAAATCTCATGTTTTGATTTTCATCTGATGAGAAATACATCTAATTTTATTTTGATTTCTTTGGGGGGGTCTTTTCTTGTTAAAACTATCCCTCTTTCCTTGAAAACATATAGCAAGATTTTCAATTAATCATTGGTTTTTTGCAATATTTTTAGTCCTTTTGTGATGGCTCTGTGCTAGCTCTTCAGTTCATTGACCAGACATGGAGACACTACCAAAGATTAAGACTGAGTAGGAGTGTGGATAATTAAAAAATATTTCATCAAGTTTTCAGTCTTTTTACAATTCAAAAAAGTTAAAAATGCATTGTCTGTCTAATCCTACTGAATTTGGTATCTACAAAACTTTTATTCCCTAGTGGAAGAATTTAGGTTGTGTATGTATGTCCCAAGTCTCTTTGTAATGGGAGATGAAGATTTAGCCAATAAAGTTTTCCTAACTCCTCTTTAGCTCTCTCTCAGTTCTCTCAGCCAATGGCTGTAGCAACCCATAGACTAGTTCATTTTCAGCACTGCAAAGGATCATCTTTCATTTTGTTGTGATAAACAAGCAAACAACTGTGCTAAATTTAAGTTCTGGTGGAGGGAAGGTTGCCTTTACTTGTTTGAAGGCTGAAATATTTGGCCCCAGGTGTGAAATGTAAATGTCTCTTGGTTTCAAGCTTTGTTCCTCCTGAAAGGCCTACCAAGAAATTTTAGCTCATTGTTGATAAGGAGTAGTGCATCAATGGGCATAGCATTATCATGCTCAATTGGTCCTTGAGGGACTATTTGCTTGAGCAGCAACCTTATCCTACTTTTTGAGATAGAGTAAAATAAATGTTTCCACTAATGTGTCCAGCTCTGTTTGAGACCTTAGAGTTTGAGCATCTGTGACACTGCAGACTTTCTACATAACTGGCAGAAGGACTTGTTCCTCTCTGTCAGAACATTTCCTAAAATTCAATTTAAATCAGCTAGTAGCGAGATCCAAGAGAGGCATCTCACAGCAGTAAAATGAGATCATTTTCCTCATGAGCTGATCAATGTGAACTGACAGCTCAATGGCTGCTGAGTACAAAGAAAGGAAGAGATGTCCTTGACTGGTACCTTTTTGTCAGATGGTGGAGTCATCCAGGTTGATCTTAGTGCTGCTCTCAGTCATCTCAGTGGCACTGGGGACCTTTGTGCTTTCTACAGCAGCAGCATGAATCAGAGTTCCCACTCTGCTGTAGCACTCTTTGCTAGCTACATATTTGGTTTCAGTATTCTTCACTGTCTGCTTGGTAGCAATGACCATTTCTCTGAGCTCTGAATTAAGTAGATTCTAATGAGAGCAATCTATTTCATTCCATGCCACAAGTTTCAAGAACCATGCTGTCAAGTGCTGAAATTGGATTACTCCTACAGAAACGTCCACCACTTTTTTCTCCTCAATCCCATTTCCCCAGTACAGACCTGCAAGCCAAGAACAGACATCAGGAGAAGATCCTGAATTCCAGCTTAGACACAGATGCTGTTAGAAGGCTGAAAAGGAATCCCTGAGTTGCCGCATATTTTCAACAGCGTTGGTGTACCTGGCCAAAAACAGTCCGTGATCAGTATTCACCTTCCCCTAAACTTTTCTGAACAAATTTTATGGATAGTGAACTCTGCACTTCTCTGGAAAATTTTATTGATCATGTACACTCCAAGAATATAGTTCAGCAAATAAACTTCCAGAAGACAAACTGTGCTATTTTGAGTTTCTGAATATGAATGCTCATCGAACATTACTTCCATTCAATATAATTTATTAGTTAGGATATCAGATCTTGTAAGAATACTCCCTTGCATAACTCAAGAGGAAATCATGACTGATTTTTCACTGCTGTCTGTCCAAGAATCACAATTAGGCAGACTTAAATATTTCAGGTTATGTTTTTTTCTATTTACAAATCCCTAGTTCTGTGTACAGTCATTAAATAGATAGAATCTTAAGACATATTTTTCTTGTATTTTACCAGATTCTATGAGAATATGTATTTTTAAAAGCTTATAACTTTGAATGTGTCTTGAAGAACAAATTCTAATATATAAAACAACCTAAACTGACTGCTGCTTCTACACAGCATGTAAAAAAAAAATTCAAGGATTATGAATTTGTACCACAAATGAGGTCACAGTATAAGCAGCTGTGTACATGTCACCTCTATCTAGTTCTTGTATTAAATCACTGAGATCATTTCACTTTGTTTTTTAATCATATACTTCAAAACCTCAGAATGCCACTGAATATTTGCTGCTTTTTCTACCTCACCAGCTGGTTCCAATATGATGACATTGTGCAACTGGATGCTTTTTCATAGCACACCATGAGGCCTGGTTTTTTTCCCCACTACTTTTTGATTCCTAATGTCTTGCTACATGAGTATATTTACCTGAATAAAATGTAGGTGTTGAACTTGGGAATGGAATTCCTTCATCTCTTTCCCCAGCCTCAATATCATCCATGTTTTATGAGCTTGACTGTGATTCTTTCTCCTTCTTTCCCTTATTCTTTCCTCTGCAAAATCACTGTGATGCATTCAGTTGCAGTATGCACATAAAAATTATGTGCTTAATATGAAAAAAATACACTTAAACCATCTCAAGACATGAGCTAATAAATGTTAATACCAACAAGTTTGGTGTACGATTTGAAGTTAACCTCCTCTCCCCAGAGTCACAATGAGATACCACCACCACCCTAACCCTTTCCACTTTGAGGCTAAATGCTCTTGGTTATCAAAGTCTCTCTCCTCATATGCCAGATGCCTCAGTCCCTTGATCATTTCTTGGCCCCTCACTGGACTCACTACAGCCTGTCTATTTCTTGCGTGAACTGAGGATCCCAGAACTAGATCTAACAGTCCAGATGTGTTTCACGACTACTGAGGAAAGGTTAAGGATCAGCTCCCTCAATCTGTTGGAAGCACTTCTCATAAGGCAGACCAAGATACTGAAATGTTGCCACTTTGGACCTGTTTAAAAATGCATGTATTTTAAGACACAACATTTAAAAATATGTATTCCAGGGCACTTGCATTTGGCCTTCATAATGCTGTTAAGACAGGTGTATAGACATTTTTCCTATCTTTTATGATACCTAATTTTATAAGAAGTTTTCACAGCCTTTGGCAGTAATTCAGATTGTAGGAGATGGAGACATGAATGAGAACTATGACTTCATCATAGCACAAATGACATTTCTAAGTTATGGTCTGGATGTGATTTTTAAATAATTCTTTGCAAGATTATAGAACATATAGAAAAGTCCCCTCCTTTTCCCTGAAAAAATAAATGAACCCAGAAAATTATTTCTAATTAATATTTGTATTTGGATTTAAAACTGTGTCTGATTTAGAAGCCCAAAACATTTAACCTTGAATATAAATGTTTCCAATTTGTTCAAACTTTAAATTACATCAGAATTTTGAGATCCTGTACTATTTTGAGATCCTTTATTATACCAAAATAACACGTCATAGCATTTGATTGCCGGAAAATAAATTCTTGATCACATCAGTTAAAATTTTTCTTATGATGTATTAATAAAAGTAAACATTAGAAGAAAAGCAAGCCACTTACTATATTTACTATGCATTTGAAATTTACTATATTTACTATACATTTGAAATACCAATGATCACTTCAAATTTATTATTGAAGAAGTTATGGTTTTATGTATTTACGGGTCTTTTTCTTTTTCTCTTGTTCTTGCCATCAGTAAATATCCAGCTGGTCATTAGTTGGTAAGTACAATTTTGAAGAGTCTTACAGTTTACACTTAATTTTCTGATTACATCTGACTTTTTACTAGGGCCATATGAAAATCACTAGGAAAAAACCTAAACTTTGGAATTCAAAAGAGAAAAAAGACAGCTTCCTGAACTGGAATAGTTAAATGGTGAAGAAAGAATATGTGTTTATCATAAGTGAGCTCAACTCCTTTAATAAGATGGATGTTGAGAAATAAACAAGAAATTGGAAATTATATTAGGACAAAAATGAAGAGTCAAAAAATGCTGACAGAAAAATAAAATGGTGCACACCTGTCTAACACAAGTGACCAGAAATCATTTCAGTCCCTGTGTGTATCATCAAATGTCTTTGTAAATCATAACCTTCGTACAGCAGGTTTTCCATCTGCAAAAGGGTGGTATACCCCTTGAACATTTATTTGGTGCTTTGAGACTTGTTGATGCTACATAATGGGACATATTAGTCTGGCTAGCACTGCAGTAGTAGCTGAGATTTTTCAAATCACATCATAAGTGTCACAGGCATAGGGATAACTCTGCCACCTATGCCCAGTATTGCTTTGCTCCTCCTGTGGTTTACTGAACCAGTCAGTCCAAGGATAATATGTAGAAATCAGACTATAGTACTAGGTGAATGTGCTCCCCAAAACCTAAAAGATCTCTAATAGGTATATGTTGAAAAAAAAAAATCCATTGGTTTTTATTACAATGAATTGAATAACTTCCCAGACCCCTTCAAGATACAATAATAATTCTTTTAAATTACTTTGCATACTTATTTTATTCCTTTTAGAGTTCATATTTATATATTTCATACATAAATATCAAAATATTATTTTAATATATTTATTAAGATATATGTCTCCAAATATATATAAAATCCTGAAAAGAGAAATTCTGCTTATCTCTTTGCAAACAGTCATAAAAATAATACAGATATAAAAGTATCAAGGATAGCTTTTCTTGGCAGTGACACCAAATTTGAATGGCATTGTATATAACTGTAAACAAAACAAACAGTCCCCCCAAACAACAAAAAATCCCAAACCAAAACAAGAAACCTGTATGTGCTGAGAAAACCTTCTAATAATCCAAACTTCGAAAAACTAAAAATTTCAAAAGACAATCAGGTATGAGTGGATATCAGAATAACATTGATATCAACAAGATCTTCTGTTCCTTTTATTCCCTTTTCCTTTCTCAGTGTCTCTCATTCTTTTCTCTTTTTTTCTGTGACTTAATACTTTTCCTGAAAAATCCCTCTTCACACTTTTTTCTCTCTAGATTTTCTATATTGTTATTTCTCTTTCTTCTTTCAAATATAAGGCCAGCTGGGTTTCTTTTTATTTTTAGGTTTTACTAAAACTACAGTCTCTATGGCTCCCTAATTTCTCCCCCTCTTTATATTGGTTTGAAAACAAACCAATGGGAGATCACAAGTCAGGGTTAAAATTTAATAAGAAAGAAAAAAAAAAAAATTAGTGAAGTAATGCAAGGAAAAAAAGCACAAAGTCAGATACAACCTGACACCCTGTTAGGGTGGTGGTAGCAGTCCAGATGAAGTAGTTCAGTTAAAGCAGTGATCCTATGGAAGGTCTGGTCTCCAGCTGAAGGTCCAGTGGTAGCTCTTGCCCTCTGAGAACCCAGTAGACAGGGCCAACAGGCCAACAGTTCCAAGGCCAGGTTATATCCAGGTGGGAATGCTTGGCTCCTCCCTCCTGGGCAGAGCATCTCACAATAGGATGGGATAAGTCCATGAGCCATGCAGTGGTTTCTTGCTGGCCCCTTGTCTGTTATCAGGGGTGGGTCATAGCAGGAGATAACAGCTAATGGCCCTCAGCTGCTGGTAATAGAATACATCTATACTGGAACCTAGGACACTCTCACAGCAAATTTTAGCTTTTATCCCTGTATTCCAGTGTTCATAATCAGCACTAGTGTGAATATGAAATATTTGATTTAGTACCTATAATTCAGACTGGCCCTGTCCATTTCTAGTTTTAACCAATGAAACTTTTATGGTACCTGTCATAGAAAGTTGATTAGGAAGGAAAATGCATCAGCCAGCTGTTGTCTCCTGGCTTTGGTGTTCCTGTATACATCACTTCTCATTTGAAGCTAGTCAGAAAAGTTCTTGGGAGCTCAAGTTTTTATCATTATGTTAGAAAACTGCTACCAATCAGTCACTAAACACAAGTCTCTATTTTAAAAGACAGGTTGGTGGAGAATTTAACTTAGATATGACCTATTCTGTAGCTGCTGCAGCCGGGAATGGCTACTAAGTAGATCAGGAAAAAAAACCAAAAAAAAAAACCCACAGTAAATGAGAACACCATTTAATTAATATTACGAACTAGTACTAGAGTAAATTTTTTTTTTTTTTGTAGAGATTGGATAAAATGCCTAGTGACATTCAAACATTTTAAATCATATTTGGATGTATGTGTACTTGTCCTGAAAGACAGTCTAGGATAACAAAAAGAGAACCAATTGTTCTATGGCCACTCTAAAAAAACACATGATAAGTAGTTCCTAATCAGCTCACATTGTTTCCTGGCTATATGTGTTCACTGAGGTTGCTTCTACAAACACATACATCTACTGTTTCCAGGAATAGATAGCATGCTAGTACTTAAAGACAAGCCAACAAGCAAGCAAATACCTAATAAGGTTGATGGCCTGATGGATTAATAAAACCTATCCCAGAGTCATAGTATGTATCTTCTCAGAAAGAGGCAGAAATACTTTTGGCTTTCCCTGAGTGTTGCTAGCATATCTGTGTATATTTATAGACATTTTGACTGGCCAAATATTGTGGCAACACCACAGATTTTCACAGAATCAGTCTTTGGAAAATGCCCAACATCAGTAACTCACACTGGGCAGGCTCCCACATCATCAGCTCGAGCACATCCTTGCTTGCAGTCCTGGTGAAAGAGCTCTGTGCAGTCAATTGGGTTTGTTCTCTTTCTGCCAGTGATTCCCCTCCTAAATCTGACTCTCTGGGCTGTGTGACTCCAGCCCTATGGCTGAAGAGCAGCATCATGTGGTTGTTATCCCAGGCTCTTTTAGAAATTTGTTTCATTAGAAGAACTGATAAGAGGAACTGAACATTGCTGGTATTCAGCAATGCCCCATTTGAGAATATAAATCACATGGGACAGGGAAGCACACTGCCTATGTCAAACAAGCCAACGGTATTGTTCATCCAGAGAGGAAAAAATGGAATTTGAATACTCTCCCATCTCAATGAAGCTGGGTAGTAATGAAACAGGTTCACAAAAGACTCATTCTGTTGTTAGGAATGAAAGGAGAAATAGTGCAAGCAGGAATAGAAGTTCTGGACTGAGAGCAGGTACATGGAAGACGAGAAAGGATTTCAAGAATTGAAAACAAAATTGAAAAACAGAAATAAAGAAGGAAACAAACGAACAAACCACGGGAACCTCAGCACTGTCTACAGTAGACTGATAACTATTTGAGAGCACAGAGCTACTGAACTCTGGTGACTATTAATTCTGTCAAGAAAAAGGGAGCAACCAGTGTAAGTAAATTAAATTGAAGGAAATGGATGCATGCTACAAATGGTGCAATTTGTCCAAAAGACTTTTGAAAAACATTAATGAAGATTTTCTGCAGGGTAAGCTGGTATAATTGTGCTGCACTGTATATTGATTATACAAGAGAAGAAATCTAAGCTAAGACTTCATGCTGTTAATACCTTGTCAAGCTGGGCTAAATGTTGTTTCTTGGACTATTTATTTTGGAAATTGAAGTACTGCTGCCATTTTTTATGCTTAGTTTCTTATTTTTATTATTAATTTAGAACAGCAGTTAGATATAATCTGTAAACATCATCTCTGCTGCTGGTTGTTTTTACAAACAAAATTATATATCATTGTCAAGATATAGCCTTAATAGCTAGAGAGAGAAACTTGTGTAAAATCATCAGAACTTTCATGGTAAATAAAGATTATACTTCTTCACTTACTAAAAATACCTATTCAAAGGAAGTAAAAAAACTCAAGTATTTGGAGCGATGCAGGTCTAAAACAGAGTTTAGCATTTATATATTTGAAATAGTATTATCTTTTTTGTTTGAAGGTTGTTCCTTCTGTTGGAATACCCTGCTTTTATACTATATAAACAGGAAAAGAGGAATGACTGAGTGTGTTTAGAATGAAGAGGTTTGTGTTCAGTGGGTGAATTGCAATCTTTAAACTGATTAACAGCCACTGCATCTGTTCTCTATCAAGGTGGAAGACGTACTTTTATTCCACCTAGATGTTTAAGTGACAGAATGCAAAATCTGGTGTAAAACTTCCTACACTTTAACAAGCCAGTGAGTCAACAAAATTCTGGATGACAGTTACTTCTCCTTTGTCAAGCGCCAGATATATTGGTTTAAGAAGAGGGTGTTGTGTCTTCAAGGAAATAAAATAATTTTTATTTTAATGAAGATATATGGTCAGCTGATTATTTCAACAAGGAGAAACAGGATTATCCTCAGAAAAATTAAGATCTATCTGTCTTTCTGGGGCAAGGTTTTCACTTTCGAGTGAAAATCAGCTTCAAAATTAAGACATTCCACTAAGATGAAATATTATTCTAGTGAAGGTGCTCTGACAGGAAAGACCTAAGAACTCAACTTGTCCAGGCAGAAGAGCATCTGGATCTGAATGAGATGTCTCCTGATCCAACAGTAATATTTAGATTAAACAAGTATTCTCTTTTGCTTTCTCACTCATTTACAAGGATGTTAATAATGTATGCAATTGATAAGTGTTACTGCAGTAAGAGTTATATGCGTGGTATTTTAACCAAATGTAAGCATTAACTTAAATTGATAATAATAAAGATTTCCTTACCAAACACAGTGTCAAATCCAGAAACTAAGTATAAAACATCTTAAATACCCGGTTCTACAGCATGTTGCTTCATTCATTAAAAATGCTGCAGTGCAACCTTAGCTCAGCTACAGGTCTAGAGGAGGAACTAATCTTACAATTGTCAAGTACTAAGTGTCTTCTGGTAAAAAATAACATCCAGAAAGACTCTTTGGCATACAGTGGGAGATCAGAGTGCAAGCCTGAACTGCAAGGACTGCCAAGATATATGCAAACTGTGCCTCTATATCTCTGGACCTCTTTATTCCATGTGCCAACAGAAAAAGCCACAATGAAAAAAAAACCAGCAAAATTCTGCTGCTTTCTCCAATGCATTGCATGCATTCTGCATTCAACCATTAGAAATTTTTTGCAAACTGTTGTTTGGTCCAGGTTGATGGGAGGGCTCTGTATATGGCATGAATAACAGTCTGTCAAGCATGATATTGCAGTCAATATCACAAACCAAACTGCTTCATTTCTGCTGGCTCACGTAAGTTGGAACAGATCCCTCAGTGAATTCAGGAGCAAAGTTTACCTGTGACTACTGCAGTCCCCTACTTGTTAGGTACATTGCATATGGGCTTTTTAGCTTAAAATATAAGCTCTTAAGCAGATCTGTATATCACACAATCACAGAACATTCTCAGTTAGAAGGGACCCAGAAGGATCATCAAGTCCAACTCGTGGCCCTGCACAGGACCACCTCAAAAGTCACACCACGTGCCTGAGAGCATTGTCTAAACATAGAAAGGTAACAATAAAAAGTGATGCAGCTGGTAAGGACAGAAAAGCAATAGAGGAGAGAAGCATGACAGGTTGTCATTTTATTGATTTAAGTTAAAATAAAACTGGGCAGACATGGTGTAAACCAAAAATGTAGGGGCCAACAAAACACATAATGACTGTAGAGTATAACATACAATAGTAACTACATGTGAGTTTTGTGAATATACTCCAAATTGATCAGTGCTGAAACATGGGAAGGCAGAACTCAAAGAACAGTTTTCCATACCATAAATATACCCTTTTGCTTGCATTCTCCTGGTGCACTAGACTAGATTATGTAGAATACTATTAGCTATGACTTCCTTGGTGATTCTTTAAGTAGAGAATAGAGAGTCCATATGTACTGAGGGACAGTACCAAAAAAGGTATAATTCACCACAAAGGAGAGAGCTATTTTGAATCTTCATGATATAAACAAAGTATTTGTTTGTTATTTTACTTAGTTTGTACTTTTAAAAAGAATGGATCATGAATCTGTCACAGATTCTGGTCCAAAAAGACAGGGAGTACAACAGTAACCTGTGGAAGGGAAGAAGACTTTTAAATACATGAAGGAAAATATTTGGAAACTTGAAACTTACATGGAACAATCAATTACATGACTTCATATTGCTAAGAAGGTTTAGAGTTTGCACTCTACTTTTATTCTGAACATTACTCATCTAGAAGAAACTGAAATACCAGCCTTCATGCACAAGCTGTGTCCTGATTACTGAAATGCAATCCCGCATCAAGGGGTGCAGCAAGCTAGGACACAGTGATTCCTCTCCCTGCAGGAGATGAAGTCCATTGCCAAGACACTTCAGAACAGCATGCTGAGGCCTGTGAATGCAATAGGACATGCAGAGGAAGCGGATGACTGAGATGAGAGAAAAGAGACACATTATGCTGATGAAGGCTCTCTGGCAGAAAGGATCTATCAGATTTAAAATAATGCATAGGGTTACTCACAAAGAGGAAGCCTTGACTGCCAGCTTGTCAGGAGAGAACAGCAAACCTCTGAATGAGAGATTTTCTAATCCAACAGGGAGCCAATGTTGAATTGGACTGGCAGGGTAAGGATATGACAGAACAGAGATGCAGCAATAGGGTAGACTGGACAAAAAAATTAGTGGTAAGGACTGAGGGGAAAATGAAAGTAGATCTGAACAAAGCTGAAAAAATATTGAAAAAAAAAAATTAAAGTATAATGTGTCTGCCATTACCATAAAAATCCATCTACAATTTGCAAGGTCCATAGAAAGGCCTGTTGATAATCATCCATTGGAAAATACTACAGAGATTAAGCAATCGCAGCAGTGGCAGAGGAAAACTTGAAATGAAAAAATAAATAAAAGGCAGGAAAAAAAAGTGTTCCAGGTAAATTCAGTCACAGTGCTACAACAGCACAACAGCTCCAGCCGGTGCCTCTGAGGAGGGACGCCGAACAAAGGAATCCCTGGACTTTTATGCCCTCACAGCCTGGGGTCCCCCATCTGAGCCGTCGGCTGCTGCTGTGTCTCTGAGTGTCCGGTCACCTGGCTGGGACACAGGTGCCATGTCCTTTGTTATGCAAAGTATCCCTGGCCTCTTTCCTGGGGCTCTCGCCATTTCCCTGCACCCTCTCAGCCTGCAGCTCGCCCTGAAGCTGCACACCCAGCTACCTGCACCAAATGCATCCCTCAGTACTTGCTTCAGCTTTACCAAGAGCTTTAAACACTCAGCTGAGGTTTTATGTTTCAAATCCTACAGCAATCCCGCAGCAATGCTGCCTGTAGCATTCTGACAGCATGCAAATTTATGGCAGCAGTGGCAGCAGGTCTGACTGCCCAGTCACACCTAACACCCCAGCAGGTTTCAGACCCACAAATAAAAACCAACAGGTATTATAGCCTTGCCCATTCCTGGGGCATCAGTGTACTGCACTGAGATAATTCTCATCACGCTGTTCATACAAGGTAATACAAAATGAAAACTCTTAGTTATAAGTCGTTTCAGATGTTCACATGGAAGAACGATGTTCAACACAGAGATTTCCTGATAGTCCAAGGTCCACTGAAGTCAATGGCAGCTTGAACTGGACTGTACACCAAAAAAAAAAGATATACAGGATTTTGATTTTCTCCAGTGATTCATTTTATTAATAAATACATCTTTTTTAAAAAAAAGAAACTGTGGTTGTTAAGTCAATGCTTATTTTGTAGCAGGCACAGAAATAAGAAAATTTGGATATTATAAGACTTAGTCATGGCTAGATTTTCAGGTCAAACACAAATATATTGATATGTAGATAAACATAAACTACAGGCAAGCAGACACCATGATTCAGGGCCACCAGTAATTACATCAAGATTGGAGAAGTAAATCTCTGTTAGCATACTGTACTGAAAAATTAGTGGGTTTGGGTTGGGTTTTATTTCTTTATGAACAAGACACTGAAATTAATGGTTTATCAATGGCATACAACAGAGTGATACTGTTGCTGTTCAAAACTTAAATGTTCTCACCAAATGTCATACAGTTTTATCTCTTGTCTTTTTACTTTGTCCAGAGCTTATAAATGAAATGTATACAACCTTCTATCAATACTCTCAAATATTAGCAGGTATTGAATAAATTTCATGTTAGAGATTTCCATTCATTTGTGTGTCCAATCTTTAAAGAATTTAGATACATGGGATTATATTTCTAAAGGATTAATAAAGCCAAGTGCTTGCTCTATTGCTTTTTAAAAATAGATTAGGCAAAGAAAGAACCAAAGAAAATTTTACAGAGATGATAACTTTGCTACTGTACCATTAGCAAAAAGTGTTAGGAGTTTGCAAAACATATGAGTTTAAGAATATGAAATGCTTACTACAGAGCAAAGGATTTGATAAATCAAGAGAGGAAAATACTATAAAAAACAAACCTGCACTCACACACCAGCAGTGTGAGAGGCAATCTAGCAATGTGTCAAGGTAGATACTGCTTTTTTCATTTTAGAACTCAAACTTGTCATTATAGCCTCAGTTTGGACACATGGCTCAGTTCCAAGAAAAATCATAAAGCCAAATCCCTTGCAGGTGTTTTTAATATGATCACTGAAAAAAGATCTCGGAAAGTTGATAATATGTAGCTGAACTTTTCCAAAACACCATTCATGAAAACCACTCTCAGACCTGTAATCTCCCAGACTCCAAGGTTAACTGTCTCTCTAAGATGCAGCTGGTTTCTTCCATCAGCTGCAAAACACCTTCATGCCATCCTTTCCACTAATATCTCACAGCTTGCTACAACATATCCTGCCCTAGGTACTTCAGATAGCAAGGCTAATATTTATAGCATATGCTCAGGGATATCATTCATTGTCTTCTACCAACAACTTTACTTTCAATAATGAAAATGACCTCTAGATAGCAGGCACAAAATTATGCCAATTTTTTTTTTAATATGCCATCTTGGAGAGATTTTAAATAGTTCTCACACTGCTGCTTCTACCCAAGACACACACCAGAACCTGCACTGGAAAATTAATACTTCCAACAGCCTTGTCACTAAATTCATCTTTTCAAACAACCTCTCCAGAGTCTGATGTGCACTGAATGAATCCAGGTTGTGCCTCAAGTCATAATTTAAGCTTGCCAAAGACGTCCACAACCATCACAAAAAATACTCCCTGCAGCAGATCCGTCAAAAGCCTCAGATTCTTTACCTTAATTTCTTGAAGAATATTGCCACATTTCATCCAGTGTACTCAGTACTGTTACTGAAATTATGTGTGTTGAAATAAACAATCATTATGCACCAAAATAAACTCATACAGACAATCAATAAAGGACAGAATGACCCAGCTACTAGTAGGGGAATAATGTTTCTGAGAAAATTATTTCTTGATCATCTCAGTCTACATCTTGACAAAATAGTCTACAATGATGAACTTTGGAAGTATGTTCATAATTTTATGAAATAGCAAAATTCATCAATTCAATAGGAATACTGGTTCTAGTATTCACTCCACCCACAAACAGATATGCAAATTTGTTCATGTGCAATGTGCAACATACCTGTATTTCAGCTGATTTGCTCTTCCCCTCTTTGGCAGATAGCTACTCTATCACTCCTTCCATGTTAAGATCCCCTTTTTTCTCAAGTCATTTTGCTCATATAATATCTAATTAAATCTAAAACTGGTTCTAAATCTAAAACTGTTCTCAATTTGTATTTATTATTAAAGTTTGCTTTTTAGAACTCAGTCCTGAAAGATCTACATGCCCAAATTATTTGCTTCATATACTGTACCATCCACTTAAAAATTTTTCCTGGTGAGAACAACTTATGCCTTCTCTAACGATTTTCAATTTCAAATGATCCTTATCAAAACTGAAGACAGAATCTCTTGTAACTGTCATATTTTAGGAGTCTGATCTTTTATCTGATCTGTGTAAGCATCTCATTCCCTTTTTGTTAGTAGAAGTTTGTTGAGCAGTATTGTGCATGAAATAGATGGCTGATTAACCATCCCTACAAAGCTCTTGAAATAAAAAGGGGTTATTGTCATTATCTAAACTGCCTTCCTGCTAACAGATGACATAGTGCATTCTATCCTCATTTCTGCAAATCAAGATGTTTTTGTTTGAGCTCTACTATATTTTAGGTGCCTGCCTTGTGATGAGTTTGGTTGGTATCATCTAACTATGGCTACTTAAAAATTGGGCATGCAATCTAAATTAGTCAGGTAGGCTCCCCTCTGTCTTCTGTGGACTCTGTATTCCCTGGTATTACAGACTCCTCCAGAAGGTGATTCATCCCATTTTGAAATTAAGGTCTAAGACAGGTGGGACAGATTGCTCCCACAAGACTGAGAGTTAACCACCTCTCTTGGTAACTTGTTTGACTCATTGGTTACAGCCTCACATTAAAAACACTTCACTGTATTACTGATCTGAATATTCTAGTGCCAGACTTCATGAACTTTACCAGTTTCTTTTTTAAAGTTTTATTAGGAATATAGTTCTATGCAATATGTTGATAATACAATTGTTTTTCTTCTGTTTGGCTCCAAACCGAAGATGAATAATCTCATTTCGATATCTGGAAACTCAAAGTTTTACAGTCACTTTCAAGCTGAGTTCATAGATTCAATAAAGTATTTAATTTTCTTCATTAAGAACACAGACCAGATGTATATATTAATGAATTAATCATTTTAAAACCTTTAGAAATCTTTGTACAACCTTCAGTAAATTGCAACTTTAAAAAGAAAAAAAGAAAAAAGTGCTAGTCCCTTTTTTAGGTAATAGCTTTATCCTGGCTATTTTCCAGTCTTTGCAGACCAGAATTTATTCAATCAGTGGAAGTTTGTCAAACTGTTTTTATGGTACTTTATCCTGGCTGGAAGTATGTTGTGGGGTCCTTATCAATTAACTGCTTCTAAGATTTTGAACAAGAATTACTGGTCTACTCTAATCTGTAGACTTCCTACTTCCTCATGCTGTAAAAGTCATATTGCCAAACGTCCATTTTACTAATTTGTTGGACTAGATGGAGAATAATTGTTTAACCCCTTGATATGGGTCACATTTTTTATTATCATTCTTGGTAAAAGAGCTGCATAAGGTATTGAACAGACTACTTTCCTACCCTAGGGTGAAATTTGTGTTTTATTAAAGCTACTGATTTTAACCCATTCTAATAATGACTGCCCTACTAAACATAGTGGAACAAGAAGTAGTCTCAGTTATGCAATAGATACAACTGCACAGAATTGTTTGTGTACAGAAGGGTTAGACAGAAGAAGCGATCAAATTTCTGCAGTAGAAGTCTTGGTTTGTACCCATTCAAAACTTCAACTCTACACTGGAAATTCAGGACAAATATTACACAGAATGCTGCAAGAAATCTCAAGAGATGCTGCTCATCCATTATAAGTTTGTAATTTTTTTTTCTTTAGATTTTATACTCATTCCACTTCTTTTGTCTATTCTTTGCTTTAAAGGTCTTGCAGAGAGCTAATGGAACCATGAGACATAGGTCTGCCACAGGCTGACAGAGGTCTCTGAGCTCAGCATTTTGACACACCACCTTAGGAGATCAAAGTGTTCTTTCTATGCCTCCTTGTGTTTTGTACAAAAATTAATTTTGCTACAACTGTGTAATGAATGTTTGCAAAATATGCAGCAAGGATCTACATATGTTTCTGTACAGAACTTTTTATTGAAGTTGATCAAATTAGATGTAGTAATGAACTGAATTGTTACATGTTTATTATTTAACTGTTTGTCTGGATGCCATATGTACCTCTCTTTTTATGAGTAAAATAAATAGCAGAATTTTATTTTTGGCTCATTACTTGCCAGCTAAAGGCATTTAGCTAGGCACTAAAGCTAACAAACCCACAGGTTTGCACAGCTTTAACCACCTCTGTTCCTTCCTGCCGCTCACTCTTGGGCACAGGTGTAATTCATTTAAATTGAGGACATTGTCCCTGCTCCTTTATAAGATCGAGCTCAAGTATACAGTTAAGGTCTAGTCTCAACCTACACTCTTACAGAATAAAGCCATTTCCTCCTGTTCTGTTACTACTTGCCCTGTCAAAAAGTTTCCCTCTGGCTTTCTTGAAGTCCCCTCTGCTTGCGGGATGAGGGTGTGCAGGCTCTGGGGCAGGCAGCAGAGCCCAGCTCCCAGCACTGAGCTAACAGCTCTCAGGAAAACACCCTGCATGCCATCACTGCCTCTTTGGAACGTTAGTTCACTGCCCCCCTGCTCTCTGCAGCCATTTGGTGCCAGCTGCTTCCCAAAACCAGGAACTGGATGTCTGAGGCTCTGCTGTGGGAAGCATAGAGCAAAGAAGTTGCTTTGACATTCTGGCTCTGTATACATCCTGTTTATCTTCCTCGCTACCTGTTTTACCCTGTGGGACCTGCAAGAACCCTTGCACCCCAGTAAAGAATGTCACCAGCTTCTGGAGTGGAAATGGGCAGGAGCCAAATCTCCCTGATGGTGCTGGTAGAAGCCTTGGCGTCTGAAAGGGGTTTGAGGCAGTCATAAAATGACTCCATGCCATCAGCAGAGACACCTTCCACTAGAGCACCTTGCAGCAGGCACTCTCAGCAAGATGGCCAACTGTGTCCTGAGGTGCATCTGGCACAGCCTTGCCCCTCCTCCACCCCAAAATTATCTTGCCAGAAAATGGAACACATTTGAAACTGCAAGTGTACAGCCTAGTGCTCACAGCCTACTTGGTCCCTCAGATAAGATTCAGTATGTCAGTGTGACTGGCCAATTCAGGACACAGTGTGGCAAATAAATCTAATGGTCTTTATGCTCACCTGCTAGATTTTGTCCCAAAATGGATGAGAAATATTTTCAAGGTCAGGTTCAGCAGAGAGATTTTATAAGAAATTCTTTTTGTGCCTTTCAGCTACTGTCTCCCAGAGTACTGATAATTGACTTCACTGATAAATCTAAATTTGCTTGTCCTCTCACTGAAGTGTGTTTCTTCACTATATCATCTTTTATATTTTTTATCAGAATAATAACCTAGGTAGTGACAGTTAAACCTTGTATTATTTCATGCTATTTACAGTGAATGTACAGTTGTAACTTTTCACATCTCTCCAGCTGTGTCCTGAGGATTCAGTTACATTTCACTGAGAGCGTTTGAGCCAGGGTTAGTCAACACTCACTGGGATCTATTAGATACTTTTACTCATGTTAGCTGTTAGAGAGCTCTGCCGGGTATTCATACCTTGATCTGCCCAGACAGATATTTCATGGCTGGGATCCATGTGCTGCCTTTATGTGCTGCAGCTGCTTTTTTATTTATCTGTTTCCCTTGATTAAAAATAAAGGTCATCTGAGTCCTTGTTCAAGCCTTCCTCTTCAATCATGGGAACAGAATCATAGAATCATTTAGGTTGGAAAAGTCCTCTAAGATCATTGAGTCCAACCATTAACTTAACACTGCCAAGTCCACCACCCAACCATGCCCCTAAGTGCCATATCCATATATTTTGGAGCGCTGCCAGGGGTTGTGACTCCACTGCTTCCCTGAGCAGCCTGTTACAATGATTGATAACACTTTCTGTGAAGAAAAGTTTCTGTGATGAAATTTTTCATAATAGCCAATCTAAGCCTTCCCTGGCACAGCTTGCAGCCATTTCCTCTTGTCCTATCACCTGTTCCTTGGGAGAAGAGACTGGCACCCACCCACTACAAGCTTCTTTAAGGGATTTGTAGAGAATGATAAGTTCTCCCCTAAGCCTCCTTTTCCCTGGCATCAAGGTCATGCTGACAAGAGCCCCCTTGCTCCACCTTCTAGCCCTTCCTGTAGTTTCCACTTCCTAATTTCCAGTCAAATGGAACCTTCTTAGTAAGCCAGGACTAGTCAGGTAAATCATTGTAAGTGGCTCGGGGAGCTCTTCTGCCAGCTCCTTCAGGACACTTGGGTGGATCCCTTCTGGCTTCATAGACTTTTATGTGTCTAAGTGATGTAGCAAGTCTATTTGGATTATTTGGACCTTCTTTTTTCTCTCCATCCCTGTCTTTGATCTCAAAGGCCTGGATACCTGGAGAGCAATTGGTCTTTCTATTAAATACCATGGAAAAGAAGGCATTAAGTACCTCAGGCTTTTCCTCTTTATCACCATTTTTCCTCCCACAAAAAATAAAGATAAATTCTCCTTAGCCCTTCTCGTCTGCATTTATAGAAAAATTTCTATTGTCTTTTATGCAAGTAGCCAGATTAAGTTCTGAAATTGCAACAAGCAGCTCTCAACTCTAGATCCACAGGCACTTATATCTTTCCTCTCCACTATCTACTCATCCTTTCTTTCTTCTTTCTTTTCCTTTTATATTTTTCCTGTATTATTACTATGGATAATAAGAATCAAAATGGCAACAAAATTGTTCTAAAATAAACTCTACACACACACACACACACGCATATATATAGATACAGATATATAAAAACACCGGTCATTCAGTGTTATTTCACTCTAGTCTACCTGAAGGGATCTATTAACAAGAATCTCAGTTTCCACCACCTTCGGGGGCAGGTTGTAATATCTTCTTTCTTACTTCTCCAAGAATTGAGAACTCTGTCATTTTGTGATGGTTGTGTCCAAGACAGCTTCCAGCCATCATATCACCCACAGCCTTTCTCTGTTCACCAACATCCCTAGTTGGCTCACTTATCAGCTGTGCCAGGAAGTTCTTTTCCACACACTTCAGGAATCTCCTAGATCATTTTATCTCTCCTATGTTGCATTTTTAGCAGACATCTGGTAAGTTGAAATCCTCCATGAGAACAAGGGCTAGAAATTGTGGGACTTCTCTCCCAGCTTCTTACAGACTACTTCATATTCTTTGTTGTCCTGGCTGGCATCCAGCTGTACAAGTCATCCCACCAAGTCTCCTTTATGGCAACTATCATAGTTTTCCTGATGCACAATGTCCTCCATCTCCTTCTGTTGCCCGTTTGTTGCCTGAGTCCATTGGTTTAGATGCACTTCACTTGGGCTGTTGATCTCTCTACCTTTTTGGGGGAGAAGCCCTAATTCCTACATGACAATTCTCAGGATCTTCCATGGTTTCTAAGACATTAATAGCCCTCGTGTCTTTACTGTTGCATGGATCTCCATCCCCTAACTCCGGTAAGACAGCAGACCAAATGACCTCACTTGCACACAGTCCCTCAAATATTGGCATGATGCTCTCAGGATGTCTAGCAAGCCTGGTTTTATCCCTTTCCCCCTTCAAATCATCAAGTTTAGACCTCTTTCCAAGAGTCCTGCTGACTCCTGCATGAAGATAACTTTCCACCTTTGAGAGAGGTGTACCCCATCAGACCCAGCAGGTCTGATGTCATGTAGAGTAGTTCATGATCTGCACCCCTAAAATTCTGCTGGTGCCACCAGACTCAGATACCTGTAGTGATCTGCTGGACCTTCCTGTTCCTTTCCTCATCATTCCCTGCAACTGGAAGGATAGAGAAGAGCACTAAGTGTGCTTCTGAGCCCTTAAGAGGCCCAACAGTCTCTCTTGATTGACCTCAGGTTTCTTGTTGCAACTTCATCACCGCCTGCCTGAAAAATCAATAATGGATGATAACCTGAGGGCCGTACCAGGGCAGGAAACTTTGTCTTCACATCATTAACCCAGGCCCTGGGGAGGCTGCAGGCTTCCCAAAGAAGTGGGTCTACTCTGAATATTGGGGTTTCTGTTCCCTTCAGAAGGGAGTCTCCTGAGACAATGACCTTTTTTCCTGTATGGTACCAGTTCTGACACGGGGCGTAGGCTGACTCAGCTTCAGTAACACCTCCATGTTAAATGAACAATTGCCCTCATTACTCTTCGATTACACTTGCAGAACCTCATACTTATAATGCCATGCCCCCTGGAGATGTGGGGCAGTAACACAGGAGATGTATCTGCTGCTCCAGGAAGGAACTTTTCACCACTGCCCTGTCTCTTAAGTCACTGCATTCAGACAGGCACAGAGAGAAAAAGGAATCCTCCATATTAGGCATCCTGTCTGTCTGTTGGCCTGCTGAGGATCCCAAATGAAGCAGGACATTTTCTTTCAGGGGCAGAAAGCAACACAGGAGTGGTCATTGGTGCTAGTTTAGGTCTGCATATGCAAGAGTTGAGGTTGGTAAGTAATAGATGGGTAGGTATTTTCCTATGTAATACATTCAAATCAAATATCTTCAAAAAGACAAGTGATGTGAAAAAAACCCCAAAAAACAACAAAAAACCCACTCAATAAAGACAAAATCATTGGTAGATCACCATGCAATGGAAAGTCTTGCTTTATTTATTACATGAGTATAAATACATTGATATTGTTCAAAGCCAGAACACACTGTAGTGGATCAAGGTGCAGATTTTAATTATCAGCCAGGAGCCTATTTATATAATTAGGCTTTCCTCTTTCTTTAGTTTATATACTGGCTTTGTTGATGGCAGAGAAAGGCTGATGTATGTTTTGAGGGAAAAGGAAACAAATAAAGGAGGAAGAACAGGGAATGAGCTAATCAAGCGTTATGGAAGAACCTTGCTTCTCTCTCATTTGGGAAATGTCTGAAAGGGTCTTTTCTTCATGCAACATGGGAAGAGTATCTAAGGATACTCAATGTCTGCCTCAGGATAAAGCATGTCCTGAAGTCAGATGAGAGGGAGATCTACTTCTACACCCTCTTGTAGATTCTTTAGCTGTGCAACTGAGTCACTTCAAAAGTGATTGAGGGATACGGGCAAAGAAAGGATTTCACTAATGAATGCCTGCGTAGCGGAGACATTAATCAGAATTTTAGTCCTTTCCTGATCAGGGGATAAGAACACAAAGGTTTGAGATAAACTGCACATATGATGAGAAATATCTGATGCTGTTGTCTAA
This sequence comes from Monarcha castaneiventris obscurior, assembly GCA_026261815.1. Taxonomy (NCBI): domain Eukaryota; kingdom Metazoa; phylum Chordata; class Aves; order Passeriformes; family Monarchidae; genus Monarcha; species Monarcha castaneiventris. Next base: position 10,141,039 of record JAMPIT010000327.1, read on the forward strand.
TAATATGATCAAATGAAAAATTAGCAGAGGTGAGCAAAGCTCAAAGGCTTTGCAGAGCCTACTTACATATAATGGTAGTCTCCTGCCCCCCTGCTTTCAAATGAAAAGCAGGTGGAAGAGCAATAATTTATAAGCTTGTTTTTGAAGCATTCAGCAGTGATCAACAGTTCAGGTTTAATTAAACATATGTAAAGTAGAGGAACCAGTGAAAGACACTAGAATTTTTAGGTTGTACCTCCTACCAAAATCCACTGAAGTCAGGGTAATAGGGTTTGTTACATATTTTGACATTAGAGATAAAATTCAATAAAATAACGGAAGCAAAACTGCAAGAGAAGTTGTTAAACTTTTAAGAACATAAGGGGATGTTTTTATTGAAATTCTTCAGAACAGGAAGTAGAGAAGGAATAATAACTTTTGCTGCTTGGGATGTTCACAGTGACATGCTGTTTGTTATTAACAGAGACAATGGACATAGCAACAAGAAAAATTCCCAAGACTGTTTTAGAAGTTAGTATCTCTGAGAGATTTGCTGGAGTTTGCCTGTCTGCATTCAGATTGATTTTTAGACTGATCAATCATATCTATCATTAATAAAACTTACTACCTATACTTTAATTATGTTAGCTAAATAGACTAAGCCCTGCTGTTACTTTTCCTTTACTCTTGAATATTTTTATGTATATCTTAGTAGGAAAGAATATAGATATGCTGGTAACATAAAGCAATCTCTCATGGACTGGTCCAGAGCTTGAAAGTGATGAATTGTAGGTGGAGCCTCAACCAAATTTAACAGTGACGAAGGTAAAAAATCCTGAAAATGAAGCTGTTGAAGCTACTGAAAAACCAAAAGAAACTTGTATCCAAGTGTTTAGAAGGGGCTGAAGTGGGGTGCCCTATGCTAATGAACATAGTTCTTGTTAAGTATACTAGAGTTGGGGCGTATTTTTGTTTTTTTTTTTTTTATATTAAATATAGCTCTTTAGATTTACTAGATAGCTCAAACTGGACTTTGAGCTATTGAAAAGTAAATGTCTTTTGAAATGTCAAGATAATTGGAGAGACAAGAATACCAGCAAGACAACAAATATGAATTCTCCCTATAACTTCCTATGGCTAAGGTACTACTCGTCTAATTACATGCAGATGTATTTGTGCTCAGTGCATCATTAGTCTTCATCAGCATACAAAGGGAAAATCATCACTTAATTCTCAGCAGCCACAAATAAGGCACATGGTATTTGCCTCCTGAGTCAGTACTTCAGTACATAAAATTTACCTTCTTTTTTCCTTTAAAAAAAAAAAAACAACCCACCATAGATGAGTGAATGACTCTTCAGTAAAAAAAGGAAGCTTGCTCTGCATCACTAATTTTAATTTCTTATATACTAGCTAGTACAACTTTAGGAAATGTTTAAAGTTCTTCAGTTTAGAAAGGAAAGTCTAGCATACACCAAAAATAAAAAAGAAAAGTAAAGCTGTAACTCATTGGAAGCCTGTCCTCTTTGTAATGGCCAAATTTCAGTTCTTTGTTGCACATACTTTAGGTTATGTTAGGTTAGTTAGCTAACTTTCTCATTCAACCCCCAGCAACAGGTTTGATGTCCTATTTCCTATTGTCTTCTGTAAAGGCAAATCTTTCTAAAGGGCAAACTACAGCCTACTAATCAGTTTAATCTCTTCTGCTTTCACCTGCTTCTCTACTGATCCAAGCTTCTGTGACTGAAAATATGGCCTCATTATTGTTTTCTATTCAGATATATTTCCTTCTGGTTTAGGATTCTTGAGTGGGGAAACATAATGAAGATGTCATAACAAGACAATTTTTTCCTCTGATTTGAGGCTACAGAATCTACATGCAAAACTCCTGGGTTGTTATGCAGTTAACATCCCAATTTTACTAACAAAAAATAATTTGCTAGAATGTGTGAATGTAGAAGAATTGAGTTCTTTGAGGGGGAATAGGTTTGTTTAAAATTTTAAGGTGATATATTGCAGGAGCATGTCCCACTCCAGGTTACCAGATCTGTTGACCTTAACATCTTCTTAGATGGTTTCCTGTTTCTATTTAACTATGATTTTTGTCCTGAAGAAAAGAGATATTATATATGCCACTCCATGTGTTGAATGTTTCCTTGGTGCCATTCTGTGGTATTTGCAGGCCTCTTTGACATTATCAAATGGATTGACATTTCAAATATTTGCAGTGCTCAGCGGGTACTAATTCAGTGAAGGTGAACCATGAGTTGCTCACATAGTGGCACAGCAAGTGATGTGTGTCTATTTAATCACAGCTGCCGAAATGAGATCAAAAGGCACTGTGTTGTTAAACCCTTAAAGCTGCTGTCACAGCAGAGAGATCAGGAGGGGCCCACCACAGGAAGCAGAGTAAAGAATAAACTTGGACTTGCTGCTAATGCAATTCTGCTGTTGGCTGTAATCCTGGTGGAGAAGACTAAAGGGGGACATTCAGGAGTGTGGCTGTACAGGTGAACTGCACCTGGTCAAAACTCTCTCCCACAGAGATATGGCCAGTGTCAGGAGCACCAAGAGACATTTCTTTAAATAAATTTGGGTAATCATTCTTCTCTAGGTAAACCATGCTTTTAACTTCACTTCCAGTATTATCCAATTTTATTAGTTTTCTCTCTGAAACAGAACTTGTTCTGCTTTTAGCTGGTATTCTGGGCCATGCCAAGGCTTCATGTAACCCCACAGTTCAACCACAGCAGATACTTATTTGCCTTGGACCAAGATCTCCCTGGCTGTTTTTCCTTTACCTGCTGAGAGCATGTATTAATTGCACAGCTGCACTGAACAGTTTCTAGCCAGGAGAGGGCAATAGCATCCACCAGCTGCTTTGCAGGAGCAGGAGAAGGCTTAGAATATGTGGGGTAGAGGATGGCACAGAGTGTGGGGAAAGAGCTGATAAAGCAGCAAGTGTTGCAGATGATGCACAGTAAGTGTGATGGCTCTTAGTTCCACTTAAATATTTGGTCAGGACTCTGTCACTGCTTCAAGCTCTATCTTGGCTCTTGCTTATTTAATATACTACCACGTGTTAATAGTGGTGTTAGCACCAGCAAACAGAAGCTCTACTAGATAATTTAACACAGAGCCCTCCACTGAATTGCATTACTTCAAATGATCATGTTCCTTAACCTTTGCTGGAACAAGTAGGGATAATGATACAGAGAATGAGGTAAGGTTTTCTATTTAGCCAAAGCCAAATCACCTCGCTTTTAAGATCAAATACCGAAAAAAACCCCAAACTTGACAATGAAGCACCTGTGACTTATGACTCCACACTGGTTATTGGGCTCAATACAAAAAATCTCTACACGATATTTTATGGTCTGTGTCACACAGAAGGTCAGAAGACATGATCTAATAGTCCCTTCTGGCTTTAAAATATTGGAATCAGGATCTAAACTGGACTGTAACGGAACTCTTTCTCTGCGTGTGTATAATCTAAATGCACAGAATGTTACCGGATTCTGGGCCTACAAGTGTACAGAAACTCTCATTTCATTCCTCACACCAGCAGCATCCCCTTTATCTCCCTGAGAAGTGATTCCCAGTTTGAAGCCTGGACAGATTTTTAAAATTTCCCTTCTCCCTGCCCTTCCCATGCAATGCCTTCCCTTCACTCAGTTATTCTCTGCCCTTGGCTGTGAAACAGCAGACACTGTCAGTCTCAGTGGTTTACTTGAGAGCCACTGTGGTCAGGGGTTTCCCGCTTCTATGATGACAAGACACACATGAAACCTTGAAGAATTTTCTTCTTTTTTCAGTTAATTGTTAACTATTTCTTCATCACCTACTCCCATTCAGAATGCTAGATTCAGAAACTTGGAGTTAAGCAATGTAAAAAGTTTTCTGATTTTTTTGTTATCATTTCAGTTGTCAACTACCTCAAGGCAAGCTCTATTGGAGGTCAGATTATACAGTGAAAAATCCAGCACCATGTTGGAGGAGAGAATGGAACTACTCGCACAGAATCAAAATCTGTGTGTTTGCTTATGTGCATAAGTGATACTCAAGAATTTTATAGAGCTTTTACTTTTTTTTATTATTTTTCATAGAAAACTGTCTCACTGAGAACTTATCTACTTGTAGTCTCTAGTATTTTCTGTCCTCATTCCTGAAAAACATAGCTGCAAAAGTAACTAAGGACTTTATTATTTTTCATCATCTCCTGTGAGATATTTCTCCATCTTTTTAGTCTCCAGTGACAAATGCCACCACACTGCATGTAGTATTCACTGTAAAATTAAATGAAGCATGTGTTGGAGCACCTGAGAGCAACAAAAAATAATTGAAATGAGCTGTAAACTCTCATTACTCCCTTTAAGGTTTATTTCTCATAAGAAACGTTACTGGTGAATTTGATGCCAACCCTTTTGATGCCTCTTGATATGGGCTGGCACAAAAGTGGCACACAAGACATGAGAACAGAACAGATCACAAATGGAAACTGTTGGTGTTGATGCATCACTAAGGATGAGCTACTAAAGGAATTGGAGTGAAGCTGAGGAAGAGACATTGCTTATGTCTTTATGTGGGAGGAGACTAAGCCCTCCACTCTCTGCCATTGCAGCAGCTGCATTATGAATTAATAAAGAGACACTTCATGAATATGCACATGAGGTCTTTCTGTTAATAATTCATGAGGCCGTCAGTCAAGCAGCTGCACATTCAACACAGGAAATTGAGGTTAGGCCTGTTCTGCCCTCCTTTTTGAATTACAACTGGAGGCACAAGGTGGAAGGGTGGGGGAAGAGAAGATAAAATGTTTATCAGGAAAGGGATGGATGGGAATGAAGCATTCTGACACCTTCTTCAAAAAGTAACTGAGAAAGAGTGTTTGAAATAAAAGTATCCTGACAAGTGTGGGGGAAGGGGAATGTGAAGGCAAGATAAAATGCAAGAGATGTTTTACACAGTTTGTCGTTCAGTACATCTTTGAGGTGATGTAACAATCTGTAATGGAAAGCTACTCTGATCCTCTGATAGTAGGAATCGTGTGTACTATCTGCACCTTGAAGAACAGTTGAGAATGTGGAAGGTCATTCATTTCTTTTCAGTAAAGGTTATGTCAGGCATTTTGCTTTCTAATTATTTTTTCTCTTCGTTGGAAGTTAGCTTTGAAAAAAAAATAAAGGGAGAGTGTGTAAAAGTCTAATCCATTCCAAACACATTTCTTCTGTAAAAACTTTATTTCTGTGAGTATATTTATAGATAAAATAATCCACGGGTTTAAGAGAAAATCAAAGATGATTAAGGTTATGAATCTTCCTGTGAAATAGTGGTCCATTGAAGTATGAAAGTTTATTGGAATTAATATATTCTACAACTCATATGTATAATAAATGCCTACAATATTGTGATCTGGTTTCTCACATTTCTCAGTTCTCAGAGAATCGGATTAACAAAGGATTTAGACGAGTTTATAATAATGCCATCTTCATCTTTATCTATCTTTGAACAGCTGGTCCATCTTTTTCATGCCATCACCTACTGCATTTCCTCTGTTTGTACTGCTTAATTTGCAGGATGCAATGCCACATATCATAAAACATTGTGTATTGTGTTACTGCTTTGAACACGTCATGGTTAGGGGCTAAGTGGCAGTGCATATAATGATATAGGGGTTGACATTCTGGTAAGGTCAGCTAAGGCAGCACCTCATGTGAAGCAATGAAAGTTATCTGTCAAGTGAAGAAATATGGATTCAAAGTAAAGTAATGTAAAGCAAGGGAAAATACGAAATTTTCAGGTTTATTTCAAAGTTTGGACTATAATAGTACGCAGCCTGGAATTTTGAATCTGGGCCTGAAACTTCTACTCAGCACAGCTTTCTAACTGTGAAGGTAATTAACTATTGAAGCAACCTGTCTATTGCAACACATGTGAAAACACATCTTTTGTGTTTTAAAATAATTTGGAGACTTTAAACACAAACATTCTGAAAGCTGTGTATAGTACTCAGACTCAGTATATTCTGTTCAATGTAAATTTATCTGTTTGAAATTCAGTTAGAACTTAAAACAAGTCCTCGTGTTCTCTGGCCTTCAAAAGCTGAGTCTTTTTACTTGCACTTGAAAAATTTCTGGCAGAGGGTAATAGTTTGGATTGTCTGCCTACCCTTATTGTTGCTACAATGGTAAAGAAATGGTAGGTATTCTATGATTCTTTCCTGACAAATTATTACATGTCTCTTTTGGACAAGTAAGACTTTGGATGATTTGAAGAACTGCACATCATAAAGAAGACTGCAGTTCACTAAGTAAGTGTCTGTTAATACTGATAAAACTAGTGTTATATTTGCCATTTCTAGCAATTTTTTTTTCAAAATATCCATATTTTGGGGGGTACATATGTAAAGACAATGAAGTTTCCAACTGCAAAAAATTGTGCAATTTTAAAATTGAATATTTGTATATTTTAAATAGTAGTGAGAGATGATACAAAGCATAGTTCCCTCATTTAAGATAAATACTATAGTTCAAAAGTTACCATTAAATCTCTTTTCTAACTGAGATTTAGAAAACAGTGATATAGAAAAAGAACATCTTTTCACATTTGCTCTGCACCAGAACTATATGCAGATTAAAAAAGTCAAAACAATTTGACACCTTCAGCAAATAGTTCCAGTCTTCCCCTGTCCTGTGGCTTTGTTGGCCACACTTTCCTTGCTGCTTCCACTTTGATGTAAGCAACCAAAATAGAAAAATGAGAGCGTGAGCTCTCTGCTACTGCATCAGGTTCTGTCACCATGGACATGGATCTGGAAATCACAGAAAGCAAATCGAACACCTTGATGGTTTTAAAATCCTATTTTGATTTCTTCAATATTGATTTTTAAGCAAGGGCAAACAACTGTAATTAGCACTCATTACCCAGCAGGGGTGAAGAGGGGAAAGTGACATTTCCTTTGTAAAACATTATAATAAATAAGTGAATGAAATAAACCTTAAACCAAAAATAAAACTGCAGGAAAAACTATGTTCTCATGCTATTTAATTTGATTTTATATAGGTATGATATGGGGAAAGGGGAGAGGTAAGCTCATTAAAGAGACAGGTTCTGCTGTCCCTTATGATAACTATAATGAGTGCTTAGTAAAAATGGGTTTTTTACTTAGCAAAAGGTTTTACATGGACACTGGGTCTTTCCCCATTTCCTCACACTTCAAATATTACATATTTTGACCTTTCTGGCTTCTTCCACTTAGCTCCCCTACATAACTTCAGGCCAGCTTTCTGTGTTGTGGCCAGGGCAACCCCATGGGCTTGGGCATCTTGTTCTTTTTCATCTTAGCTTTTTTCTGCTAACTTGTTCTAAACAACACAGCCAGAACACTCACTGCATTGATGGATTATAGCATTTCCAGAGAGAAACTGATTCCATATGCCCACATCTCTACTGACAACTCTCCAATTAAATTAGCACAGAAGCTTCCAAACTGTCTCTGGTTAATGGCCCATTTCTGAAGCTTTCCCAGGTTTTCCAGGTCTTTCATATAGTCACATGAGAAAGATTTCACTCTTTATGCATAGAGTGGCATTGACTTAGAAGATGTATTGGTTACAGAAACACAAGGTATGCATTACTGATCTATTTGCAAAGTTGAGGGCAATTGGCTGTACTCGTGTACTTTTCATCTACAGCTGAGTGGTAAAGTCAGCAATTTTTTTTCTTTTCATTCTCACCTTTTGCAAAAATGTCTATTAAAGGTAAGCTTTTCTTTTCTTTCTAAAGGACACCTTTCCTGAAAAAGCCCATGGAATCATCATCATTTTCCAGGGAGAAGAGCTGGGGCTGTGTACTACTACAATATCTCTGACATGTGAAGCTGCTGGGAGCTAATTCTCCCCACTAAACGACCTTACATGGTTCAGTAACAATCTGCTGCAGGAATCACTGACATGGATGATTATTCTTTGACTTTTAACCTCCAGGTAATAGAGATTAAGTGCCACTTGGATGGAGACAATATTTTCTAACATTGAGTTTCTAATAACTACACTATTCTACAACACACACACAAAAAAAATGGAGTTTACAATAGGAAGCTACTGATTCTTTTCTTCCTAAGTTATAAGCTCCATTTGCCTCTGGGAGGAATTTATTCAAATACATTGTCCATTGAGTCTGCAAGTTTTTATGTGTTTCAAAGTAAGATCACTTGACACCCAGGAAGAAATACTGTTATTATCAAACGCCATTTAAATTACATTCCAGAAATTTTAGTGAGGCTAGGTGGTGAAAGAATTCATATTCTTTCTTTCTTTAAGGAATACATAAAAAACACAGCTGGCAAGTTAGTCATTACATGCATTGTAAGTTGGGGGTTTTTATCAGCTAAGTAATAGCTTATTTATATTTTAAACCTTTCTTATTAATTTTATTTTCTATTAAAGCATATATTGTTTTTCCTTTGCAAATGGTTAAATTTTTCTCTTTTTATTATTGTATTATTTTCTGAAATCCTGGATAGTCTTTACTTTGTCACGCAGTAGAGCTCAGAGTTCCTCTCTTTCCATGAGTTCTGTTGTCCCCAGTGCTGCAATGAAAGGTTTCACTCTATGAGGGAAGGATGAGTTGGCTTTTTCAGGCTGATCAATCTCTCCGTCTCAGATGAGAAAGGTAGATAAATACTTTACCTCATCTTGTGTGGGCTGAAATTTGTGCAGTCCATCCTGAACTGATACACTTCTCACATCACCCTAGAGCAGCCTTCAGGAGCCAAGTTCATTTAAGATCCGTGATAGACATTTTTTTTTACTTACACTTTATTGATCTCACATGTAATCTGCTAGACAGAGAGAGATCACTGCGTAGCTCATACTGTGGTGCAGTACATGCAGTTACCTCACACGGGATGTTTAACAGCACATGAGATGTGTTGTGCTGGGACATATCACCAAAAAAGGCCCAGAGCCTGACCAGCTGCTGTCCTTCATACAGTGAAAGTTCTAAACTGGCTCTGGCAGACAGCCTTACCTGCGCAGGAAATCTTCCTTAGCTTTGAAAAGTCAGCTAGAGACAAAATTGCATTAATTTTCCAAAGTACAGAGGCACTTGTCTTCTTGAACACTTACAGTAGCAACACCTAGAGGCCACTGTCTGCTGTAGGGAGCAGAAAAACTTTTCACACTTAATGAGGTGCTTGCTAGCTCTAATTCATGTAAACTCAGACTACCTGAGTTACAATTATCTGTCCCAAACTGGACATTTGATAAACAGCACCAACAAAAGAGCTGTTACTTCTGCATGGACCAAAATATAACATCACTGATCGACTTAGATGGCCTGGGGAGCCTGGGTAAAAAAATAACAAAAAATATTAATGGATAATGTAAACTAGGTGGGATGAGCCTATGAAACAACTACTTGGCTCTGGCTGTGGCTCAGAGTAGGAAAAATGTTCTTCCTCAGCAAGGAGGTTTTATCTCTTTTACCTGCTTAAGTGGAGGAAAAAAGTATGCTACTATCAAACTTGAATATTTAGTAGTAGCCAGTGCCTTCTAAACAGCAACTTCTAACTATACGTTAATTTATGAAGTAAACACAGACTATATGCAGCATAAGGTTTCCTGAATTTATCCAGGTTCATGCACTGGTGACTGTTCAACTCAAACTTGCATTCAGGATAGAGGAATCATTAAGTGAAGTGCAAGTACCAGCAATTACAATAACGTTTGACCTCACTAATGTTATGTTGTCATCACATCTACAAATCTGTAAGAGGAAATCTAAGAATCTAAGAATTGTAAAGAAGGACCAGATGAAATGAAGTGCCATAGAAATGCACATAATATACCAAATAAGGAAGACAACATGCCTTTCCTCTTGTTTCTTTGTCTTTTTTGACACATTTACACATTAGGAGTTATAAAAATGTACTGTTCTTGTATAAAACCAAAATAGCAGATATCTGTTAGTAATTACAGTACATTTGTGGATCAGGCACTAAGGTGAAGAGGACAAACATTTATGGACAAATAGAAAAAAATATTTTTTGACACCAGATTCCAACAAGTATTCAGCAGATTTATCTCATTTAGAAGATGATTTTAGTGTTGGCAATACACAAGAGAGGTACGTAATACACTTAGTACTTCTTATTTACCACATTCACTGTATCTTACTGGTGAAAGAACCCTTTCTTTCCATTTTTATCCTGACATCCATGGGTTTATATAGAGGAAAATAATATCAAAAGCATTAAACCTACATTGTAATGATTTGAGGAGAGAATGAGGCATGAAGCTTGAGATGTAAGCTAAAATTTTCAAAAAAATTCCATGAAATTGAAAGTGACTTCAAGGTCAAATGTCATTTCCAGAAATATCCTAGATAATTAGCATAAGTTTTAAAAAGAAGTCAATGGGAGATAAATGTCAAGTACTTAAGTCTTACCTGTCAATGGGCCTTAAGTATTAAAATCATTTTTCAGCTTTATCATTTCTCTCATACTTTTCCACAAGACTACTTTGGACATAAAGTTCCTACCCATGTATATACATCTTCATATTTCAACATATAAATATCAACTTGACTCTTTAAATCACAGGTAGGTGTTTACTAATATTCATCTCTATAATTTATTATTTTCGGGAGGGGAAAACAGTGCTTAATAATTCTCAGAAAACTCAAAGCATAGGATAAAATTTATTCAAAATAGAGGAAGAAAAGATAATTTTTATCAATGAATATTGCAATCTTCAAGGAGCAGGATAGATGGTTTTAAGGTCAGATAAGAATGGAAACGACAAACAGATATATGAGCCATCATTCTAATTTTTTTAACTCTCTGATTACTCTCTCTTGGGAGAAATGAAGAGGTCTGCAAAAAAAGAAAAACATTCAGAATAAGCTCATTATCCTCTCTTTACTTCTCCCTTCTCTCTCCCCCGCCAATACACTGCAATATCTCATTGACAAGAGAACATAAAATTTACCCTTGACTTTTCTATAATTTCTAATGATTTAAGTCCACATTCATTAATTTTTTTGTACATGTGATATTTTCCCCAAATCCCAGCAGAAAAAAAGTTAATTGTTTTTCCTACATTTTCCTCTGTCATTTCACCTTTTCCATTTCTTCTGCTGCTAAGGACGGCCTATTGTTTCAGTCCTGTAAATGGATACCCAATATATGCAAAAAAAAAAAATCTTTGGAAAGCTAATATATCATGGAAAAATAAATGAAGCTGCCGTGTACTCCCTAAGGGATAAGAGACTCCTTTTACAATACACAGAAAATGATGGTACCTACATTCAATATTAAAGTAATAATATTTTATTTTATCAAGTGGAATAGTTAACTCAAGCCAGGAAGATTTCTTGTTGTCTACATAAGATTTAAACTTTCGCTTTAGAATTCACATCAAAAGGACAAAGAACATTTAAGTATCTACTGAGCATAGGAAATTATTTCCATCTTTTCTTCACTTTTGATATGTCTGGAGGTGGAAGCTATAAAGAGGACATAATTTCTGCCCTATGACACAAATGAGACAGGTATAAGATACCATAAACTACCTGATAAAAACTATTTTTTCAAGACAGAAATGTATAGAATTTGTAAACAGTCTGACAGATAAGGAGACATGAATCTTCAATTCATACATGAAATATCAACACTTCACACCCCTAAATCCTTTCTGTTTAGTAGTGAATATTACTCCTTACAGTGGAGGAAAAATGTGTTTTATGAGAACATTCATTTTACTCACACTGCCTTTATTCGAAATTGTTACACATTTTCTATAAACAGTTCATATCAAGTGCATATACTGTCTTTAAAACAAAAATGATCTTAGGAATATGGAAGCATAAGGATGTGTTTGCTTGTCTTGTGCACTATGGAATTGTAATTTTAAATATGACCACTTAATTTTATTCTTCTGCTAATTTGTTCATCCATTAGATCGGACAGTTCTCTCTAAATGGTTTCTTTATATTGGGGACAGTCAGTCAGAGAGAGAGAATTCATTCTCCTCATTGTTTCTAACACACATTGTGCAACTAATTTTCAGAATCAGACAGTCAGTTGCCATTGATTTTCCATCTGTGCTGGTGAAGGAAAAATTCCACACTAGAGCCACAAGTTTCAGTTTGAATCCCTGTCTGGGCTGAAGTCCCCAGAAGGGACTGGAGGTCAATCTGGACAGAGATCAAGTACTTCAAGCCACAGCTGTTTTCCATGGCTTTCTTATTTAGGTGATTTTCCAACACTGCCTTTTTCAGAAAAAGCAGTGTTAGTACAGCATGTCGATGAAGCTCATAAAAGGCTGTGCTGCATGTACTATTCAGTGTCCCTGGGCAGGCCTGGTCTCTTTGAAGAGTCTTTGCAGGAAGGGAGAGAAGAACAGTCTTCAAATCAGGATGCAACATGGATAAATAGTGCCTCTTTCTGGCCTAGTACTCCCCTGTCAGAGGGAATTGTCAGAGAGGACACAAGTGCAACATCAGGAATGTAAGATTCAATTCCAGATTACTCTCCAGCATGATATACTTTATGTAGTCTCACTCAGAAGCGGGTATTCTAACACAAAGGAAATTGGACTTCTCTGGTTAACCCCTTATTTCTTCCACAGAAAAGTTTGACTGCCCACCAGTACTAGCGCTTTAGGCTGACTCGTCAGTGTTTGCTCTATAGAGAACCTGATAAATATCTTAAAACAATTTATGGTGAATTTACAGAAAAATACATTCTTATCAGTAATTGCTGCACTTACTTTAAAGGGGTTAGTTTCATTATAAGTGCTATTATTTGTTAAATAATTACAGTTCTGTTACCCACATGATTCCTTGCAATGGTTTATCAGGGAGTTGCAACTGTGTCTAGAAAACTGGGAATGCATTTACCTTTTTTTGAGGTATCTTCTTTAAGAAGTGTGCATTTTTTTATCAAATGCACATACTAAACAGAAAACCTCACCCATCTGGAATGAAATGTGAAAACCTGTTTTAATAGTAAATGTATTTGTGGAGGACCCGTCATCCCCCCCTTACTAATGTACAAATACGAACAGTGATTGTGTTGGAAAGGAGAAACAATCTGATCCTTCACTGAATGTGTACCCAGAATCCTCTGGTTTTTAGAAGACAACAGACAGCCTTTATTATGCCTTTTCATTTTTTATTTCCCTTTATTCTTTACGGATCATAAAATAAGACAAGGAGCCAAATAACTCTAATATGACAGGAAAAAATGTTCTCAATGTTTCTACTTGAAAAAAGCTGAAAGAGTGAGAAATCATCTTTGGAACTCTCAAATGAATCTTTATTCCATCAGCAAATGCCTGATTAAAACAGACAAGATTTTTACTTTCAACCTAAAAACCCTGAAACTGCTTTCTTTGTAAAACTGCCAACACTTTCTTTAATTCTGTTGATCACCTTCACGAACCATAAATTAATTGTTAAGACTCTTACAGATATTCTTTCCTTGATAATATTTTACTGTAAGACCATTTGAAATTGTATATCTGGACAAAAAATATTGTTAAAACTGTTTGCTGCAAAGTGTCGTTGTACCTACGAATGCACTATCTCATATTTCTTTTCATAAATCCATGCAATAATATCACATAAAATTTTTGTTCTTTAGTTTAGATTCATTCTAGTTTCTAAGTTAACCTTTACATTTTTTCCTGAGAAAAAGAAAATTTTATTGAATACTTGTCAAATCTTTAAAAAATGTTGCAAGAAAAAATTTAAATATTTAAATGTTTAAATAATGAAACAATATGTTTAGAAGTATCAGCATTAGGCATTCTGTTTGAAGTATCTGAACTCTAAAGCCAAATATTTATTTTAAAAAAATAGTTCAAAGTTGTTAAGAAGACAAAATTTTCTCTGCATTTTGGTATGTTGAAAATGGGGATGGGAGCAAATGTTCTCCTCAGCTTGAGAAAATAAGGTAAATATTTAGCATGAAGAAAAAAACAAGGTTAAAGATTAATTGCATAAAATAATTTCCATGCAAGAAAAAGGTTATTAAAAAGTCCTTAATTGTGCTGATTTACTGATATTCAAATGTTTTTACAATAGAAGTAGCCAACTGCACACTGAAGAATTCTATAACTTATGAGTGAGAATTTTCTGACCCCACTTGGTGAGTAGCTAGTCTGTTTAAAAGCTGTAAGACTCTGAAGTCTCCGTTGCTTAACTCAATTTAAAAATAACATGCAAGAGAATGGAAAGATTTTGCTGTCTGGGATAAGCTTATTAGTATAGTAAATGGAAATGTGAAGCAAGAACAGAAAAGATTTGTGATGCTTTTCTTGAGCCATGACTTTTTTCAGAAGAAAATGGAATATAGAAAATAGAAAATAACATAACCTGTAACAGTATGAAAAATCCTAAGGGACACGTTCAAGTAATTCTAAGCCAAATCTAGTGAAGATATTTTGTGACTAAAAATTGTGGATTTAAATGTCCTGGTATGCATGAGTAACAAAGAAAAATAATGTAGGAATGGAAAACAAAAAATTTTAAGTAGTTAGAGAGCTATGCAGATAATAGATGTGTGTGATTGGGCATACATTTATTTAGGTTACACAGTAAGAGTTGTTCATCTATTAAAGCTAAAAGCTGATTGACTCAGTGTCCTATTTTTTTGCATAGACCTGAAAGTTAATGTAACATTCACCATGGGTTTGCTGCCCACAACCCTTATCTCTAATGTCCCTGCCATTTCAGCCATGTGCATAAAAATTCTTTGCCACTAGAGTTAGGAGTCTAAAAACATCAGGATTCTGAATTTATGTTTCTTTATGATCAAAGAAATTAGATTTTGTTTAGATTAAGTTGCTTACCAAGCACTGGGGAGCAGCAGAGCTTCTACACAACTGGATGTGGGAAATATGAATGCTATGGTATCACACAAAACCTAGTGCTTCACATCCAAAAGTAGTTTAGATAAACTCATGAGGTACTCAAGGAAATTAACAAGTCTGTGTCAAGCACATTTTCCTATCTGACCATTCTGGAGCCACTCTGACAGTGGTGACACTCCCACCACCCAAGATTGTCATGTCTGGGACCAAAGCCCCTTCAAAGAGTCCTCTTGGGACTCCCTGCACACCCCGCTCCATGCAGTCATGCCAGGTTTCCTGAAAAAACAGCACAATAATTTGAGCTGGGTGCCTCTGAGGGACCCCGAACAAAGGAATCCCTGGCCTTTTACACCCTTGTGGTCTATGCACATGATAGTCTGGGGTCTCCCATCTAAGCCACTGGCTCCTGCTGTGTCTCTGAGTGTCTGGTCACCTGGCTGGGCCACAGGTCCCATGCCCTCAATGTCACACAAAGGGTTGGTGCACTTGCCTGGGGTTCTCATCATTTCCCACTCCTGTTAGACCTGCAGCTCCCACTGCCGCTGCACACCCAGCTACAAATGCATTCCTCAACATCTCTATTATCTCTGCACCATCCCAAACCAATCTGAATGTCTTATTAGTATTTCTGCTATGGGTTTGGATACAAAATTTAGGTATTGCTACGCGCTGAACCAGTAAGAAGTGAAGAACAGAACCAGGCTTTTGAAGGGTAGCTGAAAAAAGGTACACCTATTTAGTCTCACAGTTGTTTGATTCACTAAGGAAATAGTTCAAATGTATCTTCAGCGTAATCTAAAGTTTGAACTTTAGATTACTTTCCTGATGGGGTACACCCGGGAATTCAGAGAAAGCCAAGAGATGCAATTTGCAAAGAAAATCTCAATTATCTTTGAAAGGTCACTGTGAATGGGAGACGTTCCTGAGGACTTGAGAGAAGCAAGTTTAACTCCTATCATCATGAAGAACAAGAGGAAGATTCAAGAAACTAAAAGCCTTTAAGCCTCACCTTGGTTAAAAGAGGTGGAGGAAATAATCCTAGAAACTGTTTTCAAACACAGAAAGGACAAGTTGATTTGGAGTAGTCAGCAAAGGGGAAATCATGCATTAACAACCTTGTTGATAGACTCCTATAATGAGCTGACTAGCTTGGTGAATGAGCTGGGATCTCTACTGGGACCACAACTGCTTTCCTATTAATGACATAGATAATGGGACAGAGGACATTCTCAGAATATTTCAGATTATATAAAACTGGAAGGAGTGGTTGGCACACCAAATATCTAGGTGATTTTTAAATATCTCCAGGAATAGAACATCCACAACCTCTCTGAACAATGCATTTCAGTATTTTGTTACCCTCACAGGAAAAAAAAGGATAATTGCTGTACCTCAGGCGTTGATACTGCAGGCAGTATGGCTTTGGTTGTTCTGCTATTCACAGGGACCTCCACAGGTTGAAGAAATGGACTGACAGGAACGTCATGAAGTTCAACAACGGGAAGCACAAAGTTCTGCTCCCAGGAAGGAATAACTCCATGCATCAGATGGGCTGGAGGCACACTGGAAATCAGCCTTGAAAAAAAATCCTTGGGGAGCCCACTGGACGCCAAGTTAAATATAAGCTGTCAAGTGTACCCCTCTTGGAAAGAAAGCCAACAGCCTCCTGAGCTGCTTTTGAGGCATTCCCAGCAGGCCAAGGAAGGTGACCCTTCCCTAGGAACAGGCTATCCAGCGTAGGTTTGGAGTTTTTATCCTTGGAGATAGTCAAAATCCAGTTGGAGAGCTTCCTGAGCAACCTGCTGCAGCTCACCCTGTTTGAGAGGGGCACTTAGGGTGGGCGATACCCATAAGGACCTCTCCACCTCAACTACTCTCTGAGTCTGGGGTTCTGGAATTCCTAACTGCCAAGAGTTTCCTTTAAAAGCATAGATAGAAGAAAGTACACAAAAGGACAGGGTGAAGGCCAAAATGGGTCACCCTCTGTCCTTCATCTTAGAACTCTTTCATTGTACCAAAGGGATGCAAACTAATAGACCATTGAAACAGTAAATAAAGGGAATCAGAACTGTGCTGTTTGTCATCCAGTTAGAGGACCCATCAAGGACAGGAGTCACCGTGGTTTCATTCCTAGAAAGAAGCTTGAGGAGTTATAATACTTAATTTTCTGTATATTTGCCCTGACACAATTTAATGGTAAGAGTCAGAAATCTGACCGTGAAAATGTAGAATTCAACAGAGTATAAAATCAGGAAACAGTAATGGAACAACTTCTGTAGTACGACATGCAAAATCACTGTGCAATATGTCTGCAAATTGATAAAACACAAATTATATATAGGCTGCTTGAGTTTAAGGTTATACATAATGTCATTTTTAGGCAGGAAACATAAGGAAACATTTGGATTTCCTTTAGGTATGGAATTCAAAGTTTTAAGGGGTATAAAAATCTGTATACTCCCAAGAGCACAAAGCTTAGAAAGCTTTGTGTGCATTGTATGATCTCTAAGACAGCAAAATCCTGTATGTAGAACTAAGTACAGGATAATAAAGCAAAACCAGACTAGAAAAATATTTCCAGTAGCTAACACTAGATCAATAGATAGAAAAACTGCCAGGAGGGGAAATGGCAAGTGTGCATTTTCAGTGTTTAAATTTACTACTTTCCCTCTTCATGGCAATGAATGTAGCTCATAGATGACACAGCATTCATAGGTCTCAATATTCTTTTAGCTGCAATTAATTTTTACTCTACTGACCTGATTTATTTTCTGTCCCTCATTTTCACTCCTGGTTTATGTTTTAAAACTAGTACATGTCAATAGCTGAAATTAGCACTCTTCCTCTGGCTTTTTTCTGCCTGTCTCTGTTGTAGTTCTCCAATGCTGTAAAAAAGAACGTCTTGGTAATTTATATGTGCTTATAAACGAATCTTGGGAAAACTATAATGTGCCAATGTTACTAACTCCTACTATTAACAGAAGCTTTCAATAGGAAACTTCGCCATTATGAAGAGAATGTGTAAATTTCAAAAACTGCTTGAGTCTGCTGGGAAATATCACATGGAGTAACTCAGCATCAGATTCAGAAAAGAAGGCCTTAATAAGTATCCGTACATGCAAGAGAATGGAAAGAAAAAGCTGAAAACAGTATTGCTGGATTTCTGAGAGAGTGTCAGAAAAAACAATGCTGCTTTGTGTGGTTACATAGTCTGCCTTTCTCAGGACTGTGGTTCAGGGAGATGGTTCAGCCTATTCGATTTCCTTAGATTCTGTCCTCTTGTTATATTGCCTGTGGACAAGACACTAGGACAGTGATGGGGTTTTTGAATGCATTGATATTTTCATTTTTAACATTATATTTTTCTCTGGTTTTTTCCTGGTTTTCTGTTTCTCGCTTTTGTTTTGGTTTTTTTTTCTAAATTACTCTTCCGAAGCTTATATGTATAAAGAATGCATGCTTAGCTGGAAGCAATTCCAGCTAAAAATTAGTTCCTTCTGCCTCATTATCCTACTATTTCATGCATCTCTGAAACTCTGCATTATACTCTATAAAGCTTCCTAGAGGAGATTTGTTGCCATAAGGCATCAATCAACATAACTTGTGATTAACCTCATGCTACAGAATAAAAGTATGTCAAAACCTTCTCGTGTAAATGGCTTGATGTGCACAGCACAGGCATTTACCATGCCAGATTCCATGTATATTTATATTGATCTGTTAGCTGTCCTGGAATTTGAGTGGATGAAAAAGCCCTACAAAAATAGATTTCACTGAATACAATACAACACATTGTGGTAAGTGTAAAAAACCAAAGACAATCTCTTGGTGTGGCAATTTCATATTGCCTGGCGTAGCTACTTCTGTGCATTATATTGCTATGTTTGGACACGTCTGGGCAGGTGGCTTTCAGAGAAAAGACAAAGCCACAGTGAAGGAAACAGAGGACTCTAACTGTAGGCAGGCAGATGGCTACATGAAGAAATGTGATTCCTTTCAAGTAGTCAACAGAAAGAGGAAAAAAATTCCAAAGACCTGAAGAGATCATGCATGGAAGAGAAAATGAAAAAGAAGTAGATTAGTAAAATGTTGTAAATCATTTTCCAGAGCCTCGGGATAAATGAACTAATCCTTCTCATCTCAATGCCAAATATGCATAATTTGAAAAGAAGAAGAATAACTTGCTTAAAGCATTTTTAGACACTTATTGAGTATCAGATGAAAAATATGGCAGCTACACCTAGGTGCTCATTAAATTGTGCATTTCCACAAAGTATTTCATTTACTTGAATAGCTTTGATAAGGTGTCACAGGAGACTCATGCTTGACAAACCTGGGGTGAAAGGTAAATACGAGTATAATTTAAAACTAGGTAAGTGAAAGATAGAAAAAGAATCCAAGTGGAGGTATACTACATTGTTAAGTTAAACAAGGAAAAAAATCAAACAGCAGAATATAGCCACAGTCACTGTTGCTTACAGCATTTATTGATGCTGGGGAAGACTCACCCACAGTCAGTTTGACAGCAATAATTCTGTTTCCTACTGGCTTCTTCTTTTGTGAAAGACTTTTTTTTGGTGTTTTCCTCCAGAAATGCTTATGCTTTGCTCTGTTCCCTGTTTCTGCTCTTTGGTCTTCCTTTATCAAATGGCATGCCAATTTGGCTTTGATTTCATTAATGTTTTAGTTTTACGTCTGAAAAACCTCCCCCTATGTAACTATGACAAAGCCAGATTTGTGCTGCGGAAGCAACTGAACAAATTTCCTCTTCTGATATCAGAAGAGATAAGTACTACTGAAGTGACGGCCATCTTTGTAATCAGTGATAGGTTACGTGGTGGAGGAATGAAAGTGGATTCCCGGTTTTGTTCATCATAAATCACATGAATCACTAAGAAACATAAATAAATACATGCAACATTAGGACTTGTTGAAAAAGGAATGCTAGACTTCCAAAGAAACTTGCAGTTTCAAACAGATTTCTTTTCATGATTTTGGAGAGCACTTTAAAGACAGCACTAAAATTTTATATGGGGTAATAATCATGACCTTGTTCCTCACTTTTTTCCTACACTTTGGGCCTTTCTTCCTCTTTTTCTTGCTGGGTATTCTTAATAGAGAGTCAAATTTTATCAAGGAATGTAAACGTATTCCTACTTACATAACTAAGATTTATGCATTCTAAGAATATATGTATACAAAACCAAAACCAGCTAACCAACCAACCAAACAAAAAAATTCTCAAGCATTTCCAGCCTGAGAAACATTTGCATTCAGTGTTTTCAGATGCTTTTGAACTATGTGCAAATTCTTGATCAACCTACAGACAAATCATTAATAGTGAAAAGAATTTAAGCCAGTAACCCAATTGTTTGATACAGATACCTCTTCCAGCCGTAGGCACAGGAATAACTGACAAATTAGACAATATGCATAATGCAGACATAAAGATGAACAGTAATTCACCTGCTGCTCAATTCTATATTATATATTACAAACTGTCGAGAATTAAATCAAATTTCTAAGCAACATGGCTTTAATGGATGCATGTCGGTTGTTTTGCTCCTGCTAATGCATTATTATTGAACATAATTTTATCTTCTAGTGTGCTTTTTTTTTCCTTTGGTGACAATTTCTCTTGTAAAATCATAGTCCTTGCTACAAATTTTTCTTCTGCCGCTCATAATCTTAGGTAAACAGCTCACATAAACACTTACAGTTCTCGGTTTTGAGACAACTAGTCTATAGTATATCATATTATTTAAAATCTGTTCCTTCAGAAATCAGTAATATTTTAACTGATTTTAGTGGGTAAAAGCACAGTAATGGAAATCCAGAGTAAACTGTCACCTTAATTTTTTCATATTCATAATCCACCTTTCAAATATGTGCCAATTCTAAATTTCTTAATTTAAAGGTACATTTCTTGCTTCAACATGAAGAATATGCAGATTTTTCTACTATTTCCTATATGTGAATTGTCCTCCCTTGTCAGCATATATCTGGTCCTTCACTGTGTGCTTGATTTTTTTAAAAGGCCGAAAAATCAACTAGGACTAGTTCACCATCATTATGCAGATTTTCAGGGATTTGTATAAATATTACACTTTATGCAAGATTTAAGAGATAAATTCATCATCTGACTCTTCAGGGAGTGTAAACAAAAAAAGGTATGAATTAAAAATAAATTTGTTAGGAAAATTTTTGTGAACTACTTAGGTATATATGTTGCTGTTCTTTGATAGCTCTAACCTGTACTCACTGAGATGTGTTTAATTACTCCTGATTTTGGTTTCAATTCAGGCTTTACAGGATGCTACTCCACGTTAATCTCCATGCTTTTCTTTCCTTCCAGTAGAAGGAAAAGGAAGCAGTGGAAAAGGAACTGGTGGGAAAGGGATGTTGCTCTCCTTGCCTGATGAGGAAGGTGCAACAAAATCATGAGCTTGGGCTACAGGAATGGGAAGCTAGACTACTTCTGGCTTAGTGTCTCTAAAATCAGGATAACTCTTGTGTGTTTTCTGCAAGTAAATGAAGCTGAAATTCCCACTAACTCATACACAGAGAACTACTGTACTCCTTTGAAAATGCTGTATTATTTTCAGCTTTGTTGTTGCTGTGTATCTGGCCTCTTTGATCTTTTTTTTTTCTCCTTTACTGTAAAGCTTCCTCTCTTGACTTCACAAAAGTCAAAGAAATCAACAGAAGGCTTTCAGATTTAATTTGAAACATTTCTCATTTTGAGTTTCATCAGTCAAATCCTCTGATCTGATTTTCTCATCCCTTAAGACTCTTCAGAATCTCAAAGGAAAACAGCTCTCAGGCCACAAGACTACATCTATAAATCTTCAAAATCCTGTATCTAGGGCTGTTTCATCTGTTATAAACCTACAGCTTTGCACAGGTGAGTGATCATCTCTGCCCTAATAAAGTTGGTAATGTAGTTTGAAATGAAATTTGATTCCTCCCTTTTTGGAAGAAGCAGTGCTATTTGAAAATGAAATACAGGCCATTTGTTTGACGGTTACTCCATTATATTATAGCCAGCGTTCCTGCGCTCATACAAAAAGCAAGATGTGAAATAGTGATATTTTAAAAAAAAATATCACTTGGTAATTGCACAAGAAAATGGCAAGCCTAATATTTTTATGTGATTTTAGCAAGCACATTCTTCCTGAGAAATAGCTTTCCTGACAAAATCAAGTTCTACTGTTGCATTTCATAAGGGTCTTCAGGAGATGGTTACATAAGCTGAAGGGCAACTACATATTTAATGCCTCACTTCAAGCTGATATTGCACAATACAGACCCTTATAAATGAACTTTTATTCATGGAACAGTATTTGAATGTATAACAAAGTAATGAAAATACCTACATCTACCCAAAATGCCTTTAATGCATTTGTTAACTAGCAAGGTTTCATTGCCTTACTATTAAACAACTTAAAGGGAAAGGGTTTAGAAAAAAACAAT
Source organism: Monarcha castaneiventris obscurior (assembly GCA_026261815.1). NCBI lineage: Eukaryota > Metazoa > Chordata > Aves > Passeriformes > Monarchidae > Monarcha > Monarcha castaneiventris. The sequence continues at coordinate 10,163,370 of JAMPIT010000327.1, forward strand.
CTTTTTTCTCGTTCTTGTAGAGACATTGAAGTGCAGCAGGAATTAAACCCACTAATCTACGTCTTGGTTGGTGCAAACCACTGGTAAGATGCAGTCTACAAACATCTATTTGCCCTATCTGGGGTGAGTATTCTCCAGCCACGATTCATTTCCCTACAAAGACCTCTGTAAGAAAATGTTCTGAATCTCTTTGTTTCTGGTTTTGCTAATGAAATTTATTTATAATGTGTTTCAGGGAAGATTACCATTCAGTATAAATTTAATAAACTCCATTGACACAGGTGGAGTTTTGCTGTTTATACAAACTGACACTCTGGGTCTATATACATGCAAGGGTTGAACTCAATGACCTTGGAGGTCTTTTCCAACCTTAATGATTCTATGATGCTACGCTGTACTGTTTTCCATTTGCACATGATTGACATTCACTATTTGATTTTCTGAGCTAAAAGACAATATTTGTCTCCTGAAATTATTCAGCAAAAGTCCTTTTTTATTTTATTATGTGCTTCCTGTATTTTCTTTCAACAATTTCAACAATGTACTTTTAAAAGTATTTATTTAAGATAGGCTACTGCCTGAAAGACCCATGCAATAGATTTTCCCCCTTCCCTCTGTTTCCATTCTAACAGAAAAGCTATTAAAGCAGGCAGAAATCTGATTGCAGTCTCTCTTTTCAAGCATTCTGGAAATTGGTAAATTTTTCTTTCTGTGATGGTGAGGAAAAAATATTAGGGTCAATATAAAATATTAAAGTGTACATAAAATGAATTAAGTTTTATGGTTTTTTCTTTCAAGAAATATATTCGTGCAAGTGGTCTGCATGGGAAAAAGAAATCCTTTATTGCCCTTTCAGCTATTTCCTCTTGCTATTTCATTTTCTCCTGGCTGTTTACTTATTTTCACCATCCCTCTCCAAAATACTTAAAGATTGAGCTACCGTCTCAAGCTTCCTCTTATGTTATTTTTTGTTTAGATGAACCAAGTAGAATGCTGAAACATTTCCCTACAGCTGTTTGGTACCCAAATGCGGACAATGAACATGACTCAAATACCTGGCAAGGAGTGAAACCCAAATATAAAGTTTGATAAATAATAAACCTGAATATTTAAGTTAATCATGGACATCCTGTGATTTTGGAAAATAACCCAAATGACCTGAGTATATTATTTGTTCACTGAATTAGTTTGCCAGCATCAGTTACAAAAGCATGCAGATGGTGTCTCATGCTGTAACCTGAACACTTGTTTGTGAGATACATGGCTATTCCAACAGTACTAAATGCACAGTTTTGCTTCAAGAAATATATAATATATTCAATGTACTCTTAAAATGTATTAATATTAATCATACTTACAGGTACATTACCAGAAAAGGAGACTCATCTCATTTTTAAGGCTCCTTCAATATATTCTAGAATATGTATTCAGCGTTGGTCTACTTATATGATAAAGATGCCTGAAGACATGCAGGCAGGCTTTTGAATACTGTATCATCTGATTAATATTTAAGATCTAAAGAAAATTGATAAGGCAGCTGCAAAAAAGTGACATCAAATATAGGGAAACATTTCCTTCCCTGGAGGACTTCTGACCAATGGAGCTCTGTGCAATTTCATACCAAATGTGAATATTTCAGGTTCTTTTAAGGTAGTTTTGCAGCAAGCATTGAACTGTGTGTGTGATGTGCAGCTGCTGGGGATATTTGGATTTTGTCATATTTTGCTTACCATTTCTAAATAGTTTCATAGTTTTCCTCATTTAAAGAAACTTCCCATGATACTGCAAGAGATATAATTTGTGGCAGTATCTAAAATGGTCATATATTGAACAGCTGTTCACCCAAAGAGGAATGCAATAAGAAGCTGTGTGGTTCAGAGATAATAAAGACGAACTATAGGTATAGGGTTCAATCACTTTGTAATCCAGCCATGTATTGAGCTTCATAGCAGATTTCAGGAAAGGCTAAGGAATTTAAGAAACCAGTTACTCAAATAATACTTATCTAAGATGTTTTACAGTGATCTTGTCATGAGAAATTTCAAGTCATGGATGTCAACATCTACAATTATTTCTATGGGTTCAGAACATGTACTGTTTTCAATCCATCTTGGTATAAAAGAATATTTAATACATTCATATAGCATTGTAGTCTTGCAAATCCCTACACAGAAATGAAATTTGTTTTGTAAATATTTTAATACATTTGTCTTACCTGCACAAATATGTGGAATGGTAAGAGCAACAGTAATTTAGTAATAGTAATACTTATAATATGTTTAAACTTTTTTCTTCATCTGTTTGGAATTGCATACTCCTCAAACTTCTTCCTCTGAGAGAAATTAGTGGAGATACTTAGAAACCCTCAAAGAATGCTATGGAAAGAATTTGTAAAGTAGTGTCTTCTGTAATTTCCTTATTTTTCTGATTATTGGCTTTCTATAAATGTTTTCCATTGTTCCTTGATTAGACTCCTTATTCATATTTATAAACAGTTTTTATTTTTCCCTATGTGAACAGTTTTAAGTATTGGAGATCTCTAACTTTTGGGTGCAGAATAGCCTAGAGAGTATGTGAACATGGCAAGTTCTTTGGGTCAATGTCTGTCTTGGGGTTTCTGTAGTGGTTTTGCCATAATGAGGCTGCAAGCTGAAGGAACTGTGGTAATGAATCATCCTCACCAGTACAGGAACATGGATAGGTGGGATGAATCACCCCCTGGAGATGCTCATCTCTCTTCATTAAATGAGGGCTAGGGGAGAGGTGACAGCATGGATCAGACAGCAAACTTTCTGAATGTCAATGCTAAATGAAAAATTTAAGCAAATTTTATCATAAGTGCTCAGAATCTTTTTTATTTTCTCTGTCATTGGATACCTGGAGAATGTTATTTTTTCAACAGTATGCATTTACAACCTAGAAAACACTATTCATTAGCCCAGAATTATTCACATGAAAATTAAAAAAAAATCTATGGCTGTCAGAAAACTTACGTTTATATCAATTTGTGAAATATTTACATATAAAGTCATAATGTATCAGACCTGAAATCAGCATTTCACTGAGAGGCTTAGGCTCCACTGGTTGTCAAATGGCAGAGAAAGGCACCTAACAGAGACAGTTCATCCCAGTGCAAGCTCAGTGAAGATATCTCACACACCTGATATTTGAATGGCTTGAAACAGTGTTCTGAGTCCTGCCCTCCATCATAGTAAATCAGGTCAGCAAGCCTCTCCCTTTTATTTGCAGATTATAAAAGGAAGCTAAAATAAATAAGGTTCTCCAAAGAGTAATTTAAACCAAATACTTAAAACACTTATGTATTTTACACTTTTAATGATCTCTTTGTCAAATGTGAAACCCAGAGTGAAGAATTTTGGACAGACAGAGAGTTACACAAGTACTTCTGGGGCAATAATCATCTTCATGTAGGTACGTTTCCTTGTGTTTGGTACTGTGATGCTTACATGTCAATTTCTTATTCTGGAAACTGCTCTTTTGGGTAGTGTTTTGCAGGGTGCCATTATTCACACAGATTTTTGTTGTGAGATATCATGTCTTAGTCTCTGGAAACCCACAGGAAAATATCTGAGTGAAAGCATTGTGGTAAGTACCATCTCAACACACATATATTGAATGACATACATATTTTCATACTGTTGCCTGGGCGAAATTTTTGCAGATGTGGGAAGCATGTGGTAAAATAATCATTCTGCAAAAGATGACCACATGAATTAGCAGAGAGTAGTGCATTAAATATAAACATAAATCCTAAATTTCATTTTTTGCCTGATTTTTTCTCTTTCCTTGCCTTGTCATTCCCCACCTCCCTCTGGTGGGGTGGGGAGTAGAATAGGGAAAAGGTAAAACCCGTGAGTTGAGATAAGAGCACTTTAAGATTGAAATAAAGTTAACAATAATAATAATATTAATAAATTACAACAATAATAATTACTATGAAATGGAGAGGGAAAAAGTATAACTGAACCCCAGAAGAACAAGTGATCCACAATCCAATGGTTTGCTGCGTGTTAGCCTACCCTATTGGAGTGATAAAAATCTTTTCCTCATGCAAATGTTTGTTGAACGAGACTTGCACACTGCGCAGAGAGGTGTGCTTGAAGGGTGATTCAGGTGAATGTAATGCCACAGACTCAATGTTATATTGCTAAAATACTCTTTCTGTTATCTGCATAGTCAACTCCTTAAAGCAGGTATGTCCCAAATTCTTGTAGGATTGAATATATTCCCTTTATAAATGCTAGTAGGATATGAGCCTATGCAAGTATAAATTAGTGTTCAACTCACATGAGTTTTAACACTTGAAACACTAAAACCCCTAGAGAAGTGCCTTATAAACTGGTAGAGTACCACTGAAGGCAATGGAAAGATGCTGATATACATCACACCACCTTTTGTCTTTGCTTGAAAAGATTATTGTTATTGTAATCCATACATAATGGGAATTTGACTCAGCCCTTAAGTATGGTGTTGACAATTCCAAACATCCAGTCTTAGTAAATGTATGTTTTTTTCTTAATGCTTTTAGAGAAAAGAAACAAAAGTATATGTCTATTAAATCAGGAAAGAAGCTGGCTAGAGAGCACAGTTAGGGTACAAAACTCAGTGCTGATCATGTATTTCAGCAACTTAATGCACTTCTTTTACTGATTTGAATGTTCCAAATACAACCTTCTTTAGCTAATTCTCTAAGATTTTGATTATGAAAACACAAAATCTGAACAATTTAAGGAATGTTAAATTTGTAAATGGGTGCATTTTATGCTTCTTTAACACTTTTAAACGTTTCATTTTCAGATAAAAAGATTCTATAATGAGAAAAGAAGAACATAAAGTAAAAGCAAATTCACTAACCCAACAGTTTTTATGAGTAACATTTTCTTTTAATGTTACATTTAGCTAATACTGAATTACAGACAAGTTCTGACAGAAGTGCATATGATGTCTGCATTAATATCAAATTAACACTTTGTGATCAATGCTATTGTCATGAAAACAAGACAAATTAATTAAACAAGTCACATAAAATAACGTGTCTTTTATGCAGCTTTTTAATCCTGGTTGGGTATCAATTACTCATTTTCTTGAAATCAGAATATCCATTTGCTTCCATTCAGCTTCATCCCTTAAAGAGGGACTTGAACTGCAATGTACTTCCATGATGGGGAATACATTGTATATTGGCCAGCAAAAATGAGACGTTATCAATTATTAGCCACTGTTACAAGTAGTGAAATATTATGCACTCCTCAAAATCAACACTTAATACCCAAAGAAAATTAACTGATAATCCAGTCTTTTTATTGATGTTACTTGGATTTTCTGAGGTCTTGAAGCAGAAGGAAAGACTACTTTACTATGCTTAAAACTGCAGGATGTATGACTTATCTACTTGCTCATATCTTGGGGCATGAGGCCTCATATCAGAGAACAGGGGTAACCTCTAAAGAACTTTGAAGCTGGCCATCTCTCTGAGAATGCCTAGCATGTTTTCCCATTGCTGCCTCACAGAAATCAGGTAATACAAATCACCAAAATACAGTGAACAGTGATAGCAATGTCAGACACTGGCTTCAAGTTGCAGATCCACCACAGCGTTAAAGAAAGATCCTGCTGAGCTGCTCCAGAGAGCAAGAAATGTCTGCTGATCTAAAAATCACACAGTTCTGTAAAACTCACTGAACATAATAATCTCTTGCCTTTGAAAGATGAGGCTAACTAATATGACTTGCAGCCAAAGAAATTTTTATATTCCTAATTTGTTTCATTAACTTGTTGTGAGGTTAACAGAAGGCCAGAGGACAAGTACTGAATTCCATGTCATTAATCAAGGTATAAGAATGTGATTTTGCATTGGAATGAAAATTCAAAATAGTTTTTGGTGTTGCTGGGCCCTTGTTTTGAGCTTTTCCTTTCTTCCCCTTTTTAAAAAGGAATCATCTCTAAATAAGTAACTTCAAAAGTAAATTTTCACCTCTCCATAGGGTAAGATTTCAGATCTCAGCTTCTCTAATTACAAGAATTTTGGGGTGTTTTCAGTGGAGGTACCAGCTTGGGCCTTGGCATATCTCCGTCGAAATTGATATTATGGTTCAAGGTATATTTGAGGTTAGATGTCCCTAATTCAACAGTTAAGAGCTTTAAACATAGATGTACCTCAGGTCAGTACTCATGTCATCAAACATGGAACATGTGACAAGAGAGAGTCAAATCAGTATCAAATCCTTCTAAGTTTTAATAAAACTTGAAGAGCCATTAAATAACAATTACCAGTGTTTTAGTGAAATATTTTTTCAGCTGAAACATGTTACAACACTGACTTATTTAAACCAAAATTGAAATATTTTTGAGGTGTTTTAGCCAAATATAATTAATATGTAATATCTTTATTTGATTTTCATGAAAGAGAATACATAATAACATATGGTAATGCAAGTGTATATCAAGTCTGATAGTGAGAAACAGGTAATGGGTTATATGGTAATGGCTATAATAGAGATGCAGTCTTTGATAAATACATCTTACTGTCTTAATGAAGTTATGATATTCCACTCTTTAGGGTAGCCTGAAATAGTTTTACTTTTTCTCTTACCACACTGCTAATGACACACAAGTGCCTAAGGATTCCCCTTGTGACAAAATATTGTTATAAATGACAATGAATGTAAAAACAGCTCTGTGGCATACAAGAATATATTTCTAGCATAGATGAATGATCTATTTTATTAAACAGATTTAGGGATACATTTAAACCTTAGAATTAGAATGGCAAGTATCATTCCAGACTTTCCTAAGTCCATCTAATTAAACTGCTTTCTGTAGGAGAAAAATTATATTTATTTGGTTCATTTCTCCAGTGGATATTTCTTCGATTTTAGAAGTCCAGGAATACTAAAATCCTCCAAAGGTTCCTGATGTTGCCCATTACTGTGTCTTTCCTTGGACAAATAGTTACTTCATCATAGATTATAGCTTAAACTCAGTTTTCCAAAACATGATAGTTTATAAAATTATAGTATGGGCTATAACATTTGTTGTTGATTCATGCTCAGCCTGAGGCAGATATTCTGCTGCCTTGCGGGAGAAAATTATGTTTCCTTGAATGAGAAGGGTATATGACAACTGTAAAGGCTGGCACTAGCAGTTTGATTTAAAAAAAAAAAAAATTGTTTGCTGTTATCTGAATACTCTGCAGATCATGAAGCTCGAGGGCTATTCTTAGTATTCTGTTTAATCTGTGGTACCTTCATACAGAGCAGTAGCATCACCATCCCATTTGCTGCAGTATGTGCACAAACAGTGAATACTGGATTACATGCTGCTCTCATATACACCAGTGTCATTCCAGAATAACTGTTCAAATCACTGAAGCAATTTCCCTGGAATTAATCAGGCTGAATCCATTTGTGAGGGCAGAGAATTTACCTCTACTATGGCCTTTCTGCACATCCTTTCAGCTCCAGAGTCCTGCTGCTGGTTTTGTACATGGAAAGAGGACATAAAAGGAAAGTACAAACATAGAATTAAGCCTTAAATAAGCCCTGAAGAGTGGCTAAGGTTACATCAGCTTTATCATCTTCACTGACACAAAGGTTTTTAGGAAACTATCAGAGCTTTTTGTATGTGTGCTGCTATGTGAAAAATAATGTGTTATGGAAATGTACAAGCTTCTTCAATCATCTTGTCTTCTTTACAGGCTGAGAAAGTGAGGGTCTGAGATACACATTAGACAACTTCTAAAATGAATATGGATCTCATCCTAAGATTTAAGCTAAAATATGAATGTTTGAAAGAACTACGGCTGACTGAAGGAAATTTCCTAAGTTTAGCAACCAGAGAAGGGTTCATCCAGTGCAAGTGTCAAGAAATTTCTTCAAATGCTCCAGGGTATCAGAGACATATCAAAAGGCTGACAGATGGGACCTGGGATATAGGAAAGCCTAATGCTGCTGTAAAGCATCAGCTGAGACAGAAGGAAAATATCCCAGAGTATCTAAACTGCTATTAATTGCCTACATATAGGCAACTGAAACCCTACCTCTGTTAAGCAAGTTTTAGACATTTGATATTTCTAAGCAGAGACAATTTTGGTTTGACTTTTGACATGGTAATGTTCAAAGTTTTGGCTTTACTGAAATCACCTTGTTTCTATGACAAGATAATATTCTTGGGTAATTACTTCTAAGGCATAAAATAAGGTGATATTAGAAAGTTAAAGGCTACATTCCACTTTGCATATTACATTCAAAGATATTTGAGAAATCTCAGGTTATCTAAAATACCACACTTCCTTTGTTTTCAAATTTTTCATAGTAACTTTATAAATATAAGCTCTCTGACAGCTTGGACAGAAATCTCATAGGAATAATCCAGACATTTTAGTGTCATAAATATAATATCTACAGTGATTCTAAAATCCATCTCCTAGTCTGAATTTAACCTTTTGGATTTGAACACTGTCTTTTTAGATCTCATCTAGACTGTGAAGCAAAATTACTGTCCCTGCATAGCCTATTTGAACAATTGTGGTTTACATTGTTTCCACCTTTAAGTATGAATTTGAATAATGCATAACACAAAATTACAGGATGGGCAATTTAAATTGAGTTAGCACTGCATACCATCATATTTTGAATCTCCTGACTTGTGTATGCTTGATTACTCAGACTCAATGTTACATTAATGTTTCTTTATTTCTATTTAATATTAGAGAGAATGTCCTACAAATCCTGTAATGGTGTCTTTATAGCCAAAGTAAAGCTGGCAAATATTGGACAGTATATTAGTGCAAATATAAATAAAATCATTGGAATTGTGTACTGGCTAAATTCCAGATGTTGGAAGTAAATATCAGAGCAGTAGGTACATCTCTGCATGCTCAAATAATGTCTTTGGGTTGGAAGTTTGGTGTAGAAAACTTAGATGAAAAAAAGAAAGTGGTATTTATTATAATCAAGGTAAATTAGCATTAAGAAGCAGCTCAGTCTGAACATTTCTCACTTCTCCGCACATGCATGTGAGGCACATGTTTCTTGTATTCAAAAACAGATTTCTCTCAACCTCTTGGGGAAAACTTAGAACATTCTTTGTAGCTCTGTAAGCCTTTATAGTCTAGGTTCAGGGGCTATTTCAGGACTCTTTCAGAACTTTTCAGTTTTGCAAATAAGTATAGATTTTTTTTTAAACTTTTCTTCTCTTTTTACATTTTTTATAGTCTCTCTTTGCAGTCAGGAACTGTGATGCAAAACCTCCTCTAAAGAATGAAATGAAATAATGAAGCAATAGATGGGTTTTGCTAGCCATAAAGGCAGAAAAATAGGCAGCGGAAGACATTCTAATTGTCGTTTTGTAAGTTAAATCTATCAGCTGAAGGAGTTAGGACTTTTCTCCCTGGAGAAGAGAAGGATCATCACAGGAGTGACCACATCAGTTTTCCAGTATTTAAAGATGGCTGCAAAGAGAATGGAGGCTCTGTCTTCATGAGGAGCCACACAGAGAAGACAAGAAGCAAGTTCCACTGGAAGAGGTTTCATTTAGATATAAGAAAGACATTTTCTTACAGCAAGAATAAGTATTCACTTGAACAACCTACTCAGGGACATGGTGGTGGTGTCCCTATCCACTAGAAGATTTCAAGATGCAACGAGACTCTGTGTTAGATGACATCATCTGGCTTCTGCTCCCATGAAAGATGGGACAAAGTGAACTTTTGAGATCCCTTCACACTTGGGCTGTTCCATGATTATGTGAATAGACATATTCAGAAAGCATTTTGAAGCAAGAAAAATGAACTTTGATGGGAAAATTAGTAGGTAAACGATTACAAAGTCCCGTGGAGAAGATTGTGTCTTGTGAGGAGATTAAAATGTATTGGTTTATCTAGTCTAGAAAGGGGCCTAAATGAGATATAACTGCTGTTTTTAAACAGAGTGTAAGTACTGGAGGAGTGATATTTAAGTACACAGATAACTATGAGGCAAAAACAAATAAACATAGACAACACTATGGATGCATTTAAGCTTAAAGCTTTAAGAGTGTTTTTAGCTGTAGAATGAATTATGTTCTTTACATTCCAACAGCAACCAGAAGAGTAGATACATTTACAGGTGAACAGTAACAGCAGTAAAGGAAAATTAAGGATATAGAGAGTATAGCTATTTTTAGAGCTCAGGCAAATACAAATGTTATAACTTGATCCTTGTAAATATGTAATTAACACAACCTAACCATAAAAATACCAACATAAAATTTGTTTTGCCTCCTTCTTCTATCTTACAATTGCTGAAAAAAATCCAATTTCCAGCATGTTCTTTTTTTTTTTTTCTCATAGCACTTGTTATTTTTACTCCCTGAAGGTCATCATGAGGCAGAACATTGTCACATGGTAATGATGCCTAAGGTGGCCGTCTAAAACACAGAGACTAGACAAGAATAAGAGAATAAAAGGAGGTATTTATTTGAAGGGCCTTCAAGGTACACCTTGGGCAGTCAAAAGGCTACGCCCAAGATGGACCCTGGGTCACAAGTTCTTCACAATTTATAAGTTTTGTTCATTTACATATCAGGGTTAATTGTCCAATCATAACCTGAGTTCATGATGTAATTACCCCAAGTTTGCCCCCCTTCAGAGGCTTTTAGTTTACACATTTTGGGGCCTGATGTCCTCGAGGTGGCAACCTAGTGAGGCTTGTTATGTCTAACCAGCATGAGAGAGCAGCAGCTAACAGGCCACAAGAAACTTCATAGTTACACACTAGGTAGTACAGGATTTGAAAAATATAAAAGTTAAAACCTAAGGCATCAGTAAAGGGATACATTTCCACACTTGCAGCATTGCTACATGACCACTTATTTTCTGGATGGAGAAATGAATGGTTTGCCTGTAAACATCCCAAGGGTTAGAACATCACAGAGACGTCTGGGGAGTAGAATGGTGTAGCCCAGGATATATGATGGAGCTGCTATGGAGAGGAAGTCTGGGAAGAACCAACAGTTCTTTCCTCAGGAATTGCCCTGATCAGTTCCTCCACCAGCATAAAACTTTTTCTTTAATAAGAGCTGGTGACACCATGTTATTACAGCCTAGTGTAACCTTGCAAGTGTCTTTGTACCCTGGGAGTCAAGAAAAGAAAAAGCCTTCAAGCATAGACGGGTCTCGATGCCAGAAAAATTCATTAAAGAAACTCTCAGGATACCACGAGGTTCCCATTTTAAAATGCCAAAAAACAATGCAGGCAGTTTGAATGTTAACCTGCAGATAAAATATGCTTTCTTTATATTCCCAATGATGCAAGTTTTGACCTTCCAGTCATCATTCCATATTTGCAGATAGTGGAGAACAGAGCCTCCGGGGCTAGGAGGGTGAGAGAATAGGGGCATTCAAGGGAAAGCACATCTTTCATTGTGTGTGACAGGCAAAGAAAATGCTCCCTTTTACTGAAGTTACATTTCAATAGATCACAGTCTTTGTTTATCAAATACAATATTTTTGTGTTAGTATTACACACTTGAGTTTAGACTTCCTTTCTGCAGAAATGACAACTCCGAATATTATCAGGGAAAAAAGAAGGCGATTTTAATCTAAATTCTGTCTGCACAAAGCTCTTTTCATTACAAACCCAGAAGCCAAGCACAACATATCTACAACATTTGATTAAGATCCACTGAGTATTAAGTATAAATTTACGCACAGAAGTTTCCTCCTGCAGTTCTGCTGCTAAGATATTGAATGCTGTTTTTTTCCTTTGTCTCTTTTCCCAAAGATGCTTCTGTCTCTCAGGTATCCTGTACTGAAAAGTAAGTTCTTTTTCATGTAAAAAACCTAAATCTGTCATAAGGAACTCTGCTGAACCAACTTGCTGCAATACATTAGCAAGAAAAATCCACTGAAAGAGGAATGGTATAGAGGTAATCTAGAGGATTAGGAGTCACACAGTCAGTCAACATTTAAAGCCTTTACAGATGGAAAACTAGCAGAGGTCTGAGTAAGGTGGTTAAGACTATTGAGAAATTCACAGAGATGAGCAGAGATGAGCATTGAAAGAGATGTGAATTCTGAACCACTAGGAAACTCTATTTGTCTTTTAAAATACTTTTTATTATTTTACAGTTCGGAAGGAAAATGTCAAGTTATATTGCCAATTAATAAGAAGTGAAATTGCCTGCTTAGCTAAGGGAAATTTAAAATATAGAAAGACATATTACAAGTAGGCATTGTAGTAGTTAGAGGTGGGGGCAGCTGGAGCGATTGTTTTTGTTTTCATCAGCTCATTTTAGATCTGTGACTGTGGAGCCAGTGGGACATACTGCAGCAGGATAAGATAACAGCTATTTTTCATTAATATTTAAGGATCTACTGTATCATTTCTGTTGTGTACTGAGCCACCAACATATGTGCAATAGGGGGCTTTCACAGAAGTGAAATTAGGCTATCTGGTCTTTACCATATGCATATATGTGCATGCCATGTGCACATTTAAAGTCCATTTGCATAGGGTCTGTTTCAGGTTTTTGCCTTCAATTTTGCAGTCATAAATTAAGATTTAGTCATTAATGATATCCATTCTAAACAACCATTAATCTTTCCTTACTATCAGTCAATATGAATGAGAGGTGACAAGTACATACAAGTAGCCATCGCTTGTGCAAATTTTAGATTCAAATTACAAAGACCTGAATTCTGGACACAAAAATGCTGAAAAAGAGGTCTTTTTATGTATAATACTAATAATAGAATTTTGGGGGTTATTTTTGCAAGACAAGGGCTAATGATTTCATACCAAAAGAAGACAGGTTTAGACTAGATGTAAGGAAGTAATTTTTTTACAGTGAGGTAAAACACTGCCACAAGCTTCCCAGAGAGATGGTGGATGCCCCAACCCGGGAAACATTCAAGGTCAGGTTGGACAGGACTCTGAGCAGCCTGTTCTATCTGAAGATGTTCCTATTTATTGCAGGGGCATTGGGCTAAATTATTTTTAAAGGTCCCCTCCAGCCCAAACCATTCTATGATTCTATGATTCTATGATTCTATGATTATTTCTTTTTCTAGTTTATTTATTTATAAATTCATAAGATTCACTATTTTGGAAAACAACCCCACAGTTTTGTGTGGATTTGGAGTTTCATCATAGACATTGGCACTGTTTGCATTTTACATGATAATAGTTTTTTAAATATTTGTAAATTATTCAGGAAAGATTCTTGTTTCCTGGCTTTGTTTTGTTGGGTTTTTTTAATGAGGCAAATACCAGTTTTAGTTAGAGGTGTTATTACAGTTTGCCAAAGTTCTATCTAATATTTATTTGTTAATGTTAAATGAACTTTCACAAAATGCTTAGTCAGAGATGTCTTGTAGAAAGTAATTTTCAGAGATCATGTTTAAGAAAACATTAATTTTCATCACAACACACAGGGTAAACTAGCTTCATTCTCTTACAGATACTTTTAAAAAGCTCCTCTGGATGTGGAATAAAACCATGAAGAATAAAATAAAAGGTTCTACAAGCCTCTCTGAGTTTCTGATCATTAAAGCAGTCATCTGTCTGTACCTGATTAAAGCATCTGCTTCTGCACTCTAGGTGATGTTTGGATTATAAAACACCTGTAAATAAATCTGTCAGGCACAGACACCAGCTCAGAGAGGTTACAGAATTTCCTATTTTTAAGCTAACAGGGACTTAAGTGGTCTTATCTACATCCACACAAGCACATCTTAAGTCTACAGCCATAAAGTCACTGCACTTGCAAAGATGAAGAGCTGACAAGATTTGACTGCGTGGCTCAGCACATGGATGTGATGGTCCTTGCAAACTTGTCCTTGCTTTTTCTGATCCAGTGGGGAAGATGGTCTTCCAAGGACTGTTTGCACAGGGTGTTATCTCTCTCTGCAAAAGTACTTGATATATTGAGTCATTATAAATTTGACCCTTATAACTTAACTGCCAAATCAAGGCTGTGATGTTTGTGTCCATATGACAAAATTCCACAAGGCTGGGTGGATGTATTTTTCTCCAGGCTTGACAGGAACGTGCAGCATATGAGCAACTCTATTTGATGACCAATAAATTTAATACCTATGAAACCTCCTCACTCAACTGGTCAAAGACAAATCCAAAACCCACTAATAACCCTCCCAAAAAATCCCAACACAACCAACAAATATAATAAAGGAGACTTTATTTATGCTTTAAGTCTGGTCTACTCTTCATATATACTTTTTGTTCTTGTGGTACTGTTTAAAGCTTTTCTAACCATTCCTGGGGTTGTAGATACACTAGAAATCTCCTAGGTTAATTAAGCTAAATTCTTATCAGAAATTACAGTAGTAGCCAGCTAGCCAAAATACTAATCTCCCAATGGGCTGCTTAAGCTTTGTATCTGAAATCAATCATATTTGCAAGCAGCCTGTGATGTTATACGTACTGCAGCCTAGTGTTAACTACCCTCCTATATCTAGCTTTTGAATTTGAATCCCAGGACTCACTCTGTCATATTCAGTAGAATTTCATCCTGCAAAGAGCCCCACGTATTTTCACAGAATATATGCTGTAGTTTTGCATGTATCACCTGAAACAACTCTGCCTTTGGATGTTATAGTATCGCTCACAACACAAGTATTACAGTATTTTTAGTGTTAACCATATGGCCTATTTGTTACATCCTTAAAGACTGTGCTCCATCAAAAATGACTTGAACATAGATTTCATGCAAAGGGAGGACAGTCAATCTAATGTTAATACTTACGTTCAAACTCTATGCCTTACATTAATGCTATCTTGCTCCTTCTCATTTTATTGTTTCATAAGCAACAGTTTCCATAGCTGTAGAAGTGTGAGGCTACACCTTCTTTCATTGCAGGGTTTAGATTCTTCAGAGTAGGATAAAGGCTATTGGACTTGATAAAGCGTAATTGGTTGTGGAAAATGGCGAGTTGTGTTTTATGTGTTTCATTTTGCTTTTCATTTTGTCAGCAATAAAAAAAAAAAAAGAGGCAATAATTGTTAGTGAAATCTGTTCTAGTTTGCTTTAATTTCCTTTCTAAATAGTTATGTTAATAGGAGAAATCTCCACTCTGAAGTACACAGAGTAGAAAAATCCCAAATGTATTTTTTAGATTCTACACAGAATCAAAAACTGCAAGGACTGTAAGCATTGCCTCTGAAGCTCTCGTGTGGAGAGAAATCATGGGGCTTGCTGAATCTCACAGCAAAACCTGCTGTCTCAGCAACAATTACTGTAGATGTGCTTACAAACTGACACCAGTGATAATGTCAGCTTGCAGCTGGGATCTTAAATGGAACCTACTGCTGCACACCAGCTTATTCAAGCAGATTCATGGGCAGAGAAAAAGCAGGCAGAGGGGCAGAGAAGATGCCAGTGTATTTGTGTGTGTGTGTGTGTGTGTATTATAGATATATGAAAATGCAGTCATGCATTTAGAAATGAAATGTATAAAAAGGTGAAGAGAGTGAAAGAATACCAACTGCCACTCAGCAGGGGATTCAGGGCATCAGGAAAGCAGCGTGATGCCAGCAGGTGAACAGGGCAGCAGGAGCCTGGTAACTGGCAGCCAACATGTGGCCAGGCCAGCAGGCAGCAAACACCTGGAAGCTTCTTTGTGAACCAGCCAGCAGGAGCCTGGTACAGAGCAGAGAGCAGGTGGATGGGGTGGCAGCCAGGCTGGATACCTGGCAGCTGCTCGGGGTCAGCTTGTCAGAGAGCTCGCTACACAGAGACATAAAAAGGGCTGTTTGCTTTTCCTCTGTTGCCTTATGATTGTTCACATATTTTAATGGGAAAGATGAAACACAGCTTCTCCAAAGTGCCTTTTGTGGGGAAGGGGAAGCCTGTGTCATAGTTTAAGCATTTTTTCAGCAGTCATTTTCAAAGAACTGTCTCAGTTTCAGCATCTTTTGAGCAATGCTGTAATGAAATTCCTTTACATTGGTCAGTCATTTAACTGTTCTTGTTTTAAGTACCATGACCCATATTTAGAGCTCCAAAGAAAATTTACACTGTTTAAAACTAGCCACAGCAGCAATATCATTGCAAACCTCTTCCAGTGATCGCTACAGCAATGAGATAATTTTTTCTGATCTCTAGAGGAAGAAATAGAGATTATGGAAGAGCTGATGGCATTCATTACAGCTCCACATTACAGTCAGGCACTACACTGACTGTCACTACCTAGAAACTGGCTTTGTGTGTCCGTCCTCTCTCTGATGAGCCCTGCAGAGCATGGCAGCCAGAGAATAACAAGTGCTATTGCTGCAATATCAACCCCTTGGTTGTGAAGGGGACTAACTGGAACCAGGGTGCAAATCAAAGAGCTTTAAAAATTTGAGGTTACACAGCTCATTAAGGTCTTTTAATGAAAATTATATTTTTCCTATGCACTTTACAGACTTTAATCTTTCCCCAAAGAATTAACCATATAGCTGACCTATTCAATTAAAAAATCTCACCAATTTGAGTCATCTGGGATAAAACTTCATATACATGAAATTAAATCAGAATCCTTCCTTTGGAGAGAAAGGACAAAACCTCTGTACCGATTAGAATGTGGTTTTGTGGTTTTTCTCTTTCTCTTTTCTTTGCTGATACATCACTCTCTGTAGAGTGTATTTGCAGCAGGAGGGTAACCTCTTTGCTCCCTGGCAATGACATGCTGCAGGGTATAGCACATTCCTTGAGTGTACAAGCAGATGGATATAACATAGGAAAAAATGAGGGGGCATTACCTCTGACCATAACATTGATAGAATCACACAGCTAAATCTGCTATTTGCATTTTAAATAGAGGTTTTGTGAATAAATAGTTAAAGATAAAAGATTTGTTAATATAACCCAGTCCAGTGCTTTTATGGAAATATATCAAATCTTAAGAGGAAGAAAACTCACAGAAAAAAAAACAAATCACAGAAAAAACCAGCAAAACTAGCTACATTGAAAGAAAAGTGCTAACAGTTACACTGCTAATGGCATTCCAGAAACAACTGCTGAAATGCTAAAATAATGCATTCTTGTCAAAGTTATGTTGCCTAAATGCCTGAAAAAAAATAGCTTGTTCAATGGATAGCCCATTATCAGAATACTAAAATATACAACTTGGAGGAACATGTGAAATACCCTAAGAAGCAATCTGCAGGTAAAGGACTATAATATATATTCATAAAGGGCAAGAGTTAAAATTGTGCAAGCAAACTTGGCTGTTAATTTCTTGACTGCAGTGCTTACCTTTGCAATCTCTGCATTTTTTTCATTAAGACATCCTAAGTAATTGATCATTTTTATAGTGTTCAGAGGCTCAGATACCATGGAAACAGGTTGAAACTAGGGGAGTGGTTGTAGTATTAGAATAATTAGCCAGAGTTGTGGAACAAAGTTGCTGATCAATGCTTACTCTTCCCAGTTCAGCCTCAGACAGTGACTTGGCATTATTTTTGTTGTGATTTTTGTCTGTGTTCTTATGTAAATCTGTACATGTTCACATCTGCCAGTATGCCTGCATACTTTTTTCCCATGCAGTATAACACACACTTATTCTCAAAAAGCATGCTCTCTGATGTAAATGTACTATCCTACTTACTGAAATCACATTGCCAACAAACTGTTTCTCATTAGAGTGGTTTGCTTTGTTCCAGAGGAAATCCAATAGTTACATGCACTAGTTTATCAACACAGTTCATCCTTTTTGATGTTATGGGTATTTGCATAACGTGGTCTAATCTTCCATATCTGCAGCTCAACATTGTGATATATTATTAATAAGATACCTTCTTTGCTATGAAATTCTCTGTGAAACTGAGAATCAATATTTGTTGGAACTTTTGGAAGAGGATGGAGGAAGGTTTCAGTGTGAATTGGCAGGAGTTTGTTGTCCTGGAAATCCTCAGGTTTTAGTTCAAAAATAAAATAATTTCAACCAACTACATTTGCTCCAGGAACAATCTACGAATGCTGTGTGGTGCAGTTATGCCCAAGGTGCACTGGGTAAATCATAAACTTATACAATAATTTGGGCTGGAAAAGACCTTTAATGTCTTCAAGTCCAACCATGAACCCAACACTGCCAAGACCACCACAAAACCATGTCCCGAAGTCCCACATCTACATGTCTTTTAAATACCTCTTATGAACCGCTCCCTCAGGCGGCCTGTTCCAGTACTTCTGGCGCAGAAAGCGCCATTTTGTTTATACTTTTGAAGTGGCAAGGGTGTTAGAATTTCTTCTTAGAACCCAAGAGATAAAATAACAAAAATTTATAATTTTCACATTCAAAGAATCCTCTAATATTACAGGTCAGGAAGCTATATAACAATGCTACACAATTTATCTGAAACTAGTTTTACAGCTCAAGTTTCTAATTGAATTTGTACTGTAACTAAGGAACAGCAGGCAGGTGTTATTTTGATTTATTCTGATTTTGTCCAGAGTATTGTCGTCAACAAAGAGTCTTGTTGTCAAGTGGGTATAGACAAATTTTTTGCAATACAATCGCCTTTAACAATAGATACTTGTTTTCCAATTAAATCTTTTACAGCCCTTCATCCATCTTGCACTACAAAGTACGTTCTTACTGAGACTGTTCCACAATAATTTATCTAACCCTAAAACTTTCTCTTAGCTTGTCAATCAATTAAAAGAGTGAAAATTTTGGCAAACTGAAGTGACTTATTGTCCTAGGTTACAACATAGATGTATTCTATTACCACCAGCTGTGGGCCATTAGCTGTTATCTCCTGCTATGACCCACCCCTGATAACAGACAAGGGGCCAGCAAGAAACCACTGCATGACTCATGGACTTATCTCATCCTATTGGGAGATGCTCCGCCCAGGAGGGAGGAGCCGAGCATTCCCACCTGGATATAACCTGGCCTTGGAACTGCCTAAGTTAGCCCTGTCTGCTGGGTTCCCAGAGGATGAGAGCTACCACTGGACCTTCAGCTGGAGACCAGACCTTCCATGGGATCACTGCTTCAACTGAGCTACTTCATTTGGACTGCTACCACCACTCTAACAGGGTGTCAGGTTGTATCTGACTTTGTCAGTGCTTTTTTCCTTGTATTATTTTGATTATTTTTAATTTTTTTCCTGTTAAATTTTAACCCTGACTTGTGATCTCCCACTGGTTTGTTTTCAAACCAATACACTTAAGTATTACAAGAATTTGAATAAGAAACTGAGGCTTATTTTCTGTTCTTCTAACATAAAACTCAGCAGACTGCAATTCATTTAAAGAAAATGAGAAAGGGGATACTTTTTTTCTCAGACATGTCTCATACACATGTGCATGTGTTACACACACCTTCTATGATAGACAGACACTCTGTTTTTATTTATGACATCCAAGTCAGTTTAGCCAAAAAGAAACAAAACAAAGCAAAAACCAAACAACCCAAACATCTGAGTAATAGCCAGTTTGCATTTATAATATGCATGCAGAATGCAACATGGCATCTCTGCTGATAGAATGATTTCCTTTTACTATGGGATATATTCCAGGAAATATGATGTAAGCCAAAGGCCAGCTGGATAACACTGATTTTTTGTGAAACTTCAAGGCAAATATCTAGGTAGTTATTTGGTTTGTGAGAAGTGTTTGAGGGTTTTTGTTAGGTTTGCTTTTTCTCATTAAAAAAACAAAACACTTCAGTCTCCAGAATTCTCTCTGAAATACAAACAAAAATTCCTTTATTTATGTAAAAAAATATAAACCAAAGGTGGTCCCATCCATATTAAAGTACTGTGAATGCAAAACTAATCTATTTGAAAGCATCAGGAAGATATTTGAGCAATCCCTATTAGCATTTAAGCTCTGCTCATAGTAACACACATTAGCAGTGTTTTCAAACAGAATGAGACACCATTTGGAGATGAAAAACATAATTTTAAGGTATTCTAGGTATCATAATGAGAGTTTTTTCTTAACACTGAATATTCATGATGCATCATAAAACTAATGATAAACATAAAAACTGATGTGAACGTTTGACTAATCTGTTCTTATTTGTTTGGAAGAGCTGTAGTAATTGCCTGGTTTGTAAATTAAACATCTGCTATGGGAATAAACAAAAACATAACTGAGCATATTCAAATAAATTGAATTCACCTTAGTTCCATAAATTTTATTATATGGGCTCATCAATTTTATTATACCTGAGTGCTGCAATGCTATAGAAGTCAGTATGTAATTTTCTTTTAGATACCCTATTTGTAACAATAAATGCTTTCTGGTTCTAATAAGCTATTGCTCTTATTAGAGGTTTTCGTTTGTCTGTTTCTTTTTTTTCTTTAAAAGATGGTTGATAAAATGGATGACTTAAGTAAATTTGGCTACTGTGTTTTTTTTATTGCTAAATTGTTGCCCAGGTACAACAGAATGTCAAAAATAGAAACTATTTGCATACCAGCCCATTTCAGACATGCTATCACGATTTTTTACGTATACCTAAGATATTACTTTTACATTTACCCTAGCCCTGTTTTGCTAGCTGCCAAGTTTCCAATAGTGAAAGATTGGGATAAAAGCCAAAAAAAAACACTTAAAAAAACCCCCAGAGACTAAGGGGTGGGGTTTTTTTGCTTTATTTTAAGTAAAAAGAGAATAAACTCTTTTGGACTAATATGTTTTTCAATATTAAGTTGTTAAAAGTACTATAAAATAAGTAGTTAATTTTGAATTGCAACTGTTATTATTCAGTGCATGGGCACCAGAGGTAGAAGACCTACTTCCTTGATTCCTAGTCTAATTACCAATTCCAGAGTAGAAAGTCATGATGGTTTCCTCTTGCATGACTCCACTGATAAAGTATGATATCCTGCTGCTCGAACTGTTAGTATTGCAGAACAAAAGTTTGAAGGATTCCTATGCAAACACTGAAAATGCAGTGTTTACTGCTCCATCAAGGCCAGAACTACAGCCCCATAGAAAATGTAGTATAAGAGTAAATAGCTGATGATGTCTGGATTTTTACTCTCCATAAGGTTATGAAACTCCATAAACCTGAATTTAAATCAAGAATCTCAGAAAACCTTCTTCTCTTTCAGAAGGGTTTTCCACCTTGCTTATGACTGCGCTTGAGTGCCTTACCCCTTAGATGTAACATAATTTTGGCACATTGCTACTTCAGCTTTTGTTTCCCAGTGAGAAAATGTTTGACCAAATTTTATTTACAACCAAATAAAGGCGATGCCAAAATTCACCAAAATTGCCTTCAGAAAGGAGGACTTGGAACACAGCAAAGAAGTTGCTAATCATAGACTGAAATCTGAAAAGAAGCTCCACTCAAGAAATGAGCTGGAATTGTCATCATTCCAGGTAATCTCAATCAGGGGCATCATATCCTGGAGGTAAGCATATTAATTTGCAAATCAAACACACTTCAGTCTTTCCTCCTGTCAAGTCATTCAGTCTTGCAGGAGCAAGTGGGCCATACAGGTGGACTTCTGCCCAACACTCCATGCTGTGCTGTGAAACTGTGTCATGATGTTCAGGCAGGCATTCAACATTCACTAGAGTAGCAGTAAAAATTGTGATGTATAGGAATTTATGGAAAAACTGCCATTGGCTTCAAAAGCCAAATCACATTCTCTGTTCCTAGTGTTTTGTTAATGAGCATTAATTATGTTTCATATGAAATAAGGATCTGAGCCTACTGATTCCAAATTAGTTGTAATCTAGGAAATAAAATGGCTGGTTTAGCTTTTCACATGCATCAGAGAGGAGCTGATTGGGGTTTTTTTGTGAAATTTTAGGAAAGGCAGAACTCTAGCAAAAGAATCATTCCTTATGCAGCCTGACAAATTAACCAAAACACTTTTGTGCATCAGAAATTTCATAAAGGTGCAGTTGCCTGTTAACGTTAAAATCCTCTTTGTCGAATGTGAGCCTTAGGTGTCAGCAATTCAAATAACTATGTTCCTTTTAAAAAGTTTTAATCAATAGCTAGGTGATCAGTACTTCTGTATACCCAGCATGCTGCACTTCAGAAGCCAAGTTGTCTCCATAAGCAGTATGTAAAATCTTGCATTGTGATTTTACAGATGCATTTAAACATTAAGTGAGCTTTGGGAATAAAGGGAGGAGTGGACTGACCAGGTAAATCTGTGTAACACTTAGTCACTCATGAATAGGCACCTGTACCTAATTTAAGGCACTTGAATCCCACTCACAGGTAGTAAGGAGATATAAATTACAAGTTGGAGGCTTGGACAGTGAGGTATGCAGTTGTCCAAAGCATAGTAATGTGGCAGGTATTGAAAAAAAATCAGGGCTTGTTTGAAAACATGAAAGTCAGTCCTAAGTCATTCAGAGAGATAAAGTGATCATATTACATTATCATTCTAGACTTTTACATTGCTCTGGGGTTTTACATTTAATAGCAACCATTACCTTCAGAGAGGGAATATTTCTTGTTTTCATTCCACTATCCAGAATAGCTATTTCTTAATAGTGTAGCCTGCGACAGTAGCAGAAAAAAATTAGAAATAAATTATTCTCATCATTTCTGGGGGAAGCAAAAATCCACTCTGTATCTCACAACAATTTTTAGACTGAACACACCGAGAAAATAGAGTTGTTTATTGACTTGAAGTATAGAAATACACTATATACTTTTCTAATGAAATCTGCCACATACAAAGTAGTAAAGGACTAAACCAAAGGCTAATTCTAACTCTGGAATAGGTTTCTAGTACTTTGTAACTATCTCTGCATCGTACCTTACTCCTCACTCTCTCCTGCTTCCTGGACTTCTGGTCTTTTGCTTCATAGGAAAACAAACTCTGCATCAAAGTAGTAATCTACTTCACTCTCTAGATAACACTCTCAAATGACCTCTGCTGGATGAAGTAATAAATTTTGATGCATTAAGGCGTTAGGAAAATAGCCCTTTTGCTCCAGCCTTCCCCAGATTTTTTACTGGTAAGCTGAAATAGTTTTCTGTTTAATATCCAAAGCTTCTCTTCCCTTCTCTCCTACTGGGACTCATTTGTGTGTTTAGAAATTCATAGGTAGGACTGTGGACTTTATCTTCTACACAGATGTTGGCCTGAAGCTGCACATTTTTAGGAAGTCTTCACTCTCCTACACAATTTAGTATGTGCAAAGAAATGCAGGAAGTATTTTCCATAAGAACAGCGCTGAAAAGCTAGTCTTACTCAGTCAGGGTCAATTGCTGTCCTGAGTTTCCAAGACCCCTCAAAAGACTAAGCCCCTGTCTCACTTCAGTCTCTTAAACACTCTCAAAAGCTGTTGACCACATTTCACCTACGCCAACAAATAAAAAGGGAGTGTGGACGGGTAGGTACCTGAAGTAAAGATTTCCAGCCCCAGATTGATGTCTGCCTTCCTTGGCCATGCAGCTTTGGAAGGCCAAGCAACCCTAGGCACACCCACCACATGCACCTGTGTGTGCACCCTCAGGTGCGCTGCCGTGCTGCTCTTAGGAGCCTGGGGCTGCACAGCATGTAAGTACAGGCTTGGATTTTATAATAGCTTGGAAGTAGAATATTATATGCTATAATTCTCTGCAGTTTTTCCACATTGCTGATTGCCTGCTTTGATTTCTCTTGTTATCTTCACAAAGGTAGTGTCCTGAATGCTGATGGCAGAAAACTTGGCACTCCCTGAGGCTGTAATTCTATGGTAGCAAATATTGGAGATGGTCTGTAATTTGTGATATACAATAACTGCAATAATGGTACAATGCCTGTGGGTAAAGCAGTGGAGGGAACATAATGCAGCTAATAACTATTCATTTGATGGGTTTTTAATTTGTTTTTTTTTTTTCTGAATGTAACTTGTGTGCAATATTTTAACCATTTCACAACATTTTTTTAAAGATGGTTGTTTATAATTATGCATTTATATCATCTGCCACACTCAGCTTCCTAAAAGGCACACATAATTTTCCAAAGTTTTTCTCAATCTTTTTTTTTTTCTCTATAGATTTACATTTTCTATTTTGAGGCACTTATTCTATAGTAATAAGAGATAAAGGTCATGTACATATTCCTTTGGCCGGATTAACTCTTTGATATTTTAAAATTAGTTGTTTAAGAACACTGTGGTTTATTTCTACATTTTTTTAGAAGTCTTTTATACTGTTAGTTTATGTGAGGAATTCTATAGCCTTTCTCTGTACAATAAAAATATCTCTTATGTTCTATTAGAGGGCAGTAGCAACCCAGAGAATACCAACCAGAGAGTAAGAGAGAGTTTCTTAAAGTGTTTGCTGAAACTCTTATCTGCAACTAATAGTTCAGGACAGCTGTAACTCCCTTAGCAGTACAGTACTTCTGGTACTAAAACTGTTGCCTGACACAGATTGATAATTTATGCCTGTGAACGGCCACTGGGATGTTTCTAGCACATAAGTGATGGACAGTAATAACTGAGGATTTGTATCTGGAGCATTACGAGATCTCCATGGTTTGAAGGCTTTCAAGTGCTTTATACAGCCCATCAGGGTAAAGTGATGTAAAGTAGGTCAGGTGCTGGGAGGAGGGAAGTAAGATGGGAAATCATCGGTTGTGCAGACATTAGCACATTGTGATCTCATCTGCTGCTGTGAGGCTGTAACACAGACTTGATAAAGTCTGCCAAAAATATTTTTCTTCATGTACCTGTCAGTGACTCTGTCTCTTCCCTACAGTTGTTATGTCTGACTGCAGCATGTTCTAAATAATAATATGCCATTTGGGAAAGTGCTAAGGCAATTTGTGTATGAATACTAAGTAGCACATTTTGTAGTTTTCCACCATGCTGTGATTTCCCTGTGTTTTTTTATGATCTCTGAGCTTTGATGTTCTCTGTCCCAAGACAGGGAGCTCAACCATGTACATGAGAGTGCCTCCAAGTCTCTAAAAATGCCTACACTATCTCTACACAGAAATTCGACTTCTCAAAACAGACAGAGGATTAACAGCAGTAGGCATAATATAGGGGGTTTCCCACACTGTTATTCTCCAGGCCTTGGCACTCCCAGCTGCAAGGTCACTTGAATGAATCTACCATCCTCATTGCCATTCTTACCCTTTTAACTCTTTCCTCCAAACAGTTGATAAATTCAGCTCAACAAGGAACTCCTCTACAATTAATTCCTAAATACACCTTACATATGTTGCTATTTACATTTCCCTATGCATACATATCAGACAAAACAAGAATCTTAATGGGAAAAAAAGAAAATTTAAATTTACCTGACAATTTCAGGCATACAACTGACTTAAATTTAGGTAGTCTTGCCATTTTAAAATGTATTGCTTTCCTACAGTTATCCTTTCAGACTGCTCCATGAGGTGTACAGAGGAAGGTATTAAGTGCAACAGATAAAAACATCATTTTACACCAAGTTAGTGTTTTTACTGTTTGTTCCTGACTGAGCAGGATTTCATGTACTTGATGTGCAGAAGTCAGCATGCTGAAGCATGAGGCATCCTGCTACCTAAGTATAGCCCTGACATGAATTCATCCAAAGCAAGAAGCTGTGGGAGATGATCAATTAGAAAAGCCAAAATGACTGTGCCAATAATTGTCTATAGCCAAACTCACCTTTAAATACTATTTATAATAGTTCTTTTAATACAGGGTGTAAAATATCGTCTCTCCTAGTCTGAGTATCCCACTGTTCTGACAATTTCATTAAATCCTTAATAATCCTTTAAAATGAGCAGTGATTAATCTATTTATTTGTAAGCCTTGTTGTGGAATGCAGTGATAGACATCGTGTTCTTTCACTGTTAACAAGTGCCAATTCTTGGGCATTGTGACAAGTTTCATTTGTCAGTGTTCCTGCAATTTTTCACAGAGTTACTACTCTTTCAGTCAGGGCATCCACATTTGGACTAAGCATTTTTGCCAAAGGAATCCCACACAGTTTTCCACAACTTCTTAATAAAAATAACCTGCGTTAATACTTTGTGCTATCAAGGTGTATAAAAATGACTCTGCATTATGTTTCAAGGCAAAAGAGAGGTAAAAAAAATTACAGATTAATTTGGGCATCTACCTGATAACATATATCTTAACTGTTTAGAAAACCATGACAATTGTCTCTGAAACAAAAATAATGGTTTGATGAAACGGGGAAGAAAATCGGTTGCTAGAGAAGCAAATAAATATTATTATTTTTACATTAATAAATTCTGAAAAGTAGTGAAATTAGGCAAAAGATTTAAAGAAAGAATATTAATTTCCCTCTCCTGTCTCCTAAAAACTAATACTTAGAGATGCAATCTCACCTAGAAACAACTGTACTATTGCTTGTGTCTTTTTGGATTTCATTTATACAAAAGAAAAGAAGGGAATCATAGGAAAATTTTCTGGAGGAAGAACTCCAGATCTCCAGCCAACTCTCCCCATGCCTTGGCTTGATTTCTGGGAATGCCACTGGCTGCTTCAACTCTTGCAGACCAATTGCAGGTTGCTTCTCCTCTGAATCATCTTCTACTCTGTTAGCTTTCAGAAGTCAGTTGAGCCTGGTGAAATGAATAGGCCTGAAAAGAAGGGTGCTACAGACATACCAATGTCTGTATCAGTCACTTTCCTCAGAAGTGGCGATAAGGTCCCCAGTGCCTTTTCTTCATCAAAAACTTCAGTGAATTTGTAAAGCAGGGCAAAATACCACGTGCCACGCATTTGTAGAGCAGAGCAGAAGAGCAGAGTACTACAGGGTTGGATAATACATCAAAAACATGATATAGAAAATCTTAAGCTGTAGTGCCACTATGAAGGTCCTTTTGGATCTCACACCCAATGTGTTTCTGGTATCAAAATGAAAAGAAGAAGCGATGAAGTGGGGTAAGTGTTCTTGCATATGCTGCTGAATTT
Organism: Monarcha castaneiventris obscurior; assembly: GCA_026261815.1. Classification (NCBI taxonomy): domain Eukaryota; kingdom Metazoa; phylum Chordata; class Aves; order Passeriformes; family Monarchidae; genus Monarcha; species Monarcha castaneiventris. Next base: position 10,190,229 of record JAMPIT010000327.1, read on the forward strand.
TTTTGTGCAGCTGGAAGATTTGCAACTCACTGCTGAAGTGTGAAATACCTGGTGCCAAATACCACGTATACTTCTGGTTCTCATCTTGTTTTGAGTTCATCTCTTGAGAATTCGTTGCTCCTCTGATTAGTTCTGTAAGTTTGGTGGGGCCGTGATGATTTCTCAGTCTTGGTGAACTGGGAAGTGCCTTAGTCATAGAAGCATAACATTTCTTTCCTTTGCCTGGCTAGCTCTTTTCATTAAATATTTATTTTCCTCAGAGATCTCTATTCCTGACTGATATTGGTCATATCTCAAAGTTAAGGGAGGAAAGAAAGGTCTGTATAAGTCCAGATATTGATCACAGGTATGATTGCGTGAGCCCGACTTTCCCGAGGAGTCAGGCTAAAAGTCATATAATAGCAAGGTTTCTGAGCCTATGGATTGTATTGTAACAGTAATGATGGCTAAAATGTTTTTAATTTCAGACTTGGCCACGTCCCATCTGGGCTGTGCAGTGCCCTGACATGTTGATGTTGTTCTCACAAACTATGTATAAATGTCCTGAAGCCTTAGGGTTGGTTATTGTTCTTCTAGATGAGCAGGCTCTTGCTAGTAAGACTCACAGACCATGTATGACATGAATTTTTTTCCTGTAACTTTTTATAACTTCATTTGAAATTTTCAGATCACTTTGTTGATGCTAGTTAAACCTTAAAAGACTTCTGAATTAAGTGCTGTATTTGAAGCTTTAAAATATGAAATTAAAAAAAAAAAAAGAAAAGTAAGCTCATCATCAAAAATTCTTCTGGTTATTTTTAAGCTGGAGCAAACAATTGCTTGTCACATGTCCAAGATTACTCAGGCCTCAGATCTGCAAAAAGACCTGCACAAGTAGCACCTAGCCTAGTTCTGTCCAAGTATTCACAATACCTTACACACTTCTATTAATAGGACTTCCTAAGCTGTATTATTTTGATTTTATGGCATAATTACATGGACAGTTATTCCAGAATAGCTGAGGGGAAGGTAACCTCTGAAAGGGAGTCAATGTTAAACCTTTGTAGGTGGAAATGGAATCTTAGTGTCTTAAATTTCCTGAGTTGCAATGGCACACTGTGCCTGACTACGGCATCACTCCCTGAGAGCAGTAATCCAAAAGCCATGATTTAGGTGCACTGATAGATTAACTGGGTATGCTGTTCATTTGATATACATAAATATAGAATAGAATCATAGAAACACAGAATAATTAAGATTGAAAAAGTCTTCCAAGATCACTGAGCCCAGCCTTTAATCAAATACCACCATGTCAACTAAACCATAGCACTAAGTACTACATCCAGTCATTTCCTGAACACTTCCTGGGATGCTGACTCCACCATTTCCCTGGGCAGCCCATTGCAATGCTTGACAACACTTTCAGTAAAGAAATTTTTTCCCGATGTCCAACCCAAACCTCCCCTGGCACAGCTCAAGGTCATTCCCTCATGTCCTGTCACTAATTATGTACAGGAGATGAGGCTGATCCCCATGTGTCTACAAATTCCTTTCAGGTAATTGTAGAGAGTGATAAGGTCACCAGCATTTTCTCCAGACTAGATAACCCAGCTCCCTGAGACACCTCTCATGAGTGGTACAGAATTATCACTGACTACTTCGTCCTGGATGCTCCCCATCCCTGTCTACCAGCTCAGTGTCTGGTTGCCCTGAGGATAACTGGTCTTTCTGCTAAAGACTGAGGCAAAAGTGGCATTAAGTACCTCAGCCTTTTGCTCACCCTTGCTGACAATGTTCCCCTCCGCATCCAGTAAATGGTGAAGATTTTCTTTATTCTTTCTTTTGTTAATAATGTATTTATAAAAACACTTTCCAGTAGCATTAGCAGTTTGCCATATTGAGTTCTAGCTGAGTTTTCACCTTTCTAATTTTCTCTTCACATGACCTAATGACATTCTTGTACTCTTCCTGAGACACCTGCCCCTTCTTCCAAAGATATTTTTTCTCCCTGAGTTCCAGTGAAAGCTCACCATTCATCCAGGCTGGTTTCCTTCCCCCACAGCTCACCTTTTGGCACATACCCTGCTCCTGCAGATTTCCTTTCCTTCAATACACCTTTCAAGTGTGTTTCTGCTTCTTGTGTACATGTACACTTGAACAGACACACTTCAATGGACAATTTATTTTTAAATTGAAGCCATGTCTGGGAAGGAAGGATTCCAGAGGGTGCAGTAGAATCTCCAGCACCTCCAAAAATCCCACTCCCCTGAAGCTGAAAAGTAGTGTGGAATGAAAAAGTAAGTGATGACTACTAGTAGTTTTAGTTTAAATAATTGTTTCAGAAAATATCAATTGCAAAATCTAAGTTATCATAAGATACTCCAAAATCTTTTTGTATAACAGATAACAGCACACGAATACACATTGTAATTGCTACTGCTTTAAGCTGCTAACCAAAATAAATTCCCAGAGTAACACAATTTGAAGTTGTCATGACATAAAACTGGTAAAGACAATCAGGCATTTATAAGAAAAACTATTTAGTTATCTTTGAGTTTCACTGTAAAGACTGCCAAATTTAGGCCATGTTATGATCCAGTTAGTCATGCTGATTAATATCATTCTGTGAGCATAATTAACTATAATGACTCACTGAATAAAGTCCTGTTCAGTATTAACAACAAAGCAGAATCTGACTCCTTTGGAAAATAGTCTTCAAGAGCTCAAAGGGAGCTCTTTGGGGCTGGAATCACCAGGTTGCTGCTAGCCTGCCATACACATACACTGGCTGTATAAAAGGATATAAATTTGTTTAATTATTTTTTCAATTTAATATCTGAGCCTTGGAGAACGAGAAACTGCAGCTAAAGCAAGGATTTTTTAACATTTCAATAAAGTAAACATACAAGTAATACTTGGAACAATAAGTACACAATTGAAACAAATCAACCAAAACTCAGTAAAAGACAGAAAACCAAGAGTTAATATGTCATCTATGGACTATTTAAGAGAGAATATGTTCGCAAAATAATTGGTTTAAAAGAAATAATTTCCTAAATGAAAATAGTGGGGAAAATCCCTATTTTAACAAAGCTGGCTTTATTTGCAGATTTTGTGAAACAGTATGATTATTCACTGAGCCCTAAAATGCTACATTTCAGGAAACTGCTTATTTCTCTTCATGTTGGTTTCTGAATGAAAATCTGACACACATAGTGAAATATTTGTTTAAAACTTCAATTTATTTGCTCCACAGGCTTTCTTGTGCTTATCTATCTGTAATTATTCTTCTGCTGAAGTTGCTGCATTATCATAATAGAAAACCCATTAGTTACTTGTGTAGTATTATCTTCCTGCAATCTGTCTCCTCCTGAGTTTCCATATACCTTGGTCTTTATTTCTCTGTGGCACTCACAACAGGATTTTCCTGCGGTACTTCACAGGCTGAAGATACAGAATATTATTATTTTGTTGGACACTGTCATATTTCAGCAATGAATAACAACACTGTCTCTGGCTCTTCAGTGCGTGTCAGCTTGAGATTTTTTCCATGTGCTGTCCCAACATGTGTGCTGAGATTAGAGCTAGCCATGCAGTTGTACCCTAGATCCTACAACACTGATGTGCAGATTGCCAGTGATTCCTTCAGCAGTGGGTTCTCGTGTGTGTGAATGTGCATGTCAGCATTCCCCAGAACGACACTTCAAGGACCAGAGCTGCAGTCATTCCCTATTGTGCTCACTCACCAAAAACTCTCCATTAGTAAGAAACAGCAGATTTCATACTAGTATTATTTTCTAGTGTTTTTTTTCATATCAACCTAAGCCCTGCCATGTGAGCTGTGTACTCACACCTGACTTGCTGTGCACGCAACCTTCCCTAGTATGCATGGAACTGCAGCATTCCCACCATGATGGCAGCCCTGCAGTCTGTGAGTCATGTGCTATAAACCAGATAACATCAAACATGTAATGGATTACTCAAAGTTTGTTTCCTGGACAGCTATGTCATCCTTGAAGCTGGCAGCAGGCTATCACTGTCATTCATAAGGGCAGGTTGTTGTATGCCTTTGGCTGACCAAGTTGCAGGGCTTTTCCTGGAGCAAGGTCTTGGCAGTCCCAGGGCACGCTGAAGCAGAGCGTCACTGCTGTTGTTTCTGCTCCAGTGCAGATCTTTTGTTTTGCTGTCAGATTTCTACCAGAGTCAGGAGGTTTTGGATCATGACTCTGCAAACTGTTCACCAATTCTGCCTCAATTGTGGTATCCAGATAAAATTTGGAAACAGACAATAACAAATATTAGTGTGTTTAAACAACTGTCAAAGATTAAAAATATGCACTTCCAGTGAGCCTCACAAGACCTGCAGGTTGATATTTAGTAGCAGGAGTCCCATGTTGCTCATACAAGAAATGTAAGTTAAAAGGAGAGCCTGTTATATTTAGATGGCAATCTCTTCCACTAAAACATGGGGACTGAAATAGGGGCTTGCCTCAGTTCTGAGCTCCATTTCACCTGGCTTCATGTGGGCAGTGGTGCCTCTCTGTTATGTGCGGGCTGGGTGGTTGGAACAATAACTCAGGCAAATCCATCCCCACTGCTGCAGAGGGGCAGGGACATAAACTAGCTCATTAGACTACAGAGAAGATGTCTACAGGACTTCAAAGTTGTCTTAAAGATGTCTTTTATCATTAATACACTTTTTTGGTTTTAGAAGAGGAGATTGAAATAAAACACAGAGTTTGTCAGTAACTTCTGTTGTGGTTTTTTTCTGCAGAATACATATATAATGTGTTTTTCCAACTTTATGAAGGTGACAGTAAGTTATAAATTGAGTCAAAGCTAATTCTCCGTTATTTGGCTAAGATTTCTGTCTCTTCACAGATTAATGTTAGCATACCAAATTACAATCAGAGAATATGAAAAAGAAAGACTCTTTCATTCTATCTTGAATTTATTCATTATATTGCGGACATTTCTTTTAGTGATAATGATTAGCCTTCAAGATGTAAAGCGTATGCATTTCAAAGACAATTAATTTTGATTCAGTACTGCTCAGCTAGGTAAAGTGAAGGATATGTGCTGAAGAGTGGATTTTTTATGTTATGGAAAACTTTAACTCCAAAGGGTTTTATTTAGCTTCAGTAGTTAAAGCTCATCAATGTCACTTCAAGGAGACTAAACATGCACCCGACTTTGAGGCTTCCAAATAGAATTAGGAAATGTTTAGCTGCTTTGCTGGCTATTAAAGGCCGTTGTCTTCTCTTTATGTGTCCAGACCATGAATATGAAAAATAAAATAAAATAAAATAATAATATTAAACCATCAAAATGTTGCTTAATTTAAAAAATTATATGTAGGACCATTTCTGCCACCTTAAATACTAAATCTTCTTAAATATATTTTAAGAGGGAAAATTATCCTGTAAGATAGAGACAACAGAAAGCTCTAGGCAACTCGTCTAAAAGTGTGTTTCCCTCAGACTTTAGGTCTTCAAAGTGCTACTTTTACATCCACACTTGAAGACGTTTTCAGAATTTTTAACTAGGCAGAATTATGCCAATTTTTCTTCAAAATCTTTGAACAACATTGTTTACTGGGAAAAGTTACTGAATTTTAAGTGTATTTTTTTGAATTAACCATCTCTTTGAAAATCTTGATTCAGATTAATATTATTTTTATTTATTTATTCAGAGATATAAAAAATGCATTAAAATAGGTCACACATATGCTTCTTTACACATTTTTCTATGGCTGAAATTAATACCTCTTCTTGAAGGAGTGTTATTGTATATACTGATGACATGAAAAAGAACAGCTAGAAAGAAATGCTAATCAAAAGGGAAATCATTGCCTTTAATATTAAGTCTGTATGGTCTCTAAATACATATTAAGGAGCTTACTTATAGGGAAAAAAAATACTTTCCAGATTTGTGTAGCTTAACTTTTGAAAGGATTTATAGCTGCTTATATTTCTGAACAAAAAATCAAGACATTTCTGTGTATGTGCTTAAATATAGCTTGAGGAGTTTAACTTTGCTAAGTCAGACTTAAAATATTTCAATCTAATATTTCTCATCTTTTCTGTGGGTTTTAATTCATATTTCAATTTTCCAGCTACAATTCTAGCTCCTTAGCCTCTGGAAGTGAAGTCCTACCAAAACTTTCCTAAATCATGCTGGGATGTGCTGTTAGGAGGTAGTCACAGTGATAGAAAATGAGAAGCTAGACAGCAATGGAAAGTATAAGGATGCTCTGCAAACTGCAGCATAGAAATAGGTGTTCTTGCTGGACATGCCCAAAGCTGCAAAAAACCAGACTACACTGAAGTTTAAATTCAATGGCAGGACTAGGAATTTACTGTCATAAAATTAAGAAAAAAAAAACAAACAAGAAAACTGAGCCAAACCAACAAAACCAAAACCCAGAAAACGACGACAAAAAATCCAAATGCAACCAAATGAAACAGGACCATTTCAAGCCTTTGCAGCACTGCATGCTGATGGTAGATCTTGAAAGGAGCTAGGTGCTGAAAAATATCAAGTATTTTGAGATCTTACAGTTCTAACTAACTCTTCCTGGAACTCCAGGCAAAAGTTCGTGTCTAACCTTGACTATTACATGCAGTTTGTAAATGCTTTATACTTTGCAAGTTGTGAGAAATTAATTACTTTGACTGAAAATTATTTCCCAGTTCCAGCAGAGGACTTGCAATAGCATCGCAGGATAAGATCAAATTGCGCATTGAGTAATCTAAATTCAGTAGTGCCTGAGCATTGTGATCTAGCTTGCTTTAATTAATTAACCCCTCAAAAATTGCAGCATTGAACATCCAGTTGAGAGAGCAATTAATGTCTACAACAAATTATGCCAACATTCTCTTATGTTTTATTCATATACAACTTCACCTAATGTAATTAAAGACTAAGGGCTTCTAATTCTGCTGTTATTTACACCCTGCACATTGCACACTTCATTGACTAATTTGAACCAAAAAAAATGAAGGTATAAGACTTTCTGATTTCAATTACCTTAAGTTGATGTTCTGCTGCCTACAGCTTATCTGTACATATGTGAAGAAGTGTCAGACACCCTGCAGCATGATGGCATGTTGAATAAAAATCAGAGAAAACACAAGAGAGGTTAACTTGCTGTGAAATAGAAACACACCAGTTTTTATAAACTGGAAATAATCAAAGAAAAAAAATCCATGAGAGCAAATTAAGAGCTTATTATTTTTAAATTGAAATTATGACATGCAATTCAGTTTTCCAGTTTTCTTGAACTTATGATCTTTGCCATTTGGACCCAACTAGTAAAATGACTGTTTCACACACTAAACAGGGAACCAAAACAGAGATTTCAGATGAAAGCTTGACAGGTTTTGCCGTTCCTTTAACTAGTGCTGACAATTCCTTATTGATAGTAATCATTATTATTGTTATGAATAATACAGCATCTCCTATGAACTTCATCCAAAATTTCCATTATATGAAGAACTCTCAACAGTAGTTTAGCATCAAATTCAGCTCTTTTCCCCAGGGCTTGGAGGATAACAGGTCAAGATCTTTAGAGCAAATAAATAATATTTCTGTAATGAAGAATGCTCTTATTAAATGTTCTAAATGTTTTGCCAAAGATCATACTGTGAACTTACATATTTTTCTTGATCATTCTGGTGAGAACTAGCATGTTTAACAGTGTTCTCAAGTACAAGTCACCTTTGTGAAACACTCTATCAACATGAAAAATCCTGAATTTGTTTACATTTACATTTCTATTTCTTTATATTTTGCACAGTCTTTGAAGTGTGTACTTCCTTTTAAATGTGACTGGTCTTAGCTAAAGGATTTATCTCCTGGATTCAGGAGATGGGTAGATGAGAAGGACAAATGTTCATAAGCACATATTCAGACTAATTACAGAAAATATGCTGTCTTAACAAACTGGGATAAGCCCCAGAAAAAGTAAATGTAGTTAAAAACTGCTTTTAATTCAAATCGGTGATGTAGTATCTCCCATAAACTTTGTTAAGATGTTACAGGTTTGGACAGTTTATTCTATGCAGCATACTTGCAGTTTCCTAGAATTGACAGTAGGAATAAGAAATGCAGAATGCCCCATGATTTTCTTTGTAGCACTCAAACACATGTAGGATGTAGATTCCCACCCCCTCCCATTAAGATTACATGTGGTTCTATGGTGCAAAATTATTTTATGAAAAGCTGCTGTAACAGCTTTTAAAGGGGTATTTGCTAAGCATTCTTTTGAAAATTATGCCATGCACATTTCAAATATAGAAGAATTTGAAAGCAAAAAGTAAAAATTCTGATATGAATACTGAGAAAAACCTTAGGTCCTGTAAGTAGCAACATGAAAAAAATCTTTACTGTAGACTAGCTTTACTCTGTGTTTTCTCTCCATGTGTTCAATTCTTTCATATTTTTTTCAAGATGATCAGTAATCTGATTTTTCTCCCAAATTCAAATTAAATTCCCTCCCTACCTTCTGTTTAACAGAACTTCATCTTTGTAGTGACTTTCAAAGCCACAGGATAGTTCTAAAGTAATTGAAATTGTTGGTTCTGCTGTTAGAGAAGAAAAAAAATCTACTCTGCTTTGAACTCTAACTTGGGCTTTATGTTCTTTATGCTCCAAAAATCAACAACCTGGACTTCTCTGATTTGAACTACATTTCCAAATGTCACTGACTATCCCACATTATGTAAATAACTTTATAAAGTACAGGGTCTGCTACACAGAAAACAAACCAAAAACCACAAACCAAGCAAAAAAAAAAAAAAAAAAACCCAACAGAAAACCGCCAACCTACCAAAAAAAAACCAAAACAAAGCCAACAGAAATGTAACTCTTTCACTGATTGCACTGTCCCCAAAAGAGTTTGATAGGAGTTTCTGAGACATTTCAAATCATAGTTAAAATCAAAGCTATCCTTCTATCTATAGTATATGTTAGCACTGAAAATCCATTTGCCTTATTTTCTCCAAAGTCATTTATTCATTCTTTCAGGATTGTCCTAGCCTCAGCTGGGATGGAGTTAATTTTCTTCCTAGTAGCTGGTACAATGCTGTGTTTTGGATTTAGGCTGAGAATAATGAGATAAAACACTAATGTTTTAGTTGATTCTCAGTAACGCTTACCCAAATCAATGACTTTTAAGTTTCTTTTCTCAGCTTCATTCCTGATGCCCAAAAAGCTGAGTGGGAGCGTAGCCAGGACAGATGACCTGAACTGGCCAAAGGGATATTCCATACCAGAGAAAGTCAAGCTCAGTATATAAACTAGGGGATTTGACCAGGAACAGTGGGTGATGTGCTTTAGTGGTTTAGGGGTTACAGTGCTGGGTTGACAGTTGGACTTGATGATCTTATAGGTCTCTTCCAACCTTGATGGTTCCATGATTCTATGAGCCTAAGAGTTAAGGAAATAAGGGAAATATGAGGATAAAAAGGTGGTTTTTTCCCCACAAGTATAGTCACAACCTATCAATTACTTACCTTATTTATAGACATTACAGGAGAGAAGATTTTTAGCTTGACATCTGAAGATGATTAATGCACTGACAGAGCAGAGTCATAGAAGCAGTTGCTCTGGTATATCAGTTGTAGCATGGAAGAAAGCACACAGAAGGAAAATTGGCTCGATGGGTGATACAGGCTGGCATTTCCCAGCACTTTCAACTTGATGACTCAGTGACAAATAAAAGATGGGAGATTGGGTGGGTTTATAATTAAGGGCTTTAAGAGAGAAGACCGGTAGTTTATAATTACATTTGACTGTACTATTTGTTTTTTCTGAATAGTAATTGAACTTTAAAATTTGCTTTCTACAAACAAGCTGGTGCAAATTCATTCCCTAAATATCTGTGTGATGCAGGCAAATGAGCATTGCAAGTATGGCCAAAGCAAATTTGTTGAAATGTTTCTTACACAGAAAATTGTTGTACTACATTTTCAGGTCTTCATTTGAAACTGTACATTAATCTCTTGCTATTTTATAATTATTTTCTGGTGACTCCATAGACAGTTTTTCTCCTAAAATGAAGTAAAAAATAGTAGACTCTGGATCATGTCATATTTTCTCACCTTCTTCCTGCAGCCCTAAAGCATCCAGAGCCTATAATCTATTCTTTTTAGGATGTTTCAGAGGAAATAACTTCTTTGTTTGTGTCATATCCACTGTAGCCCAGTCCAACAGAGAGGTAATTACAATGCAGTAAGAAACCTTGATAGATACATGGATGCCTGATAAATACTTCGTGAACCCATGGAAAACAAAAGCAGCATTTTCAACTTGTTTACCAGCATTTTCAACTTGTTTACCATTCCTTGAGGAGATTGATAATCTGATTTAAAAAAAAAAATCCAAATTAAATCTCCTACCTTCTGTCTAAGAGAACTTAATCTTTATAGTGACTTTCAAAGCTGTGGGATAGTCTTTGTAAATGAATTTTCTTGTTACATGATAAAAATTACACTGCAGTTCTGAAACCTAATTTAGGGTGCATGGACTTTAAGCTCCATTAATCATCGGCATGTCCTTCAGCTGAAATGTGCTCACCACCTCTCACAGGCTGTAATATATTAGGTAACCACATAAAATATAAACTACAGTAATAGACTCTCTTAAAAAGATAAAATGCAAGACAAAACTTATGTATAAATATTGAAATCCATTTTATTGGGATACTACCATGGTACAACCCTTGAAATTGAATTAAAATTACCTATGCTTTCAGATCCTCTTCAGAGATTGAGTTCAATTAACATGAGAGGGACTTATTAACCTACATGAATGCCACAGTATATGAATGCAAACCTTGGAAAATGCTTTATTTCAACTCTTCCTGATAACACTCATTATCTCTTATCGTCATTAATATTCCATTTCAAAACTAGGGTGCAACAGAACCAAAAGTACTGATCATTTTTCATGATTTATAAATATTAACATCCTTTTACAGGATTGCCCTCACGGAGAAGAGCAAAAGCTACATTTGAAGAAGTACTTTTCCTCAGTGCCTTACCACTGAGGCAATAACACACTGCTGTCCAGTTTCAGGAATGTGTATCTGAATAAAGAATGTACACTCTGCAGGATGCACAGTAGTGAGGTGCCTGCAACTCATTATCTATCTGTCAAGTAGAATACATGGTTCTTCTAAACGATGTGCTCCTTTCTTAGCTTCTCATTTGTTTGTGCAATGTAACTTTTAGAAAAAAATGGTAAACCCTAAGCTCGCAGTCTGAAAATCAGGTCCAATATCTGCTTTTTCAATATCTGCCCCTTCTTTAGAGTTTCTTTGTTCCTGTGTTTATCCTCCTGTGCTACAGAGTCAATATTTCATTGCTTCTTTTACTCTGTTATTTTCAGCTTGGGGCGCCTTTTTTTTGCCTTTTTTTTTTTTTTTGCTTTTTTTTCTGTTAGACTGCTGGAATCCCTTGGATTAATTTGTAAGCTTTTTTAAAGCATTTATGACCAAAAGGTAACTAAAAGATAATTCCTGCAGGTACACAAATTGCAGTTCTATGTTGTGAACAAAGTTCATTTGCCTGGGACCCTGCATCATCCTAGATGAAGATCATCTCTGCTGTTATTTGGAGAAATGCCTGAGTGAATTTGGAATATGCTCAGGATCTCAAATGAGAACATGTATCTTGGAACTGGATAAAAACTAGCCAGTAAGCTTTGAGATGCATGCCAGATGGAGGAATCACAATGGTCGGGGGGCAATATCTATTTAATGTAGCAATAAAAAGTGATAAGAAAATTTGTACACCTGCAAAATGCAGATACCACCAAGCTAATGCCAATTGAGCTTTGGCACGCCAGGGCAAGGATCATCCTGGAGTGACAAGCTCCATGGAGCTCAGCTTTTAACTCACGAAAAGCAGTTATCTCAAATCCAGAGGCAAATTAGACTATCTTCATGCCACAATGGTGTGTGAGAGTACCAGGATCCCTGTGGTTCAGCGTAGTATACCCATGCCCAATGCATATTTAGACTAGTTTCATTTGCAGACTTTCTCTAGCAGTATTATTTTACTTAAGTAAGCACTACTACCCTTTTTTTTGTTGTTGTTGCACTTAATGACTCCTCACAGTTCCAAGAATGAATTCTACTACGAATGAATTCCAAATACGAGTACACATTTTGGGAAAATACAGTCTATGGAATGCATCTAAAAATGGGAGAAATTTAAAACTGTTGCACTCATAGAAGAGAAACCCTTTTATTTTATTAAGTACTTGTAGGGAGACTAAAGGAACATTCTCTAGAGCTATATGCTATACAGTCTAACTGCAAAATCATTATGCTTGGAGTAGATGCCTTGTCCCATCAATGTTTTTATTTCCAACAATATTGCAGACTAGTGCAACAGTCTGCAAACAAAAATTTTCCTATATACAATGTTCTCATTTAATCTCTCTGTGCCCATCTCTTGTTACTTCTATGCGCTAAGATAGAAGTATAATGTAATTTAGGTATTCAAATTTCCTTTGCAGTCAATGGAGCAAGGCAAGCACTTTAGCAGGACATTTCATCCAATCCCCAAAATCAGAATCCCACTCTGCAATTCAGAGAGACAGGTTAGACTTTCTTTGACCGGAAGCTGGAACCTATGTTGTAGATAGAACCATAGAATCACACAGCACATCTGAATCTAGTTGTCTGAATTTTCTGCATTATTTGCAGTAAAAAATAGTAACTTCCATTCATGCCAAAGTAGATTCCAAATAGGATAGATGAGTTCATTTTAAAGACACCCTTCCACTCACTTGACTGTTAAGGGAGATGCTGGGCATCTGCCTTAAGTGTAGAAGTCAAAGATATCTAACAATAATATCTTCTATTTCAATTACTAAGACTGCTTTCTTTCTTAATTGAGTCTAAGCTCCTATCCTTGACATTTCAACTAAGTTAAATCCAAAATGAAGGTAAGATCAATCCTGCGTGCTTCCCCATCCATGCCCTGTATTTGCAGATGTTCATCTACCCAATTACATCCCCCTGATTCCTGTTGAGCACCTGTTTGATTCCTATGTTGAAATTTTGTGTTCATTCAAAAGTTCTGAGAAATAAAGGTCTTTCCAATAATTTAGATAAAAAATTTCTAGCTATGAATGTGCATAAAAAGTACAGGGATCTCTTTCCTTTTCTTTATACCTGCGAGTTATGGCACCTGGTTGTGGTTCATCCTCCCTCTGCCAGGGAGGTTTTCATAACTCTTTTCAAACCATAACAGGTTTTAACAACCTTTTCATTTCTTTACATTAGTCAGAAAGGGTGTCTTTTGCAAATACTTGTGTGACATATGTATTCCTTCTGAACTGTATAGTACTGGAGAAAAAAATCTCAGTTCTCTTTCTTCTTCCTTAGATAGTGTTAATTAATGAATCTCACATGACTTACATCATTAACATCTTTTTTTGTTCCCTTATAATGTTTGTAGAGTGTATAAACAATGAAATCAAATGCAGAACATCCAGTAATGGATCACCTAATGTAAGAAGGGAGGGTGTTGGGGGCAGGGGGAGAAGATATTTAATTGCAGCAGCTCTTGTTTTATATTGCAGACCCATCTGCCTGTGCTGGACCTTTGGATGACATCCGACAGTACAAGCTAAAACAATGATCACTCGGAAAACACTTCAGCAGATCAGCCAAATAATCAGACTCAAACCAGCTGGTGCTGCAAAAATAAGCATCTTTTTCTCTGAAAGTTTGTGGAGAAAACTTTAATAGTAACTACTCTAATAATGATGACAAAAAATTTCATACAAACCATTTGTAATATTGTAAGCAAACTCTCCCACTACCAGGTGAGGGAATAGGCCATTTTACCTTTTTTTTTAAATTAAATGTGGTTTGTTGTGACTGCTTTTGTTAAATCATTTTTTCTTGAGGTAACATTTTCAGTATAGGATAATCATGTCAATAGTAGGAAAGATTTCTTTTTTATTTAAGATCACCCACTCAGAAGCACACTCTGCACATACACATGCATGTCCACATCTGCTATGGTGATAACTAACAAAGACCTTTTTTACTTGGTGCATATGCATTCTACTACAGTGTTTAAATTCTGAGATATAAGTATTTCAGATTCTTTGTATAGAGGGTTTAATTTACCTTCCAGTTCAAATTAGCAAAGCCAGTGATTTCCCCCAAGTATATATCAACTACAGAACCCTCTGCACTAAGTGAATGTGGGTTGATTTACTGAGCTATCATTTTTCTCTTCTATTTCTTGTACTTCATAAATTTTGGATTCTGCTATTTTCCCTACCTTTTTTATCAATTTCTCATACAGATAGAAAGGTGGTAATTATTTAGCACCAAATATATTTAGCCCATTTTATGTGATAATCAGACATAAAATTAGTATATTCTCTTCAGTCTATGAACAAAGAGAGACTTTTGTTTTCCCAAATTCGTCTTGAAAGATCAGTCCACTATATATATAAATTAATAGCTCTTCATGCTTATTTACTATCAAGAAACAGAAAACTTCTCAAAGTTGAGTTATGAGATATGGTTTGATCATTTTGGAGTATTATTACTTTTAGACTCAGCAATTTGGCAGTGTTAAAATATGATGATCATTTCCAGCCTTCTTGCCAGGAGTTCAAGACAGGTATGAAATTTAAGGCTTAATTTTGTTCCCTCCCTATACTGGCATAAATCAGGAAAAAAGGTATTTCATTCAGTTGAGATACATCAATGTAAAATTAGATGTTGGTCCTGATGTCAACTATCACTTCAAAAACACTACCAATAATACTGCTTTATTATTATTGTTGCACTTGATATTGGTATTCTGATATTTCCCCAAAAAGCAATGACAGGACTGAGGTACTGGTGCACAAACCATGAGCTGCTAGCATACCATAATCCTCACCTTTTGGAAAATGTACTGTCTCCTGTCAGTAATGCTTTGGTTATCTGTCTTGCCAGCATGCAATTCCAGTTCTGAAGGATAATTCATAGGCAGTACATTACTTGAATAGACAACTCTCTAACAAGATCTAAACCCTTATTTATGGTCAGTTACCATGTGAGAAAACAAATGGGGAGGAGGAAAAAACAGGCAAATATAGCAGTAATATGATCTTGTACAGTTTAGTAGTGAGAATGACTTGGTCATTCTGAATAATTGAAGCTTTTGGATGTAAATAAAACATTATCAGCAGTCTCCATCTGCCTTCTACATGCTTTACTAATTACCAGAAGGGAAATATTGTGACAAGGTGGGGTTTTTTTACCAATGGAAAAGGACCTTTTTTTATCTCTTCTCCTTTGACCAATTGTTGAAATTTGCTAGTCCTTGCTAAAATGTGACAAGAGTAATGTCTTTTGTGTTTTACTCTTTCATTTTCCTTCTTCAATCTTCTCTCCTTCAGCAGCCTGAAAGATCTTTAATGTTATTCTGTCCTTTGCATGCAATACTGTGAACAGATTGGTGTTGTCAGGGAATTACATCCAATCTGTGTTGAGCTTTGAAGAGGAATTGTTTATGATTAGGCGATTTACAGTTGAAGTGGGCAGAAGATGGCAAGGCCTATAATTAGAAGGAGGGAAATTTATCTCCCAACAGCATGTTCCTCCCTCTGAGCAGAGCCCTAGAGTGAGAAAAGGGCAGATGTAAACACACTTCTCCTCCAAGCTGGCTGATTCTGCACCTGGGTTTGATTGAGTCTGGGCTGTTGCTGCCAGAAACAACAGTTGGACTTCATCCTGGTTAGGAAAGGCAAATTCTGTTACCACTGCCTTCTTTGCTTAGCTTATCTGTTGTGTTTTCTAAAGCGTTTTGTTGAAACACATCTGCCTCTTCTGACCCAGTTGGGCAAATGTGCATGTACAAGCTGTGGCACATTACCTGCTCTTGGGTTTGAGCAGTCACAGGTCACTTGAAGAATTGAAAAGAAATCAAAAAGCCCCAGAGTAGCCATGCTAAGGAACATCTGTCTGAATATGAACAAAGAGACATTTTCAATGTCCCAACTCTCTTGCTTAAATCTGTGTAGCTGTATCCTTTCTCTGTTCTCCTGCCTGTGACTGTGCATCAGGGATGTGGCTCTGCCATCGGGGTTGTGTCAGTCCCCAGTAGGGAGGGACAGTGGCTACCAGCTCCTTCACAGATATTACACCCGTGTTTACCAGTCTAGGGAATGTGTTGGGTGGCATTGCAAACGGCTCATGATTCCCACTTCCCACATCAGCTTGCTATCTGACTGTCTTACGGACATGCTTGGTTACCTTATGATTTTCTTTGGAGCAAAGCAGCTGGGTTTGTGAAGTTGGCTTCTTTTGTACACAAACATCACCCACCCAACTCCCATGGTCTACTCTGCCATTCCCAAAAGACTTCTAGAGAGAAAACATGAAAAGAGCTTCTGATGTATCCAATAATCCAACTCTACATTCATTCTGGAGCAGTCAAACTACTCCACAGATTTTTTTTCATTGTCCATTTTAAAAGTCTGTGTAGCAATTTGTAAAAACAGAGTTTAGGTTGGCTAAATTTTTGAAGTGATAAAGTTGCCTTTTGACTGTAAAATCATATCCAGCTAAATGTATTCTTTTGTTAAACAGGATAGTAAGTAATAAATCATGAAATCATGGAATATGCTGAGTTGGAAGGCACTCATCAGGATCATTGAGTGCAAGTCCTGGCCTTGTGCAGGAATCCATCACGCACCTGAAAGTGCTGTCCAAAGACTTCTTGAACTCAGGCAGACTTGGGTAATAGAATCATAGAATAATAATGGCAACATAGAATAATAAATGGCAACTTAGGTTTTCCAAATTTTGTTTTGTCTTTCCCATTCAGGAACCTGTTATTCTTCAGCTTTTTTCCTTCTCCCTCACTCTAAACTTGAGAAAAATAAAAATTTTTAAATGTATTAAGATATATTTGAAAATGTTAACAGAGTCTGCTTCCAGACTAAAGTTCCATATCTATAAAAATACCAGTCAAATTCTAAGTCTATGTGAATTTCCAGCCAAGACAAGCTACTTGTCTACTATCCACGAAGCTGAGAGAAAAGGAAGGAAGGAAGCAGAGAGAAAAGTTACATGGTAATTTGTTTTTAACACATCACTTTATGTACATCTGGAAAACAGGTTTTTATGCAGCAATGTTTGGTGGTTTTTTGCAGCCCCCTTTTAACCTGTTGTTTCATTGTTCTTTCTCCCCCAGTTTCTCACAGAAAAGAGATCTTGTAATTAGTTTCTATAACTCATAAAGGATTTTCTGCAAGATGCATTATAGCCATAAAAGGAGATGATCATATTCCACAGTGAACTCTTAGAGAATACAGCACAATTATTTACAGTGTCTTCAATCTCCCTGTGCTCTGCAGTAGGAAAGAGGTCCTGGGAGTTAGCTGACCTCTGTATGTGACCAGTAGTTCAAGTTGGGGAGTGCTGCTAGTGCTCATTGAGTCTGAAGAAACAAAAGAAATGATTTTACAGAGGCTAACAGCTTCAATAAGCCAAGAGAAAAACCAGGTTTATTAAATATGTACCTGCAGGAAAGGATGCTGTTATTTTTTCTATGTAAGGGGCAGATAGAGACTGAAAAAGGAAGAAATACAGTTAATATAGTGATAAGTCAACAAGAATGGAACAAAAATAGTATATACCTCAGGAACACAGGTGAGGAGAAACTAGAGGGGAAGAAATAGAACTGTTTTGGAAAAGATTGGGCTCAGGATTTGATTTGATACCCCAAATTCCTCCACTGATAAAAAAACGGCAACAAAGACCCCCAAAAACACTAAGAAATGAAAAATCCAGGGATTTCTGAGTATAAGATTGTGCTGTGCAAAAGTCACAGAATAGTATATTATACTAAAAATCACTGTAACAATAAAGTAGCTAGAAGTTTGGAAAAATCAATCTTTCATAAAATCTTCCAAAAAATGATCAGTTTTTTAAAGCATCTGTGACATTTGAACTTTAAAACAGGTTTCAAACACAATGTATGTTCAATACAGAAAGTGGACTTTGAGATAAAGAACATACTAGTTCTACTGACAGGAATTTAGATGCTATGTTGCTTTTCATACTCAGTCAAGTTATCAAAATCTTCTAGGAAAGGCTTAGTTTTATAAGCCATAAAATTAGACTTCTGCTAACAGCAAAATTGGTTTAAGCATCCTAGCTTTCGTAGCCTCCTTCTATTGGATTAAGAGACATGGCAGAGCCAGATTTTTTCAAGGTATGTAAGAAAAAGGATTTCAGAAGTAGGACATGTCTAGCTTCCACTAAATCCCATCTGCCCATTTAGATCACTATATTTCTCTGAGCTCTAAGTCACCTCTTGGTTGAGTGACAAACAATAGAGATTCAGGTCGAATCTGAAATAATATAGAGTGAGAAGTCCTGGATGTCACCAAAGTGTTTTAATTTTTTTTTATGGTTGCTATTTGATGCTTATGAGCAACATGGGTTCAGCTGATTCATGCCATGCTGCAGAAAACTGTACAACAAGCTCCTAATAACTCTGTACTCTAGTGTGAAAATTAATTCTCTGATATTAAATTCAATTATTTAGAAGAGAATTTTGTAATTCAAAGGAAGAATGCAGCCATGACATAAATGGTGACTAGAGCCCCACTGCAGGTACTGTGACCTGCTGTCTCATCCTCCCCTGGAGCCCAGGCTGTGCCCCATAGTCACAATTGCTCCAGGGGTAGTTAACCTGCAGCTGGCAGAAACACAGTACTCACAGCCCTTCTGGCTTTCAGGCTGCTCTGTCCCCCTCTTCTCTTCTGCCACAGTGTTGGCACCATTTTGACTCCCAGTACAGCACCAGAGATTCTCTGCAGAGCCAGAAAATGCAGGGATGTGCTGAGTGGACTGAGTGATGCCAGCACCATGGCAGAGGAGATGGGACTAGCATGAAAGCAGAAACCGTTATGGCTTGCCCTGCAAATCTCTGCTCGGCATTACATATTCAGCATCCAAATGCCTGGTGAATCACAGGTCACATTCATTAATTTAAGCTTCACTTCAGCTAGCTGATTAAATACATAAAACAAATGAATATTCCCCTTGATTTCAATTAGACCATTCAATTTAAACCTAGGCAAATGCTAATCTTTTCTGAACTAGGGCCATTGCTGTTCCATAATAAAATCTGTTACTTCTTTTGAAGGGACAAAAAAGCATATAGAAATCTGTCTGCTATAACGAAGGAGAAAAGACATGCTCAAACCCAGAAATGATCTCTTGTGTTTATTCTCTGTAGCGTGCAAACACGACCTGAGCTTCAAAAATGACAAAATCAAAGGTAGCATTTGTGGGGTAAGACACTCGCCTGTCATCTGATTTATTGTAGCTCTTCCCCTGGGAGCTGAGACAAAATCACACTGGCCAAAATAAAAAAGAAATAGTCACTCTGGATGTGTCATCCACCTGTGGATGAAAGGACTTGATTTGGCATTTGCCAGCATCCTCAGCTATGGAAAACTCACAGCTGCCAAAGACTTACAGTTGAATGCTGGATATTCTGCTATTCTGAATTTCAAACTGACCTACCAAAGCTAGGAGCGTCTTGACTTCAGTGAGTTCTTCTTGGACTCAAATGCCCATTTGTGAATTGAAAGTCTAACATTTGGTTCATTTGTATGGTTGCCATGAAAATAGATTAATCAGTGCTTTTGGAGTGCATACTGTACTGCTGAGAACCATAGAAATGCCTGTAGAAAAATTTTTTAAAAAAAGTAATTGTCATCATTCTCTTCACATATATTCTTAGGGCTCTTAAAAGCCCTTTCTGACCCCTTCATATTCGGTCATTTGTCTTGTAAAATCATCTGCAAACCCATCTTGCAAACAGACTCCATTATAAGGTTTATTTCTCCCAAGGAAGAATGAATTCTCGAGTACAGATGAGAAACAGAAGAGTGCATTTAAACAATAATTAAATCTATTTTTTAATGGAATGCTCTTTGCCACAACAAATTAATGTGTGCATAAAGGAGAACAGGCTTCTCAGAGCCATGTCCAGTGGGAATTTGAACATCTCTCAAAGTGGAAACTCTAATTTCTCTGAGCAACCTGTTCCAGTGTTTGACTGTCCATAAAATTAAAAAAAAATTCATTCATTTAAAGGGAATTTTGTATTTCCTTTTTTGCCTATTATCTCTGTTCCTTTCACTGGTTACCACCAAGAATAGCCTGGCTCAATCCTTTTTACTTTCTCCGATGTGGTATTTATAAACCCCTGTGAGATGTCTGTGCATTTCATCTCCAGGCTCAACGGTCCCAGCTCTCACAGCCTCATCTCGTACGAGATGCTTCAATGCCTTAGCCATCTCTGTGGGCCTTTTCTGGGCTCACTTCAGTTTGTCCATGACTCTTTTGCACTGGAAGTCCAGGACTGGGCACAGCAGTCAGGGTGTGTCTAATCAGTGCTGTGTAGAGAGGACCACCTCTCCTGACCTGCTAACAATGCTCTTCCTAATGCAGCCCAGGATGGTGTTGACCTTCCAAATATGTCTAAATATGTTTTCAAACAAGGAATATATGGCATGGGGAAGAAGGAGACCAGGTTAAAACAGATGTTGATTTGCTATGCTTGTACAAGGGAAACATCACCCCCAGAGATGTCGTCATTCTAACCTTGGCTGCTAAGACTTCACCAGCAAACCTCAAGTTGCTTCTTACATCTTCTCTAATATTTAGTGCTTACTGCATTCACTTACAAACCTTGTCTTGAGAATACTACAAGCACATACATAGAATGTGAGATGGAAGTACTCAAAGCAAATATTCTCTCTGATAGAATTTTTCTGTCTCCCTTCTTAGGAAAATGTCCAATAAATTTTTCTGAGTCACTCTTAGCCTGCTTTTATTAGGTATACATACGTAAGCATTATTTGTTCATTGGTCTTGAAACCAAGTACAGGCCAGTAGTTAGAGAGACAGTATCTCACTCATTTCCATAGTTACCAGCTGAGTATCTTACTTAGAAGAGAAAAACTTTAAAAAGTGATATTGAAAAGATGCTCTTCCTCCAAACCTCCATTTTTTAACAGTCCACTAACATCTAGTGTACAGTATTTTCCAACAAGTATCCTCAGAGGATGTAGCTGAATACTGAATGTCAACTTTGACTTGATTCTCCAGTGCTCTGACCTTTCCGAGCAAAGGTTTTTAGCTACAGTTCATTACTTCATAGTATGAATCAACTTCTTTAGATGAGATATGTAGTCTATGAATCCCCACTTAAATATATGTGTGAAATGCACCTCAGTGGATGTAGGAAATATTTGAATAAATTGTAGATTTAGGCATCAAAAGTATCAGTTGCACACTTTCTGTGACACTTGGTGCTTCAAATTAGCACGTTTGGGATGTGAACTAGAATGAATATAAATATTCTTCTTTTTCATTGTTATTTTGTGTCTAATGAGGGTAAAAAAAAAATTCACTCTGTGAATAACTTCTGTGTTTCTCATAGGAGAAGATCACAGTATAGTTATGTATGTTAATTATTCTGAATCCAAATATTTATATAACCTTAGAGGGTAATGAGAGGGATTTCACTGGGACTACACTAAGGGCTAGATTCTTTGTTCTGTTACTTGTTACTTTCACATCAGAAAAGTTTATCCTATAATGCTTTTCAATAAATAAGGGGGGAAGAACACTCTAATAAAATTCCGTTATAAATTACTTCAAAAGTATAATCGGAATAGGAAACAAAAAGACACTAAGATCCTTCCGTGTACAGCATTTGCCCTTCAGATACCAAAGCAGAAAAATACAAGTCTTCTAAAGACAGTGTTAAATCTGTCGGTCTCATGTAGATGTATCAGATCTTGAGAGGGATGTCAAATGGCTTTAGATGTCTACATTTGGAGAACCAAGTTGTGCATAAGACCTGAGAATCAGTAAGACAGTAAGATGTCTACATTAAGATGTGCATTTGTTTAGAATCAAATTATAGTATATGGAAACTACAGAAGTGCTCATTTAACCAGTATTGTCGTCTGATAGACATTGAAGTGATTAGGTGTGTAGACTCAATGAACCTGATTGATTAGACTTCATTTTGACTGCTGGGTCCAACTCCCATTTGGACTCACACATGAAGGGGGCACTTAGATTGCTGAAAGGAAATTTTCAGTAGTCTGGACAGTGTCATGATTTTCAAATAAAAGTGATGCTTTTCAAAAAGATTCATTGAAGCACTAGAACAGAGACCCCTAGCATAATAAAGAGCCTGAATGAGTGACTAGAAGAGGCCTCCAGAGCAGCAGCTTGGGTTCTAGGGGGCTAGGAAGTGGCTACACTGCTTGGAGTACATCTCAAGTTTAATACACAATGGAATAAAAAAATTCCAAACTAAAAGACACCTATTGACATAAAACAGGGATGTTAACCTCAATTCCTCTTTTCCACTAGTAATATTTCTTTCATTACATGCATTTTGGGAAGGAAAAGGATCTAAACTCGGCTGTCCTGTTTCTGTTTATTCAGGATGTTAGACTAAAAGTGCAGTAAACCTTCCCTAGCTAATTGCAATTACTTGTACACTCAATACAGGAGCGCCTTTCTCAATATTCTGCAATTTCTTGCACTATTTGTCTGGGGTATACCACACCACAATTAAAAATTTAACTGAACAGTTCTTAATCTGAGATAAAACTACAGGAAGATAAGAAAATAAAAATCTTCAAATGTCAAAATGGAAACAAAGAGGTAGAGAATGTTTAATAATTTCCTCCAAATTTACAACTACAACTCCAGGTTTTGGAAGCTATTTTAAGTTAAGTACTTTATATCTATTTGCTGAAGACCAATAAATATACACATTAGATTTATGAGAATCTGGAAGTTTATGGTGACATAGCTCTGCCTTTTCATCTTCCAGCTCTTTGATTATTTGAAAATTGTATTGAAATGAGTATCTAAGATGAGTGATGGTTTTTCCAAAGACATGATTGCCATATGATTGAAATAAATCATATTCAGCATCACCAGACTGAAATTTGTTATGGAAAAGCAGCTATATTTTAGCTGATCCCTGCCATTTCTATAAACAAATTCTGTAGTTTAAATCACACAGAAACAGAATGAACCTTTACTAAAGTTTACTTTAAAGACTAAGTAAGAAAAAAGTAAAATTAATAGAGTGCACTAACTATCATAGTAGAAAAGTTGATATTCTGAAGCAGTAAGTACATAAGATCATACTCTTAGAACATTCATTTATTCTGAATCAGGCAAAGAGTCTCATCTGTTCAGTGTTTACAGCACAGCAATATAGGAAGGAGTGACTCATCCTCCCTTTCCTCTTAACTGGGAAGACATGCATTTTATGGATGGACCACTCAATGGATAAGGAATTGGCTGAATGGTTGCACTCAGAGAGTTGCAGTTAATGGCTCAATGTCCAAGTGGTGACCAGGGACAAGTGGCATTCCTCAGGGCTTAATACTGGGATCAGCGCTGTTTAACGCCTTTGTCAGTGACACAGACAGTGGGATTAAGTTAACCCTGAGCAACTTTGCCCACAACACCAAGCTGTGTGGTGTAGTCAGCATGCTGTAGGTAAGGGATATCATCCAGAGGGACTTGGACAAAACTGAGAAGTGGGACTGTGTGAAGTTCCTGAAGTTCAATAATACCAAGTGCAAGGTCTTGTACCTCAGTCAGGGCAATTCCAAGCTCCGATACAGGCTGGGCAGTGATTGGATTGAGAGTAGCCCTGAGGAGAATGACTTGGGGGTGTTGAAGAATGAGAGGCTGGACATAACCCAGAAATGTGCATAGAGACCAGAAAGTCAATTTTGTCCTGGGCTGCATCCAAAGCAATGTGGCCAGCAGGGTGAGCGAGAGGACTCTGCCCTTCTACTCTGCTCTGGTGAGACCCCCCCTGGGGTACTGTGTCCAGCTCTGCGGCCTCCAACATAATAAGGACATTGATCTGTTGAAGTAAGTCTAGAGGAGGGCCATGAAGATGATCAGAGGTCTGGAGCACCTCTCTTATGGAGACAGACTGAGAATCTTGGAGACTCTGGAGTTCACTCTGGAGAAGAGAAGGATCCAAGCAGACCTTTTAGCATCCTTCCAGTACCTAAAACAGGCCTACTGAAGAGCTGGAGAGGAATTTTTCACCAAAGTGTAGTGACAGGGCAAAGGGGAATGGCTCTAAACTGAGAGTGGGTAGATTTAGATCAGATGTTAAGAAGAAATTCTTTACTGGGAGTGTGAGGAGCCACTGGAACTTTGAGCAACCTGGTCTAGTGGAAGGTGTCCCTTCCCATTGCAGGGGGATTGGAACAAGATGATCTTTAAAGTCTCTTCCAACCCAAACTGTTCTACTATTCTGTTATTATCTCTGGCAATACAGAATGAAAACTTTAAATAGCTGGGAGAACATACTTTCTCCCCACCATATGCCTTCTTCTTTATTGGTTTTCATAGTTCTGTTCAAGAGTTACATTTCTCTTTATTTGAAAATGAACACATTTTTAAATGTTGAGCTAGGATTTCAGCACACCCACTATCTGCTCTGAAAGCATGCTTCTACTTGCTAAAAGTAAGGAAAATTTGCAATAGGTATACTTTTCAGTAACAATAAAAATATTTCTCAGGTTTTAACGTTAAGTGTTTTGAATCTTTTATGTCATCAGATTGATCCCTTTCTTAGAATAATAAATGAAGGTAAAGTCATTTGGGGCTCTTTAACCAAAAGCATTAGTCTCTGGTCTTTTTTTCATCTGTTATCACTGAGCAAAGGATTTCAAGCAAAGGTCAAATAAGTGTATGTTTGACAAAAGACAAGATTTCTAGTGATCACTGATTGTTCAGATCATACCGAGTGTCTATCTAGTGTAATTTAAAGGATTTTTTTGCAGCTATTTCCTATAAATCCTTGATCCTGGAGTTCCTTTATTTTTCTCTATATTGTCACTGAGGTCTCAGGAGTGCATTACTCCGCCTACCCCGGTCAGGAATTGAGATACAGGTGGATGTAAATCTACAGTGAAGGTGTGTATTTCTAGCTATTTCATTTTCTCTTCTTGTACCTATATGTTGTATCCAAATGCAATATAATATTTAAGTAAGTATTTCTACAATAATTAAGCATTTTTGTTTACATGTGGACAAACGAAGAAGGTAAGATGCCACTTTCTGAAGAGGATTTGATTCTAAGGAGACCTTGTGAAGACCCCAATTAAAGACAGCCTTTCAAAGCTTGATCTCTGTACTGAAACTATGTCTGTAATTTCTTTTAATCATCTTCCAGTCTTGAATTTACAATGGAGATTGGACAGGTCAGAGCCATCGAAGAACACTCCATACCTTGATTCCTCATTAGTCAGCATATTCTGACCAGTGCAATGGTATATACAGTTAAAGCAGAAAGGATAATCAAAGTTATGACCTACATGCCGTAAAATGGTAAAAGAAGTCATAAATAAGAGAATTTGTTTTGAACCTTCCTTACTACCCATTTCTTTTTTTCACCCATATTGCCTAATTTATAGCACTCAAGAGGCTAGGAGACAGTTTTCCTTCTTTTAAAAAAAAAATCAAGCAGTATTTTTTAGAGAGGTGCAAATTTTAAACTTTTGGAAAACATTACAACATTGCAACATGGTAATGGAAAATAAGATCCAACATTCATCTGAATAGTAAACATTCAGTTTTCTATTTTGCTGGATCCAAAAAGTGAGCAGAAATGTCAATAAATGGAGTTTATTTCAAAGTTATAAGGATTGAATTTTGATATTTTTAAAGGAAAACACCCTGATTTGGGAAGGCTGAAGTTATATTTCTTCTAATCAATGTGTTAAATATGTTAAAAAATTGTGCAAGGTAAAAGAATAAATTAAAAGGTGGGTATTTCAGCTTTTTCAAATCAATTAAAGCCGAATTTGAAGAGCTTTTGGTTTGGTTTGGTTTTTTTAACCCCAACAAGTCAGGAAGGTTGGAATATTCTTCTAATATTTGTTCAGGGAACACTTTATTGTTCTGAGGGGAGTTGAAAGGGAAACTTTTGGTACGTTAATTGGTTCCTTGTCTTGCCAGGTTTGGAAGGTAGTTGGTTTTTTGGGTTTTTTTGTTTCACTGTCAAGTCGAAATAACCTTTGTTGACATTTCTTTGGGAAGTGTAAGGGGGTAATATTTTCTCCTGTAAATTTCATACTGGAAATGCATAACTTAGAGTGTACACTGATTTCTTTAGATTCATTCTTTGGAAGCCTCAGGAAAACTAATTTATTACATTTTTTTCCCTTTTCTTACCTACTCGTCCTCCTGTATTTCAATTAACTCAGTTCTCACTGCTTCTTTATAATCATACCTATGATTGGTTTTCCCTCAGGAGTAATGGCAGCTGCTTTCTGGTGAATGTTAAATAGTGCAATTATTTCCTCAAATACCATAAATGTCTACTTAATTCCCTAAATTGTCAATATTGTTTGTAAAGGATAAGTGTAAAGAAAAATATTTGCCCTTCTGGTTTATTTAGAATGCAAGCTGCTACTGTTGTCTGTCTGCACATATGAGGGTAGTGGCAGGCACAAAAATCTCATAAAACGCTATGCAATTATTGGTGCTATGAACTTAATTTTAAAACTCTAAAACATCTTTCAGTGCACAAGGGATTATGAGTGATAACTTTCAAGTCTTAATTTTGGAAAATTGCAGTATGATGCATAGGAAGAGAAAGACAGAAATCCTTGACACCCTTTCACTATTAAAATCTTCAAAAGTATGTTTCTTTTTTAATTACCATTAAAATTTAATAATTTTTTCATCAAAATATTTCTTCTAGAATTCCATCTAGATCTGTTCAATGTGGATGTCTGCATTGTGGTTGAAATATTCTATTTCTACTGATTCCTTCAAGTGTAACATGATTTTAGTTTCTCCAGGTTCATGACAAGATTATTATATACTACTTGAGACCACTGAAAGATGCTTTAAAGATGCTTTCAAAAGTTATGGAAAATATTTGCTTTATCCTGAAGTGTTTCAAATACAAGAGATTATAAACCTTTGAATAGATTTTTCCATAGGAATAATGAATGATATGTAAAAGCAGCAGGATGTAAAAAATTCAGAATAAAAATCAAATGTGCTATCCTTACACTGAAAGAAGTCACCTAGTAAGAAACAGGCAGAGAAACTTGAAAGAGACATTCTGAAACTTTGGAATATATGTCTACCTAACATATTTTAATCATCTCCCATATTTTCATGTGAAAATATTTCCCCTTTTTAAGAGAAGTATTAAATTTGTCTTTTAGCAGGACTAACTTCTTAGGGACAATGAGAACCCTAATTAAATACTTAAAACTTGATGATTCTGTAAAGGTCAAAT
The DNA here is from genome assembly GCA_026261815.1 of Monarcha castaneiventris obscurior. Classification (NCBI taxonomy): domain Eukaryota; kingdom Metazoa; phylum Chordata; class Aves; order Passeriformes; family Monarchidae; genus Monarcha; species Monarcha castaneiventris. The sequence continues at coordinate 10,217,582 of JAMPIT010000327.1, forward strand.
GGCTAATATTAAATGTATTGCAAAGTGATCCATGTCAAAAGCAATTTTTGAGAAGCTTGGATGAGAACAGAGGAGTCCATTGCAAAATCACTTGCTGTTAAGAATGGGAAAAGCTCTGCTACGTCACTGAAGACCTCGGCTCTTGGATCCCATGACAGTAATGTGAAAATTAACATTCAAGACATTATTAATGCATTAGAAAACATTTACAGATTAAGAAATGCAGACAAAGGTATTTCCTAAAATAAAGAAATAGATTAATATGGATGAAGTATATCATTATTTATTCATCTCATCTATAATGTAAAACCCATTCTGAACAGAAATTTCATTCCATTTTGCCATCAACTCTTATCCTACAGGCTTTTTCTGCAGTGGAAGTGTGTGTTGTCTTTTTTCACAATTAACTTTCTTGTGTGCCAGGGTCTAAACTTATGGATTTTGCTGTGAACTTATCTAAGATCAATTTAGTAAGACTTCACCTTATTTCAAATAAATTATAAGTCAAAATTTTAAGGAAAAAAAAAATTATAGTAGAGATCTGCAGGGAAAACAATTCTAAAGTTAGAACAGCAAAAAAAATCATGGAGGAACTGGGATTTTATCTTTCTATTGCTCTTGGAAAGTACTGTTTCAGTACAAGTTCCTCACTTGCAATTGCACTTTCCAAAACATGATCACTTTTTCTTACAAGAAATTATTGTTATTCAATATTAAACACAAATTAAAAAACTGAAAAGGATATTAGTACAGTGTATTTCTGGTGATTTTAATCCGCAAATGTTCTAAATGCTTTGTTAGTTGTGCATAAAAGCAGAGATTAGTATGTCTTAAAATTAAATTATGGTTATGTTTTATTAATAATTTACTTCAAAAATTTTACACTACATAAATTAAAAGTTTAAAGGATTTTTTTGAAATAGATTGAAAAAAAAGCATTTTCCTTTATTCAAATGCTTTTTAAAAAATATATATTCATTTTGAAATGTTATTACCCTTGCCACATTCTGTGAATATTTCACATTTGATTAGCATTTTACAACTGATTCTTCACAAAATGTCTGGATGATTCTACATAAAAGATTTGTGTCTGATACCAGTGGGACAAGAAATAGTTGTACTGCAGCAGCATTCACACAGTAGCTTTGGAAAGAACAACTTGTATTATACATGTTTCTATAATTTTAAAGAAGTAATAAATAATAGATGGATTGATGACCTTGTTACCTCTACCTGCATAACAAGTGAAGTTGTTTATAATCTCTTTCTTGGGTTATTTTTTGGGTGGTGCTTTTTGTTGTTGTTCTTTTGTTACTTGGGAAGTGCCTGTTTTGCTCATAACAGAAGAGTTTAATATTATTTCAGTCAGGTATGTACACACATTATTGAAATTTCGAAGATTTTCTGGAAATTATTTACCTACTTGCAACATAATCCATGATACATGAAACCACAAAGACAAGAAAACCAAGGGTTTCTTAAGCACTGATTTTCCATCGCAGGAAAATGAGTTCGTTAATTTCTTAATTAAAATTAACTATAACGTCAGAATTGATGACACAAAGTGCAATGTGATTGAATTAATGCAATGTCTATATTTTTTACAGATTTTATTTTTTAAAAGAACAATAAGCAGTTATATACTCAAGCAAGCATTTTACTGAACTAATTTATGACTTTACAAAGCTAATTAAGGATGAAATGATACAATGATCCAATCAAGGACATGATTAAGAGTGATTCAATAAATCAATATGTGAAATTATCAAATCATCAAATGAATATAGCAAGTAATCAACTAAAATTACAAGGTTAACATGAAGAATCTGAGAAAATCACATTTAGTCCAGGATATCAACTGAGTTTTTCAGGCAATCAAAATATTGACCTAGTTTCTGAAGTTCCTAACCTTTTACCAGGAAACTTATAAGTCTTGGTTTCACTCAGAAAAGAAGTCAGCTTTTTTGAAGTCTTTTGGCAATTCCACTTAGTAAGTTTAGTAAGTTGCTAATGCTTTGTTTTTATTTTTTCCTTTTGTGAAACAGTATTGTAACATAGATTCTAAATACACATGTAGAGATGAATCATGAGAATCAACATGGGATTTTCTATAAAATTGGGTTTTTTGTAATCCAAGGGAAGAATTCACAAAAGAACAGAAGGAAGAAGGGTTGGTGTTCATACCTAGAAACACTTTTTGTAGGAGTGGTTACTTCTACCATTTACCTTAGAAATACAAGTGCACTAGTGGAAAAATATGGGTGAAATATTCCTAAGTCAAAAATCCTCACAAAATTCAAGACAGGCTATCTCTTAGGAACTTTTTTTTCCATGGAACAGAGAAGTGCATGAAGCTTATAAGAAAGGAAACTTCTTTCCATAATCAGCAGAAGATTGAGGGGGCAGAAGGGCATTAAATCCTTCATGTCTTCGTGGAGATGATCTATCCAGAATCTAAGCAACATGTGTCTTCAGTGTTTGTGTTAATCTAGCCCACATAATACAAGCAAGTTTTCTTTCTCAATTGCCATAATCTTTATCTTACAACTTTCCCTTTCCCTTTGCTTTAGAAATCTTATTCATTGAGATCCATTTAAAAGGGTCTAAGTATCGATCTCCTGCTTTCACAGCAAGTAGTCTCTTAAGGCTTACACAATAATGCAAAGTATTTTCATTAGTGACCTTTAACTTGAAATCTGCTGATATTATTATTCACAAATATTCATCTTGAATAGAAGAACTTGGGTCCAGAGATATATCAGAAGTCTAGCTGAACCGGAAGAGATGAGACCCACAGTGAGAGCAAATTTTATGTTACTGTATGAAAAGAGGGACATAGTCAACACAGTTGCCAAAACACATTCCTTTCTTTCTTTGTGCTTACCTCAGCATTCATTCTATTTGTTTAAATAGTTGGGTATTTACATGAGAAGAGTTAGAGACCTGTATGAATTCAGAACTCATCCCAATAATTTCAAAGTATATAAAAGATTATATTTTCTGATGAGTAATTAAATCAACAAAGCTTTTCTTGCCAAGTAATATTTGGAATTGTATTTCCTATAATTTAAAATCCTCAGAGTAAAACCAGAAGAGTGCCATAGTAATTTCCCAAGTTAAGACAATTGCTCATTTGACCAAAGGCCCAATGGTCTAATCTTTAGCTATGACTAGCAGGAAATTCTTAATAAAGAGTTTAAATCCCAGGAAGCATACAGTGATGTACCAACCAGTGTCTTTGTGTTGTAGAGGAAATATCTTTAGGTCAACTCCTTTCTGCAGGTAAATTTAAGCATCTACGGTTGCCTGTAGTGAAGAGTTTCAGAGTTTAACTAAATGTGTGAAGATGTGCCCATATTGTTAGGGGTATTTGAACCTGATACCTGATACATAAGTATATTCATTATTGTCCCAGTTCTTGTTCACTTCCTCAATAGATTTTCTCATTTGATGAGTCTTTATTGTATTCTCCACCATCTTTACCAAACTGAAGATCTTAAGTCTATTCCATCTTCCTTCATGCAATGGTTCTTCCCTAGTTTTTCAACATCCCTATCCCACTTCTGCACAAAGGTAAAATCTTGGAATTGATTATTTTTGTCATTTGGTTGGTTTTCTTTACTATTAGAAGATATTCTGCTGCAAATGGATTTGGCCAATGCTAAAGCAAGCTGTATAAAATTGACACTGCACATTCTAGTCATGGCAGCTAGAGATTTGAGACTTAGGTCAGGAAGCAGACTGAATGGGAGTGAGAGGGCAGAGATGTGTATTCATTTATGAGGGGACAGACTGACATCTGTGTCTACGCTATAATGTCAACGGAAAGATGGGAAGGGAAAAAAAATATTTTTTAACCTGTATTTGACATTTATTTCCTGGATGAAGTCCAGAACAGGACAGACCAAAGCAGGTAGGCCATAAATAGATATAATACACTTTTTAAAGAAATACCTTTAAAAATAAATAGACAAGCAGACTTAAAAGCAAAAAAGCACAACCCTAAATCTTAATTTTGAGTCCACAGAGTGGATTGAAAAAGATTCCAATAGAATTGAGGTGGGAGAAATTAGATTTCTTTTTGATTACATCTGGATATAAATTGTGTTTAAATTAGATTTGTGCTGCAAAACAAACCTTGCACAGGGAGCTGATATATGTGTAGTTTTCAAGTTCACATTGAAGGTCCATTTTTTTGGCAGTTGAGGTAGTGATTTAGTGAAGTACTTAATTACGTGCCAAATTATATGGGGTTTATCTCTATCTTGCTAAAGGAATGAAGCTCAAACTCTTCTAATGTATTTATTCATCTAAAGTGAAGAAATTCAGTGGACTTTTTTGAGAGGGCTAGAGATGAAGAATATGCATTTAAATTACCTGCAAGTAGTGCAGGATGACTAATTAAATATGACTGAAATGTGTATGCATTTTTCATAGTTTTAATAACTGAAATTTTGTGTGAAAGACGATGAGAAATGGGACTATTGCAAGCAATTCTTTACAGTGCTTAGCTAATATAGCTGAGCTTCACTATTCCAACAAACAGAACTGTATTTCATATTTTAATATTATTTAGAAATATCTTATATTTTCATTTTTAATGAGCAATGCACAGAGTTTCACTATCAAAAAAGAAGAAACTTTAATCTCTAAGCAGAAATTTTTAGTTTAACGATTTCAAAAATATCTGATGATTTATGAAAAAAAAAATACTGTCCTGTTAGGCACTATACTGATGACACATTATAGATGTATGATTACACATAGTATTCTGATATATATGGTGGCAACTTCACATGCTTCTCTGCTTTATATTAAAAAATCATTTTAATTCTGTAGCTCTTGTAATACTCATATCTTAACCATATGAAGCTTCATTAGCATTAGTGTTAATAGGCTTGGGCACATTTTCTGTGAAATCTTTTCTACACCTCATAGAGAGATTGTAGGTTGCTAATAACACTCACACAGTATTTCAAGGAACAAAACACAAAATATTTTTGAAATAAATAGGTCACCACTGTATCTCCATTACTAGTGAAAGTGAAGAAGAATCACATATAAAAGTACCCAGAGATGACATGCAAATATTGATTCTGGAGCTGTAGAATGTACTCAGTAGTGTTTTACTTTATTTTGAATCAATAAACTCTTATAAGTTAAAATTACTTGTTTCATATTAAACAAGGAATTAGTGAAAAATGGAGGCATGAGGAGGAAGAAAATGCCATGACCACTTCTATATACACTCTCTTTTCAAAGTTACTTTTTAACAGTAAGCTTTTTTCTTTAATTTGAGTCAATAGTAAAAGATCGGTTAGCATATTTAAAATTTTTAATCACCCAGATATGCTAGTAAAAAACCCCAAACAACCTCCTTCCTCATGAAAGCTTTAAAATTATTAATAGTTTGGTAGAACTTCACACATACACTTGCACATGCACATACTTATATACATATACAGCATGTACATATACATATACACATACACATATGTAGGTCTTCAGGATTTTGAACAGCCCTGAATTCAGCCTTGTTTTATAAGGTGAAAGAAAAGTTTTACTTCATTATCTTACATGTTAGAGATGCACACAAAGGGCAAATCTTTCCATTTTTCTCATCTAGAATAAATCATGGAAGTATTCACCTGTTCTTCTAGTGAATTGGCTAAATAAACTTATTTTTAATTCAGAACCATTTTCACAAGGAAAAAGAGGTTGAATTCAATTATCATTTTCTTGAAAAGCAAAGTAATAAGACTACATGAAATATCATGCATTCATCAAGACACTAACCAGTGCAATCAAATTTCTTTAATCTTAGTAGTGATTTCAAAAACTCAGGAAGAAGAGAGTGGACAATAATATTTGTGTTTATAGTAAAAAAATTTAAATGGCCCTGAGTGTTTATGGAAGTATATACCATCCTCTGAATGCACAGAAATTTTTCTTTACAGAAGTAATTAAATATTTTGCCAGATAATAAAATGTGACCACAATCTTTTTTAAAACCTCTTTACATTTTCATGCATTCCCTCACAGTAAAGAAGTTGGTTCAACAGTTTTGGATATCAATAATATTTCATTGCTTACAATAAAAACTTTAAAAGAAATCTGTAATTTCACTTCCTGGCATTAAAAAAAAAAAAAAAAAAGAAAGAGCCATATTTTTTTCTGTAAGCATACTTGATTTCCTCTGTCATGGCTGTGGTTTCTGACATATTCATTCAATCCACGAATCCAGATGATGGATTTGTGAAATGTCAGGTTTCCCTCCAAACCATTCCAAACTGCAACACTGACTGCAGGACAAATGTATGCTATTTAGCAGAAATACATCAGTCATGGAAATGATCATGCTGTAAGTCCTATTCAATACCTTACAGCCTATTAAACAGAAGAAAGCGAAGCAAGTTTGCTTAGGATATTATGACAGATTGTGAACATGAATAATAGTAATGCATTCCTGTAGTCTTAGACTGCCAATATTAACATGAAAAATTATCAATCATTAATCCATCAAAGAATGCTGAGTTTCCAAGTCTCAGTTATTATTGAATTCCTGTATTTGAAGGAATAGGGAATATAATAGAGCAGGTTTAATGATTGAGTTTAATGGAGCATCTTACTGGGTTGTTATACCAAAAGGCTTTCTTCATCACCAATAAACCTGAAGATTTAAAAGAGGTATTTCATACTAGATCACAAAGATAATGAAAGATGCCAGAAGGTCTCAATGTAATGTACCTCCAGGAATCTGATTATGAGACTGTAATCACGATTTTTTTTTTTTTTTTTTTTTTTTTTTTTTTTTTTGTTCTGGAAGAAAATAAATCATCTTTGTACATCTAAAGTTTCTGAGCTGAAGAACTGTTCATTACAAAGTATCATAAATCATATATGGCAAATGACACAAACGAAACCACTATTCATTTATGATCCTTTCTCTAAATCCATTGGAAATTCTCCTTGGCTTCCCCTTAACAACAACAGGATTTGGATCATTCCTTCTGTTGAGGAGAAAGTGGAGAAGTAAAAGTTTGAAATTAATGACCTGAATGATGTATTCTACAACATGAATAAAGCTTTAATGGTGTAAACAGAGAGACAGACTAATATGCTGAAAATGCCTGTATTTATTAAAGCTGACATATATGTTCCATTGCTCACATCTTTCTTGTTTCTCTTCTAGAGTTAACAGGGTGGGGGTGGGGGGAAGGATATAATTTCTGTATGTCTAGGGGTTGCATTTCATTCTTCCATGAGAGACAAAAAATTATATCTGGCACTGAACTGATAGAAGCCAGATGATTATTTTCTAACTTTATTATCTGCTGCCTACAACATGCTGAAATATAGCTGTCCTGGAAATACATATATACATTTATACATTACTGATGGTAGCTGCACAAAAATATTTCCAACCTTGATCTAGCAAAAGAATTATGTATATATATATAATGATGAGCACAGGGAGAGTCCTGCTGGCTGCCACAATGTCACACTTTTACTGGGAGAAGAGCTACCTGGCTTTAGCCCTCTGTGTGACACCCTTTCCATACAATAGTTCAGGTGGTGCATTGCACTTAAGCAATTAAGGTTTTACAGAAACAAACAAACAAACAAAACTCCTCGAAGATATTTAATTATGAAAATGAAGAGGAAGAGAAATTATAGATACAAAATTATTTAAATTAAACATGGCAAAAGGCCTGTTTTCTGGTAGCCCTGTGACAAAGCGAGTCTAAATACAGTATCTGATTCTCTTCTTTAACTGGAGATTTCAAAATAGATCTAAAAATGTTGATACTTTTCTTACATTCTTCTCCTCCTAGTTTCATCTGGGGGAAATTCTTACTTGGAACCTGGCTGAACATTTTCAACAGGATCCTATTGAAAATATACAGACTAATTTATTTCACAGTGAATATATCAAAATATGGGGATTTTTAAAAAGTTTTAATTTATATTGATTTTCATAGTAATGCTAATGTGATCTTTGAGCTTATATTTCTGTTTACTAACATTCTTTTTCAACAGTAGCACTACATTTGAAGATTTGGTTGGAGCAGTTCTTTGTTTGAATAAGAAAATAGTCAGAATTGTTTTCTGTTTCACCAAAATGTGTCAAAGAAAATTGACATGTATTTCTTGGAATGCAACAATATAACAATGAAGTGACAAGAAACGTCTTTAAATTGTCTTCAAGGTTGAAAGCATATTAGAGTAATAGCCATTAGTCTGCATGTATGTGCCTTGCTAGGAGTTCTGCAGCACAGTATTATATTTGATTACTCAACTAAAAACAGTCATCCATTAACCCCCAGAGAGTTACAGCTCCCTCAGCATGCCTGAGGCCATGCCACCTAGTGTGTCCCCATTATTTTAAATGTTATAAAAGGAACACTAGGACATCCAGAAACACTCTAAGGTCACTCTTTGTCATTTCAATAAAAGAAAATGTGTCCCCTTTCCCATGTTACTGCAGTCAGCAGCACAGTAACATGAGGGAGGAGTCTGGCATAAATATTCAAGGCCATTAATGGGTTAAGTATCAGTAGTACTAGAAGAGTGCTTGTCAGAAGGTTAGTGTTTTCATTTTTCTGGAAGTATGAGGGGATTTCACTACTTCCTCCCACTAAAAAAATGCAGATTTATAAACGATTCCCCAGTGGTTTGTTTGTAGTACTAGTCCTACTAATTAATGTTTTCATTGTTTTAGAACTCAGATTTTCTAGTAAGGTTTGAATGCTGTTCCTGTGGTTAAGAAAGATACATTTTGGCTTTTCCTCTGTTTTGAAGATATTAAAAAAAGCATTTGCAATATGTAGAGAAAACACTGAGTCAAATATACATACAAAGTGTGCCTTAAAAACTTTAAAATATTCAATAAACATATAACTGCATTTCATAACTAACTTTCTCAGGGTTTTTTTCTTTAATTTTCCCCTCCTAACAGAGAAATGTCTTGAAGCATTAGCAAGCTGGTAAGAGTGTATTCCAGCATAATGCTACAGATCACACAGTACAGTCAGGAGAAGGGTTCTGTTTTGGAAGCTATTTTATCATCACAAAGGAGCTCACAAGCTGGGCTACAAAATTATTTTTGACTAGTAGAACAATCCTATCATGGTATTTATTAAAAACCCAAGTGTCTGGTGGAAATACATATGTAAAACTACTACCTAAAATTTTAATATTTTCCTGTATTTTAAATTAATTTCCCTTATTTATTGGTGCTCCACTTTTGACTATCCTCTTAACATTTTCTGGAAGCAGATATAATTGTGGCCGAAATTCCTGATTAGAATAAGACTCCATCAATTGCCATAAGTTACAATTGTGGTTCCACATCATCACAACAGTGATGGAATTTGAGAGCTTGAGAATGCTGGATCCTCAGATATGTTGTGATCTTTGATAGAAATCATGACTCGTATTGATATATCACCAGTCTGCCCAAACTGCATTTTGTATTCTTTGTTTTATTTACATTAACAAAACCAAACAAAAGGGAAATTGCACAAAGCATGTCTCTCAGGGTATGTTGACCTGAACCAGCTATTGTGATGATGTTAAAATAGTTGTTGAAACCTATGGGTATAAATTTAAACTTCTTTATCTATGTAACAGAATGTACTGAAAGGCTTAATTAATTCTTGATTGTAAAACACTTAAAAATTGACATGCAAGTTCAAAACATCATTTTTTACAATGGCGACTCACACGGATCTTAATATTCTCCTTGATAAAAGAACTGTTCATTTCTCTGCTTAATATTTTTGAGACTGTTTTTTTCTTCCCCTGTATTAGGTTCAAATTCAAATAGTAAGCTTTCTTGGGCAAATCAGGGCAGCTGGACATAAAAGGCTGTATGCATGCTGTCTTTCCACTCAACCATATAATGCAACACTTTGCTATCTCCATTAAAAGACTTACTTTGTACCATATCATGCATTTCATAATATTTCCATCTAAATGCAGATTTTTCTGTTCCATGTGTAGCATCTAGTCAGGTTTTCCATAAAAATACCAGCGGGACAGAACATTGAAATTCATTTTGCATGTTAAAGAAATCTCTCCTAGATTCCTTTTATTTGTTTTATCAACTCAAGCAATAAACAAGAAAATTAGAGTTTCAGCAATGATGGAGAAAGCATTTATGATTTTATCAGACTTGATTTCTTTTTTTCCTTGCTTAGATGATTTCCAGACTCTTAAGAGCAGGTAATTTTAAAATGTTGAACTGATGAAAGGCTTAAGTCCATCTATATATTTTAACCCATGTGCATAACCACATTTGGCATACATTGCCCAATGAGAGCTTCACTTTGAGTAGCACACATATTAAATGCTTTCGTTCCCAATATTTACAACACATTTAATATCTGTCCCATAGGAGTTTGTTTTCTTTGAAAGCATTATTGCACATGTCATAATATTTTCTGATATCACTCTCTAGCGTGCACAGGTTAAAAAAAAAAAAGCCAAAAAAAGCAAACAACAAAAAATAGAATAGATTAGAAAGAAGAGTTGTCATTGCAAACATTGTTCTAATTCTAAAAAGAGAAGACAGTCAAAACTTTCCTTTTCAAGCTGCATAAATACAGCTGGACTAGATTTATGTCATAATAAATTGTTCATTAGAAATTGTTATATGCACAATGATCAAAAACAGAAAAAATTGCAATTTATTTAAAAAAACACTTTAGAGAACGCTTACTATAACCTCCCATGTGAGTGTGCTTATATATAAATAATGGTATAATCTAAAGAATAGAGAAGATATTTGACTTTTACATCTTGATTTTCTCTAATTTCTGATATCTTGTAAACATAAAATTTGTGTTTTAGAGACTTTTACTACAGTTTGTGTAAAAAATATGATAATGAATGTGTCTAAGCTTGATTTTTATTAAGTCCTCCTAAACCACTCAAAATTTTGCCAGATCAACAATACATCCCCCTCTTAGTACAGCTGTAGCTCAGCCTTGCACAGACATGTGTGATGATTCCAGGAAGATGTTTGCACAAAGCCTGCAAGTTTTCTTTCTATTATTGCAGTGCAGCTGCTGGGATGCCTCAGATGGAAGGAGCGGCAGTTTGGTTACTGCTGACCTTCTCCTTGTAAGACTTGTTTTGTTTTATCTTTGGACAGAATGGGAAGTGCTTTTCTACCCTGAACCACCACAACAGGGAGCAGTTGGACAGGTAACCCAGAATATCTTCAGCCCTGGAGATCGTGGTTGGAGAAGGCTGGCTGGGCCCCCTGCAGCCTGCTTCTTGGGACAACATCATCCACCATCACCAGGCCTCTGCTTCCTCTCACCAGCAAGCAGGACTCCAGAGAGTCTTAGCTCACTTGCTGTGTCTCACCTGCCTCTGCCCCTGCCCCTTCATTTTCTCAGTTCTTCCTCGTAAAGTTCATAAGATCTTGTTCCTGGTGGGAGAATTTTGTCTTCTCAAAGTTTTCAGACAATACAGCCTGAAAATGGTACACAGCTAAATAAAACTTCCAGCATAGAGGTGGCCAGACTGAATTCCCAGCCATGAAAAAACACTGAAGTTGTTTGATGTTTTTACAGTGTTTGGTGTCATTTCCAAGAATGTTAGATTTATTAATAAAATTTCATAAATAAAAACAAGCAGAAATAGCTCTTTTCCATGATCTAACAGTATTTTGCCAAACTTAAGTGAATTAATCTCACAGTTCACTGGCTGGACTGTATTTATCTCTCTGTAACTGTACTGATATATGTTGTTTTTTATCTTGGGGAGAATATTATTTATATACCTTAATCTTCATCTTGGTTTGCTAAAATATTCTTATTCAAATTTGCCATGAATGCAAAGTAATATGCAATTATGTGTAATAGATGGAAAGAGCAACTTCTGGATCAGAGCACATTTAGGTTGCAAAGCTATCATCTAAAATATCAAAATAAATATTAACTTCATTAACATTTGCAAATACTTCAAGGTTGCTCCAAAAATCATCAGAAAAAAATGAATACAAATAAGATTAAAATTATTCTGCTTTTATTCAAGTAGAGACTGTAAAGGAGCTGCTGCTTATATTTGACTAAATTGCTGCAGATGGCAGCTTCTCAGGACCACAGTGTGGCTGCACAACTACAGGTGACATCAAGTAACAGAAAGGGCTCACTGACTGCGCTATAAGTTGGAGTACTGATGTGATGTGCAACCTCTCCTGTCCTTATTTCTGTAGGAAAAGGGTTTCACTTTTTGCTATCAACGCTTTCAGGGCAGATGACTTCTGCTGCTCTTCCAATAAGACCTGCTCACAGTGCAGTGCACACTGAGCCCTGAGAAGTGCACACTGCCCTGAGAACAGGACTTGTTCCCCAATACACAGCAGCCATTTCAGTGAGACAGGAATTGATTACATGATACGTATTTTTGAGGCGGGAAAGCAAATTGATTCACTAAGAATGACCCTGAGAGAGCTACAGATCTGGGACAAATCTTGGGCTATAATGGCTTCCCCTTATTACCTTCAATGATTTCTGTTTTAATGGTCAATTATGTGCAATGTAAAAATAAATTTAAAAGAAGAACAAAGATTTTCTATTTGTTCTTTACTTTCTTAGCTTTCCCAAATTAAAAATTATTTAACTTCAAACTTGTTGTTTGGGTCTCCCTCCTCTCCCCTTCCCCGCACTGTTCTCTCTTTAGAAAAAAACCCAACAAAACAACAATGAAAAAAAAGAGTTGTGATTGCTCTTATGTATTCTGAAGCAATTTTTCTATGTGTATTCATATGCATATTACAGCCTATCATTTTCTGTCATGATGACCAATAATTTCTTTTTCAAATAAATTTTTTTTTCCTGTTTTAATGTCAAGGAAATTGTTTCCTGTACAGAAGACTACAGAACACTGTTCTCTGCTGCATAGAGTTTTGTATTTCTTCACTAGTCTCAAGTTATTTTAAATTTAGGTAGAGCATTATAATACATTATTTTCAGTTGTAATATCAATGCCTAGTCTAATTTTTTATTCAAAATCTTTAGACTGTTTAAACTGATGACTAAAAAAGCAGTTGACAACCTTCAGCTTTCCACAGGCTTCTTTCTTACTTTGGCATGAGTCTTACATGAGAATGTCACATGCATGGATATGTACACCATACCATCCTATTCTGGTGCTATCACTTGCCTGTGTATTATTTACATTTTGTCAAAGGTGTCTTGTCACATCCGTTCTGAATTCCCTTTAAACATGGGGCATTTTGTTCTAACTACAGTGGTGATTTGGAGTTAAAACCAATTTACACATTCAGCATTTAGAGTGAAGACAGAATGTAATCTAAAAAAGAATCCATCAAAGCAACTGGAAATCCATCTGATAAAATATTCTGAAAATAATCTTTGATGAAAAGTTGTACTCATGCTTACTAAGTACTACAGCTGCTAGTGTTGATTGGGATAAAGACCTGGTATTGCTACTAATTGATTGCGTTATTAGACAGCAATAATTAAAAAAAATGCAGCATACCTAAAATGTTTGTTTCTCTGCAACCTGATTAAATTTGTCTTATCTTGCCAAAATTTTTGTTCATAAGAGAAAAAAAGCAAACTTTGAATTATTTTCAAATGCTATTCCATCCTGTGCCATAAAAATTTAGGGTAACTTGTATACTTATGATAAGAAAATGATAAAAATCTGTGTTTTACTTTTACTTATTGAGTAATATATTTTGAACAAAAATAAAATCCAGGAATAGGCAACTGAAGGCATAGATATTATGTCATTTTACTTGTTTCAGTACTGATGAAAGCTATCATGAAGGATACTGATATTTGATGCTTTTCTACAATGCATTTTTTCTTATGCTTCTTTCACCCCAGTTCAGCCATTTTATTAATGTTTTGATAGCACCACTTATAAACACGGTTATCAAACAGCTAATGACTGAATGACTAATCACCTTCATATGCCTTGCCCTTTCCCTAGCAATCTCAGGTTGGTATTTTCATTTTCACAGACACACACATCCTTTTATTTAAAAAAAGGAAAATGTTCTTTTCCTTTGTTTCAAAGAATTCTATTAACAATTTTATTACCATAGTTTTGGGCATTTGTGTTTTGGATCAAAGGCTTGCCATCTGTTGTTTGGAAGAGATGCATCTGCATCTTTGTTTCTTATGATGAGCAAAGTGGAAAAGAAGAAAACAGAGAGGAAAGGTCATTTTCAAGAAGAGTTGTTTAAATGGCCCTTGAACAAAATCTCTGACTTTTAAAAATTCAGCTGTTTGGATTTGCCTTGTTCTAAAGTGCAAGTGCTCAAATGTATATCCTGTCTCAGCTGCCAAGTGATTTCCACTGGTTAAAGGTTGAACTGCCTGTTCCCAGGCACTGTGTTATGCGCTGATCCACAGACCAGAGCTCTGGCCCACTTTCTCACTTAGTTCCTGCAGGCACTGAACTTCAATTGCAGCACATTGAGGTGGTTTCCATACGGATGCAAGAACAGTGGTAGCAAGGGCTCAATGCAGTAGTGACTTAACCATGCAGAGACATACTTTTGTTTCTTTGTTCTCGGCACCAGACTGGACAAAAGCAACATGGCAATCAACATCTTCACCTCAAAAATAGAATTTAGGAGTTGCACTGAGGTAGCAAAAGGAATAACAGACTTGGATGACTAAGAAGGCCACTGGAGTCTCTGGTATGCACTAAGAGGTTGTAGCAGGTTGGCTAAAGAAAAAAGGATAACTGTGTATAAGAGACTGCAGAAGGAAACTCAGAGAATCTCTGATGAAAACAGTGTTTGTGAGAACATACAGAAGTTGAAGCTGGAATCATTATTATACTGGTAATCATCGTAAAGCTCATAGGTTGTATGTATTTACATACAGAGGTAAACGTATCCATTTCTGGCCCTTGTGTAAACTAGGAAACTGGTATTGTAACCTCATACTTAATTAGTTAATGGCAGAAGTTCTGAATATTCTAAGCCATGTAATGGCTCATGGAGATATTAGCAATTTTGTTCATTCATCTTTGCCAAAAATCTAAAAACCAGTTCTGTTTCTTTCCCTTCTCCTTCTTTCTTCTCTGTAACATACTTAAGTTACAGTACATGAGGATTTTAAATACTGAAAACTAAGAATTTAAAAGTTAGGAAACAGTTTATGAGTTAATCTTCACTACTTCATAATGAACTAGGATCTTGTGGGAAAACTCAGACACAGACTGGCTATTTGGTCTTTTTGAAATCACTTTGATATTACTTTGCTGTACTGAACTCCATTCAACAAAAAATATTTTCAGATATGAAGCTCTAAATGCCCCAGATTTATTTTAATTTTTGGTTTGTTTTGATTTCCCCCAGCATGATCTCTGCTTTGTATGGGTTTGCTTTTCTTCATTCAGGCACTACTAGTCTTCATCCAGGAGCTGTTCTTGGTCACCATTTCACCCCATCTTGCTCTCTCTGGTAAAGATGCACATGATGAGAGCTAGGTTGCTGGACTAAATTCATGGTAATTCTACCATTTTTAGGATCCGTCTGTAGATGTTGAATAGATTCAAAGAGAGCAATGATAGTCGTGAAGTCAGGAGACAAACTTGACATTTCCTGTCATTTTTTTGGAGCTATGTACACCCAGAGAGATGTTAGACCATTTTGAAATATTGATTATGCAGCCTTGCCATTTCCTTCAGCAATCTCTCATGGTCACTGTCTGCATCAAATGTTGCATAGAGGTCAAAAAAGTGGAGAAGTGATGCTTATCCATCACTACCATTAGTATCTTGAGATCTGGTTTGCATCCAGATTGCTTTGAGGCTTGGACACTTACTACAGCCTGGTTGTTTCTTCCCCCAATAGTCTGTCATTGCTACATGACCATCACAGAAAATATGGGTAATGTTGTGCCCCTTGTGCTGGGGCTGCTGTCACCCAGATTCAAGGATCAATAGAAGTGACGGTGGCTGGTTTCTGATTTTCTTCCTATTCATTAACTTCAGATTGAGATGCATGGCAGAACTCTGCTCTGTGCCTGTGAAAAGAGAGGTGGGACTTCAGTGAGAAGCATAAATAGGAAGCTGCATCAGAAAATGGCCAGTCATAAAACTCTGCTTTTTGACATCTCAGGGATGTAGTAAAATGAAAATCTGTCCACTGGGCAGCAGCTCAATACACAAAAAATATGGCTTTGATTTGTGAGCTGTGTCATTAGCTGTAGATATTGCACCACATAGAATCCAGCTTCAGTGTTATAAGGAAAGCTCTATGAGAGGAACCTTTCTAATAATGGTCTTCGCTTCAGGATATCATAGAAATGATGGCCAGTAAAAAGGTTATGCCAAAATTTTGGATACAGCAAGTAGCAGTATTAGGACTAATTTCATTGCTTAAAAAAACCTGAAGATACCTGGAAGTTTTATAGCTCAGTTTAAAACTCTTTCTGGAATTTTACTCAGGAAAATGTGCTATCAGTCCAAAGAAACAAGGTTTTCTTTTTCTTGAGAAAAAGACAATGGGGGTAGAGCGGAAGAGGATATAAATGTATCAGCTGAGAAAATATGCTTAGTAAAGCATGTTAAGCTAATATATAAGCAAAATTTCAAAGTTTTCAAAATGTAGCTGTTAATCATATGTGTCAAGGAAAACCTATTTAGGAAAATGCTCAATAACTGTTGAATCCAAAGAACTGTTAATCCAAAGAACGCTTTGAGCCATGTAATTTTCTCCCATATGAAGCTTTAGCCTGATTTTACTCAGGCCTGAGAGCTGTCATGAAATTCAGTCAGACACTGACTTCTTAGATGTCATGAGCAGATGTGCGGTTGTCCACAAGCAACCTGAGTAATTAGGTTATTACTTAGATTCTTTTAACTCCCAATCTGAGATGAGATGGCTTGTTTCCCCCTTACAATTTTACTGACTTTTTTTCAAGAGGAAGAAAGGTTTTCCTTTAATTGTATTTCTTTAAAGCTCTGATCAGACTGATAAAAGATGAGTGCCAAATTATATTATGGATATAAAGGAGACTATTTTTTTTTTTGCCATAAGGTGAAAATAGCAGGCAAAAGAAGGAATAGAAACAACTAAATCATGGATATTAACATAATGACTTGGAAAGCAAAGTGGACACTCAGATATTTGCACCAAATGAATTGCTGAATGTAAGCTTATTTTTCACCATCTGGGGAATTATTTGTCCTGTATTCACCTTCAAATGTAGTGTTTGCGACTACAAAAGGACAGAAGAAACATGCGATCCCCAGGTGAAGGAATTTGAGACTCTGCTTCTACAGTTTTACCCCACCAAATGGTGATAGCTAGAGAAATTGGCACTAGACCCTAATCTATCCCGTGTCATATGCACCCAACTAGAGGTTAGCCTGTTGGCATAAACCCCTGTTGCTAGCGAGCAGAGACCGAAGAATAAAGCAACATGGACAATTTCATATGAGCAGAAACCGACCCTTTATTAATTTACAAGTTTGCTTATATACCTTAGTTTGCTGGACTAGCATAAGGTCATTGATTTACTGATCAGCCACCCCCCCAAAGGGATTGGCTGAACCCAACAACACTTACTTCAAATATTTTTCTTCTTGGTACCATAACAATACCAAAGTTTACAAAAAACTCCCAACTGCCTTCCCAGACTGTCTGTGAGAAAGTGAAGCTTTCACACAGACACTATCAGAAAACTGAAATATCTCTCTGCACCCAAGCTTTCAGCATCCACAAACCCCAATACAAAATTTCTTTATCAGTGAAAGAGTTTATACCTACCAGGTGTTACGTCACAGCTGGTGTAGCTAAATGTCCACATGTGCGTATTCATTACATCTCGCCTGTTAGTCACCAACTTACGCTTCAGTTATGTTCAATAGCATAGCCATGACTTCATTTAAAAATGAAAAAAATTGATGCACAGCCATATTTTACTTCAAACCGCATGATTTCATCAATTAGCTCCAAATAGCAGAAAAGTGACTATTCAAAGATCTTTTCAACTGGCAAAGCTCTCCGATACTCAGTTTTTAACTAACCCATGTTTCTGGTTTTCTGCTATATTTTAATTTGCAGGATTTTATTTCTATGGAAAAAAAAAAAATCATGTTAAAATAAGGGTCAAGCATACTGATGTGAAAATTGAAGCTAAAAAGTACATCTAACATCTAAACCTTTTTCTATTTTTCCGTTTTACCAGGAAATCTTATGAGAATGCATAATACAAAATAGGGAAATTTCCATCTCAAATATATGGATTGAAGATATTTGAATAACAATACTGCCATTTAGGCATTGTCTGAGTGAAAAGAATTTTCAGGCTTTTGAGGTTCATCTTTCGCTAGTCAAAATGTAGTTTCTAGCAGCTTGCATGCTGCGTTGCTAGATTAAGTGATAATGTTCCTTCAGGAAAGTGCTACATGGGAGAGAAAAATTAAAGCCTTGGAAAGAGATTCCTGTTCCTCTTAGGGTCCTTTTTTGATAGGTTAATGATCAGTAAAATGTGCTTGGAAAAATCACCAATTCTTGAAGATGCAGGAACTGAATCTTTTAAAGACTTTTCCACAAGCTTTGGCTCAGGGGCCCTGCACATAGGAGGATGTGTCAGGAGAGAGTCACAATTTATCTCAACACATGTCTCATTTGGGGTGGGCACCAGATAGCTATTACAGTGTGCTGGATTGCAACAGCCAAAGGCATTAGCCTGCAGGTCTGCAAATTATTTGTTTTACTCTTAGACCTTTGCTTTTCATGGGTCTGGTCATGGGGGAGAGCTGCTGACAAAGGTGTCTGCTGCTAGGATTCAAAGAACAGATTCATCAAGAACTTCTAAGCTTCAAAAGCAGTGATTTTTCATTTCTTTCTTTTCAAACTGAATCAGTGGCTTTTGTCTTTTGCCATACATTCAGCAGCAAGTATTCTAGTCAAGAGATGCAGATATAGCCTGGATGCATGAACAGAACTCAGGTCTCTCAGAGCACACAGCACATCCATATCCTGATGAGTCCCAATATCCCACAAGAGCAGGCTCTTCCTGGAAAGCCTGAGTATTGTCTGCTACACCTAGCCATGGTACAAATGACTGCTCCAGGCATAAAACCCATTCTGAAAACAAAGAAAAGTCTCCACTTCTCCCATCTCCAACTCTTGCATCATGGCATTAGCTTTTTTTTCTTTTGCAGCAGAGGTACTAGGGACACGTGTTTCAGGAGTGCAGGGAGCAGGGGGTAAAACCTAGTGAAGGAAAATATGGGACAAGGCAAAACAGTCCCAAAACTTCGCTGAAAGTCTGTGCCTGAATTCTCTTCATGGAAAATCTAAGAAATAGTTGTTCATTACATAATATGAGCTTTAAAATGTTTCAGTCACTTTTCATCTCATAGCAGCACCTCCTGGTGATAATATTCTTAGTGAAGGATATCACTCAGAATACTAAGAAGGTGACACCTTCCACCTATGAAAACTGGACCTAAAATGTATGTATCAAATATAGGACATTCAACAGATTTGAACTACCACAAACTTCATGTTTTGCAGGATGAAGGTCAAAAATGAAGATAAGGAAGCAAAGTGACTACAAGAAGTATGGAACATTCAAGACCTTCTTCATTCCCCTGTAACATTTTTTATCACATTTAAATGTGAGGACACAGTCTATTTTTGGGAGTCACACACAGATATGCCTATCTCAGTTTGCATAGAGGTGAAAGGGAAAGATTTTTCCTTGCCTGAGGATGCCTGAAGGCACAAAAAAATTCTGGATTGCAAAGTTCTAAACTCTCTGCACTGGATCAATGATATACTACTATCTTCATTTATCTAACAAATACTAAGTAGTCAACTTGACAAGTCATGCTTGCTCCAGCTGGTACAGATGGGTTGTATCTCATAACATATTTTAAATTATTAAATGCAGAAAACTAGAGACATTATATAACACTTTAAAAGCAAGAAAACAAAAAGATAAAAACACCATTATTTTGCATATATTGCTATAAGAGTGTTCAACACCTGCCAATATAACAACTTCAGATGCATGTAAATATACATGCATATTTCCTGGTTTAAATTATGAGGTATAAATACTCAAACCAGGCCCCACTGGAAGCAGGCTACAATGAGGTTTTTATCACTCTTTCCATGTTGATCTGGTTAGACTATCATGCTTTAAAACTTAATATGTGATGTACACTTGCTATAGGAAAAAAGACACTGAGAAAGAAGACAAAAAAATACTGTTACAATTTTATATATCAACTTGGATCTATTTTACTTAATGTTTGAAAGAAAGAAAAAGCTATTGCTTTTGTGAATATTGGGATACTACTAAGATTGGTTTTCCATTCAAACAAGAAACAGTGTTTTGCTAATGTGAAGCAAAGAAACTGCATGCTGCAAAGCATAAAATGAAAGTACCTATTAAGCCAAATTAAATTGCCTGCCTGAATGGGTTGATGCTGCTGCTTTTATACAGGACTGAAAGACATATTAGAAATCTCCCAGATGGAAAGTACATGAGACTTGAATTTTCTCTTTTCAAAACAGCAGATATTACCTTCTACTGTAAATTCATTGTTAAGGCTTCAAATTTGTTCTCAAAGATAGATGTACAAATGTGCTTGTGGTACTTCTACCAAACAGTCTAGAAGTTAGATGCTTTATTACATATTCTCCAGTGACTTAAAATAACATGATGATGTTATAGTGCATGATATCAGTGCACAATATATGGTGCATGATACTCAGTTTGAAAAGTCTGGGGTTAGACACAAGCACCCATCTTTATGCCTGATGTGGGCAACGGAATGGTTTTTCTAACTGCCACTGTATTTATTGATCTAATAAAAAGCTTTTGAGCTCATAGCCCTTGAGATGATGAGCATGAATTCAAATATTTCCTATCATTTTCATAATTTCTTACATAATTGTGCACAGCTGGTGACAAAACAATACTATGAGTTATTGCTTACAAAAATGGGCATAGCCAGTATAGAATTTGAGTTTATTTAACTTCTCTGAGCAGATAGAAGCATTTCAGTTTACATTCCTAGCAATTGACAATAATAACTTTGTATCAGAATGTGTTTTTCTTTTCTTGATGTTGTCTGTAACTGTTTAAGTAGATCTGCTTAAGGTAGCATTCCATGTTTTCACCACTGTCACAACTTCTCACTATTAGCCTTTGCAAACTCTGCTTATTTTGTTTTTAATCAGATTTCCATACAATGAATCATCTAAATAAATACATAATGCTATTCATTTGACATCAAAATGGATATTTGAAATTCTACATCACTTACTGCTAGATCACTTATACTTAGCAGTAGCATATTTCTAAATGAAGCATGTCCCCTCTCCACTTAATCTTTGGTTTACCTGCAGTTTGCTGCAAAGATAATTTCTGTTCATTTCTTTTAAGGTCCCATGTAGCCATAAGAGCTGAAATGAACAGTGCAATTTCCACAATAGATCTCCTTTACACTAAGTGGCAGTCCAAAAGGTCTGGATGCTGCAGATTGAACAATAAAATTCATTGTTAATACATACCTCTTGCTGCCTGGAACTCAAAACATACAGGCATTTATAGAGCTTCAGGATAATGGAAAGTGCCTGTGATTGATTTATGCCACATATCACAATGCATGAAATTTTTGTACATGTGGTAGAAATGTGTTACACTTTAAATGCATTTTTTCTATAGAATTATCATTGTGTTTTATAGCACCATTGATAAGCATTAACTGCTGCTAGAAACTGTTTATATAACAATTCTGAGATAGCTTTCCTGGTTGCCATACATTATTTTAGTATTTGCTTTTTTGCAGAACTGTTTTTTCATGGCAAGTTTATAACAAAACTGCTTTCACATCTGGTTGCAAAATTTTTGTTGAGCTAGTTTGAATTTTGGATTTGTTTGGGTTTTTTTTCTTTTGGGGTTATCTAGGTCCATTATTCATTGTGTTTAATTTCCTCTTTGAAACTCTTGTTCTGTTTGTTTTCAAAAAACAGAAAGCTGAGAAAAAAAAAAAAAAATCCCCATCTTTTGATTTAAGCAAAAGTAATGTTTTTTTAAAGTTATTTTTCCCTAAGTAAATTTCATTAAATATGCTGTTTTCACAACAAACTACAGCACTTAACAGGCTTTTTTAGATTTAGCTTGCACCTGTATGCACCTGAAATGTGTCAGTTTAATGGGCTGATAGTGCATAGAGGAATGTGTGTGTATATGTGTGTGTGTGTTTACACCTTGGAATTTGATTTAATGAAGACTTCTTTTTTTTTGTTAGAAACTGGATATAACCGGTCACGTCTCAGAGGTCTCATAAACGTAGAGGTCTTTTTCAACCTAATTGATTCTGTTATTCTGTAATTCTATGAGTAAAAATGCCACCACAATCTGCAATTTTTATAAGCTAAAACTGAATTCAGTTATCAATAAATTAAACAAGATCATTTAACTAAATTTTCTATCTAAAAGTAGTGCTGAGCACCTAAACTCCTTTTGAAAATACTGCTCATGGAGTTATTTTCCCAGCAATATCCTAAAAGTACAAACTGATCAGAACTGATCTACATTTGGTGCATATGTATCATGTATAGAAATTAATATGCTGACTGTTAACATATATTTACATAAGTGACGTTGTGTATTCTATATGGACACGCACAAGTACACTGTCCTAGGTTCCAATATAGATGTATTCTATTACCTCCAGCTGAGGGCCATTACTATGCTATGACCCACCCCTGATAACAACGGGCCAGCAAGAAACCACTGCATGACTCATGGACTTATCTCATCCTATTGGGAGATGCTCCGCCCAGGAGGGAGGAGCCGAGCATTCCCACCTGGATATAGCCTGGCCTTGGACCTGCCTAAGTCAGCCCTGTCTGCTGGGTTCCCAGAGGGCAAGAGCTACCACTGGACCTTCAGCTGGAGACCAGACCTTCCATAGGATCACTGCTTCAACTGAGCTACTTCATTTGGACTGCTACCACCACCCTAACAGGGTGTCAGGTTGTATCTGACTTTGTCAGTGGTTTTTTTTTTTCTTCTCTCCCTTGTATTATTTAACTTATTTTTAATTTTTTTTCTTATTAAATTTTAACCCTGACTTGCGGTCTCCCACTGTTTTGTTTTCAAACCAATACAAACACACACTCAGTATTGGTAAGAGTCACATTTCTCCCTTTTGCAGATATATGAGGTGTATCTGAAAGTTTAAAAAGTAAGAAACATTTTCTATTGTCAAAGGCCTTTATTTTCCTTTAAAACAAATGTTTCCTATCTTTCTCTGCATAAATATAGATGAACTCCATTGAAACAACATATATAAACAAAGAGTTGAGATTTGTGATATGCCTTTAGAAATAATCTGAAATCCAATTGGGGTATAACTACCATATGACTCCTGAATTTTTTTATACTTCTCATACTATATGTTTTATTCCTTCCAGACAGACAGCTACCACCAGCTTCTGCAGAAAGCCTGCTGCTTGGGTCTTTGTTTGATGCAGTGCATCCGCACTTACTATTGTCTCTGTAGCATCAGTGGAGATATGATTGCAGCATATCCAGAAATACCTCGCATATCTCCAAGTGAAGTACTAGGAATAAGAGCTGCAGCACATCCCCAGAGCAAAGACTGCGGCTGTTATTCAATGGGGATATTTTCCTGGATCAAAGGTACTGAACAGAAACTAGTGATTATTGTCTACGTCATGAACTGTAGCTCATCCTGCCTCCGAAGCCAATGTATCTGTACTGTTTCCTGCTTCAAGTGGGAAATCCATGGTCCCCTACTCTACATGGTTTAGACTTGCTTCACATGGAGCTAGTGTGGAATAGGTATTTCCTTTCAAGCTGATATGAATGTTTGTGTAAGATGTTACTCAGGTTTAGTTTCCTGGACTTCAAAAAGTGTCACATGCATTACCTTGGCCAAAAATCTGTTGTACCTTGCTCCTGTACCTTTAAGAACACACCTGGCTTGAAAAGAAAAGAGAGTCCCACAATCTTAATATTGTGGAAAAATAAATCTCAAAGAAGACAGTGAGACTCTAGCTCCAGCAGCACTCAAAGTTCCCAGTCTTTAGTCTTTGGTTCCAGCTACTCATTCCTGGTGGTGACAGCAAACACAAAACTTGGCTGAAGTTTCTGAGAGATTTGTTCATTAGCTGTTTTTCACTTTAACACACTGGTTACAGGAAGAGGTAAGCAGACTGACCCAAACAAGCTCTGAATTTCAGGTTTGAAGTAAATACTTCTTTCACTCTCTTACCACAGAACTTGCAAGTAGTGCGTTAAGTAAGGTTCATTTGTAAAATCACAAGCTTTACAGCTACTCTTTGATTGACCCAAGCAACCTTAAATTATCTAACCATATTTTCCTTTTGAAAGCTGAGTGTGAAAAATAGAAGGATTTACAAGTGCATTCTGTTGCTACTTCTTTGTCTCATCATTAAAAAATGAAGCTGTAAATCAAATAGCATGGATTTCCCTTTTGGCACATTTATCCCCTACAGGTCATTACTATGTGCGGGCAGAAAGTGTTGTTCTACCTCAAAGCTATTCTTCTGGTAGTGGAACGAAATTTTTAGGTCTGAATAGACCCATATTTGACTAAACATTTATCATTTATAATCTTTTTTTTTCACCATAAAAATATAAACGGTTTGACAGTTTAAAAGTCTGTTCTTTTAAGTTAAGAATGATAAGGGTTTTCTTTTGGTATAGTTTCTCAAGAAAATACACAGTGCACCCTGCACTAATGTTAACATGGTACTATTTTTATATAAGCCTTGGTTATTTTGATCCATAAAGTTTTCAAAATGAAAGAAACATCACAAATAATCTCAAACCTACAAATACATTTTTCAAATTAAGAAATATAAACTCATGGCAGTTACTGTATGAAAACAGATTACTGAACCATATGGTTGCTTAAGAAAAAAAGACAGAGCATTATGATACATTTCACAAAGTAAGAAATACCACTCATGGAGAAAGACAGCAAAATGAACAAATTCCTGTTTTCCTCAATAATGGTTGTCTTATCCCCTGAAGCGTAACATTCGATTGCCCTCCTCTTTACATGGATAACTACGAATGTTATTATTAGTTATAAAATTATCCAACTATTCTGAAAAATTCATCTATAGCACCTGCCTTTCCCATTTTGTTGTAGCCATGCATTTCAAAGGTTGAAGACACACCGGGCAATGGAAGAAACCCTTGCTTCTGTATATTTTCCATGCCCATTATCTCTGAGGATTCTCTGGTCTTCAGAAAAGCACTAGAAAAAGAGATTCTTCTTGGCAGGATTCAATCCCTCATTTGTAGATTTCTAGCACGTATGCTTAATTTATCCCTTCCTTACACCCTTGTGTCCCATAACTGTGTCCAGTCTGGATGCTTTGGATGATGCAGGTGATCTAAAATTGCTCTGACAAATATGTGCTTAGACAATTCCACATTTGTTTGCCTGAAGAATGCAACCTCCTAAAATTAAAGAATATTCTGCTTTTGTTTAGCCATCTAATTTCTATTAGCACAGTCCAAGATAGCATGGTATAAAAAGGAAATAAGGATTTTTATCCAGTGTACCCAGCCTATATTCAGGAAGTTTCACATTTACTGAGGATGGAGAATTTGCACTAAATTATATGGTATCTATATACTTTATTTTTGTTATCATAAACTTCCCCCTCGTCATCACACCAGAAAAAAACGTGCAACAAGGAGCACTTTAAAGGTACAATGAGGATGTCATCTGCCCATACATGAAGGAGAAGTGCCAGATGGGGGCTTGCAATGGCAGCAGCCTTGCCACTGTCACAGTTCCACCAATGCCTAACAATATGAGTACCAATAACATTTCTGCAAGAGAAAGGACAAGGGCAAAACAGGGTGCAGAGGTTTGTCTTGATCACAGTAGCATTGATGCCTTCCCTGCAGCAAAAAATAGTATGCCACCTAAAGTGATGCTAAGTAAAAGCAGTTGTACATTCTTCACAGCTCAATGGAACTGATAAGCTTATATCATGTTATTTTAGTTGAAATAGCTCTCATGTTTTATATGC
Source organism: Monarcha castaneiventris obscurior (assembly GCA_026261815.1). Lineage (NCBI taxonomy): Eukaryota > Metazoa > Chordata > Aves > Passeriformes > Monarchidae > Monarcha > Monarcha castaneiventris. Next base: position 10,243,662 of record JAMPIT010000327.1, read on the forward strand.
TTTCTTTCTAACCTGCAATTAGTCTCTTTCTTCTGTGGTTTCTTTACCTCTCCTGTAATGATTCCTACACCAGTCTTAACCTGTCTAGAAGCTACTTACTTCCATTTAAGGTATTTGTCCCCAAGAACCACCTATGCTACTGCAGATACTCATTTTATATTAAAAAAAAAAAAAATTCTTTATCTCCATACCTGTCCTCTTTATTTACTATACGTAAACTAAAAAGATTAGAGGACTGAGGGACAACTTTTTGATGTGTAAATTAAAGGTGGTGAGACACAGTGCAGAATGTGGTTTGCTATTCAATGTGCAGTACATAAATCTGTGCATTGGCCCTCCATCTTTCTTCTGGTGTTGGGAAATTCAGGTTGCCAAAACACATGTTTTTTAATAAATGTATTTTAATAGACCAATACTTTAAATGAACATAAAACTCCAGAAGGCAAAACCAGAAAGGAGCTTGAGATCAAAAATGTCAAGACAAAAAGTATAATCAACTTTTATTTTTGCTGACCTGCAACTCTCTGACATTGATGGAGTAAAAATATTTGCCAAAGAATTTCCATTAATGCTTTTGGTTGTTCCTTGTAAGCAGCTGATACTTAATCTTCAGTTGCCAAGGATATCTCTCATCTTGCCTTTGATGAGAATTAATTTTCTATATACTCAACAAGTAAGGAAGAAGCAAATTTCTGAAAGCATAATAAAAACTGCTATTCAGAAGAGGGCTGTTCAATATTTGTTAGATTTGACCTGTTTTGAAACACAAAGCTAAGCTTTAAGAATGTACTTTGCTAACATCTCAAAAAAGATGAAAAATTCATCCTTCGCACAGCAGTAAAAAGTGTACTTACAGCTAAGTATTTGCTTCAGTTCACAGAAATAAACAAAAATTACTTTCCAACAATTCAGTAAATCCTCAAGCACTGTGGAAACTGATGGCTTTTCATTGTTTGATGAATTTAATCAAGGAAAAGACACACAAAGCTCTGTGTTATTTTAATGGAATATAGTGCATCTGTCAATGTGTAACGAAAAACAAATGATACTACACAGCTTGCTAATGTGCCAGTGCAGCAGGATGCAGTGCAGTATAGCTGCATTCCAGCAAAGCAGGGTTGAAGGCTATTCAGGCAGTCCTTCCTCAGACACACAGCTCCAGTGTCCAACTGACCTTGTTTGGAGGTACTTTAGGCAGTTTGAAACAGAACCAATGTGAGCAGCAATGAGTAGCTTTAAAAGGTATGTTGCTCAGCATGTGGTCCTCTGGTCTTTCTCTCATGTTTTAGAAAGAATTCCCAGCCACAGATGCTCTTTGGGAATAGTTCATTAAACTGCTGAAAGAGCTGAACAACATTAGCATGTCATACTTCAATAGCTTAATTTAAGGCATTCTAATCACCAGAGAGAAAATAACACATGCTATATACTTGAATATGACCTGTATTCAATAGTGTGTGTTTAACACAACCTTCAGAAAGTCTCAGAAACTTTCCAGCTGTCAGCTCTGCCTCTGCATTTGTATGTCACAAGTTTCTGTGGACAGTTCTGCTTTTTTTAGACTCTAACCTCTTACCACACCTATGGGATGAATCTCTGACAGATGGGTATAATCCATTCATCAGATTATGGATCCTAGTTCTCCCAGGGGTAGTTTCAAATTCACATGGTGCTCTTAAATATTCTTCCATCTGGATGTGGATCCATTATTTATTTGACTATTACACCAGCTAGGGAGGTTCATGTGTATTGTTTATTTCACCAGCATACAGAATAATGTACATTCCAAAAAGTATGTTCCTTATTCACTCATTGGAGATCATGAGGTATGATTAATAGTAATCATGTTTTGGAATATGTAATTATTCTTTACAAAAATTTTACCACAGGAGAAACTATCTGATCCACAAGCAGAGACACAGATTTGCTTGGAAATGGCAGTCTCAGCAAGCATCTTCATTTTTAGACTCACAAGGTCAAGAGCACTCTAATCAACCAACTACCCAAGACATGCTCAACTGTAGGGACACGAATAATAGCACTTATTTAGGAGTAAGAGAAGAGATGAGGCCAACCCATTTGTGACCTAAAAACCTCAGCATATCTGTGAAATCAGAGAGGATTAGGACATACAGATCTCAAAGGGGGAAAAAAAACCACACGGTATTTGAGAGGAAAAATTCTAGACATTCCCTCTTATTGTGGTATTTGGTTTTTCCACAGACCTGATCCATTACTGATTGAAAATCAATGGACAAGAAACAAAAACTAATGTCCTCATTCTTTCCTAATCTTGTTTTACATGTTAAAGGAAAAGTAAAAATTCTCAAAAAAGCAGGGTTAAGAAAAGGGTTAAGGTCTGCAACAGTGCATGTTTTCATTCTTCACAAAAATGCTGAGGACTGCTAATTCTCAGATTGCACACAGTGCTGGAGATGCTGTCGGTAAAACTGTGTTTAGCATTTGTGTTAGTCCAGAGGCAGAAACAGGAATTAAAACATGTCATCAAGGACAGTTAAATTTGCATGCACTAAACATTAAAGCAAAGAATGCATTCGTAGGGATTTATTTTTATGTGCCTTTCTAGAAGGATACCAGTGTACAGCAGTTTTTTTATTCAATTGCCAAAGCCATTCTGAGGATATTTTGCAACAGTTAAATCTAGAAATTAAGACTTTAGGACTTAGTTGGTTAAGTTGTGCTAGGAAAATGACTCAGGAATTTTTATATTAGAAAAATATTTTGGCTTCAGTAATAGGATTGCATCAAAAATTGTGTAAGTATCTGTGTTTGTATGACCAAATTTGCTGGCATTTATGGAAACTGCAAATGTGTAGTCAAAAAGGTATTAAAGCTACTTTGTAAGAAAAGTAATCACTAAATAAGTATTGAGGCTATCTTTCCAGTAAATAATTTCAGAAATTTTTAGCTATGCTATTACTGTTTGGTCTAATAGCACAATCACTAGGAAACCATATGTGAAAATATGTGGAATGGGAGAATAGGTAAAAGAGATAGTTTTCCATATTCACTTCTGAAAGAATTCCAAGGCTTTATTTAGCATTAGCTAAATATTAAGGTATCCAGAATAATTTTTTTATTTTTAATATTTCTGATTAGAGAAACTGACCACAAAATGCATATTACATACAACTTGAGATCTAGCTTTCAGGATGAGCCTACAAAATATTTTATTTGAATGTTTATAGTTTTAGTTCCCAGAGAGCTGCTCGCCGTAAGCTGATTTCAGGAAACCAAAACATATAGGTTAGCTTATTGTTTTTTTCAGCATAACACAGAAGAGTAATTTATTTTGAAAACTGTTCCAGGATTCTCAAGGTCATTCACAAAAGGAGCATACTTTATTCTCTCATTTGGTACTAAGAAGTATTTGAGCAAGGTAGGTTTTATCATCGTAGAAAGATAATTTGTCAGTGAGCTATTGGAGGTGTGCTTCATTTTGAATTTACTGCATTAAAATATTGGTAAATACAATAAAAGTAGTTTTTATTACTTGCCTGGTGTCCAAGGTACTTTCCACCTGGTTTGCTTTTCATCTGGTCTCCTCTTCCCCAGCAGATCAAGGTACGGCCAGCACTTCTGACAGCTGAGTGGGAGCAGGAGGGCTGTCATCTCCAACTTCACTTCAAGAGGCGTTGGAAACTTCAGTGACACAGGAGCGGTTGTTTGAAAAAAACCACCAGATGTGTATGAAACTTGCTTTACAGAAGGAAAAAGTAGGTAGACCTAACTCCCTAGCTTTGATGTAACTTTTCCAACTTTGTTTCTCTCCTGACGTTTCCTCCAGCTCAGAGAGTCTCAAGAGTTGGTTCTGTTAACCCTGCAAATGTCATTTGACTCAGGGCTAAGAAAGGCTTATAAAATGTGATGATTTCATGCAGTCTGCACAGCTTATGCACCTGGCCTGACTCTGGCAAAGCTTGGTAAGTTTATATCTTCTCTGATACTGTGCTCTATCATTGAGGCTTTCAGGCATACATAAAAACACAGGGGTTATTCATGGCAATTCCCTGCAGTTATTTCTTTCTGATTTTGCCAAAATCAAATATATGCCTGCAGACACACATGGAAAAATATCATTACCATTTCTCATGCTCTGCATTTATAGGGAACACCCATCTTCACTGATAATTAAAACAGATCAAATGTGTGACTGGTCAACAGCAGCATGCAAGTTCTCTTGGACAGTGTCCTGGCAACCAGAGTATGAACTTCTGTTATGAGAGGTATTGTCAGAAGCATCTTTTAGCAAAAGACCTACTTGACAATACTAATTGAACTTTTATTTATTAAATAAAATTTGTCAGTATTGGTGGTCAATACTATAATTTATTTATAATGGATTAATGCATTTCAAAGGTGAAGAAAATGTTTTTATATTTTAAGAGGTGTAATATTTAACTTTTACTTCTAAAATATCAAATTTCTTCAAATTAAAATAAAAAATTTTATTATAAATTATTAGACAATTTTTAAAAATAATAATTGGGTTTTCCTTTGCTACCAGTGGACTCTTTAAAGGAGTCCAATGTTATTCATCAGTGGCATAGTGAAAGTGTAACCAGGCATGTAATTTTACTAATGAGGAAAAGATGATGAAATGAGAGATAATCTTCATTTGTCTTTAACATATGATGAAACACTGAGTGCAGTTTTCATCACTTTTCAGGGACATACTTAAAGAAGCTGTCAATGATTTCACTACTGTTGATCAAATTAGGCTAACAACTTTTGACAGCACTTGAAAAATAATAACATTTAATTTACATATTGCTTGAAACTTACCTGTGAAATATGAGGCATTTTGAATTACATTCTGTTATTTTTTTATGTCTTCTCAAATTAATTTGGTAGAAATGCAAGGGAAAAAAAATAGAAGAATGACACTCCAAATGTTTACATGAGTGTCCAACAAGATTTATGCACTCATGGCAATGTGTGGAAAATTGTTTGTGAAAGGACAAAAGATGAGAGGATATGTGGTGGACAGGTTTTGGTATTAATTATCTGAGCTATTGTCCTTCACATAGATGTGAGTTACTTGCAAGGAAGAAAGTTTTTTTTTCCCCTGGCTGCTCAATTATTGGGCAAGGAAGGAACTGGGATGGCAGTTCAGACTGATGTTAGCTGGAAACAGAAGTTTCCTGGAAAATCAAAGGATAGTGCAGAAAGGAAACAGGCAGACAAAGTAGTAAATATGTAACGGATTAAAAGAGGTGTAAAAGTCCAGGTCTGAGAGACAGAAAGTGTGAGATTGTTGTTAGGAACACATAAGCCATGATCTGGGCTTTATTGAATCATGGAATTGCTGGAATGTGAACAGTCCAGACAGACAAGAAACAGCAGTCAGGGAGAAGTGGAAGACAGTTGTTTCATTATTTTTCTTTCATTCATTCTCAATTTCCTCCACATGATTGACTGTCTAGCTCTCTTCAGGTAAAACTTGCTTGAACCTTTGATATTGTTGTGGTTTGACACTGGTTAGGCACCAAGCACACAAAATCTTATTTATTTCTGTTATGGTTGAGCAGAGAAGGGGAAATTAAAACTTCATTTTCATGAGGTGAAATAAGGATTATTGAGGAAAATGGAAAATTTCAAGGCAAAACAGGTCTACACTTAAACAGTTAGAGTATAAAGAAGATTTATTACTAACAGAATTAGAAGTAAAAAGAAATAATAAGAAATTAAAGTAACTTTCAAACACCTTCCTCTCCCAGTACCTCCCTTTTTGCACCAACTCGCACAAGGGAAACAACACATGGGGTTTGGTCAGTGATTCATTTTTTAAGAGACTTTCTTTATGTTTAAGGAAAAGAGTTTCTTCTGCTGTACCATAGGATTCTTCCCACAGGACATAGGTCTCTACGAACTTCTTTAGTGTGATTCAAACTTTCACAAAACAACAGTCCACCCGGAAAATCTGCTGCAGTGAAAAAAATATCCCTCCCATAAATTTTGCAGTCTTCCCACACTGCCAATCATGGGCCATAATAGCCATGGGGTTTAGCCTTGTAAGGATGAGCTACTCCAGCCTGAAAGCAAAGGCTCTCTTCTCCAACCTCTAAAAGCCTTTCACAACATCTATGGGCTCTGGTATTGAGCACTTTTTCACGAGCTGCATGTGGATTTCTGCATTCCCTCAATGTACTTCAATGAATTATAGAGAAACAGTTCGTAATATTACAGTCCTCACCACGGCTTGCAAGGAGAATTTTCAGCTCCGGTGCTAAAAGCACCTCCACTCTCTTTTCCCTTCCCTCACAACTGATCTTGGAGTCACCATGTTAGCTTAATTTCACATGATCTCACTTTTCCTTTCTCTCTGACTTGGAAGAAAACTGGTATCTCCAAGTTTTCAGCTGAAAAGTTCAAGCTTTACATTGGAGAAAGCCTCGCCCTCCTTATGTTTCCAGCTGCATTGTGTTTTCCTCAGTTTGGCATGAGCTGTGCTGGCTGTGGGGAGGCCCCGCTGCCTCCACACAGGGCTGCAGCAGCTTCAGATGAAATCTTGGCCACGCGCTCCCAGCTCAGTTGGGGTTTTCCAGACTCATGGTTACTCATGGCTCCTGGGGTGGCTTTCCCAGCAGCCTGGCCAATGCCACTGCACCAGGGGGGAGCCGGGCTGACTCTGGGATGGAGCCCGGATGCCTCCCCCCCGCCACCCCTTGGAAGGAAGCAGAACAAAAGGAAATTCCCATTCTTCCTCCTTACTTTAAATATGTAGATCACAGAGGAATTACCAGCTTATTTCATTGGTAGAGTAACCTGGCTATCAACTATTAGTTCTGTGCCAGTCACAGAAACTGAGCAGCTGTTTCCCTTTCCTCTTCCCTACAAGCCAAGTTTTGCTAAACCACCACAGATATGCACTTTTTAGAAAAAGACACAGCTGGAAGCTCTGGCATTCCTGTGGCCTCAGGAATACATGAGCAATGTTTACAACTTTCATGCTAGAATCATCTAAATGTGCAGAGCTGTGTATGTCTCTGAGCATAAACACACCCATAACCATGGAAGATGTAGCAATCAAATGGTATGGAAAAGATATTTGTCTTTGAATGCAAAATATTTGTCGGGTTTTATTATATTTTTTCCAAATTTTTTTTTCAAATTTGTGTTGTTTTGGGCTTTTTCATTTTCTCTTCTGGAAAGAGATTTTTTAAAAATTAAGAGTATGATCATAGTGTAATTCAAAATAGAGGTTTACCGATCCAAGAATACATGGTCTATGTCCAAGTTCTACCTCACTCAGACATGACTGAGAAGTCCTGTCCTGTACTGATCCACTAACCTTTGAACATGTTTTAGGACTCTAATGGTTTTATCCCAGTCAGCACCATCGCCACATAGCTACTTGATTACTCCCTGTCCCAGCAGGACTGGGTGAAGAGAATTCAAGTGGTAAAAGTCATGAATTTAAGAATTTCAATAAAATAAAATAATCATAATCAGCAATATCAATAACAAATTGCAATGAAAACAAAAATTAAAGAGTGAAAGAAATACAACGTAAGAAAGACAAGTGATGCAAAGGTACAGTTTCTCAGCAACTGATTTATATCCAGATAGTTGCTGAGCAGTGGATTCACCCCCAACTTGCCCCTAGTTTTACTGCTAAGCATGACCTCAAATTGTGTGAAATATCCCTTTGTTCAGATAGGGGCAGCTGTCCTGGCTGTGCCCCCTCTCATTTCTTGTGGACCCAGACTACTCACTGGTGGAGTGGTGTGAGGAGTGGAAAAGGCTCGTCGTAAGCACTGCTCAGCAGTGACAAAAATATTCCCTGAACTATCAAAGCTCTTTCCACCACAATCCCAAAACACATCCCCATGCTACCTAGTATAAAGAAAATTTACTCAACTTCAGCCAAAACTAGCACAATTGCTATTTTTTTTTTTTCTTAAAACTGAGTGCAGACTAATTTTACCTAGGCAGTGAGTGGTCCAGATTTGACTTCTTCAACTGCCTTTTTAAGACCAGAAATCATCTAGAAGTAGGATAGAACTGCTTGACCATCCTGCTACTCAATTTATTTTATGACCAAAAAAACCAGAAGAACTTCCATTTTCCATTTTCTTTATTTTTAATTTTATTACAGCAGCAACCTTTTGTGTTTTTAAAGACAAAGTTAGAAAGTTCCCTAAGGAATCAAAACTCCAGCCATTATACTGTTGCCTTGCACTGCTTGTATACTCCACTGCTTGTGTGTATCTGGTTTTAAACCTGTTGGCAGATTTGACAGAGAAGTGTCAATTGAAACATTGCTGTCTACAGATTACTTGAGCACTGCTGTCGGGGTAGAGCAATGGATTTGCATCTTCTAGCCAGGGAATGACTGCAGTGTGAGGGACCCAGCCGCCTCGAATGAGGTGGAAACCGCGAGGGTGACTAGAGGGCTCTGTCCATGGTGCTGCTTGAACTGAGCTTTGAACACCTTGCTCAGAAGCCGGAGTTGAAAGAAGTGGAGACTGAAAGAGTAATGCAATCTGCCACTTGGGCACAACAACATAAGCAGATTTTTAAAAAAAAAAAAAAAAAAGCAATGTCAGACACTAAACAGAAAGATAGTCAATTAAGGAGAAGTATTTACAGGAGACATATTTTCTTCTTTATTGACATATTTTTCCATTTCCATCTGTGTACAAACAAAAGCAGAGCTATGAGAGAGATTTTTTTCCCTTTAATTATACTCACTTATTCTGAATGCACTACATTCTTCTCAAGAAGAATGCAGATGAGCATAAACCACTTTTTTAAAGACTGTTTCAGCAGAATGAACTGGAATCATCTCAGAAATTGGCTGGCCCAAAAGCAGACAAGCCCAAACTTTATTTGATAATGAAAGACAAAGTAGGAGGGAAGCTGCAATCTCTAGGGGCAAAGAAAAAACCAACACAACAAAACCTCACAACAATAAAAAAACAAAACCCCCAAGCCAACAAAAAAGCATCACTACCAACAGAAACTTTAAAGCATATTTTTTCAGACTCTTCCACATACTACACCAATACATTTTGATGAGATCTTTGCGCTGCTCAGGGAATCTCTGAAGGGTTTTGAATTTCCTTAGACATAAAGAACTTGTCATAAATTTCATTGAAATGCTGTGGAGTCTTGAAAACAAATACTCATAGTGAATTCATAAAAGCTCAGCCATTCTGATATTTCTCAGATTTAATTTAAGCGCAAAATTTGGAAACTGTACTGAAATATACAATCTTTATTTTTGACGGTTTTTTTTAACTTCTTTCCTACTTTCTGTTTGATTTGGATTTCATTTTCTTTCCTTTTTTTTTTTTTTCAAAAGAAAGGAAAAAACCTACTTTCAGACTTTCCATATGAATAAACTATGTGAAGTGTGTCACTAGAAGGAAGACTGTTTTGTTGAGGCATTTCTTAGTAGGTTTAAAAATTTGGTCCAAAATTAATTGGAAATTAGAAATATGCACCCTGACTTTTTCTTAATTTCAAGTAACTTAGAACCAACTCTACAAATGAAGACAAAATCAAAGCCATTTATTAATTTCTGAAGCTGCTTTGCCAAGCAATAAAATAAAAAATCACATAATTTTGACTCACAGAAATGAGTTCTCAAAGAAAGATCAGCCACTGAAGGTAAAGGAATGATGGCTTTGTATTGTCCTTGATTGCAATATAGATGTATTCTGTTACCACCAGCTGTGGGCCATTAGCTGTTATCTCCTGCTATGACCCACCCCTGATAACAGACAAGGGGCCAGCAAGAAACCACTGCATGACTCATGGACTTATCCTATTGTGAGATGCTCCGCCCAGGAGGGAGGAGCCAAGCATTCCCACTTGGATATAACCTGGCCTTGGAAGTGCCTAAGTTAGCCCTGTCTGCTGGGTTCCCAGAGGATGAGAGCTGCCATTGGACCTTCAGCTGGAGACCCGACCTTCCATAGGATCACTGCTTCAACTGAGCTACTTCATCTGGGCTGCTACCACCACCCTGACAGGGTGTCAGGTTGTATCTGACTTTGTTAGTGCTTTTTCCTTGTATTATTTCGATTATTTTTAATTTGTTCCTATTAATTTTTAATCCTGACTTGCAACCTCCTACTGTTTTGTTTTCAAACCAATACAGTATCTAGTGAGGTTTTGGGCTGGGTCTTTCTTTGGCTTGTTTTTGTTTCGTTTTTTTCTCCTGTATTGTTTTGTAGGTTAGTCCACTGGGAGGTCCACTGAGCAGTATAGAATTCCACATAACCAAGCTCAGTGATTCCAGGATTTATCATTTTTAGATTTGTAAATATTTAGATGGTTCTCCACTAATACAAACATAAGCTTGCTGGTATTGGACTCACTTTGCTGAGTTAGTTACCTCTCATGTTAACTTTGTGGTACTCCAGAATGCCACCTAGAGAAGGCTGAAGAGGTAAATAAGAAAAATGCATGTTTCTTTTCTCAGGAATTTCCATCCTTATGCAGTAGTTATCTGCTACAGTGTCATTTCCTCTGACTCATTGCCACATCATCAATCGTTTTTTGACATGGAAAGGCTGCAGTTTGAAACACACAGACACATTTTGATTCCATCTTGCATAACCAAATTTTATAGTAAAAGTTAATCTTTTACATGTGGAAGGTCAGTTTGCAGTAACAAAATGTGGTGAATGGCAAAAAGCAGAGTTATGTAACATATGTGTGGACCCAACAGATAAATAATGGCATTATTTAGGGGTGACATCCTTAACCAGGGGAGAAAAGGCAGAGTAATTTGTCTCTGTCTGTTTTCTCTCTGTTACCATCCTAGAAGGGGCTGTACCTGTCTTTTATACTCCTTGTTAACTCCTTTGTGTTTTCACAACATGAAAGATTTTTATATGCTGACTAAATTTTCTTTTTAGTCTTTCTTATGCCTTAAAGCCAGTTCTAGCCTGGATACCAGGTTGCATTCCTTCAGTAACCAATAATGAGCCTTTCCTGATTTGTGTTTATAACCCTGGTGCTAATATAACCCTAACATGCTTGTATTTTCAAGGCGTATGTTGTCACAGTATAAGAGTATACATTATGAAGTACATAACAAACAGCTGGGGTGGTTGGAAGGTGTGGGTTGTGGAGAGGTACTCAGACCAGAACTTTCCAACCATGTTTTCATTTCTGCTTTTGCTACCTTTGAACTCCATTGATTCTTACCTTCTTGGCTATACCATCGCCTCAAGAATCTCCATATCAGAGTAGCTAGAGGAACCTTCTTGATCTGCAAGTCATGAATTCAAGCTTCTCAGGCTCTGAATAGGCTAGAAAATACCCTATCCTCTCATGTGGATAAGTTATTTTCAGATACACAAAATTGGACATTCTTTCTTCTTGCAGAACTTTTGAGGAAAAAAAATGCCATTGCTATACTTTATATGAGCTCAGTCCTCTTGGTTCTCCACATGGTCACATCCTGGAAAGTCTTAGAGAGAGAAGTACTTGCACCAGTTCATTTTAATTCTTGATTTCTCTAAAAAATGGTAGCAGCTATAGTATTTAGGTAATATGTATCACTGAAGATGTGTAAAGAAAATAACAAGATGCATTTCCAAAATGAGTAATACAAGCCCATTATAAGTGCCATAACTTGCAAAATACTGGAGAACATTCTTTCCTTGATATTCTGAAAAATCTTCCCTTGAAATGTCAAACTCAGGAAGCAATACAATGTTTTTTAATGATTTATATGGTTGGATGTGAAAATAACACTGTTTTATGTCACAGACTAAATTTTGAATGCTGAAATCATATTCAGCAGTGTTGTCTTTTTTTCCCCCTCCTAAATTACAATAGCTATAAAATGGAAAAATACACTAAACTTACAAATCTAAAATAGGGAATTTAATAACAAGGATGAACATCTATGGACAGGGTTCATTAGGCTTGCTTCTAGCAGAAGATAGTGATTCACCTGCATATTACACAATGATTCAGGTTCTGAAAACAAAATTTAATCTTTTAAACATTGGTTAATATTATCAGCCACAAGTCTTCTGGGACTTTTAATTGTCTGATTTAAATTAAATGCTTTTTTTCCAGCTTTTGTTACCACCCAATTAATTTTCAAAACCAATTAAGATAAAAATCACCCATAATAATATCATACTTATTATTAAACCTATAGTTTTGCCAATCTCATTTACCATTTTTGACCTACCCTTAATGGCTCCTGATTAGAAGGGGCACAGACTCCAGGAGTCGTGCCTGTGAGCTATTCATGCATTTGGAAAAGCATGTTCTCTTATACTGGATATTGGTTTTGCTAGCTGAAGAGGTAAAAGAGTAGTTTACAATGAATAATTCATTTGACACATGTAACCCATTTTTAGACTAACATGATATCTGCAAGTAGACCCCTTTTTCCTAACAATACTAATTGAATGTGTGCAAAAAACTCCTTTTGTGTTTTAAGTTCTATTGGAAGAAATGCACAGAGGTAAATGTAAAGATATTTATTGTTAGTTCATTTTATTTTTCTCTTTCTTGACTGAAAAATTGCACAAGAATATTTGGTGTTAATACTTGAAATCCCAGTGTTGCACAGGTTTATTTGAGAGTATATGATGCTCTCATGCCAAGACCTAGTGGAGACAATGTAATTCGTAATTATTTTCTGGAAATCTGCTTTTTGTAAGCTCTAGTAAGACTTCATAGAATTGTAGAATGGTTTGGGTTGGAAGGGACATCAAAGATCATTTAGTTCCAACACCCCTGCCATGGGCAGCATATCACACATTAGGTCAGATTGCTCAGAACTCCACCCAACATGGCCTTGAACACTTCCAGGGACTGGGTATCCACAGCTTCTCTGTACAACCTGTTTCAATGCCACACCATTCTCAATGTACAGAATATGTTCCTAATATCTAATCTAGACCTACCCCCCTTCATTTTAAAGCCATTCTCCCTTGTCCTATCATGGCCCTGTAAAAAATACCTCTCTAGCTCTTTTGTAGGCCTCTTTTAGATACTGAAAGGCAGCTATAATGTCTCCCTGGAGCCTTCTGTTCTCCAGGGTGAACAACCCTAACTCTCAGCCTGTCTTCATAGGAGAGGTGCTCCCACCATCTTTGTGACCCTCCTCTGGACTTACTCCAGTGGGTCCACATGCTTCTTATGTTAGGGATCCCAGAGCTGGACACAGCACTCTGAGTGGGATCTTATGAGAGAAGAGTAGATGGGCAGAATCCTCTCCCTCACCCTGCTGTCCACACAGCTTTTGATGGCATCCCAGGACACAGTTGCTCTTCTGGGCTGCATGTAGGTAGGCTGCACATTGCTGGGTCATGTCCAGCATGTCATTCACCAACATCCCCAAGTTCTTGTACCCAGGGCTGCTTTCAATCCATTCTCTGCCCAGCCTGCACTTGTGCTTGGGATTGCCCTGACCCAGGTGCAAGACCTTGTGCTTGGCCGTGTTGAATTTCAGGAGGTTTGCACAGTCCCACCTCTTAAGCCTGCCAAGGTCCCTCTGGATGACATCCCTTCTCTCCAGCTTGTTGACTGTACCATGTAGCTTGGTGTTGTGGGCAAACTTGCTGAGGATGGGCTCAGGCCCACTGTCCATGTCACTGACAAAGATGTTCAACATTGCTGATCCCAATACCGAGCTCTGAGGAATGTTACTTGTAACTACTCTACAGTCGGATATTGAGCCATTGACCACGACTCAGTGAGTGAAGTCATTCCATCAATCTATCAAGTTGTTCGTCTAGCAAACCAACATCTCTGCAGTTTATAGAGAAAGATGTCATGTGGGACAGTGTCAAATGCCTTGCACAAGGCCAGACAGGTGACACCACTCTTCCATCATCCACCACTTCTGTAACCCTGTCCCAGAAGATCACCAAATAATTCAGACACAGTTTGACCTTAGTGAAGCCATGTTGGCTGTCACCAAATCACTTCCTTTTTTTCCATGAATCTTAGCATAATTTCCAGGAGTATCTTCTTCATGATCTGGCCAGGCACAAGGTGAGACTGACTGGCCTTTATTTACCCAGGTCTTTCTGTTTGTCCCTTTTTTAAAAATGAGGGTTATATTTCCCTTTTTCCAGGCAGTTGGAACTTCACTGGACTGCCATGACTTCTCAAATATAAGGGACAGTGGCTTAGCCACCTCCTCCACTACTTATCTCATGATCCACAGATGCATTTCATCAGCCCCATGGGCCTGTGCACTTTCAGGATCCTTAGACAGTCTCATACCTGATCTTCTCCTACAGCAGGTGGCAGTCCCTGACTTTGCCTCCTATAACTTGGTCACCAGTAAGAAGCACTTACTGGAGAAGACCAAGGCAAAAAAGTCATCAGATCGTTCAGCCTTCTCCATATCCCAGGTAACCAGGTTTCACATTTTCTTCCAGAGAGGGCCCATATTTTCTCTAGTCTACCTTTCATCATTAATGTACCTAGAGAAGGTTTTCTTGTTGCCCTTTAAATCCCTGGCCAGATTTAATTGTACCAGGGCTTTAGCCTTCCTAATGTGACCCCTGGGTGCTCAGATAATCTCTCAGTATTTCTCCTTTTGAATGCTTGCAACCACTGAAGAGAAGTGAGGCTGCACGTAAGGATAAAATGGAACAATTAAAAATGTGAATTAATACCCTGTGGAAATAGTCCATATTCTTTCTCCAAGCCTAACTAGCTCCACTGTCTTAGTGTATTTCTCAGAGTTCTCTTGTGAGTGCTCTATCATTGCTTTCCTTTATGGTTAGACAGTCACATTTGTGTATGATACAACGACATTAGAAAACACATAATAAGTTAGATCATCACTTTTTGTCAACACAGTTCATGTAAATACTGTTGAAAAGCTCTGTGCTTCAGAAAATGAAACCTTTTATTCTCAAAGGTCTGAAAGTCAGAATGCAGATAATTTGTCATATTTTTCCATACCCTTTTTTTTCTCTGTTGGATCCTTTCTTTCCTCTCACTTATGTGTCTCCTTCTTCTGTAGTCACCAGCTAGTTGGAGGCATTTACCTATACCTGAAAATAGAATGTACCTCAATAAATGTATTTAAGAAAATAATTTCTGTAAACCAGCAATCAGTCCTTAAGAGCAATCAGTAGCAAATCTGCAAGTCAATTTTATTATATGTACCAATAATATAAATTAGCCCAATAACTGAATGTATAATTTATAAAGCTAGTAGTTTATCAATAGTGAATCTAGAAACTGTATCAAGAACCCTTGTTATTCTTACTGAAAACATTTTATATGATAAATGGATACATTTTTCAAAAATGTTTGTTGTTGACCAAACCACTGACATTCAATAAGGATTTTTATTTGGATAAATGCAAAAATAAGCTAGTGGTAAATCATGAATAAATATTAAACTTGAAGGATGTTGAAAGAAGACAGGAAATATATAAACAACTGAACCATTGCAAGAACCATTTGACTGTTTATTTCATATTGTTTTCTCCACGTAGAATATTTATTTTCTCCCTCTAAAAATACCCTCACTGAATCACAGCATTTTCACCTTATGGAATCAGATGAAAAAAGTTTGCAACTTCCTAACTGGATCTATCTTGACTATGATCCATTTCTTCATTAAACTTAAAAATCTGCAGCCGGGGAGAATTAAGCCTTAAGAACTACAGAGGGGTCATCATTCAAGTAAATGAATGTTCTGCATGAATGTTGGAAGGAGTAAGAGTGAAAAGAGTGAGCCATCTGTTTTAGAACTGCCACAGGATTTAGAAGTCTATATCGCAGGTATAGATCATAAGTCAGACCTGGCACTTACATTTTTCTGTGAATATTACAGGGCCTTTCTGAAATTAAACTGAGCCAAAGGCTATACAATCCAAGCTGCCCAGAGATTAAATCAGACTAGTTAGGGAATGTGGTGAAATATCCTGGTTTATTTCCAGGAAAACTCTATTAATCTATTATTCAAGTAGAGTATAATATAAATTAATCATCAAAGTAAGTCCATATCCTCTATCTCACCAGCTGTTTATATGGGGGGAAGAGAGAGAGAGAGAGAACAAAATTGATAAAATAATTCTAATCTAGAGAATGAGGAAGGAAATTATTTATACCATTATTTTGGAAAGGGGACCCAGGAAGGTACATGATAGTAAGATTGTATGGGCCTATCCTGAGATGACTTCAGTGAAATTTTTGGAACATTAAAAAAACAAAGTCTTGATTTACTTGCTAGAGATGCTCAGTCACCAGTGCTTTTAGATGTTTTATTCCAGATAGAAATAAAATACTGGTATACTTCAATGACAATATGGAACATGAGATTTTAAACCCTGTTAGTCTATATTTTATCTATGTCTCATCCTTCAGTATGAAGAATTTGTACAGCTAGGCTCATTTGTAGAAAGAAGGGGTACAGTGACAAGTTGTACCCAAAGGGAAAGCTTGGTCTGGGAGTTTGTCCTAAGAAGCTCAATGACCTGACTAAGCTAATATCAATGGAACTTACTATTTATTTCATAGAATTCTGGATTTTATGTTAAATTATTAAATTTTAATGTTAATCTTCTCTACAGGGAAGCTAATATATCCTTCTGTAAGTTTACAGGAAGTATTTACTTGCAGTATAAACTGTAAGCACATCAGTCACCTTAACACAACAGTGCCAGCAGAGTATACAAAGTTCCCTTCCCTTTAAATGGGCTCAAAGACTGTAACTTTATTTTTTCCATAAATGGTCTGCACCACAAACTACACCACTTGAAGTTAAAATTAAAAGGCATTACACCAAGATGTAAGAGAACTGTACTGATACCTCTAAGGCATTTTCAGGAGCTAAACTGCTCAACGAAGATAGGTGAGGGTCACATCCCCTTAATACCACTGACACTTCTAACAAATAAAAGATTATATACAAAATATTATGCTGTGTATTGAAAAATCTACTGCCTGACAGCAAAAAAATCTACTGTGTGATAGGAAATCTTTATGCCTCATTGCCTTCAACTTCAGAACAGAAAGTTTTCTATTCCTCTTCCCATTCCCCATCACACCTACTTTCACTGTATGTGGTGCATTTTCCACAATATTAAACTATCAAATTAGTCTCTCAAACTGTACTCCTGGTGTATTTACTGTTATTAAGAAGGGTTTTTTCCACATCATAAGTTAAGATAAAGATAGCTTACCTTCTCAGCTAATATGATCATTTTGTGCAAGATATTTCACCACGTGTCAGAACAATATTCTGCTATATTGCTGAAAGTTCAGATTCATAGTACTTCTTATTTCAGTCCCACTGCATATTACCTGGAGAATCAACTAATGTAAATTAGAACTTCTCTGGCCATTTTTTATTTCATACATTTTTCTTATTACTTTTCAGGAAGATAAGGTACAGACTGGTGTGGATTTCATCAGAATATGTAAGGATAAATTCTTTGCATTTATATCTGAAAATATGTTGCACTTTCATTTGTGTATATGCAAACACTCAGTAAGTTATGAGATGCAAAATCAAGTGAAAGCAAAATATTTGGTGAAAGAGCTGGTGTTTCATTTATAAGTTCTTATTAACGAAGTAACAATTACCCTATATTCCTTCATTTGTTAACTCCTTATTTCTAAAATTACATGTTTATAAAAATCCCTAAATATTTTGCTATAGCTCATATAAAATCACTAGCAATATTGTTTACAAACCGCATCTTTTTAAAATTAGTCATTTTTATCATATAATAGAATGATGGGGGTTTTTTTGATTTTTTTTTTTTTTTTTTTTTTTTTTTTTAACTTTTCAGTACAAAAGTGGACTTGCTCCTGGTAGCTCTTTACTGATCCCTTCTATTCATATTTAAGTCAGTGAGTCTACATGAATAAAAAGGAGAACACATGCATGAGATATGCAAAACTAGGCCCTCTAATATTAAAGTAGTGAAATGAAATAGCAAATCCTTATCTGCTGGTGTTCCACAGAGGTTACTGAGTCTGCAGTGTGTAAGAGGTTTCAGTCTTTTCCATTAAAATTTTTGTCCCTTTTTCCCTGTGTGAAAGACTGAAGCAAATTTTAAAGGATATTCGGCAGGGAAGACTGTATTCTTTTATTTTTAACAGTGAGATAGAGTGAAAGGAGTCAGTTTGCTAACATTATAAGCTGTGCTCAAAAACTAAATCATAGCTTGATATTAAGAAATGTAAGACATGAGAAATTCAGGTATTATTTCTTTACATAAAGGTTATTTGAAATATAAAACTAATTGTCTAAATTACTGGACCAGAAAGGAGAAGTGTAAGTCAATCAAATGAAAGTAAGTTAAATCAGTCAATCAAATGAAAAGCAGAACAGGGATTCTATAACATTAGTAACCAATATCTTGAATCACTGCCAATATTACTTCAGACAGACTGATATGAGACTGCTTCATCTGATTTAACTTTTGTACGTAAATGTCCCTCTAGCAGACATGGCATGAAATCCCAAAGTCACAAGCTGCAGAACTAACTATGTGTTTTTCTGCTACTTCTTTGTATACTCTTATAGGATGAAAATTAAGTGTGAAACGGCAATTAGTGTAATCAGACATCTTTTACCTGGTAAACAAGTATACTATACATATGAATTTGAATTATGAGATGGGATCTTAGATTTACACTCATACTAAAAAAAAAGGTCCCTTGCTATGTGTTTACCTGTTCATTATTTGTGTGAGTGTTTTTCCATGTCTATATAACTATATGGAAGGACAGAAAAAAAGTCAGTGTTACCAAAATCATTTTAGCTTTATTGCTTACTTCTATTCCTTTTTTCATTTTTTGCATCTTCTTTTCATAGCCCACAAATTCAACACTTCTGAAAGCTTTTTTTTTTGCATTCTTTTGGGCATTCATATAAAAGAATTAAACATGATTTTCTGGGCTTAGCCTATTATGGATGACTCTTTGAGAAAAACTATTGAAGACTAACAGTAAGCAGTGGTTTACCTCACTAGTTTCAGATATTTTCACAGGAAACTGTCAGAGATCTTGCTCCTTCTTCACCCTTAGGTGGCCAAAGCTGTCTTCCAGCTACATTTTCTCGCTAGTTGTGTGATGCACTCACACCCTTCTGTTTCAGTGTACCCTAATTACTACCAATCCCAAAACATCCTTTCAAGAATATGCAGTGCTTGTGTTAGGACAAGCAGTGAACAGGTATCATCCCAATTCCATGTCCTGAGCTCTGCTGTTTTGGAAAAAGGACCCACAAGATGTGAGTCTTCTGTTCTGGAAGGGCTTAATATTTAAACTAGAAATAAAGCTACATGAGTTTAAATTGCATATTAATGAGATCAGGTATTGACAGTATTTTCTCCAGAACTACTAGAGTTGAATTTTTTTAGAAATTAGGGCTAGAGACATGACATTGTAAACGTTATACTATAAGTGTAGAGCAGTTACTTGGGGAAGTTACCAATAAATGACAAGTAATCCTTCTCAAGAACTTCCCCAAACAAAAAAAATTCACCCAAACTCACCCCTGAACTCTGTTTCCTTGATGATAGAGCTCATCATACAATTTACACAGATACTAAATGGATTAACTTTAATATTTTTATTAATATATTTGATACTGACAGATATCTGATATATACCAACATTGACTATATGATATATATCAAATATTTGATAATATTTGATCCTGGATATTTAATGGATCACCTTTAGCAATCATAACAACATGTAATGTAAGAATCAATAAATATAATATTGTGATTGTTAAACATCTTTTTATATGCAATGATATCCACCCATGATTATAGAATTATAAAAATCATGTTCATTTGTGTGAAATTGCCCTGTAAATTCCCTAGAGAAAGAAAGAAGAGTATGAAGAATATTAGGCAGACTTCATATAAACTGAATCAAAAACATCGCACAAGAGACAAAAATAGGTCCAGAATATTTGAATTCTCACAATATTTCTGGGAAGAGGGAAATTGATTTTGTTTAATGTAATAATGACCCCCTGTTTATACAGGGTTTTCAATCCCTGCATATTTTACAAGCTGATAGTTTCAAGACATTAAATCTTGAATTTGAATTCACTCACACCAGCATTTTCCCATTACCTTCTTATTGTGGTGCATATGGTGCATTTTGAGATAAATCACAAAGTACCACAATAAGAAAGAACACTGTGTGACTGCTTATATGAGGAACACAAAAACTAACAAGCAAACCCCTCAGGTATTCTTATTAAAGTGGGGGAAGGGAGTTGATATAGACAGAATGGAGCTCCATGAACTGGAATTTGACCAAGCTAAAAGGATTAGCAGTCTTCCTTCACCAAAAAGGTACCAAGGGAACTTTAACGTGGAGACACATCTGGCAAACAGGCAGCTTGGAGGCCAAATAATACCATCCTTCATCAGCTCTTAAAATTCCACAGACCTGAAGAGTGTGGCTAGAAGAGTTTCTAGGAGTGATATTTCACTGTGCAGCAATAGAATGACTGGAGTTATGAGGCCAGGGATAAATCACATTGATGGTCTTATTGAAACAGCCGTGCCTGGAAGGGAGGTGTAGTCTCTTCCCCAGATACAAAGAAAGCAAGCTGATGCAAGAAGCAAAAACACTTGTGCTCTGGGGACACTTAAACCTGCTTGTGAATGATTATTCTTCTAATGAGGGAAACATGCTTTAATTACGAAAAAAGGGGGTTTCAGGGCAGCTGATATAAAATAAATTTCCTTCAGTATTTGCATTTATCTGCGTGGACAGGTGTCTCCAGTTAAGAAAATCTCAGTGTTAAATTTGCAGTTATAAAAATGATTATAACTATAATGAAACTCATTTTTCATAAATTTTCTCAATTCCAAGAAAATCAAACAGTTTTCTACTCTAAATGTCAGTTAGTTTCTGCTTCATCTCTCTTACTGAATTATGGATTTCTTTTACAAAAGAAAACAAGAATCAAGAAAAGGAAAACAAAAAAGGGTCAGGATTTAATAATCAAGAGTAAAGGAGTTTAAGCCCCATGAAAATTTTAGGTTTGAGTTCACTACAGGCTTTTATTTTTTTTAATATGTCTTGGATTTCTGTGAAAGGTTGCCATATGGAGATAAAAGAGCAGAGGAAATAAAAATAAATGAGACAAAACAATAAAGCTGTCATTGTTTTCTTGACCTTTTTCAAATGCATTCATCATAGAGTATGTGGTAAATTTAGTTAGAGCTTTGAAACTACTTTTTGCTCTGAGTGGAATGATCTCCAGCATCCACTTACCAATGGCCCTTTCTGGCAAGGTCAGGTAATAAGAGACCTCTCTCTGAACTGGAACTTTAAGTAACCAGTGACTCAAGACAGGATTTGTTTACTCTTTATTTTTCACTCTCTGGCAGAGGTAACAGAGGCTAAACCAATTTCTGTGCTATTGTTAGCTTTGTGTGAAGTTCACACGACAACATGTAAAAAGAAGCCATGTTGCATTTCTCATCTGTGTGGCAGGAAAGTCAGAGGAAAGAGCAGAAAGCAAGAAAGAATCTTCCTTTCTGAAGAAAGCACCTTTTCACTAGCTTCATAAATATAGCAAAAGAGTACAGTTCCTGTGTATCACAAGATGATATATATATAATTATGCTAAACCTGTGCCCAAGTCTCTGTGATGCTCACCGCAGTTTCTAAACTGAAATATATGCCTCTCTCTCCTTTAGGAAGGAGCTACAACAGGAAGCATATGTTCTTTTCCTGTTGTTGTCCCAGAGCTGACTGATCCCAGTAATCATACTTTGATCAAATATGAATTTTATTTTCAGATATCTTCCAACATTGATTTTGTTAGTATTTCTGTTTCATTTAGCTTGTCTTTTAAACAGAAAACATATTTACTTGCTACTGTATATGTAAGCTGTATCTTTTAGTGTGTCAAATCTGATTCTAGGTATGAATTCCGAATTAACTGCTTGCTATATACAGAGGAGCTTTTGAGGGCAATTAGGGGAAAGCATTGTTATTTTATTGTATGTGCAGACCTCAAAAACCATGTTTGAGACATCTGATAACAATATCCTTATTTGCAAATGAAATAGCACAAAACCCATGTAGCCAACATATTTTTTATTGTATTCTGACAGACTCTAGCTACCTTCCAGCCTAGCTGGGCAGAAGCCTTTGTCTTTTAATATGTTTTGAATGGCTTAATTTCATGGTGTTTCCTTTTTTTCCATAAGAAAATCACTCTTAAATGTGAAAATTTCAAAGAGGTACATTTCAATATGCAGCTCCTACCTTTGATCTATGCTGAATATTTTAAAGTTGGACTTGTAAGCTAGAAATTTGCCAGGGGTTGCAGAGAAAGGAAGGCTGTTGATAAGAGTATTTTTGCACTCTGGAATTCTTTACAAAGTTCTGTTCTTAATTAAACTCATGTAATTCTTGCTGTATTTCATTCATTGAAACCTTATGAGGTCACTCAAGCAGTTCAGACTTATCACGCATTGAAAAGAATATGCCCATTAATCCAAAATACACTCACATACTGCATGCCTGTTGCAATATTTAGTAAGGTAAAGATACCAAATTTTTCACTCATAATCTCTTTTGCTATTCATACAGATTTTTCTTATTAGCACTGTCTTGCCTACTTTTTAACTAACCCTTCCAATAGGACTAAGCACTTCAGGACCTGGCACCTCCAGGAGATTGTTGTCTGGCCTTCATTTTTGATTAGCATAGATGATTACACTTAATAGAAGAGCTTAAAGAATTAAATGCCATGGCTGTGTCTGCTGCTACTCATATTTTTAAAGCAGTGGAAAGGAGGTAGAAACACCCAAGAGGCCAGGGCACTGAACTTGGGATTTAACACATGATCTGCACTCCAACAGCACACAAGCTGGCTCACCTATTAGCAAGCTCTGTCAGATCATGTGCCTGTATGCTTCCCATGGAAAATGGGAGCTGAAGCTGGGGAGAGCCAAAGTGTATTCTCACTGCATAGATAATTTATAACAATAAAGTAATGGTGACTGACCTTTCTGATTTTGGGATCAAAAGTGCCTCATGACTGGCAATCATTAGAAGAAACCTTCAGTATGTTATATCCACCTCTCTCTGAATACAAATTCATAGCTGCCCCAAAAAATCAATGCAGGTGCTTTGATTGTAACACACTCCACATTTATTTTACCCTTTTATGGAGAGAAAAGAATCACCAGAGATAAATAGCACTTCATGAATTAACTATGGATCAGTGTTCTGACGGATAATTAAACAAATTATGGTTTTATACTTTTGTATTGCAAAGAGTCTGTGGTGTGATTTCAGCTAAGGAAACCGCACCTGAATCTTTCATTACTTCCTGTATTTCTAGTTGTCATGTTGGAAGATGAAGGATGGATTGTTCATTCAAGCAAGCTTCTCCCACAGCGCTTCCATACAAGTTACAGGAGCTTTTTATAAACCTGTCTGCTCCTGCTCTTACATGACTCTATGGTAAATCACCCTTTGACTTCAGGTGCACAAGGGAAGATTTGATATTTTTTGTATTTTCAGATTCTTTTTCTGCTTGTAGGTGTCACAGAGGTCTGCACTAGTGCAGAATCACCATTCTTATCAATAAATAGGTTATTTAAAACAAACTTGTGTGCTTTGGAACAGGACTTGCCACAAAGTTTTGACTGAAACAGGTTTATTCTATTGTCATCAGCCACAGAATTTGAGATTAATAAGCTATTTATCTGATTACCTTCAATTGTGAAAAGGTCACTTTTTCCAGGTAGCAATTCACTGAGTTTTCTGTGATTTCTTTGTATGGCATAGGAATGGAGTATTAAATATAACTGTCCAAATGGTCCTGGTGTAAATGAACTACAAGTAACTACTCAGTACAAAATGATCTCATTTTTTGCTCTTTGTTCCTGTGTTTAGTCCCCATTAATATTTGCAATAATTCATAACAAGAACATATAGAATAATATGACTGAAACAAAAGTCCCTAGACAACCATTTTCCCTCCAATTTTTCTGGTTAGTCTTTCTTACAGTTTGTTCTTTCTTAGCTATACCAGGTTTATGAAATCAAATGTGGACTCTCATTTCAAAGATGAAGTCTTTGCTATGGTTTTTGTATGCTATGCAGCAGCTGGTCATACTTCCTAATTTTGATATTTAGGATGGGAGAAAGAGTTATCACATCTTTTCCCCCTACCCTGCATGAGCTGCAATGTTTAACAACCTGCTTTATCTTGCTGTAATAAGTTGAAAATGTCTCTTCAGACAGGATATGACTCACTGTAATGACCCTTGCATAAATACATAATGCGGCAGCTAAAACACAGCCTGGCATTTATTTGTTTTGTTACCTTATGTGACAAGGGAATTTGTGACTTCCCAGTTCTTACCTTCTATATTTCCTTTTAAAAAGCCCAGGCTCTGCTCTGCACTTCTGCAAACCACCAGTGCCAAAATGCAGAGACTCCCTCAGAAAATGCATGGCCTCCACTGTGCTCCCTGCTGAAATTTTTTTAGTATCACAAAATCCCTTAACTTTAGAAAGCTCATGTTTACAGGCAGAGGATTGTATAGCTAAGAGGACCTCCAGAATTCACTAGGAGGATATTGCTGTCAAAAGGACAATGCTGAGCATATTGTGTAAAGAGCCTAAGCCATTGGTCCATAAGAGTAGCAGAACTGAAATATTTTTGACATTTATACAAATAATGATATAAAGAAGTGGGTTTATTATACAAGTCATTCATATGTGTCATGTGAATGAAATGATAAAGGCTCTATGATAAGGAGGCATATTCTTCTTGTGTTGGAGAATGACTCAGCTGCTCTGAAGAATGAGGTTTACATGATGTGTTCAGAGGTCAGGTACTAGACTGTAGAGTCTAATAGTCCTAGTATGACACTCATCAAATAACAAATGTGTGTTTGCAGAGCAATGATTTGGGATTATGTGTGCACATTTGTCTCATTTGCATTTGAATTGGCAAGAGAAAGTCACGTGCATTCACTGCAGAGTTGGGGGTATAAAAAAGGGCAAACATCTATTTCCATGACAGCCTGAGTAGTTATCCAATAAAATCAATCTGGATATATGAACTATCATGTCATTCAGATCTATCAATAAAGACCTTATAAGGGATTTAGCAACAAATAAGTAAACTTCAAACTCTTGCAAGACTCATAATGATGTAGAGGAGGTACACAGAGGAAATCAGACTTTTACACAAATGTTTCTGAGATCACTGTAGAAGAGGATATAGGTATTGCTTTTCAGGTTTAAAGTTCCTGCAGGAGTCATTTTCCTTAGGAGATTAAATCTGTAAATTCAAAGAGGCAGAGTCAATGGCCAGTTATTGAATAACCAGAATGAAATGATTAATAACAGTAAAATTCTTGGCAATATAAGCAGAAAGCTAAAACACAACAATATATATGTTCTTCTTCACGTGTTTCAATTTTAACCAGCTTGATGGATTTTATTTGATTGAGTTACCACACTGAGAGGAAGGTTTAGTAATTTGTTAGCCACAGCCACATGGGTGCTGGCCCTATTTTTCTTCAGTACATATTTTAGTACTTAAGGGACTTATTCTGCACACGTAACATAAAAACCTGATTTTCTGACATTTTGATGTAGTCTCAGCACTAGCATCTTCCAGAGCCTGTATTTTGAGATGTGATATCAAACCACACAATTTTCTATATCCCATGGGATGGAAGATACAATATTTGGAAGTACCCAGAGGTAACAGACATTTTCCAGCTGCCTCAATGCCACTGGCAAAATCCTAACAAAATCATTCTTTAATTGAAGAAGTGGTGAGATTGAACGGCATCAAGCTGTTACATGCAAAGACACAGATAATCCCCAGCTGAATTCCCTCTTGGGCCTTTACATCAGGAATGGTCCTCTATTCCATTAAACACCGAGTCAGGTCACCATGCATTATCCCCAATCAGGCTGCCAAACCTTACATTACAGACACGCAAAGAAGAGGGAGGTGGTGTGCAAGTGACAGCAGATTATGAAGCCTGATTTTACTGGAAGTATTGTATCACAGCAGCTTCCAAAATGATGAGGATTTCTTCAAATTGTTAAACTCATAATTACTTTTCAGAAACTAATTCAAACAATAATCTTGTGTAAAGAGGACACTGACTTGTATTTTGCTAATGGCTGTGAGAAGTTGCAAAAGAAAAGAAAAGGTGATACCCTTAATTGTACAACATTACTAAAATATTTGGACTGGTTAATTGAATGAAAACATTAAATGATAGCTAAACATAGCAACAACTTTAGTTAAGAGCCTGCACTTTGAATCTATGTCATATCCCCCAGAAATCTCTTAGTTATGCAATATGATAATTTATCAAAATACAAACAAATTACTGGACTATGTGGGCCTTTCTTGTCTCCTTTCCTTAAATGCTTGTTTTTGTGAGAAATTGAAAATTAGTTATTTGTAGTTGTGACACAGTGGCAAGTCTTACAGATTTTAAATAATAGTAATGCAAGAGAAATTGTGTCATTAAAAAACAGAAGTTATGCCTTTTTGCAGTAGTTACCAGAAAACAGCTAATAAACCTGAACCCCACATTTATATGAAAAAAGCAAGCAGAGGCAAACAAAGAATAGTATCTTGATGAGAATCAACAGATCAACAAATATTCATCCAAGGTGTTAAAACATGTATTAGCCTAGCACAGTGGAGAAGCCTTGATTTTTGGATATCAGCAGTGAGAGGTGGTGAAAAACGCTGCGTCCAACCTTAACTTTGTTATCTTAACTTTTATAGATTCAAACATGCCACAGCCTGTCAGTCAGGCCTCTAACTGGGGCCTTATTTCATTGATTTATACAGGCAGTGCGTGTTTACTTGTTTTGACAACTTTGGCAGGGTGGATATTAGAAGAGTGAACTGTTTTGTGAAATATCCTTTCTTTTAGTTAGCTGTTACAAAAATAGTAAATGTAGTAAAGATACCTCTCCCCCAAATTAAAATCTAAGCTAAAAATACAGAAAAATAAAAGAGAAGGAAACATGAAAAAGAAGGAAGCTGCTGAGATATTAGTAATTAAATACACAGAATCATTGGAGCATAGAATAATGTGTGTTGAAAGGGACATTAAACGCACTGGAGTTCTCCAGTGCAAGCTGCTGCTCAAAGCAGTGCTAGATTACATGGGATTTTTCAGGCCTTGTTCAACTGAGTTTTGAATTCTTCCAAGGGTGGAGATTCTGGAATCTTTCTTGGTACATTTTTCAGTGTTTGACTTCCCATGTGTGATGAGTGTTGGTTTGGGGCTTTTTTCCCCTTACATTGGTATGTCTCTCATTGCAGCTTGTGACTTTTGCCTGCTTTTCAATTGCTCCATACTTCTGAGCATGTGGCTCCAATTTATTCATATTGTAGGTACATGAGGTAGCTGAGGAGCAATAAGTCTTAGCACACATTTTTTCAGGCTGAGCAACCCTGATTCTCAGCCTGCTATTACATGTCTCATGCTCTAACCCCCAATCAGGATTTTTGGCCTTCCAAAAGATGTATTTCTGTATAGTATTTCATGTGTATAAAACCAGGATTTTATGCATAGCTTATGTAGAATTAAAGTAGAATTGAAACTTGATCACCTAAAGAAATATGTTCAAACTCATTCAGTTTATTTCCAAACACACACAAATGCAAACACACGTATACACATATGTATATAGTTTTACACACTAAATATAGGAAATATATTTTTTTACTGAAGCCCCTCTGTCCACTGAGTTGCAGCACCAGGGGCAGCCGCTACTACCAGTCCGCCACACTGTGTTCTTGGCAATCAAGAATGCTTTGTGTAAAGTTCCATCCCAGGAGATTTTTAGGTCCTTTCTATTTACTTTTCTTTCTCATGCACAATACCAGAAAACTATTTTTAAAATAATTACTTTCAAAATTAGATTGGTTTGTCACAGATAAGAATCTACAGGTGTTTGGGCAGTGTGCAATTTGGAGACATTAAAAAATCAAATTGGTATGTAATTTCTGACATGTTTCTCCTGCTAGGTGAAATTTGTGAAGCTCTTTACTGATGACTTGATAACTAATTTCTGAAAAATGTGTTTTGTGCTCAGAAGACACTCTCCAAATTCTGTGGGACAGAAAAGCAAAAGATCACGTACAATTGTGACAGTGCTGTTACATTTTCCAGTATGATTGTTTATATTTTCCTGATTTCCAATATAGCCCTCTTTTCTTTAAGCTGTTACTAAAAATGTTTCTAATGTCATCAAGGCTCCATTTCCCATGAAAGGTTGGACAAGATGATCTCTCTAAGTCCCTTCCTGTCTGACCTGTTCTGCGGTTCTACAATACATTCTCAGGTGTCTGCTTTATTAAAGAGACATGGCATTAGTTTTAACTTCAACTTCTTTAAAGCTGTCATTGTTAACTCAGTAAAGTTTCTAACACTAAAAGTAGATCTTTATTAAATTGGGGGAAAATTTGTCATTGTGCAATTTAAATGTAGTCCACAGAGAGTCAGAAATTTGATGGGGTATTGGTTTGTTTGGTTTGGGTTTTCTTTTTTTTTTATAAAAGGTGCAATATCTGCATAACTGAGTTTTTTGGATTAAATTTTTGTTTGTCTAGATCTTAAAAAAAAAGAACTTGTGCTTTCACTAAGTTGTCGTAAATCAAAATCTTTCCAGTTGCCAGACTGTTTTGTGTCAGTTGAAGAATAATCTTTGCTTCCAAAATATCTGTGCTTGGAGCTGGAACACAAGCTTTTCATTCCAGTCCTTTTTTAAAAGTCAGGTTTCATTGTTTATGTAAGTATTCTAGACTCAGTTTCATGGCAAGCAAAAGCAAAAACACATGTTGTCTTAGATTTAGATACTAAAATATTTGTATTCAGATATGCCAACATATTTTAGTTTTGGCAAATGTAAATAATATTCTCAAGAGGGTTATTTTTATTCTGTAGAAAGTAGATTCAACATTTTCCTAAAATAGATCAATGTAATATTAGTTATTCAATATTTTGAGCTTATTCAAATAAATTTTCTGAAAACAAATACTAAAGTATTAAAGCATAAGTTTTAAATATCTGGAACTGGAATAGGAAAAAATAATCTGATGTTTTCTTGCAAGCATAGAAATGCTGTTTGGAAGGAATCCCCTAATATTGTTTAGTCCAGGCTCTCACTCAAAGCAGGCCTACCACCAACATCTGTCTGGCTCAGCTTTTGTTTAATGTAGCCTAGGCCAACAAACCTTCAAGAAAAGAGAGGCAACCAGTTCCAGTGCTGCAGCACCCTTCCAGGTATGGTTGAGGCCCTAAAGAGTGCCTTGATAGCCCTTGTTGGAAATCTCCTTAATTTCTCCTCATCCCATTCATGACCTGGGAAATTCAGCTCTGGACAGCTCTGCCTTATGCAGCTCAGCACCCTAGTGCAGCCCAGTACACCCTACCAACAACAGGCTCCCAGGACTAAGCTGCAGGAGTGGCTCAGGTTCCCCTTACCACCATGCCTTTTTCAGCATGTCTGGTGATTAAATTCTTCATCTCCCTGTCTCTAATAGAAGAAACAACAACTTTCTTAGAAGTTAATGGCAAACTTTAAGGATTTGAAAGTTGTTGTCCCTCTATAATTTTCAGTAGGTCATTTTACAGTGGGTTTTTTTGTTCATATGTTTGCTGTTTTCCATCTTTTTTTTTATGGTGGGTTTTGTGGGATTTTTTATTCATACCACTGAGTACCTTATTGGTACAAGAAACTGCAGAGAATTTTCTCCTTCTTTTTTTACATTTCACGGAAAGTCGTATTTGAATAGCTTTTAACATGCTTAATCTAGCCATGGTGACTGCTGTGAGTGAAACATATTTCAGTGGTCTGTGGCTGCCAGGAACTGACTTCTTATACCACCAGAAGTGAGAAAAGTCATAACACCTAAACTGAGCAGAACAGCTGAACAGAACAGATTTTCAATATCAAAATCCTTTTCTCCGTTGCAGTCCCATGTAGTTGAGCCTTGATCTTTAGCATTATTAGTTTTGTGACAGATAAATTAGATGCTCACACCTGCCAGTCAAAAACCAATCATGAGTGCTTATGAATGAGACCTGCTTGTTTACAGATATGGATAAAGAGTTCTTAATTTATCCCACCTTGTTGAAGAACTTACTAGTGAAAAATAGAAAAGAAATTCAAACTGTGTTTGTTCCCAATTTTTGCTCATTGTGCATATAATGATCACATACACTGGAGAAGCTCCCTATCAGATTTTTGTGAAGAATTAGTGCAGAGGGTATTTTACTGGGAATTTTCAACAGCAAATTCCAGTGAAGAGTCGCCTGAATTCGTCCAATGTCTTTATTTTTTCCACTTTTTAAAACTTGAGAATATATAAAATGATGAACTATTATTTCTTCAAAACAAAAATAATTTCAAGAAGCTGTATAAATCTGTTTAGATCCTGAACAGTGGCTTAAAAACATGTCAAATGAAAGGAGAGAAGCAGTACAGTAAAACATTGATTTTTCTTTTCAGTTTGGGCAAGAAATGCATAATGGCATTGATCCCAGTTCAGGATTATCACCTAAATTTAAGTCTCTAAATGGAAGTGTCTACATGAGCATCATGTGTGTAAGGTCCCTGTACAATCTACAGAGATGTAGTCAGAGCTGTCAGTGGAGCTTGTTCATCTTATAACAATAAAGATACCTGGGCCAGATTTCATTTACATAATGATTTCTATTACTGTGTAAAATGCTTAAAATTTCTGTTGCTACCATTCAGGGCTGTTAGTCATACACAGATCCTGTGGAAAATCTGCACATTTTGGGAGAGGAAGCTGGAAACTTAAGATATCCCTACGGTGTCTAAGGCATAGAAAAGCTTACATATTTGTGTTAACAATAGCATTGATCCTTACCTATGTGTCCCTTCCAATTTGAGACATTCTGTGATGCAGTTGGTCAGTTAAATTCCACTGATTTCATCAACAATGGGTACAAGTCAAGGTTCTCTGATGTTTAACGCTCTTCAAAATTATGAGTTCCCTGAAAGTTGTGGAAATCCCATAGTGTCTGCTTATATCTGCCACTTGCATCTCCAAATGTCTCAAACAAAAATGATCAGCTCTGTAGAGGACATGTCAGTTTCAAGATCTCTCTTGTTCTGTAGAAACCTATAACTATAATCATGCATTTACATTTCTTAATAAAGAGTTGAATCTCATGCTTGGGGCTTTTGTTTTGTATTTTATCTCTGCTTTAATCCATCTTTCAACTTCAGGATGTACATTAAATACACATGTGGGGAAGGTGTAGCTATGTAGACAGTACTTTATCTAGGTGAAGTGCCTTGCTGCATGAAAACATTAGTTAGCATGAAAAATTAGCGAAGAAGTGCAATTTAAATCCTGCTAATACTTTTGTTTAATTACCTAGTTGCTCCTCCCAGTAGATACTACACTTAAAAAGTCCCCAAATTAATTTGCTAATTAAAATCACATATTTTAAGCAAGTCAAATTCTTAAAAGTTTAATGACTTCACTTTTCTCACATTACTCTTTGAGAGAATCAAACAGAGGGAGAGTTTAGGAGGGAGCCAACTTATGTGCAGCATTTCCACCAGAGCCATTGAATTTTCTTCTGATACTACTTTTTATATTTTGCTAATTGCTTTGGAATGGCTTTGTGTTCAAGGTAAACAACCAATGAGAACTTCTTTTAATCTAAAGCAGTTTCCTTCCTCCTGAAAATGAATTTAAACTGTGAGGTTGTAAAGGATGCAAGGTGGCAGTTTTTAATGCTTTTGAGTACAGATTCTTCTTCACATAATAGGGTGCCTACCAATTCTGTGCTCCATTCTTTAGTAATAAGTAAGAAAAAGGGGGGTCTTAGATGTTCTGTGGTTGCAGATGAAATCTAACAAAATAGACAAAACTGAAATAAGACAATTATGGAAGCCTATTACAATTCTAATGTGACAATGATCAAACAGAATTTCAGTTAGCTCTAACCAGCCATTTTTGGCTTACTAGAATACACTTGGAGACAAAAAAAAAAATCTGAATATGTTTACACTTGGGTAAAATGAGCTAGAACTGAATGATTTGGGTTGTATTTCTGCTACAAGATGAATATGTCACATGGAGGTTGCCTATTAAAACGAAATACAGGTTGGTCATATAAGCATTCAGTATGATTGGACAATAATTGCTAAATTAGCTGAACTTTGCAACCAGATATTCTAGGTTTGTGTGTCAATAGAACTGAAAAATTTGGATCTTTTATTTTAATATTGGTCCCAGCTCTACCACACAGCCTCCAGCTTTGCAAGCTACAGCTAGCATAGACAGGTAAATAATTTGTTATAATTCCAGCTTCCTAGCTTGATTTTTCATTAGAAGCAGGGACTAGTTACATTTTTGCAAGCTTTTTGTTTTCTAATGTATTATGCAAAACTGGGAGTGAGTTTACTATATACAGCACATTTTAATACAATTTAAGATCAATAAATAATGTAAAATACTTTTTTTTCAAGAGCTTGATATCTTGAAGACTATGAAAACAGAAGCATATATGAAGTTAAAAAGCATCATGCCATGTGGTCTAGAATCTGCAATAACTTTTTCTGGTTTTTTGGGGAGGGGGGCTGGAATTGAACCCTTGAGCCTTTATTAAGGAGCTTTACATAGGGCAAAAAAAAAGAGAGGGTTTGAAAGACTGAAAATTCTCTCTCTCGTCCGGATGTAACAACCACTTCTAACCTGCCCAGTGACTCTAAGCCTGCCTATATATGTAGTAACAGTGATTTACACGTTTCTAAGTCACAAAGTTAAAGCCTCAAAACGTAATGGTAAATAAGATAAAGTTAGGTTCTTCTTCTAAACCCCTCGAAGGGATAGATACCACAGTATATTGCACTGTGATGACTGGTGTGGCAAGCTATGGGTACAGAAGGGCTGCAGAGGTGGCTTCTGTGGGAAGAGGCTGAGTACTTTCCCATGGCCCCCACAGCCAGTTCCACCCAGCTCTAAAGATGAGAACACCAATGATCCTGGTGGCCTCTCTGATATAACATTTTTAAGAAAGGGTATAAAACGCTGTGCAGCAGCCATGAGAGAGAGAGGAGTGATAAAATAGTGATAGAAACAGCCTTGTAGATCTCAAGGTCAGTGGAGAAGGAGACGGAGGAGGATCTGCAGGTG
This sequence comes from Monarcha castaneiventris obscurior, assembly GCA_026261815.1. NCBI lineage: Eukaryota > Metazoa > Chordata > Aves > Passeriformes > Monarchidae > Monarcha > Monarcha castaneiventris. The sequence goes on from JAMPIT010000327.1 coordinate 10,276,828, forward strand.
CTGGAGCAGATTCCCCTGCAGCCCATGCTGAAGACCATGGTGAAGTGGGTTGTTGTGCTGCAGCCCATGGAGGATCATGATACAGCAGATATCCACCCACAGTCCCTGGAGACCTCCACGCCAGAGCAGGTGGACATTCCCTGAAAGAAGCTGCAGCCCATAGACAGCCCTTGCAGGAGTAGACAAATTTTTCATTTGATTTTTCTTCCTTGTTTTACACCTTATAATAATACCCAAGCTACCTCAAAAGCTATAAAAGCACCAGTAAAACCTTCATCTTGTTTTTCAAGTTCAGGTGTACTTGCCACCATCTTACTCTATTTTATATTATTAAACGGCCTTTCAGGAATTAAAGATCCTTCTTTCAAACGCCTGTATTCTTCTTTCATCACCTTGGTGATGATGTTTTACACGTATAATCTTTCATCTCTTGTCCTTTATATCACACTCTACTGGAGCCATACAGTTAATCTATGAGCCTGGATTTTTTACTAACTTCAGTAGGAGCTGAATATACTCTTCATATTATTCTACACAGAAATGGACAATAAAGAATAGAGAGAAAATAAAAATGGTAAATTTTTGAAATGTGGCCACCACAAAATAAAAACTGAATAGTCAGATATTACTTGAACAGTTATATTTATGCATTGTTATCATACTATTCCTTATATATCATTCAGACAATGAGCAAAATTTCATTCTATTTCTAAGACCAAACAAAAATTGAATGCTCAGGTAATGTCACTCACAGTCTATCTTGGCTTTTGCACATTCAAGGGAATTTTCCTAAGTAATAAAAGAGTGATGAAAATGTATCAATACCCTTATGTGTATGTGTATTAACAGGTGTATGGTATAAAAAATGTTAATATTTTCATTTAAATGGGTAACAAGGGAGATGACATTTTATATGTGTTACATTAGTAAAACAATAATTAAGGTCAGATATTTTCTCTGGACTCATTCTTAAAAGAACAGTCACTACCTGTTGTTAAGTTGAATTTGAATTACCATGAGTTTTCTACAGCTTCATCTTTTTTTACAGTCTTTTGCAATGCTTAATGTTAAGATCAGTATTAGTGATAGTTGAACCTGTACTTATTATACCTGTACAAAGAACAGCTTTTATACCAAAATGTTTCCTATTCATAAACATCACTGAGTCTTTCTAATAGTCTTTTTTACTTATGTTTTCATAATATGCATTTTCTTTCTTCATTTGAATTGTAGTAGCAAAGTACCTTGTTCTTACTGCTTAGAAGCAAATTCAGATATATGTCTAATTGGTATCTATTATGTGCTCTTCCCTAAGTTAAGCAGGTTATTATAAAATTACCTGTGTTCCCACTGCACTATAATATCATTTACAGACTCGCTGATTTCTCAAGACATAGAGAGCTCATCCAGAAATGATGAAGGAGGCTTATGGTATGATTTCCCATTAGTAATCAAAATTATTGATGTTTACTGTATTATAGCATAACAGAGGTAAGAAATATATTCAGTCCGAGATATCTTTTTTGGAATGAAAATATTACTTTATGAAAGAATGTTTTTTTAAAATGCAAATGTTCAGATGATAATCAGTATTTTTTTCCATAAACTAAGTTAAACACAAATTTTTTTCATAGAATGTAATTTTTAAAATATGAATATTAGAGGGCATAAAAGCTCTGCTGTGTTTGAGTAATCTAACAAATGAAAAATTAGTTTGTTAACCACACTGGCCCTTGTTATCAGAGCAATGATTTACAGAATAAGAATAGCTCACAATATCCCTGAATACTTGATGGAGTTTATGTAGAAGGAATAAAAATGCTTCATATCCTGTCATATATTTACTGTTTTCAGCTTGAGTCACCCAAACACTGTATTAAAATGACGTGCTTTACAAAGAAAATGTCTGATTAAAACATCGCAAATATTTGAAACAGCAACATTATGAGTTGTTTGCATCCATAAACACAGAATAATGTAATTTCCAATTGAACTCAGAAGACACTAAGAGACAGGAAAAATAGCAGTCTATAACGATAATCTTGCATAGAGTAATTTTAAAATGTAATGATGTACAGGTAGTCAGGATCTTGCTTTTCCTTTTCATTTAAAGAAACAGCATTAGAAAAACCTCTTAGACAGTCAAGTATTTCAGTGATTAAAAATTAAATGGTAAATTAGTAAATATAATTGCAAAATTTGTCTTTCACAGCAAAAATGTTGGAGTTCCCATTGTAGTACACAGCTGAAAGAGCTTCAGAGGTACTCAAAGTAATCTGCACCTGATAAAATGAGCTCTTCTGCAGTAACGGGTGAGCCCCAGGTTGTACCAAGAATGTTGTATTTCAACAGACACAGCCTAAAATGATGGAAGTGTGATGGGATCCACTTCCATGTCAGCCACTAGGGAAGAATATAATCTGGTGACAAGCACCATATTTCACAAACTGTTTTTTCTTTGAGTGACTTTACTTCAAATATCATTGAAATAACGCTCTTGGTCTGTAGTAATGTATGAGGTCAAGGTGGTTTTCAAGCAAGGACTACAAGCGCAAGCATGTAATGGGTACATTAACTTTCACCTTTCCAATTGTTTTATTTGTTGATTCTGCACAGGTTGATCTGGGTCAACTTGAGTTGTTTTAATCTGTTGACCCTACTGTCTGGTACAATTAGAACTGGTGGGCAAGTCCATTCTGAAATCAGTCTATAAAGCAATCAAACAAGTCATCAGATAAACATCTATCCATACATCTCCATCTGTCTGTGTCAGCGAACAGTAGTCTTATAGAAAATTTTACAACATACACAGTTGTCACAGGAGAATATGATTCACAAGATGACCAAAATTCCTCAGTTTTTCATTATATTTCTTAAGGATATAAGAACTCATGGTCGAGTTTGTTTTGGAGTTACATTTGCATTTGAAAACATGTCAACCAATTGGAATTTATCAGACATTAGAAATAGATATGCTTTATGATTTGTAAAGGCTCACTTATTTCAAAACAAATGGGTGACACTCAAATATCCACCAAGGCTTCCACTGAAGTTTTGTTGCTCTGCTTCTTTTGTGGTATATGCATTAAGTGGTCTGTTTTCTAACTACTGGAGAGTTACTTTGCTAGAAATCCTTTGCTGAAAGTATCTGATGAAAAAGGACAGTAATACAACTTGCACTTTCATGCAAATTTAGCTCTTGTTCTTTCTTACCTCATTGAGTAAACCTTCCAGTGAACAAAATAAAAAAATTGAAACCTGCAACACAGAAAATAAATGGCATTTTATTCTCAGAAAGACTGTTCCTAAGAATGACAGACAATGGGACAAATTATAAGTATTAATTTATAAAATGAGGACTCATCAAGTGACCTTAAAACCCTCAATCTGGCAAAGGCATTCACACTGTTTAGTAAATGTATATAACACCTTTTATGAAATAAGAAATTCATCTATTATACATACTAGAGATAATTGCAAATCTCCAGAGACTTTAATGAGATAGGAATAAAGTCCCCAGTAAAACTTTTACACGGATATGTGCATCTTTGCAGATCTTCATCTTCTTCTTTAACATTTTCAACTAAATATTTTAAGTGCTTTGTTTTTCTGCAAATAGATATCTTTAGCTGAATTTATATTTTGGGGGATAGGAGAATATACAGAATATGATCATCTAACCTGGAAGAAGAGAAAATTTTTATAGAGTTTACCTCAGTTGCAATATTAGCATTTATGTAAGAATTTGTGCTGCAATCATGCTGAAAATATCCCACTGGATATAATTTGAGAACTGGCTGTATATCTATAATCACAATTTTCAGAATTTTTTCTATATAACATCTTAGAAAATTTCTCCCCTCTAATCCTGCTGTGCTTTACCCCATGCACTTTTTTACCGTTCTTTTCTTCAGTAGTCCATAAAATTATGACAGTAGCTCTAATTTTTTGCAATTCAATTCTTGTTTGGGTCCATTAAAGTTTAATATATTCTAGCAATAGAAATAAAAACCCTGATTTTTGTAAAATGTGAAGTGTCATAAAAGACACTTGTTCTGGAAGGGATTCAGGAATGTATTTTTGACTTCTGCAAACTTAACTCTTATTATGTGATAGAAAATACTTTCCCAGCTTACACATAAAAGGGAAATGAAAGCACAGTCTTGGAAATGGCAAATCATTTCTTATTTCTAAGAAGCCAGGTCTGCTTTCAGATATGCAGGCACTATGTGTGTCTTGTGAAATCAGTGACCATGTATGCATATGCAAGTATGACATAGGTTTTTGAGTCAGGGTTTGGTTTCATTTTATGCCTTTTTATATATTGAGTAGACAAAAGGCAATTTATAGAGCAAGAAATTAAATATCAGCAATGCAGGAAGCCGTAGGTTAGAAAAATCAGTGAATGAGAACATTCTCCCTGCAGTACCAACAGAGCTGTGTCCAGCAGTTAGAAGATTGCAAATTGAAGTACAAAATGTAAAGGCACGTAAAACATGTAAGCTCATTTTAACTGAGGTCAGAAATGGGTTCTGAATGGTGTTACAGAGAAAATGCACTTTAATAATGTAATATCTGAAATAGAAATTAATTGTATTACAAAACCAAGAAAGGCAAGCATATTTAGCCCTCCAGGCATGACAAGTCTTTTGATTTATTCAGAATTGCAGGACAGTCTACTTGTTGGTGATGGAGACAAACACTCATTGGTCACATGTCAGGAGGACCCATCCAAGAAAATCCTTTTGTACAACTCTTATACTGCCAAGGTGGAAATGATGAGCAAAAGTAAAATTTTCTTTGAAACACTGTAATTCTCTAGTATTTTGCCTAAAGAAATTTAGATGAATTCTAAAATTGCCCATGTGTGATAAAATTAATCACCAGAAGGATATGGGTGAGGATTTTTCCAACATCAGTTTATTTAAATTAATGTGGAAAAAGTTGCAAAGACACACAGCACAAAAATACTAAGAAGTCCTAAAGAATCTGGAACAGATTCTCCTTCTCAGTAGTGTTGTTTGGCAGTCACAATTCTGTCTTACAGCTGCCAGGGCTTTGTAACTAAACTGAACACTTTAGAGAGGTAGAGGGCATTCATCTTAGGCTGCCCTTTGCATCCCGTACAAGACTTGGAAAGGGCTGGTGCAGCCTCCACACCTCATAGTTTTTTATGGTCTTATAGTCTATCACGAGGCCCTTGTAACACTTCAACCTGTCCGGCCAACTTACAGTAAGACACAGATGGTACATGTGGCGACTGCTGCCACCTCTTGGATATTCAGACACTGGGAACACAAGATCTACAGGCTGACTCTTAATATGAGGGGTGTTGGGGTTTAGGTGGGTTTGGTTTTGACTGGGTTTTGGGTTTGTTTGGTCGGTTTTTGTATTGCTATGCAGGCAGTAATTTTATAGTTTCCTTGGCAGAGAAGGTATATGATTTCAACAGTTTGAAGTTAGACTGCTTTCTTCAGTTTGGTACCTTTCAAATAGTTATTTTTCACTATTCCTTCACACAAAATTTTTATAGATTCAATTTATGAAATTGAGACTGTTCTTATAGGACATTTCTGAACAGACTGTTGCACTTCTTATCCTGTTCTAGATGTCTTCAAGCTTTTTCATCTTGTCTCCAATCTCATTTCAGTCAAGTGACAGCCTGAAATGAAACTGTATGGGGAAGAAACACAGGGCACTTTGCAGCTCCTTTCTTCTCTTAAACACTCATCACACGGTGTCAAGGTGTGGGGTTGTCAGTGTACTTCTGGTTCTGCTGCTGATATTTCCTGGAAATTGTCCTAGTTCTATCACTTTAGATACAGCCTTTGTCTAACAGTAACTTTAATTGACAAGGCAAAGCTGAAGATGAAAATGTCAAAAAAAGGGTGAAAATTGAAAGTTATTTCTGCCATAGAATTTTTGTATGTTTGCTGCATTCTGACTGTAATTACAATTGTCAAGATTTTCTTTAACCTATTTCATGTACAGTCAGGACCTAATAAGCTGGGAGAAAGGAGAAAAGTGGGCAGTGTCTGACGGAAATTCTTCCATGAAGCATATGCACCAAGATGCACACTAATTATCAGCTCACACAAAACAGTTGTTTGCTGTCTTATGCAATTAATGAGGCAGTCTATTAAAAAAGTGGAAGAGCAATTTATGTAGTGCTCAAAATTTTCTAGACTCTGGAGCTCTATGTTTGAATGCAAGTTCTGTAGAAGAGGCATATTGATTTCTTTAGGAATAGGTGAACAATGATATTTATAAATGCTGAGAGCTTTGTTTTGTACATTCCATGTTTTTTCATTGTGCCAATTGTTACAAGCAGAAGTTAATACATTATTCCTGAGTTATTTCTGTTTACACTCTTCCCAATGGTATCTGGTTTAGTGTGCTTTTGCTCAGCTGATCTATGCACCTTAATATTGCCAGCATTGATCTCATCTCTGCTCATAGTATATAGAAAGTTGTTAGCCATGTTCACGAGCTAAAACATACTAGAAATAAAGGTAAATCTCTGTTTCATAGGTTCCTTGAATCAGATGCAGCAACATTAGAAGAATGAATAACCCAGTGCATGAATGAAATCAGAGACCAGACAAAGCCTCACTGACTTCACTCCTGGCGATGAGGAAGGATAAAGAGTAGTTAAAAGTTGTCACCCATTATAAGAGCTTCAGATGCAGCATTGGAAGCGTAATATATGCCAATTCTGCTTTAGAATGCTCTGGGATTTTGTAATATTCAGGCATCTTTTGAAAGGATTAAAAGCAGCCATGGACAGAAATGGACTTCTGTATTTCCATTTTCCTCTAAGTAGAATTTTATGGGGGTTTTTTCTGATCCCAAACGTATTACCATCCTATATGCTGTTACGACTTTGGTTTTTTTAATTTCTTCTCCACACGGACTGTACACTGTTCCTATTCACAAGCTTAGGAAAACTATCCATCTGTTAAGAGATGGATGTTGAGGAAAACATGGGACACCACTAAGGTTTGGGAATATGTGCAGGAGTACTGAGGAAACTGTTGCCATGAACTTTTGAAGAAGATAAACTACTAAAATATTTTGTGTACACTCTTCATGGCTAAGTAGATTCTAAACTTCTTTTTTTATTTTTCCAGGATAGTTGTACACACACTCCATATTAAAAGGCAATCTAAATGCCCAGTATTTGTAATTTTTTAGTTTATATTGAATATCCCATGCACAGTGCCTTCAGACCAATCATAATTCCCAGCAACAGGAGCTGGAGATTCTTCTTTTAGTGTCATGGATGATTCAGACACAGAAGGAACTATGCAAGCTCCAGGTTTGAAAAGCTGGAGGTTTTACAGGTTTGAGCAAATAAGGGAGGATATTAAAAAGAGAGACTTCATCCTTTATCTAATTCTTTAATCCAGCGGCCACTTGGCAACTGAATGCTGACACACTTCAGAATGATAAAATTGGTTATGTTTTTATGGAAACTCATACCTCTGGATAATATCAGTGTCAGGAATTTTGTAAGGAAGAAGCAGAGATTACAGAAGTACATGGATAGCCTGCATATTTGTCACCAGGTGGTAAAGAACATTCAAGAAACCAAAGTTATGCTTAGTTATGCTTATGGAGGTAAGCTATCCTTTACCGGCTGTGGACAGAACAATAAAATCATTCTCTACAGATTTTTACTGTGCTTGAGCTCAACTCATGGGTGAGGCCCCACAGTCACTGGGCTCAGTGGCAAGAATTAGCATTCAGTGACTTCAGCAGCTGGGTTTTCAGTTGGTGTATTTAATAAAATTGAATGGATATAGAGTCAACAAATCTCTCTTTCTACTCTTGTCTCTTGGGGCAGCACAGTCAGTCCTGCCTAAATTCAGGGAACCATTATTAGATCAAATCAATGTAAGGGGGGAAAGGAAGAAAGAAAAGGAGCTCAAGTAAAATCTGTGGAGCTGGGAAGTTGATATTATTTTTAAATCTTATTTAAAAATATGTAAGGCGTATGTAAATTTGAGATAACACACCTCCCTGGTCCCAATGCCTCGAAGGAATTTACTTCAGTGATTCATATCTAATTCCATAATTATTAAGCTGGATAATGTATTTTCAATATTTAATGCCACAAATGCTTAGGTGTTTTCAAAGTAATCTTTAATTTTGGCCATCAAAAGTAAAGCCTTGATAAAAATCTCTTTATGTGTTTCTTGTTCTGTTTAGTGATAACTGAATCAGGTTTCCTTTTTTCTTTTCAGTGTTTCAGTACTTTTGGCCACCTGTCGGCCAACCGAAATTAAAAACAGAGGCTGATTAAATGGCTCTCTATGGTGCTGTTCAGGCAGCTTCATTAGTGTTTCAGCTTATGGCCACTGAGTGAGCCCCACTGCTGTAGCTTCTGACATTTTATGGAAGCCGATTTGAAGGCACAGGATGTGGGGTACGCAATTTTGCACAGTTGCAAAGTTTTGATTGCATGAATTATACATGAAGTCCATTACTGTCGATGCTCACTGATGGTAACAGCACTCTGAAGGTGTAAAACAGCTTTTTCTTTGAAACGGTAAAACACAACTAACCAAATACAAGCCACATAAAAGAGGAAAATACAGAAAATGAATAACAAAAAAAAAAAATCCCAAACATTCTTTATTTGTCTATCCAATCACTCGATTTTATGAAAAATAGCGGAGAGCCTTCCAGCTCATTTTGCTGGTGTTCAGGTATTTTGAGAACTAAGGTGTCAGGAAGGTGAAAGGTGATGGAGAATTAAACCTTTAAGGCTATGGCTGTAGATTTTTGCACACATAAAGGATTTCTCCAGCATGAACACAGCAAGCATCTCTGAAAGCTCTCGATGTCATTTTGCCAAAGATGTCTCCTCTTTTCACTAGTTGTCTGTCTGCTCTGTCAAATGTAATGCTTTATTAAAGCTTTGGGGCTTTTTTTTTTTTTTTTTTTCCTTTTCCTTCTCTCTGTGTACCTTTTCAGATGACAGGAAAGTAGTTTAAAAAAGCAAAAAGATGAGAGATAGAGCAAAACTTGCTCTAATTTCCAGTATTGCCATTTTGCTCAGATGACTTACTACCTCCTTGCTATTTTTTCATTTTATACTAAAAGGAAAATCTACATTTTAGTGAAGATTTGGTGTTAGTTGTTACAAAAACACTTCTTGGTGCAGTTCTATACAAAAGCCTTTAACCCTTCCCCTTGTACCATCTGAATAAATTAATTTGTCTGTGTCAGAGTGTTCAGTAATGTACCAAAACATGTGTGCACCAACACTTACACTGATGCTCCCATGGACATCAGTGGGAAAATTTTATCCAGGAAAACTAAGGAAGAGTAGAACCTGTAAGTAGTGATGTAGAAAATAAGCCAAATTAATCAGGCAGTGCAAGCTCTATCAGTTTCACACAGAGAGGATGTGTGTTTCCTCTTCCTCTAGCACTGGCCCGAATAACTAAAGCTGCACATATCATACCATCGATCGTACTTACACTTGCTTCCACTGTAAATTAAAGCAGTTTCCTCTTACAAGGATTCTTAGTACTCATTCCACATGCCTAACATGCCCTTTCTGTCTGAGGCTAGATGTAGAGCACTGCTCATGACTATTCATTGCAATGTCTTGGCAAGATATTCACAGCCTTAATATGTCAAAAAACAAATGTTCATGGGGTAATACTTGTACCTTGAAGTACTTATGTTAAGAAAAAAGACATTGGCAAATTAGTGTAAGGCAAACTGCCTAACCCCTCAAAGCTTTTATCTGGATTTCTAGAAACACAGGGTATTGGCTTTCTCCGCATGTTCAAAATTTCTTTTAGTGTGCCATGTGAGACCAAGTTCCACAACTTGCAACTAAAGGATCTTCTGGTAGTGTAATCCTTGTACACAATTCCAGTCATGAAACATCTGAATTAATTCAGCTGTGGATTTTTGTGGGGAAGCATATTTATCTCTGTTGCAATTGCTTTGCTCAGGTGACTCTGAGAATCCATGTACTTCTCATACATGATGCTGTGCTCTTCCACAGTCAGCAATACCAGACTTTTGTACTGTCATTGTACTGCCACATTACCAGGCAGTACTAACCTAATCTACATTAGGCATAGGCACACAATTACATCTCATAGCCAGAATACATAATGTGGACTATCCCTCAAATATTTTGACTCCCTGATTTTATACATAATTTACATCACCTGTAACTTGTCAGAAAATCCACAAATATTTTTTGAAGAAAGCTGAAAAAGAAGTGCAAGCTTGTCTCACTCTGCAACAGAATGTCTCTGCAGCATTTCTGAATCCATGCTAAGAGACCTATGTTAATATTTGCCATTTACTATATTACTGAACCATTGTGTGAGCAGATCCATAAACAGCAACTTATATACTAAAATTTGCAAAAGGTGTGCCAAGAAAAAGCTTTCTCTTTAAGAAAATGTGACCTTTCTGTATTTTCTCATACTATGAATGGAATTCTATCATTCTTACCCCGATGTTTTGCTTATCTATTGAACAGTAAACCTATCAGCATATTTTTATGTCATATTTTTATCTTGAGATTTTATGGCAAATATTTTATTTTTATATCAGAGTAAGGTCTGTAGGAAAGTAGATGCAACCGTAAAAAAACTAGCTGTGTCTGAAGCAACGGCGTCTCCTTAACTACAAGGTATAATTTTGAGCAATGACAAAAATACCAAAGCAAAGTCCTGTTTCTGCAGTGATTATGCATGTTTGGAAGCTAACAGCATAGTTTATGTGGTGACAAACCATCTCCCTACCCTTCCATAAAGTAATTCTGCAAATCTCATTCATAATAGTAGATTGAACTATCATGAGGTTAGTCACTACTAACCTATTCAATGACTGCATTTTATAAGCAAGCATATTCCTCCTGGAAATCTGACCAGAATCAGCTGTTCACTTCCTGGAGACATTGATGTTGATCTCTCTTTGCTTTCCTTCTCTTTTCTCCCTCCCCTCTACTCTTTTATCCTTTATAAGACCAAATTCTATTTTATACCCTTCAGGCCAAACAGTCTCTATCCAAACTTGTCTCTGCTGCAAACATACAGGGAAGCAGAGTGAATGCTATCCCTCTGCCTTGGGTTTGCACAGCAAGCTTTTGTAGCAGGGGAGCTACAGGGCTGGCTTCTGTGAGGAGCTGGAGAAGCTCCCCCCCGTCCAAGAGAACTAATTCCAACCAGCTCCAAGATGGACCCACTGCAGGACAAGGCCAAACCCATCAGTGGCAGTGGTAGTGCCTCTGGAATAAAAGACTTAAGAAGTGTGTAGGGGGGTGAATCTGGGCTGTGGAATCTGCAGCCAGAGGGAAGGGTACTTAACTGCAAGTTTGGTTTCAAATACATTTGATATATGAGCATGAAATCTGCAATTCCTCTCCCTCTCTGATAGTAAGAATATGCCCTCCTCAGAAGCCCAGGTTGTCAAGAGACTTTGACACCCAATGACCTGGAGACCTGAGACATAAAGCTTCCTCTGTTTCTTAATGAAGCATCCATACTTTTCCATGGATCATGCTGGCATGGACAATGCTGCGCCATCTATCAGATTGCATTATGAACTTCTGGGTGTTTGGGTTATTTTGCAATGTGTAGAAACATTCATAAAAAATGAGATCACTGACCTAAGGTTGCAGGCAGTTAATATTTTCTGTAAAAATGGGTGTAGATATAAATGATGATGTAAGGATAAAAGGAGGCCAGTAAAAGTGGTTGAATCAGTGAATCAAACCAATGTGTTCAGTCTATAAACCTCACCAAACAGAAAATCTGTAATTATTGCAACAGTGACCTTAACTCAGGGAAATAAGAAGCAGAAGTACACCTGCACAATATGTGAACCAAATCACTTTGCACATCTCTAGTGAGCACGAAGCAAAGGCATGACAATTTAATGGAATTATGAACAGGCAGATATATATATATTTTCTGCATATTTTGCTTTGAAGTAGGGATGAGAAACCTTTTTTTTTTTTTTTTTATTTCTGGGGAGCTTAATGTCCATTTCTAGACCATGACACTTCTTTTATCTGTTTTCTATGAGTACTTGTAATTGTATACATTATATACACGCAATATTTTAAAAGTTTGTCTTAGTTTAACTCTGAGGAAACTGATGCTAGTTTTCCACTGCCAGGAGTCATAGTCTCAGCACCTGCTATGACTTTCATGAACTCTATTTAAGCAATGGCAGTTCACCAGGACTCCCAAGTCCTTTTCTCAGAGATACCTACCCAGTCAGTCAGTAAGAGTAATTTACCCACACTGTACTCTTGTAGAGCTTGGTCCATCCCTGGTGGAAGACTGATGAATTTAATAAGGTTCCTGTTAGCCCTCACCTTCAGCCTGTCTAAGCCTCTGAACAGCAGACCTGCCTTCAAAAATATAGATTGGCCTTTCAACATTGGTCTTCTGTCATGACAAAAGAAGGCACTTCTTTGCCTCCTCCAGGTCACTGGTAAAGACGTTAAACAAGACTAACAGGTCCTAGAAAGGGATTCTGAGGAATTACACTTGTAACTTGCTGCCAGGAGATTGCAAACTATTAACTACTACTCCCTGAGTCACACAATCCAGAACATTTTCCACTCATTTTGTAATAAATTTTTGTAAATAATAAATTTGGAAAAAAATTGTAATAAATGTTATCATGTCCAAATCTGTTGACAAGGATGTTAGAAGAGACTATGTTGAAAACCTCACTAAGGTCAAAACAATTTTCCTATCTGTTACTAAGGGAAAGTCAACATTCCCCTTCCTCTCTAGATCCTGTAGTTTTATTCTGCAAAGTAGCTATAAAACACAACCTGTTAAATGTCAGTCCAGGTTAGTTTTTCAAGTCAATTTCTTCATTCAAGCCAAAATTGTTTCCAAGAAGAGTTGCTCTGTGATTTTCACAGTAACTGAAGTGAGGCTGACAAGCTCATAGTTATTTCAATTTTCCTCAGACTGCTTGAAGATGGTTAAAGTGTTTGTCTCCTACTGCTGCTCTCCCAGTACACTTGTGTGCATCACACCTAATCCCATGAATTAGTGTGAGGCAAACTCTCTCAAAAAATCCCTGACTCCAACTCTCACATGCTGCTGGTTGGTTCTCTCCTTCTGCAACCTTGCCTCCACAGAGAGAGGCCCAGGAGACCTTGTTGGTGAAAATCAATGAGGGCATTGAGTACCTCATCCTCATCTTGTATTCACTGTCACTACATCGCTCACCTCCTTCAGCAGTGGGTCAACTTTTTCATTGCTGGTTTATTTACTGCTAGTGCAGTCACAAAAGCTCTTGTTACCCTGGACATCCCTCGCTAATTTCAACTCTACTCAAGCTTTTACTTTTCCATCAGCATTCCTGCATGACTAGGCAATGTTTCTGTATTCCTCCATTATACCCTATCCTTGCTTCTACTTCCTGTATACATATATGTTTTTTTTTTTTGCTTGGGTTGGGGTTTTTTTTGTTTGTTTTGGTAAATCATGCCTATTTATTCATGGTAAGTTTGCTTGTTTTCTGAAACACATTATTCCTGTGCTTGGAGAAGGTTGTTCTCAAAGGTCTGACAGTACTCTTAAGCTCTTCTGCCCTTCAGAGCTTCATCTCACATCATCCTTTCTACCACTTCTGAATAAGTCAAAGTCTGTTCTAGTGAAGTTCAGGGTGTGTAATCTGCTTCCTGCCTTCCCCACTTCCCTCAGGATTTTGAACTTCCCTGTGTTTTATATATTATGTTGCCACAAACAAGGAGAGGATAAGGTCAGAGAGGAGCACTGCATGCAGAACTGGCTGCAAAACACTCAGTTTTATGTTTATTTGCAAAAATGTTAGTCCAAGGTTAGTAAAGTAGGTGAAGAATTGAAACCATTAACTTTGGTATAAGGACATTTTTGTCACTGGGATTTTTTGCCCAGAGTAGCTGAAGCAAGTATTCAAGGATTGTTATATAAGCCTAAAGTGTTGAAAAGATGACACAATCGTGAAACCACAGCATGTTCCCTTCTTCATTATGTTCTTTTAATCATTGCTCACATCTTGTGCTTAAATGTCATCTTGTCTGTTAATCTAAAATTTATTAAGGATATTCAGGTCCTCTAATCATCTTTTCTTGTGAAGATTATTGAACTTAACCTTAGAGGATGTTCCTCCCTGGGAAGCATGGATCACAGATACATAATAGCATCAACAAATTATGTATGAAAGGTGCATATGAGATCATTGGGAGTGTCAATATTGACTTTTCTCCAGGCTGTAATGGATGAGTCATACCTGATCTAATGATTTTTATTGTAATTCTAACCACCACATTAGTAAAAGGTGCAAAAATTAAATGCTAGACAGATGTAACCTTTACTGATAAAATATATGTATTATTAACTTTATTACATGCAGTTTTCTTCAAAGGTCCTTGGAAGCAGCTAATAATGTTGAAAGAAGTGATGGATAACAACTTATAACATTTTCTCACTGAATTTTCTCAAAGTGATAGAAAAAATTTCATAGGATTAATTCAAATTACTAATAAGTATTATTATTATTAGTTCTTTTCTGCCTCAGCTGTTTTTCCTTTTCAGAAAACATCTGTATCTTCTCAACTGCATAATTTTTAATTTGCTGGATGCCTTTTATTGATTAGTATCTACTAATTTGGGGGGGGGGGTGATCTTGTCTGTATTTTTTCAGAATTATTTCACTCAATTCACTCAATCACTGTTACTTCTCCCTCACCAGACAGTCATCACATCTCTTGAAATAACATATAATAGTCCTCTTTCTCTCTATAACCCAGAAATGGATCATTTTCGGGTAGATTGTTTTAGCTACGTGGAGCTCTATTAACTCTAATAGGGTTCTACAGAGACCCAGCAATCTAGCCATATTCTATAGTTCCTGGACTGAAGTTTCTTTTAGTTTCTTTCAGTTTCTAAGTAACCTTTATTTCAGGTTTCTTTTTTTTTGGATAAAAGCCAGGAATAAAAAATTCTCTTTTTTGTCTGCTTTGTTCCACAGTTCCTCTTGCAAAGTTAGACCCCTATCTCGAAACATATATGTGCTGGTTTTTTATACATGAACATTTTTTTATCTCAGCAGCCTTTTTCTCCTTCATTAATTTACTTCAATATTTTGCCTAATGAGTTGCCCAAATGTATTGCTCTTTGACACAGTCCAACTTCCTAAGGAGGACAAATCTACCAAAGTTAAAATTACTGTAAGAAAGAAAACCACAAGCATATGAGTGATATAATACAGTCTATCTGGAAAGCATTAATAAATAGCTTCAATTAAATTTTGAATTTTTATTCTCACAAACAAGCAAAAAATTTCCAATATCTAAGGTAGGTATCTGCATGTCATCTCAGTTCCTAGACTTATGTTAAAGCCAATGGAGCTCTGCCATGCAAGGTCTGAAGGACTCTGTAGAGCAATTCTGTTATACCACTATAAATTCAGCCAGATTTGGATGTGCTTCTGCCAATGGAAAACAAATGTCTCTAGCAGCAAAAGCTTAGAACATTTCCTGCCATTAATTTGACTTAACCTTGGACAATTCATGGGATGGTTTAGCTATTAAAATGGTACAGGTAGCATTACAGTAGACAATTTGTCGTTTAAAACACAGGACAATTAACTGGCATGAACACATGGCAGTCTCTTCCAGGTGACCTCAGTGCCTAGAATCTGCCTAGGCAGTTTTAATTTACTAGTATGAGTGGAGCATTAGGAGCTGCTTGTCAGAACATGAGCTTTGAATGTATTAGCAAATCCTCTCATGATTATAATCCAGTCTTAGATGTCTACTCCATGCACAGTTATTTCCATGTATGCATTTCTTACACCTGAAGAGCTTAATTCCTCCTTTATGGTCAAGTCTGTGCAACATTCTAATGATGTGTATGGACAAGGAATGCCAGCTGACCCAGGCTTTCTCTTTGATATCTCATGAAAAATGTAATGTGCAGATACACTCCTTTTCATGGACAGTCATGATCAGATGGTTGGCTGCTCTATCAGGTAATTATGTACATAAGAGTCCTACATGCTTAAAAAGTGAATTCTTAAATCAGCCACATTATGTTGATTTATTCTTGGAAACTTCAATGACAGACTGCTCTACTTCCAAATGACTATGAATTTTTTCCCATACATTTACATCCCAGCTGTTAAAGGACAGTATTCGATATTCATTACTGACCTGTTGTCTTTCATTGGTGAAGTATGGTACTCATAGCCTAGCAAACTAATCAGACAAAACTTGTTTATCGTCTGAATAAATGTCCACCCTGTCTCTCTTTTCCCCATTTGCTCTAGTCAGAAAATACAAACAAGATACAAGTCCAGAAGAACAAGCCTTGCTTTTCAGCAAACATTGCAATAGTATTTAGATGAGCTCTTCAAACCTTTTGAAACTTAACAAACAAAGCTTAGTTACACCCATAAAGTTATTGGCTGTGTTCAAGACTCCCAGATTGCAAAAGCTGCACATTATTAATCACCCTGAAATTTAGCAATAAGGAGGTAGTGAACCATTCTTATCATCAGTTATGAACAGTGTTTATGTGCTGTCTAATTGTGAGACATAATAACATTACTATGTAAATCAAAAGTCCATAATACTAATGAAAAATCCCAAAACTTATGAATAATAATTAGAAATTTAATTAATAATAGAATGTACCTATTAATATTATTCACATTTGTATGTGTAATAATTTAAAAGCTTTAGAGCTTATATATATATGGTAGCTGTAGTGGATGACAAACATTAGGCTAACAAACACAGCCATTCAAAAAGCTATGTGATGTCTAGGGAATTTTGCCATTTTATTTCTTTTCTTTATTATTTGTACTAAAACCAGTTCTGAAATAAAATATTTACCAATTAATTTCAATTGCCTCATGACCAAAAGTAAGTTTGATGTTTAGAATTTATTTTAACATTTAATAGAAAAAAAACCCATGAAGTCTTAACACGCAAAAGACATATGGATATCAGATTTTAGATCTACACCACATCTACCTAAAGTAAAACTCTATAAATTAAAACACAGTCATCTTGAATTTAACTTGGGAAAATCTTACTTTCAATTAAGCCTAAACACATTTATAATCAATTCTAATTAGTCCTGTTCTTCTAAATATCATCTGCAATTATAAAATAAACCTACCCATGGAGACTCATTAAATCTTGGAATTTTTGAACCTGAGCTTCAATGATCTTCATTTAAGCAGCCTCCCACCATCTGACATAACTTTCTGCCCTGTTTCTTGAGATTACTTGGCACAAAAATATTTCAACAATTTCTCCATCTTTTCTCAACTTCTGCTAGAAACACACATGAACTAGTTGCTCAATATCTACACTGGAAAGAGATGGGGGGAAAAGGATCATACATCCCTTCCATCTACCACTCTCCTTATGTAGAAAGACTGATTTTTGCAAGTGATTTTTTTTCCAGATAGTTGGGTATATGTATGTCCACTGACATTTCTGGAGTAGCAGAGAAGGATCCAAATGAAGGTGGAGGTGCACCTTTAGAAGTGCCATGGTTCAAGCCCTTGTGCAAATACATATTCTGGACCCATATCTGGGTCCCTTATTCTGCACCCATAATCTTTCCTGCTCTCCTACTACAAGCCTTTGCTAGACTTCTGTGTGTCAGAACGCATCTGCAGCAGGCCTTGTGTATGAGAGATGACAATCTGGAAGCCAAGGGTGACTCTAGCTCAGTCTGTACCCTCACCAGTTGGCATCTATCCTCTCACTGGGTCTAAACATATTAGACAGATTGAGTTGCTGCTAACTGAGTTTATTATCAGCTTCCAACACAGTAATGAATCAGCTTCAGGGTACATTCAGGAGATATGGCCAAATACATGACTTGAAACCAAGTTGCTAATTAGGTCTGAGGTCATTCTGGGGAAATAAGGTCAGAAAAAGGGATAAAGACAGGTACACCTAAAGCAAAGAGTGCTGGTCCCACTGCTCATGCCTGAAAAACAGCATTGGTAACTAGAAAGCAGTTGTATTTTCTGCCCATTTGCAACATTTTTAGCCCACCAGTCCATCCTACTGTCCACCCACCTTACTGTTCTCTGTTTCAAATCTCACCACATGGGCTACCAAGAAATTATAGATACACTTTCAAAGGCTTTCCTAGACTCAATGTACAAAATCCATTGATCTCCCCTGTTCCACAGAGGGATTATTCTAATCATAAAAGGCAATTTGGTAGGTAATGCAAAACCTGTCCTTGGTAAAATTATGCTGGCTCTTTCCAGCTGTGTCCTTATCTTCATATTCAGAAAAAGTCCCCTCAGTATCCACCAGTTTGTGGAACACAAAGTACAACATTTGCTCAAAAACCCCCCAAAAAGCTCTGACTTCTCCTTATGAGAACGTTTCAGGTTCTTTCTGAGATAAAATGGCAATACCTCACTTCACAAAATGTGACTTTTCCTAATAGATCCTTCAGAGTTTTGTTCTGGTCACGGATTTGAAATGAGTTGAAGAACATGAAGAGCTGGTGGCATTAATGAAAGATTTCTTTAAAATTAAATTAGAACCCATTCATCCGGTCTAAAAACAATAAGCTTTCCTCTCTGGGGCAATGAGTGTGGATGATATTATCCAGCAACTACGAACATCTAAAACCTTTTAACTCTTCCCTCATATACTTTTAAGTATTTTCCATATGCATTTTCAAGTATAGATAGGGGAAGGAGCTGATAGCTGCTGGACTGGTCTACAGTGCTGTTGTCCTGTACAGTCCCAGTACAGTTAAACACTGGGTGCCTGGCTATGTAGTAGGATGAAGAGATGAAGAGTCTGAATTCGAAGGGCCATAGGAAATGGGGAGAATAATTAAAAAAAAAAAGGAAAAAGAAAGAAAAAGAAAAAAAAAGAAAAAAAAAGAAAAAAAGTGGTTCTCCTTCACAGAGTGACCTTGTTTTAATGTTCTCCACACCATTCACCCTCCATAGCTGATCAGCCAATTCCATTTGTCATTATAATTAGGCAGCATCTTGCCAGTTCAATCAGGCTCAATTACTTAGGCCTCATTAGTGACTGACATACTATAACAAGTGCATCTTTGAATGAGCAAGGTCAGATAAAGTAAGTACAGTATGCAGCCAGCAAACACATTTATAGACCATGACAATACAATGCTTTCGATGTTGAATAACTTTGCATTCCCCTTTTTTAAGGAGGCATGAAGATAATGAAGCTAAAAGTAACCTTGCTTAGCTTGCAAGTTCCTACAAGTTCGTATCAACTCTGCAGCTGAACAGTAGTGATAAGAGGCAAACCTTCCAATGGCTCTGGAAAAACTTTGGGGCTGTTAGCAAGTTCAAGTTTCAGGTTCTGGAGAATGGCAGCTTGTCTGATGCTTCAGAGCAGCATAAGAACTTCAAAAATGCACAGGAAGAAACTGGACATTGAGGCTTCAGTGCTACAAATCTTTCTATATTAGTAACAGCAGCAAATGGTTCTGCTTCTAAAATATGGTGGAATGTAAAAGGAACTGACTGGCTTCTACATAAATGAATATTCTAGATTTTGAAATAATGATTGATGTGTGTTTGAAGATATTACTGCTTTTTATAAATATATTGAAAAGTAACCTCCAGAAATTAAATGTATCTTAAGTTATATATACATTTTTTAGATACGTACACACACACACACACACACATGCACACACACACACACACAGAGTCACGAATGTATAATATTAAAGGCATGACATTAAAGAGAAAAAGGCACATTCATTAACTAGAAATTAGAGTTTCTTCAGACAAGAAAGTAGTGGTCTTCAGCTATTTCCCACTATGAATGGTGGAGAAATATATCCACATTATATAAAGATGATGTCTGAAAATTTTATAAAATTTTTCTCCTACTTTGATCTCATGGAGCAGGGAACATAAATTTTGAGTCTGTTGGTGATTCTGAGCTATAGATCTTTTCAGATATGACCAAAGCCCTTACTTCTAATGGAGGTGATGGAATCACACCTGTTGCTGTTGCATAATTAGGCACAAATGAAAGCTTAGTTTTACATGGCGAGACATACCTTTTTATCTAACTTACTTCATCGCGAAAGTCTATTGTTTCACCATTTGATCATGCTCATTCTTTAGCAGTGATAATCCTAATTTTTTTTCCCCTCCAGAACACATAAATAGAGCTTGCTTTAATGCTGTTTTATCCACAGACATGATACTTGGAGATACAATTCACCTTTCCTTTTGCTGAGAAAATAGTACTCTGAAAGCAGATACAAATTACTATCATTATGGTGCCTGTGTTTATTTTTATTCCAAATTATTTTCTTAGAATTTTGTGATGCACCTTACACTGGGTGATCACAAAAGTATCAATAAAGAATCCACCATTTTTCTGGGATATCCTCTTTCAAATTCTGGTAAACTTTGTTTCAAATGTCGCCTATCTTTTATGTTACTTTTTTTTGTATTTTGCATTAATGTATCTAGTTCTCCTTCAGTCATAATATTTAAAAGGCACATGAAAAATGCCCCAAGTCCACCCAGAAAATTCTGTAATATATTATGCATTATAAAAATAAAATAATGTCTCCAGTGAAGTGATCAGTATGCATCCAAAAGTACAGGATTTGATTATCCTAACAGATATTTTCTGAGTCATTGTTATCTGGTTCCCTTTTATTCTTCTACACAATATTCGAGTACATTATACCCAGAGGTATTTAATTTCATA
This sequence comes from Monarcha castaneiventris obscurior, assembly GCA_026261815.1. Classification (NCBI taxonomy): domain Eukaryota; kingdom Metazoa; phylum Chordata; class Aves; order Passeriformes; family Monarchidae; genus Monarcha; species Monarcha castaneiventris. Next base: position 10,297,580 of record JAMPIT010000327.1, read on the forward strand.
AACTGGCAGTGTTCTAGGTGAAGTGTTTCTCTCATATATTCTTATCTAATCTCTTAGTTATTTGTTTATTTTCCTAGGCAACTATTAACTATAATAGCCAAATATTAAAAAATGAAAATAACAACTTTCCACTCTTACTTTCCTCCCTACTTGAAGACGAATCAACTGAATCATTTTTTATGTTTCTGAAAACTTCACTTAGTAAAAATGAATTGAAGATGAGAATTTTGTGAGTGACAATGTTTCAGATTGTGGTTATTCTCATCTTTTGCAGCAGTGCATTCTCCAGCCTTGGCTAGAATCTTAACCAATTTCTTTAGATATTCATGAGATAAAGAGACTAGAGTATGATCTCACACCTCCAGATAGTGTTACTACATTTCTCCTTTAAGAGGTTTTGGTCAAAGACAAAATATGACATATGCATACACATGTATGTGACATATGCATATGTGTTATTCTGGACAATATTCTGGACCAATGGGTTGTTTCTGCAATGACTGCTGGAACAGGCATTACAAAACACAACAGTTTATATTTCCAACACAAAATTTGCCACCTTCTTGAAAAGAAATGCAGCTATTTACATGAACAGTAGAAAAACCCAACCAAAATATTTAGAAAGCAAAGTTTTCCACTATATTTTCTATCACTGGAGGGCGAATAAGAAAGAAATTTGAGACAAGCATTAGATGTGTCATTAAAGAAACTCCTGGGAAATGGTCAGTTCAATAGTTCAGATAGAGGTGAGCTCAATGGGGATATAGCAAATTATCTTAGAGGAGTGGAATTATGAAGGCAAAGTTTTGGTGGGTATACAAGCACAGTAACTCATAACAGCTCTCACAGATCCATGCAAATCAGTTTTGGGGATCCTTGTGTAAAGCCAGTCACATCCTGAGTTGTACAAATAAAAAGTGAGACCAGCAGGTCAAGGGAGGTGATTGTCCCCCTCTAGATCCCACCTGGAGTGCTGTGTCCAACTCTAGGGCACAGCACAAAAAATGCATGGACCTGTTGGAGAGAGTCCAGAGGAGGCCACAAAGATGATCAGAGGGCTGGAGCACCTCTCTTAGAAAGACAGGTTGAGCAAGATAAAGTTGTTCAACCTAGAGAAGAGAAGGGTCCTGGGAGACTTTATTGTCTTTCAATACGTAAAATGAGCTTATAAGAAAAAAGAGAAAAAGACTTTACAAAGGCATACAGTGACAGGACAAGAGACAATATTTTTAAACTGAAAGAGGGAGGATTTAGACATTGAAACAAGTTGTTTAGAGAAGCTGCGCATGTTTCATCTCAGGAAATATTCAAGACCAGGTTGGATAGGGATTTGAGCGAGCTGATATAGTAAAAGTTGTCCCAGCTCATGTCAGAGGCATTGGACTAGATGACATCTAAAGTTCCCTTGTAACCCACACCATTCTATGATTCCAAAATGCCTTACTCACTGCAACCTCTTCCAAACAAGGTGCGTGAGTTTGGTGGTTATGTGCTGCTTCACTGCTTCACAAAGGGCTCTCTCTGTATGGTGTTGTGGTCAACAACTCTCTAAAAAGCACTCAGGAATTTGGCAAGGGATGTTTCATAATTATTACTTTATTTTTTTTCTCAAATATTCTTGAGTGTCTTGCATGAAACAGGGAAAGCATCACTCATGTCTAGCAATAAAATTGATCGAAGTTAAGGTAAGGTTCTTATAAACTAATATTGCAAATTTTTTATCAATCTTTGAACATATGAATGGAAAAGTAAGATTGCAATAACCCTGGAGCAGAACACAGAAGCAGCCGAAAAAAAATGAGTTCAGTGTATATTTCAAATTGAGAAAAAATTGTTAGATTATATATAGAAATACCAACATTTAGAAGTGACAAACATGGCCCTCTCTTATCCATTGCACGTTACCACTTCAGGGATGGAGCTAGCTTGCTTTTTCAAATGCGGATTACTTTCAGGTTTCACAGCTTTCTGAAAGTGTGGCAGTGTGATTTACAGGGATTAACATGCTCCAAACCCTTCCAGATCATTACATTCTCCTTATCAAAGGAGGCATCAAGAATTTATGTTTGGAAAGCTTCTGCATGCCCTTTATTATCTCTAATTGCTCAGGTAAAACAGAGGTCAAATTCATGGGCTCTGAACTGTTGCCATCAATGATTACATTCCTGTGGTGTAAATGAGGTAGGTACCTAGAAATGGGGCATTCGATACACCCTGAATTTTATGAAAGGAAAGGTAATAGGTGAATACTGGTGAATCGCTTTATGAAAATAATTCACAGTTCTTTAGAAAAGGGATGTTTTGTACTTGCAATGGTAGTCCTGCTTTGCAAGGCAATATATAGTTCAGGAAAATTGTGGGAGGGATGAAATTTATCTGCCATTATTTGCATTGTGCTTTTCTTCCCTATCAAAGCTCACTCACAGTTATATTTTACATCAGTTCTTACCATACCTGCCTGAGTCTCTTTGTTTCATAATTGTTCCCCAATGCTATTGATTTACTTCTCCTATACACTGAATGCTATGCATGTACCAGATGAAATTTGAGATTCTAAATGAAGTGAATTTAGTAGTTTTAGCTCAATCCCCAGCCAACAGCAGATAAAAACATATGCAACACTGCTCAGTTGACACAATTTCTTTCATCTGTGCTGAGGAAATGCACTGGAACACATCCAACACTGACAGTAAATTGATTTGCACCCTTGAGATGCTGGCTACTCCTGTCAGAATTGAGTTTGTTGACAGATGGCAGACAGCGTGGAGAAACTTTCTGTGGAATTGCTTATATGTTACCCAGAAATGAGTAAAAAATCAAATAGGGGTATGGTGATGGAAAAAAGGCTGAATAACTGGATTTATTACAACCTCAGATTTCTTCACTTTCTGATGAAGTTTCTGGTTGTCCAAATGGAACAATGTTACAGCACTTTTTTGGGTTATTTATTATTTTTCTCTTTCACAGTGTGGCTCTGGAACTTTTCTTAAATGCAGAAATTAAAAAATATGTCTGACATACAGATATTAGAGTATGCATTAGTCTGAAAAAGAGTATTTTGTACACTTAAACCATTTCTTTTTTTTTAATTAGAACTATTACTGGAGAAACATGTTCTCTTGTATCTGAGCTAACATCTAAACAATAGACATTGAACTTTCTATTTCTGATTTTAAAATTAGGTTCCCAGATTTTGTGCAAAATCTTTCCTCTCAATGTAACTAAAGATAATTTATTTCACCTACTTTCTAATCAGAGCCTGAAGACTAATGTACCTTATACACTTCTTATACACCTATGACATAGCTACCATGTTTCATGCTCACACACAGATTCCATAATTCAAGAGTTAGTCTTAAAGGTGTCAAGGGCAAAATTATTACAAAGCAGTGCCTCCTACCTAATATTTCCTGTTAAAAATATAAGAAAAGTTACCAGACAATTTCCACGCAGTTCTACTGACATCAAATTAAATTCTGAAATCCCTTGTTATGTTTATTTTTGATTTCAACTAGAGAAACTGCACAGTAAGAGTGAAGTGTTAAATGACAAGCAAATGTGACAATTGTGAGGGGCTATGAAATATTCTGCCAACACTTGGGACGAATAAAATGAATTGTCAGCTGACTTTATTTTACTTACATTGATGGCTAATAGTGATATGAAAAGAAATATCCATACCTCACCTACTTGCTTCCCAAATAAATTTTGTGCTTTCAAAAGTGTTGAACCAAGCTTGGACACTTCAACAGCTAGGTACCTAAGCAAAAAAAAATGTATTGGTAAGAGACAAATAAGGGGCAAAGAAGATAAAAGAAAAGAAAGAAGGATAAGAATGAGGGAGCAAAGGAATAATGAGATGTGACAGCCATGTGAGAAGCTTGTCCATCCTCTTAGCTGTAATAATATTGACAAAAATTTGTATATTCAAATAATGGCCTTGTTAAGCACTAAGTTCCGGGGACAGATGGAGTGGAAGGGCAAGAGAGAAACCTTTGAATTAGAGATCACATAATGCATATATATATTTTTTTATATATACACGTATATACACACAAATCTAAATAGATTCTGATGAACTACTGTCAGGCCCCTTGTTTTTGTTAATGTAGATGGAAATCACACAGGGAAGTAGGCTGGCGAGACCAACCACTCTGCCTCCTGGACAGTTCTCCTGACAGCTAGCTGCCTGAAGAGTAGACTGCCAATCTTTCCAGGACATCTGATTTCCCAGCTGTTCACCTGGTGAGCTGCTGGCCTCCCAGGCTCTCCAACTGGCTGCTCCACAAGCTCTCCAGCTGGGGTGGGGGTTACCTGATATCACAGAAATCAAGCTCTTTTGCTGGAGTCTGCACTGACTGGATTCTGGAAGAATATTTGTTTTGGAAACTGAAATGTTCCCAGTGTTTTGGCAGCCTGGACAATATCTACATTTCACTGCTCTCAGAACAGTATCTATCAAAATTTGCTGTGTCACAATGAGAATCCTAGTTTTGTTGTTTCTGCCATGCTGATTTTCCTTTAAAAAGTGCTAAATTTTGTTCCAAATCAGGATGAAAGGAAAAAAGAAAAACAGCCTGGATTTCTTGTCAGAAAGTAATACCATTTCTTTACCATATTGGTGATAAAAAGACATCTTAATTTCAGAGAACTTAGAAAATCAAAGCATGCTGAGAAAATGCTTCATTAAGATTGTTCAATTTTTATTCTGAATGGATTTAATTCCAGGTGACATTTTACAATATTTAAAAAAATGTAAGGAATGTTTTTTTAGCAAAAATTTTAAATCATAGTCTCATTATGGGAAATTAACACAGAGTAGCCCTAAATATCACATATCTATAAGAAAGAAGTATAAAGCTGTCCTTGCAGATTATCTTTTAGGCCTTTTCTTGAGAATATGACAAGGAAAGATGCTTTTTAAGATGCATCTCTTAGCTTTTGGGTCATTTGCTCTTTTAGATCAGTGTCTGAATCTGCCTGGGAGTCACACTGGGCACCTCTCCTGCTGCCAAAACTATTCAGTACATACTTGGAGGGGGTGAGATCACTAAATGCTGAATTAGGTCATACTTTCTCCAGAACTTTAAGTTTTGTGCAGACGTGTTCCTCAGAGTGATAGCTCATATTGATTTCTGACTAGAAAGGGCAGCTGCATATGAAGAAAAAGAATACTGAAATTTTTAAGTGTTACTCTTTCAACATAAACACAAATTAATGTGCTATTTTCTCACACTTCTTAGCTTCTCTTTTCTCTTCTCACTGTTCCAGCAGAAACTGAGGGGAAGAAATTTCCATTTCCAAGTGATTTCAATACCTGATGTTCCAAAACAGCAAAAGTGGGTTGGGAACTACTTGTGTATGTCAGGTTGCATATTTAAACATATTCATTGGGGCCATTTTTATTTAATATAATTATCAATGCTCTGGATGAAGAGATGAAGTGTACACTAAGTCACTTGGAAGATGACACCAAGTTGGATGGGAGCATAGATCTGCTGAAGAGCAGGAAGGCTCTTCAGAGGGATCTGGACCAGCTGGGTGGGCTGAGGCCATGAGGTTCAGCAAGGCCAAGTGACAGGTCCTGCACTTGGGTCACAACAACCCCCTGCAGCACTACAGGCTGGGGCAGAGTGGCTGGAAAGCTGCCCAGCAGAAAAGGACCTGGGGGTGCTGGTCAGCTGGGTGTGAGCCAGCAGTGCCCAGGTGGCCAAGAAGGCCAAGGGCATCCTGGCCTGGATCAAAATCCCTGCTGACAGCAGGGCCAGGGAAATGTTTCTCCCTTTGTACTGGGCACCGCACCTCAAATCCTGTGTCCAGTTCTGGGGCTTTCACTACAGGAAGGACACTGAGGTGCTGCAGAAAGTCCAGAGAAGGGCAGTGGAGCCTGTGAAGAGTTTGGAGCACAAGTCTTATAAAGACTCTCGGTCTCTACAACTACCTGACCACTGTATGTATGTTCCCTCCTCTTTCAGAAGGAACAGAAATGCAGCCAGGTCTTCCTTGCAAACAGTAATAGGTGCCTATCTATGGCTAGGCAACAGAATTCTGCTAAAACACTATTTATCAAAATTCCTATATCATACATTTTCTTCTTTCCTCCTATTCTATTTGAATCCTTAAAACAGTATGTTTGGGCTGGTCAGATCACAAACATATTCTTGCAAAATTGTGATTCCTCTTGTAAGACCATGGTATGACATGTTATGGTCCTATGTTCCCAAAAATTTATCTACAGAAATTAAACTGAAAATTCCCATATGATTTCACAAATCAATAACTGTATAAGTGGTAATTAATAAGACATGAGAAAGGGATGGAATTTGTCATAATGGCTACAATTGAATTTATCCTTCACTGTGGGAAGGACTTTTCCCAGTTATATTTTGGCTTCTGCTGTTCTCTGCCCTCATAAAAGAGGGATGCTTCCCAAAAGGAAGTGATGCACTCAGCTTAATTATTACTCGTATGAATGTATCCTGTTTGGGTTTTTGCATTGATACAATTTATACAAACACTAAAGCCAACAAGCAAGGCATGAAATCCTTAGCGTTAAAGGAAGACTTGTAGTCAAAAGCTGTGATATGTATTTGTGATATGATATGTGATATGTATACAGTCAGTACATTTCAACAACGTCAAGTAAGCATTGATCACAAACCAGGTGGTTCATCTACTCAGATTTTGGAACTCATTGAAAAAAGTTAGCCAAGCTTCAGCAGCTTTGGGATACAAAAGCTCAGCTTGAAGCAAATCTTCAATCACCTCAGCACTGTGTTTATTAATGGACTAATAAGGAGAGTATCAGCTTGCACTGTGCTGTGTGTTTCAGAATGTTAGAAAAGGCACTTGCTTTCATGGAAGGAGAAAGGCTGTCCTTGTAAATAAAGCACAGTGTTTTCATCCATCACTACAATACAGCTCCCTCCTGAAAGGTTTGGAGTGCCTTGTGTGAGCACAAAGAGATGATCCTTAGCAGCACAGTACAGGTGAGTGAATATCTGTGATGGCACTTTCTGTGGAATGCAGTTCCCTTAAGGATGTGTGTGCACACACACATACATATATATACATATATATATACACACATATATGTATATCTATATTTATATGAAAATATTTTAAGTGGTTGAATTGATAACTTGAAAAATGCTGTATACAAGTCTTGACTGTGTCATTTTCCAAACTTAAATGTAGTTTGATATCTACAAGGACAGAAAAGGGTTTTCACTTAGCCAACATAGACACCAAGATGGACAAATTGTGATTTCAGGAGTTGTTGAGGTATCTGTGAATTGGTACTTTAGAAAGAGTTTTTTGCAGAAAATTGTCTCAGATGTTTTTTCTGATTAAGAATAGCTTTTCTCATTTTCTTCATGAATATACATGCATGCTTCATTTTAATAACGTCTCTGTGAGTACTTGGGAAACCATTTTTTTTATTTATTACAACTCCTGAGCATTCCAGTACTGAGTTGAAAAAGTAACAGGCAGGGAAACAATTTACTCTGTAACAATTTATATTTAAATTCATTTACAACAAATGCCCTTTGTGTGAGCGAGAGGTTTCTATAACTGGTGACATTCTATTGTACAAAACCACACAGCAAGTAGCTGCCTCATGATATCCAAACTGAATAGTAGGCAGTGGTTATGAATATTCATTAATTCCACTGCCTATTTGAAATACCATTTTACAGGGTACGGAGTAGCTGCAGCATCTACCCGAGTCCCAGGAAGCTGATAAGAGCAAGCACTTTGCTGAACTGGGAAACATGATATCAGTATTAAAATCAGGGCAATGTATGGTACAATATTATATCCCTTTTATTGCACAGAGAGGAAAAAGAATTTTCATTAAAGTCGGTAAGTGTTTTGGATACTGAGAACACTGAACAACCTTCAGGTATTCCAGTTTACCTTGCCCTTTTTCTCACCAGTTGCACAGTGTGGAGACATGCAATGATTACTTTTACTATCATTTCCTTAGTGTTTTTAAAAGTACGGTAATTAAAATGTTTCTGTAGAACAAATATTTTGGCCAACAGGAGCACTTCCATTTCTTTTAGTTTTCCTATGACTTCTCTTGCGACTGAATGTGTGTGTGTGTGTTCATTTTTCCTCCTGCATAACAGTACATTGTTTTTAATCACAGAACACTGAGGGGAAGGGGGAGCTGCAGAATTGATTTTTTGGGAGGCAGGAGAAAACCTGAAGGAACAACCAAGAAACAAATGAAAATGTAATGAGACTACAGAAAACATGGCTGCGGTTGGAGGTGCTGGAGGAGAAAATAGTGGGCTTGTGTAGATTGATTCTGTGTAATGGACTGTGGAGGGTTCTGAGGAAAGTAAGAGTGTGAAGGAATGCCAGCTGAAAGTCAGTAAAGAAGCATGGAACAGACAAGGACAGAAAACTGAAAGAAAATGAAAAAAAGGGCTGGGAGAAAGCCAATATAACCTTGATGAATGGAAGGAATGTCATTGCATGGTTTTGGCTGTGGGGAACATTGCTCAGATGTCAAGAATGACTTTGGAAGCAAGAGCTATCTTAAAAAATTATTCAGCTAAAAACCAAAGGACTTTCACAAAAATTTAAAGCAAGAAAACATAGAGGGTTTTTCACTTTGCTCATCTGGCAGTCATTGAATTTTTGTGAGAATTAACTAATTACATCAAATCTCTGTTAATACAGAGAATTGTCAATCCATATGGTTTTGCTCTTGGAGAAGGCAAATTCATCATCTTTCAAACTGGTTATATGACATTTTGAAGACACAGAGTACTGTATGAACAGTGATAGGTATAGTGCAGCAGATTCATGATGGTGCTGAAAGATCTCCATACAGTCTCTTAAAGGGTACCCTGTAGCTGCCTCTGCTTTTCTGTGAAGGCAAAAAATTTGCAGTCTCAGAGATAGAAGCAGGATATTTTCCACAGACAGCACTCTTCAGCTGCACACGAGCATGGTGCTAGCATAGTGGGCAGCTCTCCCCACTTCTAGGCAGATTCAGAAGAGCTTTCTCTTATGGCCATCCTCTCCTTGAGGTCACTCAGTGCAAAGTCAAGACAGTCTGATCTGGGATCATGGGAGGACCCTACTTCCTGAGTGACCACTCATCAGGACTTGAAGCCCAGATTAAAGACACACTAAAGACGTGGTTTTGGATCATGAGATGCTATGTGACTTTCTGAGTGAATGAGTACTCATGTCTTTTATCTGGGCTTCAAGTCCTGATGAGTGGTCGCTCAGGAAACAGGGTCCTGCTGTGATCCCAGAGGAGAGAGTCCCACATGTTCGGAAGGTTGTTCAGGCATGTGTCACACTATACAGTCTGTCTAAGCTACCCATGGCAGTGTAACCCAGTGGCACAGGTTTTTGAGAACTGTTTGATTTTTTTACTTACATCAAGTTTTTATTCTCACAAAAGCCTGCACCACTGGGATGAGCAGCTAAGGTACTAAGGGCCTGTCTGACAGAAAGATGCACCTGTGAAAGTACACGACCTTAAAATATACAGTAAATGTTTTTTCTGTGTTCTTACTTAAAATAATAATATACGTGGCTCTCAAATGCCACGTATATTTAAGGATGACTTGGAGTTGAGCTGTCTCAACTCAGACAAATTGCAATAATTTACCTGTAAGTCAACCATGAATGGCATATACTAAGATCATAATGTTCAGTTTCCATTCAAACTTGCCATTTGTACCTTTCTTCCTTTCCTTAAGTCACAATCATAATTCTTTTTATTATGGATTCTGTGTAGCTCATCAGACTCCATTCCCGTTCCCTCCAGTCCCTCCCTCCCTCCCTCCTGTAAGGAAGTTCAGCAGAACTTGTTGCAAGGATTGATTATGAATGATTATGTTAGTTATTACTTTTAAATGTAGATTATGAACTGATTGCTCAAGCTACAGTTGGTTCCAGAATTCTTATCTTTATATTTTCATTTTCCTTCAAATTGACAGTGTTCTCAATCTTCCTCTCAACATATTTTTCTTTTGGACTTGAAAGATATGTGATCCACAGGTGACTGTGTGTAGTGGTTTTGGTTTGGGTTGGCTAATATTCTTCACAGTAGCTAGTAGGGGGCTCTTTTATGATTTGTGCTGAAAACAGTGTTGGTAATACAAACATGGTTTTGCTATTGCTGGGCAGTGTTCACACCAAGTCAAGTTCGTTTCTGCTTCTCATCCCACCCCTCCAGCAAGGAGGCTGGAGGTGCACGAAAACCTGGGAAGGGACACAGCTGAGAGAGGGCATTCCATACCATATGGTGTCGTGTTCAGGATGTAAAGCTGGGGGAAGAAAAAGGAAGAGGTGGACCTTTGGAGTGATGGCATTTGCCTTCCCAGGCAGCCATTAAGCTTGATGGAGCCCTGCTCTCCTGGGGACAGCACAACACCTGTCTGACCATACAAAGCAGTGAATTAATTTCTTGTTTTGTTCTGCTCGCATGTGTGGCTTTTGCTTTAAGGATTAAACTGTCTCAACCCATGAATGTTGTCATTATTACTCCTCCAATCCTCTCCCCCATCCTACGCAGGGCCTGAGTGTGCAGCTGTGGGGGGCTTTTGTCAGCTGGGGTTAAACCACAACACTGTCAGATAGAGAGAGAAATAAAAATTGTTGGGTGTTAGGCCTACATAATTACTACTTGTATTGCAGCATTACCAAGAAAGGAAAGAGGTTACACACCCTTTTCTAACTTAGAGACTGCTTAACTTCAGCCTCTCCTCCCTTAAAGCAGCACGGCCCTGCCCAAACTACTGGTTAGAAAGGGTCATTAATATGTCAACATGCTAACACAGTCTGGGTGACTGTGGGACTAGTTATTGCTACTCTAGACATTGCTAGACAGAGCCATTCAGGGGCCCAACTGGACCAGGCTTTTATCATGTATGGAAAAATATTGAGCAAACAAGTCCAACACCTTAAAAAAAAAAAAATCATGTATTACTCTATGAAGAATATGTAGGATAGTCTAAAATCTGATCTACTGCATGTCAAGTATTCTTCAGGAAACTCTAAATAAACCTGTATGATAAGAATGTACACTAGCGGATGCTTAAAAATCTATAATTCACAGTCTATCTCACCTTAACCTGCTTGTGTTCTCCTAAGACAGGAAATTAACATTTAGACAAAACAAATAGATTAACAGGCCTGTAGATATAAACAGAGATGATACATCAGTGGTCACCATAATAAGCTGTGATCTCAGTTGATGCACCTGACCATTGTGTTTCCATTGTTTAGAAAAGGGAAAGCCAGGAAATGGGACAGTAATGGGGAAGTTTCTATCAATATAAGGAAGGAATCTTCCAAGTGTGAGAAAGGGAGCCTTTGGGGCAGCACAAAGATGTTTATCTGAAAATACAACATGAAGGCAAAGGGTATCAGTGTCATTGACCAACCAAAGAGAGAAATGTCTTAACAATTTCGGAATCGATAAATAAGCCTACTTATAGGTTTAGGATTAAATTTTAATAAATGATAGTATGATTAGATGATGTGTTAAGTAGTCCACAAAGGGCATGAATATAACAAAAGGAGACAACTTTGTGGATACAGAGAATTAACAAGAAGAAGACAGGATATAGGATACAATTCCATACTACAAATGATACAATTACACATACATACAATTACAGGGAATAGATACAATTACATTCACTGCAGAATAACAGCAGCACATTTTCATTTTCGCTTTGATGCATTTTATATATTTACGCAGATTGAATACAAACATATATACCTATAAGCATAAAAAAATATTCACACAAAATATAATATGTAAGGCACAGCCAGATGCATTTAGAGACAAAAATTTTTTAGAAATTAATGCCAATCTTGTACTTGGTGACCTATAAACAGTTGTCCTAGAGAAGCCATGGATCTGAGGATAGAACTCAGCTGCAATTTCCATAGTATCTCACAAGCCCATATTTTCCAGAAATGGAATTCTTCTAAACATCATCATACATTTTAAAAAGATTTTTTCCTTACCCTGTGCATAAAATTTTCAAAAGGTAGTTAGTACTTGAAATGCTTACATTTAATTGAGAATGTTTTCAATGGTACAGTTTTCACAAGGTCCCGATTATATATTCTCACTGCATTTCTATGCTGTTGGCTTTTCTAATTCCTTACATGTACACTTCATACTGCACTGAACACTAAACAGAATTACACTAGAAAAATCATAGCTTTAGGTCCATCAATGTGGCTTGTTGGGACTCTTTCCTTGACAGTTTGATTCTTGTGCATTATTTGCCATGAAAAAAATGTTTTACATGTGACAGCTGGAGATGCCTCTGTAAAATGTTTTTGGTTAGAGAATGGAAAGTGAAAAGAGTCTGGAGAAATTGTATGGAGGACCAAAACCCTAATTGCTGAAGTTTTGGCTATAAAGAATAACATTGCCTGCTGTATAGAAAATATAATTTTCTAAGACCATATACCCAGTCATTTCCATTTGGTGACTTTTCTTTTATTTTAATTATTCACTCTGTATTAAACAATATTAGCTTAAAAGTCTTTTGATGATGTACCCCAAGGAACAAATATCCCAAAGTGAGTATTAAAATATACAATCTGTATATGAAACTGTAGGAAGACATTTTTTGTCCTATTTTTACATGACAGCAAGCTACAGATTTTAACGTGAAAATCAGAAGTGAAGCAGGATTTCATGTAGGCATTGGGCCAAAACAGAACTGTGAAAATTTAAACTCTTGTGTAGGCTGCAAGATTACTTTCTTGCCTTGATGGTGTGATTTTCGGACTTGATGTTTCTGATCACTGTTACCACAATCTTTATTTCAAGAGAGAATAAATTTATTAAGATAACGTTTTCTCTAACATTCTTATCATTGTAAAGGTTTATTGTGTTAATAGAATACCACACAGAGATATTGATTTGCTGAAAGTTCAAATTTACCTTTGCCCTTTCATGATTTTGTCATGTTTCATTTTAACATTCTCTTCCCTTCTGTTCTGGGAAATACTTTTTCAGGTCAACTGTCAGTCACATGTAGGTCATCACCAGAAAATAGAAACAAAAATTCAAACAGAAAATGATTTTGCTAGAAACCTGAAAAGCTGTAAAATGTTCATAATATTACCTGGCAGTAATTACATCTTACATTGTGAGATCTTTGCATAAAAATTAATGTTCTGGTGACTATTTATTTACTTAATAGCTAGAATTCCATTGAAGTTAATTATTAAGAAAGAGCAGTGATTAAGGGATGTGTGTAAAAGCACAGTCTTACAATCCTTATTTATCCTTTCTAGTACAATGATGAACTCTGCATCTGTTAATCCTGTGTATAATCTTACACCTTTAACCGAATATGTAGATTAGACTCTGAGTCAAAAGCTGTGCCACTAACCCAAAAGTTAGTGTCTCTTTTGGAGATACTGCTTAAACAAACAAAATTAGCACAAAACCATTATTTAAGTGTAGCATATATTTACAAGCTCAGTAATTGCTAAAACATTAATTAGGGAAAAAAATCCCATTCAGTACAATATTGTATAAACCAGTTGCATGATTTAGTGTGTGAAATAGAAGCAGAAACTGTTAGCAGAAATTCTCACTAGTAAAGATAACGTGCAGAATTCATTACAGTCTCACATGGATTACCAGCAGGTAATGCCTGTGGCCATGTAGATTTACGTTTTTGTCTGACAGCGAGAGAACAAAATCTGGCTTTGAGGTGATCTTTTGACTGTCTCTTACATCTCCAGATCTGAAGCTTGACCTGTGCCCCATGCCCCCTCATCACCTTTTATGAGAGCCAGAATCCCTGGGTTTGCAGAAAAACTTCTTTAAAAAAAAATTTTTTTTTTTGGCCTTTTGGTGTTCTTGGACATTGCTACATTAGGCACCAAACTGTTTCTTTTCTTTATGTTCTTGCTGTTAAGCTTAACTGATGCACAGTGGGGCAGGACTCTGTGCAAAGTAAAGACAACATTGTTTCTGCACCTCAGTGGTGTGTACAAAAGGTTTCAAGGCAAACAGCAGAAACCTGTATTCATTCATTCCTGCACAACAGAATGTGAGTATTCATGGCAGGTGCAGACATTTTTCAATATATGATTGAAGAGAAACCCCACAGGCAAAGAATATATTCCTAGCTAGCTGAGTACAGAGACCTGAGAGTGATAGGTACTACAAAAGGTGTTACCAGTGATAAACAGAACAAGTCAGGACTCTTACAGAGAAAATAATTACAAAATATTCATGAGTAGTTGTTTCCTACTATGGTGCCCAGTTGTAGAGTAGTCACTCAAGGCTATTCATTGTTTACTGAACATCTTCAGAATGCAGGAACCTTCACTGGCAGGCTTTTTCGTATCGCCTAGGAGGGCTTACCCTTTTGGTCCTTGCAATCAATCTCCTTAACTTAGGCACTGTGTCTATATGCCCATGCTTCCAAAAGCATATTTATTCAGTAGCCATCAAGAAAAACATATGGGACAGTTTTCAGCTGTCCTTCTCCTTGAGGTGTTTAGATTGATAAACTCACTAACATAGATAAACAGGTCTAGCAGAACAATGCCTAAGTAATAATAGAGGGGCTAATTAAGAATAAGAGCAAAACACAAAGAGAGAGAGACAATATATTTCGGTAAAGTCTTCAGCAAATAAACAAATCAGAAAACCTCTTCCTGCAAGAGGAACCAGCTATATCACAGTTACACCGGTTTCATGACACATAGTACCTAGTACCTACCTGTGAAGTCTTGAAGGGAAGACATCAACCAGTTAAACAAAGAAAAACAGAATCAGTGCAGACTGTTATGATGATGAATACTTTCAGAAAACTTTACTGTGAAGTGCAATTCAACAAAAATGTCCTGCTGAGAACCTCTGTATTGACAAGGTCTGTAGTGGTGTAAGAGTGAATAAAAATATGTTCAGACAATTTAAAACTTCAGTTTTAAAACTTTCCACTTCTCCTCCAGGAGAATGTCAGTTTCCTGCAAGTGCAATACCCTGAGGATGTCAGTTTAGCTTTCATTACACTGATGAACTAAGTTGAGCAGACCCAGGCCTATCCACTTCAGTACCCACTCCTGTGAGCTACTACCCCATATGGTCAATGATGATATAAACAGGAGGGAAGGGGGAGATGTCTGCCTCCACCTTAATCTATAGATGTGGCAGGAGGAGGAGAGCAACATCAGGATCATGACTGCTCTCCAGTTCCTGTGGCATGGTCTACAATTTGCTACGGGATGGATTTTTGTCAAAGATGGAATTTTTCAGTGATACCTGATCTGATGTGACTTATAAGTTACACCATGGCTCTAGTCCTGCTAGGTCTGCCAGAAAGTGACCTGCTAGGTCTCCTCATGGTGCAACTCAGGAGACTTCCTGCTGCAATACTACAAAATCAGCAACTGATAGAGGTTTTATGTCAGACACAGAGGCGTGGTGCTGCTCGGGAACTGAAGCAGTTCACACGAAGCAACACATGTGAAAATAATTCTTCCTAGAACTGGGAGTGTGGAAGCATCAAGAAACAAATTCAAATCAATTCCAAAAGCAGTTTAATTTGCTTTGTAAGAAACTTTATATTACCTAAGGTATTCCTGTACTTATTAGCTGAGAGAAAAGAGAATTGACTTCAATAAATATTGTGCTAATAAAACACTTTTAGTTGTGTTGCTCTACAGATGTGTTTGAATGACACCCCT
Source organism: Monarcha castaneiventris obscurior (assembly GCA_026261815.1). Lineage (NCBI taxonomy): Eukaryota > Metazoa > Chordata > Aves > Passeriformes > Monarchidae > Monarcha > Monarcha castaneiventris. The sequence continues at coordinate 10,313,294 of JAMPIT010000327.1, forward strand.
GACCCCATCAAGACAAGCTCTAGCACACCCACAAAACAGTGTTTGACTGGTCTACACAATATATAATTTTGCACCTAATCATCTCTTGTATTTCATGCTTACTCTGGTATGAAGCAGCTGGAAGACTAACACCTCAAAAATAAGGGAAAGGATATGAGGATATTCCAATATGAAACAAAACAAGATTATCAAGTTCTTTTTTTACCTATGATTACTGATTCACTGGAGTTTTTGCACTGTCATCCATGATGGATACAGTTAATTTTTGCTGTTTTGTATTTATATTGCAGGTTGTCATTTCCGTCATTAATCATAAACATACTTGTAATAGAGACAGAAATGTCTTTTCCCAGACATTTAATTCTGAAATACAATTATCCAGACTTCCTGCTGTTAATGGCATAGAATTCTAATTACTTCAAAATGAAGCCATTATTCATAAACTTCAGGCTTGTAACACACATGTTTACAGTAGATGGAAAACACTGTAGAATTCATCATTGTGGAGCTCTTATTTGCCACAGGCTTATTTAACTACTCTGTTTCTTAGTACTGCCTTTGTTCTATCCCATTAAGGAATGATAAAGTACTCAACTCCCTGTTTGCATAGAAAGCTATGAGCAGAAGTCCTCTTTCACAGACAATGGGCATTCAAATTTTCTGCCTATAAATAAACTACAGCTGTGCTTTTCTCTTGTAGGAAGTCACTTGAAGTTGGAAATGGCAATTTAATTAGCAGTCACTATTTCACAATCAGATAATTCTAACAGTGGTTAATGTACAATGAAAATGGAAAGTATATAGGGCAAGGCAAACTTAGATTCATGAGGATAAAAGAGAAAAATGTTGAATTGAGTAATTTTCCCAAATTTTCAGAGAAATTGTAAATACTCAAATTTGGAGAGCAAATACCACTACTAGCATGTAAAGAGGTAAAGGAGATGTAGAAGCTACAAGAATATACCATAAGCAAGGAAGATACCTCAAATATAAATGCATTTGGACTATGAAGTTGTGCAGAAAATGGTTATTCAAGTGGAATGAAAATTAAAAAAAAGAAAGACACCCATCCCTAGACATATTCTATAAAACAACTGAGAACAGAAAAAATACTGAAGACTTCAGCTTTTATGTCACTGGGATAGACAGGCCACCAATGCCCTTGCAGAAGTTCAACAAGACCTGATATGAAGAGGGAAACAAGGTAAGACAGGCAGGTACTTCCAGGACATGGCTGAACCCATTTTAACAAAGTTAGCTGAGGCAGGAAGGAAAAATCACCTTCTGAAAGTGTCAATCTAAGTAACTGTTGAGAAAGTCCAGTTGAGTTGACCAGATACTTAGTTTAAAATGCCAAGGTGAACCTTATATTCTCTGTCAATGTGGAATACAAACCACCCATAGCTACCAGTGTACCAGAACATCTCAATTAATGCCAGGCATGTGAGCTGGCTCTCAAGACCTTAACAGCTGTGAATTATTTCTTCCACTGTATCTCCACAGCAGGAGACAGTTATATCAGAAGCCATATTCAGTTCTCAAAATCTGAAAAGAAAAGGTTGATTTTTGTTAAGTGTACTACGCTTGCAAAATGTCTAATTGTCCACATTGGAATATGAGTTCATCCATTGTGTTTAATCTTCACCCTTGCTGTGTCCTAGTCATACCTGACACACCATGAATGATAGGCACATATTACTGATGATTTTACCTTATTTCTCCCAGCTTCATATCTTGTTTATCATTGTGAAAGATCACCCTTCCAACTGAATAGTTACATAAATGACTAAAAGATGTTGACTAGTCACACACTGACATAAATAAGGAACAATGACTAAATAAAAAGTAAAAGGCAGCGAAGGTAGGTATGGGATCTTCATTTTGTACCTTACTTTAGTGCCTCTCTTTTATATTCTGCAAAACTTGAAAGGCTCTTAATCGATAAATTGTGGGGGATTTATTTTTCCCCAACGTTTGTGTTTGTTTTTCATTTTCACATCCAACCAGGAGTTTCAGTGCTACACATAGTGACAGGCATTCACACAATATTGCAAAGGAAGATGAGAACTATGATTAGGTCAGCCTCCACCTTCCCTGAAATGCATGTGCAGTTTGATTTGGGGAATATTATTTAGATCCATTTTGTTAATGTCAATCTTCAACTGATTCCCATTACTGACAGCTTGATAAATCATGGATTAAAATTAAAATGGAGGAAAAATGTGTTAGTATAGTATACAGCTGTTGAACCTTACCAAAATATGTAATCCCACAGCTATACCCTAGTATAACAAGAAAGCACCATGTCTATCCCAAAATCACTGCTATGGAAAAACCTAGCATATTTAAAAGTACAGGTTCAAAGCAATTCATAGAATTTGGAGAGTAAAACCTCCTTTTGAATGAGCTATATCTACAACATTTTTCTGACATATTGCTGCAGTAGATTACATGTCCTTTTTAAGTTTTGATTGTAAAATAGGAGACTTCTAAAAACACAGCAACATTTAGAGAGATGACATGTCACTGAGATGTTTGCACTAAGTGGTTTTATATTAAAGGTTTGAGTAACTGTGCACAAAGCATCAGCTTTAGGAAAGCTTAGATAAATGGTACAGATTAAAAAATACAAAATGGTACAGAGAAGAAGTCACTTTAAAAGTTTATGTTTGGGCTAAGCACATACAGCTTGGGCTAGGTTTGAACTTCAGTTTAGTTTATCTTATTTATGTATTGGGTTTGGCTGGGATGGAGTTAACTTTCCCATAACAGCCCTTATAGTGCTGTGCCTTTTATTTGTAACTAGAATGGTATTGATAGCACATCTGGCAGCCACCCAAGGTCAACCCACCACAACGTAAAAAGCTATTTGGAAAGGTACTTAACTTTTTATTTCCTCACCTACATTTTTCAATAATTCTTTTGTTTACAGCTCAGATGTTAAAGCCAAATTAGCAGCAGACAGGGGCATCTATGGATTTTGGTTTTGTTTTGTTTTTTCCTAAAGAATTGTATATTCAGAGCTCAGAAATGTATCATAGCTTTCAATGAAGCTATGAAACAATCAGAAGTTGATCATAAATGTGTTTGAGTTAGCTTTTTAGTTGAATATCTAAATATGTTTATAAGGTAAGCCTGGAGAAAAGGAAGCTCAGAGGGGAGACCTCACTCTCTACAACTACCTCAAAGGAGTAGCCAGGTGGGGCTTGGTCACTTTTCCTAAGTAGCAAGACCAGGAGAAAATGGCCTCAAGCTGTGCTAGAGAGGGTTTAGACTGAATATTTGAAAAATTTGTTCATGCAAAAAGGTGTCAAGAATTGGAACAAGCTGCCCAGGGAAGTGGTGGAGTCACCATTCCTGAAAATATTTAAAAGATGTTTCAGTGTAGTGGTGGACTTCACAGTGCTGTGTTAATGGTTGGACTTGTGGATCATAAAGGTCTTTTGCACCCTGAATGTTTCCATAATCATTCTATCATTTACAGTACCTGAATTAGTAGTAGATCATCACAGTCCATACATTGTAGGCAGTGTATGTCCACTCGTGAGACAAAATACCCTGGAGATATTTAAAAGACTCCAGTAGATGTGGTATTTAGGTACATGGCTTAGTGGTGGACTTTGCAGTGCCAAGTTTATGTTTGGGTTTCATGATCTTAAAGATTTTTTTCCAGCCTAAAAGATTTTGTGATTCTTCTCTAGTGACGAGTTCAAAAATCTCTGCTTTTCTTTCAAAAGAAATGAGTTTAAAAAGCACTGTGTTCCGTACTCTCTCTGCAAATGCACAGTCAAAGTAGGCTATTCCTAATCTTTACCTATAATTTTAGTTAGACTCAGTCCTTCAGAGCTACTGTATAAAAGCTAAATAAAATTTCATCCTTTGTAACTGATTTATAGCTTCCATTTAAATCTTTAAGATATATTTTTGGGTTCATGACAACATTCTGAACCTGATTTGGCATTCATCTCTATACTAATTTCAGTAAATCCTAGTAGGATTCTTTCACTATTTTATCTCTGACAACATTTTTCTTTAATCCACTGTTACAGCACTCCCCAACTCTAACATATAGAAGTTCTTGCTGCAACAGTCAAACCCCCAAAACGGGTTGCCACAAGTTGACATTCTGAACGATATTTATTACTGTTCTCACCAAAATGATGATCTGGAAATGTGATTGGTAAATTGCAATTTGAACTTCTGATGGATATAGAACATTTCATACCACCTCAAATGGAATTATTTGGTTTTAAGTTCTTGAAATAATTTTCAAGTTAATGAATAGCTGGACTAAGGAAAGGAGTAGTAATAAATAATAACAATAATAATAATAATAATAGTCAATCTATTGCACATCATCACCTAGTGCGGACATAGCCAGGGTGTCCAAAAGCCATGCTTTTGACTGTATTTCAAACCCTTTTGGAGCTTACAGACACAGCCCCTATTGTTTTATAGAGACATAGGTAGTCACAGGCGTGGGACTGGAACCTGAACATCTCACTGACAGTGTAAATGACATAACAGCCACACTAGAAATTCATTTCTCAGAGTCTGGCTCTCTATTTTATTGAATATTTCAGTAGCCTGTGCTGAGTGAACTCGAAAATCAGCAGAGATTGATAGCCCTCTCCCACCCCTCAGAGCAGGGCCTGGCATGAGCAGAAGTTGAGAGAAGCTTTGGAAGTCTGCTGCTGGGTGAAAGGAACCTTCCCCTTCAGATGGGCTTCTGAAAATGCTCTTTCTGAGTCTTTCCCACACAAAATCACTCAGTGAAAGAATTCCTACTTCATGAACAGTTTTAGGGTTACAGCAATTGCATTTCTGGTTAAGAACATTTTCACCAAAAGTGTTCTCAAGCACGTTATTATATTCCACACAGTTGTTATATACTTGACTCTAGATTTTTTTCTTTTTTTTATATGAAGCTTTCACTTGGAAGATTTATGATACTGTGTGCCATTCTATCTAGTATTATAAGCAGTTGACACAGTTTGCACATATAATTGACTTTATTAATAATTCTTATTTATTCTTTTTCAGTAAGCAATTATCTGAATAGGCAGCTCCCAAAGGTTGTGGTTGCTGGTTTCGGGTTGGGTTTTTTCCTTCAATTTATTTTAAGGTACTTAAGAAGCATCTTAACAAAAATCTTTGGCAGCCTCATGATCGAGTGACTTGGAAAATAGAGCATGGTTTTAATTCTGATCCTCTTAATATTTGTCAGATTTCTTTAATACAACTTAAGAAAAGAGGAAATTCTTATTAATGCTTTTTATATTCCTGAGTATGGATGTTTTATCTAATTTTCTACAGTGCTTCTATCCTCAAATTTCATGGAAAACAACTTCCATTTTCATGAGTTTTTGCCTTCTGCTGCCTCTATATAAAGCATTGCCTCTTGAAAAGGATGCAATCTCTGTCTGTATAAGGCCAAGATCATTTGTCTACTCCACTGGAGCTTTGGCATTTCATCCCAATTGGGGGCCAGACCTCAGATTTGTAACCTGAATTGAATATGACATAATATGTGTACCCACAAACATTTTGATCTTTTTCACTCTGAGAAAAACACAAGTTCATTAAAAAAATCCAAATGTACTGTCCACTTGGAGGATAGGAAACACAAATTAGTGCCTCTGCTTTATTTTTGTCAAAACAAAAATAATTTTGAACCTTGGCAAAAATTTGGTGTATAAGCAATGTTATATGTGTGCATAAGCACATATATGCAGAAACATGTATGAAGAAAAATACTGAAAGTAATTTCTGAAATATTTATATTCTTCCTAGAATAAAAAGTCTTCAGGGAACATTAATGCTCCTAACATGAATATGGAGCTTAGATATTAAAATTCATGAGGACCTGTCAACTGAACTGATGCAAGCTCTATTTGCCAGAAATACATGATGACATTGCAAGCTGGCAAAGATAAAAGCAGCTCAAGAAAGCTCTTCTTGGTGCTATTTCGTCCCCTTGAATGTCAAACAAGCTGTCTTTCACCAATCTGGAGCTACATACAGAGCACAATTCTGTGCTATTCGGTGAAGGTGCTCTCCTGAGCACAGGAGATGTGTCTCTTTCCCTCCTTCGCAGACACCAGACGGCCTAGGTTTTGGAATGACAGTAGACTGCCAACCAAATTCTGTATTTACTCAAACATACGTTGTCTTCTCTTCCAGATGCCTTGTAGTGAAATTTAACAGGCATCATCCATATGTTCACATTCATATTCCACACAATACTTGCACGGAATATAAGCAGGTCCTTTTCAGAAAGCTCCAAATGGCTTCCCTAACAAGGGAGGCACTATGCAATACAAAAATTACCTGGCAGAATCATCATCATCCTGCTAACAGAACTTCGTTAGTCAATGTAAGGATTAAATGCAAGGATCTACTCAAATATGGCTATCATGGTGAGCAATTTAAATTGTGGACCATTTAGAGTTAATATCTTTTTGGGGAAGTTTATTAAGAAGTAGTTTAAAGGCTACAACTTTGTTTCTAAGAAAGTTCTTATAAAAATCAATAAATCGTTGCTCTCTGCTACAGCAAATACTGAGCATAGCGTGATACATTATGTGCAAACATCTGGAATATCTGAATTCACAGATGGTAAAGATGCTGGACTAGAAAACCTGGAGTATTTTTAATATAAGTTTCATTAAGTTAAAGTATTACTTCTCTCATCTAGCCATTTTATTGTTTTGTTTCCACACAGTGAACCACACTGAAATTACTTTTTCAAAGGCCTCAAGTTATTTCAAAAATTTCTGGGTAATGTTTTTCACTGAATACTAAGTAGATGCTTGAGTGAACCATTCTCTGAACAAGTCTTTCTGAGGCACAAATAAGAACCATATCTTTTCCCTTTTTCTGTCTCTTCTAATCACTCAGGTACACAGACAATTTCAGATAGCTCATCTGATTGCATCAGCAGCCTGAGCTGGCTGCTTTTCTTTTCCCTTATAGACAGTGATCACAGGTAAATTTTATGGCCTGTGGAATACAGTTTTTGAGAACCTCACCATGCTGAGAAAGTCACTGAAACCTTTAATAAAACTTGATGCCCTCTCAATGCAGGAGAAAATTCTGAATATGAAAGACATCTTTTTAGATGATCATAATAATGAAGAAAACATGGAATGAATACCTGATAAGGTGAATGGCTGGGGCTGAGAGCATGGGTCCCCTTCTTTGTCATCTCCTGGAATAATGGTTAGTCATATTAGATAATTTTCAGCATTTCCAGCCCCCTTTTGACATGACTCTACATCTCAGAAAAATAATGGTCACTGAATTTGTCCACATTATAAGCGAAAATTTCAAAATTCCTTTTGAAACAAATTATTTCTGACCTATAAAAAGGAGTAGTGGAAAATTATTTTACTAGACAAAGTTAAGTCCCTTATTCCCCAGCATGTCAGTTATCATTCACATTTATGGAATAAGAGAGGAGGCTGATATTATCAGAATATTCTCATTTTTACCAGTTTAAACTTCAACATCTATAACTGTTTTTGAAATGTATACATTGCAGTTCACAACCAAAATAGTATAGGTAAGGAAAAGTTCTTTTCTTGGAGCAAATTTCCATGTGACAACTTGTGGCAATGTCAATGACATTTCATGAGAATCATCTTTCAGGTTGTGCTGTGAGTGAGGTAGACCATATTTGCACACAACACAATAAACAGCTGAAAGGATTAATTTGCCCTTACCTAAAAGGATGTAAATAAATAAATAAATATGGTCAGCATTGCAAAAATTTATTTGGTTTGTATTCTATGGCATTTTCAGATGTAGGGAGGACTGAGATGTCATGGACAAAGGTGCCATATAAAGACAGTCGTGGCATCAAAGTGTTTACGGTTTGTATCGCAAACAACAAGAAATTAATAGGATCAGCAGAGAGTGATGGAAAAGACAAGCAGAGTGACACCACCACCATGAAAATATTTAGTTTATCTGTTTCCATTTCCCATGTTCAGAGTTTTAATTTTCTGCCATCAGCTGTATTTTCTATCTACAAATGTCAAACACCACGACAGATCACCAAGTGTGTGTTCCCCTCTGCATAGGTTATGCGAAGTAGGTTCTCAAAAATTTCAAGCATTTTCTTGTAAAATCTGCTGAAGTTAGAATATATCTCTATTCATATTTGTCTCATTACTACTGGGATAGTCATTTGGCTGTAAATTTCTACAGTCCCAACTATCAGGTACCCCTTTGCCTGCCAGTAGGTGGAAAGGAAGCCCTGAATCTTCTTCATCAGAAGCATGAATACCAGAATCAAGCTCTCAAACTACCTTAATTCTTTTTCTTCTTTTGTTGTTTTGTTGTATTTTTTTTTTTGTTTTTAACACAAGAGTAAGCATAGTAGGACAAAAATCCAGTAAGGATTGTTTTTCTAGCCAAAAGGTTAATCAGATTTCCTGTACAAACAGGAGGGGAGAAATAATGAACAAAGGCTGCTCTGCAGAGCAATTCAATGCAGAAATCTAAACTGAAGGTGGTGGCCCCTCCAACAATTAAGTGTCTTAACTCACAGTATGTAAATATCCACTTATTCCCAAAAAAAAAAAAAATTGGCTTTTATTCCAGTTCTCTGTATTGGAAAACAATTAATTAACAATAAGAGGGAGAAAGTGTGAGAAAGAAAACAGGAAGAGCATGGTCTGACTAATCAGAGGTTACTGTGCAGTTTTGGTATATTCAGACTAAAATTATAAAAGGCCATAAGTCTATAAATGCAGACCTGTAAATTTAGGTATGTATACATACAGGTATGTATTTGATTCAGTGATACAAAGTAATATATTCTGTGTTTTCAAGATAAATCCAGGAAAATTTTGAAGCACAAGTATTTATCTGTGTGGCTCTTTCATACAATAGTACCTGAGACCCTGTGTCCAGCTTTTACCTTTTTGAAAATTAGGTTTCACTGTTTCATTTAAAATTTTCACAAATAGGGAAACTTTGCCTAAAGCAGCAGAACTCATGGTAAGTATTTTACAGATGAATAAAGAAACAGCAGAAGGTGTTCTCTTTCAGGTCAATTTCTTTCAAAGTGTTTCTGCCCCAGTAGTTTTTCTTATAAAATCAACTGACATGGCATCTTGGAAACATGCTACCTCTGCACATTTACCTGGATTATTTAGCTGCTTGACGTTTCACTCTTTAACTGGGTTTTTAAGCAGAGAATGATACTATCCAAAAGTTCCAAGTAATATGCTTCTGCATCTTCCTTATGACCTAGAAAGTCATCCAGACTTCCTTTCATGGAGAAGTAGCCTTTCAATGTCATGTTGCTGAAACTCATCACTCTGCAGAAAAAAGTCTTCATTGTCACTTTACACATGTGCAACCATCAAGATTTAACCAGAGTTGCAAATAATAAGCCCCACACAGCTGCTCACTAATTCCCCTCATAGTGGGACAGGGAGAAAATTAGAAGAGTGAAAGTGAGAAAACTCATAGGTTCAGGCAAAGACAGTTTAATAGGTAAAGCAAAAACCTCACACATGAGCAAAGTAAAACAAGACATTCATTCACCATTTCCCATGGGGAGGCAGGCGTTCAACCATGCCCAGGAAAGCAGGGCTCCATCATGTGTAACCGTGCCTTGGGAAGGCAAAAGCCGTAATTCTGAACATCCCATCCTTTCTCCTTATTTCCCCAGCTGTGTATGCTGAGCATGACACCATATGGTATGGAATATCCCTGTGGTCAGCTGGGGTCAGCTCTTCTGGCTGTTTCCTCTCCCAGCTCCATGTGCACCCCCACCTCTGGCAGGTGGAGTGAGGTGAAAGGCAGAAAAGGCCTTGACTCTATGGAAGCACTGCTCAGCAGTAATGAAAACATCCCTGACGTTTCCAGCACAAATCCAAATCATAGCCCCATACCAGAAAGTATGAACAAAATTAACTCTACCCCAACCAAAACTAGCACAGCAAACAAGCTGGCCAGCTATTAATTGAGTTTTTCTATAAGTTATGCAGTTTGGAAATTTGCTTCAGGGCATGTGTTCATGCAGATATATGCAATCCATTAGTCTGGCTTTCCAGGATCAGAGAAGTGTGTTACTGTGCTCCTGTACAGTGGAAAAAAAATAGTCCTATCCTTCTGCAAGAGCAACATCTATTACTCTTAAATTAAGCAAACGTTAATATTACTATTAAATTTAGTTTCATTAATAAAATGGCATTTCCCATGGATTTGACTCAAGCCGGCTTCTGTTATACTAAGTGTCATAGAATTCAAATTATAAATCAAAATAGATGTTCCCCTTGCAAAATTCGTCTTGCCATGGGAACTGTGGCTTAGCAGGCCAGTCTGGCTGCACCTGCCCTGACTTGGCTGGCTATGACCCACTTTCTGTTGAATGACTGGGCACTGATCCTCTGCTAATGAATTCTCCAGTGGTCAGGAGAAGACGCTAGGATCTTGGATGGGGCAAGCTTGGCTCTGCAGCTTTTGGTGGGTTGAGAACACAGTCACTAAAATTTCTCAAAACTGATTGCAACATGCTGGCAGACAGCCCCCATTTATAGACACCTTGGGAAACATGAGCTCTGAGGCTTCCTTGTTAACTTCACCTTGCAGAGACAGTGTGAAGATACTTAAATAGCAGAATTTTATACTTTGTGTGTTAAGAACGGGGAGGAAGTAGTTAGAATAATAATTTCTATTTAAATGATGGGAACCTTATGTTCTCCTTATTTTGAATGGTTTTCAACTGCCCATATGTAAGAGTTCGTATGCCGGATGATGCAGAACTTCATAGGTCCTTCAACTCATCCTGGTTGTCTAAATACTTTCTACTCCATGTAAGAAGCCTGCGGAATCTGCTGTATAGTGTCAATAATTGATAATTATAGAGATAACAACCCACTTATGATTGTACATTTCAACATTTGCCAGTCATGGTCTGTTAATTATCATTGTTTAAGTTTTGTAATAAATAACTGTTGAATGAATTTTTGGCAAGCATGTTAACCATTTAAATAATTATTGTACCATATAATTCTTTTTACTGCATCCCTAGAATTCACATCACTATTCCTTGTTATTAAAATGTCAATTCCACTTATTTTGTCATGAAAAACATCTCTCGGTTAAAATAGAGCTATGATTTCCCTACAGAAATCTGATGTTATAAATAAAAAATTATTTATCACATGCCGGTTTAGAAAAAAAATGCATAATAGCAGAGGTCCTGGATAAGAGGGAGACATTTTTTAAAGAAAAAACAGAAGTCACAATTCAGAATTGTTTGAATTTTGGTAGAAATAGTCTTCCTTATAATGTAAAATCTAATGTTGTGTATTTGGAACATGAAAGCTGATAGCTTTGTTTATCAGTCCCTTCAAATGACCCATAATTTTTGTGCGATAACATTCAGGAAACAATTCTCTCACATCACTACTATAGACACATTCTTAAACTGTATTAAACTAACCTGCTTTGCTTTCATAGAAAGCTAATTCAGTAGCAAGAGGATTTTTGCATAAAATTGTAACTAATATTGCTGTCTCTTTAATCTCCTGCAAAGAGGTAGAAGGAACCCATCTTTAATTTTAACCAGTTTTCAGTATAACAAAGGGCATGCCCAATTTAAATACATTCTCAAACAAATTATTATTCCTTACCATTGTCTGTGCTGAGCATGGATCCAGTAGTCACATAGTTTTCATACAGTAATGTAATGTTATAAAATGTATTTGATAACTAGATTATATTTTTGGTCACTAATGAAACAAGAATTAATCCCAAAAGTTTAAATATAATCCTAGCAATATTTTAATTTTGCTATGAGTAAACCAAATGAATGCTTCCCAAGCAAAATTATGGCCATCAGAAAAAGCATTTTTTTATCTGTTTAAATATTTGACAAAAATTCAGGAACTCTTAGATAATGCTTCCATCAAGAGTTTCCCTCTTTGCCTGATTAGGAAATGCCAGGGTCAAGAAGAGGCACAGGAAGAAGGAATATAGAAGATGTTGGTATATCAAAGATATGTGTATTTGAAAATTCTGTACAGTCTTCCAGCTGTCTTGCAGTGAAATGGGAAATCACAGTTATAGTAACTTTAATGTTCTAAGTAGATCTTAATATGCTTTAGGTGATTCCAGAAAAGAGCAAGGTGTTAGCATGGTAAAAAAGACAGCTCATTTCAGACACAATAAAACAGACAGTGAGTGCAGGCAGCAAGCAATCAGAAGGTAATACCAGCAGCAATTCACATTAAGGGGAAAGTGATTCCATGGTGTTATGAGCACAATGAAAGAAAATTGTGTAAAGAATGGTTATCATCGTATTAAGTTTAAACACAGAAAGAGCAACAGTAATGAGGCTAAGAGATGTGCAGAGGTGTTTTTATCAGTGTATTCTTCTCAGCCTTTTCTTCTTTATAATGTACCTCTTCATTAGTAATTAGAATCGTAAACTATCACAGAAATTGCAAATAGTGGTTCATGTATTAAGTAAAGAAAGAGGTAATAAAACTTCCAGGATGAAATATTCAGAAAACTCTAAGCCAGGACAAGAAGGTGAAGGTGAAGAGGTACTGAGAGCTAAGATATCTACCTGTAGCTAACACGCTGTTTTCCAGAGCTTTATTATATAACAGTAATACAAACTACATAACATTAGGCCAGGGATGAGATCAGTTAACAAACATGTAGTTTTAAACAGCAGTCAAATTTTCTAAAGACGTTTATGTGGGCACCTAAACAAAGTAGTCAGAATTTTCTGATGTCTTCTCTAAAGCAGATTTTAGAATCATCAAAATTGACATAGGATCTCCATAAAAAAAAAATACTTATCTAGTTTTTCTGCCTATAAAGTGGCAAAACCTAGTAAGAAAGTGCAAATGCAATCTTTGTTGCATTTTGTTCTACATCAAATATTCTAATAGCAGACGCTAGCAATGTCTTGACCTTGCATTATTAAAGTTAAGAATCATTTCACCACTGGATTCATAAGTGTTCACTGTGCTCACAGAGCAGTGAAATGTGGCAATTAAATGCAGAGAAGCTAGTTAAAAATAATCAAACGTGACAAAATTAGAAAGAAGTCAGATGATACTAGAATAAAACAAGATGCCACACACAAATCCAAACTGTCATTCTCTTCTGCAGAAAGAGCAAACATCCGCTATTGCCTTATAACATATAGTAAGACATAAGCATGCTCAAGAAAATAAAAGAGTAAAAGGGAAGTTAGCCATCTGCTTGCTATTAAGCAGGAAAGAACTGGTTTTCAAACAGCATAGAATTATGGATCAGCCTCTCTTTTTCCATTCCTCTCCCTCTTATAAAATTCTTGCATATAAGAACATCACAAAGAGAGCTACTTTCATACACAAGTAGTGAGCAAAAAGTGCATGTCATAATGGAAATTATGAGTAAAATAAAGACGAGAAATGTAAATGTAGAATAAAAAATATTTTATTAAAATTCTTAGAGTGAGTTTTTGTCTCAGACTAGACACCATGTCGGAATGAGTCTTGGCTTGAAGAGATCCAGCCAGCACTAAGACAGTCTACCCAATAGTCATAATTGGAATACAGATATACAGAAAGATAGGAAAGAAACGTGAGGCTAATGTTTAATTTCAGAGACTTCAGAGCAAAATCTCCATCAGCATATATGTCAAAATCTTCTCCTTCACCAAGAAAATCTCCAAAATGACAAAGTAGATAGTGATTCCTGCTCTCACATGCACTTTACTTACAGACAGAGCTACAATCTTGATACTTCTGATGTCTGGAGCTCAAAAAATTTGACAAGAAAAAAAATCTTTCTTCTTCCTGGGAAGAGTAGAATCACAGTTTGTAGGGCAATGACAAAACTATAATTTATGCCATGAACATGTTCTTTGAAACAGGAAGTGTAAAATTTTATTTTCAGATGTGAAAGTTTAAATACAGTCTCCTCCTCTCCTGGTGAATGTGGTCCTTAGCTCTGAGTCTAGGAAGTTTTGTTGTAAAAATGGGAATAAAATGACAGGCTGGGAGAAGACGGGAACTAAACATGACAATTGCACTTTTTCCACAGATGTTTTCTACTAATTTCTGAACATAAGAGAAGAATCAATTTTTCTGAACTTTTTATCATAGCACCAGCATGTTCTGCTTGAGCACATGTACACAATTTGGGTTTCACCAACCAAAACTCTCAAGGAGGTCAGTGGAAGGACTGCAAAGCTGCTTCTCTGAAACATTCTCAGCAGGGCTTGTTAATAAGTACATAAAGCCATGAGCAAAATAAGCAATTTCTAGAGCAACTAACAGTCAGAACAAAGATGCAATGGTCCCACTTTTACAGTCAGGAAAGAGCAAGTTTCTTGCTCTTTTGGCTGCTTTTGTAATAGTCACTATCCTATGAGGTTGGGGAAGAGGAAAGAGCAAACACAGAGAGGATGAAGAGGATGGCAGATTAAGCTAAACTGGCAAGGATGTCTGCACAGTACTGTAGTAGAGTGTTCATCATCTTTGTAAGATAATGGGATGGGAGCTTGAGGACATTTTTCCATGCACCAGGTGAGAATTATATTGGCCATTAAGAAGAAAATCTTCACAGAAAGGGTGATTGGGCATTGGAATGGGCTCCCCAGGGAGGTGGTGGAGTCACTGTCCCTGGAGGTGTTTAAGGAAAGACTGTGGCACTCAGTGCCATGGTCTAGCTGACAAGGTGGTGTTAGGTCATAAGTTGGACTCAATGATCTCAAAGTTCTTTTCCAGCCTAATTGAATCTGCAATTCTGTGCTTCACTGAGTACTTTAGATATCTGTGCATTCAGATTCACCACTCAGGAGAAGTTCTGCTGTGCTTACTAAAAGGACTCTGTAAGTACCACTAAATGAAAACCTAACTTCTCTGTAAACTACACTGGAGACTCGGCTCTGTCTGTGATAATTTTGCAATTGACAGAGTTTTAGCACAGACAATTTCCAAACACATTTAGATACTAATATATCCAGCATTTCTATATTGCTAAATAAATCTGTACAGCTACCATTTTTTGTTGGTGAGAATCCTCACTGGTGAAACATACAGGCTCCTCTCTCATGCATGCTAGTTTAAGTAGTTTCTGGGTGCACTGTTTCTATATTTCTAATCATGACAGATAAAAACTTGAATTTCAGATCTCAATGGTATGTTCAGTAGAAGCAGCAATTAGGAAAAAAGGGAACAGATCTCCTGTGAAATAACTGAGAGACTATGAACGTGAGATCCCTATGGTTTTCTTTTTACTGTCACTTTTCCAATCTGAGCTGCAGTTTAATGAGACCAGGCTTAATTTTTAGACATGAAATCTGAATCAGCTAACTGATAAAGGAGTCTATGCCATATCTTTCCAGTGTCCCATTTGGGAAGCCAATCAATCAATTGTTATTACATTACATATTACACATTGCAAAGACATTGAGATATTCTTTAGTCTCTTAAACTTATTGCAGCAATAGCTAGGGATACCTCATCTACTAAACAGCATTTTTTCTGATCTGGATCTTGATCATATGTTTGTCTCAGGCTTATTTGAGAACTCCGCACTATTCATAAGCCTTCAAAATGAAAATCAACTAATATGAACAGAAAAGGGAGTTCTATTCTTATGTGTAACTTCATTTAAAACATGATGGTGAGCAAGGTTTGCTAGCTAAACAGATGGGAAAATTATGATCTTTTTCATGAAACATCTTTTGCTAAAAATGTCGAGTTTTTTGTTAGGCTGTAGTGCAAGCTCTTCTATTTTAGAAGTGAAGTAGCTTTCTGAAGTCCTTCTTAATATTTTGTATTGTAGCTGTTTTGTGTGCAGCTAAATATGACATGAATGTGATCCTCATGATCTACAAGAGTAAGAAGAATTGAATGATTTTTGCTACTCAAAAGATTTTTAGATTATGTGTCTTTCACAAAGTCCTGTAAAGAAAAGGGTCATATTAAAAACAAAACAAAAAAAAAAGAAAAAAAACCAGGTCATTCATTATTCAAAATGGGACAGAGTTACCTTCACTGGGTTTCTTTCTGTGAAATTGTGTGCACACATGGGCAGGAATGCCCTTAAGATGAACTGAAGGATGCGCCAGGAGGATAGCCTTGGTTGTAAATTGGAGCTGTTCCTATCTCACCGTTGTGTACTGTCATTGGGATCTGCCAGCAGTTCTCCACAAAGTCAATCCTGCAGCCTGTAACTGACAATTTAAGTTCTGCTTAGAAGATCACAGAATCTTCTTTGAGGGACCACCGTGGGGTTGTCTGGTCCAACCTCCTTGAAGATGATGATACTGACATGCTAAAACCCTGATATGGGAACAGGTAAGGAGATGCATCTTCCTGCTAGTTTTTTCCTTCCATTTACATTCATAGATATAATTTCAGAGAAAGTCAGGTTACAAGATGAACAACAAAGGCAGGTTTTTGAACTTCCACAAAGTTTCAGAACACAAATCACCCTTCTCTTGAGCCCTTTGTCTCAGTATCTTGGCAACTTTTGTTGTTAATTTTATGAAATTTGTCAGTATGCTTAAATTTGCCTTCCAGCACAGTGGCGAGCTAGCACAAAAATGTCTACATTTATAACATCAGGCTTTCTAACCCTGCAACAGATGGTGGTCACACACAAACTGCTTATGGATAATGGTCTCTGGCCTGCACCCATTTCCTGCTGTTGTCCAGGAGAGGCTGGTGCAAATGCTAGATGACACTGGCAAAAATGTGCCATAGATCACACTAACAATTTAACTGTAGAGAAGATGATTTCCAGTGGCCAAAAGCACTCCCTGGCACTATCTCTTTCACTAGTACAGCCACAGCCTATGTCAAATATCAGGTTTGCCTACAGACCATGCTGTTAAATGGATGAGAATAAGATTAAAATCTGACATTCTGAATGAACTCTATGTGCTAAACATACATAGATATTAAATACTGCTGGGAGGCATATGCATGCCAAAGGATTTGTTACTCTGTGACTCATTGACCTGGTCTGTTTTCCTTACATTTGGGTTTTGGCAAATATAGATCTAGGGCCTCTTTGTAAAGTCAGGGTTTTGGTGTTTCAATTTTTCCCTTAAACTCAACAAATTATGTCATAAATTATTTCCTAACACTCCTCGCATTTTTCTAATGATAGCAATGTTTTCTCCTCAATGTTAGCTCTTCTCCATGCTTCAAACTATCATAGGCCAAGCTTTTGCTAAGATGTACATTTCTTTCCCTGCTAGGGAAGTAGCAGCTATGAATTTTAGGATACACACACGCAGGACTTATAGGGAGTTCAATAGTCACATAGTGACTATTCTATCACACTGTAAATTATTCAGGGATGCACAGAAACAAGACTACCCTAAGCATTATTAAAATGAAGTAAAGTTTTTAATTAGTTAAATAATTAATTATTAATTTAAATTAAGAAAAAATGAAGAAATTTGCTTCTGGATATGACACAAGTGCCCTAAGATACTTGAAATAAAAACAGCAAGGTAAGGAAGCAGGCGTGATAGGGAAATGGCCGTTAATAATAATATGTATGTATTTCACATTTCAAGGGAATGTCACAATACTTCTACTTCCATACCAACACTTTTCTTTGTTCTCCACAGAACTGGCATGCACAGCAAAAACGACAACACATTCAGAGTGAACCTGAACTTGAACATTGAAATATAATTCAAGAATTGCAGAAATTACTTATGTGGTTCTCCATCCCATTACCCTGTGGAGGTTTTCACATTACTTTGTAATAACCTTGATTCACTAATGATGTTTTTTACTCTAAAGCAGGATGCACCATTTTACAAACCTCTTATGTGCAAAAGCAAGGGAGTGAAAAATAGCTAATGTACAGAAGCTGCAGTGTATGTATTAAGTCTTGGGATTATCATGGCAGCTACCACTAAATCTAATTCACTGACACTTCATGTAAAAGCCATCTTTCCTCAAGAAGTAAACCTGTAGAAAGCCTTTTGCAAAATCAATCTGTTGTAGGGAAAATAAAAAAAAAAAAGGAGATGGAAGAATTACTGAAGGCGGAGTCAGAGCAAGATGTTTGTGCAAGATCCAATCTGATGGGCAAATCTCTGTGGGTTAGGAAGCTTACTAGTCTCTAACTATTTAAATGTCAATAAGGACTGAATCTAGAAATCATTGTTGACCCATTGTGCAGCAGCAAGTCAGCTGGAATGTAACAGAAAACAAAGAGAATTGGAATCAATTAGAAATATCTTTGATATTTGCTGTATTTGCCTTCCCCCCCCGCCAAGTGAAAGCAATGAACTCACCCAATGGAAAGCATAGTTACCAGAAGTATAAAAAAGAAAATTTTGCAGACTTTAAGTAGGTGCACAGTGGAATTTAAATGGGAATAACAATACTTTTTGTATTATCTCTGGTGCACCAAGAATGAATGCCACACAACAGTGATTTTCCAAGCTGGGAGTTGTAATTAATCCTTAGAAGACATTAAAAGTTCATTATCCCTTCCTCAAACAGTAGGCAGAGGCATCATCATTTCATTGCAGCTGGATCAGTTGATTTGGAAACCATAAAATTCTTTTGTATGGAAACACAAAGCAAAATGTTCTCTTTTAATGATTATTTTATAGTAGGCAATAACAAAGATAAACTAGTGCTCCCTCTTACAACACCCTGATTTTAGTCATTCATTACTTTGCCAAACTTCAATTGATTAATTGCAATTTTCCAAGCCATGTATCTTCTAATGCTGCTTTTGTGCTGCTTTTGTTTTATTTTCCTTTTTGGATGATCTAGTGTTCTGCATTTGTTACTGAAAGAGAAGAGCTCATTTTGGTTTAAATTTGTAATTTAAATGGGTTTGTCATTTAAAAAATATTAAAGAAAAATAACTTTATTTTACTTTTATAATGTAGGTATTTTTTTCTTTGTGCAACCCATCATGATTGTACATTGTGCACTGTCTTGTATTTACCCAGAACTTTTAGCCACTCCTGTGCAACAACTCCTCCAAAGTCTGACATTTTAAGCTACTTTATGTTTTTCAAAGTATTTCACATTACATTTACTTAGTAGAATTTCTATCCTTCCCATTTTCTGATGGCAGGAGATAATAGTCACAAAAGTTGCTCAGCATGATCTAATTCCTAAATGTTCTGGACAGTCATGACTCAGATGTTTCAAGAAGGACATATGAAATAACTGGGTACCTTGTCCTGTGACACTTCTGCCTAGGCCCCTGCATAGAATCAATATTGATTGATCTTATTGTGCTGTCATGAAAATACACTCTTCAGTGTCCAAGAAAGGTAGAGATATTTTGTATTCTGATGAAACCACAATTAGTCCATTCGGGGATAAATTAATAATTCTATATTGGATGGATTTGAGTGATGAATAACTTTATGCTACATAAATAAAAAAGTATTGATTTCACTCAGTTGATTCAAGATCTTATAAAAAAAGCAGCAGCAGTGTAAAACTCTTCTGTAACATGTACACACCAGACAATGTATTAACATTTTCAAAGACAAGTGTAAGTTTACCATCCTCTAACTTTTGAGTGGTTAACTTTGCAGACTTAACAAACATGGGGCTTATTTATATCTAGACAGCGACACACAACAGTGATTCTCCAGATGTCAAACAGCACAGCCTGAGTAAAGATGAATGGAGCTATTAGTACTGAATTCAGCAGAACAGAGTGTAAAAAAAGAACAAATTTATTGGACTCTTCTGCAAGAACAAACAAAAAGGATTAGTGAGGCTTGGGAAGAAGAAAACACGGAGAGTAAGTGGAAATGTCTATTGTATTAGAGACAGATGACGAAAAAACAAACAAACAAGACAGCAAGTTATATACTACCTCTATAAGCTACAAATAAACTTATACCAAAGGCTTTTCCAAACTATACAGCAAGCCATTGTTTCCATTTCTTTTATGGATCATTAAGAATTCCTTTCTACCTTTGGAGATAAGGGAGAAAGTAAGTTTCCAGAGACCACACTCCTCAAAACAGAGGAAGATTCATGACACCTCTGCAGTCCAGCTCTGTATTTTAGTCTCTCTCAAATCTTTTCAGTGCAATGGCCAATCCTTTTTGTTGCAGTCTAATGGGTTTTGACAGCTTTGTGCATGAAAAACAGGAAAACTCCAGTGGCATACCTAAGCACTAGGCCTGCATTCTTAAATTTTCAACAGACTTTAATCTTTAAGCTATAATCTACTAATATTACTGCATTTTGACATTCAGAGTTAGTTTACCACTTTTAAAATAAACAAAAAAAAACACCAAAAGGACACACGCACAAATAAAACCAAACAAGCAAACAAAAATATCCCTATTCCTTTCTTTTAACCTCCCTTTTTCTTTCTACTTTTCCCTCAGGTGCCATAGTCAACCTGAAATTTGTCAGCCTAAATCAGTCCTGTAGAGTTGGCACAACCCCACTGGTACTCAGGAGGCTGCCAGATGCAGATTCCATGGGCAATTGCACCTGTAGTTCCTAATTGTCCTTAGAGTTGGTTACGCATCTATAATGTCTTTAAAGAGTTTGCAAGGTGAATTTAACAACTTTGGGTGACCACCGCAGCCCTTGCAATACAAAATTAGCAAAGATGATGAAGCACATCCCTTTTCTCAATCATGATCTGTGGGATCTCAGCTTCCAAAGTTTCTCAGTTCACAAGAAAATTAATTGAAATTGAAAATCAAATTTCAGCTGCAGGTTGCTGACAGACTCACACAAAGAGTAATAGGCAGCGTACCTGGAAATCACAGTTTCTACTCTGCCTGAGTTTCCAGCACATGATTTCACTAAACTGCAGTGATTCTTCTTCCTTAAGCATAACTGAGTGATGTCTTGTTCTTATATCAAAGATAACCCATGAAGAAGTTTCTTTTTTTACAATTCTACCAGCTTGTTTCATGGCAGACGAATCCCATATATCAGAAGAAACAAAATACAAGTAATAAGAACTTTTATACAAACAGTTTAAGAAAGAAAAAAGAAATGCAGTGAAATGCTTAAAGCTTTCTCTTTTCCAATGTTCATTTGGTATTATCAAGCAAGGGGGGAGTATTTCCTTGGTCATTTATGACCTGAATTTATAACCATGTGGAAACGGTCATAATAATTGACAGGTTTTCTGGTGGCAGAGGTATGGATATAGTATATGACGTGGACAGCTGAGTGTCAGGTCAATTGAAGATGGGAAACCACAACAGCAGAGTAAGACTTTTTTTTCATATATTCCCTGACATATTAATCTTATTTAAAATTTATCTTATATTTTGAAACATCTGATAAAGGAAAAGTTTTGCATCTGTGTTATAAATAAGACAGTATTTTCTTATTGTATCACATTTACATGATGAATTGGACAGGATGAATTGGAAAAAAATGGTGGTATATAAAATACTTTTATACACTCTTATACATTATAAAAATATTTTTATGAAATAAAACCTGTAAGACTTTGGTATTTCAGTTCAAAATATGATTTTAGATATTAAAATGGGACTTCCATTTTTGAATTGATATTATAAAAACAATATTGATTCGATATTGTTAAAGAGAAAATCTGTTCTATTTCCCCAACTAAAACCTTACACATGTTTTAAAATAGGTATTTCTTCCAGAAATATATAAATAATCATGTAAAAATTGTCCTTTCCTTATCTGAACACTGTCAGTTAATTCAGATGGATTTAGATCTGAGTTTTTCAGCATCAGATCCCACCAGCTTGCGTTGCCCTAGTAGCTCCTAAGGACGGTTTTAGTTTACTGGTTTTTTTGGTCCTTTCTGGAGGAAAGGAGTATCTGCACAATTTTTAAAATAACATAAAAATTTACAAGATGAGAATGTATAATGGTATTTTGAATCATACTTTTGAGACATTTAAAAACTCATGGAGTTTCAGAACATATTCTTGAAAATAGGAGTTTTCCTATAAAGGTATAACACTATTTGTTCCAGCTGCCTACAAAGAACTAAAAGAATTAGCATGTGAGGAAAAGGAGAGGAAAAGGAAAAGGAAAAGGAAAAGGAAAAGGAAAAGGAAAAGGAAAAGGAAAAGGAAAAGGAAAAGGAAAAGGAAAAGGAAAAGGAAAAAAAAGGAAAAAAAGGAAAAGGAAAAGGAAAAGGAAAAGGAAAAGGAAAAGGAAAAGGAAAAGGAAAAGGAAAAGGAAAAGGAAAAAAAGGAAAATTCTTCCAAGACCAATTTAACCCCTCAGGAAGATGGTTTAAGTGCGTATAGCTCATGCCTACTTCTATGCATGTTTTTAAGTTTGCAGTAGAAGTGCCTGAGTATATTTGTAATATGTTTATACTTAAACATTTGCACTTACAGTTGACAGTCAGTCAATGGATCCTGTGTGACCATGCAACTGAATATTTCTTCTTCTGTTATCTCACTGCAGCAGGTTTTGAAGGAAGGCACTTAGCTATTCATTTCCCAAACAGTAAATGGACTACCAAATACCTGCAAAATGCAGTGAGTTTAAATATAGAACGACTAGACAATTTCTCAGTCAAAATGACCACAACCCATTATGAACTTACAACAAAAGGCTACCAATAACAATGGTGCTTCCTACACCCTTCAATGGTCCCAATAGAATTTGCCATGTTTGTATTGTGGGAGAAAATGATCCTTCATGGACATGGTGTACACTTAACATGTAGCTCTTTAAAAGCTTTCAAAAGGGGCCATGAAGTGAATGGGAGACTTCTGATTTGGGCTTTTAGTTTTTTAGTGCAAATAGTATCACTTTAAATATGTAACAGACATTCTTTTAAAGAACTTTAGAAGAGCAAGCCTAAATTAAAATATTGTTTACATAGTTAAGTACTGGGAAACAAGTAAGAAAAAATTTTATTCTACAAACAAAGTAAGCTTTTTAGCATCTAATGACCACATTAACCAGGCTCACCTATAGAAAAAATTTAATTCTGAAATACACTGGAATCACTCCTTCCTCTGGACTGGTATCAAGATAATTTTAATTATATTGATTTTTAAGTGGTTTGCATTTGTTTATTTTGCTTGAAACCTTCATGGATTTATAATCTCTGTAGAATTAAACTATTCTTATGATAGAAAACTTTTAAAATTTACTTATAGCATTTATGAAGATTTTCTGCTTAAAAAAAGTTTGCTAAACAAGTAAGATTCCGCAGCTTATCAGATTTACGCCTAATGAAAGTCTTGCAGAAGAAACAGCATATCACCACGTAATTAAAGACAGGATGATAATGCATTCGCACAAAGGAGAGTTTGGATGCAAATCAGGCTCAAACATTTTTTAATCTTGATGTTATTTAATTCTTGAGTGCTTATCATTATAAGCTCAAAACGAGATTTTATGTTTATATTTTTACTGTTGTGTACTACATTTATGTGAGTGATTAGCACAGTAATGGTTTGTGGATCACAGTCCTTGAACACAAAGTCCGCTGAGGACTAACAGCACAGAGGGTGGTAACTGACTTTATCCATCCTCCATTTTTCCACTAGGATCTAAGATGTAATCACTTCAGAAGTGACAAGTGCTACTGAAGCATTCTTTGCTATCATTAGCAAGGTTGGCTGCCTGGTGTTGTACTTTGTAAGGAAGACATCTCTCACTCTCTGGGAATTATCCTAAAGCCAACCAGGCACGTTACAGGAAATTAGGGAGTGATGTTATGCATTACCTAGGGATACAAATGTGTAATACTGTGTCGAACACTATGAGAGAGATGGTCAATATGACAGTAATTCATTCCTATCTTGGATTGAGGGATTTTTTTCTATAACACTACATCGATTTTTGCTAATAGGGTGATGCTGGTGGAAGCAAGCAGTGGAGCAACACAGTGGCCACAATTGGCTCCAAACAAACACTCATAGGCAATTACAGGGCGACTGAAGAAACCAGCAATCAAAAAACAGATTAAGAGTGAGCTGACCCTGGGAAAGATTATGATCTAGAGTGAGGAGCTTTTAAATGAGATATTCCCTGAGAACATAGCGAAAAAGGGGTTGTAAGTTAAGCGATAGTGAAGATTGAACAAACATTAGTCTTTGCAGAAAAATAATAGATATTTGCTAAACATCTATGTGTGGGAGTGGGGATGCGTTTGTTTTTTAGCAAAATGTTTTACTTCTGAATTCAATAAGATTCTGGTTTGGAAGTGTCATGTTGAATGGTAATAGCCATCTCTCTCTCTGGAGAAGTACAATGCCAAGTGGTATAATCACCATAAATGCACAGATCCTCATGACCTATTTCAAGAGAGTCACATCATTCTGTGTAGATCCTGCTCATGGCATGAGGCTTAGGTAACAATCACTGAAATTGAGGGACTTAGAAAAGAACTGTAGTTGACCCACCAACTTTGACATCAGCATCAGAAAGACCTCCTTTCAGCATGGGCTGGATTTGACCTAACAAGCTAGAGGTGAATGCTGTATATCCCATTACCAATCTCCAGAGATCCAGTACATCTTTTATATCTTTTATTGGAAGTTAATGGCCCTGTAGGACACTGCTAACAGATTTATAAAACCTACAGGAATTCTTTATTCAGGCTTCTAAGGTATTCTAGTTTGAACTTCTGGCCTCCTAATTTTGGTTTTCTCACTTTGTGTGACTTTCAAAGGTGTGTCATTATGAAAAGATTCAAGAACATTTCCAGATGAAGTTTTAACCCATTCTGTATTTTCTGTAACAGTGAATTAAATTACTCTTTTAAATACCTTTTAGCAGTAGAATATTTTCAAGAAATTTCACTGCCACTCCATTTCAACTCCTCCTTTGAAATTCTTTCTCCTGCTGTGATAAGGTTAGTAATGTGCATTAAATTTAATTTCAGATCAGAGAATTTATATATGTTTATGGCAAATTAATCTTTCTCTTTTTACCTCCTTATTGTAACACCACAACCTTCTGGAAAGCAATCTGTGTTGTTATGAAATACTAGTGTTTACTGAAGCTGAAAGAATAGCTAATTCTTTCAGGGGAATGGTTCTGAATATCTCTTCACTGGTCTGACTTGGACTCTAGTTCCTTTGGTCAATGCAGTTATCTATTGTCCCAGGAGGCCCTTGCAATCTATTAATACTCAGCATAACGTAGCAAACTTGCCTTTCATTTTAGTATGAATTGTGTTGGGTTTTTATGATGGCTTCCAAAATGCTTCTGGCTCCTCTTGGGGAGATTCTTCACTGTAAGAATGGGAGAAAAGAGAGGAAACCACTGCATATTAGAGATTTAAGTGGAGAGAAAATATAGGCATAGGTGTTTCTCCTTAACTGCCAACACCTAATATAGATCCATTTCTTCTACCCTTCTTGCACTAGCAAAATCCTTGAGCAAGATTATCTGCCCTGTATAAAGACTGAAAACAAAACTAGAATACCTGAATAGTGAAAAGTGAGATGTGACAACCATTCCATTGTAAGCATCCCATTTGACTCCTCTGCCAGTGTCTTCACCTTCCTCTTTGGAAAAAGATTTCTCCTCTATCACAGCATTATCTTTGCAGGATTTAGAAAAGAAGATGACATTTCTTTTCACTTCATATCTTTCTTCATGCCTGTTCTACAGAGAGGATAGAAGTCAGTGTAATGAAAATTAATTCTTCAGTGTAGGTGATCACGTTATGATCAGTTTGTTCAGTCCCTGCTGTTAATCTATGATAAAGATGCTCATACAGCCCTCGTTGGGCTGTGTACAGCTTCTCTGATCTGAGAAAGGTAAATCTGCTCCTGCCAGGCAGAGAGTTCCCTGTTCACTGAATATCTGGCTCACTCTATATTTCCAAGGAGTTTATTTTTCCATGGTCCTACTCCCTTACGGCAAGGGAAAGTACTCTGACAAAAAACTGAAACATAATGAGTAGGTTTAATATTTTTTAGACCCTGACCCTTCCAAAAGCTGCCTTTTAGGACTTGCTAGGAGATTTATCTACTTATTTATTTTCCCACAGTGTTTGGAAGCTCTAGTTTTGCAAAATGTTATTATACTATTGTTCTGAGTAAAAGCTGACAAGCTCCTGTGACCTCATTCATTAAAAGGATCTCAATAAAGAAAAATACACTGTAAACAGGAGCCCAGCATATAAATAATAAAATATTTATGTGAAGGTACTGTTAAAATACCCTTGGAAATATTTCCCAAAACTATTTTGGTTTCTGGAATCTCCTAGGATATATCATCATCATCATCATCATCATCATCATCATCATCATCATCATCATCATCATCATCATTGCAAATCTTCTCATATTATACATTGACTTCACTATAGTATTATCACTATTAATTCAAAATGAAGGCCCAGAATACAGTTCCAGCTCTTTGAAATAAGTAATTTCTTAGTTTATACACCCAAGTATAGTTCTTAAGATTGAAGTTTATATGCCAAATTAATTTTCACTAAAAATCTATTTTTCTATTCAAATCAATTCCAGATGCTCTTTCCAACACTGTTGCTACAATTGTAATACCAATGTAACAAATTATTAATTGTTTCCCTTTTCCCATTAACAGCTCTGCATTCCAGAATGATGCCTTAATTTCTGGGAAAGTAAAATCTTATGGGTTCATATTTAGAATGTCCAGAATTAAAAGTGTAATGGATGAGCTAAAATTTAAGACTAAGTTTTCAGCTGAGATCTCATTAAAACCAGGATAAATTTTTCCCCATAAGATAAAAATGTGAAGTAGGGGGTATGTTCCTAAGAGGTTATAGAAGTAAAATTTTTAAGTAGGAGAAAACATTATATGTGTGTGCATATGTTCAGGATATCACTCGGAATTTTTTTTCCAGTGTGCCCTATTTTTCCTTACTGTTCTGTTTACAAACAATAAAACTGAACATGTGATGTTGACAAATTAGTGACAACTTTTAAAATCTCTTAGTCAGCTTTGGATTACTCCTCTAAAGTGGAGTAGGAAATAGCATGATAGTGCCCATAATGAAATTTAATGAAAGCAACATTTTTCTTCCTGATTGGTACCTGAGAGATAATATATGGGTCAAATTGAACAGTAATAGGCGCAAGTTAAATTATTCACGGTATTCACTGAGGAGTGACTAACCTACTATTTATATTCTTTCTGAATACATCATTATGTCTCAGGCTCAATTTGCAAGGTTCTATTTGAAGTCAGTGGACTCCAGAGTATACATTTTGTTCATCTAAAAAGTCTGATAACTCAAATTATTGGGTTATTACGTAGATTGGGGAATAACCAAAGGAGGTTTAACTACCATCAGGGTTAAGTTGAAAGAAAATGTATTTATTTGACATGGTTGTCTTCAACAGGTATAAGCAAAACATTTAGACATATCTACATTCAACGAGTGGAGGAAGGCTGCTTGCATTGATGAATTCTCTCTAATGAGCATCTAGAAAATGACAGTGAGGGACCAGATTTGAAACACAAGATATGCTTTACCCATTCCATTATTTTAAATACAATTCCTGCAGAGAAAAACAAGCAAACAAAGCATACATTTAACTGTTTCCATTGTTTTGTCTTTGCAGCCACAGAAATAGATTTGAAGACTGCTGACATACCAGATTTGGAAAAGTTTCCACTTTGCAACTGAACAAAATTAAATATTTAGCCAATTCTGCCCTTATTTTTATTCAGTTGACAGTGTTTCCTGAAATAAAAAAATGCCAATTTTACAATTTAAATATTTACTTTAAATATTTTGATATTTGAAAATTATTTATACTGCAATGATAGCTTTGACCTTGCTACCAATTGCATTAATATTTAACTTTGGGGTAATATTTGCATTAATATTTAGCTTGGATGCAACATGAATGCTTTTGTTTGTTGCTGAAGCACAATATGAAGTGTTTGTCACTTCATAAATCAGTGTGAAAAATTTGGTATTCAAGATGAAATTTGTTTCCTGAGGATTCTACTCTTTGCTTCTCAATGTCCCTCTTTCTGAATAATGTCTAGCTAAAAGGAGAACAATATTTTTAATTAAATATACCAAAAGGTCTTAAACTAATTTTAGAACAAAATCTTAGAACAGGGATATATAATACAGAGATTATTGAAAGATTATTTGCTAACACCTGATGTCTCTTTTACTTAATCTGGAGTAGGGATTAAAATGATTTTATTAAGAAGGTACAGTATCACAGCCTGTCCTTTAAAATGTGACTTAAACTGAGTTAGTTGAAAATCTTCAAGCACCCTAACCAGAGCTAAATCTGGCACATAACATGAGGAGCATCTTCCCCACCTCCTGGATCAGTCACTTATATTTCTGCACTGTTTACTGCAGAGGACCAGACCTAAGCATGTTTTATCTCAAACATTCCGAGTATTGCTACAGGAAAGGAGATCAGAAGAGAGAGTCCCATGGAGTTGGGGCAGGGTTGTTCTGAGCCAGCTTCCTGCTCTGCCGTGAGACTCATGCTAGGGCCCATCCTGCCTCTCTCCCAGCTCACTTCCTGGAGAAGGGCTGGATGTGCCTGCACAAAAAAAATAGCATGAAAAATCTAGTTTGCATAAGAGGAGTGCACCAGCTTAATGATAAAAGGGAGCAGACTGGACCCCCTCTCTCTTTTCTCTAGGTCTCTTTCTCCCCTACTTCCGTTTCTTTGTCTCCCAAACCCAGCGCCAGAGGATCCATGTAGCAGGACCAATGCAGAATCTAAGGACTGGTGATATTCTTTGTTTTCTTCTGTTTCTTTGGCTGGGCAGAGCACAGCTATCATATTCTACCCCACAACTTTGCTGTGTGAGTGGGGACACCGTGAAGGTGTGCTGAGGCTTGTGAGCCAGCACCTTTTGCGGAGTTTGTTGTGGAAGCTGAGAAGTTAATGAAGTGCCCTACACCAAATAAAGGGCTTGTTAGCCAACCCTTTTCAGTCTAAATAGTGGGCTGATTGCTGGAGTTATGGTGACTGTATAATAAAAACACAAGTCCAGTGTCTTTTTTCAGCCTGATGAGAATTTACAAGGAACATTGTGACCTTCACTCCTGCAGTCTGTGAGGGCTGCCTGCGGGGCCAAGAAGTGAGTCAAACATCCCTAGGCACAGGCTACCATTGAGTAGTTCATCTATTCTTTTGATCTTGTCCCATGTCTCCAAATCAGAAGGAAAAAAAGAATGTGTTTTTAAAACAAAAGGTCTTAGGCAGTGTCAACAGCAAGTTTTTTTAATCACACAGCCACAGAAAAGAGGCGTTTCATTTAGTTCCAGTTGTCTTCTGGGAAAGTATAATTACTTAACAGCAGTGTGGGCTGTGGCAAATACATTGAGTGTCTTTCAGTAAAAAATTTACATGCTCTTTTTTACAATCATTTTTACATTTGCTTCATTTTTATCTTAAAAACAAGCTATGCTGCATATGAAGGTATTGGGAAAAATACATCCTTTAGATAATGCAGTCAATGAACAAGTCCTTCTTTTATCTGATTATACCTCTTCTAATCTTATTTAAATACATTAGATGTTCAGTTATGATGAACTAGAAATGTTCTACCCTCTGGACCTGCTTTTTGTATCTTAATATTAAATTTCTGAATTGTCTCATTCAAGATCCTAATATTTTTTTCATTAATTGTTCTTAAAATTACAACTGACTTCCTATATAACAGCTGGTCCTAATCTTATTGCAAGTAAGAACTGGTTTGCAAGGGAGACTACATACTCCTTAGTCCTTTTTAGTGGTGGTGAGTGCTGTGCATGCTGTCGGACTACAAAATGTAGCTGGGGATTCCCAGGGGGTTCATCTCTCCCTGGCTCAGTTTATATACATTTTAATTCATAGCCAAACCTTGACTCCCTGTCTGTAGTTTCTATAGCAGGCAATAGCCACCTCTTCCTTACATATCTATGGATGATACCTTATTTTTAAATTCATATTTAATTCTTGATTGAGTTTTCCTGCTGTTCCATTTAAACTGGTCGCAGATAATCTGATCCTTACAGTGTAATCCTACAACCTGTACAATTGGAAATTTTGTCTGAAAACCTACCATAGATATAAACTTCACCTGGAAAGAATTACCCAAATTGTCCTGACACACTCAACTCTCTTCAGCAAAAAAAAACCAGTTTGTATGATTCACAAGTTACTTACTTATCTTTTAGGGTCATGTAGGTACAAAAAGACCTTTTATTCTGATTCTACAGCATGTAGAACTATATATTCAGGTGTTTGCGTAGACCTGTTGTATGCTACTTTTGCAGAATAATAAATATTAATATCATCTAGGCATTACTTAAATGCTCTAGCATTCTTTCAGAAGGCTCTGCACGTGGCTGTGTGTGCACACATACACACCAAGAGAGAAAAAAAGAGAAGGAGAGAGAAAAAAACCACAAATCCTATTAGGAAAATAAAAATAATGATAGTAAAAACATCTTGTCTGGTAAAATTAATAATTAGCTAAAACGCAGTAGTACCTGGTTTGAGTGTCTGGAAATTAGTTTTCAATAGAAATGTTTCATTTCAGTTCCTATTTCAGCTGCAGTATGGAGCTGGTTTTTTAGCTCTGTTCTCCATTAAAGATTACAACTAAATTCCCATAAAGAAGGCAGCTCTTTAAAGGTGGACTATTCACTTATTTATACCTATTCTTTTGTCATTTTTCCTTGTTTCTGCTTCATATTGAAAAAATAGACTCAGGCTAAAAAATACACAAACAGACCAAGAGAATTGGACAGAATGAAATATTAGGCAGTTTTACTGTAAAGCAGAGAGCAGAAAGATATCATTTTTTCTGCCTCCTCTGTTCCTTTGAAATGGTTCTCCAAAATGGCTTTCCTGAAGTCATTTTTTCTTTAGAGCTATAACTGAGGGTAGTCTGTCAGCTTCCCCTTTCTTTTGTACAGGTTTATAGTTCCCTATAAGCAGAATGCTAAAAGCAGGTACACTAAAATGTCAGGGCTGCAGTCATTTCATAGCTATGGCAAGTTGCCAAGTTATTTACACATAACTCTGAGTATTTGCTCTCATGGAAAAATTAGTCTCTCCATACCTTTAAAAACGTGCATAGTTGCAATATGTAGATACAAATGGATGAAAATAATATTATTCAGTGATTATGCTTTTTCTTAATTTGATATGCCAATGTTTTTTCCAGATTATAATTTTTGCAAGGCTTTCTATATGGGTTCATAATATAACATTAAAATTCCATAATTCAGTTGTGTTTTCTCTTACAGATAACAAAAGAAAGATTATCCCTTCACATTAGAATACACTGAAACAGGAAAACATCTGAATTGATGAAAAAGATGTTATGAACCTGAGCTTTACAGAGTATACCCTCTAAAAACATCACTTGTCTGAGACACCAGATAAATATCACATATCCTTCACCAGCCACTATGGGAGCACAGGTCTGTCTTGTTCAGAAATAGAGACTTCTTAGCTCAGGTGGGTGGCAGCAGTCACACAGTTCTGAATTATTGCCATCTTTATGTGGTAGCTCAAAAATGCTTAAAAATTGGTGATTCATATCATGTGGACAATAACTACTTGTATGATATTCTGCTAGAGTCAAAATGATTAAAGTCATAAGTCTAGGTAGATTGGG
Source organism: Monarcha castaneiventris obscurior (assembly GCA_026261815.1). Lineage (NCBI taxonomy): Eukaryota > Metazoa > Chordata > Aves > Passeriformes > Monarchidae > Monarcha > Monarcha castaneiventris. Next base: position 10,344,853 of record JAMPIT010000327.1, read on the forward strand.
GTGTAGATCAGCAAAAGTGATTACCTGGAAACTCCTTTCAGCAGGAAAATAAAGTCATTCTGTTTCAAGCAAGTATTCCAAGCTCATCTGATACCATTATAATAAATGGTTAAAAGCTCAAGTGGTTAACAAAAGTAGTTAAATTTCTCTCACTGTCTGAACAGGTAGAAAATTAATCCAAGAATCTCTCTCTGAAAGTGTCTTGTTCCCCGTACAGAAAATTCAATGTGGAGGTTGCAGGCACAAATATCTCACAAAGTAAAATGCCTTGAAAATTCTAGAAAGAAATCAGAGGTTAAAAGCCATTATAAAAATGATGCTGTTATAGTAAGGTATGTGTGCATTTCTAATGTCATAATCACATCATAAACTCCAAGATAAGCTGATGTTTCATTGCTCAAGCACTGCACAAAATAGTGTTGAGCCATGATTACCTCAGTTCTGAATCAGCACAGGCAGACCTATGTTTAAGTAATCTTTTTCTCAATGCATTTTGTCCTATTTATGCTCCCCAGTAACACCTACCTGAGAATGCAGTAATTACCTTAATGTTTGAGGAATGTTTGAGGGAATATGGTGATATACCAGTGCATACCTGACAATCGGGCTGAAAATGTATTCAAGCACTGGCCTGTGTTACTGGAAAGAAGAAGAAAGACACATGGATAAAATGGATACCCAGTTATTAAAAAGAGCCTATTTGCACTGGAGTTTGCACAGCAGTGCTGCTGCTTTTGTGAGGAGAGGGTCACACAGACAGGCAGCTGGCAGGAGCTGTAGGTATCCCAGCCCCAGCCAGAAGGCTTGGCTCTAAGTGCTAGCTCTGGTGCTTGCCCCTCCTCAGCTCACATGCTCGATCCCCCTCCCGCAGCTAAGACACTCTCCAGTCAGAGCTTTCAAACCCTGAAGCTTAAATTTAGTTCCCAAGTCATCTTTAGGCTTTTACATGATTAGCAAAAGTGCTGAAGCCTGAGAGCTGCTGCTATAATCAGGTCAATCCCTGCTTCCTGATGCTGCTAAATCACAGTAAACATCCCTTTTGCCAAAACTTTTTTGCTGACGGCAGGTGATGGGAAGAAGGAATACACTTATTTATATTCCACCTTCTCCCCTTACATGTATATAATGCACTTACCTATAAGCAGCACTCCATTGTTTCTCTGCTGATCCTTTTCTGGGAGTTACACACGGCAGACCCACAGGCAGTTAGATGCCTCTGAGATGGGCAATATTGCCTTGTGCTTGGATGGCAATTTTTTATTCCTCTTGTGTTACATCACCTTTCACCACTGTAGCTAATGCATGTTGACAAAGCATAAGGTTCTGTATCTATTTCATGTCTTCGTTATCCATTCATGGGCTCAAACTGTCCTCTCAGACAGGAACAACTGCAGGAACTGCACTGTAGCACTGTAATTACTTCTTACTTGAAGAACTTGCTTCTTGATCAGCAAAGTATATCATTAAATCCATGTACACATTTTCCAGACCAACTTTGAAGTCATTTTTCTTCAAAATAGGTTCTACTTTCTTGATCAAAATGCACAATAAGATGTGCAATTATTATTAAACAAATAAAATCAATGACAGCAGCATATTACCTCAAGTAGATCAACTCTCTTTAGAATAACAATCTTTAGAAAAGTTTGTCATTATATTAAACCATTGTATGTGAGAGACTGTAATGAAAATATGAAAGCTCATATATGTGCAAAAATCCTGCAATGTTTAGGTTTTCTCAAAACCTGTTAGGCAGTCAAATAGTTCCCTCAACACTTGTCAAGAAAAAAAATATTATATTTTGCAAGTGTAATTTCTATAATAGGAATGAAAATTAAAATGAGAAAAGCGTATTGACATCTTTGCAATGAATGAGATCCTGTTCTCTTTCTTTTTCCTGGAAATTTGAGAAATTACAATATTTAACTTAGAGGCTTGGGAGAAAATTGTTTCTTGCAAGTTCAAAGAATTAACAAGATTCCAGCTGTTTCAGTTTCAATGGTATTTCTTTAGTTATACACATCTAAAAGAATAGACGAAGGATAATTCCTGTGTTTTCTTTTGTTTATTAAATTTTCAGATCAAAGTAGCAGCTTAGATACTGTCCAGTATAGGAAAAAAAATTAAGGAAAAAAAAAAAGAAATAAAGGTTTTCAAATATCAGTTCTTCACAAGAACAAATTTTACTGGCAATATTATTACTCACACCTTATTTGATTGACTTATGTCTAATTCAAGCTGAGGGGAATGTGATACATCTCAACAGCCCCATTTGGCAACACTGACATTGTCAAGGTTGACATCACCAGAATGTTTTCCTTACCTAATGGAAATCAACATTTATTTTCTTTTTCAAATGGAATTTGGTGCTGATGAATGGAGCCTACATATCATTCTGGAGATGAAAGGTTTGATTTAAAGCCTGTCCTGGGGTCTTTTTTTCAGGCTTGGTGTGCTTTGCTTGGATCAGGCCCCAGGTCTTTTATTTACCTGTGGTCACATTGAGGGGGTTGCCCTACAGAGATTCCCCCTAGGGAGGGGAAACTGTGTTCTGTGTTTGGGCTGATCTTGACAGTTGTTATACTCTTTTCAGGGGCAAAGCACAAATTCACAGGACATTTAATACTCCTTGGAAGCCTCCAGTTCTAAGCTGAATAATACATCTCAGCTGTACATTCAAAAGGTTGCCCCTATCTCTCTTATTCTGAAAAAAGTTTTTTTCAAACAAGACAAGATGTATTAATTGGTTAGCTTGAGGTGGTCTTAAATAAGAACAGGAAAAATAAGTCTACCCTTTTTTTACATTTTTGACTCTTGTTGGTTCATCTCTCACCTCCCAATGTATTCTACAGGAACATTTCTCATTAACCACACAAAAATATTTAATGTCAGGTTTTGTTGTATTTCTTCTCGCTATTGTCCAATAGTACAAAAAAACCAATTCTTCTTAGTATCTTTTGTATCTCCAAGAAAACTCATTTCAGATGTTGAAAATACATGTATCTGTACCAAACAGGTCATATAAACATTTCTGTCTCAAAAAAATCTTAAATGTTTCATATCCACTGGATAAAAGCACAGTTAAGGAAATGGAATATTGTTTCAAGCAACCAACAGATAAATTTGCAACATGGTCTATAGCCACCGATAGTCTCCAAATTGAAGGTTTACACCTAAATTTCTCAATGGATAAGGTGTGGGGCAGGAAGGGATCCAGAGTTCAGTTATCTACAAATCTGTTCCACTGTCCCAGAGACACTAACATCACGGAGTGGTTGGTCCAGCAGGCACTTCGTTGCTGGGAGTGCAGTGCAGCTCTAGGAGCCTTTCAGCACCATGGGGTTTTTCTCACCAGACCTCTTTGATCCAATGCATGAGGGAGAAAAAGGACCACGTAGTGACAGAGTTGGGTGTTCTTTTAGCCTGAAATATCATGAAATACAGTGGCAGTTGGACATGCCACAGAAAAAGCATAATCTGAGCCAGAGCAGGTACAGATAAAGCTTTGTTAAACAATCTCACTTCTTTTTTGGACTGATGAGCTTTCCACTATATATCAACCTCCAAGGACAAAATATTACTACTGAAAATAGAAGCAGTAATAGCATATGCCATGCACAATAGAAATTTCAGGATTTGCACATATATAACTGGGAATAAGTAAAACAAAATATATGTATATCAGCTGGGATTTTCCATGATTGTATTTTACATCTGAAATAGTTCTGAAAATATAATCTGCACATAACAGCACATGAATAAAATAAAATTTAAGATATTAGCACCTACATTCTCACCAAGAATATGTAATGCTAATTCTTTTTATGTTGTTTGAATAGGACTTGGATCAACCTGGTCTGGTGGAAGGTGTCCCTGCCCATGGCAGGGGGGCCAGAACTTTAAGGGATCTTTATAGTCCCTTTCAACATGAAACATTCTGTGATTCTATGATTCTGTGATAATTTTACAGAATACATTTGTTATGGTTCTCTTCCATTTACAAGAAAATGCTTGTTTTATTATTTATTTCACTTTACATTTTCTTAAAATTTAACCCTGGGCAACTTTTGACCAACACCATAATTACCAGTGATGTTTAGCCAAAAATTTTTCTGACAATGTAGATCACTCTGAAGGAGCTCATCTCTTTTTCCTGATGTACAGCCAATATAGTCACCCCATGGAATATTTGGCCACATGCTATGGCTCCTGTTTTTTGGGTCTTCCCTGCTGTGCATCACCACTACTGAGAAAAGAAATAAGAGGAGAACAGAAAAAAGTGGCAATGAATATATGGATTCCTTCTTGTAGGAATGTCGTGGCTTAGGAATGGTTTCCCCAACACAACTCCTACTTAAAAGAAAACCACAAGCCACTCCCTCACCCTCTGGTGAGAGACAAAGGCAGAGGTCCCAGGTTGAGATAAAAACAATTTACTGGAAACAGCAAAGAGATAAGAAAATGAACAGTAACAGCAAAATTGCCAATAAGAAAAATTTAAAAAGAGAGGGTGATTTACAAGGAAAATGCTCACCAAGACCGGAACAAATAAAAAACAATGACGGACGGACCCTCAACACACTGCACTTTCCCATGACTGAAAAAGAATGCCTTTTCTTCCAGGAGGTGAGAGAGAGAGGGAGTCCCTTTCTCTCATCTCTGGCAATGAGGTAAGGCTGGGGTCTTGGCCACACCAACAAGGCTCCAGGCCCTGCCCCCTCAAGGTTACTGCAAAAAATTAACCCTGTTTTTTGCCAATATATTTTTATGGACATACCATACATGTGGACCACCAACAACAGCTTTAGAGGTTCAACTAATTTTTCAGCTGTGGAGGGAAATGAAGGCAATGCAAGAAGAGCTACATCAAACTGCTGGGGCATTCAGTGAAGTTTGACAAGCAGAGCCCACAAAACCCTTAGCCTTAGTTTGTAACCTTATTGCTATTCACTCAGTTGGGGCACTCGTTGCAGCAGCCACAGCCCTGTGAACAATGTGGTACATTAGAGCTAAATTATGCACCAACACCCTGATTTATGCCTAAGAACTGTACTAAATTAAGTAGAAATTCTAAATTAAGGAGAAAATTGGAAATTAAAAGGCAGGGCTAATTTATTAGGAAATCATTTGCTAACCACCAGTAGTATGCAAATAGATCTAAAAAAAAGCCCCAGTGGAAAAATATATAACTAATGCACAGGATTTTTGAAATGCTAGAACTCTTGGAAAGTTTAAGGACTCCCTAAGGCAGATGTGCTTCCCCACCCCCAGATACTGGATAATTAACTTAAACTTTTACAACTGAGATTTTGAAAGAGCTGAATGGTAAAATCTTTGGAAACTAGTGTAAAATTGTAATAAATCTTGGAATACTGAGGAAATTCCAGAGAAGTAGAAGTAAGCTAATTTTCTTCCAATATTTTAAAAGGCTACATAGTGACTCAAGTAATTATAACCCTGTCATCATAGCATCATTTATAGGCAGAAGGATGGAACAATTGGTATGAAGCTCAATTAATTTAAAAACTAAAGTAAGATAATAATTTAATTGATATCAATCAGATATTGTCAAAATAATATAATATGGGGGGTTTTTTTTAGATTTCTAAAGAGGCTGATAAAAGCACTAGTTTTAATTTAATATGCTGCAGCAACTGTACACTTTTACTTGGTACCCAAAATTAATATAATATAAAAGTAATGAAGCATAGATTAAATAGTAAATGAAATAAAATCAGGCCAGCACATCTCTAAAACTAAATGTAAAGGATAAAAAGTGTATAACTTTTATGGAAAGATTGATTTTTTTATTATAACTCTTTTTTTAATTAGCTGAGAGAAACTATACACTTTTTTGTGGTCAGGTTGGCAAATAATAACATTTATGGTTTATAATAAAGCCAGGCCACTGGTATTGAACAACAGAGATTTCTTAATAAATTTCTTACTAGGAATATGTATCAATATAAGAAAATGCAGGGTCATATAATTAGGAATTAAATTACTAACTGTAGATAATGTTTTCTGAGAAATTTCAATATTTCTCATCAACAGACAAAATTCAAAGAGTAAAAACTAAAAGACTAATTCAGCACCTGAACACATGGTCAGAATCATAAACCAGGGAAATTTAGTTATACAATTTCCATTTCTGACATCATGTCTTGTCTTTTGGTTACCTTCAGATTTGATGTTGATAATTAAAGATGGGTGTTCATAAACTGGAGTTTTAGAGAAAAATCACAGAAAAGCCAGAATAACTGCAAAGGGGTCATGATTATTTCATTTTTCAAATACTAATTTAAAAGCTGTTTTTATTATTGTCTATATATATATATATACAGATGGGGGTGAGGAAATCATTGTCTACTTCTTTTCCGGCTAACTATACCTGCTATATAAACATCTCATGTCCACAATTTGAAACAAGAGAAATTCAGATTGGTAACAAGAGCCTTTTTTTTCTCAAATAGTAAAAACTTTATGCATGTTGGAAGCATGGCATGAAAAGAGGAATATTTTCATGAAAGATTATTTTTGTATTCAGACCATTTTTTTTAGTAAAATATATTAAGTATTTCAGAGATTGATACAAAGAACTTCAGTGATCTGGATGATGTTAATGAAATAATGCTCAAGGAACTTAATGGTTCACCATTAGAATCTATTAAATTAAATTAAATCTTAACAAAAAACTAAGGAAGATAGTTTCATATTGATAGATCATTGTCTTGCGATTTCTGTAAGGCTTGTGTGATTTAGTGGGCTTCTTATGCATAACAAGTTTGAACATATGAAAAAACTTCACTAGACCTAAGATTCTTTCTTATAGTGAACAGCATTTTCTACAAGCAAACCCATTTTTCTAGAGAAAAATCGGGCTATGATTTAAACATCTGGAAAAAGTACATTGCACTCCTATGATCTACACAGCATTTCTTTTGTTTTCTGTGGCCAGTTCTAGGGCTATATAGCTCTCATTTTTGTAATAGGAATTCTTAATAAACTCTCCATTTGCAAGGAACAGTTATACTTTTCCACTCCAGTTATTCTAATTTAGGGCCCTCTTTTTTTTTTTTTTTTCTGAGACTTTCTCTTGTATTTAGAGTTGTTCAAAATATAGTGAAGACAACAAGCTCTCAGAAATGGAAAGCTGCAATACACAGAAAAAAGACCACAGCTATTAGATTTTCACATCAACCACGTTTGCTAGTCTAGGTAAAGGTAGTCAATAAATGCATGCTCCATAACAGAATTCAGGAAAATTATAGCATATTATATGACATAATCATGCATAACATAATTTATAAACAAAACCATGGTGCAGTTGTATGCAACTCTGGAAATATCCTGCAGAAAATCAACACATACATGGGTGGCTGGATAGTCAGAGTAAGAGTCACTGAATATGGTCACAGATTAGAGGATACCTCCACTAACTGCACCACCTGATGTCTCTGTGCTTGTTCACTCTCTTTGGAGGAAGACTCTGAGAGGATCTTTGGGACAGGCATATAAGCCCAAAGACTCTTGGACTGAGCAGGGATTCTGTCACCTTCAGAAGGGAAGCTGTAGTGGAGCAGCAGGTTGCAGAATAGGATGCCCCCAGAAGGGGGTTAACATATAAAGGGTCTGCATACAGGTGAACAACAACATCTTTCTTCTATTGAGATAGAAAAATCACTGAGGTAGAAAAATGGCTGTATTGGCAGGTAGGCAACATCTTAAAAAAAAGATAGTTTGGGTACTCTTCCAGGCCATAAAAACTACATATGGGGCAGAAAAAGGGTATTCATGGGATTAAAGAAAAATGAAGTGCATGGAAAAACATACTATGGAAATATGCTATACAGGTCACCTATAATAATCTGCAGAGAAGTCCTGAGTACTTTGAGGGCAGAGTTTCTAAACCAGAGGCATACTTAAACACATTTGCAGAGCTACTCACGCTTTGTAGAGATAGTAAGACCAGGTAGACCGAGGTGACATGTAAACTGTGTTCTGTTTTCTTTCATTTCCATTTTATCTGTACTTTCATTTGACTGCAGTAGCTTACTCCCCCACAGTGAAAAATTAACCATACTGTCATGTTTATGCTATGCACAAAGTCAGGTTAAACAAAAAGTGACCCCTTAGAAGATGACCTTTCTTGGGCTAGTATGTCAAAAAAGAAAATTGCATACACTAGAAATAGAATAACTAGAAACAGATTTGTCGTTTTGATGTATTTCTTAGAAATGAGAATCACAAGGTTCCTAACAAAGTTAGGAATCGAGAAAAATTGCTAACAGGCCAGCAAATTATTTATTCATATGTATTTGTGCTGGAAACAGGAAAGTTGTTTCTCAGTTTGCTAAATATGGTTTTTGCAACCACAGAGGTTGCAAAGTTTTTGGGTTTGCATTTTAACATGTTGCAAGAGTGGAAATGAAGTTTAGGTTGGCAGCACTGCAAGTCAGAGTAAAAGTGATATGCTGGATGGGCTTTTATTTTCTGAGGAATTAATCCATATTGGTTCATAGATCTGCAAATACAAATCTGTTCTTCAAGAACATATCTCTTCCTTTTTGAAGAAAGAACAGGTCTACAAAAATACCCTAAGAATTAGCAAAGCACTTTAAACTCCGGTGTCTAAGTCATCTAAGTGATCAGAATGCCTTTAGCATTTTCTAGTAGTGAATGGGAGAACTCATTTGAGCAGTGATTCAGCTTTGAACAAGGGGGAAAGCTCAGCCACAAGATGTGAAATCAATTTGTAATAAATTTCCTAGAGAAATGGGCAATTTACTAAAGGGCAGAAAACACCAACTTGTTAAGAAAAGCATTTTGAAAGTCCAAGGAGGGATCAATCCTGCCTATTCTGTGGGAAATGACATGGAGTACAAGGACACTAGGAAAAAGGAGAAGAGAAGGTAGCCAATATGTTGAAGCAGTTTGGCTGTTCTGAGCATAAGGAAAGAGGATGTAAAGCTGGAAAAATGGACAAGAGTATGCATTTTCCAAGATGTCTGGCATGGTCATAGAATGTCTTTTTTCACAGTGAAGGCTGGCTGCCAGTCTGGCCTACAGGTAGTCAATTAAATTAGAGGACAGACTGTATTTAACAACGCTGTTACTGCTTACATGACCCTTCTCCGTGTTTCCTGATGTAGAGATCACATAATCCATGACTTGCAGTAGTGGAATTCTTAATTGTCTAAATACATTACTTTACTTTGTAAGATGTCTCCTTCTGTATCTTCATGAGAGGACCTTAAGCATAGGACATTGTTACTGACTTTACAGGGTTTAATTTATGGTCACCAATCATCTCCCTCTCAGAAATGCAAGGAAAAGCTTTTTAAGGGAGTATGAAGCAATGCTGGAAACAAAAAGATTGCATAATATTTTTTTACAATCCTTTAAAAAGCTCCATATAAAACTGAATTTTACAAGGGAAACAAAATGAGACTTGAGATGAAAATCAGTTCCAATGTTTTCAACTGGTCTATTTAACGTTTTAGTAATCTTGATTATGCAGTTTCTCATTCAAGTACTGTATAGTCTGATGTGTATTTATTAGAAGAAATATTGCCTCTCAAAGAGACTTTATAAAATTAACTATACACCCCAATATAAATGTAAAATCGTTCAAAGTCAATATTCTATGCAGGAATATTCTGTATTTCCTCTGTTGGAAAATGGACATGCTCTTAACTGTATCATTCATAAAAGATTTGGTTTGTATCTTGATTAACATTACAGTTACTTTTCCTTTAAATGTAGGCTATATTTATTTATAGAATAAGCATTTTTTAAATTCTAAATTGTGTGTTTGTTGAATTCTGAGACTGAATGCAACAGGCCATCCACTTGTACATCTCTCACCTCTCTTCTTACAAAATTTTATTTCAGAGAAAAAAATGTAGAAATTTACATGTCTTTATTATTTTTTTCAATAATTCTAATTGTAATTCAGAGAAGTCTTTAATATTCTCCCATAATGAAGATTATTACTCTTTAATCATTGCTTGATGGATTACAATCAGCATGTCTAGACAAAGTTCATGTTTATCTCCTAGTAAACTAGCAAGCAAAATTATTCAGCTTGTCCATTTTTAATAAATAAATATTTATTTATTTATTTAACAAAGAATGCTTTGAGAACTCAAAAGCTCACAAAACAACATTCCCAGATGACAAACACATCAATAATGCTGCAAACTAAATTGCTTAGATGTATCAGGGAGATGAAGGAAATTAAGCATTGAGGTAATTAATAAGAATTTTTACTGGTTTGATTGCATTTGATTCTCTTATCCTGTGTAGAGAAGATTTAAAGAATTCCCTTATACATACAGAGAATAGAAATATTTTAATATTTCTTGTACTCATGTATTAAATTTATTATCACTGATGCCCTTACACTTTTTTGTAGAAGCATAGGGCAAGACCTAGCATAAATTCCACTTATATTTTATTGATTCCTCTCCACACAACAGCTTTGCACAGAGAAATAGAATGAGTCCAGTCTAATGTAATGTAATAGAAAGTTTATTTCTAAAGTCAAATGGTTTCTTTTACTGGTTATGACAAAGAATCAGAAACAAAATCTCTAGCAGTTACTCATACCCTGAGATTTTATTAACTGTTCTATTTTGTAAATCTCAGATCATTTACTTCTTATTGAACATTATTAACATTATACATTGAGAAAAAATTTCCAAAGACATTTGCAGCTAAAACTTTGCACTTGAATTTTTAATTTTTTTTAATCTGTGGGCTTTTATTTTTCATGTGTTTTGTGGTATTTTGGGGGGAATATACAGTAGATGAGTAGACATAAACTAGAAAAAAAAATAAAGGCAAAGAGCAAGGCCATAATTTGAGTGTCTGAATCTGAAGTTTGCTCTAAGAGTATTTGACAAGTTTCTGTCTCCTGAGAAATACCCTTCTACCTCTTTCAACAGAGGTATTATAAAGAGAGTTCTGTGAGGAATAGCAGGAGGTATGCCCTTGGCATAGCACTAGGACATATACTGATATAAAACTGATATAATCATCAATTTGCTGATAATCCCCTCTTCCTCATTCATTCAATTAATACGCCTCTCTATATCCGTGCTCTGCTGGTCTACTGTTTCACAGTGAGAATGTATTGACCCTACGTTAATCTGTGTTTTGAAATATAGAGTGAATAACTTGCATAAATCACAGAATGACTGAGATTTGAGGTTTTCTGGTCCAACCCTCCCTGCCCACGGATGGTCAGCTAGGCAAGGTTGTAAAGGAATATGTTCTGTAAGTTTAAACTTAAGTTTTGAGTATCAACATGATTGGAAACTCCATGATGTCTCTGGAGAACCTGCTCCAACATTTAAACACCCTCACAGTAGAGAAGTGTTTTTTTGTGTTCTGGTGACATTTCCTGTTTGTTTTTTGTTGCTGTTGTTATTTGTGCCCAGTGCCCAATCCTGTCAGTGGGCACTACCAAGAAGTGTCTGGCTCCCTCTTCTTCATTCCCTTCCATTAGGGATTTATCTACTTTCTCCCAAGCCTATTCTTCTTCAGGCTGAAGAGTCCCAGCCATCCCAGCCCCTCTTCACAGGAAAGATGTTCCAGTACTTTAAGAAGAGATGAAGGAGAAAGATGACATCTCAATATTAGCAGTATTGAGCTGCATGCTGTATTTGTTTATTTGTTTTAAAAGATTGATTGAAAAGTCTTTTTCTTTCCAGTACTATGGATTGGAGAAGCCAAATGAAGCTCATATTTGCTGTTTGTGCCTGCTACTCTACTTACTGTATTCTAACCAATATTTTTCCACTGCCCATGTTCATGCTCCTAGTAAGCGATTAAATGTTTTCAACAAAATATGAAGAGTGTATTTGTATGTGCTTTTTTTTTAGTAGATCTGAACCACTTCAGCTGCATTTTTGGCAAACTTCATTCACTTCATCTTCTTGGCATTTCATTATATTTTTTGTGATCACAAAATCAACTCTCCAGCAACAAAGAGAAACACGACTCTTTGAAATAAATGTTGTCATTAACAAGCCATGCCAGGCACAGTGACAGATTTGCAGCTGTAATGAATAACATTTCCCGCAAAGTTCTCCTGTCTGACAGAAAAGCTGTGACATTACTGCAGGCAACAGTGCTGGAAACTAAAAGATTGATTGATGCAAGTAGATAATTGAAACCTCAGAGCTGTCACATGAATGCCAACCTAACAACCAAGCTACCACTCTACAATAACATTTATCATAAAACAGCCTCTCCATGAGTAACACACACACACACACAAAACATGGAATATTTCTTCATGATCATGAGTTACTTACTTCTAATTCATCCTAACTAACTGATTAATTAAGTCTTGATCTCTGAAAACAAAATTCAATTCAGTTACCTCTGGTATCTTAAGTTCCCAAATTCAGTTCAGAGTTGTTGTCAAAAGCCAAAAATACTTGGTAGGAATGAGGTGATTCACACTGTACCTTTGACATGGTAAATTATAGCATCATTGTCATGTCTGAGTTCCTGAAGTTAGATACAATAATCCATATTTACTCTTGACTATATAAGTCAGTGACTGTCAGAGGTTCAGGGATTCAAGAAGTTATGACTAAGTAGTCCTTATAGAAAAATGTTTAGTGCAAGGCATCTAAATGTTTGGATGATGGTTTTATTATTTGTTTGATCGGATTTCGGAACACCCTCAAATTTTGTATCATAACCATAATTAATTTAGATTCCAAAATCATATTTGAACATGTCTGTAAGGATACTTAGGATAGTTTGTCGCTATTTTTTCATAATCCCATTAAAACTCACAATAGACATTTGCTCATTTATGATAATTTTTCTTCTTTCACAGCTACTGTTAAAGAATGTTTTTATTATATGGCTTTCTTTCTAGAAAACATACAAACCTAGTCATATCTAACATACATCATCCTTGGAATAACACGTGTAAAATGGATCCATGTGAAGCCGTTGGATTTAGTAGAATCACACTGATTTGCAATATTAAACAGTAATTTATATGTCCATCTAATCTTAGCAAGTGACTGATGAAAAATGCAAGGATATTTACAAAGACACCACTGAGTATGTGGCATTAGCAAACTATCACATAGCAACAGATCTAATGTGGCAAATGTAACTGATAGGAATACCAGGTAGAGAGGACAGAAACCATACCTGTAAATCAGTAATAAATTTAAAAGAAACAGTATTTCATTTCTTTTCTGATACTTTCACAGTGAATATTTCAATTAATATTTAGAATAAAAACTAAAAATGTCAACCTGTTATTGTTTTACACCAGAAAGAAATGTAATTTCCCTAACAAAATGTGGCCTGAAATAATACTCCAGATAAGTTGTATAGTTTTTTGTATAGTTTTTACCATGCTACTGATGTTAAATATAATATATTTTACTCTTTGCCATGGTTCTATAATTTATTTACCACTATTCAACATACAGGTCTGACAGGAACAGTCCATGAGAGGGGTTAAATTTTCAGCCTCTACTGAGAATCCGGCCTGTCTCTTTTTGTTTTTGTCTTTTACTGATTGTCTCTCCAGACATATCTTTCCTCAAGTTCCCCTCGGGCTTCCTTCAATCTCCTTAAGATTTTTTTCTTTCTCTTCCCTCCATGAGCTTTGTTTCAAGTGTTCCAACAATCTGTTGACTGATTCCTGCAGTTCTTAACCATTCATCATGTTCTAAGAAGCAGCTTTGGTTGACTTCACCAAGGGCAGCACAATTTCGCCTGTGGTTATTCACTTTTCCTCACGTCTCTTTTCCATTTCATTTCATTGACTGGAAATTTGATTCAATTTTTTTCTGCTCTGGCCTGGCTTTCTTCATTCCTACAATTCTTTGCTATTGCCTTTATCCTTTGTTGTTTTTCTGTCTCTCTTCTTTCCTACTGGGAGAGTAACAGAAGACTAATGAAATAGGAAGCAGTCTTTTGTTTGGGTAGGACCTCTAAAAGACTGAGACAAATACTGTCTGGGCTTAGGAAAGAAGTGTAATAGAGAAGTTTCTTTCAATGAAACTTCTTACTTCCTAACTTTAAAATCAGATAAGCCATTAAAATTCTCAATAAAATGTTCAGTGTCTTTTTTTAAGGACTTTTTAATTCTTATGCTTGTTTTGGCTCACTACCTTTTATTACAAGCAGGAAGTTACATTGCTATTCTCTTTGACTCTGTTTAGATTTCATTTAATTCAGTATATTTTAGTTCATACTCAGCTAAAACCTTCTCTAAATTTAATACAAATTCTAATATTAGGAAAATAAATTTAAGAACGTTAACTGGTTAAAAAAAAAAACCCAACAAACTTCCTTTTTGATCAAATATTCATTTTGCTATTTTATAATCTGATAACTTTTTTAAAGTCCCTATATCTCAGAAAACTGTCATAAATTTGTTTTATGAACAATCTATTTGAATTAATTCCAATTAAACCTCATAACCAGATCAAGGTGCTGTTACAGGGCTCAGTCTCAGCTGGCTTTGATGTTTCCCTGGATACAGCTCCCAGCTCCCTGTCTGGTCCTATTGTGCAGCTGCAAATCTGCAGGTGGAGCAGGAGTCATCCTCCAGGGGCCATCAGCTCCCAGCCTTGACCATCGTGGGAGTCTCCATTTTCCAACCTGCTAAGCACAGACTGTCTTCTTCTTCACTGTGGTTTGGGGGTTCAGACTCTTGACGCTGCAGGGTCTCAGAGGAGATCCATCTGCTCTTTCTCCTTATCGCTGATGTTGCACAGTGTGCTGACCTCCTCCCACAATTTCTTTACCTGGTGGCAGAGATCCCTCACCAGCAGTACTAAGTCACGCAAATCTGCTGGGAAGGTAAATTAGATAGCAGCAGCTGAGGCAAACCAGGAAATGCTACATCTTTTTCTCAGGAGAGGGAAAAAACTTGCCTTGAACTCTCCTCTCCTCTATAATGATTCATTAATTGGACTCACAGGATGTGCTGTGGAATATCCTGTCTCTGTGAGTGTACTTTAATTTCTTAATTTCTATGCAAAAGAGTCTTCAAATGGCAACAATATGTGAAACTAAAAGCATATAGGACACTGCGAGTGCAAAAACTAGAATTCTACATGATTGCAATGAGATAATATGCATGCTGTATTTATAAATAGCAAATTAAATACATAGTGGAATAGTCATTAGAAAATCCCAATTCATTATGTGTTCCTATAAAAGAGGCAAACTACAAAAAAGTGAGAGTAGGAATCTCTTCTCTTTGCCTTCATGTGAAGAGGCTCTCTTGATGTCAGTCTTTGTATTCTTTCATTTTAAGTGACTACCCAAATCTTCCACCATCTGCTCATGGCCAGCCCTCAAACTGGCAAAAAGCAGACAGCTTTCCTAGAACTAAACCATAAAATGCCAAATGCCATATGAAACATAAAGCTCCTTTATAAAAAATGCAATATTATGTACCAAGCAAAGTGATACAATAAATAGATAAATAAATAAATAAATAAACTACTCTGCGAGAAATTAACTCTTAATGCCATTAAAGTAATGAAGCATAAGGTCAAAGAAAAGGAAACGAGATTTTAAATTAGTATTTTCACTGTGGTGATGGAAACACTGCTGAGACACCTAATCCATTCATGCTGACAGACCCATTATCTGCAATTATTCTTTATTCAAGTGTAAACCACCATTATGCATGGAGCTGTTGTTAGTGCAATAAAAATTTTTAGAAGCCCTGTACTGTAAGTAGCAGCTGACTTCATCAAACTGCAGGGGCCTAATGTAAAAAAAATCCTTCCATTTTCAACCATAACTTGGGTCTTATCGTGTCCTTTTGAGTAAATGAAAATGAAATATTTAAAGTCTCTGCTTGAATCTCAAACTTGCATCAGGGCTTAGGGTCAAAGTTTATTTACCCATATCACCTCTATCTGTATTCATTAATGTATTAGTATCTCTTCTGAAATGTGTGGCCTTATGTGAACGTCATTTTTGAAAAGCAGTAAACAAAGATAGGTGTTGTGTTCTGTAGTAGACACAATCATTTTGAGAGTTTTCTTTTGAGAAGAGCTGATCCTGTCAGCTTCCATCATCCTCAAACAGTTGCAGGTTGTTCTGCAGAATGAAAGTAGCACTTCTTCAAATTTTCAGTAATCTTATTCCTTTCCAGTCTTGACCATAAAAAGATTATCTAAAAATAGACTGAAATCAAGAGGAATATTTTGGAAACCTAGGAGAGAATGAAGAAACTTGCTTACAGAAAAATCATTGGCTCAAGTATCTAGAGCTATTGCCAAGAACTAGAAAATATATGAAATCAAAAATTTAAAAAAAAAAAAAAAGAGACATTCTTGTCATTGCAAACAAACAAGCAGAAAAAAGCCTGTGCTCATATCAGGATGTATTCTAACTTCTGGTCACACCAGAAAAAATGATTTAGTAAATTGAAAAGCTATTAAGTTTGTTAGCTTTCTCATTTCTGACTTCATTCTCATGAAACAAAAAACAATAAGAAAATAAAGTACGTAGAGAATATAGAAGTGTAGAATTGTTACGGGGCTAAATAGATACAGACATAATTATTGAAAATTAATGAAAGACATATGTGCTTGAAGGTGTAAAGTAGACATAGAGAGAGAAATGTAAATGATGTCAGAAAAAACTCTCATACATAGCTTAGACAGCTTTTGATCTCATGATGAGTAATCTGCCCTGTATTAAATATTTCTCAAATCTGTCACAGCAAAATTATTGCATTTCTAAATCTGAGCCCAAATCTTCTAATAACCTAATAGGTATAGACTTCCTTCCTGATACCAGAGAGGTCCTGTCTGAGCAGGACTAGTTCATATAATGGTCATTGTGGAAAGACATTGCATTAAAATTAATATATGGGAAAAAGGATTATAAGTAACTCTGGAAAAGTAATAAATTGAAGAAATAACATTCCCTTTTCAAAATTCCAGCTTTATGACACAAAGTTCTTAACTATACAATCTGAAGACATAGCCTTTGTCTGATTTTTATCTCATTGAGTCTGCTTGAAGGGTAAAGATGCCAAGACTGAGACCATCTCCTAATCCTCATTCCTTTAGCCCAGTGGTAGCAGCCACAGCAAAGACCTGTTTCAGTCACAGAAAGGCACCAAGGTACCTCTGTGAGGAAGATGGCAGTCACACGTGCATGCATACAGAGCTTGTCCTTTGGGTAGATATGTTGGAAAAATGATGTGGGCTTCTTGCAAATGGTGTCCCTAAAGATCCTGACTTACACGTGTTGAGAAGTCTGCTCTGAGCAGCTTAGTCATATGCAGGCACATTTTCTCCTACTCAGCAGAAACCCCATCCAAGAGTGCAAGGCATTCAATTTCCTCTGTCAGATCCAGATACATTGGGATCACTCAAGATTTTCAATTAAATAAGTAAGAATGTTTCAACAAGCAAAGCAACATACACTTTTCTAACTATATAATTTAAAAAACAACCTGTCTTTTTGTGGAACTGCTTCTAAAATGTTTTGTTCTAAACTGACACTAATCATGGAAGATTTTAACCTCGATTTAAATCTAAGTTTAGCAGAGTTAAAGTTAAGTAAATACATAAGTTTTCACTGTAAAGCATCAGGCAGCCTGAACAGGCTTAATCTGCCTTTCCTTTGCCAAAAACATAATTTCAAGGTAAGAGACCAGAGGGAAAAAACAAGGGGAATTAGATATCATATTATTTTTATACTTCTCAGACCTTCTTTTCTTGAATATATGGCCCTGAGCATGAGAGAGACATTAGGACTTTAATGTACATCTTAAAATTATTAATGTCACCTGATTAAACTTCTTCATCATACGAGGGTAACGGACAGTGGAAATAGGCAGGCTATTCTTATGGCATTCAGTATGATGGCTTTAAAAGAACTACAAACACTATGTAAAGCATGATGTCTATTTAATTGGCATAGGTCTGAATCTATCACACCCATCTCCCAAGCACCCTTGCTGCTGAGCAAATTGCTTGTACAGTCTTCTCACTGAAAAAGAAGAAAAGCCATTGCTATAGTAGCCATGCTAACATGAGATATCATTTTAAGTGGAAATAAACTGTACAGGAGGTGTAGTTTGAATTCTTCAGTTTCATTTTTCTTACTTTTTCAGGTGATAAAAGCATTTCTGGGTGTGTTAAATGTAAACCGTTCAATAAGGGAATATGAAATTCAATTCTTTCAGGGAAAATATGATATTATTTCACAGTTCTTTAAGCAATGTGTAAAAGGTCAAATAAGTTTGAAAACTGTAAAGGTAAAATATCAGAAACAGGAATAATGGCCAAATGGACAAGCAGTAAAATGACATAACAGATAGGTAATTTATACAATAGATGTGATATCTGGTAGATTAACTGAGTAATTTATATATGCAGTTCTGTGAAAATCCAGAATAATCATTCAGTGAATTTAAAAAATTCTTGGTACTTTTGCATTCTGTGCCTTGCATCTCTCCCTTTTGTTATTGAATTGGGCAATACAGGACTATACTTTCATACTCAGGAGTTATACTGTGGAAATACAATATAAAATTTCAGAATATTATTTTCTTACAGAATTGTTTCAGGTAGAAGTAATGCACCTTGTCACTTGTGGGACCCATGGTCAAGTTTTGGACCCTACAAGGTGTGACTTCACCCAAGAAGTGCTGGTGAGGATGGCTGGGACACATTCCAATGACAGCCTGATGAAGTCATCAAAGCAGTGTTTGTAACACAAGGAATGTAGTATAAACAGAGCAAAACTAAAGGAATGACAGGTTTGATGACAAATAATTATGTGGCTTTCATATTTATGTTTCTTAGAGTCTTTTCTCTCTCCCATCTTTTCTTTCATTCACTGTCACCACTTGGTTATTTCCCTATCAATCAAAACCTCTGCATTGGCTTTGGTTTAGTGTTTTTCATTTTTTTTATTGTAGTTTGGTTTGATCTTCCATCCTGAGAAATACACATGTTAACCTGTGTCACCTGCTGTTAGATTTGTCTCAAATGTATTGTAGGAAAGAAGAAAACACAAACTCATATTTCAAGGATTTAATATTTTAGAGATTTTATTCTCACGGTGTAAACTGGGAATATTAAGCTCTTAGGGAGATGATTGCTCAGTCAAGTAATTTATTACTTGCACACCTATGATTTATGGTGCCTTCTTATATCCACTGCACTTTTATTACCAGTCATTCTCAGACAACAGCTTTTTCAAAGTGCTTTAAAGAAGCAGGTTGTTTTCTGAAACACAGTCAGCTGCAGAAGCTGGGTGATCAAACCTGGCCAAGATATTATCCAAATTTACCAACCCTGAAGTATATGCGATTCCAAACCAAGCTGGAGGTTACTGCAGATGCTACTTGCCCAAAAAAGGGTGTGATTAGTCTGTGATAAGAGGTGAGTGAGCTGAGTGATGCCCTAGGTGATGTTTTATTGCACAAAAAAAAATTTAGTTAAAAAAATTTAGTATCTGGCCTTTCCTGAGCAAAGGTTTCATTGCCTTGAAGCACTTGGGCTCTGGATGCCTTCAGGAACAGCTCTCCCAGCAGCTACTGCTACACTCCTGGAGTCTGCTGGGGCTGCCAAAGTTTGGCTTTGCCTTCGGAGGTTTGTCACTTCATTCATGTGCCTCGCCTGCACCACAAAGCTCTGGAAAAGCAACAGCATGCTCTAAGCATCCTTGTAATTTCTTGATCAGCCCATCTACAAGGGTACTTGGAGTTTCCACAGCCTCTGCTGCTGTATCAGGGGAATGGCCCTAGGGTGAGCAATTCCCCCTCTTCCTTGGCAAGAGGACAAAACTGTTGAAATTGAACTCCTTTTCACATCAATGGCCCAGACTGTCTCACAGCAAGGGAAAAGGGGAAGGAACTGTCTGCAAGGAACCTAAAAGAGCTGTTCCTAAATTGCTGAAAAAAGTTTCTTTTCCAAACACAGTAAAGCAACATGAAAAATGTTTACTTTCCAAACATTGTAGACAGAAAGAGAAAACAATTTCACATCACTGTGATAACCCAGGGGGTTCCTCTGATAATAGCCATTTTGATAACCTTCATAGAGTAGCTGTTCATCCAACTTATCCTCCTAAATACATATTTTGTCTATGTAGCTTATAGAGAGGTGATGAAAATCTACAAATCTTGTGGAGCAAAAAAAAAAAGTGTATGATAATGTGAGCTAAATACTGCTTGGCAAGTATTTGACTGACTCATCTTCTAGCTAGGATCTGATAGCTTCTTTGAAGGAAAACACAGTCAATCAATTTGCCTGGAACCCTGCTTCATTCCTTTCCTCCACTTCTTCTCAGTTGTTTCCACTAGTTGGAGGAGTGAAAGTTGCAGCATAGTTGCTTTATGCTCAGAACAAAAAGTGGGGAAAAATCATTTAAACTTTTTCTTTATTCCTTTTTCCCCCAGAGGGAACAAGGAAGCCATACAAGTAACTTCTTTTTGAACCAACAGAACCAGAGATATAAAGTCAACTTACAGAGAGAAAATTACTCTCTCCTCTGAGAAAGTACAGAAATCCTTCTACACCATCTTTAACAGCACACCCTGGAACATCCTCTCTTTTAAGAGAGTACTATCTCATAAGCATTTACTTTCTGAAATTCTTCATTAACCTGGCTCTCTCTCCCTTGCTGCAGCTCATGCGGCAATTGCTATCTAATACTGAATAATTTTTCCAGTTACACATCTTCTCATGTGGAATTATGTTCTGCTATAATCTGTGTTAGTTTCTGCAAGACACTACTGTACTAAATTGCAGCTGTGACACAGTCCCTTTCTTGCTACATGAAGGTCAAGAACAGAATCATTTGTTTTTTTCTAAATGACTCTACCTAATTGCTCTTCCTTTCCTCATTGATTCTGTGAGGGGTTTCCAATTACATCCTCTTACTGTGGATAAATGCAGTAGGTGACAGAGCCCAGCTCTGCAAGTAGCCTCTGGATTAGCGGGTCTTCATCAGTCTACCTAGGGCATAGTTTTCCGTGGTATAGGTCAGATTCATTAAGCCATCTTAATATAAAGAGAAGTCATCCTTACAAGTCCGTTTCTTATGTTCTCTAATTCCTTATTTGCCTTTTTTAAAACTGTCCTTGGAACAGGAATAGCGGATGGCAGAGAGGCAAAAGTGCTATTTCTTAGATGATCATTGAAAACCTACTGAAACAATGAGAGCAAAAACATGGATCGAGGATCTGGTCTCACAAACTTTAGAATATTTTGTACAAAACACATTTCAGACTTCATAATAGTATAGGTATATCTAATTATTAGAAATAAATTTAATTTACAGGAAGGTATCAGATCAGGGATTAAGCTTTTGAGGCATTTTTTTCAATCATCCCCCTGCAAATTCATTTACTTCTCTGAAGAGAATAACCAGGAAGTTGACTCTCAGGAGTACAGGTAGTAATGGATACTCACTGCAGAATCTTGGATTAGGGAAAAATCTGCAGTAAATCTCCAAAGTAACGTGGGTGTCAAGTTCTCAACAACAATGGATTTGCCTTCAGATCCTTTTGTATTGCACCACCCAGCTTACTAATTTAGTCACAGATTTTCTCTGCTGCAGTCTAATAACCCAGTTAACACTAACTGTTATAAACAGGAGAACTACCTGAACAAAGCTCACTTCATAGTTTCCATAGTGCTTTAAAATTTACATATCAGCATTTGAAATGAAAAAGAGAAGAAATGAAATAGTGGTGATAGAAAATAAGAAATTGCAGTGTAGTTCCACCTTTATGGAATAGGCAGTTGTTTCTCCTTGTGCAGAGCTCAGTAAGAGTTTTATTTGTGAAATAAAATTAGATCTGAAATGTCTAACAGTTTGTGTGGATGGGAAAGTAACCTCATCTCAAGGTTTACAAATAAAGGAGACCACAGGACAAAATGGAGCATTTGAACATGAACAGAACTGTGTTGTAAGGAAAGAGCAAATACTAACCAGCACTTTATATCTTTCATGAACTATCCAGTCCAAAATCAAAACTCTTGCAGTACTTTTATTTTAAAATGCCATGTTATTTTCTAGATCAGTACTGCTCATTTACATTTGGCAAAAACACAGGAATGAAAAATTGAGAATACAGATGTACAAGTTGGTTGGTAGTCCTTTTTCAGCTGAAAAGTGAGTTTAAGCTCCTAAAACAATCAACTGTTCAATCAAGTGAAACTCCTTTCATGTGGTAAAATCCTTATAAATGCAAATCCTAATCATAAAATCAGACAGTAGGAGTGACTGTCCCACTGGGAACTTTAAATATGGCTTTTAAAAAATGCTATATCTAAACTGCTAAAACCATAAGTCACTGTAGTGTCCCCACTGGTCTGACTAAAAGAAATGGTCAACATCATGAATATTACAACAGAGATTTATTTCTAAATCTTGCTCACTTTCTCTCTCCAGAGACTGACAAACAATACAATAAACAGTTTCAGAGCAGAAATATTTTTGTGAGTAAATAAAGCAGTAAAGACTAAGGATTCTTGCTGCTCTGAAGTAAAGGTGGAATTTCTTAAGGCTAAAAGATTAATATAAAAGCCCCAAAGATGTAGTCATACAAGGATTTGAAAAGGAGAGGATTGCCATTTTCACTGCCTGGTACTGAGACCAGGTCTATGCATGCCTAGTCCAGACTCTAGGTAATCTCCTTTGCTTATTCTGACAACTACCTATGGACATGTTTTAAAGGCTGTCAAAACTATTTGAAAACTTTCTTATTGGTGAGTTCCCAAAGAGCTCTTACATTTTGGAGGGATTCCCTTCAAGCTATAAAGGATATTTCTGTGATAGATTGGCTCAAATGCCTTGAAGGTAGAAACTGCCCAAAGGTAAACAGTGAAATTATGTAATTGTTATACAGAATTAGTATGTATTTTTTAAAAATTTTTTGCATGCATTTTAAACTAAATTCATTTAAAAGTTTTTGTTTTTTATATGATTTTTTTTTTAACAGCAGTTGAGAAGTGCACCTATAACTTCATATGCAAGCACATGAAGTAGACAGACTTTATGGCCTGAAGATCAGTTGCCCTGATACAAGCCCCTCTTCTTAGCCCACCAGGTCCTCAGCATTGCCTCTGTTAACCCTTGCCTACCAGTTTGTGTCACTGTACAAAATTTTTTGTTTATCATTTGCCTCCTTACTTATTATGCCCTTTACAATTAATTGGTTTTCCTTGACTAGATAACCTTAGGGAATTAAATGAACTCACCTTCTATGTACCCTTACAGGATGCTCAGCAACTCCTCCTCAGGGTAAGTCCTGAGTTCTCAGATGGAGAACAGCCCAACGGAGCTCAGCAGAGCCACCTCCCCCAGGTCTCATCTTTTTCTTAGGTTAGGCAGAGCTCTGATCATGGTAAAACCTTCTGGGATAGTTTTGGTGTTTGACCCTTGAGACCAGTAATGACCACTGCACCAAAAGACACAGGGCATGATCCCTTAGGCGTGATCACCAATTTTCCTGTCTCCTCTTCCTGCTCCCTGCTGCACTCTGATTGCTCTGCCTGCAATTAGAAACCTGGATGTTTGAAGCCACAAAAAAAGGCTAAGCATACACCACTGAAACCTGGCAAGAAACTCTCACAGTGGGGTGGACAGGGAAAGAATTTTCAGTTCCTCAGCAAAGAAGACAATAGGATCACTAGTTAAGAACATAATTATTATTATAATTAAAATAAAATTATCACAATTTTTTATTTTTAATTTACATTTTTAAATAATTATACTAGATTTAAAAATTGGCTGTTATGCAACAGAGCCTAAGAAGATTAGCATAGTTATCTAAAGAAGCTTGCAGATCCTGTTCTGTTTCAGCTTTTCAACAAGGGTAAATTTCAACTGTTTTTAAGTGGTGGCACTCACTCTTCTTGTGTAGTACCATTTCATTAATAAAGGCTAGTATTTCAGGATCAGACTTGTCACAAACTCTGAAGACAAAGCTCAGCTCTATCACAGCCATTACTGTTGCATTGGGCAACCCTCTGAGATGGCTTTTAATGAAATCTGTAGATGACACTACAGACTTTTAGGATTCCTCATAGCTGCCAATTTTCAAGGTTAAAGGAACTTCATTTTAATGTTAAGGGGGGTTGACAAAGGCTTAATTTTTACTCAGTGCTTCAATTTAAAACATCGGTCCTCATTTATCACTCATTACAGATTATTCCGTTAATATTTTATGGCACTTAACAGAAGAATGATGCAGATACTGATTTTTTTTTAAGTGTAGTTATATTCATCTGTCACATTGTACTTCAATACTGATTTTGTAAGCACTTTGAAAGATCTAGCTTGGACATCATCTCTCTTTTCTCTCTCATTTTGCACAACTGCTGTGCTTGTTTGCTTTTGCTGAAACTGAACACATGCTTCAAGCTGTTGCCACAAAAGACAGAGGAAGTGCAAATCATATTCTTCTTTGATAATACTGTAAGTAAAACCCATTTTAACTGCTGTTGAGATTCCAAGTTATGCTATTAAGTCTTAAAAATGTCGCATGTATATTTTCTGTTATCTTGTCCTGTTTTTCTGTGTTTTGTGGGTTTGTTTTTTTTTTCTTATTGATTGGTTGGTTTGAGTGTGAGTTTTTTATATAATTTCTTGATTCTCAAGTTAAAAAACATTTGAGTGAGATCAGGATCCTTGCAGATTGCCTTTGGTTCTCAGGTCATTGTCACAAAGGCTTCAGAGTTACTGTGGATATCTGGAACTCTAAATCTTGGCTGTTCTTGCTGAGTGTTTATCTTTCAATGTAACCTTTCAAAGTCATGATAAGATTATGTTTTAAGCACCCTTCTAAACTCCCATCAAGGTGTTTTATAGTTTCATTGGGGAGCCCAATGTTATGTCAATAAGCAGCACATATCTCTTATCAGGGTATTAGCATTGCTATGTCTAAAACTCACAAAAACTTTAAAAAGTTCAGCATTCTCCTGATTTTTTCAGTTAAGTTATAATAGAGACAACAACTATTCTCTTCCTTTTCGTTAGGGATTGCCAGATCCAGTAGACTGACAGAGATGAGTTTGCTACAGCTCCATATCCCCAGGCTAAGAGAGTATTGAGGCTTAACATGTACTCCCAAGAGGCACTGACACACACATACAGGAATATACACAGGCATGGCCAGCCTCACACAAAACAGGAAATATTCAGTGCCACCACAAACATGATCACCAATGGTTTCATCCCCTTCCACTCTCTGGTCAAAACCAGTGAAAAGCCGGTAGTGGGAAGTATCTGTATTGTCTTATCCACTGACACACACATGCAAACAAGTATCTCCAGCAGCTAGCCCAGACTCATAAACTTAACAGTAGCTGACAACCAGATCCCATGGTCTCTCCAGTATCCAGCTTGGGCCAGTATTTGGCTCCCAGATCTCTTACCCTACTCACAGGACAGCCCTGTGTGATGCCTGTCAGCAGTCACACACTGTCTCTGGCACCCCACGGATCACTGAACCTGAATCTACCCAGCATCCACAGCTCCTTGTGACCTGATCCCTCTCCAGTGGCTGCATTCACAGCCCCTTACACGAACATACACACGCACACATGCAGAGTCCCTCATCCAGGCAAATGGAGCTGAATGAGAAAGCAGAACCAACTGCAGGCACCAGGCACAGGGCACGGCTGTGTACACGGAGAAGTGTATAGCTCTGTTGGCTGTTTACACCAAACAACCTGTTCCCTCTATTTTCCCTGATTTTTTCCTTCTCAGTCAACTCTGATCCCTCCTGCCCCTGGCCTTTGGAATCTGCCTAAAAAGACCATAATTTCTGTGCGATCCCCAAACACTCTTTTCCCCCTAAAGAGCCCGTATGACCAGCAGTGACATCCCACCACACACCCCTTGCCCCACTGTCAGTAATCTCAGGACAGCCTCTCCTAGTGACTCACAATTGTGTGTGCCATCCCAGATTCATGGGGTTAATGTCCTCCCGGGATGTCCTGGAAGGCCAGGGCATGGTCTTGTGTCTCTGACTGGGTTATTGAGGTTTCCCTTCTTGGCACTGCTGTTCCTTCATGTCCGGAGTGACTGGATCAAGTGTCACTCATATCTTCAGCAAAAGCAAGAAAGAAATATGGGAAACTAGGGAAACAGCTTCTTCTCAGTCCCTGGGAGCATGATGGTGCAAATAACTCTGGAAACTACATTACATTAAGGATAAGGAAGTGATCAGGAACTGATCATGATCTGTTGACATGGACGTATAAATGGGGAAACTTGCTTAGCCTACTTGGCAACCTTCTACAATGACAGGAAGAGCTTGGTGGATTCGGAGAGAGCAGGGATTCTTGCCTCTGTTTTAGTAAGGCTTCCAACACTCTTTCCCTCACAGACAAACTAATGAAACTAATGTAATCTAGATGGTAGAGTAGGCTAGACTAGACTAATGTCTCAATGGTAGACTGTAGGGTGAACTGGAAACTGAATGGCTGGGCTCAGAAGGTGGTGATCAGAGGCAAAAGGTCCAGTCTCTGGTTGTGTACACAGGTCTGTGTCTTGTTCTATTTAAACTCTTCCTTAATTATTTGAATTGGACTCAATGACCTTGGAGGTCTTTTCCAACCTTAATGATTCTATGACTTATGTTAAGGGGCATGCCACAATGACAGCAATCTTTCATGTGTTACAAAATTGGGAGGTGTGACTCATATGCCACAGGCTGGAAAATTGGGCAGATAGGAACCTCATGAAGTTCATTAAAGGAAAATGCAAAGTGCTCACCTGAGAAGCAACAATCCCATGTTCCAGTACATATTTAGGGCTGTCCAGAAGGAAAGCAACTCCATACAAAAGGACCTCAGCCGAGTCGAACATATACCAACAATGCACCCTGATGTCAAAGAAGGCCCAAATCATCCTGGACTGCATTACAGGTCAAGGGAAGGTGTTCCTTTGTTTCTAGGGAGAACCGGTGGGACTGCACCTGAAGCGCTGGGTCCAGTTCTGGACTTCCCCATACAAGAAAGACATGGATACACTAAGTGAGTCCAGCAAAGAGCCACAAAGATGATTAAGGGGCTGGAACATCCCTTGCAGGAGGGGCTGAGAGACCTGGGACTGATCAAACTGCAGACATGGAGATTCAGAGGGGATTTATCAATGTTGCCGGGAGGGAAGGAAGAGTAATCAGACTAATCTCTGCGGTGTCTGTTGGCAGCTCAAGAGGAAATGGGCACAGATTCCATCTGCACACAAGATAATTATTTTTTAATGTCTGGGTGGTCAAACACTGGAATTGGTTCCTCAGAGACATTGTGGATTCTCTCTTCATGGAGGTATTCAAAATCCAACTGGAAATGGTCATAGAAAATCTTGTCTAGTTAGCCCAACCTGAGCAGGGATTGAACTAGATGTCAAGAAGTCCTTTTCAACCTGAATGATTCCGTGATTCTGTGGGATGGGTCTTCATTCACAAAAGCTAACACTTTAAAATTAAAATGTCCAAGTTCTTAATAGAGAAAGTTGCTACACATCTCAAAATTCCATTCATTATCCAGGAAACACACTAGTAATTTTAAATATCATGGTACACTTACAATGCAGTCTCATTTACATCACTACTGAGATGTACCAAATTGGTGTATTTTAGACTTACAATCACTACAGATTTTTCTTGGAATCTACATTATCTGTGTGGATTTGGAGTTGTGTATTTGTAGAACTTTTATGAAAAGAATACGTGGTTGAAGTGAAGCAAAAAATAAGAAAAGATGACAGATTACTTTGGACAATTGTAACTTTACCTGACATCCATCCAGAACCACCAAAACAGGAAAGAAAAATCAAGCAAGCACACAAAGGATTGAAAAAGGGAAATGCTTACATAACTGCATCATGCCAGAAACATCCAAAACATACTCCAAGCTGCCACTCTTGATTAAAAAAAAAATCTGAAACTATTACAGCTTTCATTATATTATTAGCTAATTTCAACTGATTTGTAAGGAAACTTTTTTCTTTTGTAATCAGTCTGATTCAGTGTGAACTCTGTGCCATATTCTGCTTGGTGAAGTCATGATAAATGCATGACCACAATATATTAGTAGAAATGTTTCAGCCTAATGGATGTATAATCCATGAACCAAATATCTTTGAGATAGCATGATCTTAGAAGAGTTAGATATTAATGGCACCAAGGGAGCTATTATGATCTAGTTTGCTAAAAAGAGCATTCAGATTAATCAGATTCAGGGCCATTGTACTGTAGAGAGTGACTTGCACTTGAGCTAATATGACAGTTGAACTCCCTTCACATAAAGTTGACTTAAAATGCTGTGGAGGTGTATTAATGGAGACTTCAGATATATAAGCACAGTGAGGATGGTTGCATACTTTGTATTTTTCAGTTAAAATCCCATTTGACTGAAGGATAAAATCTGAGCATGAGACATTATAATTCAATTACTATTTTGACTCCTTTCATTCCTTTTCTGACTGCTTTAAACCACTGTTTGGGAAGTACTTAACATTTTTTTGGTGAGGCTATATTTTATAAAAACAACTATAGATTAAAAAACCATATAATGCATTCAATGACTGATTTGCAAACAGTCTAAGACACGCTTTTTATAAAACTCCTTGCATTACATCAACAAGAGACTGATTTCTGGAAAAGGGCTATAAAACCCTGCAATTATAATCAGGTTAAGAATGATGTTCCCATTTAATTACAAATCTTCATTAGAGTCTTCTATGCTAAGTTCTCTTTAATATTAAGATTAAATAATGAGCTCCATAAAAGCTATCCAGTTTGCCTGACCTTTATATAACACTGGGTCAGATATCAGCGTACTGTAAAAGTGCCTTTTATGAGTCTGTTAGTTCAATCTAGGTATCAACTGTATTTGAATTCCGTTAATGCATCTGCCGCCAGAATGCAGTCTAATAAAATAAAAGACGGGCAGAGAATAGTAAAAAACTGGTTTTCTCAGTCTTTTGACCTAGAAAAATTTCCTAGGGGATGGCAGTTAAGTAAATTAGACATATGCCTATGTCTAGCCAGAGGTGCCTGAATTTAACACGAAGTATGTGGCTAATGCAGAGAAGTATAATTATTCATCTATAACAATCCTCTTTATAATTAAAGACTATTTTTAATCTTCTTAAACTCACTGGTTTAAGATTCATAAATTTATACAATTTATGAAACCAAAAAAGTTAATACTGTAATTTGTCTACTGGAAAAAAAAAAAAGATAACTGAGTGTTTCATGAGCATTCAAAAAATAAGGGGACAAAAAAACATTGGGAAAAGACATGCTTGAGTTGTGAGGATTTTCACAACCATTTCAATGACAAAGTTTAGCTTGCAAAACTGAGTTTCGAGGTCACAGGCAGGTAAATTTTGACAACAAAGTTTAAAGCAATTGCACATGAGATCTGCCTGAAAACAGGCAATATTTCATTACACAGAAATATTAATAGCACTGAATATCAAACATAATTCTTCCACAAATCAATGCTTTAAAATTCAAAATATATTGCAATAACTTAACCTAAATCTCCAGTCGTTCTTTTCAAATGTGACTACCAGATACTCTGGGGATTGAGATTAAGATTATTTTTGATCGTTTTCATAAGATTCTCTGGTGTTGGTTTCTTTCTTCATCAGAAGGAAGCAGTCATTAAGAAGTATACTTAGTAATTCTGTCCAGAAAATAGGAAGGGCAACACAAGTCACTGAGAGGTATTTCCCATTAAGTATCTTTCAAATATATTCAAAACTGCAAGGGTTTTTTTTTTTCCCTGATCATTTTCAGCAGAATTTAAAATATTGTTTTAATTTGTTCAGGATTTTCAACAAAAAAAAAAAAAAGTATGGTTTTTTTCCCCGATAACTGTAATTTTTTTAAAAAAAAGCAAATAAGCTCATTTGGTTAAGACAGATAAGTTAGCTACAGCAGTAAAAACTTGACATTAAGCAAATGGGATTCATGAAGACGTATTGTAGAAAATAATTTTCTTATAATTCTTTTATAACAGAAGACTGAAAATGGCCCAAAACACAAACTGCCAAATAGGGACTAGTAAAAAAGCACATCTGGCATTAGAAAACAGAAATATTTTTCCCATCCATTTAGTATTGCTTCAAAAACACTGAAATATGAAAAACTAAAGTATTTCATGAAAACAACCTGTGCCAGACCCTTACTTATGAAGAGAATATTGACTATATCTAAACCTTTTATTTCAAAGCATATTTGTGGTAAAAGTTTGCAGTGCATATTGCAATTTTAGCCTGCAGTTCTCAAGATTTATGGTCACATTTTATATCTTAGTAGAAGTGTGAGCTGGAAATCTGATCTTGCTATAAAATTCAGGAAAAAAAAATTGTGTAAATTGACCTCATACCTGTCTGAATAGGAATAGTGTTAATGAGTTAACTTCTGACGTCTTTACTTACTTTTGAGCCCAGTCCTGTTTCAAACTATTCTCTGACATATTCCCTCAGTACCAATTTTTCTCCATTAAAAATTTTTGAATTTGTCTTTTATAATATTATACCTGGGCATGTATAATTTGATCTCTTCTGTTGACAATTGCGAGGCTCCTTTCAGGTCTTTTAATATGTTTATCTCACTGTAACCTCTGGGACTGATAAAACCAATAAAATAGCTCACTGTGGAATCTATGTCAAGCTGAAGATTCTGAGGGAATTCTGGGACTGTGTGCCATTTAGAAGAGTCAGCTGTTCTGAACAGTATATTCAAGTTGAGACAAACCTGCCTCTGGAACTTGTTTTCATCCTCCATAGACTGCAGTCTGAAAAACCAGAGTAGGAGCCTATCTTCTAAGGATCTATCATTAGGTGACCTGACTACTTTTTCTAAATGATGAACTGGTTCTCTCCAACCTCTTTTCTCTTAAGCCAAGTAACATCTTCCCCACTGAAGGTGCTGACTCCGATGATTTTCATTTAACTCACCCTGAATCCTTCACACCTGTCTTGGTTCTGGCCAGGACACGGTTAATTTTTGCATCAGCAGGCGGGGAGCATGGCCAGCACGCAGAGATTATTCTGTACTACCTCAGGTCATGTATGAATCTCTTCTCAAAAAGGAGGGGAAGCAGGGAGAGACACCCTGTATTCGGGTGACAGTCTTCAAGCCATCTCTCTCCTTATGACAAGTGAAGATGACAATGAATAAGACCTCCTGTGGATCCCAATATTAGCATAACATCTTACCAGATGACTGAAAGTACAAAGAGCTCCTTGAAAACTCCAAAGGGGTCAATACTCTCTGTGAGTGAACTGATGAAGTAAGTGCCTTACCGTGACAAAAACGTGGGGTGAGCTTTGAGCACAAGCTGAATTAGATATCTAGATAATCTGGGAAAAGCTAAATGCTATGATGTTGAAACTCTTGTATGTTTTCAAGATTGCAAATAAGATGCAATAGAGTCTTTATAATTAGCAATCACAGTGGCACCAGGATCAAGTACAAAATCTGAAGAATGACTATTTGTTTTAAAACAACCTTGCTTAATCATCCTGTGATCACTCAAAGAATGATGAGACCTTTTAGAAAATCATTAGCAGTGCTGTCTTGGCCAGCACCTTAATTAGACTTTCTATGAACTTGGGAATTTCAGTAAAGGTGACATTTGCATCAGAGGATTTTCCCTTTTGTTTTTCAATGTATGATCATTTAAGAGAATACAGATCATTTATGCTGGCATTAAGAGCTTTTCATTCTTCTCCAGGTTCCAGGTATCATTCATGCAAATTAATTCATACAGCCATTAAAAAGCCTATTAATCTCTTTAATATCCAAGAGCCTACTGACTTAATCATTTTTACCTTTTGTTATGTTATAAGAACTTGCCCATTTTCTTGCTATTAAACTACAAATTTTATGATTTCATCAAGTTAAAGCCAGTTCTTCCAGTGAGAAAGGCAAGGGTGACACAGGTAAGTTAAATGATTTCCTTCTTAAGCATTGATCTTTACTTTGAGGTCTACTTAAGTTATGACATTCTTTTTTCCTTCTTGCTGTAAATGACATTTCTGACACTACATTTCTAATGTAAGATCTTCATATTAAATAAAAGTCTTATATAAAAGGAGTTTATTTTTAAAAAGCAATTTCAGGTAATAACATAGAATAGAAACAGATTTCCTTCTTCATATGTTTTGATGAAAATAAATTATTCTGATGAGAATGATCAGGATTAAAAGATTAAAAGAAAATATCTATCACACATTGGAAACATCCAGAAAGAAAAACCAGACACAGAAAACATCAAAAAGAAAAATTTCAAAGATCTTTGTAATCATAGATTTCTTCTCTGCCTTGTCTTTGTCTATTGCTTTAATACATACATGAACAGCACAGCTCCGATGCATAGAATAGGTTATCAGTGTCTCTGTAAACAAGGTCTTATTTATTTAAATGCTTAAATACAGATTCAGGGACTTTTCTTTGGGCACAGTGTTTTAAAAATATTGGTTCAAGTAAAACATTACTCTGTCAGGGTAGGTGACTGGTTACATCCTCCGAGATATTTTGGAGACATTCTTATCATGAGTTCCTAATACTGATAAAATTTTGTTTGACACAGAGGAAAGCATTCCCTGACATACATAAATAAACGCATAATGGGTCATACCTATATTATCAAGAGACATACTGCTTCAATATAGCATAATATGAGCTTGAAGAAACTACCTTTATTGTCACAGGAAGACTCATTGAAAATGCCATCCCCAGTCTTTTAGTAGATTTTGACAGATGAAGATTGCTTCTCAAAAGTGTCTATACAAAAAGTATAGAAAATAAATTTAACATGATGGTAAACCTCCTGTAGGTGGCCTATAATGTAGCATGCATTTTTTGTCCTTAGGGCTACTTAACAAGGCTATTGAACCCCTGTGATTTCCAAGAGGATGTTTGTTCAATATATCCAGACATACCAGTTTAACACAGAAATTATGAGTGATTGATATCAGTACAGGACATCCCACTCAATTCAAATTTCAAGAAAGCATGGGAAGGATAAAACCAAAGTTTTAACGAGGTTCACCCTCAAGTCATGAAGTTATGGTATCTAAAACAGACTAAGAATTAATATTAGGCTTTTTATATTCCTTTCACGGATGTGATATTCCCATATGAATGGAGTGATGGCATTTTTTTCAGTTGCATTAGCACCACCAACAGTACGAGGCAGACAACAGTGGAGCATCAGCCTGGAAAAATAGCAGCCCAGCTAATTTCACATAGATTATCTTCTTCTTTTCTTTTTTTATGCCTTTGTTTTGTTTGGGGTTTTTGGGGGGCCTTTTTGGAGGACAGGGGAATAAGAGTCTTTCATAATTCCATCATTACTGTGTTTGAATTTTTATCCTCAAAATCTTCCTCCTTGCTTCTATTCTTTACATACCCTGTCCCCTCCCAAGAGAGATATACACACACCCTCAATCATTTGGCAGCTTGAAGAATGGAGATACAGAGGCATAGCAATTTGCCAAGGGTCAGATAAAATACCTGTGGTGGAGCAAAGAATCATATCCAGGTCTCCTTGGGGCCAGATTAATGAGATAAACATTGAACCAGACACCCTCTCTACACATTATCCATTTTCCATAGAGAAGTTCCAAGCAACTTATTTTCAGTGCCAGAATAGTTCTAAAATAAATATTCAAAATCATTCAGCACCAGCAGTCTTAGTGCAATGCCTAATAATAGTACAAATAAGACAAAATGGATACATGCACATATTGTCTATACATATATATATACACACATTAAGTATACACACAGAAGAAGAAAAAGATGTGTTTATTCAAAGTAAAAAAGTGTTAAATAGAGAAGTAACTAATGCTTTAGAGAAAATGAAATTAATTAAAATGAATTAATGAAAACAAAAGTTCACATAAAATAAGATCTAGCTCCATAACATCAGGACAAAAAATATTAATAAATTCCATTTTTGTTGATTTAAATCTGTATGTAACTTGAAAAAGAAGATTTGGGTATTGTTGTTTTGTGTTTTTACTGACTAATGAATTCATTTTTTCACATGAGCAAAATCTCTCCAAAAGGAATTTTAATTCTGAAATCCAGAGTATATCAAGCTTTCAACAGGAAATTGTTCTCACCTTCCAAATACTATCAGAAGTTTTATGACATATTGGATGTAAGTGAATGTGGCAAAGACAAACATTTTGATTTACAGTATTTCCCGTGCTGTTAACTTGTTCAGAATAACAAAAGAGATTGCTCGAAGACAAAGAAAAAAAAAAAGGCAATAAATCAGGAAAAACAATAAAGAAATGAAGGTAAAATTCTAAATGTAGTAAAAGTCTTCCAAGAAATGCTGCCTAAGCCACTAAAGCAAGTGTTATGTCTGATTAAATAAATGGGTAACAGTTAAGTTTTCTTTTGCAAATAACCCTAACATTGCAGTTAGATCATGACCTGAGTCCTCTATGTTTCTTTAATCATAGCCTAAAATCTGATTTTGAGCCCCTTGAAACTGACAAAAAGAAGATAGATTATTTCTTTGAGCTATAGATCTAGATCGGGATCTTAATACTAACAGTCATTCCAGCCCACTGATTGTGATTGTTTATTCTTGGTTATTTTTGCATATGTTGACACGCACATTTTCAAATGTTTCATAAGCCATTGAAATATCTATGCCAAGATACATATCCCTCTGAAAAAATTAAGGGCAAATGTTAACTTTTTGGTTGTCACCATGGCACTA
This sequence comes from Monarcha castaneiventris obscurior, assembly GCA_026261815.1. NCBI lineage: Eukaryota > Metazoa > Chordata > Aves > Passeriformes > Monarchidae > Monarcha > Monarcha castaneiventris. Next base: position 10,379,613 of record JAMPIT010000327.1, read on the forward strand.
ACATTAAGCCCTTAAGACACACAGTGAAACAAAAGGAAAGTCGAACTTTCTCATCAGCTTTTTTCCTGGAACAATTCAAGAGAGAAAAATGCCACCACAGTTAATAGTGTAAAGCCTCTGAGTGGCCTGAAGCAAAAACACCTGTCAAAACTGCAGCCACAGAAAGAAAGGGTCACCAGAAGGACAAATGCTGCACGTATATAGTTGTATAACAGTTCTCTGAAAATCAAGTTTGAATATGCTTTATTTCCACTATTATACAAATAAATCCAAGTTTAGTGGGTTTTTTTTTTTTTTTAATATGGAACTAAAGAATATCACTAAGGATATGAAGTCAGTGGGACTTGAAATGAAAATCACTGCACAGTAGGCAAGCTATATTGTTGAATGCCCAGTTGCAGTATTGAATTTGTGACTAAACTGAAGAAAGTATGCTTGTAGAATTTTAAACTCTTGTGGTAAGGAATAAGATTGTTTTCCTACATTTAAATGTCAGTCTACCTAATGGATTTACTGTCTTATGTTGTGAAATTAGAAAGACCAAGGAGGCAGTGTGCTTTCAGCCATAAGAAAAAAAATATAGAACAAAAATCATACCCTTTATAAAAATTAAAATTTCCACTTTGACTTCTTGAGAATAAAGCAATTTACTAAATGGAAAATGTTGGTTTATCATAGCACTGGAAGGAAACTACACAGTTTTTGTTTCCTTCCCTCAGCCAGGACTCAGGACTCACTTGAACTGCACCAACGGCCTCATCCTATCCCCGTCTCTGAATGATCAGGGTTAGTGTGATATATACATGTATATTTAGAGAGAGATGAAGAACTGAAAAAGGAAGCAATTGTGTCAACTAAGTACTCTTATTGCCTTGCTTTTCTCTTCCAGGAAAATTTTTAAGATATATTAGGTTGAAGTGGTAGGTCAGTCAGAAGCCAGCTGCTGTGACAATATCTTTTAAATGCTCACAGGGCCCGACTGGGTGAGGACTGGTGTGAAGTTTCTTTGCCTCTGAAATACACATAAATTGGGAAAGTTTTCACAAGTACTTAATCCAAACATTCATTTAGCTTTGAGGTATTGAAATATTGCTTTCCATTATTATTCTAAAATAAATTTCTTTTATGCTAAATACTATTTAATGTAAAAAATCAATAACTGCACTAGTTCAATACAAGATAAAATTAAAATAAAATAAAATAAAATAAAATAATAAAATAAAATAAAATAAAATAATAAAATAAAATAAAATAAAATAAAATAAAATAAAATAAAATAAAATAAAATAAAATAAAATAAAATAAAATAAAATAAAATAAAATGTAAGAAAGTTGTGTGACATCAAGGGTTTACACAGAAAATGAAGTCTATAGAGATTTTTTCAGTAAAGACTAAATCTGCTTTGCTGTGCAAGACCATTTAACCCAGGGCCCCAAATAGCCCTTAAGAGGCTGCTGCTCCACCTCCCTGGGGGTCTGGCTACCACGTACACAGCCAGCTCTGCTGCTGTGTCAATGCGAGGTCCAGCCACAGGAACAGAGCTGGGCTCGGAGAAATCTACCAGCAGGCCTGCTGGACTTTCCCATCACTCAGGAGCTGGGATTCAGCCCCAGCCCTGCCCTTGCTCCTTGTCTGAGCTGCACTGCAGACACCCTGGCACCTGGCCCTCGGATGCTTGATCAGGATCCTGAGCCAACGATGCCACTTCCCCAGCCTGACCTGAGAGCCTGCCTTGGCACCATGGACTTGTCTCGTGATCCAGACTCTTAGGTGGCCCCAGTCAGAGTCTGCCAACCTGCCCAGCTCTCCTGGCCTGGTCCCCCAGCTCAGGCCGCCAGTGACCTGCTGACCTTGTAAACCCAAACTTTCTACAGCACTGAGTCTTGTGCCCATAATACAAAACCAAACTAGGTGGTCTCAGAACTTTTTTTTCTTAGAGCTTATGGACAACCCTAATGATAACAGCTTTTTTATGTAATAATATCTGATTATATTATATTCATAACCTGCAATTTCTCCTTTTGATACATTCTTCTTTACTTAGCTACTGTACTAAATTATTATTCTTCCCTATGAGATAGAATAATTTCATTCTTGCATCATGCAAACTCTCTGCATACTTTGTTTGAGAGAGTCTTGCTACTAGAAGGCCTTACAAGCTTTCTTTTCCTAATTAATCTTTTTCTTGCTTGTCAAGCTTCCTTCTCACATAGATGATGCATGGAATAAATTTCTATGCCCAAACGTTGCCAAGCTGAAATAGCTGACTGTTCTCACAGTTCAGTGCTTTAATCTGAAATTCCATCTGAGAATCTATTACTAGATTATTCAGTAGAAGGTATAAGAAAGTGCAAGGATTGATACATAAGCTCAATTTTGGTCTCTGGAAGTCAACAGGACTATTCTCAGTTTACAAATTTAAAAATATGCTGAAATTTCATGTCAAAATCTAAGTCATATATATGTATATTTAAATTTAAGCACACAGATATGTCTTTTCATGATTATTTGGTTACTTGCTAATACAGAACTGACCATCAAAATGGAAAGGGGAGAGTAAGCTGTAAGAAATAAAAATTATTTCTGCCAAAACTTTTTCATCTATATATTTCAATCATAATGTGGCAGGTTATTTGTATTACAAGCACTTTATGATATTAAAATTAATATATTTAGTTTCACTATTCATTTACCCTCAGTCATATGATGATAAACTTCACCACTATCCAAATTAACAAATCAGTGCTAATAAGAACAGAGATCTCAATCCAGCTCACTGGTCTCAAACTCAGCATTTGCAATAAATTACCACATTTGATTTAAGAGGAAAGTGCTTCCCAAAAGGATAACAGACATAGGTTACATGACACCCTGTTGTGGTTTAATGCTGGCTGGATGCCAGGCACCCACCAAAGCCTCTTTATCACTCAGTCCACAGCTTGACAGGAAAAATAAGTGTAACAAACGGTTCATGAGTTGAGATTAGGGAGAGATCACTCATCAAATACCGTCACAGGCAAAACAGGCTAGAATTAGGGATATTGATTGAATTTACTACTAACAAAATCAGAGCAGGATAATAAGAAGTAAAATAAGACCTTAAAAACCCTTTGTCCCCCACCCCTCACTCTTTCTCAGCTCCACCTCGTTCCCCAGCAGTGCAGGGAGACAGGGAATGGGGATTATAGTCAGTTCATCACCAGTGGTTTCTTCCACTGCTCAGGGAGAGGAGCCATTCCCCTGCTCCAGCATGGGGTCCCTCCGGTGGGAGACAGTTCTCCCTGAACTTCTTGAACGTGAGTCCGTCTCACTGACAACAGTCCTCCACAAACTGCTGCAATTTGGATCATTTTTCCACAAGGTGCAGTCCTTCAAGGACAGACTGATCCTACATGGGTCCCACATGGTGTTAGAAGTCCTACCAGGAAACCTGCTCCAATGTGGGCTCCTCTGTTCACAGGTCTGCAGGTCCCTGCCAGGAGCCTGCTCCAGCACAGTCCTCCCGTGGGGTCACAGCCTCCTCTCAGGCATCCTCCTGCTCCAGTGTGGGTCTCCTCCATGGGCTGCAGGTGGATCTCTGCACCCCTGTAGTCCTCCATGGGCTGCAGAGAAACATCCTTCTTCACTGTGGGCTGCACCACGGGCTTCAGGGGAAACACAGCTCCAGTGTCTGGAGCACCTCCTCCTCCTCCTCCTCTGCTGACCTTGGTGTCTGCAGAGCTGTTCCTCTCACACCTTCTCACTTTTCTCCAGCCGCAATTACAACTGCGCAGTAACTTTTTTTTTCTTCTTCTTAAATCAGTTATCTCAGAGTCGTTACCACCATTTCTGATGGGCCCAGCCTTGGCCAGTGGCACATCTGTCTTGGAGCCAGCTGGCATTGGCTCTGCTGGACATGGAGGAAGCTTAAAGCATCCTCTCAGAGAAGCCACCCCTGTAAACCCTTCCGCTACCAAAGCTTGGCCATGCAAACCCAATACGCATCACTCCTAAATACTCTGTAAATTACAGATGTGCTAATACTGTAAAACAGCAGTAGCGAAGATTTAGTTTCTTTAACTAGGCAGCCCCTAGAGAAGAAATGTGAATAACTGAACAGTAAAATTCACTGATCATGGTGAATATAAGAGGGATCCCAAATATAAGAGGGATTATCAACCTCTTTTGACCAAATGTACCAGACACTTTTGGCCACAGTTGTTACCTCCAGTGCCAGGAAGCCTGTGGTCTACTGATGCCCATTCATTGCATTGTGTCACATTTGACAATTACATTGTTCAGTTACTGGTGCCAGTTCTGACTGTTTTGTCCAGTCTCTGGCTTCAAAACAAGATTAACTCTAGTTTCTCTGTATTGCAGAGAAATTAAATACTTCAGTGTAAAGAAGACAAAGACAAAGGAACATGCTATAACAATCAGAAATCTCCTTGTTAAATAAATATTTGTACATCTAAAAATCTATATGCATCTGGAAGAATCCATAAATAACAGCAGATTGGAAAAAAGAAAAAAATGCAGTTTATCAACACCCCGAATAGAAGGCTAAAGGAAACAAGGGGTTTTCTGTTCCATGTGTAGATATAAATCTGAAAGGACAGAGTCCAAAAATGATAGAGATTGCATAAACCATCACAGTCTAATAGACCTCTATCAATATTTGAGATCAAAGTACATGTTGTATTTGCATCTGATACCGGGGGGGAAGTTCAGAAGGAAGACTCCTACCTCCACACAGTGAGGCAATGATAAATGTATCTAGTGCTACTTCCAGCATACTCCCACTTCTCTCCTGCCAATAGAGACTTTCTTTTTTTTTAAATTACAACATATAGACAGTTTCCATGCTTATAGTGTGCCAGACACCTTCTCTCAGAGTTATGGGTGAGAAAGGCAGTTCAATAGCTTTCAGTCCAGAGAAGTGAGAGCCCTGATCTTTAGCTCTTCTTTTAAAGCTGAACATCACAGATGGATGCACAAGGACTAGATCCCCTGGTGGCAGCTCCCTGGTGCCTGTAAATCCTGCTGCAATTCTTAGTCTAACTGACCCCTTTCCTCCCTTGCATCTGTGGTCACTGTTTGATTGAAAGTGACCAAAAGCAACAACTTCAGAGCAAAGTGCTTCATAGCAATTTACTTAAGATTGTGTAGAATCCACAGAAAACCAGGCAAAACATAGGCTACTTGTATATTTTCCTCCTCCTAAAGCCCACTCTTGCCTTGCTGAATTTCCATTCAGCCCACTTAGTACCAATTTTTGGCTGAGGCTGCTTTGCTACTTCTTCCAAACACTCCCTTCCAGATGCTCCTGTTATTCCCTTCATTGTGCCCTCCCATCTATTGGGAACTTTCTGAAGCAAAGATTGGTCTTTTCTTCTCTGTATATCCAGCCTTGACTAAGTAAATGTGTAACTCTTCCCTGCACCTGGAAAAGAGCATTTTCCAAGTTATCTGCCTAGCTGTTATAGTCTGCCACCAAATTTTGCACCGTGGGTTCTCATCTCATTACAATTTCATTTTCTGTTTGTTATCCCTTTAACAAGTCCCTTCTGAATTCAATGCCAGTAGGAGGGAAAGTATTAAACATTTAAACTATTTTGCCTTTAATAATAATTTTTTAAAAAAATCCTAATTTTACAATTTTACTTTACGTGTTTGTATCTAGATTTTTTCACTTTTTTTGTAAGGCTGTTTTTCAATTATGCAAGTCTGTTTATTATGGAATAATGTTATTGAATACAATGGTAAGCTAAAACTAAAACAAATATGTTTGCCCTTTTTCTGTTCTCAAGGACTGTTTTATGTCCAGCAGGTCACACTGTCAACAAGCCTGATCCCGATTAGGAACAAGATGTTGAATCGGTCTTATCTGATGGATTTTTCTTGAATTAATCCTTGTGTTATGGTTTCTAGTTTCTGTTTCAGAACTCAAGGGAATATTTTTTCTTGTTAGGTAATTTTTTTCCTATGACAGCCAACTGGTTTATCAGCAAGGCACTCTTCTATCGATTTCAACTCCTCCATTCAACGGTTTTCATTACTGAATTTCATCCAGTCTCTAATCTTCAGTCCATGTTGAGCTGCTGAATTTCTAACGATAAAGAGGGCACATGCAGGGACCAAGCAGTTCTTGACATGCTTAACCTGGAATGAAATACTCCACATTCCCATTTCTCCTGCCTCAGATCTGCCATTTTTTTCCAGCCAGAGTAGTCACCCTTGGCCTACCATAAAACTCCCACTCACTTCACCCAGTGAACTGTATCTCTCTTTCACATCATCTCCTTAGATTCATTACATCTCCAGTGTATTAATAAGCCTCCTATCCATACCTTTCCATTAAAAGTACCCTAAAGTTTTTGACTCCCCATATTAAAATATAAGAGAATAATGATATATTTTATTTTAAAATTATATTATAAAATACATATGTATGTTGAATTTCCTCCTTCTTCCTACTGTTACTTTGTTCAGGTTCAGCTCCCCAGTAACTCCCTTCTAACCTCCTGCTCACTATATTCCTCAGGATCCTGGTGTTTGATGCCAAGGACTGGTGACAGCTGAAGCCAAGCCAAAAGGGTTCCATGGCCCTTCTTGCAGAAAACAAATGTTTTTGGCAGGAATATCAAGTAGATACTTCTTATAAGGAATGCAAACAGCCAGGATTCCAAGAGTCAAATAATACAATGTGTCAAAAAAAGCCCCACAAAATGATCTATAGTAATTTTAAACTCACAAATTTGGAATACCCTAAAGGCCTCCAGATGCAATTGTACTTCATCTTGCATTAAAAACTCATATAATTGTGTACTTTAAAACATATTCCTTTGCAAATTATCTGCATTCTTTAGCAAAACCTCAGGTTTAGTTGCTGTTTCTTTGAGGTATTTTATGTCAGTACTACAAGGTGTGTATGAGCAGTATTACTGGCTATATCTATGTGGCTGTGCATTCCTCAGGGATCTTTGTCAATAACAGTGAACCCAGTTAGTTCAGTAAATTTTTTCCACACCATAAAATAAACCTATTTCTTTCCTCCTCTGGCATTTTTGATTAGAAAACTCCATTTCTGTTTAACGGACACTATTAAGTCAAGAAGATTAATCCACAAAAAAAAAAAAAAACCCAAAAACCCCACAACAAATATTTTGTCCAAATCTATAGGCTTTTCAAGTAATTGTACCCAGAGTGGATTAGTGACTTGTAAATATAGTGACTCAGCTACCTTTCCTATTTCTCCATCACTCTGCATTGTTGTCACACTCCACTGTGACTGAGTCTCATCAGGCACATTGGGCTTAGTAAGTGATCATGTCAAGTAAGCTTCAGTTATGCCCACGGCTCAGAAGCTTGTTGCAGTCAGCGTTCCTTTGGGCTGCTCTGTCAGCAGAAACTGGAAGTAAAGCTCTCACTTAGGTTTTGAATCTGGGGACCTGACTACCTCGAAATACCCACTTGATGCTCAAATGCTGTGCGTTCAGAAAATGTTACTCTTGCTAGTTTGGCTTTTACCTTACACATATCGCTTTTGCTGTGGCACCTCTTCTCACAGGCACTTGAAAGTGAGAGAACTATCACCAGGATATATGTAATTCCCTGATGTGTTGAAGTAAGAAAAGAAAAAGAGTACTGCCTCTTTCATTGTGCTAAATTACTTGCAGATTGACTTCAAAACAGAACTGTTTACTGCAGCATTGACTAGGTATTTCAGTAGAGGGATTATGCATTTCTTTTGAAGTGAATGTACAGCTAGCAACGATTTTGGCAGTTAAATGCAATAAGTGCTTGAAGAGTTTGAAAAATATTTTTTAAATAGTTAAACATACCAGATACTTCATGAACCATATTCTCTAGCTGGAGCTTTACAATATCCTTTATATCACTTAGTAGTCAGGAGTACCTTCTGGACCACATCCTTCATTTCTGAAATGACAGAAGTTGCATTGCACATGTTGAGGTAAGGGAGGAGTCCCAGAACAGAGAGGATTTATTCCTTTCATTTCTGCCTGTTCTCCAGTGGTTTATGTGCCTCAAAGCAAGCAGCAAAGGAACCTGATCCTAAATAAAAATAGCTTCCTGAAAATTTCAATTGCATTTCTCTGTGTAGAGCTATGACACTGATACCTCTCGATAGTTACTCTTTTATTTCTTGTGCTTGTACGTAAACTAATTTGCATAAAAATTGGAACTTTCTTTATAATTTAATACCATCCTACTGCATGTTCCTTGCTGAAACATTCCTCTTCAAATGTGACAAGTGTATGACAATAGAAACAGAAGACCAACTTTTTGACAGATAAGCAAAGATCATTGAGAGAAAAAATACTTGGAATGAAATTCTGTGTTGCAATTCTACTGCTCTAATCCATGAATGTGCCCCTGTTGACTGAATTAGCACCAAATTTCAAGAGGTAGCACTAACACAAGGAGAAATGTAGGAGGAAGTTAACCTCTGAAATTCTTTTTAAAGCTTCCAAATAAAATCTTTGTAAGACAGCTCTATTTCTAACTGAATAACACAGAGTAGTTGCAGACAGTAAATTGTAAATTAATAATCACAAGTCTTCACAGTGAAAACTCAATTCCCTCTGAGTTTCAAGTGAACAGAAAGAGTAACATGACCTACTTTGCTAGTCAAAACAGTTTTAATAGCAAATACTCCCATGGAACTCTTATGGATGACATATAGTCTACATATAAGTTTATTGCCAGTTAGAATCTGAAAAATTAATAATTTGCCTTTCTTGAAAGCAAAAAAATACAGTAAATATATGCTGACATACACATTACATATGTACATGAATATATGTGCACTTTATTATATAGTAATATCTTATTGAACTATAATTTAGTAACAGGAAAAGCTAGACTTCTTCACTGTCTGCTCCTCTCTTTTATGAAAATTGATGTGAAATGGATTGGCAGAGTGTGAGTGAAGGCATTCAAGTACAAGATCATTTAATTCACCCCTTACAGACAGTCCCACTGTGCTAGGAAACTTTGGGCTGATTCAGCTGAAACCATGGCAGGTGTCCAAATCATCTGGCATAAATTTTAGTCAACCCTATCACATACCTGCCCATGCTGTCTCTTCTCCTTGGAAGTCAAAGTAATCATGGGTGCCTTTTCCCTTCATTGTCTTCTCTGTTGATCTCAGAGTCATGTAGCCCTTGAAGAACTTAGCAGGCAACTTTGTCCTATTCATTCTTTTCTTCTTTGTTTAGGTTTCTATGAAGAAAGCCCTGCCCTCTTCCTTTCAGTGACCCCAACATGTCTTCATGGGCGTGGGTTTTGCCCTCAGACTGGAGGCTATAAGGGCATAGAAATTATCCGAGGCACCAGAAATTAATTCAGGTAGCATTTTTGAAAAAGCAACCCCAAAAGGCTGGCAAATATTTTCATGAAGAAATCTTAGCCACACAGGAAAACAAGCTTCTGGCAAAGACTTAATATTATTTCACTAACACACACAAATAAATTAAGCTCTGGTAGTTACACTTCTGATTATATAAGAAAATATTTATGTTTTCTTAAATAAGCATTCAAGGTTTGCTCTTTTCCAGGAGGTGCGAGCACTTGAATTTGAACACAGTGAAAAATCAATTGGTGATTACAAGGGTTTTTTAGTCTAGGAAATGCATATCATTATAGTAATGACATGAAATTAATATTTAGATATTTAGGATTGCTTCCTCATGTTTTTTCAGTATATGGAATGATTCATATGTGGGAAAACAAGCATACAGGTGCTAACATATTTGCCTGTTACAGTGACTGTCCTATCTATGCTATGTGTCAGTCTTTTTCAATGTGAGCCAAGACTCAACTGCAGACAAGATTATTTATAGCTGTAACAAAAGGGTAACTGGTCTTTCATAACACTGTGCATGGAATCATGTTTAGATGTTGCAATATAGCTGAAATGAGTAAAAATACAATACTTCATGTATTTTGGAAATAGCATCAACATATGAATATAATGTCTTTCACTAGTGTTAAAGCCTCATGCCTTAGAGATGACCAAGATAAATAGCCAGAACCATGTTAATCTTCAAAAAGTACTTGTTCTTCATGTCATGAAAAATCCTTTCGTTCAAGTGATGGAGTTTACCCTGTAAATTAAATCCCTAAAGTAATGGAAGAAATAACCCATGACACTGGTGGGGGAAATTAAATTAGAGTCACTAATAGCAGGTCAGCACAGCAGGACCAGAGGTAATAGAAGTGACCACATGAATGATAAGCAGGCCTTCACTAGGCTGTGACATCTGTGTCCCAGTATCTGTGACAAACATTCATCCATGTGGCAAGCAATTCACAAGTCAGGTACTAGCATGTTTATAGCGCAGTCTGACACTGGTGGAGCCAAAGCATGCCAGTCTTTCTCAACAGGATGCTCTGATTCTCTAATGAAGACCATTAAGACAAGTAAAAATCTTTGACCCCAGTCTCTCTGCTAAATCAATCTGCCATTGTTCCAGATAATCTTTTTACTTTATTTATTTATTTATTCATAAGCACGGAAGATATTTTCTGAACTAATCCAATTCCCGCTCTTCCCAACATTGCTAAGTTAATGTAATTCTACCCTGGAGTAGTAAAATAGAAGGGAAAAGCAGTGGGAAAATATAAAGAACAGATTGTGGTTTGAATTGTAAAAACCCAGTGTATGCTTTCTCTAAAGATTTTAAGATCACTGCAATAGCCATTGGCAAAATAGCAGGGTGAGATGTTAAGGTAAAATGGAGTCTTGGATGTCATACAAAGCACCTTTGAAGTTCACAGCCTTATTTATTTACTAATACCTGAGCATGATTACTGATCTTCTGATATAAACCTCACAGTGTAACAAATAACATAGGTCCAGAGAAAATACAGCTTTCTATAAAATACAGAGCTAAAGGGTAAAATCATATTCCACCACCTATTTTCTCTGCGTTAGAACAACTTATCAATACACAACACCATTATTAGCAAATATTTTCAGTGGGAATTAAGAATATAGACAGTAGATGGAGGGACAGTAGGATGACAAATACCAAAGTGCTTGGCAAAGTAAGCATGTAAGTAAGTAAATAAATAAACTAATCTTACAGCCTATGAGCTTCTCTTCAGAAAATAAAAGAGGTTGAAATAAGTGCTTGTTTACATTATCCACAGGATATATGTGATCTTAACCTCTTAGTCATTACATTGAAACAAACAACATATTAAAATGGAAATTTCCCCAGAGTTTGATTTGCAAAGTGAAATGATGAACTTCGTATCTCTCGTTTACTCACACTACTTGTTTCCATTTAAATGGTGATTACGCTTACTCAGATCAGGCTTACTAATGATAATTTGGCAGTATTATTACGTGGCTTAAAAATCCAGAGGTACAACAACAAGGATAAAATGCTACTAAAAATGCCAGTCAATGTTTTCTGGTGTTGCTGTAGAGTTTGAGATTTCCAAACTGCATCCTAGTACCAAAGTACCCCTTGTTCCAAGGCTCAGGCAGTCTTCAGAGGCAGCGTGTCAATCTCTCCAGCTCTGCAACACCCTTCCTCACTGCTGAAAACTTCCTCCTGTGGACACACTGCACCCTCCTGTGTGCACTGATATCTGTCCATTATAAACTGGCATAAGGTCAGACCCCACTGATGACAACAGGAGTCCTGAAGAAATGACCAGCCGAAAATTCGCAAACAAAATGAAAATGAGGTATAGTGTGGAGGTCAGTCAATACCCCCCAAAAAATTCCACTAATTAGTTAATTAATTACTGCCCTCTCAAAGCCCAACTTTTATATTTACCGTAGACTGGATTTCAGAGTTTGCTAACATTCAGATTCTGTTAATTGAATTTTTAAAAAAATTTTAACAACCATTTCTAGAATCCATAAACTCCATATGTAGTAATATCCTTTCCTCAAATAAATATTCTGACAAAAGTTTTGAACTTGTCTTCCAAGAAGGCTAAAGAAAAGGTGTGCCATAGATTTCCTCAGAACTAACTCTTCAGAAATACAGAACTAATTAAAATAAGCCCTGTTGTGCTTCCAAAGTAAAAAGAAAAAAAAAAAAAGAAAGAAAAAAAATACTAGCTGTACACCTGTTTGAAAAAGAAAGTCAGCAAGGCAACTTTTCAAACCTCTACTGAGCTACTGTTACAGCTAAGGAAAATTTCAGGGGTGACCAACTACAGAGTAAAGAGACAGAGAACCAGTTTCTTCTGGAAAGTTCTGGACATCAGAAGAGAAACAGCATCAGTATAAGACAAAAAAGGCTGAGGACCCTATATCTTCTCAATTATTTTAGGACTGAATTTTCTAAAGGCAATATTAACCCTTCATAGTTTTTAACCATAAGAATTGTCCTTGTCAGACAGCCCTTTCCTAGGTCTGAGAAGCCCAGCTCTGCTGCTTCCCAGCATTTCCAAATTTACTTCACATTTCATCTACTTCTTCAGAGAAACTAAGACTGACTCTTTTGTAAGTTAAAAAGAGGAAAATGGGCAACATCGGTCCTTCATCCTTTCCCCTGGGAAGCCTATACTAGAAAGCAGAAAGAACTTTGAATGGAGAAACATTTAAAGATTTCTTTAAGAAAAATGGCACCAGATTTTTTTTTTTTTTTTTTAACTGGATGCAACATTCAACACTTGAAATTGTTCTGGGAAATGACTCTTTAGCATTGTAGCCATTTTACAGTACTTCAGCTCATGGTCCTCACCTGACAAGATCCTGGGTGATACCAGTCCATCAGTAGAACTGACCCATGTCAGAATGCTTTGGGACTGTGGGAGCCCATCAGAAACAGGTGGTGTGGTGGCTATGGGGCAGAAAAAAAGGATGGTACCAGTTTGTTCATAACTTTTACCTTCCTCAACATGAATTATAGTTATCTGGGAGGACAGACTATGTACTCAGACTCCCACACACTTAGCTGGACTTTTTATTAAACAGAAATTATCTCAGGAGACAAATATTTAATCTCATTCATATTTACTTTCTAATGTTAGTTTGATACCAAGTAAAGGCAAGGAGATAAACAAAAGCTCTTCTGAGCTCCTGGTTCACTCGGGATATGGAGTCAAGGCAGACGTGGTTCTAGTCCACAGTTAAGTGAGATTTGCATGGAAGGGTTGTGGCTGAGCAGAGAAAAGTATGCTATAAGGATAATGTCCCTTTTTGCCTTCAGTGAGAAGTGCTTGGCATACAGACGTCAAATTACCCCAAAATACCAAGTCCTGTTCATTTTTAAAAATAAAAACTTTGATTGCTAATTGAACTTCTGGGAAATGGTAATGAAAAAAATGCATTATAAAAATATAAATCAGTTGAAAATACCTTTCTCATATCTCCTTTTTCCCCATCTCCAAACTTAAATCTAAAAATTATGCAACAAGGGAAAAGATTCCGACATCATATCTAGTTACTTGAGTGTACTTACACTGGCTCGATATCAGAATCATTTTTAGTGAAATTTAGTTAATGATGTAATTTAAAAGTCAACCTAATTTAGTTCCCTATTCTTACAACTGTGAGCAAGCAACATGTATAAGGTGAGTTTTGAGGAAAGAAACTGATTTAGTTCATTAAGGTTTAAAAGATGTACAGGAGAAAAAGACAAAGTGCATTGGCAAAGTCCTCAAAGAGAACGCCCACACTTAGGTGGTGTGGTATGCACAAAGATGATACCCACAGTTTGAACCTTAAGATTTTACAGACAGTTTTAGCTGATCTAACTCTGAGTTGGAGAGCAAAGAAATTATCTGGTTTATTTGCCAATCCTCAGACACATCTTCCCACTCCTCCTTTTGTGCTGCCTCTGGATAGTGTACTGGGATAGTTCTTCTGGGATACATGCAGGGAATTTTATCTAATTTAAAAGGGTTTTTGGTGGTTGTTTGCAGACAATGAACCACATGATGACTATGAAGAGGACTTGGGAGTGGAAGCACGTGAGGCAGGATTCCCCTTTTCATATGGAGATAACCTTAGCTCAGTATGTGTCAGATCTCAGAGAGTACACCCTGAGTGGTGTGCTCTTTGTACAGGTCTGATGAATTTCTGTAATTTCCTCAAAGGAAGATCCTCATAACAGAGCAGAAGGCAATAGTGTTGCTGGCTTACGCTAGCCCAGAATCAGGCCCACGGCCATATGCATGGCCTTGCCTAGGTGCGTGTGTATATATTTCTGTAGATCTTCATGGCGTGACACACAAGTTTGTCTGTGTATGTTTATAAATATGTGCCTATAAAAATATACATATATCACAAACAAGGCATACACAGATATCACACATTCTTAAAAGCCTGGTCTCCTGCACTAACAGCAGACTATTTCCAATAATAATTTGATTTGCAACACTTCTCTCACCTTCTAAAGACAGTTAAAGAGGAAAAAGTTGCACATTAAGTAGCACCATTATGAATTCATTTCCTACGTGTTTTTCGTATTAGCATAGAGGATGATGAATTAATTTTGTATTCAAGTAATGCTCATTTCAGCCTCCAGTAAGAGTTCCCTCATAACGCACCATTAGTTAAATGCACCATCACAATAAAAAACTAACAAAAAAGGCATTTATGTTGCTTTAAATAATGATCTAAAAAAAATTCCAATCTTTATGTTACTTTAAGTAATGAGCCCTCAGAGAAGCTGAATTAGCACTATAAATTAAGAAACGTTGCAGTATGGTGAGAATAAATTCTGTAGGTAACGTCTGTTCATAACAGCAACAGCCAAGGTCAGTAGCTCTGTCTCCCAATTTAATTGCACAAAAAGTGAAAAAAAAAAAAAAGAAAAAAAATCCTTCTCTAGGGCCCGCATATATTCCCCCATGCGCTCAGAGGGACAAAATGAAAATCATTTATTCTAGCTTCAGTAATGAAAGAATAAATGCCAGCGACCTACCCATGTGTCATCAAATTTCATTAGTACACATGTACTTGTGTGCCAAAGCCTTTACTAGAAATATTACATAACATTGAAGAACACATGCAGTCTATCCAGGCATGAGTTTGCTTTTCAGTACAACCAACTGTCCTTCAGCTTGTTTCCTAATAATCTGTGTACAAATTCACAGAGATTAATTTTACAACATAAACCTCCTCTAGTATATCAGAAATGTCATCTACAGTTCTTATTTTTTGTGCCAGTAGCATACAAAAAATGCTGTAGGAATTCAGATATGTTTATCGTATGTATTAGTTAAACTCTAAAATATCATGAGGAATATTTTTATTCTTCTTCTTGATACTTCACTGTTTTTCCTTAAATTTTTGTCATCAACACTGAAATTTTTGCTCAAATTTCAGACTGCACCAGTCTATAGATTATACAGCTAGGAACAGTGAATATTTGCCCTCACATACAGAGATTTTGATGGACTTTTTTCAACAAAGAATAATCAAGTTTAGCTAAGAGATTCAATGAGCCCATGAATTTTTAATTTGATGCACACCTGCTCACCCTTGCACTGATGTAGACATAAAACCCAATAACTAACACTGGCAGCACTAAGCACAGAACAGGACCGAGGTTGTAAACACAGGATACATCTATGCTGGTGAATTGAAAACACAAGTGAGTTCCTTGCTGTAGTTTTCCATACTGTTAAATGAATAGTGAAGTATTGGCCTAAGTCAACCACTAATATCCTTGGGAATGCCCAGGGTATTTCCAGAGTTGATCAGGCTGGAAATTATCAGGCTAACAAACCTGTTCACTGCAGAAAGGGACAGGAGAGTTCAGCCATGTGAATTCAAACTCTGTCACGGCAAGCAGCCTCAGAGCCAGAGAACAATCTCTGGTTTATTTGCTGAGTGTAAACGTAAGTACAGATTTGCACCAGTAGAATACACCTCCTAATAAATAGAGTTGTTCAGGAAATTCCAGTGATATTATTAGGTTGGGTTTTTTTCTTTAGAAGGTTCTGGTTCATTAAAACTCAAATCTTTTTCAGGAATGATCATATCAGTTTCAGCAAAGATATAATAGCTAATCAAAATTAGAGACAAGAATGACATTAGCAACCAGAAAGGTCAACACTGATAGGATATTTACTTGGCACGCGAGGTAATGCAGTTCAAGTTCCTATTTTGAATCAGCTAGAACAAAGACCTGTGCGTCTTACTCATCTTGCACAAACATTTAGAATTAACAGCTACTCTGAAACGAAATACAGATATTTTTTCATTCTCTATTTTAACCTGATAAAGTTTAGGTTTCAGTCCATGGGAAAGGGATTTTTAAACAATTTCCCACGAAGTTCCAACCATAAATTATATCTCCATCTTTACTTGTTCTCTTCTTTGACATCCACCAAACACCAACTCAAAAATCTGTAAGCTTTTCTATAAATAGCAGGGACTAAGCACATAATTTTGATCTTTTATTTGATCCTGCAATAGGTTTTAAGCATAGGTCATAATCAGAAGTGATTGACAAGACTATCAGAATGACATATAAAAAAAATTCCATTAAAGGAGCTGTATGAAATGTAAGCTGTAACTGGTTTCTTAGGGAGATCAGTCAATACTTAGTAACTTATATAAGATGCACAACAAAGGATAAGGTTCTGATCACAGGAGCTACTCTACAGGAGATCATGGCAAAAATCTATGAGGTGTGGATACGAATGCTTTCTTCCAAAAAGACACCATTTCTCTTGTCTTAGAAGTCAGGAAACAGGATGACTACAGCAGTTCAGGCATATCCAATGTTATAACACTGAGCAGAGACAAAAATAGCACAATTGAAATGATGCACATGATTCAGTGAGGTTGTACAATTATTTATATTACAATGTAACTAACTCTTCTAAATTTATGCTATAGCAAACTGTGTTGAAAATGTGAAACACACAAGACAGGTTCTTTTGCAAAGTGTTATAATTAAAGTGATAGTTTGCTTATTGTGTTCTCTTAGGCTCTGTTTACTACCAGAATTTATAGTCACCTAATTTTATCTTGATTAGATATAGGTATTTATATTTATGACGGCTCAATTGAATTGCACTGTCAGCAGAGTTCATGCTGTATCCTTGTCCCAAAAAGCTAATGTCTTCAAACTCATTCTAAATTGATCACATCTGTTGATAATCACAACATCTCTCAGTCATACATGTACAATTGCCTCATCCTGGTGAACTGGAGATTTAAGCAGTTTCTTCAAAATAGGTCATAAGTTTACAACACCTCAACCACCTCCAGGTTTCCATCACAAAGTGTCAGAAGGTTCCTGCTCCACTTGCCTGTATATGAAGCCATGAGATGTGCATAAAGGTACTCCTCTTTACTCCTTTGCATGTGCATGTCTTTATTCCATGTGCAGTTTTTTCCTTTCTTATGTTTTTTCTTCTTTTCCCTTTTTTCTTTTTTTGGCACAAAAGAAAAAGAAGCTTATATCTGCTCTTTTTGTTCTCATGGTTTCATGCTCTCAAAAAAAAAAAAAAAAAGAATATAAAGCCTCTGTATTAGAAGATTTAGCGTGCTTTTCAGCCTGTCACTGAACTGATGAAAGGCAGCACAACTACACACTTTTCCCCATTGAGCTCAGATAGGTTTGTTCACTAGAGTTCAAGTCTCCTGCCAACAACTCACTGCAGTTCCAAAGTATTCTCCTTACATATTCAATCTCTACGTGTGGATCAGCCCGTGCCCCTTCTTCCAGGCCATAAATCTGGCAGTTTTAAAGATTTAATAGCAAGATTGCTGCAGCGACAGTTCTATTTGTGGCACACCTCCCTTCCCACAGCTGATAGAGGTCTGCTGATCAGCCATAAAGTTCAATTCTCCAACTCCTTATCAATCAGCTTCACTGTGTGACCCACTTCAGGAAAGATTTAAACGAGGTAGTGCAGATTCTTCACAGTGAATATAATAATTGGAGGGAAAAATAAATCTTACTTTGTTCTAATACACCAATTCTTTCAGTGGATTGTTTGGCTTTGATATTAATTCAAAATGGTACAGAATTTGGAATCTGTGGAAAGGTGCAATAAAATTCTTAAATAAATTTAAACAAGCTCTTTTTTGAGAATTCTAATGGCTTCCCTGTCATGGTCTAGGAATGGTACTCCCCAGTTTGATGCCCCTACCAAGACTCTTCAAACTATGCACTGCTCACTCATTCCCCTGCTTTCCCCTCCTCTTTCCTCTATGGCAGGATGGAGAGGAGAATTGAAGGCACAAAAGGTAAAGATCATGGGTTGAGATCAGAGCAATTTGCTGGAAACAGCAATGAGATAAGAAAATGAACAGCAACAATACTAATGACAGAGGGTACAAGAGAGGAACAATTCACACAAAATCCACCTGGCTCCTTCTGCCATACTCCCTCTGGAAAGAACCTCTTCTCCCCCAGAGAGTCCCCTTCCCTCACCTCCAGCAATGATGTGATGTGGTATAGAATAACCTCCTGGTTCTGGCCATGCCCCCTCCTGGCTACTGCGAAAATTAACCTTGTCTTGGACAGAACCAGGACATCCTCCAACCTTAAATATCCTGTTTATGCCATGATGCATTTCAAACCTTTCATTTCAAACCAGCCCATCATAGTTCCCATTTTGAAATTCAAAATATTGAACTGCTCTCCCAGTCTTGGCTTATGTCTGCTATTCCAGAAAATGCGAGTGGGAACAGATAGGGAAATACTTCAATCTTGTTGATAAGTGGATTTCTTTCTCAAGAACAAAAGAAGTTATCTGGCTTAACCGATATAGATTTCCTTTCTCCCTTTATTAGTACAAACAGGGCATGTTTAATTTAACTTGCTAGGTGGGGCTGCTAGGGATCTATTCTGAATAGCTTCCTGAATAAATTAATTTCCAGAGCCAGAGACTGGTAATAAAAGAGAACACTCAGTCTCCTAAAAAGGAGGCAAGGGACAGTGGAAGCACAAGCTGCAAAACTCTCATTTCCTTCATGATAAGGACTGTACTGAACTGTTTAGAAAAGGAAGAAGATGTCATCCTTCCATGCCTTCCATAGTATCTACTTTCAGACCTGCCAGCCATTGAGCAGTTACAACTGGTAATGAATACATGGCCATCTATCATAACAAAGGATATGACAGAACTGTCAGAGTTAGGAGAACAAAATTCACAAACCAAGCTGTAGACAGAAGAAACAGACAGAATTTCAATCAAAACTTACTGCTTTGCTGTTCTACCTATATTTGCATCTTTCAAAATCCTTATTGTGAAAATCCTTTTAATCAAGAGTATGTCTCTCCAGTTTTAAGGGTAGTAAAATGTTATATTTTGCGGTTGAAAATTACTGAGAAGAACCAGAAAGTCAGAGAAGAAAACTAGAATATTAAGCAAACTGGAGAACAAACCAGAAGATTTGTACATAATGCACAAAATTCAGCTAATTTACTTCTGTATCTTGTCCATTTCACATTCTTGCTCAACCTACTCTGTAAAAGTTGTAAACTTTGGTCAAGTTCCTGTACACTGTCATGCACTCTTCTCCAAACTAGTCAAAAGATTAAAATTTTTTAACAGATACAGTTTCCTTGATACCATTAATCAAACAACACCTTTTTGGAAAACTGTAGATTCCTGCTCTTTTGAATAAATGTCCACTTTGGAAACAGAAAGGGGCACAAATTCAGGTCCAGACTGCTTTCAAAGTGTGAAACCTAAAATAATAGAAAAGTGGAAACAGTTAAAGCCAGCTCCAGATACAAGACAAAGGGTGTAATTTCAAAAGAAGAATCTAGAGGATGTAGATGAAGAATTCAAAAACAAATTTGAGGGCAGTTACATTGACCATTTGCTGAACAGCCACAATAATTTGAGTCCTCACAGATTCAGGCCCTGCTTCAAAACAGGTCACTCATTTCCCAAGTATTTGAACCAGCCACTTGTTCCAGCAGTAGGGTTTATCCAGTGTCCAGTGAGAAGTAGAGAACTGACCTTGAACAATAAACTTTAGAATATGAAAGACTAAAGATCCCAGATACAGTGAGACACCAAGGAGAAATCCTTGGCATATCTTGTTTAGTAGGTTGGGCATGTTGATGAATCCATTTTTCTGGGAATTTCAGCCCAACAAATCTCATAAATTTGGACTAACCAGTGGTTATTTTATGAGTATGTTTTCAATGTCTCATACGCAATAAAAGACAGGTGACTTGTGTCTCGTGTACATGTCAGTGTAAACATTCCCAGCGCTGTGGGACTGTGGTGCAGAAAGATTTATGACCCATTATTATTGTTAGCTGCAATTCATTAATCACAGATCACAGAATCAATTAGGTTGGAAAAACGTCGAAGGCCATGGAGTCCAACCTATGATTGAATGCCACCATGTCAACTAGACCATGACACTAAGTGCCACATCCAGTTGTTCCTTAAGCACCTCCAGGGACAGTGACTGCCCCACTTCCATGGGCAACCCATTCCAATATCTAATCACCCTGTCTGTGAAGAAATTCTTCCTAATGTCTAGCCTAAATATTCCCTTTTGTCCTATTGTTAATTGCCTGGGAGAAGAGGCTTTTTGAATAGCAGGTCACTAGGAATGGCCCATTAACCAGTGTTCTCAGCATTGTCTTGCGCTTTGGTTATTGAGCTGGTAAGTCCTACATCAGTTTGGAGATACTGATTGTATTAATAATCAATGGTTAAAAGTCCATCACCTCTGTAGCTCTCCTTGAATACGCCCTGACACCAATCTTGTTTCCCTGAGTCCATGAATTATTTCTGGCAGCAGTCCTCAGATCTTCACCAAGCAACATAGCTGCTTGAGATGCTGAAAAAAATGGAAAAGAAATGCTTAGAAGAAACTAAGATAAATTGAGACTGGCTACACTGAAACGTGTGGGTTTTATGAAAAGGAATGAAAAGTCAAAATAAAGCAGTTGTTCTAGCTGCTTTCTGAACAGAAGAATTCTGCACAGGACACCCAGTTCTTTCTGGTAGGATCACAGAAGAGAAACAAGTTTCTGGAAGAAAAAATGCATTCCACAAAACTCAAAGCATCTTTTCATGAACCCAGCAGCAACAGTTCTTCCTAACTACTTATTTATATTTTTTTCAACCGGTGACCCTTGTTTCTTTTATTGCCATACTTCACTCTATTTTGAATCAATCATGTTGTATGTGTCGATGTTGTAAAACCTATTTTCATGTACTTTACCTCCCTTCAATTTTACTGTTTTTGTTATAGAATAGAAGTACACAAAAGAAATCTCCCTTGAGCGGGAGTCTTTGGCTTGGTTTTCAGAGGTACTAAATACTCACAACTCACATCTCTGAATACCACGTCACTTATTACATTTCATGTCCTTGCACAGTTAGGCAAGGCACTCATTCTCTTTGTCTCTCTCCATGGCAACATACCCATTCCTTTGGGTTTGGTTTATTTTCAGTAATTTTGTACCCTTTCAAAGAGGTTTGTATCTTTTTGTAGTATTCGCGTCCTTTTTCCAGAAAACTTCTGTAACTTTTTTATTGCATGTTCCATTTTGAACCTGGGAAACTTTTCCAGGAGAATGATGTCTACAAATGGGTAAAATTGATGCAAAAATATATGTCACTATAACAGGCATATTCTTTGAGCACTGGTTAAGTTCCATGCTGTCAGCCAAGAAGACAACTATTATGTACACACGTTCACAAGGGCTATAAACTGTAGCAGGCAAAACAGCCTCAACTGAGACAATTTTTACTTAATTTAATTTATTCCAAATAAACGCAAATATGAATTCACTGATTCCGGCATTAATAAAAAAGAAATCAGTGTTTCAGCCACACTTTACACAGTGTTCCTCCTAATAACTTCAATAAGGTGACATGCAGCACAGAAGGTTGGAGGGGCGTGTATTGGTTTCTATCTGCTGCTTTTAATGTCTTAGTGTCTTTTATCTGCTCCTTTGTGCTCCCTCCTAGGTTTTCTCCACTCCTCTGTGCATTTTTTTATCAGTCAATAGGCAACAGTCTTGGGTGTACTTCCCCCAGTTTGGGTCTACCTGAAGACCGAAGCCCCTTCAGACCAGAGTGCCTCCTTCCAAGTGTTCACCCTGGGCTGCGTATTTCCACAGCAGTGCCCCCTCTCTCTGTGTGCCCCTTCACCTTCCTCCCAGTGTAAGCCACCACATATCTCCTCATTTGCCTCCTCCCTCATGGCTGCTGCCCCTTCTTAAGCAGGTTAGAGCAGATGTCCCATGTGCTTTCCTGTTTTACTGAATTTCTGGCACCTAATGGGTTTGGGCAAGTGATTGCTTTATTTCTAAAATAGGTAATATCCTTGCCACAATTTACATCTGTTTTCTAAAATTTTCTGAGATTAAGAAATGCAGAAAGTCTCCAATAATATTAAAATAATTCTATGGGTTAGCCATCAGAGTATGTTCAAAGAATTATGCTGAACATATCCTTTTGTTTCCAAGCTATAGACTATAACATTAATTTCAGGGATGTCTTAGCTCCCTGCCGGCCTTTGAAGTCTACATTTAGGTCACTCCCATGTATCAACTTTTTTTGTGATGAAAACATGTTTTGGTGTAAATAAGTGTTTCCTTAGTTCTGTGTGCTTTTAAGTTTTCCTATCTTAAACTTACCCCACACACAAAAATTATAACAAAAAAAAAAAAACAAAAACCCCAGAGTCCCCTAAAATAAATGTCCTAATTAAAATCCAATAAAATATGCATGGAAAAAAAATCAGGCATAGTTGAAATTTCTTTTCCAAACTCTGTTTCTAATAGTCACTTTCAGCTGTTTTCAAAAAGACTTCTCAGATGTAAGCCCAAATCACATCACATGGCACTGACTCTTAGAACAGCAAGTCAGCTATCCATCACTACAGCACCCAGAATTATAAACTCGGGAATGGGAATCAGCTTGTCAAATTCTCACAAAATATGTCCAGCATCTCTCATCAGTCACAAACAGTGAAGGACAAATGCAATAACAACCACCCGGTCAAAACCGTTGAGAAGCAGTCAAATTAGTTCAGTTTCCTACTTTTCACGTTCCCAGCTAGAACAGATTTGCATGTTTGCAAGATAAGATCTCTGTATGTTGTATTGACTTTCAGAATTAAGGATCAAAGGCATCTTCATCTTCAAATATCCTTCAGTCTTTTACTTACAATGTCTTAAAAGGAAAGGAGGGAGGAGGCAGATCAGCACTTTCTCCTAATCTCTCTGACTGGGTGGAAATCCATACTGAGAAAATCCGTGGACAAATGTTATTTTGCATGAATAAAAATACTATTAATCTGTCATCCTTTATCATACTTGGATGATCATTAAGCCAAGCACACAAGCTGTTAATGTTTACAATATCTGATATTCCCCAAAAATATACACAAACTAATAGGAGGAAAACAACTCTAATCCTGCCCTACTGTCAATGGGGATTAAATTCATTCAAATAAACATGCTTATGAAAATAAAGAAAAATTCTTTCTGCAAACAGCTGGTTAAGTTTGACTGGATTTTTTAATTCATCCAAATAGACCATTCAGCCTGGGTGCAGTAATTGTTCTTCTCCCCCTGCTGTTGCTTTGCTAATTGCTAATGTTGGTGTATGTGAATACCAATTAAATCTGTTCCGATTTACTCTTTTTAACTGGTGCTTAGATTTTAAGGGGAAAAATGGCTTTTAAAATTTATATAGACAGTGTGTGTCCTTTGTGATTTTCACAGCCTGTTCCAGTTAACAACAAATGAAGATAAATACAAAGCAAAATCTGTTTGGTTCTTCTATAGAACAAATAGCCCCATTTATAAGGTGTTACCAAATATCTGGCATTTTATTATCCTTTATTTAGTTAGTTTTTGACCATTAAATTCTAATCTTTTAGCCCATTTGGTCACTTGTTTGTGATTTCCTACGTATCAACCACAGAATAATGACAATGCCAAGGTAAATGTTATCTCACCAATTTACTTCAGTGTTAATTGCCAGTGCTTTGTTGGCAAAGGGTGACAGTAATGACAAAGGAGGTGACAAAGAGAAATGCAATTCAAGTGGAGCTAAAGAAAGTATGAAAATGGCTCCTTGGGTTTTATGTGTTTCACTTGACCCAGGTAAGCATCGTTCCTCTAAATCATCATTTCAGACTGCTTTCTTCTGACATTCAGAGGATAATTTAGCAAGCTGGTCTGGTAAGGATGATAGACTATAGATGTAATACTGGGTAGACTAAACCAGAGGTGAAATGAAAGAAATAAGAAGGAGGGAAAAGGAAAAAAAACCAAAACCCGAACATTATTTCATTAAATTCACAGAGATTAGAGAATAGATTACAAATAAAAACTATGTGACACATTTTTACTCAGCTATGATTATATGGTGAAAACAGAAAGGAAGCTGAAAATTAAGTTTGGTCTGCAGCAATTGTTTTATTAGGTTTAGAGAGGTGAAGATCCGTCACAGAATTTTTGTCTTTGGCAGTTCCATCAGTGCATCTTATTCCTGATCTGTGGGGTTCAGCCTACAGTAGAGTGCTGGGAGCCACACAGAGATTGTAGATTCAGCCAGCTCTGAGATAACCAGCTGCTGAGGGCAACACTGGGAATTGATGGGCAGCAACAGAGTGGAGTAATGAAATCAAAGGAACTTGTTTCACACTGGATTCCTCACAGCTATCTGACCTTTTTTTTTTTTTTGCATCTTGGGTCAGGGTCTGTTTTCAACCTCCAGTCATTCATTGGGGTTGTAACTCTGCAAACTGGGTCCATGTGTTAGAGATGTGCTAACTGCTCTTGCTTAAACCAGAAGAGAAGGAGGACACAGAAAAAAGATACATTAACAACTTCTCACAGAAAGAAGAGCAGAACTCTCTGGTTTCTCTCAGGGACTAAGATGAAAAAAATCTCAAACATTTAACAAGTGCACAGCTGATTATATAGTTGTGACTAGTTTCTGATAAGCAGAGCATTTACTCTAACTCTTAGTTTCAGTGCCCTTTAAAAGCAGCCCCTTCAGTTCACCTTTTTCTAACACTATAAATCAAGATTTACACCACTGAAGTCTTCCTTTTCAGATTGACTACCCCTGCTAAGTGTTTCTAGTGGAAGTGGAGGTATTCAATAGTGTTTACAGATACAGATAGTAGGATTGCTTTTTCTTTTGTTATGTTCAATGACCACTTTAGAAGGATTTAGAGGAAACATTTTAAAGCAGAATCTAAGATCTCTTCTTCATTGTTTGGATAAAATAAAAAAGTTGCTAATATCCAAACGAGGATCTTCAAATATAATAAAATCTCTATAGTATCACAAGTTAGGTAGTAGTTTACAACCTAGGTCAAAATAGACGCTGATTTATCTGGTGGGAATTTCCAAGGCTTTTCCTCACGTTCTGGGCAATGTTATGCTGCAGCTTTTCCTGGTATTTTGTCAAATCTTAGGTTAGCAGCACATAAGATCACAGAATCACAGAATGGTCAGGGTTGGAAGGGACCTCTGCGAGACTGCTAAAACAGGATCACTGGGAACAGGTTGCACAGGATCACATCCAGGTGGGTTTTGAAGATCTCCAGCAAAGTAGACCCCACGACCTCTCTGGAGAGCTTATTCCAGTACTCCATCAGCCTCAAAGTAAGCTTTTCCTTACATTCAGATGAAGTTTCCTGTGTTTAAGTTTGTGCCCATTGCCCCCTTTCCTGTGGTTGGGCATCACTGAAAAGAGACAGGCCCCACCCTCTTGACACCCACCCTTAAGATTAAAATGGCATCCTGGCCTGTATCCACAACAGTGTGGCCCACAGGACGAGGGCAGTGATTATCCCTATGTACTCGGCACTGGGGAGGCCACGCCTCGAATCCTGTGTCCAGCTCTGGGCCCCTCAATTCAGGAAGAACATTGAGGTGCTGGAGCTGGTCCAGAGAAGGGCAGTGGAGTTGGGGAAGGCCCTGGAGCACAAGTCCTGTGAGGAGCGTCTGAGGGAAATGGGATTGCTTAGCCTGGAGAAAAGGAGGCTTGGGGGGGGCTTTATCACTCTCTACAAGTACCAAAATGGAGGTTGGAGCAAGGGGATGCTTGGTCTTTTCCCCAGTTTGACAAGAGATTAGACAAGAGGAAACAGTCTCAAGATGCACCAGAAGAGGCTTAAACTGATACTAGGAAAAATTTTTTCACCAAAACTACAGTCAAGAATTGCTTCGAGGGAAGTGGTTGTGTCACCATCCCTGGAGAAATTTAAAAGATGTGTGAATGTGGCATTTGGGGACATGGTAGACTTGGCAGGTTAATGGCTGGATTCAATAATCTTAAAGGTCTTTTCTAACCAGAAGTATTCTATGATTCTGTGATTTGGTAGCCAAACAATTTGCTTACGAATTTAATCCCATTTGGTAGAAAAGTTCTATTTATTTCTCACTCATCCCTCTAAGCAAACCTGCAGTCCAGGCCTACTTGTTTATAACTTGTAGAAACTGTGTATCTGATAATACTTTAAATAAGGGAAATCAATTTCATATCATATATCCCTGTTTTACTCTTTCCATTTTCACCATCTTCTTCACTCACTGATGAGGAAGGTTAGTACTAAGCATTCTGTTAATGGTTGTCAAATCAATCATGGTTTTCACTGCTAGAGTTATTCTAGAAAGAAGCAACACACTTTAGAAGAAATCAGAGAAGGGCTGAATGAGATAATGTAAAATCACTTACACAGACACTCTGGAGATGGAACCCCGTTTAATATTTAATATAGTCATTAACCTGAGAGTGGAAGGAAGAGGGTAATGGATGGCCTATTGCTTTTACCTACAGGACAAGTTTCTGAAGCAAACTGTATCCCCTGGGGCAAGGATCACACATGCCAAAAAACTATAAAGAGGGTCACAGATGAAAGGAGATTGAGCAGATTCAAAATTCCCATGTGAGCATGGTGAAAACTGCAGACAGACCAGGTGGTGAAACTTGTCATACTACACACAGCCGTGGGCCATTGCCATCCAAATGCTCAATTAGTTTATTATGGCAACAGACACACCATGCTGGTCAAATAACCAGCACATCTGCAGAAACTACAGAAAATAATCAATTATTGAAGAAAGCTATCCACAAGTAACATTGGTCTTACCCTTTCTTGTTCTTCTTTTTAGTTTTTTTCTCTGCCTAGATGCCCAGCTGTTAGAGATTACCCCAGAGAGACAGAAATCCATGAGCTATATATAGATATGAGAAACATGGAGGGAAGAGGAGGAGAGGAGGAGCACTGGGGAGGGGGAAGACATTAAGTTTCCTTGATTGGCTATTTTGGTTGGGATTTTTTTTTTGTTCTAAGAAAAAGACTAAAAAACACATTAAACATTTCCAGGTGACCTTCAAAATACTGTAAATATTTCCTGTATGGAAACAGTACGGCATACAGTATGTTTTTATGCAGTGTAGACAATTTACATGGTAACCATTGCAATAACAGGGCATGTGACCCATTGTCACAAGGACATTTTGCCCAGGAATGAATTTACTCCGAGGGCTCAGTGGCTGAGATACAATAGTTCCTCACTAGCACCACTTAGCATGGCACCCATCCCACCAATCACATGGACCTCCCAACCCCTTTGCTCAATAAGGACTGGTTGGCATCCAGAATTGACTTGCATTTCCCTGCCTCTGTGCTAATTAGAGAAGTTATCATGTTCTCCCACATCCCTTCTGTTTCTAAGCTCCCTGAGGAAGCAGGGAACATGCTGACATGATCTATTTTCACAGGTACAGAGACTGTTGCATGTTCTCCTACGACCCTGACATGCTTCTATACAAGGATAGTCCTCCTCATCAAAGGGAATTTGGTGGATGTTGTTGTTCAGTGCTGCTCTGACTGATAGTCATGCAGTTGGCATATCTGTAGGTCAAGATAGACAATTTCTGACCTGGAGGAGAGTGAAATTTTTCAGCAACTGGGGTGTCAAATCTTTAAAAAAAAATGCAGAAATAGAGGTTTGGGGTGCTAACATCTTATTGGCTTTTGCCATAATATCTTATATTGTACTGAACTCTATGTAATAGAGCTGGGTTCTTCCCTAAGGGACTTACTGATATAGGGAACAAATGCACAGAAGTCAAGGTCATTCTTGGTCGGTTCTTATTAATTATTTTTCAATTAATAGATTAGTTTGGTAAACATTAAAAAAAAAAAAAAAGTAATTTTTTCTCTACAAAAGAAAGACTAGTTTCCTTAAGAATGATCTCTTCCTAAAGAAGTTTCTCTTCCACAGAATCAAAGACCAAGGTCCTGTATTTTGAAATCTCATTATTTAAGAAGTCTAGTTTAAAAAAAAAAAATTTCCAGAAATAAGAATAATGTTAATGTAAGCTTTCAGGAGAAGCGGAAAAACAATTTCTGATATGCCTGAGAATCCACACAAAGGAAAATGCTAAGATGGATCTGATCTGCCTGTGCTTTTGCATCTGAAGTCTAGCCTGTAGGCAACTCTGAGATGTTCCTATGACTTTGTACTCAAAGATTCTGGTGCAGCTGCTCATTCACAATTCACTGTTCTTTCAGTGGTTTCTTTTGTGATTTCCAGACTACACTGTTTACTGTATTAGGTAATAAGAACAGCATGTTGAGCCATAGCAATAGAAAAACTATAAATCATTTGACAACCTTAAGAAATTATGGTTGAACTTAGACATTTTTCTAATGGTTTAGTGAATCTAAAGTGGAAAATAGCTATATTTCTGTACCTGTAATTTCTGTCCACATATGAAAAATACTAAAAGAGGCAGAGTTCAGAGCCAGAGGGAAAGTGGCCTTTACCATGAAAGAATTTTGTATCATAATAATTAAAACTAAATTTAATCACTAAAACAGGCTGTAAGGTCAACTGCGTTATCTATAATTATGGTAAGCAATGGGGATATTAAGATGAAATACTGAACTCTTAGTAGCTGGGGGAGGGGTAAGGAGGATATTTAAAAGCATGAAAACCAAAGCATACTATTTTATGTGTCCTTCTTTTGAAGTTCCACTTGAACATGATAATAGCTCTTAATGCTGATAAAGAAGCAGAATTTTATAGCTTACACAGCTCTCACTATGTTTCTGAATGCATGGTCAGCTTTGGGATGTGTGAGCATGCAGAATAGGGCCAGGAAGCTTTTATGGGTTTGGAATAGAGACAAGAACATAGATGTTTAAAATTAAAAGTTTAAACAGCATGGTTAATTTTATATTTCATTTTAAAACTAAAGAGAGGATATACAGACAGACAGGTAGATAATATTTGTAGGTTTTTTTAAGAACCCTGGATGCCATGGGCCCTCACAGGATGCACCCATGAGTGCTGAGTCTGTCTTATGTCGCTGTGGCACCACATTTGAAAATCTTTAATTGCTCACGGCAATTGGGAGAAGTATGCATGCGGCCCATTTGTCAGTACTGGGTTTGGTACCATCCAGCATCTTTATCCATGATCTGGATAACAGGTCAGACTGGATCCTCAGCAAGTTTGATGATGATGCAAAGCTGGGAGGAACAGTGATATGCCAGAGGGTCATGCTGCTGTCCAGAAGGACCTCAACAGTCTGAAGAAATGGGTTGACAGAAACCTCAGGCAGCTCAGCAAGAAGGAGTACAAAGTCCTGTACATGGGGACAAACAGCCCCGACACCAATGTATGCTGGGGATAACCCTGCTGGAAAGCACCTTGTGGGAAAAGGACATGGGGATCCTGGCTGACACCAAGCTGGCTGTGAGCAGGCAAAGTGTCCTTGCTGCAAAAAGAAATAATGGTATCCTGGTTTGCATTAGACAAAGTATTACCAACAGGTCAAGGGAGGTGATCCTTCCCCTCCATTTAGTGCTGGTGAGTCCACACTTGGAATGCTGGGTCCAGTTCTGGGGCCCTTGGTCCAGGAGAGATACAGAGCTACTGCAGAAAGTCCAGAGAAGGGCCATTAAGATGATAAAAGGTCTTCACATAGGAGGAAAGGCTTAAAGAACTGGGACTGTTCAGCCTGGAGAAGAGGAGGCTCAGACAGAACCTTACCAATGGCTAAAAACACCTGCAGAGAGGGTGGAAAGAGTCTCACGGTCATTTCAGTGGTGCCCAGGGACAGAACCAGAGCCACTGGACACACACTGGAACAAAGGAGGTTCCATCTGAACATCAGGATACGTTTTTTTATTATAAGCGTGACTAAGCATTTGTCCAGTTGTCCTATAGATGTTGTGGCCCTCCTTGGATATATTTAAAAGCCATCTGGGCACAGTTCTGGGCAACCAGAAATAAGTGGCCATACTTGAGGAGGGGGGTTGGACCAGACGGTCTCCTGAGATCTCTCCCAACCTCAACCATTCTGCAATTTTGAGAATAACCACTTTTGCTCAGAAAGGGATGCAGGGCTTTTGCTTTGATTTCCTTAAAATCACACTTGCATTCTTCAAATGGTTAACATATTAACCAGTTATGTAAAATATATGCTGGATTTGGTTCTTTATCAGGAATGCAAATAAGAAAAAGAACTGTAGGAAGCGAGTATTCTTATTTACCTCTGATGTTATCAGCATGGAATGAAAGACACACTGGCGTAGCCCATATGTCAACAAAGGAGCCCAGTCACTTCAGGGAGGAGGACTAGAAGCACAAAGGATGAAAATCATGCGTGCAGTGAGTCACCTACGTCAGCTGACATGACAGCAGTGGCTGTTTCAGTGTTCAGTCACCAGGGGCTAGGCTAAGAGTATGTTCTGTGAAACAGCCTTTATAATCTTTCCAGTCCAAGGACAGTTGTGTATAGCTGCCTTTAAAAAGCTTAAGTATAATCAGTAGCTTATTTTACAAGAAAGCGATCAGGTTTTCTTACCATATTTTTCAAGGCTAGCAGTCCTGGTTCTTAAAATCCAACATCACAAATATATTTCTTTTTCTCTTACAATGAAGTTCATTACACGGTATTCACAAAGCCTTGATTATTGGCACTTATTTACAACTTTTTCAGAGATGTTGGAATGTCTTTATGTCATGAATTGCCGCTCATATTACATATCCCAAAGAAAAAGCAGCTGAAATAATTAAAAATTTCAAGTTAAACTAAGGATTATGCTACTAGTAATTCTTTTCTTTTGTTTGTAATTAGGACAATATAATACAACCAACTTTTTCTCAAGAGGAGAAAGCAAATCATTTAATTAAAATCAATCTTTATTTTATCACAAAAAAATTAATCACAATTGATCATTTTTAATAACAGCACAGGTTCACTTGCATTATTTCCATCGACAGCAACATGTCATTTTCACTCTTACATGCTAGCAAAGAATTAATCTGGTGACCTTGTGTTAGTATATGAATATTAAAAATTTAAATTGCTTGCACTGCTACAACAATAGGCTTTCCATGGATAATTCAAGTAAGAAACTACACACTCTTCTTCCCAAATAAAACTTGACACTTAGATAAAAAGTATTGCATCCTTCTTTTGGCCAGTACCACTATTAAACGAAGATGTGATGCATTGAATATAGAAAAGTATTGGTAGAGAGGATGATAAATTACCTGAAGGTGCAAAAATAACAATTGTGAATAAAGCATATAAGCTTTCTGGCATTACCTGATCTTTATTTTTACAAGAGACATTATTAACTCTATAATGTAAGTACAGCATACATAAAAGCATGTCAAAACTAGAGTAAATAATTATTTTTTTGTTTTCAATAAAGCACTTCTAAACAGCTGGTCTAAATAAATTGTGAATCAGCACAAGAAAACCATAATTGAATTATCCTCACCGGTGCTCAAAAAATAATCCTATGGTGCAATGAAAAGACACAAGGAAAAAGGATATTAAACACTGAGCTAAGGGTAATCTAAAGACACAAGGAAAAAGGATATTAAACACTGAGCTAAGGGTAATCTTAGTAAATTCACTTTTGAACTCACATTTCATATGTGGTAGGAAAGAGCTCAGGGTTCTGATTATACTAAGTGTTTAAGCACCTGTCTAATTCCTTTGAAGCCAACGGGAGTGGAACGTGTTCCTGAAGGCAAAACAGTCACACACAAGCACTCTGACAGCTCAGAGCCTGTATGGACACACTCCTGTTCAACTTCTGGAGCACTGCTGAGACAACAGTGTGATGGAGGCTCAGCCCGGAGCAGCTCTCTGCACTCACAAAGTACCTCTAGCATATTTCATCCATGCCCCTTCTGTGGGATTTGCATACACAGACTAGGGATTTTAGGGGCAATACTAGATCCCCAAGCCCAGGTATATGACAGATGTAATGTTTAAGCCCTAATGATAATTACATACATCTGGGTTCCTCTGTCATGCTGTACTTTAAAACTTCCTTCATTGTAATAGCAAGTCCAGCGTACCCCGTTGTCCACCCCTGACACTGATGCACCAGCAGGCTTATCCTAGCAATATTAGCAACACGGGAAATATATGAGATGAAGTAGGAGAAAACAGCAAGAAGCTAGTTCCCACACAACTACATGGTGTTGTGCAGATAACCTTGTAATTATCTGATTACTTCATCTCTTAAGTGCAAGCACCAGCCTTGCACCTCATCCCATAAATTCTATTCTTGCACAGTGGCACCTTTGTGGGAAATCACAACATCTCGACCTTTTGTATCTTGACAGCTCCAGGCTCACAGCTGCAGCAAGCTGCAAATGTCCAAGACCAAAAAGTCAATTTCTCTGTGCTCTGAAACAAAGGGAGACTGATTGCATCAGTCCCATTTCTACATCTAAACTCAATCCTGAATTGATCAGGTATTAGCCTTTGGAAGACTATCTACATCAAGCATGAACAGAACCTGCAGAGCAATAATTGTATCAGCAAATCCATTGCTGTGGGGTGTTAAATACTGTCTACTGCTTGGTCTACTTCTCTTGCGCATCTATGACATCCTAAATATCAGGACATCCTTAAGGCAGGGAAGTCAATTGCACCAGAAGGCTGATAATAGAGTCTGATCCAGTATCTGCTGGGGAGGTCTGGAAGCATTCTTTGATTGTATTCTGACTCTAAAAAAATTAAATTACAACTCTTTTATGCACAGTTAGACCAGTTTTAGAGGGCAAGGGCAAAGGTAAAACATCTGCATACTTCAGAGTTCAGTTATATCTTTCCCTGTGCTACACTTGCAATACACTTCATGGATACTGATAAGGTGAGGAAGACTGCCTGCTTTGTTATGTTGTCTAGAGGGAAAACTTGCTTCACCTGGGAAGATAATTGCTTCCTTCTAGTACCCACACAGTAAACACTTGTAACCACAACACACAAAGCACTCTAATGCATGCAAAAGAGTCGAAGATCCAAAAACTGTACCAAACAAAAGGCATTTTTTCTTCACATTCTACCTTCACCTTTGTGCCTCACCCTGAGAGAAGCTGATTCTGTTCATAATGGGAAGGAGAAAAGACCTTTACAAGGTCTTACTAATACTCCTGCCATCTGTTTGCCATTCTACTATTACATCATAGCATGCAAAATCATGGGACTATGACCAGTACCTGCCTAGAAATTTTTCATATATCACTTCCCTTCTTATTCCCCTGATGAGCCAAGTGTAGCTGCCCTATCTTACATCCTTCTTCCATTCTTACATCTTTCATCCTTTCTCTTCCAGCATGTAAACCTTACCATCTACTCCCACAAAAAGCTGCAGCTAGGTCCATCTAGGTGCTGTAGGGGGAATTTCATTTCTGCAGGTTTTCACAGGTATCGATTTAAGCTAACAGATACATATTATCCACTGTAAAAGAAAATTACTGTTTTCATTACTAAGAAAACACTTTCCTGTTGTCAAAAGAAAGCAGAAATTATGTCCTTGCATTAAAAGGCTTCTAGGAAGAAATAGGCATTGAACTCGTGCTTGCAGTCTATTTCTTATGAGATTTTTTTGTTCTTTTCAGAATGAAAAGGCCATACTTCCTTCATGCCAGCTGAGATTAAATGGAACCTGTATCTGGAGAATATATTCACATAGGACACCTTATTTCAACAGGGCAAACTCAATTTAGCCACAATGCTTTTAAAGGGATGGGATGAGCCCCCATTTTTGGAACCATCTAAAATCATACACATTCAGGCTTTCTTGTGGCTTCTCCAGAAAAGGAAGTCAAGAAGTATAAAAACACAGATTACTCTCACTTAGCCCTTTAAATGGAAGAGAGTTGTGATTATACCAGCATAGTAGAGAATCATTATTGTATCTTTTTTTTCTATTTTGGGGATGTTGACAAACCACTTCTACCATCTTCATGTTCAAGGTAAGTAATAAAATTCATGCCTTGTCCCTGATATGTACTTACATTCAAGTCCAAGGGAAGATAGAGGGGATATTAAGATGGCTTTGGGGATGAGACTTGGCCCTAAAAGTGTGTCATATTTCTCTCCTTTCCCCTGTTTCCCCTCATCTAGGCAGCTCTTAAGAGCTGCAGAGCATTGTGAGCTCTTCCAATCTTTCCTTCCACCATCTGCAGAATGGGACAGCCATGCTTCTAAGGGGGAGATGAGCAGGCTTCAGCAAGCATATATGGTGTTCTTTTGCAGGTTGAGAGGTGGTAAACATTCCTCAGGTTCCACCCTTTTAGGAGACATGCCTGTAAGTCAACACAATCTTCTTCAGAAAGTGTCTCAGAGGAAGCTTCCCTGCTCATGAGAGGGACTGGTGGCCTCCCTGAGATGAGGAAAGGAAGCCTGGCTGCTCTGTGACATGGATGGGGATGAAGTCTTACCTGTAATGATGGCTCACTGCAAGGTAGGTGCACTGAGTTGCTGGTGGTCCATGGTCTCCTTTCTGATCACCCTGGCTGGACTAGCAAACATTTATAACTGATAGAGTCCTGTGAATGAAAGGCCTACTGATACATTGAGGTCTCACTTTGGCATTTGTACACTTCCCAATTGGAAATATCTGCCACTGAGCAGCTGAGAGTGTTCTTCAGTCTTTTGCGCCTTCTTTCAATTTTCCTCCCAGACACAAAATGATCCTGCTGACCTTACAGTGCAGCCCTACAGATGTAAAGTGTGCCTATGCTAAGAAAACAGAAAAATAAAAATAAGCAAAGAACTTAAACACCATCACCACCATAACCCTCCCCCTCCCAACTCTATCCATAGCAACAATAATGTGGAAGAAAATCTCTGTGTTCTCCAGTACCAGATAATTTTGCAGAGCTGAGGCACAGCTACAAGTTTGCTCTTGATCATTGTGCTATGAGAGGTGGAAACAGTGACATCAGGCTAAGGTTATCTGTTAGCATCCTGACCCCTGGATTTATTTCATTCAGCTTAGGTTACTTCATACTACAAGCCAAACCTAAGTTAGTTTTCCAGGCTGCCTCAAAAATCAGTTCAGAGAAATGACTCCTTTCTCTGGGTTATTAATCTCTGGCACCAATCTTGGAATAGACTAACCTGTAAGTACTGAAAGTTAAAGATGAATAAATCCCTCAATGTTCTGTTCAAAATTTTTTGACAAAACTTTTATTAGCTGAAACAGAAGTCTGGAGAATTGTACTACTTTAATATTACACAGAATACTCTGGAGCATTGGATTGGTGTACCAAAACTAGACTAAAACCCACAGTCAAATAAAAGGACAAGGGATCCTTCAAACCCATCTCAGTTTGAATTGAACTATTAACTTTCATTCCTTCCGGGGCCTGATCTGAATTGTCCCAGTTCCTCCATTTACACCAGCCTCTGCTGGGATTTTATTACTCATTGACAGTGCTGCATCTGCTGAGATATAAGATTTAAGGATACCAAGGAGTATGTAGTAATATTCCTTACATCCTTGCAGAACAGCAATGTGGTAGCAGCCTCCAAGAACCAATTCCAGTGTAAATCTCCAGACAAATGCTCCTCAACAGTGTCAAATACAGAATGCAGAACACATTAAAATACATTACAGAAACCGAGTGATAGAGTATATTAATAAAAACACTTTGGACAATAAAAACTCTGCCATTTCAACAATGTTTTGTCATTACACAAAAAAGGGGTCAATCTGGTTGTTAAGAGCTTGAAAAAAAAAACCATTCTGTTTAATATAATCTTTTGTTAGAGAAGTTAATTAAAGAAATGCAATTGTATTCTTCACTTCATAAACAGTATAATAGAATAACTGCTGAACTTCTGTAAATCAAATTCTTTTTAGCAAACACACACACACAAAGACTAAAGCTAAGCCTATTCTGACAAATTCCACATCATGTTGAAGTTCAGTGAAAATAAGTAGGAAGGAGATTGCAAGCACACCACTAATGCTATCCAGAATGGATATGCAGACCATGCAATATAGCCAATCAATCTAACATGTAAGAACAGTAGGATAATTAATTTCAAATTAATGGTCAGTAAAGAATTAGGCATAGAGTAAGCCAACTTCTCAGCTATGCAAATTGGCACAAATGGAGGACCTGGTCTGCTCCATGCCTCATAAATCATTGCAATTATAGACAGAAAGTAGTAAGAAATAGTAAGACAGAAAACAACATCCAAAGGTTGTTTCATTTACCCCCTTCCCCAAGGTGGAATCATCTGTACTAATGTCATCCCTCACAAAAGCTTGTCCAGTCTGTTTCAGAAACACCCAGGAATGTGAACATTATAACTTCTCAGCAGCCCGCTCCTATTCTTAACTGTGAGAATATTTTTTCTTAATGTTTAATCTAAGTCTTCCCTGCTGCAATGAAACCTTCCTTGTCCTACAAACATGAATCAAGGAAGAGATTATTGCCTTCCATATCACAACCACATTTTACATGTCCTTCTGTCTTTTTCTCTCTTTTTCTCTAAGCCATACAAGATATTCTGGTCTTTCTGCATCAGCCATGGTTTATTCATTCTTTTTTCTCTGCCCTCTGATCACTGTCACTAAATTCTTAACCACAGAGAAGAATTGCTACAATTACAGAATATGCGGAAACCACTGCATAGTCGGTGCTCTATAAAGGTACAGGCCTTTGAATTGCTAGAACATTCCCACGCATTTTGAACAGAAATACGTGGATAAGTAAATCTAAGAATCTGGACTTCAGCATCTCCTGATAGTAAGTATCCATGAATCTCATCCTTCTGTTTTTGAAGATTGAAATTAATCCAATAATGATGAAATATTTTTTCTCTCTCTATGAGAGTGAGCTTATACACAGGAATGTACATAAAACAATAAACCTCTATTTTTTCCCCAAATAGAATAGAAATTTTTTTGCGCTCATCTCTTCTGATCTGCTTTGATAGTCTTCTTTTCCTAAAGGGGCTAGTTCCCTTATTATAGACCTTAAAATTCTTTCAAGTAACACATCATTGCCTGTTGACTCTGATGAT
The DNA here is from genome assembly GCA_026261815.1 of Monarcha castaneiventris obscurior. NCBI lineage: Eukaryota > Metazoa > Chordata > Aves > Passeriformes > Monarchidae > Monarcha > Monarcha castaneiventris. The sequence goes on from JAMPIT010000327.1 coordinate 10,416,877, forward strand.
GAATTTCAACAGGGTGAATTTAATCCTGTAAAAACAGACATTTGAATTCTGATCCTTGCTATGCAATAGGAATGTATAATCGCTCATAATCTCAGTCTGTCATAGTGTAGTAGCAAGGAAATTAAAAAGAACCTGTTAATTATACTTATTCAATAGTGCAGTGTTAAACCATTGCCTTTGTAGTACCACCTCAAGCACTACTTTCCCTCAAAAATTGTATTTATTAATTGATCATCTGAGTTCTCTTATTGCTAGACATAGCTACCTTTTCTTCTTTTTTTTTTTTTTGTGTTAGATTTTGCTGCAGCTCTACCAATGAGGTATATCCTTCCTGCTTTAAACAAAGTGATCACGATAACTATTTTGTTCACATCACTGATCTCAGAAACACACTTGATAGTAAATTCCTGCTTTGATAACCAGACCACTGTGGATTTTGTTGGGGGTGAGGGGAGTGGATGTTATAAACAGTGAAGCCACACAACTCTTTTTTCACAAACACCATTTATTGGCAAAGTTTGTCAGGCCTTATTCTTTTGTTTTATCTACTAGCTATTGTTCATTGTATTGCTAACTTTTCACCTCAGTTATCACACAATTGTCCATATTTTAAGATGCTTTTAATAACTCCCATCAATCTCCCTGTATTGACTCAAGTAACTTCATCTGTTATCCTAACCTCCAGCAATTAAAGTCAGGGTGAATACTTCAAAAACAGCTCATTTCTCCTGGTCCTTAAGTTAGGTCTGGCTATGTTAATCTTTTAACAGAGCACAGCAATATTATCTCAGATCCTGAAAACAGAGAACATTTACTCATATGTGGTGCTTATTCAATTCACAGGTCAGAGTGAGCATATGCAGTACCAGCTCTGTGTAGAGCATCATTCAGAGATGTGGATATTCTCTGATTTATTTCACTTTAGCCAGAGGAGCATCCTCCATTCAGCTCCAGATTCTGTTAATATACCACTATGCATCGAAGCTGTCTTTTTGCAGCTCTGATGGAACAAGATCTAAACACAATCCTTCCTGTGTTCATGCCCTGATTCCCCTGAGAAATTGGGAGGGTTCCAACTGGGAAAGAAAGTGCAAAGGTTAGAAGTTATGTATTACATGCTTCTAGGTTTCCCAGACTAAACAGTGAAGTGGTGGGACTGCAGGAGAAATTCTCTTGTAAGCATAATTTATTCCTGTGTTCTTTTGAGTAGTGTCTTTTCCATATGATTCTTCATTAAGAATGTTTCTCACTGCAAACACCTCAGAACTAATTTTATATGCCAGTGCATTTCCTTGTTATCTTTGCTTGAAATATTATTTTTATATTAATCTTACCAAGAATAGCCTCTGCAGGCATGCACCATCCCCACAAAAAAACCAAAAAACCAAAAAAAAAACCCACAAAACTCGTGTTTCCTAAGACATTAGGCTTCTGTATTTGCCTTTTTTTTTTTTTTCTGGCTTTTTTCCATTCTTTTCCTAGCTTTTGAGGCAGAAGGAACCACAGCAAAAGGGTTGTCTCAACCCCATATGAGGTTCCACTGGTTGGATATCCTTGGTATCCGACCCACAGCTTTACTTAATCTGCAATGTTTAGTTCCAAATGTGTGTTCTTACCTTGAAGATTACAAATAAGAGAGAGCCATTGTCTTCCTAAATCATTCAAAATTGTCTTGAACTTTCCAATTCTGAATTTCAAATCATCCACTGGAGATCAAGGCTGCAGGACTGGAATTAACTTGTATTTCTCTTAGAGTAGAATATGCCCCTGTGATAAAATCGGGCTAATAGGACAACAGAAATAAAATAAACCAGTTCACTTTCTCTGAAGCATCTTCCACCTGTGAATGCATTATGGGAGAAAAAAGGAGATTTTTTTCTACTGTGGAAATTTAGAATTTTCTCTGAATATACCCAAACAGACCTTGAACGCAAATAGGTACTTCAGGAGACACTTTACAGATGCAGAGATATTTAACTTGTCAGATCAAGATTCAAGTTAAAAACTGAAACCTCCTCAGAGGGATGATAGAATTCCAAAGATAATAGATAAATAAAGTATGTTAAGACAACTTGTTACTATTTCTTGCAGCTCACAATTACTCTGCACAGCACTGCTGGCTGCAGTATCCAATCCAAACCAGTTGCTTGAATTTCCACCACTAGTGGATTGGAGGTGAATGAAAAAGGGACAATGGAAGTTTTATTCTACAGTTCATCAAGGGATATTTTTGTAAATATATTTCAAATTTTCTTTTGGTTGTTGAATGGTAAATACAGAATAGTATTCTGGATTCATTGAACTGTAAACTCAAAAGAGAAGGTTATACCAAAGTTTCTGAAAAGGTGAGAGAACTGACCCAGGCAAGCACAGCAGTGTTGAACCACTGGTACTGATTGTGTAAGCCCATAGCTTAGCCATAAGCATGAAGGGAGTAGAGGCAAGGGTTAAACATCTCTTTCAGTCCCCACCTGCTTTGTTTCTGCCTCTGCCATTCAGGTTGATTCTAGTATCTTATCAAGTCCAAGGGCCAAGAAGGAAAGGAGAAAAGTCTCTTAGCTTCTCTGAGACATTCTTACTACTACACAGTCATAAACAATCCCAGTTTTTGTCTCCTCCCTAGACAATCCTGAGTTTACCCAGCATCATTATGTCTTCTTCAAATCCTCCTAATGAAGAAAATACTTCAAAGCTTCAGAACAAACACCTAGCAGAAGTCTATACTTGAGGATATAGGCTCAAATCCACCTTTCTTGAAGCTGGGTCTTTCCGAGGTGGGAGCAATGGAAGAACAGAGGAAAGGCTGGGATCTTGCAAGGCAAGACCTTCTGGGCCAATATCTTAACAATTCAGTCACCTTCCCCAGAGTGGGTATTTTTGCCAAAGAAATGTACTGAAACACTAGACTCTGTCTGATACTCTTCAGTTGTTTTTGTTTGCTGTGTGAGCTAGTGGAGATTCATGAATGGCACTGGTGACGAAGCACCTTGACACCTCCGTCCCTGGACACATTTCAGAGAATCCAGCATGCATATATTGTTTTCGCTGCAGATCCTCCGCAGAAAGATTTGTGAACTTACTGGCTCCATCATGCGTCCTCCAGAGAACACTGCAAGAGGAAAAACACTCCCCCGATTGTTCATGTTTCTAAGCTTATAAATGAGAACGCTCAAGTTTTAAAACAAACCCTTTGAGTTACAAAAGACTCTACAATGCCTCTGGTGACTACACCTGCCTGGCTGGGAATGAATAGGCACACCTGTTCTTCATTATAAGAAAATCAACCGAAGTAAACAGACTGTCTTTTGTTTTTGTATTCTACTGCCAAAGCTGAACTAGAATTTTTTAAACTTGCCAGTATTTAAGAATAATCATGATTTTAGTTAGCAGATTGAATCGTGGCTGCTACAATCAGCATCAAGCCTGACTCTGGTTCTTTTTAATTAGCTTGCTATGGTTTTCTGCAAGTCTCATAATTTTCTGCTTTGGTTTATCTGCTGTCGGCACTTTGTTCCAGGATAGTCAAGTTTGATTGTATATGTGTGCAGGTTATGATAAAGATTTAGAAGTTCTTGAAGGAAATCCAAATGTTCCCCAATAAATAGATAGCTTTGCTAAAATATCATGTGCTCAGTTAAACATTAATTAATATTTCTTACTGATTTTTTTGCAAGAGAAGTAGAATCACTGACTCTTTTTGTGAGACATCCTTCAAGTGTTATGTACTTTGCTGAAAGAGAAATACAGAAGGTCATTATGATACTTAGTACTATGTTGTTCAGAATATACACTAGCTGCCATTTCTGCTTGGTTTAATATGGTTAATGTAGCATCCTACAGGCAGTACATTTATTAACTACTGTGTGAATGCAACTAATTAAATACAGGAGTTGCCTGAATAAATGCACAATGTCAACAAATGTACATGTATACCTCCAAGTTAGTCCCCCTAGACTGTCTTTGTAGTCACAGAAAAGAAAGCATCTTTAGGAAGTGGTCCATCCTGGTCTGAGACAACCAACCAAGCTCCTCATTTTAGACTGTACTTTATATCACATAAAGTACAGTCTAAAACTTCCTTCCCACATCTCTCCAATAACTACAAAAGGACCTGCAATGATTAGTCAAACTTCAACCATTGAGACTGTCATTTTCTAGAGACAGGTGAAGTGAAATCTACAATAAAAGTTGGGATATGTATACACAAGAACTCGATTCACAGTTCTACCAGAAAAGTGTCAGGTGGTTTTCAATAATTTGCTCCATTTCTTCATTGACATGAAGGTGATAATGAGATTTACTCATTAAGAAGACTTTTGCAGAACTCAGGTGAGGGGAAATGTTTCATCTCAAGCAATAATATGATGACAGGGAAGTGCCATTTTCACTTCTCTTCTGAAAATGTCTGTTTTTGTTTCAACCATGTGTCAAAGATTAAATACACACCGCACTGACTTCTTATCAGGTTAACTCTTCTCACTGAACATTTCAAGTTTAATCATACTAAATAAATTACCTCTGAAACCATTAGAAATTGTGACCCATATAATATCATCAAAATTACTTACTTTCTTTGTGCCAACCAGTAAGTATTACTTTTTCATAGCATGGCTCTTTTCAGCATAAGACAGGCATAAGAAATAAAAGGCTGGATCTAAAGACAATGTATAAAGGCTAATGGAGGCCTAGGATCATTTTTATCCCCTTCTAACAAAACCCTCCTAATTTTGTATTCACTGAGTAACACAATGAACTACAGCAAGAATGAGAAAAGGGAAACATAGAACTTCTTACACGACCTTGAGCCAGACCTACAGGTATCCTGTCCTCTGAGTGCAAAAATTAAAGCATGAAGTTTAGAATGTGTACCAGCTGGAGCACTAACACAAATTAGTTTGTCACTGGTGAACTTAGGTATAAAAGAGTACTTAAATAATTATAATAGGATTTTACTCTAGACACATTTTATACAACTCTCTTAAAAGCCATTATACCAGTAAAATATATTCCTGATTCTGGTAGTTTCTATGGCTGTCTCACAATAAACAACATTACTCATTTCAGGTGGTATAAGCTGCCACCCAAAATCTAGAGCTGTCTATATGTGAGAGGTGTGAGACTCCAGAATATTGTCTGTTTTGGCCATGGGACTGGCTCAGAAGACACATTACACGAGCATTGCACTAAAAAGCAACACTGTCATTCTTAAGCCATCACAAAGGTTTGGTTGCTAATAAACTACATAAGGCTGGAGCAGCCAGCCTCGAACTTAAATAGAATACTGGCTGCTTTTCATCTAAGGGAAGGTGCAGTAACTTGGGGAGATGGATTAATGTATGAGGAAGAAAAGAAATCACACTGAGCTGAGAGCTGATCCAGCTGGAACCTACACCAAGTAGAAAGTTCTAGGCTGAGCGGATAGCAAATCTCCAATTGTATGTGGGTTTTGTTTGCTTGAATTGTTTTGTCTTGGTTTTAGTTGGAAAATATCTACACTAGAAATAAAAGCTTCTGATTGAAATACACCACTTTTGATTTAGTTCTTGTTAGGACAGATTTTTGTATGAGGTAATTCTGGTCAAAAATAGAATGGAAGAAAGAAGAAAATTAACGTCTATTAGGTAGTCACTGTGGAGGCAAGGTACTCTTAAATATGAGAGACTCAAGTCTCCCACTGTACTCTTTTTGAAGATAACCAAATCTTCTTCAACTCAGATGAGCTGATTGCTTGAGTTTTGGTTACATTCTGGGCCGAGGTGAAGATAGCTATGAAAAATATGAAAAATCTCAGTAATCTGTAGGAAAAGCAATTCAGAGTCAGTTTTGCAGGGCAACAATAATCCTATCATTATGAAACAGCAGGATTAAATTCTCACTGAGTCTACAGGGCATAAAAATTTCCCTAAGTCAAAACCTCTGCTCTTTCACGTGTCAGGACTACCAGCACACTCACTTTTTTGGGCCAAAAGATATTAATCCTGATAAACACTGGGACATGGATGCATTGCTTTGCAGTGGGAGATGTGTACATGTGTCCCTTGCAGAATCAGATCATCCCATCAGTATTATTTTCTGTCATAAATTTTTTAGTCTTATGGTAATTTCTAACCTTTCCCCAGAAGTAAGGAAGAGTTAAACTCTTAATCTTTTTGCCTCCTTATGGGATCCACATGCTCACACATTTTCAACTATAATATGGATGTTTTCACCTCTTCACCTTGCACATAAAAAATTCTGGATAGACATTAAATAATTAAATTGTGTGCATTAAATTAAGCCTTTTAATACTGTTTGATTGTTTACAAACCTCACTGTAATGAATTTATTGCCTTTGGTAATTGGGTTCAATTCTTCTTTTTTGCATGGAACTAAAAACATATGTTGAGTGACTGGTGAAAAAAAATTCATCAGTGTAACAGATTAAAAACTTCCTTCCTTCTTTATGTGTCCTAATAAGCAAATTTTTGGGGGCTGTACCAGTCTGACTTTACTGAAGTAAACAGTGAGTCTGTCCCAGGTTTTATGTTTCCACAGTAACCTTTTAAAATGTGTTTTGAAAAGTGACAGTATGATAGGGAGAAATAAGAAAATACGTGTTGTATTATTATTATTATTATTATTATATTACTGAATAGATTTTATCTGTGCTTAGATTAGAAATAAAATTAGAAATCCTTCACCAAGGGAAAAATAGAGAAGAATGAAGCAGGAAAAGAGCTGGATTTTATCCAGGCATGCAAACAGTAAACCACACTCCATTTTCATGATACTCTCCTCTGAGAGCCTGTTGTCATGTTTGTGCTCACATGTGCTGGTTTCCATTAGGTATTTCTGGAGACACACAACACTTAACATCCACACATTAAAGGCCACTAAAGCATTAAGAGCAATAAGGGGCTTCCCAGGCAGCTGCAGAACACAAATATCACAGCTTGTGTATCAGAGAAACGAAATGGTGAGCATTTGGTCTAAGTATATTCATTGGGAGTTCAGAATTTGTTTTTCTGCCTTTTATGGATTTTGTGACTTCTAAATAGTAAGACCAGACCAAATAGTACACCTCGTAATCAGAGCTGTGCAGTGGCTGTACAAAAATCTGCAGGAGTTCACAGATATGCTAAACAGCAGCTCTATGCCTCAGATGTATGAAGAGATAAGACACTCCCCAAAGGTAGCAAAGACATTTTTCCTACATTTTTTATGGCAATTTGAACAGATATCAACATATACACAGTAAAAAGATTGCCCCCGACTTTACAGGTGGTCCTTTGGAAAGGGAAAAGGGCAGGGAAGCTTCTTCATCTCTGGTATCTTTACCACCTTCTTTTACAAGCCTTGTCCTTGGCAGGAGCACTTGAGCTGATGAAACATGCATTCCCCATGTGTGTGTTCAGTCAGAATGAGACCCCTATGCTTTGGCCCCCATGCTGCATTGTGGCCACAGGTAGGTAGGCTGGCAGCCCAGCTCTGTTTTGGAGCTGACCTCAGAGTTCATGTCTGCTCTGGCGTCACCTGACCGAATAGCAATAGCTGGCCAAATCTCAGCTCCTTTATACTGACCCAAAAGGGACCAAGAGATGAGAGAGCCCAGGAAAGGATTGAAACAAGCAAGAAAGAAGTTATCTAACATTTAAATCCAGCATTTAAGCCCAGAGGTGACATACAATGTAAATGCTGCTATAATATTATGTATCCTAAGATTTGGATTGTTTAGTGTCCGACTGTAGAAGGTTTTGACACCAATAGTGTTTAGACATAAGTAATTAAATGTATACTGATAGAGTAATTAGAATTACTACAGCTGTAGAAAAGTAAAGAAAGTACAAAAGCCCTTTTGCAAGCCATTAAAAGGTCACTAATTTTGTCTATCTTTCCCCAATCTGTTAGCTGGCATACTATAAACCCATGTCTGCATCCACAGACTTTATCCCACTTTGCACATGCACTTTAATCTACATCTACCAGCAAAATCCTAAAATAAATGGTTGATGAACCTTTATATCCTTGTAAGACTACTTTAAAATGTCCCCATGGTACTTCAAAGCCAAAGAGTTTAAGAGGTACCAAATTCACTACTTTGAGTCCACTGTTGCCAAAATACTCACAGAGGCTGGACAAAATAATTTTCATTTCCAACATGATAAATTAGTAATATGACTACAAACAACTCATAAACATTGAATTCTCCTTCCAAAATAGATGACTGCCTAAAGATGGGATTAAGTCCAAAGGATATCTCTGTTTTTTCATAAAATATTCCATCATTTCATGATTGAAATGTAAGGAGCAAAATATAAATACATGGTCAGCAACATATTTTCTAAATGTGTGCCCATTTCATTTAATTATTTGATTTTGTGTTGATTTATTCTTTATAATGGAAAACAAATCATGGTAGAAAGTCAGTACATTTCACACTTTCTGTCAAAAAATCACATCTTTCCTTTTTTATGTTGCACAGTACTTCATTCATCATCTATTTGGGTATTTTTCTGTTACAGTCTTTAAAAGTTGACAAAGGAGAGATATCTTGTTTGGGGAAAAGTGAAACACTGCTCTCAGTTTCTTTTTTGTTTTATTTAAAGCTTCAATAGGTTTTCACTGCATGTTAATGTGGAATTTGTTATTGTTGCTGTATTTTCATGTTAAACTATCCAGGTTTGTTGGGCAGTTTCTAAATCTTTAATAGTAGTTCTAATGGCATTACTTTTTACAAATTAGAAAAAAAAACCAACTTGGAATGCCATTTTAAATTACATAAACCCAGAGTTTATTCATGGTTCTAAAGCAATATAACATTTGGTAGTTCAGAGGTTGTCTAGGTTAGAGATAATTCATTTGACCACAATATCTAACAGTCTTGGGATTTCAATAATATAAAAATGTGATTTTTATGTGTCTAAACCTTCACTGTTTTAATTTCTTTAGGGGAGTTGGAAAATCTCTTAGACATTATCTGTGTGGATCAAGTTGTTTGAAGGAAAATGGCATTTTATTTCTATAGAGATTTTAAGATTTTCCAGTTGGCTTACAATTAAAATGAAAAGCAGAAGTGCTGTCTTTGTTCAGAGCAAATTTCAAAACCATTAGCATAAAAATAAGTGAAAGGCATTTCTATTTCTAGTGAAATAAAACATTTTAACATTTGAAGTGAATTTAGTATTTCACAATATTTTTAATGAATCATATTGACATTGTAAGACAAAATATTTTTATTTGGACACACATTTTTAAAAGTACTAATCAGATTAATAAAAAAATTGGGAAAATAGCAGAACTGGTGTATTTTTTCATATTAATATATATATTTTAGATTTGTGGGTGTGTGAAGATTTTTTGAGCAGTTCTGTTGCCTAACTTTCAGGAACAGCACCTAACATCAACTTTTTACATTGGACAAACAATGCTTTTCATAAACAGCCTTTTCAGTGGTGATAGATTTTCTACCTTAACCATTTGGAGCAGAAGGAGGATTAGAATTCCTCTTTACCCTAATAAATCTGATAAAAATTACACAAGTATCTTCTTCAGATTATACAGAAAATATCTTCAAAGTGTGACACAGAGTAGTTAAAATATTTTAAATCCTATTGGTCTTGCAGATTTGGAAAACCACCAGCTGCAAATGAAGGAAGGCAGAAGTCACTTGAGAGATTCTCAGCTTGAGAAACCTACTAAACTCTTCAGGTTTATCTGCAACCTGCTCAGCAAACTTGTGCCTACCAGCAATGAGGAAGAATCATTTTCAAGGGCACCATGAAGGATGGAATACTGAAGAGCAGGTTGAGGTGTTCCAACAACTTTAAAGAGACAAGAAATGATCAGCAATCCTTTCCCTCTGCATGTTTCTTCTCTGTATGCCAAGCACTTTGCTTTGAATGCAAAAGAGCTTAGAGGTGAGACTTCTGGATAGACACCAGGAGTTATAAACCTTGCAGCTAAAAGAGTTTTCAATTAAGCACTTCCTTTGCCTCCAATAACCAGCCTTTCATTTGTTTTTAAGAACTATTCTAATCCATGAAATGAAAATTAGATACAGTGCAAGTGTTTTGGGTATTTTTTTCGGGAGGATGTCAGTTTTCATAAAAAATAAATATTTCAAAGAGAAATAGATATGAAAGAAGTAAAATGGCATGTATTTAACTGGCCTGAAGGACTATAAACAACTACATATTTAAACCATATTCTAAATTATAGGAGAAATATAAAAATATTACGAAGTAAAATGAAAGTTTGAAATTGAATATTGAGTTAAAAGGACAAATAATTTAAGATAGAAAAATCAAAAAATTAAAATTAATTTTTCACTGTTACATAGTTACCTATTTAACTCACTGAGCACTAATCATTACACAAAGTGAAATTTCTTTAACACATAAAAAACATTGTGAAAAATTTTATTCTTTCAGCAATTTCCTTGTATTTTACAAAGTTTAAAAAACCTAACCCCTCGCCCCAAAAAACAAAAAAACAAACCAAACCAACAAAAAACCAAACCAACAAACAAACAAACAAAAAAAAAACAAAACACCTAAACCACGCCAAAAAAAGCAACAAAACCCACTTTGGCTAAAAAAACCAAACCCAGGCATTAATACAACAACTTCCATAGTCTGCCCTCCCATCCCCGGTGCTCTGTATATGGGGATTTGTTTCTCTGAATAGAGTTGAAAGATTTTCTTACTCCATATTTCTACCCAGAACTACAGCAGAAATTCTGCACATAGATCAGTTTCAGTACATTTCAAGATTAAAGGTGCCATGTTCTGGGCAAGCCTCCTAGGATTTTCTTATGTATTATTATTTGGAAACACTTTTTCCCCTCAGTATAGACGGAAAGCCATAGAAACGGAATGGTGCTTTTCAAATACTCTTGCAACATGCAGATTCACCCCAGACATCACACCTCAGTTGTGATCCTCCATGTGATATCCCTTTTCATTTTACCATATTAAACAATTTATGTCTATGTTTTTTTTCCTCCTGAATTCTCTTGAGCTTGATGTTTTTCCTGGGCCACCAAAATTGAAGCAAGTTATTAGTATCACACCTGCTGTAGATATCCGTTAATGAATACTGTTTAAAGAATTCCATGATTAGGCAGCAGCACATCTTCATTTTCCTTACACTTTGCTTTGCATTGACCCATTTGGTTCAGAACCTTATGGTAAATCCCAGGCACAGAAGGACACTGGGCTCAAGGAGAGATGGGAGTCTCTGTAATTTAAGCCATGGCAGCAGGCACCACATTACATGCTAAATTAAAGTACTTTACAGTGAAGAATCAGCAGATCCAAGGGCCAGAATCTGGCCCTGAAAAACAATCACTAAGAGGTAGAGGATGCCATCTGCAATTGTTCGCTTGCCTTAAAGACAGAGACATTCTGCTTTCCCAGCACTTTGTGTTTTATGAAAGCCATCAGCATTAGATACATCAAACTGCATTCACTCCAAGCACCCCTGGATAATTTGCTTATTTCCACAGCCTCCAATCTGACTTGCTGGAGAAGGTCTGCCAGCCCAGCCTGTTCAATAGCCATCTCTGCGAGTCGTAACACAGCAGCTCCAGATGGAAGACAGGGCAAACATCTCCCTCCAGAGTTATCACCAACTCAGTTCCCATCAATCAACCAGCAGCTGGGACTGAAGAAACATTCACTGCTCTGCCTGGCTCCCTGATGACAAAGACTCAGCATGTCAGAGCTGTGCTTTCTCTCACATCCAGTCCTCGGGGTTGAAAAATCCTGAAGACTGTCTCAGATTTCCCATGTGTCTGCTCATCCTACCACCTTCAAACATCATGTCAAACTTAGTGTACAAAAGCACTGTCTTTGCACTTTGATTTGGTGTTTTTAATTCAGGGAATGAAGCTTCCTGGCTTACAGGTGAGATCTTGTCAGTCTCGCCTCCATCCAAGAGACAGAGGAGCATTCCATGTATTATTCTAATGGCATGGGAGCAAGTGATTGGCAAGCCAAAGACATGTCTGGGTTAACATGTGGGAAGCATGCACACTGAGTAAATGTGACTGCTCCTGCCCATTCTGCAGCTGGTAGAAGTGGTAGGAGTTGGCTGGTGAACTGCAGTAATGGTGGGAATCCAGTTTTTGCTCTGTAGTAGCAGACATGGCAGGAGGTGGCCGTTCCTTGAGCCAAGACAAAAACGGAGAGTGAACAGTTGGAGCACTCCAGCAGCAGAGTTTTGGCACGAAGCTTCACACAAATGCTGCCTCTTGCCAGGGTGACCTGGTGCACGGTGCTCTCAGCCATCACCTGTGTGTGGGGAGGGCTGCAGAAGCTGAGACCTTGGGGGATACAAAAGAAACAAAACTGCGTGGAAAACAAATACATGGAGTGAAGAGCACCTTCTGATCTGTTACAAGCACAAGCTACAAACACCAGAGAATACTTCTCTGCTCAGAATTACCTGGGCTGGCCAAGGTTTCTTGTCAGTTAATAGCCCCTCACTCCCAAACAAGAATATTCGCTTTTGCGGATGATGGTCTTGCCTTAGTGGGAACAGGGACCTGGTCTGCAGGTCTGATTGCTGTTTTCAGAAAGAAAATTCAGTGCCCCACATTTGCCCCTCTGAGAGGCAAGCAGACCTAAAAGTCTGAAGTCTTCTTTTGGGGCATTTGAAAAAAAAAATAAAAAACAGGTTTTTCTGGCCGTGCATTCAATAACAAGAGGGAGCTAAAACAAATTTTAGCTCCACACAACCTAAGCAAAACTTAGGGTCTATTTTAGGGGCATCTATTTCATAGAAATTTAATCAGAGACATAGTTCTGAATCTTACCTTTGCCTAACTATGCAAAGATGTTATTTTCCTGTGCTGCCTGGACAAAATGGTCAGGATAACTGCATTATTTTAAATGTATTCATCTGTTAAAATTTTGACTCAAATACTATTGTATATCCGAGAAAAAAAGGAATGGTGAGCAGATAAAAAGAAAATCATACACTGCAGGACAGACAGGAGAAAAAAAGTCAGCCCAAGAGGGACAAAAACAGTAAAAAAAGAAATTCAGCTGGGAAATGAAATCGTACTATATACAAATTATATATGGAAAGAGAGAGAGAAGGAAATCTACTTCTGTAGGCTGGCCTTTTGTGAGCATCACTTTTATGCCTAGCTTCTGTATAGGTAGCACACTTTGCTTTTGCAGAAAACCTGCATTAGGAACAGAAAGCTTGAATCACCTATAGGGAAAAAGAGAAAGGCCATAGGGCTAAATCATAGGAGTCGAAGATTTGAAACATTGAGCTAAAGGTACAAAGCCAAAAAATACAGTGACAAATTCATGAATTCTACATAGTTGCTGCATTCAACATAAGGTATTGTTCACTGTCTCTAGTCCTGTGAGATATTTTATTCACCTGGAAAATTGCCTTCAGTCTATCCAAAATACTATTTTAGTTCTAAGATGTAGGGATGTCATTAAATAGAGGGCATCTGACATTGCCGTAGGGCTTCTCAATCGAAAAAATGCTCTATCAGATAAGGGAATATGGCACCATTGTATTGTTACTATCTACTGAGATTAAATAAAAAATTATACCTTCTTTACACCTCTTGTACTTTGGAGCCTCCAGGGAATTCGGGCAGATCTCAACACAGTGAAAATTCCAAATTGTCAATCAGAAGAAAAAGGAGTTTTCAACTTTTAAATTGGTCAAGTGGATCCCTCCCCAGTTTTAGCCAAAGGAATGAAATAGCAAAGAAGCCCAGTTGGACCCTGACTCTTTTTCTGATTTCCCATAGCACCACTGAACAGATCTTTTGTAGCCTATTGAAAAGAATCTGTAAGATTTTAATATGCCTTGTTCCACCCCCATCTTCCTTTTTCCCAAACTCATAATCACTGGAAACTTGTGTGAAAATCAGTGATGAAGCAGGTTTGTTTGTAGTTTAAAAAAATATCTGTTTCCTTAGAGCATTGTTCTGCTCATTCTTAAGCTTTCTTCTCTCAACCCACCTATCACAATTCAAAAATGTCATGTTAATGTTTTATAGGCAGAGTCCTTCTGGATTCTTCTTAGAAACAGCAGCATTCTTGAATAATTTATACCGGTCTGTTTCTGCTCTACTTTTTCCTGCACTTCAGTAAGCTTCCATGAAGGAGGGGGAGAAGAAATCAAGTAAGCAACTGCTGGCAAGTATCTGCTTCTACATCCAGCATTTGTCACCTGTTATCCCCATCCCCCCACCACATCAGGAAAGACAGGATACAAAATTCTTCTCTCAGAAATGTTAAAGGTTGAATTCAAGTTCAAGACTAGCAAGGATTTCCACAGCTAAAAGGATCACAGCAGGTAAAGTCACGTTGAGCGAATACCTGCATGTCAATAGTGTGTGTGGCATCATAACTAAAAGATGATTTTGTGAAATTTGGGGTAAGGAGGGAGTTCGACCACGTAGGGGTCTCCACACGGGGTTTTACATTGCCTTGCAAACTGTTCTATAGCTTAAATTGTTTGTGCCTTTGATGGAGAAAATTTAAAAACAAAGCAAAATCAAACCACACACATACAGAACTCACAATTGCACACCCACCACCTCAAAAAAGAAAAAAAAATATATAACCTGCAAAGACTGCAGGACTGCTGGAGTGTCCCTTTCTAATCTGAAACACAAAGCAAGAGAAAAAGCAGAGGAGGCACCAGGGTGAGGGCCAGGCTGGAAAACTCCTGTTCTGAAGGAATGAACTTCCTCGTTGCATTTTCCATAAGTATGAAAACTAGAACTACATTATTATTTTGTAGCTTGCTACTCATTACAGTAGAAACCAAGTGGTGAATGTAAGCTGCTAGGTGCTGTGAGATGTGGGTCTGCCCCAGCTCTGCCCCGTGCCAAAGAGCCTGGAGACAGAGGTGACTGTTCCTAGAACTACACAGCCCATCACTGCACTTGCTACAGAGACTGTACTGAAGGCTTACTGATGTCATGCACCACATAAACTTTGAAAAAGCCTTTTGTAAATTTTATACCAGCACTACTACCTCCTGTTCCAACACAAGGAAAGGCAGTCAAGCTGCCAAAGGAATTTGTGCCTTTAAAAAAAAAAAAAAAACCTGATGGCTTTCTTAGAATTATTCTTTTCAAGCCAAAGTAAACAAAGGACATTTAAATCCTACTGGACTCACATAGTGTCACAAGGAGACCCAGCCTTTTAGCCTCATTATTTTGGAAACACCCAAAGGAGGACTCCAGGTATTTAGCTGTCATGTTCTTGACTGCAGTGCTGGTCTTTAAACAGGAATATTTTATTCCCATAGGCTTTCTCCCTCTTTGCTTGTCTTTTATTCTTACCTTCACCCACTTAAGGCAGACAAATTCTTTTCAGTGGCTTTCACTGTAAATCAAAAGTAAGTCTGTGTTTTGTACAGGCCATTCCTCACCCATTAACTGACTCCAGTAGCAGCATCTGCAGTAACACAAGGTAAAAACAGCATTCAGCTGAACACCTGCAGTGTACTGGGCTCCAGGTTACCTGGGCTGGGTAAGAAACAATGGCATTTTGAGAGCTAGCTCAAAATGCCACTCAGGAGACTATTAATCTTTCATCTTCCATTTTTGAAACCAAAATACTGTACATGGATCACAGGGTGATAAACCCTTCACCCGCCATGGTTTAGTTGAGGTGGTGTTAGGGCATGGGTTGGACTCAGTGGTCTTGAAGGTCTCTTCCAACCCAGTGATTCTGTGATTATCAGTTTCTCAAAAGTACAGAGAACATAGATCTTCATTGCAGGTGTTGAAACTTAGGCTAACCTACCTGATATAACTTCACCAGCTAGGGCAGGGGTTGCTAACATCGAGGCCAAATCATCACAAAGTTGCAGAGACCAACTTTTCTCCATTTCTCCAGCTTTCTCAGTGGGGCTGGTAATAGGTTCTAATTTTCTACAGCTATCCGGTAATGGTACCAAGTTACCTTGTGATGTAAAGCTCTCTCTATTTTATCCACAGAGAATGAAGTTACACCTTTGCCAGCAGCATGGAAATACCAAAGAGAAAACTGTTATTTCTTCATTTCAAAAAGCCTCTTTGAAGTGCCAGAAGGTTTCTAAGCTGATTTCATTGCCACAGAAATGTATTCATATGGAGAGTACGCAACAGTAAATTTTAATTTTAGAAGGACAGAAGTTTAATTTTGCTAATAAAATAGAAAAGATAATAAAGTAAGGGGTCAGATGTTTGTAGCCTTAAGAAACAGCATCATTATGATTTAGATATCAGTCATAAGTCAACTCCAAATCAATATCTGACACTTGCACTATATTTAAATTATATTGCTCTAAAGTACATTAAGAATTCACTGTTGAGAATACAATTATTCCACATATCAGGCTAAAGAAGGACCAATGTAATAAACAACTTATAATTGCAAGTATGTTTCCCACAATGATGTTCCAAAATCCATCTTAAATAAATCATTTGTAATATCTCATTATAACACATAATTTAGTTATATGAAGAATTAAAGAAATAAAATATGGTTATTGTCTAATACTCTGGATGTTTTATCTCTGCCCTTAAGAATCATTTCACACAATAACTGATTGCTGGAGCCACATTTCTTATATCAAGGGTGATTAAGAAAAACGCAATTATATTAGAGTTTTGGGACCTTTAAGAGGATGTGATGTGCACTTATCAGACCTCCAGAAGCCACTAATATGTGAAACCTCTTATCACTGTATGAGGAAGGGATTAGCAAATACCCCTCCTTTATTAGCATGACAACTGATTAGAGGAAATCACAGCTACATTGCATGGTCCTGAAATGGAGAGGGTAAGTGTTTTCAGGAGGCAGACATGCAGAAATACAAATGTGTAACCCTGCAGTGGCTGTACGGGGAGAGCTGTTGGATCACCCTGAAGCGGTGTCATTTTACCAGTGACCCTATGATCCAACCCCACAACCTGTGGCATTACTGGGCCATACAGGGCTAAAGCTACAAGCTGGATGGGAAATGAGCTTGGCATCAGAGTGCTTCCAACTTTTATCTTATTCAGTCAGTTTGACACTAAAAAGTTTCACTTACCAAGCTGAATTAAAATAAGCTAGAAATTCTAGACAATACTAATGGCTTTGGTTAGGACTAGCTTTTCCTGAGAGGTAAAAAACCCCCAAACTTTGGATGCTTCTAAGTGTAAAGGATAAAATTAAATATCCATACAGACCTGAAGATTTAAATGGATAACTGATTCAAAACCCAATTCATTTATTGCTGTGAACTTTCTGCTTCCTTGTTCATCTCTTATTTATATTCCATTGAGAAACTATGCTAACTTACCTAGGTCATTATCTACTTCGGCTGATACAGAAAGTTAATGGCTGTAGGATTGGGTCTTCTGCTGCAACCTGAGGTCTTGTTAAATCTCTCAAAGATCATGGGAAAGCAGCTGAGCAGGGTATAAGCACTTTCCAAAACAAAGCCTTTCCCTTCAGTACGTTGTCTTGGTTGTGTGTGAGCTCCAAAATGCACCAATGCTATTTCAGAAATCAGATGTCTCATCCACATCAAAAGTCAGAATGATCCCAATCAGGAGCAGCTGTTTTCACATGCCATAGCCAGATGACAGCAGCGACTGAAGGCAGACAGCTGAAGCTAGTTGGGATATTCCTACATACAACCAAAGTATGCAAACAAATACTTAAAATTTGTCACCAGTGTTTGCCTTACAGGATTGTAAGGCAGAAGTTTTCCTAAAGGTAATTGACAGTGGTGAAATTTCCTGTCAGTTTTGGTCTTCAGTGTGTGTTTTTGTCTTTTGTGGCAAACAGCTTAGAAGCCAGACCCTCCTGTAGTCACAGTATAGATAGAAAAAGAGCTTGCCAGCCTTCTCTGCAACCAGCCATGTTTGCAGATTTATGCTTTACTAACTCCTTAAAGTCACCCCTGTAACACTGATTTTTCCTACACTAGAAGTCTTGTCCATTTTTTATTTCTAGTTGCACAGGAAAATGCCAGATCAACATTAAGACCCTGACATCAGGAATTTAGGGAACCCTCACAATCTCTTGTGCCCCACCATCCATGAATTTCTCATTCCATCACCCCTTTCCTAAATAAACAGGCCTGTGTTTCTCTTTCAGGGAATGCTATTGTGAAGTTTGTAAAGTAGCAGCTCTCATACCTCATTTCTTCCAAATTTCACTACATTATTAATCTGACTATAGTAATGTTATTCATTCATAGTTGAGGGTTCCCAAAGATTTATCTTGACTTATTTCTCATCAGCTCCACAGGCAGTCTGTCAGCTGCAATAGGAGTCTCTGTTATTATCATAATCCAATGTACGTGTGCATGTCAGAAGGACAGTTAAATAAACCAGGGAAGACTTCTGGGTTTCTGACTTGTTACTGCATGTCTCTCTTTCCATAACTGAACTGGTATCTGGCAGGGATGATAGTATGGAGTAGAGCCAGCTTGCTAAGGAGACAGCCAATGCTGATGGTGGAAGAGGAGACAGTTTTTATAAAGTGTTGTGATAAGAGTGTGGCTTCAGGTGGCATTGCTGACTTTGGAGGACTGCTGCCTATGTTTGGAAGATGAGGTAAAAGGAACAATGAAATGTACATTTTTTCAACCTTTGATTTTGGTGCAAATTAATCCAGAGCTAAGGAGTTCCAGAAGAACATAGAAGTTCAGTTTTCATTCTTTTGGCTTCTGAGAGGGCTGCGGAACTAAAATGCTGGTGATGACACAGAGAAGACAGGTATTTCTTATAAGAAGCTGCTTTGGAAAAAAAAACAACCCACCAAATGCTTTGTGTTCTATTTTTTGTCATTTTAAACATTTGGCAGAGTAATAGAGCACTTTGGAATATGAGTGGGTTTTGCTCTTTTCAAATGTAAATAAATAGATCATAGCATGAAAACATCCTAGTAAATGTTTTTTTAAATATCAAGAACAGAAAAAAAATAGTGAGAGGGGAAAAAAAATGCTGAAAACCATGAAAATCATCATGACCAACAACAGAAACTTTAGAATGTTTAGATATTCTTTTAAGCAGAGAGGTATAACTGTCCAGCTAGAGAGAGAAACCGGAAATGGGTTTGATATTTCTGCATATATATATTTGAATTCTCCAGTATATTAAAACACAATTCCAATCAGTATGCTCAGATCGTTATATCAAAACAACTAAAGAACAGGAATGTAATGCAATATGCTTTTCTTTAATAGTGTAAATAGTATAATTAGCTTATTCCGAGCATTTCTCACAAATTCAGTAGCAGCTTTCTGAAATGCCCAATTTCTTTTCTCTGAAGTGTTCACCATTGTCTTTTCTAAAGACAAGAACAATTGTAAAAGTATGAAAAACTGTTCCCATCTCTCTCTTTTTTTTTTTTTTAATGTAGTTTTAGGAATAATCTTTAAAGCTCAACTTACTTTTTTTTCTTTACTTTAGAAAAAGAACAGAAGAAACCTCTTTAACTAAAGATTCTTTTCACTCAGTAGCAATTCTAATCTTCCTGTAATGATATTGGTAAAGAATTAGGGGAAGGGGAAAGAAATTAAGATGTTGTATATCTGTCTTCTCCATATCTGCTTAATTTTGGAGAATTTATTTTGTTGAAAATAGTGGTGGGAACCAAGGTACAATTTCTATCATGGTTTTCAATTCTAGTAATATTGAGATCCAGAAACTGGCTAAAATACATTTCTAGGCTACTGAATGCTTCAAACGTACATTTTAATTTTCTCTATACCAAAATAGTGCCAGACTGAACTTCAGCCCAATATAACTGTGAAGACTAAAATGCCAAAGTACTTTCCAGCGATTTCCCCAGCTTGCTCATACATGCCATTGATTTTTTTTTTTCTTTTGCATTAGTCTTTCCTAAGGAGCCTGAGACTGATAAAATAAATTACATGGGCCTGCTAATAGTAAGTGTGGATAGAATTAAGTCTTTCTTCATAGACCCTAGTTGAGTATTTAGTTCAAGCATAGACAAAGTTCTTCTGAGCAAACTTTTGCAGCAGTGGCTGAGGCATACATTGGCCCAGATATTGTTGGAACAGAATGGAAGCCACACAGTTTTCCATAAAAATATACCACGCACTTATATCGCTTCGAGCATGGTGGCACAGCTCCTACATGCAGCATTTTTATCTGTTCCAAGATCCATACACTACAAGCAGCTGACCAGTCACAATGGCTGGGGCACACTGAGTGGACATGTTGCTACAGCAATTTTTAAACGTGAGAAACAGAAGCATGTAGGAGAGAGAGCATAAGGAGCAATCACTTGATTAAATCATGTGCTTCATTTCTATGTGCTGATAATTTGTTGGGTCTGAACCAACACAAAATAATGCACTCGGTTGGTTCAGTCCCTTGTTTGCTGTGAGTTACACAAAGAAAATTTCTGCTCACAGTCAAGTAATTCAGAGAGCAAGCATGGGATACAATGGCCAGAAAAAAGAAAGCAATACAAGAAGTAGAAGATTCCCTGTTACCCTATAATGTTTAATATCCCTGCATAGGTTCTTGAATGCAGATTAAGTGAGCAAAGTTTTCCAATAGAAGTAAAAATATAAACACCAGGGACTCTCTAATACTTACTGCTCAATTACATTGTTCCATAACTTTCCGAGGAATGGAGAGCTTAAAAAAATGAAGGTTCTTTCTTTATGGTTGGACATTTTTAAGTTATCATTTGTAAAACCACATAAAATGATTTAGTTGTCAAAGAATAACTGAATTACATAAATAAAACATTACATAAAAGACATCTCAGCACAATTTATGTGAAGTGAATTTCACAAGGACCAGTCTATTGTAGAAAATTCAACTTATCTCTTCCTGATCCTTTTATTCTATCTAAACACAGAAATTTATGTCAGTTCAAAAAAATCTATTACTGTTTCTCATAACTGAATCCATTATTTTCCCTCCATGATCCATCAGGTAAAAACAAGTGCAATAGACGGTTCTAGCAGAGCCTTGAACATAAAATGCCTCAAGAATAGAATGAGATCTGTTAAACCTATCTTGCTGTGCACTGTAACTGGAAATGATAACCTTGAGGTTTAATTTAAAACAAGTCATAGCAAAGACTTCTGACTGTAATTGTTATCTGTCATATAAATAAAATTATTATAATATGGAAATGGGCTTGAAAAGGTACAGTTTTGCTTGTTGTATTGCCTGTAAGCAAAGTGAATTCTATGAAGGTTTGTCACTCTTTGCTGCCTTCTTCCTCCAGTCTTTCTTAATAATGGATCCATTTGGCAGCAAAAATATGGAAAGAAAGAGCTGAAAACAAATTATTAATTTTCCATATTACTTTTTATTTCCAGAGCTTTACTGATTCTGTTGCATTTAGTGACTTTTGTCTCCTTTGTTCCCCTGCTAGCCCAAGGAAAAACAAAAATCCAAAATTGGACCTCATATTAGAGTGGCAGCATTTCCCTTGTATAGCAGCAGTTTCCAGACAGGCAAAATGAGGGTGTGAGT
Source organism: Monarcha castaneiventris obscurior (assembly GCA_026261815.1). NCBI lineage: Eukaryota > Metazoa > Chordata > Aves > Passeriformes > Monarchidae > Monarcha > Monarcha castaneiventris. Next base: position 10,438,352 of record JAMPIT010000327.1, read on the forward strand.
GCAAGTGCATGGATTTAAGCCAGAAAGAGGAACCAATGGATCTCAGATCAGTATCTGTGGTTTCCAAGCTTGGATTGTTCCACTGGATTATTCATAGTGGCAAAAGGACTCTACCAGGCACCAGACTTAGTGCAACCCAGAAAAAGGGAAAAATTATTAACCTACTTTCCTGCTTTTCCTTGCTTTTAAATTTGCTATGAAAAGAAAGTGCACTGGTCTCAGGACACACATCAGTGAGGTGGAAACAGAGCTCATGTTTGGAAGATGAAGATTCACCGCACCTTTTCACTTACAGTACTTTTTGAGGAGGCCAGAAATGCAGAGACCGCCTCAAAGATGAACACAAAATTAATTTACATGATGTAGTGCCTATAATGAGACACACCAAAGTGAACCTCCCTGCTGCTTTCAGACAGCAGCGCAGGTCTCCCACCCTGGGCCAGCACAGAGGAGAGGCAGCTGGCAGACCCAAACTCCATTAACCAGCTGCGGCTGTGCAAGCACGCAAAGGGAAAGCAGAGGGGGAGTGGCAGGATGCAACAGCAGGGAAAGAAAGGAGCCTGCCAGCAGCAGCCCCGAGTGCCAGGCTGCATCACCTGGAGGCCATCACATGCAGGTGCCTGCCCCTCACGCAGCTCAGCAGGGTGCAGCTCACTTGCAGCTTCTGCTCCCTTCAGCCTAAGGTGGCTCCCGAGACCACACTTGGGAGAGGGAGCTTGAAACAGCTGATTGCAGTTCGCAGCATGTGGATTATTACACACACTCCTCTGCAAAGGGTCTCATCTCTGCCAGATTCCTTCACAGCAGCAAACACAGAGAACCCTGCCAAGGGTGCTTCAGAGGAGAAATGCAGTTTTGGGGCTCTGATTCATCACCACAAGGAAGCGCTCTCTCTCTCTCTCTCTCTCTCTCTTTCCTTTGACTATAGAAAAAATTAAGGAGACAAAGAAGTCAATTTAGCTGGACAAATAGACTTTCTACTCCATAAATGTCGGTTTAGGAATATAGTCATTGTGCAGGTGGGATTTCTTCAGAATTACTGGTGTCACTTCAGTGGGGTTCTGCAATATCCGGTTGACTTCCACCCAAGGGCAGAGGCCAGCCGAGAGCAGCTTGGACCAGTTGGTGTAATTTGAAATTCTGAAAATTTTCCTATTTCCCTGCTGTGAATTCTTCTTTTTTTTTTCCTGGCAACTTGTCTCTTGTGAAATGCACACATCTGTGCTTTTTAAGATTATATCTTTTATCAGCAGTTTTGGGTTTTTTTTTTTTGATTGGGCAAACTCAACTTTTATTTACAAAATTCTTAATGTTATAAGTCTGAAAAATCATATTAGAAATATTACTTGGACATGAAGACCACAAGTTTGACTCAAAGATCTTTTCAAATAACAGCATTCCTATTCTTATTACAGAAACCAACTCTGTGGGGTTTGTTAACCTCATACTGTAACAGTGTTAAACACAGCTCCTAGCTAGACGAGAGATGCATGGGTTGATGGAGGTTTGATAATCATAAATAACATCTTGTTGAGGCCATGAACCAGTAGCTAGCACAAGTCTCAAAACAAGCATGGACGAGGGACAGCAGGAGACTTTGCCCGGGAATCTCCCATGTCCTTCCATGCCAATTCTTATCAGACGGATTTGGCAAAGCCATTTAACCTCTTCTTCTTTCAGAGTGGATGATTACTTTCCAAAATCACATGGATGCTATGACAGCTAATTAATTATGGCTGTATTATGCTTCACAGATTTAATTAGTATAAAGAGGGTTAGTAGAGAGAAACACTGCACAGAAAATTAAGTTGAACATAGACACAGTGCTGGAAAGACACTGTAGTAAGATAGGAGAAAAACAATAAATAAGGAAAGGGCTTTTGAATAACGAGTACATAAGAGGTGTGTATGAAAGAAACAAGCAGTGTTCTGCCTTCCAAACCTAGAGGGGGAAAGGAAATTAAAAATTAGAAGCAAGGCAAGCAAACGAGATGAATAGATTTGAAATATAAAGCAAAGAAAATAATATGAAAAAGATGTAATAAAAGCCACCAAGAGCTTAAAGTCATTAATTTTTCTGATATTAGAGGAAAATGGCAACACACTTATACTGACCTCACACTATGTTAACACAATACAGCTCTTAATTCCTGAATTATGCTGTTAAATTATTAACTGATGAATCAAAAGTAAAACTTGGTTCTGTAAGCCTCACAAATGAGAATATAAAAGTGTCACAATGACACTAGATTGTAGCAGAACCGATATTGTATTTAGGGAAAGGCCAAAAAAAATTTAACATCTCTAGCTATAAAGATTGCTCGAAGAAGCACCTGGGCTCCATTTCTCCATGGAACAAAATAAAATGGATTATCTATTACTTAAGTCTCCTGTATTAGAGTTGAATCTGGAGAAGGTAGAAGAAGAGATTGCTAGTTACTCTGTCAAATATGTAGACCTGCCCTGTTGGAGAGGGTTAATGATTTGAAGGAGCAGGACTGAAAAGGGTGTCACTCTAAAACACTGAGACAGTCTTGAGCTCATGCTAAAATAACTTTTCCTCCAATATCTCTACAATTAAGAGCCATAAAATGAATCCTTATAGTTCAATGCACAATAACTCATAGGTTCTGTGGCACTATTTGATGATCTTAAGAATAAACAGCTTCACAAATCTAATATTAATTTTGTTTATTCTTGTAAAAGAAGTACAGTAGACAAAGTATAAAAAGATCAGCTTGTGCATCCACGAAATAATTCATTTTGTCCCATGAATATCTGTTTATTTTCAGATATAGCAAAAGCACATGTACTTCAAGTCTAAACAGGGCAGTTAATTTGGACTCTGCCAAATCAGAGTCATCACAGTCATGGGATTACTTTTATTATTTTTTACAATGAGAGGACTCAGGGAGCACAGATCCTGCTGTGTAGAGCCACACATTCCTTCATGAGAACAAACTGATAGGAATAAAAAATCTAAGTAACAGCAAATAATTATTCCAATAAAGAAATGACAAAAAGCTTCAATAGTTGCTTAGCTAGACTCATTTCATTTGTTTATTCTTGCAATCTGTCATTTTAAAATAAATAGAAGACACTTTATTTTTCAGAAACATCCACTTCTCCGGCTTCCTGTTGCTTTGTCTTGCAAAACACTTGCCAGCAGCAAAAATTTTAAGAGTCTTTGAAGATCAGAGAAGGGATGAAATGTACCAGGATTCCTCAGCACCCCCAAATAACACACACACCTGGGTTTAGGCTGATTCCACAGCCCCCTATTAGCCATGTTGGCTCGAACATGTCCTTCAGAAGCTTCCTGAGGGTTCCTTTCCCATGGCCTGGGCCTAGGCATAGGAATAGGACTCGATGTCAAAGTAGCTCTCCAACTGCTTGCTGAGGGCATCGAAGGTGGGCCGCCCACCGGCCTCGGCGCTCCAGCACTGCAGCATCATCTCGTAGAGCGGCACTGGACACGTCTCCGGCTGAGGAAGTCTGTACCCTGTGTCCAGCAGCTGGATCACCTGGTGTCCTGGCATACCTGCAACCCGAAATGACTTCATCAGGCTACTCAGGGCTACTTAGGGATGCCATGAGTTCCTCTCTCTCTTCATCGTAGAATCACCACAGAATGGTTTGGGTTGGAAAGGACCTTAAATATCACCAAGTTCCCAAACCCCTGCCATGGGCAGGAACACCTTCCACTAGACCAGGGTGCTCAAAGCCCCTTCCAGCCTGACCTTGAAAAATTCCAGGGACAGGGCCTCATCTCTTACTGTTTATCAGCAACTAAAAACCACCTCCAACATTTCCCAACCACCTCACCCTGACTGCACCACCTGAAAAGCATCACAAATAGGTTTGTCTGGATGTGAGGCTTTTCCTCCGCTATTTGGGTTTGTCAAATTTTTTCTGTCATCTATTTAGCTAAAATAGTTCCTAAATCCTTCTAGTCTCAATGACTACAAAATCTCCCAAGAAAACCTGTCCTGCTACTGAATTTTCCTCACATTCAGGAGCTTTTTCCTAAAGTCAGCCCTAAGTTTCCTCAAGGACATCTGGGCAATGGCATCCTGCCTGTTCCATCGCCACCAGTCATGGAGAAGAAACCATTCCCCTATCTTTTCTATACCTTTATATACTCTTGCAGACTATTGTCCTGTTCTCTTTCAATTTTTTACTCTTTAAATTAAATCTTGAGTTGTGTTAACTTCTTTTCCCTAGATCTTTGAATGGTGTTTCCTCTTCACATTACCCACTGCCACCACAAATCAACATAACCTCTTCTTCTAGCTGATTACTGAGAACAAACTCCTGGAAGTAATTCCAAGTAAGCAAACAGCCAAGACAAAAGGACATTTTCTACTTTCAAGATACAGATAAACTTTGCAAAGAGGTAATACTGAATGGATTTTCAGACCATATCCAGAGCCACAGTGTGACACATTTTTTTGTACTAAAATGACTTATTTATGTGTGTGTGTCCACATGCACACACCTATAGTTTCTATAAGACTTCAGGATATTTTGCTTTCCTTTTTTTTTCTTCAGAACAATATTGCAGGGGATGAGAATGGGAATCAAAAAGCAAAATCAATTTTTCCTTTTACAGAAAATATCAGTTTGGGATCCTGTGAAATGTAGTTTATGGTGAACATGCCACCCCTCAGGCCTGTATAGACGCAACATAACTTTATTTTGCTTTAGTCCTTCCCTTGAGTTCTACTCACCAGCACAAAATGAGTCACAGTCAATCATCTCACTGATATCTTATGTTATTGGGGCCACAGCTCTTTGAGCATTTCTCACAGTACTAGAAATAGTAGCTGCTCTCAGACTACTAGATCTACTTTGAGGTTGGTGACATTTTATTTTTTAATTATTTAATTCTTGTGATCCTTTCCTTAATGAAGACTTTTCACTGTAATAGTCAAATTGGGAAGGGGGGTAAAAATACCCTGATTTAATTTTCAGAAACCTTCTTCCTGAAGTGCTTGTGCAGCCCTTCACACAATCTATTCTTCCATAGGATACATTAAAAAAAAATTTAAAAGGACAGGTTGGGGAATAAAAACCCCTTCCTTTCTTTCTTCCCTTTTTTCATATTCCAGGAATTAGCATCTTTGATCTGATGCTGGAGGAAAATAGCCAGCTGGCTTAGGTGCCTGTGCAGTGCAGGTTGACTCCAGCAAGAGAAAGCTTGAATGTGTGCTAATCACAGCCTTTGCAAAGCTTCCAGGGAGCCTGGGGAAGCCAGAAGATCTGACCCACTAAATGCACCTCATCTGTACAGCCTTCTTTCTCTCTTTGAAGTTTTAACCCTTTAACATGCCTGTAGTACAGGCATTCAACCTTCTTTTTTTTGTGTCGTTCTGAAAGGAAGACAAAATTAGACATCATTCTTTAGGTAAAAGCACTTACCAGCATAAGGCATCTTCCCATAGGTGATTATTTCAAACAGAAGTATTCCAAATGACCAGACATCTGATTTAATGCTGAATCTGTTGTAGCGGATTGCCTCCGGAGCTGTCCATTTCACTGGGAGTTTTGTTTCAGTCCTAGCTTCATATATGTTTTCATTTTCTACCTGTTATGGGTAAAACGAAGCAAGCCTGATTTCAGATCTGCTTCAGCAAAGCACTTAAGCATCTAAGCTCAGCACGTGCCTTATCTTACCATCTTTTATCCAAACTCGTGTCTTTCATGGCATTAAAGTACCCCATTATCTGAAGTCTATCATTGGATTCGACTTCACAGTTGAGAAATGCAAGAGGCTTCATCAGAGGCTTTTCTAACACATTTATCATTTCAAGCAAGCACACAGCATTGGAGTGTCTCCTGATTAATTATGGCTTGTTACTGTGAATTCTGGACTGGGCATGCAAGATTTCAGAAGTCTGTCAGGAGTGGCAGTGTAAGCATCCTGCTGACGCTAGAGACCAAATGTCACCACGTCTGGTCTTCAGTAAACAGAGAAGGCAAGAGCAAGAGCTAATGAATTTCAGAACCTTTCTTCTGTGATTTATTGTGGTGCTGAAGGGCCATTGACTTTGATGACAGTCACTTAAGCAGTTTTTGGGGATGAAAGAATAAACTCTGGCTGATTCAAATAACATATTAGCTTCCAGTGGGTCAAATTAATTAATGTAAAGTGTAGGTGAAAGACACAGAAAAACTGTTGACTTGAAAATTTGTAGAATCATGTCCTTAAAGGTTTCTTGCACAGACATCTAAATTTTGTGAACATTTATTCTCTCTTTCATTCCTACATATAATTTAGTGTGCACAAGTCACACCCAAGCCTTGGTCAAGTTTTTCACATGCAAATCTAGTCATATGTGTACCAGATTTTGCTTTTTTGATTGTTTAAACACAAAATGTATGTTTCCCAGCTGCAGTGCTCTATCGTTTTGAAAATACTGGTTGTTACTGATGTATATCTCTATACTGATACAGTTGGCATCTTGACCGTAACACTCATCTTTAGAAACAAGAAATTATTTCATTATATAAATAACACATGTGAAAATACAGATTTCATTTCTCACACAATCTTTTGTATGTGACCAAGTTAGTGTTTTCACTTAGGAGACAAAATATTCCTAAGAAAGTCTGCCCAAATGACTCTATGACTGAGTATTTTAGTAAAGTACTGTTTTAACAAGAAATGTCAACAGCTGTAAATTATTACCCTCTCTAGTGAGGACAGAAGAGAAATATCCATTATGAGCATTGCTCATTTAAAAATATATATTTTTTAATGTTAAAAAACTTGCAATATGAACTTATGCATATTTAGAAGAATCAAACTTAAATGAAAAGAATTTTCAAAGTCCCTTGATGCCTTTTTTATGCCATTATTCTACACTTCAGTATGTAATAAATCCAGTTCTGTTACAAACTTCAATTTCTGCTGCTTGAATGAAAAAACCAAATGAGAAGCAGAGGACTTTTTTCTCCATTTTTCCTTCTCAGTGCAAGAATATTAATAAATAATAAAATCCAAACAAACACAGACTCAGAAATTATGGATTTCATATTGAAATCCATAAAAAATTGCAAATTAAATCTTTCCAACACTGATTAAATCATTTTCAGAGGTAGGAAATCTCGTTTCTAAACTACGACTCTTTCATAGGGAGATCTTGGTCAGTGATACTTGGCATTCTCTGCCTTCAACGACTAGAGAAAAAAAAACCAGAACAGTGCAGTAGTGAAGAATTTGTGACTGCATCAGATTTAAAGCTCTGAGAGCTCACTTTATGAACTTTGCTGTTAGCTGTGGAGAGGAATAAGGTCATTTTATGATTACTACCTGCGCTCACAAACATCATGGAGGCAGTGGGGAAGTGAACAAGGAGAGAATAATTGTCAATACATTTTTATACGCCTTCCCTTATAGGGCCAGGTGTATAATATTTCCATCATTCCTCTCCATGTTGCAGACACTGTGGATAAAGCTTGTCCAGCAAATGGTATTGCTTGCCAGGCTCTTTCCTGGGTGGCTGGGTGGGAAGCAGACACCAGGAATCTTCAGACTGACACAAAGGCAGAGGACATCTAACCTTGTATGGGATAACGTAGGTAGAAGATACAAATGAACACGTTATAGGTCCTTTTCTCCCTGGGCTTGCCTTTGTCTGAATCCAGCAGTTCAGGGCTACAATTCATTCTTTAGTTGACCTCTGCCGCCTTGTTCTCCAGAGTTAAAAGCGGAGACAACCCTCTCACAACATACCTTAAAAACTCTAGCAAGTCCAAAGTCTGCCACTTTGTAAACATTGTGTTCACCAACAAGGACATTCCTGGCTGCCAGATCCCGATGGATATAGTTCTGACATTCAAGGTATGCCATCCCAGAAGCCACCTGAGCAGCCATGTCTACTTGATGTGTCAGGGTGATTTGAGAGCCTCCATCTTCTGTTTAAAAAGGAGGTGACAAGAACAAAATAAGAACAAGAACAACCTGCAGATTTCAGACAAAATAACTGAAAATCTGACTGGTTCAAGCAGCCAACACGAACAAATCAAACCATGTAATACAATAAAGTAACAACCCAGCCAAATTATAGGGATTAGTGAATGACATTACTTATTTCACAATAACTGGGTAACAGTGCCTGTCCCATCTTCTCTAAAAGAGTAGATACTAAATGCAGGAGTTGATCTAGGCCAGGAAGGAGCTGCTGACGCAGTCCAAAGAGAAAATCTTTTATCTACTGATAGTAACATAGCATGCACCTTTCTGACAGGTTCATAAAACTGTTCCAAACTGTGACCAAGAGCTAATGTCAGTACCCAGTGGCTGTAGCCAGAGCTGACTAAAGATGGAAAAGCACAGAATTATCCTTGTTCCCTGTTCTCTGATGATTCTTACTAGGAAAAACTACCATCTGCTATCAAGTGTAACTCTCATTTTCACTTTCCAATCCACTTGACTGTTTCATGCTGTTATCTCTCTGGTTGCTACTCAACAGTAGGACTCCTTGAGATGCTTTCAAACTGCCTGCTTCTCCAGTAAAACTTTTTAAAGCAATGTGCATGTCATTCCCACCACACTAAGATAAGGATATCCCAGAAACTGAGATTTGGAAGTCAAAGAGCATTGTTCAAACAATGCAGTAGAAGAACTTTGAGCTGAGCAACTTGCTTCCACAAGTGAAGGCAAGGGTCTTAGGCCATGAAAAACTGCAGCCAAAAACTGTAAGACAGGCAACCAAAAAAAAAAAAAAATTTCAGTATAACATATTAGAGTACAAATTCGGGGCCTTTATGAGATTTTGGGGACAGCTAACCAACCTTCTCAATGCAAATAATTTAAACCATGAGGTAATTGATGGTAAAACAAATCAGTGTTGCATTCAAGGAGCACTGTCACCAGATCCCAAATGCTGCAGCACTGAAGCATGAGTTCCTACCTCTGCAGCCTCTAACACTCAAAACAGTTTCAACTTTCTGTTTCAGAGCCTTAGTATCAAAAAGCTGAATGCTTGCTGCTAGGCTTATTGACAGTTCTTCTTTCTCATCAGGTTGGTGACTTTTACTTACTGTCTCTGTGTTACAGAAATAAAACTTTGGTAGCTGGCAGTTTTCTGTTGTTTATTTTTAATTGATTTGCAATGACAGTGTGTCTTAGCATTGTTTTGCATAGCCTCCTCCAGTTCTGGCACTTTATCTGATGTAACCTTGCAATCCCACTTTATGAAGAGTGTGAGATGCCTTTGTTTACTAATCAATTCCGCAATCTCCAGGCCATGAATTTCCTGCTCATCTGGATGTTCTGACATAATTAGGTAAAAAAAATATTAAATTATTAAATTTGTCCTGTATGTGTCTTACCCTACTTCCTTTTTGAGGCTAAACTCATTGTCATGATAATTCAGCACTAAGATTATTTACTTCTATTGTTGACTCAGAATGTCTTTTCCTTTCCTACAGATATGCTTCAGAGGTGCCTGAACTTTTAAAAGGGAGAGGGACAAAAATCGGGCTGTGTGAAAATCCACCCAGTCCACAGAATATTACAACACTGAAGATTTTCAGTTCTGATAACTGACAGGCATCAACATTTATTATTCATCTTGCCAGACAAAGATATAAATCCACAAATGACGCTCATGTTGTATTTAATCGGAAAATATCTAAATGTGTACAAGCACCTTTCATCAGTACCTGGGTTTTGGAAGTTAGCCTATGTGAGTCAGATTTAAATATTCCCTTCCACATGACTTCATCTGCACATGTTGTGAACTGCCTCTGGTGAGAGCAGACCAGGATGCTGACAAACTTGAGCACAGGTTTGTCACTCATCTGCCTGGCGATGCTCCAGGACAGCCTAACTTAGGCTTGTTCCAAGAGACAAAATAAGGCAATGCCAAGGGAAGAAAGGGTGACTCATCAGCCTCATGTTTAATGGGCTGCTTCAGTGCAGAATAGGAGTTAGAGCTGCTAAACCCTCCCTGTCTTGTTCCCTGCAGGACTCTCAGGTGCACCGTGCTAAAGGACGAGATCCACATCTAACAGTGGAGCGGCAGCTGAAAAACCATTTCTCTCATTGGGGCCTGCTTGGAATACCAGGCTGGGCTGACCTACTGTCTTTAGCCAGTGGGCTGCGGGAGGGGAAGAGGCCCCTGCTGCCCTGGCTGCTGCAGCATATCTTGGATGATCTCTCTCTGTAAGCTGGTTCTGTACTGCAGCTGTTCTGGAGATAAAAAGAGGAAAGCTTTAAGGAGGAGCCTCAGCTGACCAGGAGCTACAACCTGTGCACAAAGACAGAGGATGAAACCACAGGTCTCTTTAGGATCTGAAGTGTAAATCATGTATGTCTGTCTCATAAATATTTCTGATTACACCTCCAAGACTCCAGGCTGGGCCAAGTTCAAGCACAACTTCTCTGGACAAGCTGTCCCGGTGCCTCACCACCCCCACAGTGAAGAATTTCTAAGAATTACCTAATATAAACCTACGGTCATTCAGTTTAAAGTCATTCACCCTTGTCCTATCACTACCTGGCCTTGTAAAAAGTCCCTCTCGAGCTCCCTTGTAGGCTTCCTTTAGGTACTGGAGGGCAATCAGACACTACTGCTGAATTTGTAAAATCTTCCCATGGATTATTCTTTAACTGATAAAGAAAATGTAGCACCTCCATGTTCTTTTTTACTAATATTTTTTGACAAAACCCTCAACATCACATGAAAAATTTATTAGAGAAAATATTAAAGAAGTCTTGGGGTCTGCACCCTGTTCTAAGCAATCAATCACAAAATCTCATACAGAAAAGACAGGAAAATATTCTCAGTGACAGATATCTGACAATAAAAAAGAGAAAAATAAATAAGCGGCACTTTCTCCAGTGAGGGTATTGCCTCCATAATAATTCACCAAAATTCAAGACTGCATTCCTGCCAGAACAAGCCCCAGGTCTATCAGAATTGATAAAAGCACTCATACATTTATGACAATTTCATTCACTTCCAATAACAAAGAGAAGTTTTCAGGTGCATTTTTCTCATACTGGTGGCAGGTCAATAACTGCATAGCAGTGTTTATCAAGAACTCTCCCAAAGTACATTTACAGTGTGCACAGGGAATTCCCATGTCCATCATTATCAATTAGCTGTCATTATGCGGAAATGTGATAGTAATTGTGAATAAAATATTAGGGACTTTTAAAGCTGGAAAATCATACCATGAAGTTCTAGGAGGGGAATAGGAACAAAGAATATCTCTGGACTTTCCTCTACTCTAGTTTGCCATATTTACCCATAGTGCACACAGAGACAGAAGCCTGGAAATATTTTCCAGTTCCCTGCAGAAGCTGAGTCTCAAGAAAACCTATCAGTAGCTGTGCACTCCAGCTGATACAGATCACTTCCAGTCACAGAGCTCTATATAAGCTTCAAATCTCTTTCCTTATTACTCTCACTGACAGCAAAGACTTTTCTCTGACGACAAAACCTGTCAAAACCCTTGGATCTCTGCCTCTACCTCTTAGTTCTGTGCACCTCCCTGTGCATCAGACAAGGAGGGATACCTCTAGGCTAGGTTTCAACTGGGCATTATTAGGAATATTTTGATGGCTGCCTGGAAACCAGCTGACTTTCCACGGTCTCTGATGAAGAGCTACAGGAGTGAGCACTTAGGCAAGGAGCAGGGTGCTGGGCACATGCTGGCAACTAATCCACACACAGGCTGCAGCACAGATGTGCCCTGGACATGTTTACTCTGTGCACACTAACAGGCCAATTTTCACCTCTGCAATAGCTGTGACTCATCCTGGCTTTCTCAGAGCTATTTCTCCAGTGCAATAAATGTTTCCATGCACAGCAATCATTTCCTGATGTGCCAGGCTCTTTCAACCAGATAAGCTGCAACCTGCACACAAAGGCACGCAAGGTGAGAATTTACAGGAAACTTGTGCCTTGCTACCTCTGGCCAGTAAATGCCTACAAAACTGTAGATGATCTGTCCCAAGGTCATGACAAACCCACTCTGGGCAGTTTCTGGTCCGGCTGTGCCTTTGTCAGATATTTCTTTAGCTGTAATTTCACATGGACAGTCCCCCGTTTAAAAATGGTTCTGCAGAGAAGATGGGAGAAGACTTGTAATGGTAAATGCTGTCTGTGGTACTACACAGGGCTTTGATTTATGGGCTGGAAACAGAGAAGAAATTCAGCATGACAATCACAGCAAACATTTTGTCTTCAAGAGATCCTTACAGCTTTGAAGACATTTAGCATCTCACAGACATCTGCTAAACTGAAAATGGGTAACAACACCAAAATCAAGCATTTCCCAAGAACAGGAGTGAACTTAAAGAGTGCAATCATTATGCTAGTCTGTTCCAGGCTGTACAATTTTATTTTTAATTATTATTTGCCTTCAAAAGAGCACTTTGAAGTGCTGGTGAGATAAAAGCCCTGATGAGATAGGCAAGGGACAAATTTGTAGGGAAAAGCTATCCCTGACTAGTAATAGTTTTCAAAGCTGTTAAGTACATTTTGTGGAAGTGCCTCTATTTCATGTCAAATATGATGACCTATCCTTCTGGATACTTATATTTTTATTCCTTTGTGTATGTTCCCATCTACTCATAGAACTCCGTGAAAAAATATGGGCCATTATAAGGCAAGAATCAGGCTGTGAATGTGTTTCTTTCCTACTTCTCAAATATTTTAGCACGTCAAAAATTCATAAACCTTTCTTTCTGCTTTTCTCACCCCCACACATGACAAATAATGCAGCTTTTATATTAAACCAGGGTGCTGTATTTCTATCTTTTATGTAAGTGTATTTACTAAACTGCAGCACTCTTAAAATGAGTTTACAGTCATTTGCTTACTTTGAAGGTATTCTAGAAGACTTCCATATCTCATCAGTTCAGTAATAATATAAATTGGGTCCTCCAAAGTGCAGACAGCATAAAGCTGTATAAGCTTTGGATGTCTCAAGTTCTTCATTATTTGTGCTTCTCTCAGAAAGTCTTTTGGATCCATTGAACCTGAAACAACAGCATATAACAAAACATAAGCTGAGGTTATTAAAGGCCTTCCTACCAGCCTAGCAGTCTTAAGGGAGTAACCGAGATTGTTTTCTGTCTTTGAAAGTACATTAGCATCTCAAGTCTTCACAGTTCCCACGGAAAACAGACAGTGCAGCTGAAACAAACAGTTAATGAGTGAAACATGCCAGTTGCATAGGGACAGAGAACATATGTGTCCACCAGAAACATAAAGGCTAAAATAAACCACCTCCAGGCCTCCCCCAAACAGGAAAAAAAAGTGAGGCCAGAATCTTAAGGGGTACATTTTAAACAAACAACTGGTTAACAAAAGGACCAGAAACTGAGGGGAGAGTGTCTAGGTAACGAACAGAAATATTTCTGAGAGAAAACTAGTGCTGCAATAAAAATTTGTTGCACTATATTTTCAGCTTTGCCAATCAAAGCCTGAAAGCACTGAAATCAGTTTAGCATATGCAGAGATGTGTGCATTTTATATAAACAAAAACAAATAGCTATTTATAATGATCATGTAACAGCAACCTTGTTAGAAATACCAATGTATGCACAGATGTAACATTAATTTTACAATCTCTTAAATACCAGAGTGTTTTAACAGCAAATGATGCCAACTTTTTAAGTCATAACATCTCTAGTTCTATTCATATACCTAGTGAACCAATGCAGAAACTATGTCAAAGAAGCAATCAGGAAAAGCACAGGAAGCTAAACTCACTGCAAATTTAAGATTAAAGCTCATATGACCAGAATAGGGGATTGATTAGGAAAACATGCACAAATAAAGAAGCAAAGCTTCCCATATGAATGATCCAGTAGCGATCAGATATTGTCAGATGTTTGAGGAAGTTGGTAAATAATATCTGCTTCAAAATGCTTGTACAAAAAAATGTGGAATTATTCAGCTACTCAATGTCTCCTTCCTCCCAAATCAAAACACTTTAATTAAGAAAATATTACAGTGAAGACTGGGGAGGAAAAAATCTAGTTATCAAAGTTATTTTGCTCCATGTCATGTTTAAAAACAAACTCATCTTACTCAGTAATCAGACTGAGAAATTTGAGAAGCCAAGGCTGCAAGAATAAGAGTCTTTTTTAATATTAGGTAAACTAAAAGGTTCATTTGGGAGTTTGACTCTTCCAAACACAGATATTTAAATTAAGTGAAATTCTTGAAGGATGTTAAATAGCTCAGCAATAAAATTCCAACAGAAAATCTGTTCTACAAAATGAACTAGAAAATCATACTGTCCCCCCAGTACCTGCCTTGAATGCCACCTCCTGAAAAATGCTCCAAGCTACTTCCCAAAACATAGTAATGATGTGTGATTTCATATCCTCACATCAATACAAGAGGAATGACTCAGAAATTCTCCTGAGATAGATTTTATGAAAAAAGAGCCACTTGACATTGCTACTTAGGAGACCAAAGATTACATTGCAAGGAACAGGTACTCCTCTCTTCCGTGTCCTCATACTTCCCTTGGCAATCCCATATTGCCCAATTTGGCAACACTTCATAGGGTGTCATTAGGAGGAATGGTCAAAGTTAGTGGATTTCCATGCCATCAATAAATGGCAAGCAGCCAATAGCACAACTCCTCAACAGGTACAAGCTATACTCATTTTCTTTAGTCACTCTCAGAGGGAAGTGGGGGCCTTCACAAAGAGTAAATGACCATCCTTGGTCTGGATAAAGCAGAGATTATGGCAGACAGAAAACCCCAAATATCTCTAATGCTTACTCTATGTCCTTTTCCTATTTACAATGGCACAATCTTTACAGATTTACTTGAACTTTCCACCAATACTAGATTTTAAAAAAAAAAAGAATTTTAAAAAGTCTAGTGTTGTCTTTATAGGGTTTACACTCATTTTAGTATTGTGAATATATTAATAAAATTGTGCTCCATTTGCTTACTCGTTTCAAGATATAAGCATTGTCATAAAAATCAGCATAAAATCTACAGAGAGGCTGCATGGTGTAAAGCATTCTGCCTCCAAAAGCAAATGCATGAGTGTGACTAATGATTTAGCATCAGTGCCAAAATTTGACAAGTTGATCCTAAAAAGGATAAAGTACTTGCTCACTTAGGGTCTACCAAATCATGAACCCGCTATGGATCATTATACAGGATTTCTTCACACCATGGCATATGACAGTCTGATTTGTTCCCACCATCAAAGTTTGCCTACGAGGAATTTCTCAGTTTAATCATGCTATAAACTTCTTCCAACAAACTGAAACCAAGCAACATGTTTTTCACATATGACAAGTTTCAATAAATTGATCAGGAGGGAAGTATTCCATTAGCTGAATAGCTGCAAATCCTTTTCTACACTATAAAAGCAAGTAACAATTATAATAATGATAACAAACCAGAAAAAGATCAATAAGTATTTCCTGCATATTTTAATGTCCTGATGTGACCTTCAATTTTACTTAGCTTGTATCTTTAAATAGTACAAGTAGCAGACAGGGCCCCAAACCCCCAGATCTTATATTGTACTTAATAGGACAATTGGATGCCAACAGAAAAAAAAAAAAAAAGTGTCTTTATGAGTGTTCTGCCTAAGATTAGGTTTTAGCAACTGAATAAGCAAATTAAAAACTGCCTCTAAAAGCAACCAAACATGCTTGTTCCAATTTAGCTGGATAAAGCCTGTCACAATAGTGGCAAAGAATTTACTTCCTTTGAGGAAGGAAACACACTACATGGAGTTTCAAATGGCTGAGGGGGTTTTATCTTGTAGTTGAATATGTGTGTTTTTAATGAAACATACATCTTCAGTTTTAAGTGGTAAACACAGGATAAAGATACAGGTTACTGTAAGTAGAAACCACTTGGATTTGAAACAATTAGTTAACATAAACCTTTATTGAAATAATTAGAGGCTTCTCTTGTGTAAGATACCAGTTTGGGAGTAGATTTATCAGCACCTGAAGAAAATATGGTCTGGATAATCTGATTTTTTGAATGAAAAATGTTTTTCTAAATGCCAAAGTCATTCTTAAGAACAAAAATGCTGGGATCTGTTTCTTTGATATGTGCTATATTTTGCTGCTTTGCCAGGAATCACCGCTAACTTAAGCCTACTTAAAACAGGTATATCAGTTCTGGTTAACTTCTCTTTGAAAATATTTTGTTCTGCATCTGAAGAAGCTTCACATTCTAAGGTAAACACTGATAACCTGGAAATGAGTTAGAGAGGAAGGTCAGTTATTTTCTAGATTCCACTGGCCTAAATGTAAATGGCCCTTAAATACTAGATAAACTCCTCACAAGGCCCTTTGTTTGCAACTTTCAATAAAACTTCTGAAATTGCTTCAAAGTAACCTTGTACTTTAGAGGAACCTAGTCTTATAAAGAAGTTTATACAAAATTAATTTACATGGAGACTACATTAAGCGTATAACTATGATCTTCTGACAAAGTTTATGAGTAATAAACAACATCAAAAAACCAAAGTATTTGGCAACACAAGAGACTAAAAAACCCTATTCACATTAACAGATGAATAATATATGTATCTGGATGTTCTCAAGCAGCTTTGTCACCATACTGATGTGAATTTACAAGCTAGTGTAAGGTCACAGACTGAATCAAATGGAGTAAAACAACCCTTTTTTCAGGGAAATTGGGGGACTCCCCTGAGTGCAAAGCTTTTTACACTGCGTATGTATTGAAGAGATGGCATATTGATGAACTGAAAATATTATTAAAAACTCCACTGACTGTACCTATCCAGACACTATTTTGGGAAAGCCTCTTGAAAAAAAGAATCAAACTTGGGCGGCTTCCATGCAGAGAGAAGCTTGGGAGATGCCTTACAATGTGATAATGACAAATGCATCCGTCAACTTCAACAGGCATAAGGAACTTTATAAGGTACAATTAATTGGTGATGATAGATGCCTGCTTCACATGCTGACAGCTGGAGAAGCAAGCTAGCCCAGACAACAGGTTCTAGAAAATCCATCACATTCAACATAGGACAAAGTGCAAATCCCTGCTGCAATGATTTCCACTTAAATAGAAAAAACAATGTCTCAGTGAGGAAATAAAATCAGAAATGTCAAATGACATATTCAGGGACCTGCATCAAGACAGTGCTGTGCAGAGCCAAAACCAGAAATAACAACTGCTGGTTTCTAGACTATTTTCCTATCCACTGATCCCTACACCTCTTTGAAAACTGTGGGTCAAGAGCTCAAAATTCAGAGATGTTCCTTAAGGCAAAGATATTCTTATGCCTTGTTTCATCATTCAGACATTCATGACTGTGGTTTTGGCTGGTAAAATGTCACAGATGTCTCTAAAGCAGAGACAAGTGAACCAGTGAACAAATAAGTCAATTGTCTGAATGAAGGTATCACATTAATACTCCTTTTTGTTTATAGTCACACTGATCAACAGATTGTAAAGGGAATAAGGAGAGGTAATGGGCAAGACATTGACTGAATGATATTAGAGAGCAAAGAGTGAAATGATCACTGGGAATTTCAGTTGTAATTGTGTTAAAGGGATGAGTGGTGGATTGTGTGCAAATTGTTGACTTTGGTTTTGTGATAATGGTATTTTGCTTTTGGTGTAGAGAATTCTTTTTCTTGATGTTAGTGAAGTTTGTGTGATGAATGTGGACTTTAATGATAGTTCTTACATATGTGATACAGAGAGCTGGGTGCAGAATGTATTGGGTTTAAGTGGAAAGCTTTTGGTAGTGGGGGGCTGCAGGGTAGTTTCTGTGAGAAGCTGCTAGAAACTTCCCCCATGTCTGAGAGTGCCAATGCCAAACAGCTTCTGGATGGACCCGCTGCTGGCCAAGGCCAAACTCATCAGTGATTGTGGCAGAACCTCTGGGATAACAGATTTAAAAAGGGGGAAAAAAAATCCTGTGCAACACCAGCAACAGCCAGAGAAGAGAGGAATGCAAATATGTGGCCCAATCTGGAGCAGTCTGCTCGTGGAGGACTGCATCCCATGGAAGAGACCCACATTGGAGCAGTTTGTGAAGAACTGCATCCCAGAGGTAAGACTCAAGCTGGGGAAGGTTGTGAAGGACTCTCCTTTGGGAAGGTCTCCATGCTGGAGCAGGGGAAGAATGTGAGGAGCCCTTCCTCTGAGGCAGAAGGAGCATCAGAGACAACATGTGATGCATTGAGCACAACCCTCATTCCCTGTCACCCTGCACCACAGTGGAGGAGGAGGTAGAGAGTACAGGAGTGAAGTTCAGCTCAAGAAGAAAGTGGCAGGGAGGAAGGTGCTTTAAGATTTTTGGATTCCTGGAATCCAGACTTTAAAATCAATATAAAGAAATGGGCTTTAATAGCATGTTATTTTTTCATTGTAATGTGCATTTTTAATCTCTAATATGTTTTATCTGATATGTGAGTGCTTATTTTTTCCTGCTAATTATTAAAAAAATCCTGATACATCTGAGATGTTAGATACCTAAAAAGAGGGAAAATGTAGCTAGTATGCTGCACATCAATGTTGCTGAAAGAAGCAGTTGTGAAATTTCCAGTTTGTGCAAAATATTTGAAAAATTAGCTCTTGCTCCAAATTGGAATAGAAAGAGATTCTGAATACCCTAACTACTCTCAAGTCAGGAATCACACATTTGCTTCAAGGGAGACCTGGCTTTGGGGAAAACCCAATACTGCCATCTCACCAGAATTCTGGGAGATTAATTTTTTCCTATATATTGGAAGGTCACAGAGCCATAGAATCATCAAGATTGGAAAAGATCTGTAAGATCACTGAGTCCAACCATTCACCCAGCACTGTCATGTTCACTACTAAACCTTGACCCCAAGCACCACATCCACATGTCTTCTGGGCCCTTCCAGGCATGGTCATTCCATCAGTTCCCCATCAGCCTGTTTCAATGCTTGACAACCCTTTCCATGAAAAAAATTTTCACAATATCCAATCTAAGCCTCCCCCAGCACAATTTGAGGCTGTTTCCTCTTCTTCTGTTGCTTGTTACCTGGGAGAAGACACCAATCCTCACCTCACTGCAACCTCATTTCTGGCAGTTGTAGAAAGTGATAAGATCTTCCCCAAACCTCCCCTTTTCCAGACTAAACAGCCCCAATTCCCTCAGGCACTCCCCACAGGACTCAACCTCCAGACCCTTCACCAGCTCCATTGCCCTTCTCTGGACACGCTCTGGCACCTCAATGTCCTTCTTGTACTGAGGGGTGCAGAACTGGACACAGGATTTGAGGTGTAGCTTCACCAGCACCAAGAATGGAGGGACAATCACTGGCCTGATCCCCCTGGCCCCACTCTGGCTGATACAGGCCAGGATGCCATTGATATTTGGTTTTAAGCCTTTTAGCAGCAATAGCTAGAGATTAGTTTAAGTCCAGAAAAAAAACTGTTTGAGAAATGAGAAGGATACTATACAACAAGGAACTACATTTAGCCTTTCTAAAGACAACTGAAAATTGGTTTAACTCACTCTGTCTGTACCTCCAGAATGGAAAGAAAAGCTAATACATACAAATAGGCTTTTATTTTATTACAAGAAGACATAGCAAAGGTTAAAGAGAAGACATCAGGCAAATTCAAATGTGAAATTAGGTCCACATTCTTACGGTGCCTTCGTCTTGGGACTAGAGGACTTCACATTACTGTCTAGTCAAGAAAAAGCTGTGTTTTGATTAAATATAAATACTAATCTCAGCAGAGGGATGATGTGTAATGGCATTTAACAGCAAAGTATTCCGACTATATATGGTCTAGAACAAATGTACACTGCAAAATAATGCTCAACAGAAAAACTCAAAGTAACAGAAATCCTTTCTGGCCCTCAGGCCTATAAATCTATGACCTGCTGATTGCATTACGCTCTTTTATTTTGTTTACCATGTGATTACCCTACTTGATCAACCTGCTCCTGCTTGGTAATAAGATCATTGTTCCATTTCACAATTTCTCTGGTGGTAAAGCCTTTTTAACAGAACACTTTCCATCTCAGCCCCCTATATTTGCAAGATCACTTCAAGTTTAACACACTCCTCCATTGTTCTGAAGATTTTCTTGTCCAGAGATTCTGCACTGTAAAACAGCCTAGTGAAAATCTGTACTTTAAAATATACCCTCTCCTGCCACCAATGATTTAGATCTTTGAGCCAAGGCACAGGAGAGGATAATTTTACAGTGTCTTATGCTTGAAGCCTGAAACATTGCTCATGTGAATATTGGAAACTTCAGTCATCAACACAATGTATTTCTTGATTACATATTAACCATTATGTTTTCCATTAATTTATCAACTTTATGTTATGGTGAATGAAATTACCAGCCCTACCCTTTGCTGAAATTTTATTAGTACCAAGGTAAACATTTATTACTCAGATTAGGGTGAGGGTATTGTGGTTTGTCTTTAATTAGTGAAGCATTATTCCTCATGAGTAACAATGAGAACAAGCTATGGAAAACCAATGTGCTGATTACTGTAAGGCTCTCCAAATGGTGAGAAAACCTGTATAGAAGAGGATCATTCCCTGGAGAAGTAATACTACAAGGTTAAATGCTTACATTCCTGACTATTTGAACTGCTTTTGTAGAATGAGTTAGTTCACAAAGTACAGTGATAAGAGATTCAGCATTAACTACATAATTTATCAAGACAGCTTTGGGAATCAAAGTCTTCATTCTGAGCAACACTATGTGCAATGCACAGCTTCCTTATCACAGTATTAGGTCACAAATTCTCTGCTATCCAAGCACCCCATCCAGATGGAGCTTCTGTCTGCCCTAACTGCGTACAACCCACCATGCAGTCAGTGAGACTACTGCTGTTGACCTTAGCATGAGTCAGACTACAGTGGAAAAAGCTGAGATAGAAAAAGTATTGATAAATCAAGCCCTTTTTCCCAGGTGAACTATGATACTACAAAAAGAATCACAGCTGAAGGAGTTTCTTCCATTATACTGTGATAGTCTCTATGTGATAACAAGTTTGCAGTGAGTCTTATGTTTATTCCAGTGAGAAAGAGATTGCAAGATGGTTTCTGTTTACTGACTCACTAGGGACATGCATGTGTTCACTGAAAAAGGTACTGTCTTTCATATGAATTACAGAAGGCCTTTAATCTGAACAGTTTTTATATTTTTAGTTAAGCAGAGAAAAAAAAAGGTTCTTATTTTCTTTCAATTTGCATGTCCCAAAACACAAACAATATCCTGATACAAGAGAGCCTTAAAACACGTGCTTAAATTCCTCCCTGTTCAGGAAACCATTCAAGCAGTGCTCAAGCATATTGATGTCATTCTGAATCAAAGGTCTGAATCTGTTCTGCTTCCTGAATCATGTTCATTAGCGCCCAGCACAAGCTTTTTCAATTAACCACAGCTCATGTTGTTATCTCTTTTTTAAAAAACATGTATATCATCCAGGCTACCTCCCTTATCTATGTAGTTCTTGCCATCTGCTGGCAGATATTTTGTCAATTTAAAATGCACAAATTACTTGAAGTTAATGAAACATAATTAAGAAAAATGCTAAAAGCTGTATTAGTCACAATCTTATATTACATGCAAATAGTGGATGTAAATGTTGTGTATCAAAAATTTTGAGAAATTTTATTCAAGCAATACTAGGATTAAAGTACTTCTTCAAGACAAACTTAGCATAGTAAATATTACATATTACCAAAGAAATCACTATAATATATCACCTAATCACTAGAAAAATTCTACAGGTGAAAAAACAGTAGTAAATCAATTATTTCACCTACAGATTATTCAATCTAAAGTAATCAGTTCCATATAAACAAAACTGTACAAAATAGGTACAACTCTTGTTGTGGTTGCCTTTTTATGTAAGATAGATGTTGAATTAATTCAGCTCATCTAGAAACAGAAAACTGTATAAAATTGTAATTCAAAATACCAAAGAATATCTGGACTTAGAACTTTACCTATCTTTGTGTTTAGCTGCGTGGATTTTAAGAATGAGTGCATATATGGATAGACTCTCTTTGCTGTTGCATTTAAAAAAGTAAGAGAGCACTCTTGCTACTATTTTATATTATTAACATTTAAGAATAATTCACATACCTGGTTTTAATGTTTTGATTGCCACAGGGGTGGTATTATTCCACAGTCCTTCCCATACTTCACCAAACTGACCAGATCCTAATTTTTTCACGAATTTCAGAGATAGTCTGTCTATCTCCCACTGATCAACAGTTTTATAAGACAAATCAAAAGTAGCTGGAATTTGTATCTGGTAAAAGAAAATAAATAATACAATAATTGAGACTTGTAACTTTTTTTCAACAACATATACAAATCATTGTTAACTATATCATGTAAAGCTGGAACAGGTGTAAATAATGTTTCCTTAGAGTACACCCATGTGATAAAGTGAGCCAAGAATACAAAATATGACCCACATATTGGGTGCTTTTTTTGTTAGAAATAAGAAATATGCTAAAGAAAATATCCTTCCATTAAAAGTAAAAATTAGAAATCATCCCTCTAGCAATCTTTTTGAACAATGACATATTATTTGACAGAACTTTGTGGTTTTGTCTCAGCAATAACTTATGGACAACTAGAGTTATAAAGTTGGAGATTTTATCTCCATATATTTTTATAAAAAGGTATTCATAAATCATGATTTGGCATATTCCACCCCCCACCCCCGACACTTGATGATTTTTTCAAAACAGTGTGGTATTTTATTATTAATTTGTCAACCTCAAGAATGAAACTATAACACTACCCTGAACTTCCTGAAAACAAGAAGATTATCAACATTCTGAAATGGTAGAAGCAGAAACGGGGTCAACACTTTCTGACAGATATCTGATGAGTTAGCTCACAAAAAATACTTTTCACAGTGTAGCATCCACTCCTTACCTTTAGGCATGGCTGGCTGAGCAGCACACAGAGGCCATCGCTGTTCTTGCTATAATAGTCAACCAGCTCCTTCAGAGTTTTGAAAGTTTTCCTTTTGCTTAGGAAAAAGCTTCCATCCAGCTTTTTGATCCTGTAGTGCTTCACAGATACACCATCAAAAACTAAAAACATTTCAATATATTAAGTGTCCAGGAATTATTGCAGTGGTACAATATCATTATGCCCAAACCATCATAAGATTCCTAAATATATTTATGAGGACCTTAAAATAAATTATTTTAGTTTCAAATAAGACAACTATAAAAAGCCTCTTTCTAACCAAAGTCCATTGTTCAGATGTCTTAATGCATCTTGTCTATTAGTCTTCAGCTATTCAGATTTGAAGATTCTGAACCGTGAGAAATGATGTAGAAGTACATAAATACATCTTCTGTGAGGCAGCTCATGTTTCCTATCTTTGAAGACACCAAAACCAGCCCAAAGCATCTAACTGACAGCAATCAGTTTTTAATATTTCCTTTATTCTCTTTTATTTTATTGTTAACAGTCCAAACAGCAGCTGCTGGGCTGGCAGGCATTTTAGAGGAAACAGATATACCCTCCACATGGCCATGATTCTCTGAAAAGCACTCACATCTTCCAAGGGGTTTTTGAATTTTTTGCATGTTTGGAATATGTAAAAATCAGATGAAAAATGTTCTGTTTCAAGTAGCTGATTAATTCATTTCTATTTAAATGTATTTTGTTCTAATCTTTTGTGTCTTATTGATTAAGACCACTCCTCACCTCCTGCAAGTTACTTATCTGCATATCATGACACTCAAAGTGTCCCTCCCTGTGACTATTGGAGCACTCTTTAGATGTGTCAGCAAAAAGATTGAGCCACTGCATTCTGGGGCTGGACCTGAACCAGCACCAGATCAGAGAGAGACAAAAAATGTACATAAGTCTCACCAAAAAAAAAAAAAAAAGAAAAATTGGAGACCACTACTTTCAAGATTTCCTTTACAAAGGAATATCAGTAGAAGCAATAGCAGGATCAGAATCATCAGAGAGGGCTGTTCAGAAGAGCTGAAAAGGTATTTAGTCACTTATGTGGGTGTCATTTAAAAGACACCACTATTTACACATCACTGTCCATGTTCAGTGGGCAGTAGAGAGTTTATATTACACACAGAAGCATAACTGATTTAGCTCCTCAGAAGGCCACAGCTGTTAGCTGTAACATTAAAAGTGTTCCACAATAAACCTAGAAGACAGATTTATCCTGCACCACTGCATGGATCTTGGTAATAACTTTGGTTATAATGACATAGGAATGCATGCTTACACATTGTATGTCGAAAATATATAGAATTGGTTGCATGAAATTAACAAAGCTGATATGAAGAATAATTTCTCTCACCATCTAAGTGATGGAAATTAAAAGGGAAATCTTTCTTTCCTTAAGTACTATCGTGGATGATCAAACATTTTTGCACTGTACCGTGCGATTGTCATCCCAGACCACCAGAGAGCAGACAGGAGCTGCTCAAAATACTCCACCTCAGGTAGTTTTTTAGGGACCTGAGAATTTACAATTCTGCATGAGGACAGGAATGAGATTATTTGTAAACAAAATCCATATTATATTGCACTTTTCAAATTATATTTCTTTTTTAATGAACACCCATAATTACTACTTTTTAACTATAAAATTTATGAATGTTTTTGGAAATGGAGCTGAAGCAAAATGAAGGAAAGAGTAATTCAGAAAAGGACTGAAGAAATAATGACTTCTCCAAAGTTCACAAGAAAATTAATCCAGATAAATTAATCAGTCTTTATGATTCATTGAACAAAAGGCCAACAGGATGACTGTGTTAATCCAGTCTCAGTTATACATCACAATTAATAGTAGTTTGACTACCTGATTTATTTATTAGCAGTATTATAACTATTACTTGTGAAGTAGCTAACATTAATAATGCAAGAGCTGGTTTGAAGAATGTGCTGTAATTTCTCAAATGAGCCTTTTACAAAGCCTTATGATTGACAGCATCCAGGTCAGGTGGTGATGTGTGCGGAGAAGCTGGAGAAAATTTCTGCAGTGATACTGTCTCATCTCATAATAAGGAGCTGAGATTAGTGCAGTATTTGACAGGGGGGTGTTTACTTGGATCTCAGGGCTGAGTCTGGCTGTACAGGTCCTGCAGCACACACTTGCAGCTCGGCAGCACAGTGAGGCTCCTCTGCCTACATTACACAGAGCACCTGTCACTCAGGAAAGACTAGCCATAACCCCTTCCAGTCATCTCTACATCCGTGTCAGACTACTAACCAGGACAGGATTGTAACTTCAGTTTCACACAGCTTGGTAGTAGCTGGGCTTAAAGAAGACTACAGAGGTTTTCTCCTCAACTTGCCCTTTCCAAAAGAATTATGGCTCCCCGTTAGATTTTTACACGGTTTCAGTTTAGCAGAAGGATTATCCTCTCCCAGCTATCCATCTTCACATGATTGGGTTAAGCAGAAGTAGATTTTGCCACCTGAAGAATGTGAATAAAATAATTTATTACTCCTTCCCCAGGGCAGAAAATTTTATGGTGTCATCAGCAGAGTCAACACCTTCACCAAATGAATCATGGAGACACTAATGTGCCATTACTGCCAAAAACGATGTGTCCCAACACGGCTTCAGTGAGCAGCACTCCCCCAGCCCTGCCATCAGCACCTCTGCTCTGCCTCCACACCCAGGGTGGACGTGGGAGGAGGGTGGCTCCTGAGATCACTCTCACCAGCACAGAACAGGTGCAGAGGCAGATCCAAAATCATCTTCTTAGCATAGCCACGATTTTGCCAGCTCTATGACTCTGCTGCCTTAAACAACTACCTGTTTTTCCTATGCTGTGGCCTAGAGGAAAGCACACAATATCCTTTTAGGAGCATGGAAAAAATAGCAGAAGAAAACACAAACTATTTACATTGTTATTTAATGCAATAAGTCTTTCAGATACCATTATTCAGTGACAGGCTAAGTACAGAGCCTCCTGCTATCATTGGCAATGACACGCAATTAAGCTGAGCACATCTAAATTATGGCTTTTAATTAAAAAGAGGCAACAACTAAGATGGCACCAACACGTTTAAAATTTAATGCATTTCACACCAGATGCTGGAGTCACCAACATAAAAATCTGTCGACAACATGTGCATTTTTAAAATGGGAAAACCTATTTTTAAAATGTCAAACACTAAATTTATAGTAACATATCTCAGTGGCCTATCTGGCTTGATGAGCTTTCCATTTAACTATTCACAAATGATAAAAACCTTTCTGAACATAAATTTTTGTTTTTAATTTAAATAATTATATATTATCCAAATCTCACAAATTGAGAGTTTTCCCAACAAGGCAAGTTAGAAGTAAAAAAATGTAGTTTTCATGAAAGATTGAATTTTTTTAATTTTTTTTTTCTTACTAAGGAGATCATTTGTCTCCTTAATTAACATTAAATCTCTTATATATCTCACTGCCCATATGAGTATGAAATCAAGCATGAAAGTTATAAAATCAGTTTATAGATTCTTGGGTAAAAATCTCTCTTCCTTTTCAACTTCTTTTTTACCTAAATGGCATGCTGAACAGAGAATTGCAATATTTTCTTAAAGACCTTAATTCTGAAAGCCAGGCTGCCACTCTTCTAGCAATTATCATCTACTCTGCAATGAAACCAAAACAGCAACAAAAGCTAGAGCAAAACCAATCAGACCTACAGAAGATGGGACTACAGAGGCCTAATGTTTGTGGACTGAAAAAAAATTGGAAATAGAATTTAGGGATGTATTCCAAAATATCAGATTGTGACATCTCCCCTGCCAGAGTATCAGCTACCATGGAGATATAAGCCATCCTTCTGCCTCAGCTTCAGTGTCTCATAATTCCTATTGATGGCACAAACAGGAGAGATGCAGGAAAATTGCCTTCTCTGTAGCACCTGGTGAACTAAACAACCTTCTTTCCCACTAATGCTTCCCATAATACAAACCATTTCATCGTTTCCTTTAGAGTGCACTAGCTTTCCAAGAAGTAGACAATAAGTAATGGGATTATGGACATAAAACATCTAGACCATGATGTGTACTGTTAGGTTGGAAGTAAAAGAGCTTGCACAATACAAATAGATGCCATTCGGCTAAGCTGATACAGGAAGCAGCAAATAATATTTAGCTCTTTGGGATGAAGTAGCATGTTAAGGATAAATTATGTTCAGCTCTGGGAAGCTGCTAAAAGATCTAGCAGCACCAGGAAATGATGCCACCAATAGTGTCTACAGATTGCTTCAGATTTTACGTCTTTCTTTGCCTAAAAGAACACAAATGTTTAATAAATCTGAGATGACACATACATTCATGCATACATGCTCAGAGGACAACCCATGTTTGTGCATGAAGGAGAGCTAGCTCCTGCAGCTGGAGCCTTGCCTCTGGATATATTATTTTCTTCAGTGCTGCTCTTACCTTCACTAATCAAACAAACCAGCACGAAAAAATCCACACTGTTGTGTCATATCTTGCTGTTATCAGTCATGATCAAATCTCCTGTTCCCAAATAAGCTTATACAAAAATGTAAAAAATGTCTACCACAAGCTTTCATAGTTGAATCAAGTATACTAAATCAGATAGAATAAAATTTCCATTCAAAATTTGTAAGGAAAAAACCAAACAGCGGCATCAAAGGATGATCCTATCCTACTACAAATGCTGGCCTAATATTTATTTTCATTCTTTTGGATTTTTCTCTGGAGTATCTCATAGTTTAACTAAGGTATCTAAGTGCTGTTTTCCTGTTAGGGAAATGGTTAGGATGCAGCATAAAAAATTAATATTTTAAAACTTTCCTAAAAGGCTATAGTTGGAGAACAATAAAAAGAAATTGCATTTCCACCCCTAGGCACATAAGCAAAAGATTTTTCATTGTTTTTTAGTAATGTGCCATGTATTCAAGTGCCATCATTAAGAAGATAATACCAGGCTATCTTTCCTTCCCTGCATAACACCACCCTGTTATCAGTCTAGCCCAGTCCTTGGATGAAATCCATTCACTGATGAAGAGCACTCGGAGGAAGCTGAAACCATGTAACAGAGCAACAAGTTGGCACAGGGAGCAAAAGCATTTTGAAAGGTCTGTGGCTGTAATGCAGTCCTGGGATGAAAGTGTGTGTGCACAGGGGTCAGTTCTGTCACAGCTCAGGAGCAGTCTGATTCCTTGCTGATAGTAGCTTTCCTTTAAGAGCTTCATGGCAAGGACCAGCTTCCTTCAGGGCAAACTGAAAACTGTGGCATAAACTCTCCCAGAACTGTAAATATCACATTTTTTTCAGTAAACTTCCCTGTTTCAATTCCCTGACAATTTCACTCCACATTTCTTTGTCTTGGCAATAAAACGCATTCCTTCCATTACCACAAGACATTGCAGGTATATACACTACCTATAATTGGGAAAGTGAAACCAAGAATGTGTCAAAATTTGATTGTGTTTCTGTGTAATGTTCAGAAGGTGAATGACATATAATCATCCAGGAAAAAGAGGAGTCAATATGAAAGAATCCAGTTATGGGCAAGGTGCCTCTCATTTTACTGACATAATTCTGCAGATGACTACTCATTGTTTACTCACAAACATTAAAAGCTTTTCCTGGTCTCTGGAATTAATATAGGTAGGGCACATTAGGAAGCTGGGGTGTATAGTTCTGTTGTCTCAAGGACAACACTATAATCCTGGCTGGCAGTTGTATGATAAGTTTGATGGGAAATGTTCACAAAAAATAACCAATGAACAATCGCATTTACTTCTAAAATGGCAAATATCTATGGCATGAAAAAACACGATGTGCTTAGATGCAAGTGAGCAAAATTATTAACAAATAAGTGTCTTAATTTGACAATCTTTCAGATTCAAATAAAGGAATAAATTTTAGAATGCACCATCATCATCATCATCAATCTAATTTGCTACTGATGTTTACAGTGAAATTTTCAATGAAACATCACTGATTCTAAAGTACAGCTTTGAAGATCTCCCTACAATTTTATCCCTGAAAACAAATAAATAAAAACCTGTGTGAGCTCTAACACAAATCCCCTTTTCTTAAATTGCAGATATCTGTCAACATGCTTTTGTTTTTAGTTTTGTTTTGTGTGCTAATCAGAACAGTAGTGTACAACTGTAATGTACTTTTTTAATGCTTTGATCATGAAAATACTGAGGCAGCTAGAACATTGGAAGTACTGAGCATAAAAAAGTTAATTCCTGTTCTGAGTATATTGATAAACAAAGTCTATAAAATATAAACTCAAATTATTTTTGCCATGTTTTCTTTATATATCTACTGGAAAAAATTATTATTATGAAATTAATTTCATTTTCTTGCCCACAGTTTATTGCTCTCAAAGATGAAAAAGCCCAGATCACCTGAGAAATTTTTAAAACATTGCTTCAGATGAAAAACTAGAATATACCTGAGAGTGAGTATTCGCCTTTTAGACTTTCGCTTTCTCGGATTAGGAAGGCTCCTTCCTGGTTTCCAGGGTATGACAGTTGTCTCTCGGCATCTGCTCGTTTGATTGGGCCAAAGAACCATCTGAACAAATAAAAACCATTAATTTTACCATTCAGTGAAACATACCAGGAAGACAGTTTAGCTTTTATAAACATGCTGCATATTTACTAAGAGATAATCTGTGCTATGTTAATTAATTTTCAATAGTATGGGGGGGAAAAGCCAATGAGAACTACAGAACAAATTTATTGCTAGAAAATGTCACTTATACATTTGAGTGAAATCTGGATTTTATTGCTGATGAAAAGTCTTACTGCTTTCAAGGCAACAAGCACTCAGAAGTGACAGACTGGTCTTGTCCCAGAAAACAGTCACCAAGAAATTTTG
Organism: Monarcha castaneiventris obscurior; assembly: GCA_026261815.1. NCBI lineage: Eukaryota > Metazoa > Chordata > Aves > Passeriformes > Monarchidae > Monarcha > Monarcha castaneiventris. Next base: position 10,468,181 of record JAMPIT010000327.1, read on the forward strand.
CCAAGGCTGCAGGGGCAGAAATTGATGCCAACTCTGTTGATGCCCCTTGAACTACATAGAGTTGTGGGTATGTGCTTGTATCCCAACATCTTAAAAACCAAAAGATCTCTGAAACTGCAGATGGGCTCTCAGGTTCCAAGGTGTAAATCACCCTGCTTCCCCATTCCACTGCCACGTCAGTACCTCAGATGAGTTACTGGCACTTTTTCAGCTTTGTTTCTTTTTGACAAACAAAAGCAGTGTATCCCCCAAGTCACTACGAACATCTCAACACCTGTGTTCTGTGAAAAATCTACTCCTATCTACGCCTTCTAAAACATTTTTCCTCTCTCACTAAACCCTGTAGTCCACAATGGCCAGTTCAAGCAGTAATTTTAATTTGCTCCTCTGAAGATAAGATCTAGCTGTCTTGCTGCTTTGCGCTGTGTTTAAATCAAACAGAAAAAAGACAGATATGAGTCAGCATTTTCAACTGGGGTGGCGTTCAACTTCCTTCCAACAAGCATGCAAAGCTCTTTCCAAGATTAGCTCCACCTCTTATTTGAAGCAAATGATGATAAATAAGTATCAGAAATATGCCATATACTCATAGGAGAAGTCCTTTTAAATTAATCATATCTAAAACTATTATACAAACTTCAAATATAAATCAATTCACCACAAGTAATTTGCCGACTTGATTTGTCAATTACTAGTGAAAAGTACAGACAAAGTCCTCAACAATTTTAGTATCTGCAAGGCTTGGAGTCAACAAGAGGAATGGAGGAAATAAATGAGACTACTGGGTGATACCTTAGCTGATCAAGCATGAGGACTGATAAAGGGTTTTGTATCAACAAAGAGGAAATAAAAAGATGCAAATACAGAAAGCACTAACCCACACTGAATATGATTTGTTAACAAAGCAAAATTAAAGACAGATTTTCCGGACCATATTCCTGTCCTCTGACTTGAAGAAAATTTGGATAATATAAGGTCTTGATACATATTTGGCAAGCAAAGTAATCTCACTAGAAAGCTGGAATGTGTTAGTAGTAATTTTAATTAGTTAAATGTGTTCATTAATTCAACTAATTAATTTAATTAATCCATTCATTCGAGTGTAGAAAACTAGGTAATCAATAAATGTTCAAATCCTTGACTAAGGTTCTTGTCAAAGGAACGAGAGTGTAAGCTCAACTGTATTCAAGTCGCAAAGAAAATCTGTCTGCCCTAAAATCTGAATTAGAATCTTTCTGAAATTTCTAAATATACCTGCTCTGAGAATAACATCCGAAATCTAACAAGCTATATGAGCCAAAAAAAAAATTGAATATTTTTCCCCTTGAAGTATTAGATGTCACTCAATAATGTTCAAAGAGACTGATCCTCATAAGAGTGTATAAGAAGAGGAAGTGTTTAATTTCTTGTGTCCTTTGCTCTTGGGTTACAAGGATAGCATCTTTTCAAAATAATTTAATTTCATACCAAACCCAAAAGAGTTTCCAATGCATTGTTAACAAGATTGGATTTTATAGTCAGGATCGTCAAAATATAGTCTTTATGTGACTCAACATTTGAACATACACTGCTAGTCACTCAAATTTCTAAAGCTGAAAACTTGAGCAGTAATATAATCTAAGCAACTAGAGGAAACTGTTGGTTTATTTTGGAAATATAAATTAATATACTATTACACTGTGTATGTAAAACCATGTCTACAATATAAACCATGATTTGGGAAAATAATATGCACAGAAGTGCATTGCATTTAGGCATAAGTATCTGCTTCTTTGATTTCAAAACATTTCAACTTATATGCTTATTTTTATTAGGCTAGAAAAACTTCACTTAAATCAATATGAAGTTACCATTAAAGACTATACAGAGGATATATAATATGTAGGTTCTGACTCGAGAGAAGCTTAGCAGTTAAAAAGATCCTAACTTGCAAAATAAGATAATTAGAGAAACAACATTAGAGAAGGTAAGTGTAGCTGAAGCAATTGTTACGGAAGGTGAAAAGTGGACACATATTGTGTATTACCTCATTTGCCTGACTTTATATGATCTGATTAAAATGTTTCCGAAAAATACAGGGCAAATTACTTTTAATAGCACTTGAATATTTGATTCTTAGTTCAAAGCCATTTGGTTTGTAATAATAATTATACAGTACCAAAAGTGATATTGAATGTGAAAAAACAATCTCTTAACTTCAAAGCAAATAATTTAATTTGTTATTCACTTTTTTTTTTAACAAAAGCGCATCTGAATTTAAAGTACTATTTTCAGTGTAATGGAAGTTTAAATTCCTGTTGTAAAGCGTGAAGAGCTATTTCGATTTCTAGCAATTGAACTTATGCTTCAAAAGGCTTAATATTTTACTTCATCGAAAAGTGTGTATCTTAGAGGGGAAAGTGCTGTAAAAAGTAATAATGAATCAAAGTAATTGCTCACTACGAGATATTGATCTGCAGGATAGGAAAGTCAGACCAAAACAACACCAAATCCTTAGTAAATCTATTCATGTTTTTTAGCTCAAAGACAGATGAAGGTTTTAAAACAGAACAGTTGGAAAACAAGAACTAAACATGAAACACTCTCCATTGCACAAGGTAAGTAACTCTCTGACTGCAGTGCAGTATATTGGCACCAGACAGTCCAGGAGAAATTTGAACTAGCAATTCTTACACAGTATCAGTCTGAACTTCAGCTCACAGCCAGGTCACTTTGGGTCATGATTGTCAGTGCTGGATCAGGAGATTACCAGGTATGGCACAAATGAGTGCATTCAGAATTGGGGACAATTTTTCATTTCTAGCAGGAGATGTTTAGCTAGCACATCAACAGTGCTCTTCTGTCAGAGAGACCCAGGAATATGCTTTCTTGGCCAACACTGCATCCAACACCCCAACTGCCTTTTAAGTGTAGGATGTCAGATCCGTTTATTTGGGATTGTTTCTAGCAGCTTCCTCAGAATCCCTTGCTTACACCATCATTCACAGACATCAGGAATATGTTCATTAAAAATTCCAGAGTACTACTAGGTTACTTCTGGCCACCAATACAGGAGGACTTTGGAGGCAGAAAACATCACCTTCATGTAGGTCCATAACAAGCACAGTCCTCACTTGCTGCAGATGATGCTCAATATGGGAATACCCCTGAGATTTGTTGTGATTATTGAGGGCATAGCAATCACAGCTGTATTTTCCACCAGTTCCTCTGGCAAGTTTATGATCACCCTATCACATCAAGGATCATAGCAGGCTTTGTCATGGCATGTTCCCTGACTGTGACAGTATCACTGCTGAGACCTCTAAAGACCTTCGAGTGAAGGAAATCTTCATCTAGCTGAATGCTGGTGGTTATATTTGAAGGACAATTTTTATAAGAAACAGAGATCACGTCACCTTGTGCTCACTCCTGCCTACCTATTCAGCCCTGTTTGAGTTGCAGTGGAGTCATGAGTTCAAAGGAAGTTGGTAGTTCTACCTGGCTCTATCACTGCCTTTCCTGAGAAGCCTTCTGTCCCCCAGGGTGTAATGCACCGCTGATCTCTACCTAAATGTCAAAGCCCCATTTACCTGGCTCTGCTTTCTGTCCCCCTGTACTTCGCTATATAAAAATCTGCTAAAATAAAAACAGTCACTCCTACTTCTGCACTTCTTATAGCAGGAAGATAGGGCAGGAACTTTCAAGCTGGAAAGTAGAAGAGAGGAAGAGTAACATGGGACAAGAGCTAAAGCAAAGAAAAATGTGGAGGCAAAGTTCTCCAGTGCTATATCACTGGTAACATTTCCAGTGCCTGGTAACATGCCTAGAAGAGAACAAAAGCCCCAGTGGAAAAAACAAAACCCATAAATATCCCCATAACAAAAAAAAAAAAGAGTATGCAAAATAAGTTTCCTTCCCTCTCATTAATCCAAAATCCCCTTCTGATCAAATCAGTGCAATGCACTTATCTGAGATAGAGACTGAAGATTTTACAGATCTCAACTAATCTGGGAACTATGGGCTTTTTCTGTCCTGAAATTAACTCTATCCAACACTCAGAACTACACCCCCACCCCCTCCAAAAAAAAGGATTCCCAGGCATGCTCCAGATGAAAATCCTCTCAGGGGAAATATTTTTTTGGCAGCCTGCCATTCCTTTGACACCCCTTTTACAGATGCCACACCTCCCTACATTCAACCTCTCTTCTGGGTCTCTCCTTAATCCCTAACATGCTAAATCCTGACTCTAACACAAGGTGTGTGCTGAGCCTTAGCCAAAGCACCCCAGTCATGGGCCACACAAAATACTTCTTTGGACATGTCAGTCCTTGGGCAGCTCCTTCACAATCGTATTCCAATAGAAACTCTAAATTTATGATTAAGGAGCCTGTGAGCATTCCCCTTTGGGATGTGGGTAAGATGCTCACGACCGAGATAAACACCAACTCTGAAATAACAGCTGCAATCTTTAACTTTCTTGGAAATCTCAGCAGATCCCTCACTGCTCTTTTGTTATCCCCAGTGAAAACCAGCAGAGAAAATGATGTGGAAGTTTTTCACCCATTTCCTTTAAGGCTCACCAGAGAACAGTTTCCCACTTTTATCCTCTACCATTACTTAGATTTAATATGTTCAGGAGCAAAGTCAGAATTAACTCCACAAAGTCATACCTGAAGTCACTGAATTTGCTTTAATAACTAGCTGTAGCTGGGATATGAGGAGCTTATTTCAGTTTTTCATTCAAGTTGCAGGACACTGGAGGTAAAATAAGGCTAAAAGCAGAGGTCTGTAACATACTCTTAATTTTGTTAATGTTCAATTAAAAGCAAAAATCCTGAGGGCTGAGTCAGCTATACAACCACATATAGAAGCTGTGATCATTACAATAGGAATGAAGAGGGAGGAAAGGGGACAAAAAATGCTGAGAAACAGCATGCAGAAATAACAGAATGAATAACAGCAAATCAGTCACATGGCAGTTATTTTCAAAAATTACTGAAGATGTTAAAATGGACAGCATAATCCTACCCTGGATCAGCACTCCTGGATCAGAACTTTGTGGCATAAGGGCATCTTGCTTCTCACTTTTCAGAAGTGCTTATCACTGGGATTTACTTTCTCATGCTAGGGTAAATCTTATGAGCCTGCTAAATGTCAACAGCTGAGAGAGTTTGTTGAGATTCCTGTGGTTCACAACCAGAAGTCTCCATTAGGGAGCAAATTGTGATGACAAAATGTTCTCTGGCCCTCCAGAAGATTAACTCAAGTGTGTTAACTGTGTCTGTAGTACTAGGCTGAGGAGAACAGTTTTCTTCAACTGAGAAGAGCAAAGAATTATTGCAATTAGAGCAAAATTCTTGGCTGAGGACAAAAAAAGCCCAGATAATATCCATACTGCAACCACATATATCCCAGTTTCTTCTGGAATGCAGAAAGCTTATGTAAGAATTAAATAACAAAAAGCTCCAACAGCATATGAAGTTTACATTTTAAATGCCTCAAAATCTACTGTCATAGAAAGCTGTAACTGCACACCCAAGTACTTTGAATTTAGGAGATGACAATATTAATATTGCTTTCATGGCATCCACTCAGCCATTTTCAGAAGATCCAGTGTGATACCATCTTTAATTACATGGCCATATCCAGTGCTCCCTACAGCGTTAATATGAATGCTGCTCACTGAATAGCTACACTCTATTTTGTTTTGTCATTGCATAGATAGAGTTCATTTACTGTTGTAAACAGTTTACATTGTTTGGCCTCTGCTCTCAATGCCAGTTACAAAATTACATGAATGGATTCTTTCTTAGCAGCCTCTATTACAGTGTTCATGACTGTAATATCCAAATGCTTTACAAATATTAATTAAATTCTTTTTATGGCACTTTTCCTTGTAATATATTTTCTGTGGTGGAGAAACAGCCCAGAAAGGGGCTAAGGCCCTTAATAAGAAAATATTATAAATATTTTCTACTAATTTTGGATGTCCAACTTGAAAAGTACAGGGCCTGCCTTTCAGAGAATTTAACGTTCTGCAGTATGTAATAGTTTATTTGGACAGCAACAGATGCTAACTTCTGTGCCACAGAAGACAAGGAGAGATGTACAGAAAGCTAAAGAGACAGAGAGATCCTCCAGGGTGATATTCAATTACTTTCACACATGACCATCCTGTGACCACTTCCCTTACTCAGCACATGGAAACCTGAACAGGCTTGTGTGCACCACTGTTCATTGCTGTCATCCATGCAGGACAAAGAGGGCTGCTGAACCAGCTTTAATCCATGCCAGGTTTGCAGTCTGCTGTGGGTAAAGAATAGTGCAGAAGCAGGGGCAGAAGTTTACCAAGGGCGCCACCAGCAAGTCCTCTCTATGCTGACGCGAAGGATCCAAGCAGTTTTGGGTTTTCCCAAAATATTAAAAATGGAGAATGCAACTGTCAAATTTTAATGAATATGTTCAGTTATTACATATAAAGTCTAATTTTCAAAAGCCTTGGTTATTTTGAAGCAAAGTCTTCTTAGATAGGAAAAAAGCACACACTTTTAGTGCAGCAATCTTCCCTACTACATATCAAGCCTTTTCTCCAACGTACATGAACAAAAGATTCCTTGTATTGTTCTGAGCCACATTTTTTTGCTTTCAGGCAGAGAAAGAGGCAGCCCATGCCTGGTATCAACCCCGGAAAATTCACACCCAATCAGATAAAGACTGGAAAAATTAAAAGCAACTAAACAAGCTCTTCAGATAGAAAATATTTGGTTGTTTTAATTATAAGACTGATGAAGTAATAGCATTTCTTCAAGAGCTGATTTTTTTAAAAATTCAGAAATATCACTGCAGAGATGAAAGCCTTCCAAATATAACATAGTTAAGAAACAGATGTGCTTTACAAATGATGAGCTGTGTGCATGAAGGAGAGAGTGGGAGATGAGCGCTGGCGGCTTCAATGTGTCCCTATATAGTCTACAGTGAACCTGAGGACAGTTTTCAAGGAAAATAAAAAACTAAACAAAACAAAACAAAAAAAAAAAAAAAAGGGAAAACACAAAACAAAACAACAAAACAAAACAAAAAACCCCAAACAAAACAAAAAATCCCCACATGAGGTAAAACCAACCAAAACCAGAAAAATATTTAGTCTGACTAAACCACGAAAGGAACACCTGCAAGCAAGATTCCTTTCAAGAGCATTTTCAAAAACACAAACCTTCCCAGGTACAGCATAAGAATCTACACTGTGAAAAGTCAGGGATTTCTCTAGGGTTTGCAGACTTCAATTGGGCAGAATCTATAAAACCTAAGACTGGGTTTCAGGCAGAGCCCTTTCTCCTTACTTCTTTCTACAGGCATGCCTGGGATCATTTTTAATTCTGTCTGTCTATCACTGTCGTTTGTTATCAGATACCAAAAGATACATAAAAGGACAAAATTTAAGAGGAAGGAATTTAAAGTTAATGATAAAGGAAGTCATAGGACATTGCAGGAGGAAGGGAGAAAACAGGACAGTAAAATTCAAAGGTGCGAGGACCATAGAATATTAGCAAATGGATGGATTGAGAGAAGAATGTCAGAGTTAGTAGGCAATGCGGAGAAAAGGAAGACAAAGCTGAGGACTGCATTCAGTGCCCAAGGGCTATAGCCTGCTGCTGAGCTGCTGCACTGCTCAGCAAATGCTGGTTTTCATCTTACTCTGCTCCCACAGTGTATCTGGCCTTTGGCAGCCATTTCAGTCCTACTTGGGAAAACAATTTCACAGAACATCTCTTGAAACAATTTCACAGACTAACTTTCACAGCGAGGATTGCTCTATACAGATCTGTTCTCTTTCTTAGTTAATCACACCACTCTTTTTTGTGCTTGCCAAAAGAATACTCTAACATTAGTTTTCATCACATATGTTTATTGTCTAGAGGTCATTGCTTTAAACCTCATTTGCCAAAGTACCATCAGCAAAAAGTGAGTCAGGAGAGGTTGTTAAAAAACGTTTATGTAACAACACCCTTCTCTATCTTATTACATTATTACATAAGTAAATTATCTGAGATCTTAACGCACTGCAGAGAGTACCTGACCTGGACTTGAAATTGAAAAAAAAAAAAATACATTAGATTGTTTATGTATAGTGACTCAGCACAGTTCTGATTACTTATTTACCTCAATTAAAATCTAATTCCCTCCAAGTGAAACCAGAAATTCAGGTTTTCATGAATGTTTATGTCAGGGAATCACCCTTAACCTTTGGCAACTACAATGAATTTTCTTCATAGTGAGAGAACTGAGTCATGTATATTGCTCAGAACCCTGTTGAATAATGTATCACAAACTAAAAGGAAGACTATCCTGTGTGCATTGTGTGTGGGACTTGGAGCTTCTGAGTCTTTTTACAGTCACAGTGGATGGAGTAAGTTTGTTTTTCTTTGCAAAGAGAAAAACATAGAACATGTGAATAGTTGTGTATAAAATAGTTATGTAAAAATAAAAGGCTCATTTCTACACTATGTAAGCAGTAGAGATCTATCAAAGCAACAGAACAGCACTAGTTTATGTTTTTAAAAGTCTGTCTGTATGTTTGAAAGTGAATGTCTGTAGCAATACGCTCTAAGTTTCGCTGTATTTTCCATACTTTGAGATCAACGCTGTGATTTTTCTTTGAATAACCATTATAGTGTGAAATACAGTTTTGGAAAATAACAGATCCCATTTTGCTCTTGGCTTTTGGATAACGTTTTCCTAGTGTTCTTGTCAGCAGATATAGCTGACTGGTTGGTGTTTTTCCAGAAACACTAAATTTGTGTTAGACTTGAGAGAGTTTTATTGGTGAGATGGCAGAATATAAGAGGAGATATGAGAAGAAGCATAGAAACAAAAAGGGAAAGAGAATTAAATTATACTTTCCCATCTATTTTCTAAACAAAATATTACAGTTTAATTTGTGAAAGTACTCAATTTGAATAATTGTAAAAGTTAAAGGGTTTTTTGTTTCTATTTCAAAGGGAGGTTCAAAAAAACATAACCCTTTTTATCTTTTAATTTTGTTCAACAGTGATTACGTAATCTGAACACAATATAAAACCAAGCAATACTCTTCACTTTATTTCAGGACATATTTTGATTTCATACAAAGCTAAAATGAAAGACTCTTGAGAAACCTCTCTGCTTCCTTCTTCTGGGAGAAAGAAGACATTTTTCCTTTCTCTCGTCCCATACTTATTTGATAATGAATGTGAGCACTAGAACACAAGTGATAGGTTCATCCACATAAAAGAGGACCTTTAGCTAAAATGAGGCAATTTAAACCTGTTTCTAATACATTATAGTCACTATATTGCTGGAATTTACAATGTGCATAGATGCTTAAATACGGTAATATGGACAACATAGCACTTTAATAAACAGAGGTAATATTTTGGGGATTGAATGTCTGTGAGTTTACCACCAAAATTAGGCAGAACTTTTGCTACCATTTCTTTATAGCAAGATGAGAAATTTCAGGTTATTGCCAGAAAAACGTCTTTATACTTCTAGACTGAAGGAATGGATTCACCACACTTTAGTGCCTTTAAAAACAGATGGTTTCAATTTTACTAATCACTGACAACTCGACTGTAACACTGAACAGTAGCTTACTCCACACAATCCCAATGGCTGCAAGGTAACTGCAGCAAATGTAAAACTCCCATCTACCCTGGCAGACTGACTTTGTGTGTGTCTGAGACCCAAAATCAGCTCCAGTTTCCACTAACAAATCACCAGGGCGGAGATGAAGAAACTGCAGGAAATTAATTTCTCATGTAAAGAGGGCAATGGATGTGTCAAAATGGACTCTGAGCCCCTAAAGCCTGTTTTGGTCCAGTAAATATCTTCAGTTTGTGTTACACCATTGTTTCTGTAAGAAATAATAAGCTGTGCCCTAAATAAAGGGACTGTCAGGGTTTCACAGGCTTTTACAGTAAAGCAACTGTGTGGGATTGTTTAGATAAGGGAAAATTCAACAGTGAGTAAGTTAATTTAAACCCACCACAATGGCAGGCATTTCCTCTTCCAGTCTAAAACAAATTTACAGTCTTGTAAATGAAAATACCAAGATTACTTGTGCATTAGTCTAAAAATCCATGACACATTTTGTGTAAACCTTTCCCAGAAGGACTTTGGTGGGCCATGGCTGTACTGTCCCCTGACTGTGTTGTAAGGATTACGCACAAAATTACATTCATTTTTCAGTAGTTGATAATGGCAGCTGACCGTGCTGCAAACATGGAAATTGATTTGCTCTGAGTCAGCTGCAGGATGACAAACCATTGCACCTTTGGCTACTCCTGCACTCAGTAATGACTGGAAGTGACTGTTTCTCCTGGAGGAATAGTATTACAAGGCCAAGCGCACGAGCTGTGTAATTTAGCACAGCTCACCCAATACTGGGTTCACTGCACAAAAGTAACAAAAGATAATAAACCAGTAACCAAATCACAGTCTAAGAGGTTAATTTGCGTAAATATCCATAAATTAATCTAATTTTGTGAGTGCCTGCTTTAATACTGTGTAATTAATTTTAACATTTGTTTTCATTCTCTGCAATATTTGTCATCTGCATGCTGTATTATTTAATCTGCTCTGAAGTTCTTCTATATGAGAAAACAAACAGCAGGTGAAAGTGATATCATATTACTTTTTGTGATGTTTCAGTTACACAAGTCCAATTTAAGAGACTAAAGTCAATCATCAGTGTTTGTTCTCTATTGTAGTTTTGCACCTGGATAAGGGCTCCCTTGCATTTATAGCTTGTTCTGATACAAAAACTTGCATTTAGAGTCAATGAAAGGCTACCACACTTTTTAACACCCATTGCTTTGGGATTCGGGGTGTGAAACACAGCCATATAATCACCTCTTTAAAAACCCCCAAACTTAAGAAGATGTGTTCTTGAGACCCTATTTCTGCTGCATAGAGTCTTTCAAATAACATTGTAAAATCTTGCATCAATGTTAGTAGTACCTGTATACATTTGTACTTCTATACTGACATAATATTCTGTAAAAGTGGCAATAACTGTGCTGTTCATAGCCGAGGAACAAAGTGGAAATCTTGAGGTAGCCTTAATGTTAGCACGGTACAGAGAACACAAATAACATGAATTAACACTATGGGAAACTCAAATAGACAAGAAAATTTTCAATCAAACATTCACTTAAACCATTACAGCTTCCAAAAGCACTCAATTGATTTTCTTGAGAAAATCATTCCAGAGAAATTATTTTCTTTTCTCACAGAGAAAATCACCTCAGTACAAAAGTAATAGAGAACCCCTGGGAAGCAAAAAGCTCCACCGTGCCTGCCCAAGACACTGGTGGCAGAGCGGATATCTCCATCCATTTTGTGCAGAGCTCTCTCTTGGACACTCACTTGGGTTCACACCTCCTCAGACTATTGCCAGTAGTCTGGTGTCCTTGTCCTGTGTCCTGTTGGGTCAACTTTCAGTGGAGGACAGCCAGGACAATCTGTCCCCAGAGGGACTCAGAAAGGAACTGTGCAGTCTGGCATCCTCAGGTGACTCTAAGCCAAAGGACAGAATGGTTTTCCATGGGGGAACAAATTTCTTCAATAAAGGGTCTCCCAGCTTTCAGACTAACCTCGTCAGGGTGACAGATGGGAAGGGTGACATACTAAAGATACCTTTGACTTCCAGAAGTAAAGCTGGAGCTTATCAAACTCCATATCAGTGTCTGTATGTTCAGCCCAAGACCCTCACACAGGATTTCTTTTGCAAGAGATCACAACATCATGTCAGAAAGGTGTGTCAGCATCACAGGAAGTTTCTGGGTGATTTTTCAAGCATTTTAGCTCTGTAATAAGAACAAGATCTCACTTTCTCTTTTCTTTCCTTGCACATATTCAGAAAACTAATAATTATCTTTTTATTTATCAAGTTGTTATTCTGGAATAACGTCCTGAACACCCAGGTTTACATCCTTATCCGTTGCACAGTCTGAGCTTGCCTGTCATTTCCTGATAGCTCATCAGCTAGTGTGATTGAGTTTATTTCTGGTTATGGTCTTTGTTAACATTAACTTGTCAGGTTTGGTGTCTGTGTGTCTCCCTCCCTTTCCTTATTGGCAAAGTCCTCAGATAATCCTGAAAGGAAATGTTCCCATGCTCCACGTACCCATCTCTATCATTGCAACTGAGCAGCTCATCCTCATCACCACCACCATCCTCGTGTGTTCCTCAGGTTTGTCTGCATGTCCTTGTGTATAGCTCCCTTTACTACACACTCTTAGAGAAGCAAAACTCCTTCCATATTCCCTTACAGAGGCTTCCACTAACTGAAAAGATCAGTAATTTCAAAAGGAATATTGAGGTTGCTGAGTTCTCAACATTTCTGGAATTCATGGCACATGTTCATTCCAACATGTGAGTCTTAGATTTCTTTTTTTCTCTTCTTTTGCAGTGAGGTTTGAAAAGCTGTGCTGCAAAATTGATTGTGCTATAAATACAGAAAAAAATATTGTTAATTAAACTAGGAATATATCGAATTTACTGAGAGAAATCTAAGGAAAAATTCTTACCAACATTACTGCAGATAAATTCATAATGTAAAATATTATAGAGTACTCTGCATAGAAGCGGTGAAATGTCAGCTAGTGCAATTCTTTATGGAGCCATCACTTATCATTTAAATCACTGTTTTATTTTTCCAGTTTTTATTGATTAAGATTAGTGTACCACCATGAAAAAGTATGTATTGTTATGTGGTTTAAGTGATAGAGAAAACAAATACTTTTTCATGATCAACATTTTGTTTGATCTGAAAAGCTATTTCCGGCCTATCTGGAGAACAGAAAACTACAAAGATGTAAATTTCCATTCTAATTTCTTATAACACTTATGGTTTTCCTTACACAGATATGACTTGTAAACCTGAATGTCAACATTAAAGAAAATTCTGATGAAGGATGAACTTCTTATGTAAAGAAGTTTAATTTTAAAGATTTAACACAAGAAGGGCCTTCAAATATATCCTGTATAGTATTGTTTAAAAATAACAGAAAATTTACTTTTCCTCTTATCCAGACTAGTAAACATGTAATAATATTTTGTCATTTTTTTAAATATCACCTAATAAACTATATTCTTTCTCTGCTATGCATACTTTGCTTACATAGCTTGAAAAAGAACAAAAAATTTTAATACAGAAAAGCATCTGAGTCTGATGAATCCTATTTTCTCTACTAACCTCTTTTAAAATTAAAGTGCAGGTAAATTCTGTGTCATCTAAACTGCACTGCTGGAAGGCTGCTCAGCATCATAACATTTGCAATGTATGCTATAGCCTCATGTTAGAACATAATGTCTGCAAGATAATAACAGGATATATCCTGGGTTTAGCACTGCATCTTTGCTAGGGAGCAAAATTAATTGATGGGTAAATCTGTGAGGGTAAAGTCATTGATGCCTGCAGCCTGGGTTGACTTAGAGGCGTTAGTGTAGATGGGGTAGGTAGGTGTGCTGTGTAAAGGACCAGTTCCTGAATGGCACAGGGACCTGTGCAGTATTACCATCTCCTTTTGTGTCTAATTCTTTTCAGCATGTCTTTTTTTTGTGCCACTCATGACTCAGCAGTCAACAATCTGGAAAAAAAAAGCCAAACACTTGTTCAGAAACATAAAACTTTCTACGGAGATGAGGGTGTTTTTTGTGGGGTTGTTTTTCGTCTTTGCCCACAGACAGAAATGAAGAACTGTGCAGTGTCAACACCTATGGTTTTGCTAAACAAACTTGACAATAGGTCTGTAATTAGACATGGCAGCGATGTACCCTTGACATTGCTTATACAACAGTTCCAGCCTTTGGTGAAGTACAAAAGTAAGACACCAAAGAAAATAGATGGGCTTGTGCACTTTTCACAAAATCCTTTCTGGAAGAAATGGGGGTAGAGGGAGCCATTGATTTGACCTTGTAGGTCATCTCTTATGTTTTTCTGTCTTAATCTCTTCAGTACAGATAGAATCTTACACAAAGTCTTCTATAACCAACAGTGCTTTTCACATGTGACAAAATAATTCTTCACAGAGGTACCTGACCTAGTTTGTTTAAAATGAGCCGAGCTTTAGGACTTCTTAGCCTGGCTGAACTGCTGGTTTCTATTTCTCAGTTCTAAACCTGCTCAGAGATCACTCAGCTCTGCATGACCCTGTATTGTCCTGGGCGGAGAGCCATCAAAGACAACTATTGAGGAAACATTGTACAATACCTGGAGAATGTTTTTGCCAGCAACATTGCTCAAACACAACTAATCTATGCTAGCATGCAGAATGTTTTTTCCTACTGAGTCTGAAAAAACCTCACCAAACAGGACTATCGAGTTGTTACAAACAGTATGTGGCCTTTTTTTTTTCCCTCTAAAAGGCACTGCAAAGGCCACCTGGGTTTCACCAAGTCTTAGGGAAAGCTAACTGGCCGTGTTTGCAGGATGTGTTTTAAGGATGTTGGTTTTGGTGTTCACATGATTCATGATTGCCAGAGTTTTCTTAATAGGATAATGAAAACTAGTAGATAATTATTAGAATATATAATGTTCACACCAGTGTCAAACAAAGACAAGATAGGGTAAAATTTCTTAATTTCTCAGAATTTCAACAGATGAAGTTAGAAAACCACATTGCCAGAAAATAGGTGACCTTAATCAGACAAGTGTTCATGAACTGCTCATCTACAATGCCATAATTCCTTCCACTTTTCTGAGCAGAGACACATTTTCTGGACATGGATATGCACAAGGACGTATAAATAGTACTGGCACTTGAAAAAATTTGATATTTCACAGTTTGGTAAACAGTTTCCTTTTGTGTTCAGTATAGTCTTTGCATATTTAAGAAAAGAGCAGAAATTAATTTTGATATGTGCTTGAAGACAGTACTGGAATGCTCAACCATTATTAAAGAACTTAATAAAATCATGGTCTTTCTGCAGTATTCAGTCATTCAAATTCAAGAAAGGCACTTCCAAGTCAAAAAATATCAAAAGCATGATCTAACCTTGCAATACACACCTCGTCTCACAGGACAATTGCATGATCTTAAAAATATCAGTCTTATAACTTTATGTTCTGTGTGTACACATGTACGAACACACAAAAAAAACCCCATAGATAAAGTATATCAATTGAAAGAAAAGATGGAATTTCACATACAGCCTTTTCAATGTTTTATAGTAAATATATGTTTTGGTGATAGAGACCTTTCTACCAAAAAATTTATAAGAATGACTTCTATACTTAACAATGTCCAAGAATATGCAAACAACCTACCAGAACTTTGTGTAGTCATGTTAGCAGTGAACAATTTTTACTAGTTCATTTCAGTACAAGGATTAATGGTGATTCTGGTGGTATCCTCAGGATTTTGTACTGTGACAGAAAAAAGAACTATGAGAGCAAGAGAGAGGGAGCACACAGAAACCACAGTGGATTACATTCAGTTTTCTGAGGTATTCAGTAGAATCTAAGGTTTTACTTTTAAAAAAGCCTCTTGACATTTTGACTGTAAATACCACTTTGAAAAATGACCCACATGAACCAATGAAACCCCAAGGGCCTCACTTTGCAGGAAGGCTAAAATAAGTCAGCCCAATGAAAGCTTTATTGTTCATATACAGCGACTGAGATTCAGTCAATTTATGAAATAGTTAAAGCTGAGTCAGGCAACAGAAGGTGAAGGAATTATGGAGATTGACAAAAAATAACCTACAAGACACTTCTGCTTTCAAAAGGTTGTTTAAAAAGCTCACTGTGGAATTGACTGGTGAAGTTTCATTGATTAGGTCTGGGGCTCAGTTTCCACTAGCTGGGAAATACCTACATAAGATATAAGAGATAAGAAATGTTTTTGAAACTGACAAAAGTTAAAAGTAATTGCTATGATCTTCTTTGACCTAATCTACTAGGAATTTGTATGAATTTGCTTCCCTCAGCACAGCAGTCTTGTGTCGATAATGCTGGCATGAACACATAGAATGAATGATGGCCAATGGCACCCTGGCCTGTATCAGCAATAGCGTGGCCAGCGGGACCAGGGCAGTGATTATCCCTATGTACTCGGCACTGGTGAGTCCTGTGTTCAGTTTTGGGATTCCTCACTACAAGAAAGACATTGAGGTGCTGGAGCATGTCCAGAGAAGGGCAATGGAGCTGGGGAAGGGCCTGGAGCACATGGAGGAGGAGCAGCTGAGGGAGCTGGGGTTGTTTAGAGGAAAAAGGGCTCAGAGGGGATCTCATTGATCTCTACAACTACCTGTAGGGAGATTGGAGGGAGGGGGGGTTTGGTGTCTTCCAAATAACAAAAGACAGGAGGAGAGGAAAATTTGCACTAAGGAAGAGAATTGGCTATTAAAAAAAAATTCTTCATTAAAAGTGTTGTCAAACATTGGAACATGCTTCCAGAGCAACTGGTGGAATCACCATGGCTGGAGATGTTCAGGAGACGTGTGGATGTGGCACTTGGGGACATGGTTTAGCGGCAAACACAGTGGTACTGGGTTAACAGTTGGACTTGATTATCTCAGACGTATTTTTCAACCTCAGTGATTCTGTGATTTTATGGTTATAAGCTGACTTTCAAAAAAGAGCCAACAGGTCCATCAGGATGGCAGGCAAGAACCCCCTCTACACTCTATCTTTCCTCTAGCAAAAAACAAGAATTCATGTCACTCCAGCAGTGAGGTGTTTTATTTTTGCTTCATTAAAATTAACTGTACAGCTGGGCTATATTTTTCATCCAGAACAATTTGCACTATGTCATTTTCTTGTTTAGTTTAAACAACTGGCAGTAATAAAACGAGAGCAGGTGAATGTGTTACTATGGTTCCTGTTTGTAGTGCAGAATAACAGACACAGAAAAAGAGCACAGAGACAGGAAGGTCACACTCTTTGCCAACACGATCTATCTTTTCATTCCGATTTTGGTATTTGTCAAGTTATTCTCTCTGATCATCCTTTGTTGGATGTGCAAATTAAATTATGTGATTTTATCTCCAGTAGCATTTTTTGTTTGCCTTTTTCTAAGTGTTATGTGTCTAAACACAGAAAGAAGAGCATTCCAAATTCATTGGATGCAGCAGATACAACCTCATTCAAACTAACTTAGAAATGAAAAATCCGTCTGGCTCACAGTTTTGACTGCTACCTGTGATGCAGAGAAAAGGAAATCACCAAGTGCTTTTACAGTTGCAAATTTGTCATAAGCATACATTGCATCTGCTTTTGGTCAGATATTATTTAAAATAATGTTCTCATGATACCAAATTTATTTCCTTGTGAAGAGAAAGTTCACTATGTGACTATGGTTTGCCAGATGAACACTTCCACTCCCCAACTGCCTTGTCCCACCTACCCCGGGTGGGGCCAGGAGAACACACCTGTCTCCAGAGACACTACACACAATTCCTTCACAATCTCTCCACCTGACAGGTTGTTTTTGGTATAAGAAGTACTGCAGGTGCCAGAAGAGCTCAACAATGAGAAGATGCTTTACTAGTAAATATAAAATATTCATGGTAGCAGGTGTGCACTTTTTGGATGTATTTCATCTTTTGCAACACCCGTTTGGACTGAAATGCTGCAGCAGACAGAACCTAAGCCATGGATTTACCCTTTTTTTCCTCTATTCACACAGATTGTTACTAATTTCATCCAAGTCATCCACCTAGGAAGAGATTGCTCAAGCCAAAGGAAGGAAGAAAATTGACCTAAAAACATTTTATTCAACTTTAGCATACAACTTCTACCAATAACCTTTGGTCTGAGGACAGCAACACAGTAAATAAATATCGTTCTTTCTCAGTTCTGATAGCCAAGGATACATGAAAATGGCCTTTGTTATGAATTGCGTTTATTTTTTGTTTTCCCCAGACAAGAGGTTGCAAATATTTTCTGCCCTTTCCCCCAGATATTGATCCACCTTATCAGCTCTACCTCAGTCATATCGGACAGTCAGAAACACCCAGGAAAAAAAAATTGTTATTTAAAGAAGTTTCTCACTTTCCTTCTTGCTTTACTTCATTCTCTTTTTTACCAAGGAAAAGTAAAAAAAAGCATGCCTTTCTCCCTGATAAAAATTCACAGACACTTCAGCAAGGAGACAAACTGGTCTGCTGGAGCACTTGCTGAGAACAAGCAATGACCCAGCATTATTCTCTGCCAGAACTGATAACACAGATCCAGATGGACTATCTGATCTCTAACTGTCCCTATAGTAAAGACCATGTCAATATGTTGATAAAAGAGGGCCAGATATATTTGCTTGTTAATACTCTTGAAGGTCACAGGCAAAACTTATATGATAAGCAAAAGAAATTTGACTACCCTGCAAGCAGCTTTCAAGCATCTATTGGCTAAACTTACAGAGTGGCCGTCACCTCTCGCTGTAGAACCTTTCACGCCCCTGTATTCCTTTGTTTTGGTGACTTTATGGAGTAGCCATGCATGCATATGAATGCAATTTTTAAAATAGTTTATACACAAACATGCTGAAATCAGCTGCTAAAGAATGTGATCGGTTTGGTTTTCTTCCCAAGCTTCATAAGAGTCACACCATGAACCAAGTCTGTTTCTCAGAACAGGATAGCCAGTGTTTCTTTGTCTAGTAAGATAGAGATGCAATGCAGAAATAAAATTCCTGTTGTCTTTGCAGATGTACAGAAGCTGGCTGGTGCTACAAAATGTGCATTCAGTTAAGTCAAAGACTGTTGATCAACTGTGCCTGGCAAATATTGAAAGCATAAAAAACACACTGCAAATATATGGTAAATGTGCATTTTGGCAGAAGAACACGAGATTGTAAGTCTTCTATTCTTTATCAGTTCTGTGCTGGGACCATAAAGGACTGCCATACAGGATGCAAGGATGCATTAGGAACTTTGCCTATTTCCACAAATGGCTATATCACATACATGAAAAATTGGCCAACACCAAAGGCAATTAAAATCAAAATAGATGGAAGAAGATAAACTTAGGTTGGGGCAGAGAGTATGATTTAGGCTTTGAATTTTCATTAAAGAGACACTACAACAACCTTTTTTCTAATTGCAATCTTTAGGGAAAGCAAAGGGTAGTTCTTTAAACCATCATTACTCTTGTTCTTACTGTTTCACCAGGATAACAGAGGTGTGAACTACAGAGGGTGGGTAAAAGGGAATTCTTGGTGGAGATTGTAGCAAGGGATCTTCTGATTTGATACAAGGCAATAAAAATCCTATCTGTGAGGATGAACAGCTCAACTGGAAATGCTCAATAAAGCAAAGAGGTCTCGCTTTATTTTGGCTATGTTTGAGTTGGGATGACTCTTCAAATGTCCTGTAGAGGTCCTTTCTAACCTCAGTTAGTTTATTGTTATATGTGTGCGGGCTGACAGCAGACAGTCATATACATATGCAGACCACTAAAGCCAAGTGACTTAGAGAGAAATCTGAGAAAAGACAGCATGTTTAGCCAGATTAGGCTTGCTGTGAAATTAAAAGTTTATTTTGGAGAAATTACTCCATCTGAGAGCTGGAAAAAACTCTCCATTTCTTCCTCTCCAATGTTCTAACAATCTATAGAGAAAAGTGTTTTCTCATAACTTAGTCTTTACTATAAAGGGAGAAAGGTATATAAAAAACTAAAAAAACAATTAAATTGATTCAGTAACAAGTAAAAAAACAGAGGTTATACAACGATGTACTTTGGCAAACTTAACTTTGTATTTGAAGCTCTAGCTATAGAAAGATAAGGACCTTAGGAGCTGAGACACTGTTGTATAACTGAGAAAAATTACTTTCAAAGTATTAACAGCATGAAGAAATCTGATGACTTCTAATAAAACTAGCTCTTGAAAGAGAGCAAAGGCCAAGCTTAGCAGAATTAGAGCCTACCACCATTTATCTAGTGTTTCAGAAAATGCCTTCTGTGCAGATTAATTTCTCCAGTTGGAAGAATTTTTTTGAACATGACCATTGAAAATGTTGTCTGCCTGAATACAGAAATAGAAACAGCTGGTCAGACTCTGGAAATTAAGGTCTTCAGGTTAGAGATTAATCTTAGAGTTGTCCTAAAATGCCTCTAGCACAAATCCTACAGCTGATAAAAGACTGACATAATCATATCTGAGCCAATTTTCCTAGCCCATGGCAGTACAGTGGGCAGATCAGATCGGAGACAATGTTTCAGGTCCAAATGAGATTTAACTGAAGAGCTGCATCTTCATCCCTCTAAAGCCATCATTAATTCTGAGACTAATAATGAATGTCACTTATGCTGCTTCTTTACACAGTGATAATTTTTGCCAAAACATACCTCTGGAACAGCAGTCAGACCTATTTCAGCAAACGTTGCCTCTGACTGCAGCACACAGAAGTGACTGTGCAGCCCAGGCTGATTCAGACCTCACTCATCATCACTAGGGAGCCAAATAACTGATTCTGTGTGATTCCGGAACTATTTCAGAATATTTAATAAGATCTGGCATGCTTTGAATGGGCAGAAGAACATGGGATGGATAATTAATCTCTGAAAGTTTAAGAACTTCATTTGTACTCTGTTGCTATATCTGCTTTTGCCCTTTGCAATACTTGCTCCAGTTAAGTTTGTCCTGAGAGTAGAGATTTGCCTCCAGAGAAGATGCACATAGTCCAGAAGAAACCATAAGAAACTTGTCTCTTAGAGAGTCACCCATCATTTGGAAGAAGATGGAAAGGTGTAAAGGTAGCTTGCTTTAATGGATTAACTTTGCAGCTGTTCAACACTGTTCAGGGCAGGGGCCATATATTTTCACTCTCTGGGTAGCATCTGCTACACATTTACTGTTATACAAGTAAAAATAATGAACCATCACAGCAGTAACCAGCTTGACCTTCCCAGATGATTTTTAAACAACTGATTAGGGTATAACACAGAGGGAAATTATTTAAAACAAAATAAAAACCCCTCCACACTCTTCCTTTGGTAATTTATTTTCCTGTGACCACGATGTCTTTTCCTTGCACGTGCCAACTAGTGCTACTGCCTCTAGGGCCACCGGAGGTTGAGTGTGGCAGGGAACTACCCAGCAAGAGAAAAGGCCATGACCTCCCGTCCCAAACCTATCTAACATAACAGAAAAGAGTCTCATTTCACATTCTGTGCGTTACTCACGGCTCAGCTTCGATGCTCTGGTCAGCAGCTATGTAGTTGGCAGGGATGTAGCCCACGAGCTTGCGGCCAGGACAGATTGACCCCGCTGGCAGGAGGAGCCTGGCATACCACCATCCCTCATGGGATGCATTCAGCACTTCCAGCTTATCCCCAGCTCGGAAGCTCAAGTCCTCCTCAGTGCGAGCATCATAGTCGAACAGTGCCACAAAGTTGCAAATGTTTGCTAGATCCTGGCCAGGCAGTGGAGGTAAAGGTTTCTCTTTTATCTTACTCTCTAGGTCCTTCTGTCCCGCCTGGAGATCAGGTCTTACCACAGCAAGGTTGGCAAAGACTTGACCTCCTTTGTCTTCCTGCTCACCGTTTCTCCCAAAGAATAAGCAGGGAAGATAAGGCTCCAAACAGGGACAGTGTTTCTGGCAAAAGTTTCCCATCCTGATTCTTTGTTCCTTCCTCTGCTTCTGCTTTTCTTTTGCTTTTCCTGGTAGCAAGACCCTTAGACCAATTTTTGCACCATCCACATCTTAGCTTTTTGCGGACTTCTTCTCCCTCTTCTCCTCTGGCACAAAATGAAACAACTCTTGGCACAGCTGGAAGATCCTCTCTGGGTCCCACGGAGAGCTCATTACCGACGACTCCCAGTTAGGGAGAGAAACATGAACATTCAAATGACTGCACACGTGTGGAGGGAATTTCTCACTTCCTTTTCAGAACAGGAAAGCAACACAACATCTGTGCTGGGCTGAGCTCTGCGAACAGGAAAGTGTGGAGCCTCTTCTGTTACAGCAAAACAATAACGTCAGAACATGTAAACCAGGGAGGCTTTTCAATTCCTTCTGCTGGGGATGGGTGTTTTCTTATCTCCGATGTGGTCTGGTCATATGACCAGTGGTAAATGTCTGTCTTGGCAATGATTAACCAGACTGACCTGCCTGTTCCTCAGCTGTGGACAGCTTGAATGAATATTTCTTTTTGTTTCCTGGTTTGTACTGGTTTCGGTTTGGAGTGGGAAGCCTTTGCTCGCCTGGGACTGGCAGACGCCCTCACCAGGAGTGCCCCTGTGGCTCCCGCCCTCACTCACACCTGGGCACATTCCCTGCCAAGTACCCGCCCCTCAAACCAACCCGCTGGCTTTTTTTCGTTCAGCTGGGATGGGCTCTTTTTACAAGGAAAACCAAATATATGTGGCTTACAGTAATAAAGCAGTATATTTTAATGCATTCTTTATCCTGCATTTTAAGGAAACCAAGGCACTAGCAGAAAGCATTTATCTAGGTGGCTGGCTGATTAGATAACCCCATATAAAAACAATGGCTGTTTTCCAGTCACCATGTAAACAGTGACATTGCATTGGCCAGTATATTCCCATTTCTAAAGAATCACTAACCCAGCATATAGACCAAGCATGGATGTCTGGATACTGCCGTGGCAAAGCAGGCTGAAGAGTTGGCTGCTGTATCTCAGTGGAACAACCCAAGCTTTGTAAATCCTGGAAATTGCCACAGCCTCAGGGACACTCAGGGCTCGGAGCAGGAGCAGGAAGCACAGGAGATACAGAGATAGCCTGTCTGCACATAATGGTGGCATTTCAGTAAGAGACAAACTCTTACAGATCAGAGTCTATTTATTGAGATCAATCAAAACTCACACATAGACCTATAACTTCCCGGTGATCAAAACACCTGAGTCCCATATTTTTCTTTTGGATTTGGTCAGTTGTTTCTTGGTTTGGTTTTTTTTGGCCAGGAATATGGTGCTGTTTTCCAAAACCGGTTACACATCTCTCAGTTCCATTTAGAGTTGCTGACTTCTGTTCTACTTTACTAGAAAGGAAAAACCTAAATAACAGAAATCAAAGTCACTTGCTTTCATCATGTCTCTCATTCATTTGAATGAGGAGACCAGTGGCAAAGGCAGAGAGCTACTGATGAACTAGGGACTGTGGGATGACTAAAAGATATCTCCACTGAAAGTGATAGTATTGATATCAGGTGCATCTCCACTGGAGAGGAATGGGGAACTGCTTATGCACACTTCTGCAATGCTGAAAGAGAAATTAAATAAAAGCAGAAGTACCACACCCGTTAAGTCATCACTAAACCTCATCATCTTTTGGGTCTGATTAAAAAAGGTATGCTGATTTTGCAGGTAATGATAATCATATTTAGTTTCTGAAGCACCACTGGAGATGTTTTTTTGCCAGCAGTTATTAATCACATAAGAGTAAGAACACATATATCCAAGAGATATTTACTTTTCCTAGGTGTGAAAAACAACATTCAAAGGAAAGAAAAGCCTAGATTGATAAAGAAACTATCTTAATTAATCTTGTTTAAAGAATTGTCTACATTTACTGAAAGCAGAGAATATTAGAAACTACTACTAAGTAATCTGGTAGTTTTCAGTTTGCATATTTGATTGACTTTTCCTGTAATATTTTGTGGTTCTGGCAACTTGGGAATTGATTTGGCAAAGATTTGCAAACACATTTACTGCCCAGAATAGTTTCATCATGACAACAAAGCCACTTGCATCATACAGAATCAATCTGTGAAATGCACAACACTTCTCAGTACCAAGTCCCACCTTTACACTCAGGAACCAATATACAAGCACATTGGAAATCACACTGCATTCACTGAGACCACTCAGATAAGTATTTATAACTGTAGGTACAACAGGGCTTAAGCCTACTAATGTTTGTGTGTATGATTACCTTATCTCAAAGAGCACCAGGAATTAAATTCATCTGCTCTCTCAATGTGCCCCTTGACTTTACAAGAACAGAACGACTTTTGCTTGAAGTGATTAATAACTATAAATCAGATTATTTTCATCCTGATCTTCAGGACCAGTTCTATGTGTTAAACAAGTAGACCTTAACAAATAGCCACTAAATTAATTAATCAGATTTAAAAGTCTTCTCAAAAAGAGAGAAGATTGGAGCTGCTGAGAACCATTGAGCAGATTTCCTATCCCATGTGGGACAGGACATGTGCGCTGTGGTGGCCACACTGCAGCAGCTTCTGCAAGGGACTTTGCTCCCATCCTGGTGACTTTATTGAGGATTCACTGCATTTCTGAAAATAAAGAAGTACTCTTAATGGTTTACAGACTATATAATTTTATCACAGGCAAGAAAAGAAAATTAGCATGTAATAAAAATGTTCTTGCTGGTTTTACTGAAAAAAATAAAATCTGATAAATCCCATAATCCTGATTTTCACATTCACAGTTTGGAACAAATGAGGATAATCATGTATATTCAGGGGATTTCAATATAAACTGTTGTCCAAATCCTCTGCATTTGTATTACATGTAATTTAATAGAATAATCTTAGCATTACCTATTCCTTGGCTTAATTAATTTCTTTTGTCTTGCATTCCACTATATTTTCCTTTTTTTGCAAAAGGAGGCCAAACAGTTCTGCATTGCTTATTGGCCTTCTGTGTCTTCATATAATTTGTTTTGGGATCTGAATATCAGAGCAGAAATTGTTCAAAAAAATAAGCTACTGGTTGTAAAGTGACTGTAAAAAACTTAATCAGAGATATTGATGAATTTTATTAGCAAAAATGCTTTAAGAAGGATACAAGGGTCTCACCTCACTCTTACAGCCAGCATTACCTAGTGAGAAAGATGAATTTATTACAACCAGAATGGCACATTTACAGTATGAATACTGAAATTTGGTATTCTGGTCCCTATATTATAAAAAAACACCAAACACTAACATTGCAAGTAATCTCTTAAAATATGCAACACCTTGAAACAAAGATTGATCATTTAAAAGCTGTGTCTGACAGGACTACATAAACTTAGATTTTAGAAAAGAGAGCAAATCTATTCAATCAAGCAGTACTTTCCCCCTTCAAACTAGGTAATTTTCCACTGCTTTTAATGTATATTTCCTTGTTCCATAAGAAACGAGTGCACACTGATGCTGTAGGTTTGAGAATGACAGACATCTGAAGTTACTTTTATATTCTATATGTTGCCTTTAAAGTCCAGTATAAGTAAGACTCTTGCAAGGAGCCTTAGACCTGCTTAAAGGATTAATTTGAAGTCCTCTAAATCCATGAAATCAATTTCTAATTAACTTAGAGTCAATATCCCTTAGGCCTTGTTTATTCTACAAAACAATCATGTTTAAACATGGTGGTGAAACATATTTCTCTTAGCTGACTGAATGGACAGAAAAATAATGTGTTAGCATTACATACTTTAGTAAACTTAGTACAAAACTAATCTGCAACACTGACATTAATTGAAGTGATCTTGGAATCAGGTTTGCTCTGCATGAATTTAGGTATCAGACTGAGTTGTATTAAATAAGTACATATAAGATTTGAATCCATAATATTTCAAAAGTCTTGTTTTGATATAAGTTCCATTTGTGTTCCATGCTTTCAAAAATTACTTTGTATGAGTTTGCATTACAGATATTTCCTATGATTATTGGTTTGTATCTGCTCTGTACAGAACTATTGGCATAAATACTTAAAAACTTGGGAGCTTCAGAAAAAATGAACCCTTCTTCAACACATAAATATGCTGGTCCATATTTCAGAGACAAGAAGTGAACATCACTGAGACTCAGTCTTCAATACTGATGATACATGGTGTTTGAAACCATTCCCTTACATCATGCAGAGAAGAACTGCAGTCTGAACAGCGCCCTGCTGGGGAAAAAAAGAATATTCCAAGGCAATATCCACCAACAGTTTTGTTAAGATATATGAGTCAGTTGAAATTGGAAATTGAAAAAGAGCCTGGTTTTTCTTAATGAGATCACAACAGAAACAAACATTGTCCTTCATAACAGTGTTGAATTCTGTAAAAGGAAAAAAATCTATGTAGGGAAATGAGAAATTAAGGTATAAAATACAAGAATTGTAATTAAATAATCTATGATGTCTGTAGTATCACTTTCTATATTGTATAATCTTTTCCAGGCCAGAAGCTATACTGCTGCATTTAATGTATGTGAGTTTAAATATTTGACATTATATACCTAGCTTAGAAACACTTCTTAATGCATTATGATAAAGCAAGTCAAATCCTTCAGCAAAGTAAAATATTCCAATAATGTGATCTTTAAAGAAATTAGCAGAAAACCAAAAGCATATTGTTTTGAATCTGTGCTTGGGAAATAGTTTAAATGACTAACCATTTTAAAGTTGTGTAGTTAAGGTAACAAACAGAAATAAAGCACGGTGGGTCTTTTTTTATTACAGCTGTCTTTTCAGCTATATTTCTTTCCATTTGCACATTAAAGTGGAACACATTACTACCACTTTGTAGCTTTTTTATATTCCTTTTAATCAGCACTTCCATTTTCTTTCTCTAATTTGCAAATTGCCATTTTTTTCAGTGAAAATAAATTATGTGTGCAATTTTACTCTTGACAAAATTGTTTACTCTTATTGATTAATCACTTTCCTGGTTTCGTCTATTATCTTAAACCATAAATCCACAAAGACGCAGAGTTATATTTGATTCTGCATTTTCCAACTTGAAATGTTTTTGCATTTGTAATGAGAAAACTCTGGCTATTTATTTCCATAAGGCTGATCCAGTAATCCATCTCTACCCTGGAAAACATTAAAAGTATACTTTCAAGTGCTTTGGTGATGAGGGTTGCTTATTTATTAGCCGAATTTGGGGCTGCAACACGCTACATCTGACAACAAATTAACAGAGAAGAATAAGGTTCTGTCAAGGATTGACAGAATAGAGACTTTCTCTATTTGTTCAAACAAACAGATCCCACTTTGCTCAAATTTAATGTGAGTTTTGCCATTATCTGCAATGGGACCAGACCTCAGCCATTATTTTTCATTTCATTGTACATTATTCTAAATGATATACAGCCCGCAGTGTTAAAAATTGTAACTTAATTTGCTTTCTATGAAGCAGCCTCTCTGAATAAAACCAGAGAGCTGTAGCTCTCTAAGGCATGAAAAATACTTCTAATCAAATCTATCTCTGTGTGGGAAAAAATATGGCAAGTGGATGACAAAGAATTATCAGCAAACATGACTTTGCCATTCTTTTAAGAAAATGTATTCCAAACCTGACCCTGTTATGAATAGTTTTTAAATTTAGAATGTGTATATATTTATGAAGATTTTATGATGGGTCAAGATCATTTCTCACATAACTCTATCAAAGTCTGCGTACTATGACGTAGATGACTTGTGAACATGATTTACCATTTTTATCTTAAGCTGGAATTGCATCAAAAGAAGCAGACAAGTCCAGAGAGAGATGGAAAGGAGTAGTCTGTCAAAGTACTGTACTCATTGTTTCACCTGTGAGTGAAAGTGCTCAGGGCTTTTTTCCAAAAATAAAACCAGCATTCTCTCCTGACCTTCACTGTACCTCAAAAGGGCAGCATCTCACAGGGAGCTGAAATTTACTAATAGAATATATTGATATACCATATAAAGGAAAGTCTTACTAATTAGTTTAGATTACTGAAATACGACATTCAAAACCAGTAGAAAAACACTAGCTGTAGAATAGAATAGAATAGAATAGAATAGAATAGAATAGAATAGAATAGAATAGAATAGAATAGAATAGAATAGAATAGAACATTCCAGGCCTGCAATGATCATCTACCTGACCAAGTCAGGACTGACCAAAAGTTAAAGCATGGTATAAAGGGCATTGCCCAAACACTTCTTAAACACTGACAGACTTGGAGTGCCAATTGCACCTCTAGGAAGACCATTCCAGCGTTTGACCACCCTCTCAGTAAAGAAATGTTTCCTAACATACAGCTGAAACCTCCCCTGGTGCAACTTTGAACCATTTCTACACACCCTGTTATTGGATCTCAGAGATCTCTACTCCATCTTACTTTTATTCTTCCTGCTAGATAAAACATATTTAAACAAAACTCATTTGCATGAACTGTGCACACATTAGGATTTTATATATCTAATATCTCTCTATAGGAAAAGGGCTAGTTCTATAATCAGTTTCTATGACTATATGAATCCTGTGCATGGTCCACGCACCTTCCTGACTAGATGTCCCTCTCTCGTTGTACATTTTCTAAATCGTTTTCTACTTCCTGTTTTCTTTCTCTTGTATCTGCCTTTCACAGTGAGGTGCCATATAAAGAACATTACCCAAAAGGTAAGACACTCCTTATAAATCAGAGGAAAGGGAATTTAAGGTGCCCCAGAGCAACCTCAGGATGTGCACTTATATATTTTTCCCTATGAAAAGGAAAGGATAGGCAGAAAGGAAGCTATAAAACTGGGGCTTGCTTCAAAATTATGCTGGGAAGTAGAAGTCAGGGTATGTGTTAAACTGTGGAAACTAAAATCTTAAGCACCATAGTGTAGCCATGGCCAAGGGCACAACTGATTTAAAAAACATTATCTTACCTACCCATCTTCAGATACACAGGTATAATGTGAGGGTCAACAAATATCGATACTCAGATGACTAATTTCTATATCTGATCCAGCGTAAAAGGTCTTAAAATCATGTTTGTCTTACTATTAAGTCAGTGACAAGATACTCACTGGTTTAACTGAGGGTAGGATAACCTTTTTACTTTAGTTCATGTATCATTATTTTTTAATCTGTTTTTTATTTATATTTGGAATAGTTTTAATGTAAAAGTAAGGATGGAGGATATTAATTTATTTTTTTACTGTGTTTCAGCATCAGTCTGACCTGTTTCTGTGTGTTCAAAATACAAAGTTTCACAAAGGAAACTGATGCAACTTGTCTTGCAAATATGTATCTTCTTACTCTTCTTCCTTTCCATTTGTTACTGTAATCTTCTCTCTCTCTAAGGATACAGAAGATTTCTATATCGTTTCCTACCGCCTCTTTTCTTTCTGCTCCATGTCTTTCACAGCTATGCAATGAGATGCTGTACAAAAAACTTTACCCAACATGCAAGATATGATCTTTATAAACATGGGGAAAGGGGATAGGAAGCCAGCAGCTTTAGTGATACTCAGTTTCAGTAAGGACTTCTGATACAGAATTCTGTTGCTGCAGGCAGAATAATTCACTTCCTTTCACTGAAAAAAATTTCCCCAAATTCAAATTCCTTTGTCTTTGCTTCCACAGCTTTAAACCTTATCAGAATTGCTTCTCTCCCTGTCAAGAGCATGAAGGCAGCTAAATGCAGACTTACAACCATCAAAACAGAAGAGATTGCTCTGACCTACTTCACAGACATACATAGAAACAGAGTACAGATATTTAAACAGTTATATCAGCAAGATGGACTCTTCTTGATGTATGTATTCTTCTACAACACTTCTTTCTTTTCAAAATCCAGCGTACTTTTTTTTTTAATCCTTCCATCAGACCACTATTAGACACCCTCTAGAGGCAGAAGCAGAACAGTAAATATCAGATGCAATTTATATTCAAAATAAGCCCTTATATTTTAGATTTGTAAGCATTAATATTAGCTTCTTTTTATTGCAGCTCCAAGGAATATCACTCTCACTATAATCAGCAATGAACACATACAGAAGAAAATATGCATTTAATAGAAGATCAAACACACCTTTAGAAAGATGGCCTACAGTTAAAGAAAGAAAAAGTTAATCTCTCTGCTCATCGTAGCAATAGAATAAAATTTGATCTTGAAAATCCTAACTTGATAAGGATTGTAATTAATTAATTAACTTGTATTTTACTTTGAAAATACAGATTTCTGTGTTATATTACTGTGGGTTAAATATTTCTATATTCAGTCCTAGTAAGACCAAAACTAGAGCAACATGCCCAGTTTTTGATCCTGTATTTCACAAAATTTGATAATGAAGGAATGATAGATGAATATCATCCAGATTGAGAATCAAAGATAAGCAGGCTCAAAACCCCTCAGCCTTTAAGGAAAGACCTTAAATAATAAAACAAAAGGAGTCTGTGGGAAAACATAGTAGCAGCCTTCAAATAAATAGAAGTCTGGTGCATAATGATGTGGTTCTCACCTCTTCTAGGAGTAGGACACAACACAAGAAAAAAATATGCATTAGAGCAACAGAAACTTTGCTTTCAAATGAAGAGAGGGAGAAAACTCTGTGTTCTGCATGTAAGGACTATTAAACTTTGGAAGAAATTGCCTCAGTGGCTCTTTTAAAGTGGTGTTTTTAAAGAAGTAGACAATTGACTTTTTAAGGATGTTGGTAGTCGAATTGATTCTGCCCCAGGGCAGAAGATGGCCATTGTTAGGTCTTTCCTAGTTCTGTTATCCTCAAGTCTGCAGTTTTATAGTTGTGGCATTTCCCACTGGCTGTTCGACAGCTCTGTTCTTTTGAGCAGACTGTGTATTGAAATACATTAGACGTTTTTTGTGCAATCACCACCAAGTGTCAGGCTTGAAATGCAAGCCTGTAACCTACTTGGACAACTCAGAAGTCTTCAGAATGTCTGAATTACACATATTCCTATTTCACTCATGAAGAAATTGAAGGCATAACAATTTATACTATCTGTCCATGAATGCACCACAAATGAATAGGAAATGAGGACTGAGAACTGAGTAGTCCACTGGATTTTATGCTTAATATTGTAAGCATAAAATAACAGCAGGTCCAAAAGAAAAAGAAAAAACCCCAAACACTGGAAAAAGAAGGCAGTGTCCCATAGATCATAGAAACTGCACTGTTCTCTCACTATTAAATACAAAAGGTCTACTTTGGAAGCATAGCTTCCCCAGAAGTCCATATTTCTAGTGCAATTTCTTTTGACTAAATGTAACATTCATTGAGGTCAAAAAGAAAAATCTTTCAAAGTACCTTTAAACAACTATGCAGAGTTTTAATGTATATACCCACTAAGGGTCCAGTAATCAGTCTTGGTTATTAATCATTCTGACAAAAAAATTGATTTTCATTTCCTTCTTTCATGTTGCGTGGGAACAGCCTGAGGTAGATTACAAGATCTGAGAGAGATGATAAGGACAGTAAGAAGGCTTTTGAGAGACTCTGAGCACCTAGTGGATTACTGTCTATTTAACCTTTTGATGAACTATTTGGTTTAGTTTTGGGAATCTTGTGTCTCTAGCAGCCTGAGTCTTGTTTCTATGCTGGTGAGACAGAATGTAACGAACACAGTACTGAGGTGCCAGATGCAATCAGATGTCCTAATCCCAGCAGGACACTATAAATTTTATGTGCGTAATTCCACTAGAAAGTTGACGTGTCCATATTTTGTACCATATAAAAAGGCTCCTAAACAGCCCAATAAACAGTAAAACTTCTGAAATCACTGGAATTTAATCAAATCTTAAATCCTGATCAATACTAAGGATATTCTTACAGGTTCCACTACCTAGTAACAAGATATCACGTGTGCCACAGATGGATGCCTTGAAGATTATTTAGTATTTTGCTCAACTTTTAAAAGTCTACTAAAGAAATACTAAGTGCTAGAGACTGCTTTTCAAAGAAAATATCTTCTTGACAGATTTCACTGTCTTGCAGAGACAAAGGTTATCCTTAAAATAATTTAGTGTTGCTAGATCTATATCTCCCAAAATATCACTCTGTAATAAGTCATAGCCCTACTTCTGTATATCCTGAGCTTATTCCTCTGATGGTTCCTAAACAAACATGTTTCCTTCTTAGTGTCTAAAACTTAAAATCAAGGAACCAAATCCATCAATCCTGTTTAAATGCATGAAGAATTCAATTGAAGCATCATAGGATGCTTCATGAGGTGGATGCTGGGCTGTGAGGCAATCTGATACCTGTGCACTGAATAACTTCATGGGTTAAAAGCTAAATCAAATGCAATCCTGAGGCTCATCTCTTAGCAGTGTACTAAAATAAAATATATTTTAAAAAACCAAACAAACAAACAAAAAAATCACCCTCAGCACCTTTTGGTTTGACTAATGTTACTTCAGAAGGCTTTTCATTTGTTTTTTAAAAACAGGGAAAAATAGAGAATGTTCTGACTTTACTTCTGCATAAAGTGTTCCTTGTCTAAAATGAAAACTATCTGTATTTGTTCAAAGACTTATTTTCACATAGCACTATTGCATACTCTTCCATAGCAATATGAGGGCCGCTCCCTTTTTTTTAACTGAAAAGTCTTATAACCCTTGCCAAAATAGACAAAAGGCTACAGCTGCATAGTTGGGGCAAAGTCAACTTACAGAGTCTTAGGACAACAGGAAGTTTAAGGAAAGTGAAACAGACTAAGGTGCAGATGTATCCCAGCTAACTCAGAGAGATGCTCCAATGTATTGTACTGCTGCCCCCTTAAGGACAAAGAAAGCGAGGAGCTGCAGTACTTGCCTTGCCCAGAGGCCCGCAACTTCTGTGTGACAGCTAGGGTATATTCGAGGTATTTTGACACTGTTCTCATGTCGTTATGTACATCACTGCACTCAGTTATGTTCCTTTGTCCTCCACGGCATGTTAGTACACTCCTGTGCTGTAAAACTACCCGGAGTTAGGAGCCTGTTCTGCATGGAAATCAGGCATGATGAGGCACAATGGAAACCAAAATGCTCCTTTCCATATTTCTAAAAGGCTTTGACACATCAAATCTCCCACTTCACACGTTTCCTGCAGGCTGCTAAGCATTAGGGTGCTGAGGGTGTGTAGAAGCCACTGCCCTCTCCTGCTGGCTCCATGGGTGTCTGTGCCAGGGGCTGAGGGCTGGAGAGGGAATGTCGCTCCAGGCAGCCTTGCAGCCCCAGCTTGAGGGATCCTGCAGCCTCAGGTGTGCCACACCACAAGCAATTCTATCTCTTACAGAGTGACTAGTTAGAAATTTCCCCTACTAGGACAGGATTTGTCATTTTTTCCAATTTGCCAATTATCATGTATTTACAACAAAAAAGCAATTACTGTGATGCATAAATTAACTGTGGGGAAACCTAAAATAAATTCCATTAGGACCTGATAGACCAAAAGTTCAGCTTCAGTTCTGTGGACATCTCTGAGTGGCTCATGGTGCCGTCAAACCTGAAGCACAAAGCTGAAAGAGTGCTGTTAACACATTAAGGTACTTCAGTGTTTGCAGATGATTTTCATTAAAGGCAGCTCCTTTCAGAGAAAGTCCCTAGAATGGCATGTCAGTATATTTAAAGCATTCATCTGAAAGGAAGCAATTGAGAGACAAAACACTTTTAAGACAAAAGAAAAAGATATATAATGTGGGGTATATGTGCTGAAAGTAACTGCCAAGAATTTCCTGTTACCAGGCTTGTGCTGAGAATGCTGAAGATAAAGTGTTATTCTCTCATTTATCCTCTCTTTCCCCAGAACTGAAAACCAATTCTCTTCATCAGTATTTTCTCTATTTCTTGTTGCCAAACTTCTGATATAATCTTCAGCTTCACGTACCTGAAATTTAACTTACTGATTCTCTCTGTGGGTGAAAATTTCTCCCTACACAAAGTGGTTTAAGATAACTATGATTAGTACTTTTGTATTGTAAATTCTATGATAGCTTGTCATTGCTATCAATATAATTGTGCAGCATTCACAAAATCTGGATGTTCAAGATTACATTTAGTTGACAGTGAATACAGTGACCAGAGGGTTGGACTAGCTGATCTTCTAACCTAAACCATCCCATGATTCTATCAATGAAGACATAATTTTCAATATCTGCTCAGATGTTTCAATACTTCATTGTGTTAAGTTGCTTTTTTGGTGAGTTTTTGTATTAAATGTTTTACTGGCATAGCAAGAAAAGTTATACCTTTTAAATGCCATAACTTAAACACTGTTTTGGAAGCTACGGGAATCCTTTTCAGGAAAAAAAAAAAGTAAGTGGAATAAGATAGCTATACTGCTCTAATCTGCAAGGCAGATGAACTTTATGTGAGAATGATGTGAAACAACAACTGTGGGTGAACTTTTGGACCTTCTGAAGTCAATCAAAATTGTGGCCATCAACTTCAGTAGGATGGAATTTACTCTGTATTTTCTGAAGCGAGCAGCTTTTAAATGATAAATGATCTTGTGCTCTGAGTTCCCAGGCTGCTGCCTCATCTGGATAGTTATCATCCCTGTTGTGTGTGAGGTCCAGGATGTACCTTTTTGCATGCTCAGGTTTCACACACGTAAATTTTCATGTATTTAGGCATATATGTATTTCTTTAATATATATCTAAAACACTTGCATGTATATTTTTGTATACACAATTTATGGTGTGTATACACATATAATGTATGGTTTGTGTATAATATGCAAAGTATATATAATATATGGTATGCATATTTATACATACACAACATTAAAAAGTATATTAATGTCTATGGGAGATACTGAGAACCTTTGAAAGAATCTGCTGTACAATGGGCTTTGGGAAAATTATGTAATCAATTTCTATCTTGCTCTGACACCTTAAATACTCATCCTGTCCTACTACTAGCATTTTTTAAATTTTATTCCTAATTTTATGTATTTTCCTGCCTAGTCCATTTCCTAATCTGATACTAAACTTCACTGTAGAACTTTTAAATGCATGTGACAGGTCACGCTATTAAATATTTCTCATTCTGTGTCTACCTGAATATAGCAAACTGAATCTTGTTATATTAAGTACATTGTATCTCTTTCAACTACTTGAATGTATTTTCAAAAGTATTTTGCTCTGTAATACCAAATTATCATTGAGTCATCCTGCAAAAATCAACTCATAATTTGATATAATCAAAATTTCTGCTGCACACTGCTGCTATGGTTCTGAACTCCAGCTTATCCACCTATAAAGCACAACAATTACAGCTGTGCACAGATAGGCAACACTGGAAAAGAAGACTTGTATTAAATGTTTTTTAACAATTGCTCTCAATTCAAATACATTTTATATTTGTAGCCATACATTTCCATTTGTAGCCATACAAGAATTTTAAAAGGAAATATATTTATTCATAATATATTGAATTAGAATTTTTCATGTTTTGTGAATCAAAGCAAAGTTTTGATGGTGTCATTGGTCTACTGAGACAAAAGAACTGAAGAATAAGGTGTTTAGCATCCGAAGTCCAGCCTTAGCTGAACACTATATTCAAGTTCAACCACAGAGAACAGTTGCAAACCTCAATGCAACTCTCATCTGTGTGCTTTTCTCCAAATACAGTACTTTCTTTCAGACAGCACTTCCTTTCTAAGTGCACTACGGCATTATTTATTCAGTAGATACCTATCAAAAACTCATTTGTTTATGTATGTTATACTAAAACTGTCAATATACCAAAACTGTCAATAAATGAAAAGGCAGCCAGTTACCATTGGAATTACCTATGGAATTCTGGTTCACAGCATGGCATGGTGTGGTTTACTGTACACAGTACACTCTGCAGGGACTTTGATACATAGAATCATAAAATGGTTTGCGTTGGAAGTGACCTTAAAGATCATCCGGTTCCAACCCTCCTGCCATGAACAGAAACACCTTCCACTAGACCAGGCTGCTCAGGGCCCCATCCAACCTGACCTTCAACACTTCATGGGATGGGGCATCCACAACTTCTTTGGGCAACCTGCTCCAGTGCCTCACCACCCTCATAGTAAAGAATTCTTCCTTACACATAATCCAAGCCTACCCACAGTTTAAAGCCCTTGTCCTATCACTACATGCCTTTGTAGAAAATCCCTCTACAGCTTTCCTATAAGCTCCTTTAGGTACTGCAAGGCTGCTGTAATGTCTCTCTGAAGACTTCTCTTCTCCAGGCTGAACAACCCCAGTTCTCTCAGCCTGGTGCTCCAGTCCTCTGATTATCTTCGTGACCCTCCCCAGGACTCCCTCCAGCAGGTGCACACTATTCTTGTGCTGGGAGCCCCAGAGCTGGGCACAGCAAGAGTGGAGTAAAGAGGCAGAATCACCTCCCTTGCCCTTCTTCCCACACTTCTTTTGATGCATCCCAGGACACAGTTGGCTTTTTGGGCTGCATGTACACATTGCTGGGTCATGTTGTGTGGAGGGCTGCGAGTCTTTGACTCAGGAGTCCTCTGCACTCCCTTGGAAAAGAGAGGTGGGAGGGCAAAAGGACTCAGAGATAAGAAAGTTCTCTCTATGTTAGGAAATGAAACACCCCCAGCATGCCTTGTTTCTGTATGGTAATACCTTGTATCCAGTTGGTAAATTGGGTTCTACCCCACCCCCTGCCTTTCCCATAAAAAAGGCCCTGGATCTGCCCTGAGCCATGGAGACAATGTCTCTGGTTGGTTCTTCACGCGGAGTGATGGACAATAAAGCTGCCTCTGGGGAATTACCGCACACGGCTCCTGTCTCTCTGTCCCCGAGTTTGCCTCGGGTGATCTCACACAGAGCTGAACCACAAGAGCTGGAATTGCTTGTAGCTGAGACATTGCTGCACTTGCTGAGATCACCCACTGTCCAGGGAGAGTGCCTTTGCCCCTAGAAGAGTTGTTCTTTGCTGGACACTCGTTGTAGGAAGGTCCTGGCTTACTGGTGCTTGACCACCATCAGACCCCCTGCGATAATGTTGAGCTTCTCATCCACCAATACCCCCCAGGTCCTTCTTCTCAGGACGGCTCTGTCCATTGTGTGCCCAGTCTGCACGTGTGCTTGGGATTGCCCCGACCCAGGGGCAGGACCTTGCACTCGGCCTTGTTGAACTTCACGAGGTTTGCACAGTCCCACGTCTCAAGCTTGTTAAGGTCCCTCTGGATGACATCCCTTCTCTCCAGCGTGTCGACCGCACCACACTGCTTGGTATCATCGCGAACGTGCCGAGGGTGCATAATGAAGTAGTAAGTAGTTCTTGCCTACTTACATATGCTAATTGTCCCCTGTAGGGCCCTTGCGGAGTGGCACCGGCTGTCCTGTCACTAACCAAGGCTGACTCCTGCTCCCCGCCAGCTCTCTGCTCACCAGGTCCCAGCAAACATCCCCCGATGACTCGCGTTTGCGTTCTGTTAGAGAAGCAGGAGCCCAGCGTTCCCACGCCTGCTGCCAGGCACACAAAGCCTCGGCGGGAAGCGTGCTTTTCGAATTCGAGCGCTTGGACACGCCTCCAGCCATCCGCCCTGTGCCCGCCCCTCCATCCCCGGGCCGGCCGAGGGGCTGTGCCGCAGGTGAGGGCGGTCCCGCCGGGGCGGGGCTGGCCGAGGGTGTCCCGCGGGCCCCGCTCCGCTCTGCCCGGCGCGGCTCCGCAGGAAGCGCCGCCCGCGCTCCTTCCTCCTCCCTCCTCTTTCTCCTCCTCCGCCCGCCCGCGGCGGCGGCGGCTCGGCGATGCAGCAGCACTTTTCCCTGGCTGACTGCGACGTGGTGGGCTTCGACCTGGACCACACGCTCTGCCGGTACCACCTCCCGCAGAGCGCACGGGTGAGTGCGGGCGGCGCAGCGCGGCGCGGCCGGGGGAGCCGCGGGAGGGACCCCGCTCCGCCCCGCTCCGCTCCGCTCCCGCCGCATGCCCAGCCGCAGGCAAAGCGCCGCGTCCCGGGGCGCGGGGCCGGGACCCTCCGGCGGGGCGGCGAGCCCCGCGCCCGCTGTCTCAGGCATCCACGGAAGAGAAACCCAAGTGCATCTCTCGCTGGGCGCTTCCTCGGCAGGCCTCTGCTCGAGCGAAGGGGACAGCCATGTCTCCTTCCTTGAAAATGGTGCTTCTTTCCTGGCCGTAGCGGCGCTGAGGAAAAGGTAGAGCCTCCCCGCCAAATCCAGAGATGCTGCAGTGAGGAGCCCGCAGCGCTTTGGACAGGAGACCTTTGCGAACTTTCTGGTGCTTACAGTAAAACGCCGAGTTTAGAGGCGCACTGCACCTCTGATTTGGCCCTGTGGTCTCTTTCGGAGAGGAAGTGCTCTTCTGTGCTGTGCGCTCCCGCCCTTAGCACTTTCTTTTTTAAACTCCCTGGTAATCTTACACTGACTCGTCCTGCTCTGTTGATGTCAGGACTCTGTCCAGGAGCTATCTTGTGTCGTGGATGCTCCTGGTGTCTCACTCTCCCCTTTTCTTTGCCTACATTCACCTACAGTACATTTTGCACTGCACAGGACTCCCACGCCAATTGCAAGATATTTCAGAATTCGGTATAGGAACAAATGTTTATGAGCTGTCCCATTTATTAATAGGAATGGTGCAGTGCATCCTGTGTTGAAAACGTGCATTGCTTCCCTTAGCTATGTGTGAACTTGCGTGGAGGGGCATCTTCCTTCCAAAAGAGGGTTCAACAGTAGCAATAAAATGTATCAGCTCTTAAATTTCTAGGTGGAAACTTTGTAACAGTAGGCTTACCGACCCTGTTCTTTCTGTTGTGCCGCACACATCACATCTTACACAGGCATGTCCTTGCTGATAAAAATTTTGTCTGATGATGGCAAACATCAGACAGTTGACAATCAGACAAAAACTATAAGAGGTTTTTGAAAAACCCTAACCAACCAATGAACAAAATGGAGAAAAATTCCAAAAACTTTTACCAAACTTGGTTCACTCCTCATCTCGCAGAAGACAGAGGCAGACTGACACATGCCCATTGCATGCCTCCTTATCTATTGGAAATAAAAAGTACTTTAAAAGGCTGACAGGCCCAGCTGAAGATGTAGTTAGTTCTTACTGTTTCAGCGTTGGCCTTCATATTTGTCTTTCTCAGGTATTGTTCATATTAATTCCTAGAGCATATTTTGTAATTAAAGAAA
This sequence comes from Monarcha castaneiventris obscurior, assembly GCA_026261815.1. NCBI lineage: Eukaryota > Metazoa > Chordata > Aves > Passeriformes > Monarchidae > Monarcha > Monarcha castaneiventris. The sequence continues at coordinate 10,506,944 of JAMPIT010000327.1, forward strand.
AAAGGCCAGGGAGCAGCTTTAATGAAAGAACCATGAGAAAAAGGGAGCAATTACTATTTTTGGATGGTCTTTAAGGACATGGCAGCATCTCCATAGATCTTCTTGTAAAACTTTAACAGCACAGTACATTAATAAATTGCTGAGTGTCATGCTGGGCTTCTGAACTTAGAAATAATAACTTTATTCAGTAGTTGCTGATTTTCTTCAAAACAAATTTCACCAAATACTTTTAAAATGCCCCCTAAAGATGAATATTTAGTGGTTTGGAAGCTGCTTGTTGAATCTCAGTAACCATGACATTTAAAATTTAAAAGAATAAACAAAACAAAAGGGATTGGGGAGGGGGAAAGTAGTGACTAATCTTTAAGTACTTACCATCTTGACTGCTCAACAGTCTTGAAGCACAGGGACTGTAAAGTAGAATGTTGTAATCTGGGTAATGCTGGACACATTGCGCCAGAATTCTTGTGTGTTTTCCAGCCATGACAGAAATAACCTCAGGCACTATTTCCCAGTGGAGGCGGTGGGACAGGGCCCATAGCTCCCTGGTGTGATTTCACTTAGGAGGTGCTAACACTCACATCTTGCCACTTCCCAAGGAAGCAGTGTCTTTTATCTCACTTAATTGATATAATGAATGAATGTTTTTTTTCATTTGTAGCTAATATATGATAGTTTTGCCCATTATCTGGTAACGGAGAAGGGCTATGATGAAGACTTGCTGATTCTAGCACCAGACAGCTTAGACTTCTGGTGAGTACATGGAAAATAACATCATTCCTTTAAGCTGTAACTTTTACAAAGCTTGGAAAATAGCTTCATTTATTAGGCAGTTGATGTCATGATTGTCAATTCCAGAGGACAAATCAAAAATTACAGTTTTAAATACTTGTTCTAAGAAGTATTTGTCATGAGATGCTTCTAACGTGGTATTTCAAAGAGAGAGCTGAGCATCCAAGCTTGCTTTGTCTGTGCTTCCAGCTGTCTGCACACAAGCCTTTTAGTCTCACTCTTATTTTATATATCCTCTTTGTTGTCTACATTGTATTCAACAGTAACCATCAGATTTTAGTCATTTTTCTCTCAACAGATGTTGTTTTGTTTGTGTACGGTAGAATGATCCCAACAGCCTTCTGAGAAACCACAAGAAGGTTAAATGCCAGGAGGTAGCCCTTGGGTGGCACATCAGGCACAAAGCTGTGATGAAAGAGACTGAAACACAAGTTCCTGCTCTGAACTCAGTGGTCTCTAAGAAGGAACTTGAACTTGAATCTTTAACTTCAGTATGTTACTATCTAGGCCATGGGAGTGGAGATTTGAAGGCCAGATAATCACTATATATTTTTAGGAGAAACGCATGGTTTTTTTTTTAAATACTGTGTGCGTTCTTGTTTAATGGTTTTTACAATTCAATATTTGACTGGACAGTTTCCAATGAGATTCATTTCAACTTCTGTGAGATGAGCAATGTATCTATTTATCATATTTTGAGGCCTATGGTGCAAGAAATCCTTTGTTCAGCTCTAGAGATCTGGGATTTGGTCTCCTATTGAGGCAGGAGGTTCATTAATGTGGACCTGCAGGCCCACACTGCTGATAACAGTGTGTCATTGCTACTTGCCCGGGAGTCGTTCATGAAAGGTTGGGATCTTCTTGCTGCCTTCATGGCATATTTTCTTTCCTTTGGGTGCCTCACAGAGGATGAAGGTGCCGTTACTTCCTCAGTCTCATTTATTGATTTCTATTCTAACCATTGAACTCTGAATTAATTTTTCAAAGAACCTAAGCGAATGTAGACTCAATTATCCGAGAGATAAACATTTATAAGGGAGAATTTGAAACTCTTGCTGAACGTCTCCAACACTGTCAACTCTTCCCCTTGTTAGTTCTGGCTAACATGGAAATGCTTCTGCTTCATATGTTCTTTGCTTATTCAGTTGCCTCATTTCTGTAATAACTCTTTTTTGTAATAACTGGTGTTATCAGTTTAGTAATAACTAGAGGAGTTGGCACCAAAAAAAAAATTATTTTATAGAAGTGACTTAAATATCACATTTCTTAGTTTTAACTGTTTGGACCTTAAACCTCCAATCAATCTATATGAACAGTCCCTGAATTTACTGGACATTAGAACTGGGTTTATTTAGTAGGATTTTGCTAAGTAAGGAAAATCCAGTCCTCATTGTAGTAATATGTACTTTCTTATAGAGAGCATTGTTCAAACATGGAAGTATTTGAAGGGTTGTGACTTGTTTGGTTTTCTGTAGCATCGTAGCTAAAAACACCATAGCTTCTCTAACTGTATATCACTGATAGATAAGAAGACAGTCCTCTGAAAGCATTAATTCTTTGTTTCTTCCTTAAAATTAATTTATTCTTAGTTGCAAAGGCTTGGTGTTGGACATTGAAGAAGGAAACTTCCTGAAACTTGCAGAAGATGGAACAGTTTTAAGGTAATATTGACAATAAATCTATATTGTTAAATAAAAGTTGTATTGTTAAATACAATAACATTTTATCCCCTTTCTAAATGCCATCTCTCAAATTTATAAATATTTAAAATACTAATTTCAACATGCATTAATTTATTAGATGTAGGAGTTTAAATACTCTTTGGTAATGTGGTACTCAGTTTTTTTTAATGTTACATATGGAATCTTTTGGTGATGTTTTGGTGTTAGCTGGTAGTAAACATCTCATTTTTAGTAAAATCTGAGACTCTGAGGACAGATCTTGAAAGTGAATTAATTTTTTTTTGGTGGCTACCAATGTACTCTTTGTCCAGTTCTGCTAAAATCCAGAGGAAGGTTTTTAATTTGAATTGAGAGTAATTCGGCTTAGGAGGCAGTGCTAATGACTAATGCTAGTGACTGGAATGACTATTATCTTTGTGCCACAGACATCCAAAATTCTGCAAGTTTACAACATATAATTTAAATAGACTGAGATAAATTAAACATAGAAACCGATACATTCACTTTCAGAATTCTAGGGGGTTTCCTCTTAAAAGCTGTTTTGCTTTCAGTCATCATTTCAGTACATTCTTAGTTCTTCTTTCTCTCCTTTTTATTTTTTTTTAATATAGAAGACTGATGTTTTGAATCAAAAACTGAAAAGTAAATACATCTAAAGTATATAAATCCTAGTCCCATTTCTGCCTAATTTCATTCCAGAATGAAAATCTGCGTAATTCAGTATGCAAGACAGACTCTACTTTTTTTTTTTCCTTATAGCATGTGGGAGAAGGAGCCTGAAGATGTTAAGGAAAATCAGATCTCATTAAATGAAGAAAGAAATACTTTTGAGTCATTGCTGTGTATCCCAAAATTCATTAAATAGCATGAATTTTGGGGTACTAAATGCAGAATTCCAGATTAAAGGGTATACCTCATTAAAGGGAAGAATGGTAGAGGGTTACTTCTTTTGTCATTGCCTGTGTTTACTTCAAAATGGGACCCAATTTCATGGTCCAACTAGTTGATTTTTAATGCCTAAAAAGGCTTGTGTTTACTTATGTATTACAGAGCTGCTTGCAGGGCTCAAACTAGCACTTTTCCATAGTTCTGCCCTGCATTCTGTGAATGTTACCAGGCTTCAGAATGATGTATAGGCTTTCTGCACTGTGCTTTATTGTGCAGTGTGTACTGATAGCTCAAGTATAGTGAGTGTCCTCACACAATTGAAAACATTCGAGCAATACAGAGTGATTGTGTTAGCAGGTGAGGCACAGTAGCTGTGCCCCCAGCCAACCAAACCTTTGTGCAGTAAGGCTTTTATCGAGAACTGGAATGTATATGATAGAAGCTTAGCAGGTCCTGGGAAATTTCTAAGCTATAAAGAGAGTCAGTTTTGATCAGCTTGCATGCACTGCAATATCCAGTTGCAGTGTGTTACTTTGCACAAGTAGTAATTTGGATGCTTTCAGCCTTTTTCTGTTTTGTTTTGGTTTTTTTATAAACAACTTAATGCATCGAATAGGGCAAGCCACGGTACAAAGAGCATGACATTCGAAGAGATCCTGGAGAACTATGGAAGGAGGGAGTGGAAGCATTTTAATACAGTCAGTGGAATGGTTTCACGTACAGGTAGCTATACTTTAGCATGTCCTCTTCTTTGAAATTGCTCTGGTCCCTTCAGTGCCTCATACTGTTAGTTCTTAAGACAGATTTGTAAAAATGCTTGAACTGGAAATTACCGGAATAGGTAAATGTATTGGGGGAGGCTTGATTTTTATGTATTTTTAACTTCTAGTGCTAGACTTCACCTTAAATCCATTTCATGGTATTTATTTCATAAGACAAATGAGCTGACGTTATAGGCATGTTTTGGTTACAGTGGTGGGCACAGTGTCCCTTGATGAAATAGACTGACACTACCAGTATCATGATTTAACCCAAGCCAGCAGCTGAGGAACATACAGCTGCTCATTCACTCCCACCCTGCCCAGGCCCAGTGGGCAGGAGAATCAGAAAGAATGGTAAATCTCACACTGAGAACAATTTATAATTGAAACAAAATGTTATAATAATAAATATACTAATAATAATTACTGTAACGATACGGAGACAGAGTCTCAGAGCCCAAGAGGAACAAGTGATGCACAATAAATTGCTCAATACCTGCTGACTGATATCCTATTTCATTTAGGAGAAATCTTAAATTTTTCTTAATTGTTGACTTATTGCCATCAGTGCTGTTACTGGAGGTCTTGGTGCAGGTGCAAAGAACAATGTGGGTCTGGAAACAAGACTTCTCCCCTTGCAGTTGAAGTTCCTTGTGTTTAAGAGAGGAGTCACTTTGAAGGAACTGTGGCTAGGTTTGTGTTTTTGCTCTGTGTTTCCTGTTTTACTTTGATCTTGGCAGCTGTGAGTAACACAGGAAGTACTCACTTAAGGTGCATTTTGTTATGTAATGGAGATACTTTCCTTGAGATTTTTCTGACTGCAAATGTAAGGCTTATTCTAAACTGCAGGTAACCTTTTGCAAAAGGCAGGAAGAGAGAAGTTTCATTTGGTCATGTAGGAAATGTGCTTTTCTCTTTCACTGAAACATGCACTTGGTCTCTGTTGCGAATGTTATTCCCCATTTTGCTGGCTTGTTCTTGAGTATACCTATGAGACAGCACACACAAGATCATGAAAAAAAATAATCACTGGTTAAGTCATTTCACTCCTTGGAGACAGTTGTTGAGTGTGACCCCTAGTCTGGGGGGACATTGGCACCCTCCTGATACAGTTCTGTTTTGGGGACTCATGTAATAATGTGAGCACACTTCCCCTTGGGCCAAGGTGCTGTCCTCAGCCTGTGTGTGCAAGGGACATGACTGTGTCAGGCCTGTCCAAATGTCTCTGAACTTCTCAAACAGTTTTCTTGTGCTTTTGCTGCTAGGGAAAAAGATATTTTGGAAGAGTTGAAAGATACCATCCTGACTTAAAACTCATGGTTTCTCCCCTTTTTCTTTCACGTAGGATTTTAGAATCTTAAAATGTCTTATAAAAACCTCACTGCCTTCATATAGGTAAACAACTTTTAGTTGCCAGCTGTGAGAATCAGAAGTGTAAATAAAGGCTAACAAAGGTTGGGAAACAGATGATGTTTATTACCAGCAAAATCCACATAGGAGCTTATATTATAACTCAAATGTAATTTTTATTTGTGATTAAAACATACAATACAGGGGTGTTTAAAGCATATTTTTAAAATTATTTTTTCCAGCTAAATACTATTTGTATGATAATTATTTTGACCTGCCAGGAGCTCTCTTGTGTGCAAGGGTTGTGGACAGCTTAGATCAGGTAAGAACTGGATTCTTTGAAAATTATGTATTGCATTATCTTTTTCCTCCACCACCACATCTCTTGCATGCATTATTAAATGCATATGATTTGGGTATTGAACAACATCAAGGTTTTTTTCTCATTTGGACTATTCCATGTTGGACTTACTGTATTAAAGTTGTCTCTGAAGATAATTGTGAGCTACATGGCATGTTCAAAATAAAAGTACTTCCACCAGAGGGCACAAATAACTAGGATACTAATAGAAATGTGCTGTTTTCTCAAGTTTACCCTGTGATATGCAGAATGCAGTTCTTAATGTCTCCTTCAATTTTGCTTGATGGTACTTGAAATAAATATAGTATAAGTTTTCTGAATGACACGATTTGCTAATTTGCAAGTTGTTAATGAGTTGAAAGCTTCGCTTCATCCTTTTTTAAGCTTGTTTTGTCCTACATATATTGATCTGTGTACACATCTGGCATAGTATCTTTTAAATGTTTTTCCTCTGCTAAACAGTAAGTTAAATTCTTAAGGTGAAAATACAATTGCTTGAACCTTTTTCAGTGCTTTTAGATAGACAGAATATCCTACATTCTACTTTTGAAGTTTGATGATAATAGTTTTGTTGTGTAAAAGTAGGTTTGAATGTTTAATTTGTGTGCAGCTGGAGGTAGGAGAGGGTTCTTCTCACAGAGTAACTATAGTAGTGTCAAAAGAGTACTGAGGCAGTCTTCCGGCCAGAGGTACCAAAGCGCTGCAGGCCTGAAAATTACTTAACCTTGTCTGCAGAGTGAAAGTCAGAGCTGTGAAATGAGTATCTGGGGTCTCTTTGGATATTAGGTGACTTGCTGCTTTAGCCTTCACTCCAAAATAGCATGCTGAGTAGATTGCTGCCTAAGTCCAAGTGCTGCATGAAGAGTTAGCTAAAACTAGCTTATCAGGCAAGCATGGTGGACAGGTGTTCAGTAAGACTCTTAATTTTCTGCCTGATTAATCTCCTTCCTCTAAGCTGTTTGCAGCTTAGAAACCTGTTGCAGTTGTGACACCTGTATTGTATTTACTTTATATTTAATTTAGACTCAGCACAAATCGCCTACTTATTAAGAGAGAAAGCACATCATAGCATGTATGTAATAAGCTTTCGCGTCCAGTTACTAGTTTGCAAGCTGGAGCACTGGTCCTGGATCAGTGCCACCTTCAGCCAAAGGGAATTAAACCCTGCCATTTCTCCAGAGAGCTACGAGAAGTGGGTCATGCACCCTCTTTATCTCCCAGCAGTTCTAGAGTATTTACTGGATGTCAGCCCAGTTTCAACAGGAGAGCTGCAGCAATTCCCTGGAAGGTTAACATCAGCCACTTGAGAAAGATGCAAGGCAGGAGGTGATCAGCCTCTCCAGCCCAGATCTTATGCCTGCAAAATGCTGCATCCTAAGGATTAGAAACCATTACATTTTCCTCTTCCACATTTCTAAAAGAAAGTAGAGCCTTCTGTGTCTTGTTCTGTGAGCCTGCTTAGTAAGTGCTATTTTCTTACCATTTACAGCCAACATCCTAGGTTCAAGAAAGTTTTCTACTGGAAGCAGATGTGAGAATTGCTAAGTTTGGATTCACAATAAGTTTTCATGAGTTGGATACTGGACTACCCTGCACTGTTAAAAATCTATCTGTTTTTGCTGTGTCCAGAGACAGAACTTATATGGGTTTTCAGACAAAGCATGAGAGCTGCTTAGTGGTTTTGATCTTCACACTGATGAGCTAAACAACACATTGCTTTGTCTTGATGGTTCAGCTAATAAAATCACATTTCGTAATCACACCAAAATCATGGTGGACTGCATGGCCATGACAGTTTTCTCTCTACTTTTTAGGAATCAGTCAGTTTTCCTTTACATCTTGTATGCAATGGCTGAAGATTTGCAAGAAATTTGTTTAAGTTATTTTAGTCTGCTCTGAGCTCAAATGTTTTGAAGGAAGTGTACCCAGTTTTAAACTAGTATCCATCTGTCCTCAAAACAGCACTCTGAGGAGCTTTTGGTTCAGTGCACTGTTGTTTGGGGCGGGGTTTTTTTGAGAGAAACAAGCAAAAAAACCCAAAACTCCAAACTAAGGACTAAGCCAGCCACATGGAGTGTGGGGGGAGCAGACAGTTGAGTCTGTCTGTCTTGAGAAGAGTGCTAGCTTAGGCTGCTTACCCTGCCATTAGACAGATGGTCCCTGGTATCTCCTGTACATGGCTTTGAATAATCACCCTCGGTTAGCATCCTTGGCTAGCTGAAGCTGACATATGAAACCTTTTCTCTTTACTAGCTCTTTTATGTGTTTCTGTGGCAGTTTGCTATAGGAATGGATTTAGAAAAAAACCTCTGAAAACCACAGCACCAAATTTTTCCTGCCCTTAAACTGTAGAGCTGAAGGACAATAAGCAAACTGCCATAGTGCTTGTCAGTTATGCAAAAAAGACCTTGTTTGTGTGACTTGCTGATTGTGAAAGTAAAGGCAGACTGTTCTCTGGAAGCCTCCATGGCAGATTTGGCCTGAAATAGCAGTTTACTTCAGTATACATAAACTAAAAGTTTTTGGTTTTTGTTTGGCAGTGATAAGGGTTTGAGTTTGGCTTTTTTTCAGTTTCTGAATGTTTCCCTCTCTACAAAACACTATGCTTATAAAATGGGTCACTATTTGGGTATCAGTGCAGGTATCAGTACAGAGAGGGCAGCAGTGCCCTGAAACCTGCTAACAGTTGCCTTGAAATTTATCCTAATGTAGATGTGGAAGGCCTGTAACAGCATTACAGAAATACTTTCCATGACACATAAAGACTATACCACCTGCTTTACTGCTGCCAGGTTACTGTGTAACTAAGCACCTCTTACAGGCTCTGTAGCTAATCCTCTGCTCTGTAATACTGGCTGGCTGTGTAATTGCATCTGTTTCATTCATCACTACTAAAATTTGTGGAGTCTGAGAGTGCTGTGGGGCTCAGCTGGTTGAGAAGGTTTTCCTCTCCCATGTGAGATGCTGAAGGGGCAGCTGAGGTCAACTGTAGCTCTGCTGTGCCTGGGAAGCTTGCTGGGAATGGCCAAAGACTGTTCGTAAGCATGGACCGCCTTTCTCTGTCCTTCTGGCAGAGCTGGGGTCTGGCAGTCTTCAGAGCACAGTGCAATCAAGTGCTGCTCAACTGGGCTTTTGTATGAGTATTTTATACCATGTTTGGGGTAGGGTTCTTGGCAGAAGGGCATTACCTCTAAATTATAGCAAAGGGATTTGCCAGTTCTTAAGGTGGAAGGTGATATCAATGCCAGGCTGTGGATAATGTCAGCGTGCTAGTCAAGTTCAGTGTCTGCAGCCCTAGGCACCTCTTTTTCCCAAATGTCAGTGGGATGCTCATTCCCTAAGTTGCTGTTCTGATGCCCCTCTTTGCTTTAACATTTTAGAGTTCCTCACAAATATTAATCATTTCTCCTTTTCCCTTCCTCCTCCCATCATAATCCTCTAAGAGGGATATAATTTGTCTGCAGTTACCCTAAGTTAAGCTGGGTACTACTGAGCCCTGATGTCCTGAATCCTACTGTCTTACGACTGTCTTACTCAATATAATTTTGTTTATTCATGGCATTTCTGTCACTGTTTCAATATGAAAGCTTGTAATAGCTGATGCTTGATATAATGACTAGGTTCCTTTTGACACTTACAGCATGATGGTCAGAAAAAGTATGACTTCTGGAAGGACATGGTGGCTGCTATCCAACATAATTATAAAATAACAGCTTTTAAAGGTAAGTGGGTTCACTGAAGAATCACTATAACAGCTGAAAATATTACATGTGCTTGCCAGAGCAAATATGTTTGCAAGTGTGCTGTAGGCTACTCAACACAGCTTTTACTTTTCATGTTCATAAATAGTTGTATAGTAGATACGTGTTTTTCCTGTAATAAAACATCTTTACTATTTCTGTTTCGTTTCACTGTTTTGATGTCTTTAATAAAAATTGTGATGTGCTATTTCACTCAATTTAGAAGAAAAATGGTTTCTTACCATGATTGGTGTGGTAATGTGCACATCCTTGAACTGTGTTTTGAATCTATTCCTTATGATCTTGTAATGATATATAAAATCAGAAATGCATTGGGGAAAGAAATACAAGTACTAACTAATATTTGATGAATTTCTTAAGTGCTCTAGTTTTGATTACAATGCCTCATGTGGTATTGACACCATAGAGAGGAGATTTTGAACTTCCTAACAATTGCAGGGGACCATTTTTTAATAATAGTGTTTCTCCTACCAAAACCAACCTTATAATACTGTAATATAAATTAAATTGGAAAACATCTTGAGTACCCTTCAGCAAGAAATTATTTTTCTTCCTTCACAGACATAACTTCAGAGTTACTATTGGGCATATAAAATAATAAGTTGAAAATAAAGGCTAACCATTGTGTGTGCACACAGTTAATTGAATTTATTTTTAATGGTATTTCTTGTAAAACATTTATATGCAGCTCCATTCTGAATTCTGAACTACTATTAGAATTACCTTGGTTGATGCAACGGTCACTAGACACAGGTGTAGTTTGGACCTTCTTGAAACTTACTTTTTGTTCACCTGAGCTGTTGTACTTGCTGCATTCCTTTCAAATGTAATTGACAAAATTGTTTCAGAGATTCCAAACAAAAATGGAAGTTGATACCAGGATGCAAATGGTAAAAAACAGCAAGATGTTCCCAAAGTGCTTTGTTTGTTGTTGTTACTGTGTTTCCATTGGAGCTTAGAGTGTGATTGATAGATATGAATTTTCCTAGGAACTCATTTGTACATAAAATAAATGTATCCTTTCTTTTCCGCTGTTATGAAATCAACCCCAATCAACTGTAACTATATTTTCAGAATTTTTTGTTAATTCTTTTCTTCAAACCATGACATTTTTTTAAAAAGGTGTGGATCATGAAGCAAAAAAAAAAATTTTTAAAACTGTTCTTTGGAAATTAATGAGATCCAAAAAAAAATTAGTCTGAACTTTGAAATCATATAAATAATTACTCAGTTTTATTTATATGTGTCTGCTTGTGTATACATTTGGACACTTATGCTTATACCTGTCTATCAGATAGTTATTTCTATATGTAAATCTGCAATCTTCAATCAAAATTTGTGATATGACTTATTACTTTCTAGCTTCTGTCAGAGGCACATACATAAGTGTGTTAAAAATACAGAAAAGTATAGTAACTGAGGCACAAGTTTTATTGGATAAAGCTCTGTAATATCAGCAGTGAAACAATACAAATTATATGCACTACTTAAATATTGTAATACAAGAAAGTGATATACTCTGTCATTCATCACTTTGAAAGGGCTTCACAGTGTTTTTATTTTCCATTTAATAACATGGTCCAATAGCTAAAGCACTGAACAGGGAGTCAGAAGAACCAGAGATAATTTCTTCCTGTATCACTTACCAGTGATATTCCCATGGAGCATCTCTTTTTGCTTCAGGCTCCACTGTGATATAAGAATAATGGTACTAATCTTCTATCACTGCTGACAAAGGGATTTTATTTTTCTCAGTTTCACATCTAACATAACTTCCTGAGGAAACTCCTAAACTTGGCTCCCAACATCTACATACTAGGAAGCCCCTGTGTCTTTCATAGCCCAGCGTCTGGCCGGAAAACCACAGGCTTTTGACTTAACTCCATGTCTTGTAGAGGGTTTAACCCTTCAGAGAAAAGCAGTGCTGATTAACAGTTAGTCAAGGTAAAATTTCAAAAGCAAACTTATTAAGTGGTCAGTTGAGGGGACGCAAAGTTCCCGACTCGGAATGCTGCCTTAGCGGTGCCATTGTCAGTGGCAGAGCAGAACGACTGACCGCTTTATTTTTCGAAATCCACTGAGTGTTTGCAGTTCACTTTGATTTGTTGTCAGTGTGCCCTTGTGTCTCATTGTCCCTTCTCTTTTTCACATAATTTTTTTGATCATAATCAGGTGTCTGATGGATTTTGCTTTTCATTGTCTTAGATATGGTAATTGCCTTAGATAATTGCCCTATGATATTTTTTTTGGATGGCTCTTGCAGATATGCATGATTGTCCTGACTCAGCTTGATGAAGGCTATTAACCCACTCTTCTACTTGTAAAGAAGTGAAGAATTGAGGCTTGCAAAAGGAAACTAAGGGGGTTCCCAAGTAGTCCTGTCTTATTTTAGACATTCCATAGTGAAAAATAACTCAAAAAAAAAAAGAAAAAAGAAAAAAAGAAATCTATGAAACAATACTATCAGAAAAGCATGGTGTCAGATAGCAATGAACACAGATACTTGCTATGTGGTCATTGCTTACCTAGTAATACCTGCAAAGGTGTTCTCTGCAATTGATATCCAAGCTGAGCATTACATTACTTGAGAATCCATTTTATTCTCAATATTTTATTCTTATTACTGGAATATTTTGTGACTGTAAGGTGATTAAGATTACCTTGACTGTGTTGGATTTAGTGGATGTTTTATAGATATTACTAAAGAGCAATTTTAAATAAAATATCATGGGGCAATGTACTTTACACTATTAAACTATGTGGACATATTATGGAAACTAAGTGTGCTCTTTAGAGGACTAATAAGAGCTTGAAGTACTGTATAATTATTTCCTTGTAAAAATTTTCAGATTTGATGATTTTTCTTGACAGAAAATTCAATAGCTTTTAAAAATATTGCCAAATATAACTTCTTAAAGCAGAATTTTGTAAAATTCCTTATCTTAAAGGCTACTTTCTCTCTCCTGAAGACTTGTCTTCCCCTGTAATTTTCCTGACACTTCTGAAAACTGTAGCATCTGTGGCTATATAGTTAAAGTTATGTATCTGCAATATTTTCAGTTTATAAGATTATATTTCATTTTGGAAGTAAAAAAATCATGGCTGATATGTCAGCAGACTTCATAAATCGCCTATAGCAAGGATTGATGGGATACACATGTTTTTGATCACAAGTTTATGGTCTTGGCAGAAGATAATGAATCTAGATGTCTGTGATATGTGTGTTTTATATGCAACTTCAAATATAAGAAACAAAAATCAAAGATGCTTTTCTGGCCAAAAAAACAAATCTTCCAAAAGTTGTGCAAAATATTAGTAGTTCCTAATGCTGATGTAGCAGTGATATCTTTATTTATCTTAATTGTGAAAACTGCAACAAAGAAGCAAGTAAAAAGTAAATTTGTTACATTTCTTTGCTGTGCTTCCCAGCTAAATACAGAAGGGATTGTTTGGATGCTTCATGTTTTTTATCACGTAAGGCTTCAGAAATTTCAGTACTTCTTTGGAAGTGATTCTGTACTATTACAGGCTCTTAAGTTTTCATTTGAATCTCATGTTGGATTTTCTTTCCTTTAATATCCAAGATCCGGAAGAAATGGGGGTTTTAGAAGGGCTTTATCTTTAGAGAGATTGCTCATCTTCATGTGGAGGAAATATTAAAAAACTAACTTTAAAATCTTACAGACCTTCTCAAGGTCCCCTCTAAACTGAAAATCCAAAGCTAAAATCAAAGTATAAGTTGTGCTTTTGCCACAATTTGCTGTATCATCTCTAGCTTTTCAGTTTTAAGAGTTGCTTTCTTAGTGACTTAATATCTGAGCAATTATGGAAAACTTAGTGACTTAAAAAAAACAGGTCTGAGGTACCAAGCTGTAGACTTACTTCAAGTCCCACATGTTCAAGGAATAAAGACATGAAGGACAAAACCTGATTTAAAATGGATGGATGGATGGATGGATGGATGGATGGATGGATGGATGGATGGATGGAAAGGATGGATGGATGGATGGATGGATGATAAGGGTTAGTGAACTATGCTTTTAACAATGCTGTCTGGGCCCAGTTTCTTCTAAGTTAATTGGAATCACAGGGCAGTAATGTGCTGCTGAGCACCAAGCATCTCCAACAATTTCAGGCATGTGCTTTGGCATACATTTCATATGTAAAGTAATTAACCAGAAGTCTCACAACTACTAAGTCGTATTTTCCAGCTCCCATATCCAGTCCCTCTACTTGTTTCTGGAACAAAAGTTCCAGGTTGGTTGAGTGGATGGGCAGCAGCACATGTTTGAATACTGGGAAGTGCTGTTGAAATAATGTGAGTGACTGCACAGGCAAACAGTTTTAGTGCAAAAAAGGAGATTATTCTTCAAAGATCTGTAATTAATATTTTTTCTAAAACATTAAGCTAGAAAAATGGGAATAGACAATTCAGACTCAAGTGTCTGGAGTTTTATTTTAGCTTGAAAGGAAAGAATTGCATGGTTACTATTTATAAATGGTGGTACTGTTCTTTGTATTACTTCCATACAAACATTTGTGTGTAGTTTTTATAATAGTAGCACCAATTTTCCTGCCTATATCTACTTGGTTGCTGAAATAAATAGATCTCATGTTACACTCTTTATTTAAGCATTTATTATTTCACTGAATTATAGTCTAAACCACAGCAGCACTTAAAAAGAGGAAGAAAAAAATTCTTCAAGTGGCTTTCATGGTAGGTCTTTACAGTTTCCAAAACATTATATAGTTCTGCTAATGATGGATCAACCGTCGAGCAAAAAGTGCCCTAGCTTTTTTTTTATTAATCCCAGTGTATTATCAAGTATTTAGGACATTGCTGATTTCAAATGTATACAATATAACAAGCCTCAAGTTCTGCTTTCATGAAGAAATGGTAATATAACAAAAATTTTAAGCACAGGCCTACATACTTTCAGTGTGAGTGATTAAAAGCTTCTGTTTAAAAAAAATGAAGCTAACAATAGTAGCTTTAAGGATTCATAAGGTTTTGATATATGTGATATTTTAAACCAAGTGAATGGCAGCTGTTATTGGAAGAAATGTGTGATCAAACTATTATGGTTTCATAATTCATAAGATAACTTTTAGCATAACAAATTATTGAAATGACTGATTTTTGTGAGACATGTTTGTATGCAGATATGGTAAATATGGTTATGTCTACTGACTCATTACTGCCATCATCTGATAAATTTACCAGATAAATTCCTCACACTATTGTGTTTTAAAAGAATGAACTGTTCAGGAAAAATCTGGGCAAGGATTATCTCCAGTTTAGAGGTGGTAAGGCTGTTCTGTTTTTGTAAGTGTCTGCATGCTTGTGACAATACGTTTTAAAGTTTTGGATTTGGTCAATTGTTATTTTATAGTACTCTGAATATTGTAGTTTTACAGAATATTAGGAGATTTTTAAAATATTGAACTAGTTTATTGCATCAATGTGCATTAAAGAAAGCCAAGGCTTCAAATTGGGTTGCTTTTTAATATTGTGAAACTTTAGATCTTCAGTAACATGTAATAATTTGTAAACCTACCTTTCTCCAAGGTAGCTATTCATTAATGAGAACAGTAGAACTAAACAAAAACTGTGATGTTGATATGCACCCTAGTAGAGGTGTCATTCTTGTCTCCTGTTGGATAGCTTAAAGATGAAGCTGGATGTAGAATGTTCCTGAAGTGTATTGTCCAGCTGTGAGGTGACTGTGGTGTATTTGAGACTATTTACTTGGAATAAAATACCTTCAGTTAATTCAAGTATAATGAAGTATGACCTAGCATCCTTTATTGTATTATGAGGTGTGATAGTTAGAAATTCTGTTGGGATTTTTTTTAAAGGAAAAAAAGAAAAAAGGACAGAGACTGGTGCTTTATATTAATTCATAAAATTTTATTGTTGCATTCAGTCAGAAAATTAATCATCATTCAAAACAATTTTTTTATTACAATTCTCTAAAAACATACAATATCTTTCTACTAGGTTTGAACCACTCTCTTCCACCTTCTCACTCCCTCCTCCCTTCCTGTTGCAACACTGAAGTTGCATGACCTGTTAATGATAAATCAGATCAGTACCTGGTTATAATGGTCTGAGGGAGAGTGTGTCAGGACAGGGTAAGTGGGATATTAGATGTGAGCAAACAGGAAACCTGAGAAAGAAGAGTGAACATAGTCAGAGGAGTAGAGACCATTAGATTCTGAATTGGGCAGTTGGAGCCATACTTGGTCATTCTCCATAAGATCAATGACAGCACTGCCAGAAGCCTGGTCAAGGTATCCTTTCTTGTACTCATCATAGGTGTACATGAGCGGGGAACCATTTTTGTAGAGCGCAACCCAAACATTTGTTCCTTTTGCATGTACATGGTAGGAGAAATAGTACAGTCCAGGGGTCCTGCAGGTGAAGATTCCTGTTCTGGGGTCATAGTGCTGCTGCCTATTGTACAAGATTTTATCAAATTTGATGGGGACTGTTGCTGCAGGGTAGGCTTTTGAGAGGATGACACTGAAAGCAGACACCGGCATCCCTGTCAGAGCTTGGTTTACTCCTCCTTTTATGAAAGATATCCCTGATAGCTCCCGAGACTCTCCTGCTTTAACATAGCCTTCGGGCATCTGTGGGATTACAGCTTGGCCAGGGGGACCAGGAGGACCTGGGGGGCCTGGCAAGCCAGGCTCACCATTGCTGCCCTTAGGCCCAGGGGGTCCAGGTGGTCCCATGGGTCCACTTAAGCCTTTTGTGGAAATGCCTGCTGGGCCTGGCAGTCCTGGTGCTCCTTGCTCACCCTTCGCACCAGGGGCTCCTGGCAAGCCAGGGGGGCCAATGGGGCCTCTGATCCCAGGTATTCCTGATGGCCCTCTGGGGCCTGGCTCACCATTGGTCCCTGGCACTCCCTTGGCTCCTTGTGGACCCATTGGACCAGGCAGCCCAGGTAGCCCAGCAGGGCCTGTGTCGCCTTTTGGACCTGGGAGACCTGGGTGTCCCTTAGGACCAGCAAGACCCTGCTCACCTGGGTATCCTGGTTTGCCCTCTAATCCTGGTAAGCCTCGTTCCCCCTTGGCCCCTGGGAATCCCGGGTGGCCTGCAGGACCCATGTCACCTTTGGGTCCAGGAAGGCCATTCTCACCAGGCAAACCTTTGAGTCCATGAGGGCCCATGCTCCCTGGTGGCCCAACTGGCCCTGGTTCTCCTGGCACACCAGCTGGACCTTGGTCTCCTTTAGGTCCTGGAAGGCCAGGAGGACCTTCAGGACCTCTGTGTCCCTTCATCCCCGGCAATCCTGGCTTTCCAAAGCCTGGGAGTCCAGGGGATCCGGGCAACCCTGCAGGTCCAGGATGTCCCTTGGCTCCAGGGATGCCTGCTGCTCCTGGTGGTCCCATTGGCCCAGGCTTGCCAATGCCAACTTCTCCAGGTTCGCCTGGGAGGCCCTGGGGACCTGGGAGACCAGCTGCTCCAGGTGCGCCTGGAAAACCTCGGTCACCTTTCAGACCTGGCTGACCTGGCAGGCCATTTTCACCAGGCTTCCCTATCCCAGCAGGACCAGGGGGGCCCCGGGGTCCCTGTGGGCCTGGAAGACCCCTGCCACCCGGGCGGCCTGGAATGCCAAATCCATTTTCTCCCTTCTGTCCGTTTATACCAGGGATACCTGGCTCTCCTTTCTCGCCTGGGGGTCCCCTTGGCCCCTGAGCTCCTGGAGGGCCTTGTGGTCCTGGCTTGCCGGGGACAGTCAGTCCTGCGGGGCCGGGAGTGCCAGGGGGCCCCTGTGGCCCTCTTGCTCCTGGGAGTCCAACAGGTCCAGGTTCTCCTTTCTCACCATTTAGTCCTCTTGCTCCTGGCTTTCCTGGTAGACCTGGCACTCCTGGCTTTCCAACCGCAGAGAACCCAGGTGGTCCTGGGGGGCCAGGGGGGCCTTGGGGACCCGGACTTCCAAACCCTGGCTTTCCTGCAGGACCTGGTTGTCCTCTTGGTCCAGCAGGGCCTGGGGGACCAGGGGGTCCTTGTTCCCCCCTTACCTGCACACCTGTGAGAGAGAAGAAACAAGATCAACCAGGGCATCTACAACATACTTGCAGGCAATGTAGCATGGTGGTGAAATGCATGAAGGGTTAATTTAACTTGAAAGTGGTAGAAATCAAATTTCAGCTGCTGTGCTGGTCACTGAGAACCTGACATTCAGAGTAAAAGTTTTTCACAGCCCCTACAAGTAACAAGTGCAAGTTTGTTGGAAACATGAAGTATAAGACCTCTAGAATTTTTTTTTTTGCTTCAATACCTTCAGGGTCATCAGAGAGCTTAAAAAAAGCTGTGCAGGCAGATGCAGACTATTAAGTAAGGAAATAAAACCCCAGCCAGGTAACAGATTTAGCAGGTCTCCAGTTTGATGAATGAAATTACAGAAAGCTGTCTGTGCGGGTGTAGCAGCTTTCCTAAAACTACTTGGTGCTACATTTAAGTAGTGAGAATTTTCTTCTTCCCTGTCCCCTACTTTCAAAAGTGGGCCATGGCACTGGTTCTTTTGTAAACATATTATATTTTCAAATATTGTCTGGAAGACTTCTGTCTGTCATAAAAATTTCACACAGAGGCAAGGTCACAACTGATAATTCACTTTACTGCTGTCAGAATTCTGGCACTGTTTTGGGTTTTTTTAATACTACTTCATTTTCTTAGTTACCAAAACAGCAGGTGGAGCCACTTAACCAAATGTCAGAAATAGAGGAATTAACAAGCAAGCTCACTGCTTAGTTTTCTGTGTGCTTTGGAAGAGCCTGCAGCTTCATGCTGGAATTAGAATGCTGATTTGTTGGACATTAAGTACAAGATTAAAATAGATACTGTGAGACTACTTCAGTAGTTTGCAACAACTGGCAGCATTATAGAACAAAATGGCATATCTGTGAGGGATGTGAATTTAAGAAGTACTTTTAAAAATAAAAAGTGAAGGATGCAAAAAGAGCCTGGACTCCGTTTTTTATAGTGCAACATATGCAACATATTCTATTGGATGCTTATTTAGAAAAGATTAATAATTGATCAACAGTTGTATCAGCTATAATTTTCCTTTCAGTCTCTCACAAAGAGACCAGTGTATGTAGTACATATATATACACATGAAAGTTTATGCAATTGCTATTCGGCTCTCTCTTAGATAATAAACTGCATTTTCCAGTCTGTGGCTAGTCTTGTTGGACCAAAAATGAGGTGAAGGAGGAAGCTATTCTTCTACATACTGTTGTTGTTTTTTTTTTAATAATAGAGGTATGCTTATGAAATACATTTGATTTTGGTTTTTTATTGGATCTGAAAGGTTACCTTCTTCCTGCATTGACAGGGAAATTGTTATTATCTAGAAAATGCAGAGAGTGCATTTTCTTTTCTGCTGATGCATAAAATCAGCACAAATGCATATCAACTTATTTTGCACATCTTCCTTTCTCAGCCTTCTTAAGGCCATGAAAAGGAAGATAGCTGTTAAAATCCTACACATAGAATACAAGCATGTGATTTATTTGTGATATATTGACAAACTTTTTTTTTCTTTTTTGGATGGCAAATTGCATCAGACTTTAGCTCAGAGTGCATCTCCTTATTACTTTTACCATATTTTAGAGGCAAATGTATCAGTCCTAGGTTCACAGAATGGGGCCTCCTGCCAATTTAGATATGATGTTAAAGGCATTGTCAGCACTCATGTTGTTATAGAGATTTTTCTGTGAGCTATATTGTTCCAAAGTTGTGCTGCTTTTAGATTAAAATTGTAATTTTAATTGTGCTGTCTAACAGCAATGTTTATTCCTCTGAGGAAAGGACTGCTAAATCCATTAATGAAGTAGAACTTACACCAAGAAGGTTGAAGTGTTGATTGGCTACTCTTTTATGTGTCTCAGCACATACCTTGATGCAAAATTGGTCTACATTCTCTAGTGCAGTCAAACCCCATATATGTATTGAATTAAATATGTAGACTTTAACATAAGCTTCAGTAATGGCTTATTTAAACATTGCTGAATAGTGAGACCTCATTCAATTATTGTTTTCAACTTGGACTTTTCAAATATTTCAAGCCAAAGACATACTGGTTTAAAAATTGTGTTCTGGAGACCTGTCAAGACCAAGATTTTTTTAAACAATTTCACCAAACTTTAAAAGGCTTTGGTAGCCAACAGAAATTGTGTGATCTGTTTTATGTTGCCCTGAGTCACCAGTTTGTGTTTAGACTGAAATTTCAGTTCCAGGCTGCTTTTTGACAAAGCTGTACAAAGCAAAATGATAATTTATTGGTAACTGTATCTGTAAAAGTCAATGTTAGGTGATCAAATAGGAAAAGTAAGCTATGATGAAAAGCTTGCCATTGCTACTTGAGCTATTTGCATATGGAACAACTCACTAGACAAAAGCTGGATTGATTTGGTTCTGTAGGCTCCTGTTTTATTCTTCCGAGATCATCTCAGATTAGAAGTGATGATCTCTAACAGTCTTCCCTCTTTAAATTCTTCTAAAAACTCTATATAGGATGCTTTTTTTCCAGATGCAAGAATAACGGTCCTCCATTTTTGTACTTGCTCACCAAATGAAAAATTGTAAAAGCACTTTTGAATGACTGGACTGACATGTCTATAAAACTGTAGGCTGTTCCTGCTTTTGAGGTCTAGTATAAAGTCTTCTGTTACTTTTCCTAAATCAAGAACATTTTATACTTCTCAGGTTTTGATATAATCATTCTCATTCTAAAAACGAATTTTCACTCACATTAGATTCTTTGTTAGTATATAAAGTGAAAACTTAGTTCAGGACAATTCATTTCCCCCTTTCACACCATTTTCTGTCTACCCTGATTCTTGCTTAATTTTTGCTGGTTTCCCCCTTCCCAAATGTTTTCTATAGAGGGGGAAAGAA
The DNA here is from genome assembly GCA_026261815.1 of Monarcha castaneiventris obscurior. Lineage (NCBI taxonomy): Eukaryota > Metazoa > Chordata > Aves > Passeriformes > Monarchidae > Monarcha > Monarcha castaneiventris. The sequence goes on from JAMPIT010000327.1 coordinate 10,527,457, forward strand.
GAACCGCTATGAGGAGAAGTAAATGAAGTATGGTAGAGGATAGCCAAGTAAATATTATACTTCACTTTAAAATAGTATAAATATATAAATTCTTCTGAATAAAGTAATGGAAAAACACAGTGAAAAGTTAATGAGGAAGGAGGGAGGAAATGCAGCATTTAACTCAGTGAGAATTCTAGTTATTAAGTCCTTAGAGTAGCTGTTCATGTGCATGTAGCTAAATTTGATCCAGGAGTGTTGTTAGGATTCCAGGAAGTCCTTGTGCTGAAGACAAGGGATAAAACTATGACAGTATTTGGGTACAGCCCAAAAGAATATTTTGGGGGTTAGGTTCCCAGCCGTGCTGCTTTCTGTTGGTTCTTACTGCAGAGATTCTTGGAGCACGTGTGTGGGAGCTGGTTGGTATGGGACCAGTACTGACACCAGCTGGTTTGAGACCAGAGTCTCCTTGGGCTCCATGTGTGCTGCTCATGATCAGACAGTCCAGAGGATCAGTCTGCAGAGCTAATCTGAAACAAAACCCCCTGAATGAAGGTAATGTGGATACAATGCCCTGAGCAGCAATTCTGCTCTCCAGATTTGCCTCGGTCTTTTTTCTGGTGAAGAGAAGCTTATTTGCTAATGCTATTTTCTGAGCCCCTCATTCAGTTTCCTCATTTCTGCCCAAGTGTGATTATTACAACTAAAAGTAGATGGGATACAGCAAAAAAACAAAGCTCTTTTGAATAGCCTGATGATGTCTGAAGAAAATAATTCTATTCTCAGGGGGGAAGGCAGGATGTTTACAAGGAAGATTCACTTCTCTTAATTTTAGTGATGACAATTTTGAATTGACACTATGGATCAGAAGCTTTGATTTCACATTTTTTTAAAAAATATGTTGGCCTAAGCATAGAAAAATAGAACTCAAATAGTTTCAAACATTAGGGATAGCCACCTGTTTGACTTAAAGGGACAGAAAGGATAACCAGAAATAAGATGCCACAATGTAACATTGTAGTTATGTATTGCCTACACAAGCTGCCATAAGACTGATTTATGCAATGAAGAGATTTGTTTTTATATCCTAAAGCTGGAATTGTTATAGTACTATGTGCTTATTCTGATAATTAAAGCATAAACTTAAGTCATTCATGAAAAACTATGTAGAAGTTTATGGCACATTTTTACAACTATATATCATTTTATTTTGCCTTTCTAGGCTTCAAATGGGTCTTCATTTGCCCATGTGTATCATATATATATATATATATATATATATATTTAAATTCACACCTAGGGTCTGTTTTGAGTACAGATAACCTGACAAAATATGTTAAGTTCCTCCTGAATGTAGGTAGGTTGTAGGTGACAGGTCTGTTGCTAGAAATCCCAGGGCTGAATCAAGAAATTTGAAGATAATTAACATGTTGTACATCATTACATACACAATCATGTTGTGTTACTCCCACTCTTGAAGCGGAGATCTGGAGCTGTTACTTTGTTTCTGCTCTATATGCCTTTGGTGGTTATTGTGTAAAAAATTTTGCTGACAGGTGTGCATCTTTGTCAGTGGGAGGCAACTCCAGAGCCACTGCAAATTCTTTCTGCAGTGGTAAAATTATTTTAGTAAACCTAAACTGGTAGGGAAATTTGACTACCAGGAGTATAAGGCAAGAGGTTTTGTTCAAGTATTGACCCTCTAGGAATAATTGTGTTAGTTTATTATGAAAAAAGTAGTAAACTTACCTTGACTCTTTACATTGTATGGTAGGAAATGTGGCCCCTTGATGCTGGATTGCTTCTGATATCGCTCAGAAAAATATCCATCACCGCCATGGACAATGTTCAGACAAAACAGCAGCAGTAAAGATATTTGTAAATGCATGTTTCCAAATCTGTTCTCTGTTAGAAAAGGTAGAGAAAGTTTGTTGTAAAGAAAAGCTATTTGGTTCCATTTCTGGAACATGAATAAATGAGTTTTCTTAAATTATTGGTATTCAAAGTAACACTATTTTGTGCTTACTTCCATCTGCTTTCACTAGTTTTGAAAAATCCCCTAAGAAAAAGGGAATCAGCATTGCTATCACTTTGAATGATGGAGCTGTTGTATAGATAGATTAGAGGCAATAGTCTCACTCTTAGGAAAAGAATAATTTTGATTAGATGGCAGCCTATTCAAGACAACAATATTCAGAAACAGTGATTATTTAAACTAGAGCTCCGAAGTAAGTTCAGGAGTTCCATATATCAAAACCCCTAAAATGAAGAAAAAGTTTCATTAAAAATACATAAACATCTCCATGACCTTACTGCCTCTGTCTAATACTATAGCAAATGAAGGATGAAGTCCTGGCTGCTTCAGCATCAGTGGCAAAAATCTCACCAAGGTTGAAATCTGGTTTTTACCTGTAGCCTTACAAATAGCTCCAGTAGCAGTGAGGATGTTGTCACTGGCCCTTAAATATCAACCCTCTTCCCTCCCCAGACATAAAACAGACATGCCGAAGAAGTTACCATCAAAACCAAAGAGAATAAAATGGAATCATGACATACCAAAATGTTGTGGAGCTCCAATGCAGAGTGGTAGAGGAGTGAATCCTCCTCCGTTGAGGAGTTCTTCTGCCACTGGTGAGTGAGCAGAAGCTGATGATTTCAAGTGCCACCCTTGAGTATTTATCTGGTTTTTCCCCTTAGTTGGGTGACTGCTGGACATAAGCTCCTCCCCCAAAATCAGTAGGCAGTAATTATCTCTGTGTGTATAAGTGTGTTTTTTAGGGGTGGGGGAGAGCTATTTTGGGCAGTCATCCTAGATTCTCTTAAGGGGGTTTTTTTGTTAGTTTTTTTTCTTATTATTTTCTTGGATTTCTTATTGTTTATGAGATAGTATTGCTCATAGCTTGTTTTTTCTAAAATTTTATGGCCCCTCTGTTTTTAGAATTGATACAGGTAACATTGGAAAAAATCAAGAACTAGTAAGTAAGGTTGGTAATTCCAAGTGTTCATTTAAATTTCTCTATAAATGTTTTAATGAAAGACCTATACATTTTTAACTTTGGTGAGCTGTTACTTTCAGGGGTAACCCCACTAAAAGTTTGTAGAGACCATTTATGTGAGTAACTAAGGATTACTTACATAATTGTTCACTGGGATACAGGTGAAGAACTTCAAATCAATTAAGATGCTAATAAGTGAGTTGTCAGAGAACCTGATTACTTTTAAGCAGTTGTTTTAGGAGATTATCTTCATTTTATATCTCTGGACTTGTCATTTGGAGGTACACTACTACACAGAAAATGAAAGTAATATTTCTGTATTATGAAATCTTGAAATGCAAGTTCACCTTACAAAATGAGAACTATATTGTGTCCAGTTGTAATAAATGTACTGAAATCCACACTGCTTAATTTTTCAAGTGTTAACACAGGGTGATATTTGGGGGTTTCAGTTTAGTAGATTTAAACTACTGCTGTTTTTACTATTGATGGATCAAACTTGGTTATGGTTTTAGCTCTTAAGACATTTTGTTAAACTGGTCTTGCCTAATGGGCTGTATCCATTGCAACTTCTGGTTTTGTTTTTTTTTTTTTTTAATAAACCTTACAGTGATTCAGCATGACTTTACTGAAGTTCAGTAGTAAGGCAGTAACTCTAAGTCCTTGAATTTTTTTTGAGTCTGAAAAATTGTTTAAAACTGAAGGTCAAAGTAAGAGACAAGAAACAAACCTATCTAATTTAGGGTGAAACTGTAGAGTTAAATATATAGTGCACTTTGCTTTCAGAAAAAAATACCTACATATAAATTATCTGTGTATTAAAACTCTTTTGCCAATTGCAGACTTCTTTGATATTCATATATGGTATTCAATTTTGTAGGAGTTATAAGAATACTAATCAATAATGTGTACTATTGTCAGTTCTCATGCATGGTAGGTACAGAAGGAACACCTGTTACTGTTCCAACCAAAAGACTGAGCTGGTGGCCCTGAACCCTGTGGCTATCCTGTGGAATGACAGGTTAACGTGGGCTGAATTTTACCTGCTCTGTGTCTTTGTTTAAGTCCACACTCTTCAGCTTTTTTGGCTTTTATGTATTATGGCAAATATCCTAGAACACAAGTTACTGTACTGAAAGGGACCAGTGGACCATCAAGTCTGTTCTGCTTCCAATTGTGCTAACACCTTTGCTTACTAGAGGACTGGATTAATGTTTTAACTTAAACTGGTGCAATAATTTACTCAATGTATTGTTGAACAGTTCTTTTCTTCTATTCTTCTTCCTGGCCATCCTCTAAACAACACTATGTTCTATTTTTTAAAATAATCCTTTCCACTGCAGAGTTCTTCAGACTCAAGCCTGCTTTCTCCATTAAGCTTGCATGCCTGACCTGGTCAGTGATTTTCAGAGAGTATTTGCATGGCTGAGATGGCATTTCTACTCTTCACATATGCATTCAGTTTGTTTTAGTCTTTCAGAGAAGGAAACACTGTCCTCCGGTTTTTTGTGTAACTTCTCAAGGTACTTTATTTAAAAAATTAGTCTCTATGAACTCAAATGAGAATACAGTCATCCACTTTTGACAGAGGTAGCAAATATATGGGCATAAAGTTTATTTCCTCCTTGAAAAAACACAACTCCAGCCCCTTTTTTTGGTTCATATAAATCCAAAAATAGCTTTTGATTTTTTAAAGCATTTAAATATACAGTCCTCAGTGGGAAGTGTGGTTGTTGCTAATTTGACAATATTTGGTTAAGAACAGCAGGCAACAGTTTTATGCACACACAGTTTTGTGCTAATTTCTTACCTAATTCATAAATACCCCCAAAGTGGGCACACTTATGTTACAAAAGCACCAGTAATTTACACTGATATTTGCCCAGCAGCCTTGCTTCCTGCCTTGGCTCCCTCTGGGCAGGAAGGTGAATAATCTCTGTGTCTCTGCATAAATAGGGATGATTGTGGGGTCAAAAGGTATATACAGGCAAACCCCTTGTCCTTGTGATTAACCTGAGCTCCACCCTATTGTGCTGTCTTATGCCACTTCTTTGGCTTGAGGTTTTGTTTTTGTGGGTGTGGGAAATTGAGGTAGAATTGGAGTTCACTGCTTTTGTATGTTCTCCCTGTTGCTGTGTCTCTTTCATGTTGGCAGAGCACTGACATGCACTAGTGCTAAGCATGCATATGAAAGGTGTGCCGGGGTATGTATTTGCCCTTGCAAAAATACATGCAACAGACACACTTGTGTATATCTATTTACAGTAACAGCACATTGTAAACAAGAAAGGTTATTTGCAAAGCTGTTTTCAAAATGTAAACCTTCAAATGCTTTTGTTTTATAGTTGTATGTTTAGAAAGTTGTCTTTGCTTATGAATGAAGGTGCCTTCACTCTCTTCTCCCCACAAATGTAATAGTCAGGAATAAAATTTGATCCATTCTGCTACTCCAGAACTTGCTTTTTAGTAGTGTACTGGCTGCATCTTCCCATTTATAGGTAGTCATGCTGTGGCAATGCAACAGCTTAACTCCTAAGCTTAACTGCAATAAAAAAGACTCAAAACAGAGCCTCTATGCACCTCATGAATTAGGTACTGAAGTCAAAGCCCCCAGTACCATTTGCAGCAGTCTGCAGTGTTTCATCATATTTGCTGACTGGGTGTTCAAACTGTTGTTGAATGTTGTTGGAAAGCAAGCACTTACTCATGCTTTCCAAAACCCCTTTTTGCTTCAGTCTATTACTCCTACAGAGTCAGTGAAAACACCTGTAACATGGAAGTGACACCATGATTTGGGAAATGGGAACTGACTTTCACCACAAGCCTGCAAGTTACTCACAGTGACGTGATTGAGTCCCACAATAAGTAACTGCTTACAAGGAAGAGGCATGGAACATCTTAATTAAACATAAATTGTAATAAAACAAGAAACCACTCCCTGTCATGCATGCCTCAAAAAAAAAAAGAAAGCTGAGAAGCAAAACTCCAGAAAGGGTTGTGCTAGGTCCTTGCAGTAGTTGGGAACTGGCCAGTTATGTTCTTGATGCTGAGGATTTTCAGTGTGAATATGCTTAATTTATTGTTTTGACAAGGAGTCTGTGATCTTGATTTTTGCACCATCTACACATAAACCATGGCTTTAGTTTCAAATAACAGAGTCCTCTGAAAGTAATAATTCACAGCTTTAACTTGAAATTTGTCTTATTTTTAATAATTGGCCTTTAGTCTTAATCCTGACTTTTTTCTTAAAATTGTTGTTATGGATTATATGGATTATAATAACTGTTTATGGTAAAATATGGTATTTAAGGAGCCTGGTGTATGGAGAGGTGTTTACTTCCTTTGTTTGGCTAGGTAATCTCAGTTGTGAAGAAAGAGTCAAGAATGTGCTGGTGGGAGACTTTTCCTGTAATTTAAAAAGTGGACTGAAAAATGGGGGATAATTTGTTATTGATGATATAAAACCAAAACACTGTAAACAACAGGACCCAATGATTTTGCTGCTTCTGGTCCAGTTTTCTTATCTGCCTGAAGTAACCTTGAAGACTGCCCTAGTCTGTGACAAGTTTTCCTCTATTAAAATGCTTATAGCTAAAACTCATGGTAGTTTTGGAAAGGACTCTAACAGCTTCTAGCACCGTCTCTGGTGAATGAATTCTCCAGTCTCCAATTTTGAGTTTTCAAAGAAAGGTGTTTAAGAGTTTCCATGAGGAGTTTGAAAGCCTGCCATGAAATTAAAGGAATAATTGGGTTTCCTAGTTTGTGGTATGCTTTATGGCACTTTGGAAACTCCTAAATCATGTCAACTCCATGGTTTAAAGCTGTCCTCTATCCCTTTCTGTCACACTGTGGTGAAGAGTATTCTCATGCTCCCACGATAGCAGCCAGGTAAGCCCTCAATGGGAGTGCAGAGGAACGAAGTGTTCCACTGTACCTGACAGGCCAAACTAATAACAGAGGGGTTTCAGCTTTTTATTGCTCACAGTCAAATGGACCCAAAGGAATGGGAAACATGAAAATTTGTTAACTCGATAGCTGTGGGAAATCTCGGTAGTAGTTTGTTCATTTTGTTGCTGTTTGGTTTGTTTTGTAATTATTGTAATATTCTATTTACATGGAGGGCATTTTCTATTCCAACACTAGCTGCTTGGACTGCACAGGACTAGAAAACATCTTGCTGAAGGAAATATTTACCTTGCTAATTGAAAAATAAATAAGAATTATTTTGAGTTTCAGAATGCATGTCGTCTTTTTTAATTAAGAGGCTTGTTGAGGTAATGTGCGGGGCTGTGTAGCCCTATCTGTATCCATATTTTGAGATATAATAAAGAGTTCTTCTTAAACAAACAAACCAAAACAAACTCTGTTACTCCTAGAGTCCTGTACTACTCTTTTTATAGATTTTAAGTCCTTATACTCTTTTAACACTTGTAATTGTGGTTGAGTAAATGTCCTCCTTTCAAGTAGTAATGGAAGGATGGCCTGTATTTTTTCTGGCACTGCAAAACTGACTGCTGACCAGTTTGTTCTGTTCAGCTCAAGTAACTGTTGATCACAAGAGCTCTATTTAGTATAGCAGTATATTTAAATAGATGACACCCAGTTAAATATTTATAGTTGTATTCTGGCTGAGTTAACTTGCAGGGACCCTGAATAACCATGTTGAAACCTCAAGAGAAGATGTGTTCCGCATAGCTTATAGAGAAAGCTTTGAGACTGACATGAATTTTTGATGAAACAATCCTCTGAGATGGATAGTATTATTGATTATTGCTTTCTAACAGTACTGCATTGCTTATCACCATGTTCATTATGCTTGTATAACGATAAGATAATCTTCACCGATCTTAGAGAATTTCTGGTAATTGAGTAAAAGATACCAAACAGAAGTACTGGTTTTAGAAAAGATGTTTCCCTTGGGTATGCTGTTGGCTTGACCTTATTCCTCCCTCATTTTTATTTCTCCCTCCCTTGCTCCTGAAAATAAAAACAATGAGTCTTGTTTAAATGAACGTATTAATTTGAAACTCCTATCAGATATGTGGGTTTAATTGAAAACTGATCAGTTTCAAAATACTGAAAACATAAAGCTAGGTTTGTATATTAAATATTCATCCTTTCTTTCACAAATGCTTTTCTAATTAAGTAGTGTAAATGTTTATTATATGAAGTTTTGTATTTTCACTAGTTATATTTAAAAGTGCAAACAAGCAGCTGATGGCAGGACTTCCATGGAGAGGAAGAGTGGAAGTATTCAGTTAACTTTGTGCACAGTTCCGGAAAATAAAATTTCCAGGTGCCTGGTTACTGAACATCCTGAGTAAATGCAAAGATTTTATTCTGGATTTTGACAATGGAATTCCACAAAACTCTTTCTGGAGCTACTTAAACATAACCAGATAAAGAGTTTTCCAATTCATCCTAGCTGAAGATGCTAATTTTCAGCCTTCTGATTGATGTTGATTGTACTCCCAGTTGTGTCAATACAATGGTTTATGAAGCTTTTCTTTAAGAATTTGATTTGGATTAAAATCAGTCAAACTTTCTGAGTGATGGAGGATGGAGGCTTGTTTTCTGTACGTCTGTGTCATTTCATAGTATGCTTTAAATTATTTTTAAACACATTAAATAGATCATTAGTCTTTAAAAATTACTGCAAGTATTCTTTCTATTTTAATGAGTACCTGATGTTCTTGCTTAAAAAGAGCATTCACACAGAAACTTAAAAATGCTAAGTAGTCGTATTTTCCCAGCAAGGACTATTTTTATTCATTTTTTTAAATTCACGCTCTATTTTTTCACTGATTTTTATTAGATTATTTAATATCTTTCTCTACCTCTGTGCCTGCTGGACTCAAGGTTTCTGTCAGACTGCCCTGAACCACAGTGAATAAAGTAGAAACCATGGAAAAAAAGAGTGGGAACTGCTTCTACTTTCCCAAAGGTGAAAAAGTTCATGCAGCTTCCTTTAGTATCCCATAATTAAGGGAATCTTACAAATAGTTGGTGAAAAATAGGTGAAACTGAGCTGCTTTTTCAAGTGTACCCACTGGAGTATGTAGTTAGCCTGCTGAATAGTCTCATTCATGGGCTGTACTACCTGCTGTGGTTTGGACAATTGGCACAGAGTTGTTTTTAAACTTCCATGTTTAAAAACAGGTGCCAAAGGGGGAAATCCAGACTTTTACAACCAGAACAAATAAAAGTTGTCTGAGTTCATTTTAAAAATAAGGGATTTGTTTGTTTTATTAAGTCTGGCATTTTAAATATTGCTGTTTTGTTTAATTTATTTAAATTGAAACTTTGGAAAATTCTTTTGGTGGGTGCATGTGCATATGGTGGGTGCAAGTCCTTTGAGGAGTAGCTGAGAAAGCTGAAGTTGTTTAGCCTGGAGGAAAGAGGGTCAGGGGGACCTTATTTCTCTCTACAACTACCTGAAAGGAAGTTAGAGTGGGTTCTAGTGTCTTTTCCTGAGTAAGGCATGATACAACAAGAGGAAATGGCCTCAAGTTGCACCAGGAGAGGGTTAGATTAGACATTAGGACAAATTTCTTTACCAAAAGGGTTGTCAAGCTTTGGAACAGGCTACCCTGGGAAGAGTTGGAGTCACCATTCCTGGAGTTGTCCAAAAGACCTGTAGACGTGGTGTTTAGGGACATGGTTGGACTTGCAAGTGCTGAGTTAATGGTTGGACCTGATGATCTTAGAGTCTTTTGAAATCTAAACAATTCTATGATTCTATATAAATATTTTATACTCTCTCACTTATGCGAAATAAGCTGGCATCCATGGAGCCTGTGTTCCTAACAATTATTAATGGGACTAGTTTTCATTTCAATTAGTTGAAATTGAATTTTTACAAGCATTATATTGTCACAAAGGAGAGTCATAATTACTTGCTTTCAATAAAGTGCTAATGCAGTGGCAGCTTTTATTATTACAGAAAATGCATCAGAGCTACAAAGTTTTATAGGTGATATTTGCCATATTACCTGACTCAAATCACAAGTTTCAATGTCTCCTGTATTTTATAGGAGGAAAACCGCACGAATGTGAGGGATGATCTTCTTTTATGAACTTTAACTAGTATGCTTTTGCATTCAAAAGAGGATCAGAAGATAGTTATATAAAAGAGACATGTGAAGCAGATAGATACTTCCCAAACTACTGATACAAAAACATGGAGATATCAGGAAAGGTAGGGACCCCTAAACTCATGACAGACAATCTCACCAAACATCATCCTGTTTCCAATGGCGATACTTGCTGCCCCTGCTGCTACTGTACTAAATGGTGAAAAAACAAAATTGAAGGTTGGACTCCTGCTGGAGGTGTTAGATGACTTCTGCACCCATTGATGGTGATCTCCATAGAGCACAGATACTCTACCAGTGTAATTCTGCTTCAGTACACAGAAGTAGGATAGGGCAAGGAATAGGGAGGGAAAGACTTGTTTATCCATGTCACATAGTCCAAACTGTGATGTGGACTCTGAATTATATTATTATCTCATGACACCTCTCTCTGAAGGAATTCTTGTAGAACCTTTGGGTTTGTCCTCCAACAAACTGTAGATTCCAGTTTGAGAGCTAGTATATCTATTTGTCTGCAGAGGAAAAAGGTTTCATATGATGATCCAGGGAGGGCTTTTTAACATTAGAAAATAAGGGCTGCTCTAAATTAGTTTTCAACCAAAAAAAAAGTGTGGAGTCTGGGAAGCTATGACTAAAATCAATGCTGTTACTTGTTATGGTAGCAATGCTAGTTTCATCACATCATTTAACATTAAATCTAGTAGAGTCAATTCCATGGCTTATCCAATTAGTATCTGGTTATCCATTTTTGCATTAGAAACAAGGCAAAGTTCTATCTTTATATTTGCAATCTCATTCTGCACTCTAGCTTTCTCTTTATTTTAAAGGTATTTCACATTTTTCTAACAATAGATGTCAGTATTAGATTTAGATGTAGTAGATTCAAAAAGAAGCCTTATATACAGAAGACCCATCTGCAAATTCAGTAGAAGTTACAAGAATGAGATTTAGAGTTTGATTTTTTTGATTGAAACCCTTTCATTTACCAGCTTGAAATATTTCTATATAAAGCTGAGCATCTTTAAACATTCTCCTTTTTTCAGGACATAAACATAACACTATTTGTCTGTTGAAATATTAGGTCACCAAGAATGCATGTTAGGTCATTCAAGAGAGAGCTTATTGTTTCAGAAAATAGACCTCTTGTGTCTATAGACCTGTGGTGAGATGTATTTGCTTACCTACGTATTAGTAAGTAAAATTAAAATTAGTAAATAAGTAAAAGTAAAATTAAAACACTAGAATATTTTCCTCATGTTTCTTTTTTATACCTGTCTAAATCCAGATCTTTTCTGGTATGTCCTGTGTGCATAAATTGTATTGGGTTTCAGAGTTGGGTTCCACCTTTGGCTGTGCTGATGACAGCAGGATGTTTACGTGAACTATGGCAGACTTTTCCCTCTGAGGCCTTCCTGCAGTGCTATATCCCTGAGACATTCCAAGTCATTTAAAGCAGGGGTTTTTGTTTGTTTGTGCACCAATAGCTTACAGGTACTTTCAGAGAAAATATATTTAGGCTAGTCACGTAGGGAGTGCCAATGCTGTTGGAAAACAGAGCTGGCCAGGAGTATGAGCAGAATTTATTTGATATGTGAAATAATCTCTGGTCAACCTTTCAAACTATTTAATAGTGGCATAGGATAATTTTACTACCTTTACCAGTTTCTAGAGATTAAAAATGCCAAATAAAGATAAGATGAACTTTTGCATTGACAAAGCAAGATCTATTTTACAAACTTAATTGGGACAGCGGACACAGATTTGTCATGTTATTTCTAAAACTGCTTTGGAATATTTAAACTTCCTCCAGATCATCTTTCAGAAGCAGAGAAAGACCTCACTACAAAAATTTGTATTCTCTGAGAAAACAATCTGAAGTTTCTAGAGAATTTGATTAGAAGCTGTCACAACGATGCTACCTATGAATCACACAGTTAGGGCTAAATGGTCTCATGGGAACGCAGGATCTTGGTCTTTTGGCAAGGAAAGTCAAATATAATCACAGACGTAAAGGACCTGTTCCTGCTGAGACTTGGTGAATCCAAGAATAGAGAACAAGTTAAAATTCCAGTATTTTTAAACCATTTTTCTATGGAATGATAGTGCAAGATGCACTACCATCCAGCTGTTCTGATGGAAAACTGCCTCATGATGTTTGTTCAAAGCCCTGGGAGAAGCCTCTCTCTGAAGCTGTTAAAATGCTCCTTGGAATCCTTCATTTTTAAGTTACCTGAAGAACAAGTATGACACCTCAGATGCAGGTGCTTTTTTATGTCTAGTAGTTGGGAGAAGTTAGCTTGCATACTTACAGGCATAAAACTGTAAAAAAGTGATGATTAGCAAGACTACTTTTTGTGTTTGGAGTTATTTTAGGGCCTAATCTAAAACGTCTGCTGGAAGAAAACATGTTTTTTTCAAGTCATACTCATGTTCAGGAAAGGACTTTAGACTGTCCAAGTCTCAACAAATATCTTATCATCAAGGACTGATGACATCTAATTACATTTAAAGTGACTGCACAGTGGCCTGTGAAGTAAAATATTCCATTATTGGCAGTGGGGCTTGCACCAGTTTATGCAAATTTGGATCAGGCCTCTGATATTTTTTCAAGGAGATAAATGCCCTAAGTCTGTATTTAACAGAAAATGAATTTATAAAGAGAGTCTAAAAACCAGGTTCTGAGTTTCTGCAGTCAAGTTTATGGTCCATCAAAGCTTAACCAGCTCCCTGTACCCCTACAACACGGCATTTTTCCTCAACTTCTGCATGTATGCCACACGCCTGGGAGGCACATAGGAAGCATCTCAAGTTCCTGTTCTTGTGCTAGGAGGACAAAGCAGATGTGATTATATTCTGCCACTGCCTCTTCCAAAAGAAACACAGTCTGTTAACACAGGAGAGTGGTCTGTTAAGCAACTAAGTAGGTGTGAGATCTTGAGGCAGAAGGTGTAGATAAGCTCTTTGGGGCATTTAGCTGCTGAACTCTAACAAACCTTTATTGTGCAAATGCAATCAGAAATTTGTAATAATTGTATAAAATCTCATGGCAGTGGCAGATGGATATTTTGCACATTGTACCACTATGTCCCAAATTCCAAACCTATGGAAAGAATTAATTCCTTGAAGGTGCTTTGCAAAATGTATGTACAGGACTAGAGTAGAGACTTTTTTCCCTGATATTTTTAATTAAAGGATGAACAGACCGTTTTAAACAAATCTTTCTGAAAAAGCAAAAGCATGAGGTATAAGAAATTGCAGTTGGACTGGTGAAAATTTGGCAGCGTTTTATCTGAAAACCTAATCCTGATGAAACCTCACAGTTCACACTAAAGATGAGTTATATATATCTCATGTTATAACATCAGGTAATTATTTTAATGTTTAAGCTCTTTTCTCTTATGCTTTTACAATTCAGGGCATCAGTTTTTTGTTTTAAGGAAAACTATTTTCACAGTCTTTGCTTTTTATTTTCAAAGATATAATGTTTCATATTGTTATTAAAAGCTGTTTGGTCTACAAAAACTAGTATTGAAAGTGGTTTACTAACACTCAATTGCTATAGATTAAAATGAAATCTTCCCAAGGATAAAAAAAGCCAAGAATGCAAGTGCTTTATATGTATCCTTTATAGTACTGTAATTTAAAGCATGATCACTTGTAATCTCTGTGTTCTCTCTCTCCTTACCGGTAACTGTGTCCCTCTGAGATCCCCTTGCCAGACAGATTCTAGGTGTAAGAAACCAGTGCTTTGGAAAATGTGAAACACACAACTAAACTAGTTCCAGGCTTGCCATCTCTTCCCAAAGGGATTTCTTCCCTTCTTCATCCCAGGCATTAATTAAGTTTTCATTCGGAGAACCTTTTAAAGATGAGTATTGCAATGTTCCTGGCTCTTTTTGAAGAACAGTGGGTTGTTGTTTTTTTTTGTTTGAAGTATAAAAAAACAGTGGCAAAGTTCATAAGAACTGGGTTTTTTAAATTCTGTTTTCCCATGGTCAGTCATTTGTTTTTATTAACCTAGAACAGAATGTTTGCTCTGAATTTCAGTTATTGTCATTTTAGATGACAAAAAACATAGAAAATTTTTCTGTATTCTCTGTGGTTTGGAGCTGATTGGACTGTTAATGTTACCCTCCTGTGTATATCAGAATAATCTGTAGAGGACTATAAATACATTAAAGAATATCAATATATCTTTTGGGGTGCATCCCATGGGGATGCTTTCTGAAACTGATTGGTCATTACAATATGGAAGTACAGAGAGAGGATTAGATTTTTAAAATGCTGCATATGTGCATGTAGATAATTATTTTTAAGGCTCTTTTAGGGTTTTTTCCCCCCTGCTCTTTGTTTCCTTCTGGATATTGTGGTTAGGCAGGTATGAAGGATCGTTATGATTGCACAGACCTCCATCTTTTCTTAGTGTCCTCATGACAGCAACCTTGCCTGCCAAAGGTATACATACATACATACATATATATATTTAGATATGCGTGTTTGCTGGTGTTTAAATGGCAGTAGCTAAAAAGGTAAATACAGATACATATGATCATATATCAGTGTGCTCAGTTACTACTGTCATCATGCACTGTGGATTCATGGTGCCCATGTGCAGTAAACCTGATGACTTTCAGGAAGTTTTCTTTCCTAAAGAAGCTAAAGTGAGGGTCCTGTCTTAGACACCTTGGCGTTACTGTGTGCTACAGTCTGATTTGGCAGACAGGGAAATCAGGGATATGTTTTACCTCCCCTGCCAGTCAGGAAGGAGCCAGTGTCAAAGGTTGCAGTATAACACAATGGGTATCAGTCCAAGGACAGGAGTCTTGGCTGCTCAGCAATAAATGGTAAAAGCAGAAGAGAAATTAAAAAGAAAATCAACTCTAGTTTGGCCAGGTTGCGAGAAGGTTAAAAAAGACAATTTTCAGCCCCATGTTCATAAAAATAAACTCACTGTGTAGGCATTAATATTTCCTCTAAGCCTTGAAGTTCTTAATTCTGGAAACAAAGTGAGGATTACTTTCTAGTGGAAAATACAATACCGAAAGGGATTTGAGTAGCTGTGGCTATTCCAAAGAGTGCTGTCTCACATCAGTAAAACTGATTCCTTTAGAAAATGCCTTGCTAGCCACCATGCTTTTTCGCTTAAATTTTGAAGGTGCTTGAACTCACAAAATTACCTCTGTTTAGGCAGTGAGACATTGATGCCCATGCCCCAGATAGCCTCATCCTAGGTGAAGCATCCTCTGAGTGCCATTTTTATAGTGGCAACGAACTGCTGTCCTCAGATGAGGCTGGAGATAAGAATTTGTGATTTTCTCCTGTGACTGACTGATGTATTCTGGCACTGAATATACTGTCAGTTAGAAATTCATTCTTAGGTATCTGATTGTGTCCATTATATATGTACTTATTATATGTATTATTATTCAGTACTGAATGCTCTGTAATGCCTGCATGTCTCTGCATCTGCACCTTAGTGTCTGATGATGATGAATGGCATCTACTCCCTGTAGGCAGAACCAGCCAAAAGAACTAAATCAGGCCAGGTGCTGTCCACATTTTAGTCAAACCTTCCTAAAATGCAGTTGTAAGTACCTTCATTGATGGAGCATGACAAGACCATACAGCTGACTACATTTGTATTATAGTTCTTATTTAGAACAGTTAGGCAGTGGAAGATAGGGGGGGTAGTTTTATTTCTTTGGACTTCAGCATGATGTTGAGTAGTAGTTTTGTAGTTTGGGGCAGGGGGGTAATGGAATATAATTATGCTAAAATAATACATTTTAAGAATAGTCCCCTTTCCTGCTGTTACTGCTGATTTTTTTCTCAGCCTGTCAGCTCTGGAAAGTTGCTTTCCAAAGTGTGCAAAAAGGCAAACCATAAGAAAACAACAAAGGAAATCTGTTCTGCTTTCAGGGTATCCTCTTTCCTCTTTCCAATACCACATCAGGAGGTGTTTTTGCTCCATTTAGAGCTGCAGGATTTCTTCTCCTGAAGACTCTCTGGTCTGATGCAAGTGGGTGTAAAGGGAGAAGACAGCTTGTAACGAGAAATGTGAACACTGCACATTTCATACATAAAACATGCAACTACATATAGAATTGAATGCTTATCTCTGTTTTTCAGTGATTTTTTTTCTATGCATTTCTTTCCAATCTCCATATCTTTAGCTTTGCTCTCTGTTCCTCAGTGTGTCTGATGCTTCCTCGTACTGTTGTGTGCTACCTACACCATTCAGCATGGCACGGGTGGGAGTATTTGTTGCTGCTCCTTATATCAACTCTTGGTGCTCATGCATTATCAAACAGGGGTTCCGTGGAGCCAAGCAGCATAAGTAGGATGAGTCCTTTTTTGAAAAATAAGGCCAAAACAGGAAAGGTAATACATTTATGAAGCTGGCTAGAACAGAGTCTTTAGGTAGCATGAAATTGCTGCATTGTACAAAATGTTCTTGCTGCAGCTTGTCCAGCCATGTTGATGTAGAATCACTGCTTTTAAATAGAAATATTTAACTAGAACATAATTAAGGCCATATTTTACTTCTCTTCAAAAGCACTATATACAAAACTCGATATTTAGTATTAGACCACCAAAAATGATAGTCTGTCCATTGACTCACTTTAGAATATATTCCTCTAAAAATGCAACCTGAGACAAAAGTCAGCAATCCTGAAACTTCAGACAGAATCACCATCTACTCTTGGTGAAGGCTTTGGATTTTCTAATTTTATTATGATTTCTATCATGCTGTCTGAGAGCAGAATTTTCAGTCTGTCTCATCACAAATACAATATTTTTTATTCAATGGAACTGAAGATCGTCTGAGTTTGAGTCCTAGCCTGGATACGCTGAATAAAAAGAAAGTTCTAAATTTCCCATTCATTTTATATGTATAGATGCAAAATGAAAAACCTGCTCCAAACTTAGCTCCAAGAAGCTGCAGAGGAACTCAGGCTGGTGATGAAATCCTGCTGTGGTGACAGCCCAAGAATGCTGTCCACTCCATCAAGTCAGGTTTGGAATTCAGGGCACTTCTCTTCTGTTTGTGTTTGTGAACTTGAAAGGAGCTTTTTCCAGCAGGAAACAAATATGGATATTTTTATGATATGCCACTCGTTTCAAGTTCCTTCTTGTAAGTTGCTCAGTACTTGTTTTCTTCAAATTGATTTAAACTCTTTGAGACTGAAGAGTCTTCTTGCTATCTGAGAAATCATTACCAGGTTTTCCAATAATTCTCTGGAGTCTTGACATGTGTCTACAGCTTATTCTCCCTTGAGAAAAATATAATTTTAAATATTTTCAATGTCTAAAGCCAAACTGGATCACAATATTACAGTAATTCATTCCTACTGTCATAATACAAGCCAAAGAAGCTTTCCCAGTAGCTTCTGTTTCTGCCTAAAGCATATCTTCAAGGATGTAACATTCTATCCTAGACTTTATGTAGCTGTGAGTTACTCTGGTTACTTAACAAACTGTTCCTGATCCTGCTTCACACCACAGAGAACTGTCTTTGTTATCACATCTTTCAGTTGTTTGTCAGGAGTTTCTTTTTCATGTCTTTTTTTCCCTCTGGTTTTTTTTTTTTCCCTTATTTCTTTTTTATTTTTTTCTGCACTGGAGTGTTGTGCAATACCACTTTAGCATGCAAGAAGCTATATTAGCTTGTCTTGATTTGGGAGAATCTAAGAATCAGGAACTGTCATAGATGGCTACTAAAGACACAATCTTGCCTATATCTCCAAAAGAACTTGATTTGTCTTAGTTTTGTGTTTCAAGAACATCTTTCTCTCTCTCAGTTCAGTGGTTTTATTTTCATAGCATTCTTTTTCTCTTCATCAATTTCTTGTCCTGCCATCTTTCTACTTGTTTGGATATGATATATATTCTGTCTTTTGGATACAGCACGTATATTCCTACGAATATATACACGCATATATATGCATAAACTGTATTATATGCACACTACTTGGATAACAGACTTGAACAAATAAAGTTTAAAAATATGCTTTTTCTATAAGACATCTTTTGTATATATGGAGATAAAAAGTTATCTAGCATCACCTAATTTTCAGAATTTAATTCCAACAAAATTTTCAGGCCATACATAAAAATCATATGTTTTATTACTAAACACTAATTAGTTTTTGAAAAGTAATGTAAAAAATTAATCCAGATAAAATAATGAAATTTTATGAAAATATATAATCTTTTTTTCCAATCTCTGAATGCAACTAGTTCCTGACTTAAAAATTCAACTTTTATACTAATTGACATCCAAGAGATATCTGTCAGAATTAGGTAAGGTATAGCAAATCTTTGTAAAATTTCTATTAAATATGTTTCTCTGCAAATTCAAAAGAAGGAGAAGCATTATTTCCTTGTCAGAGGAGAAACATTCATTGAACTGTTCTCAAGACTTTACCCTTGCATGAAAATCTTTACTTTTTCAAGTGTCTTTAATTTCCTATTTTCCAAAGTATTTTTAAAAACTGTAATTATCTTTTAAGAAATATTAATTGATGCATTTATGTATAGTGCTCAATTAACTCATATGTTACATATCAGAACAGCATTCATCTCCTTTGGAAGTGATGGGGAGCAGAATGACAGACTGTGCTGCTCACCAGAGCAAATGTCTGGACTGGTCCCCTGTGTCTGTAAGTAGAGTCTGTTGGATCCCAATTTCATCCACATTGACAAAAGTCCTGCTCTTGTTGAAGGTATTCTGTTGGGGTAGTCTGCTAAATTAGTCTGAAGTGTGTCTTTCAAGCCAGAAAATTACTTTAAACAGGAAAGGCTAAAGTAGAAATAAGGCTGTGACTGCAAATATGAGTCAACAAAGGAATTCTGGCAGGCCTGGCAGGCCCAAATCCTACATGACCTACGTGAAGCCCTTCAGAATGTTTCTGTTGACAGATGCATGACTGAACTTGCATCTGGCAAGTCCTGCTGAGACACCAGAGCAGCTCCTTTTTTATTGACCAGAAGAGTGGATATAAAACCCTTTCTGTGACTTGCCAAATGTACACAAGTAAATTTGAGTTGCCAGTTTCTATTTGTGTCTGTGGTGGCAGGTTGTACTTTTCCTCTGACTGTCGTTCACTAACTCTTCACAAGTGCCGTGTTACACCTTCCACTGCTAACATCTAATTGACCCCATGAAGATTTGTTGTACTTGTATTTGAGTTCTTGAGAGCTTGTCTTTTCTCTAGAAGCTGCAGCTTTACAGAGAGGTGCTCCTCAGCATAGTTCATGCCTCTGGCCAGCTACACAAAGCAAGTCCTGCTTTTTTATATTTGAGCCTCTGAGCACATTGGACATGTCTATACAGCTGGCACCAGACTTTTGCAATCCTGCAGAAGCCAGCTGGATGTGAAGCAGGCCTTCACTGGAAGCTGTGTGACCATTCTGAAGTGGTGCAGCACAAGACATGTATTTGCAAGGGGAAGTCCACGCTAATGCAGCTTTGTGTGCAGCCACACCAGGGTATAAGCAGAGTCTGGTTGCACCTGCCTGCATAGATACCACTGTTGTGTCCAACAGATTGTGTAGAACTGCCAGTTCTGGTCATTTAAAATAAATTATCAAATTACAGCAAAAAGAAGTAGTTGTACTCTTGCAGAATACAAGGAGAGTGGAAAAAGAACGAGGCTGGAAAAGGACATTTTTTCTTACACCAAACTATTTCCATCAAAATGCCAGAGCACACAAAACTAGGATTTGGCAGGAGCCTCTTCCACGCAGCAGTTCTCTATTGGATGCTATGGGGAAAGTGGCTTTGGAGCTGGAAGAGTGAGGAGACTGGAAATCCTATTGTGTGTGCTTATGATTTTGAATAGAACTTATTCCTTCTGAAGTGCAAAATGTGGCAGTTGGTATATGGCAAATGGTCAGGTTTGTAACAAATATGCATAACCAGTTACAGAGTATTCTGTGGATCCAGAGAGAACAGCTTTGGTGTCTGTTACAGTGCATTCCTAGAACTTCACTCGGTGATTGAGCGATTTTAAAGAAAGTGAAAGATAAATCCTTCCACACTCATTGGAAAAGCAGATGTTTTCCTTTTAGCAGAGAACATCTGTTGTAGTTAAACTTCTATATGAAACACTTTTTTTCTGTGAAATCAGAGCAACTGTTGTTTTTACAAACAGTAAAGACTGAAGAGATTACAAGGGTACTTATGTATTAAAGGTGCCCTTCTTTATAGAATATATACTTCCATTGTATCAAGAGAGATTTTACCTTAACCTCATACGTCAAGGTAACATATGAAATTACCATATCCATAATCTCTGATTCACATAAATTTACAGAAAAGAAGAAAGTGAAAAAACCATAACAACAACAAAAAAGACTACAGAGCCTTATTCCCATGAAGAACTCCAGAGCTGTTGTCTTTCCTCATTTTAAACATGTAGTTTGTATTAGTATTCTGGAAATGTAGGTGTATCAAAAGACCTGCTTTAGACAGTAGACAATGTGAAAAGCTAAATATTTGTGTAAGTGACATTAGGTAGTGTTTGTCTTTGTCTCCTAAAAAGGCTAGTCCAGATAATAGTGTAAGAGCCACCTTCTTTAGCTCAAAAGCTGACTTATGCTTTTAATTACTGATTCAGCTGAGCGAGTTCTGCTTACAGCACACAAACAGCCCCACAGAATTGCACAGACTGCTCACATGATTCACAAAACAATTATCTTTTTGGTAAATGTGATGGTGCTTTTTATCCCTCCATAAAGATCAAGAGTTAGAGGAGACAACTTAACTTATCTTTAAAAATGTTTGGTGATCTACTGATAGAAGCATTTTTTTGAGGGTGATTTATGGCAGTAGGAACCTCCAAACAAGGGTTAGGAGAAGTAATGGCATCTACCAGAGATATTTGAAAAGACAAATTTTGGGACTTAAGAGTGAATTTGATGAGAATTACTTTAAAAAAATAAATTCCAACTATTTTCCCATCACTAATTTAGCCATTCCAACTTATGGTCAACTAGTAAATTTCTCTTTCCAAAGTGGCCTTTGCTAGTTAAACACAACGTGTTTACTTTGGCTACAGGACCTTTAGGCAGGCGTGGTATGAGAGGCAGACGGTGCCAAGTTAGTTGAAAGGTCTGTTAAAACATTTGAAAGTGGCCAAGGAGGAACAATGCTACTTATTTATTTGAAATCTAAGTATTAAAATATGGAACTGCTTTCTGTGGTAGTAGTGAAAGCGTACTTTTTCCTACTTGAGAATGTGATATACATTGGCTGTTGATTATTTGTGGACTTAAAAGAAATTATTATCTTCTTATACTATCTAAAGATCTGGTTTTTTTATTTAGCAGTTTGAAAAAATGTAAAATTCATATTAATGCTGAGGATGGAGAAAATGTTGACATTATTAACAGTCATTTGAGCTTAGCCTGGTTTTTCTGCAGCTGGAATGAAGTTGTTTTTCTTTTGTTTGCCTGAGGATTGAGCCCACAAATAATTGCAGCTCAACAGATCACAAACAGCTTTTAATTTGTAGTCTTCATGAATAAGTTGGTATTTTTATCATTTTATTTTCAATTTCAACCTAAATGTTGAAAAATGATGTGATGAAATAGAGAAAAGTATGATTTTCACAAGGCACCTTATAAAAAGAAACAAGGCATTGTGTCAAAAACCAAGTAACACAGTTGCATTATTTATCCTTTTGTCCATCTTTGTTACCATTATGTACCTTCCATTTCTTGTTAATCTTTTTTCCTTCCGGTTTTCCTAATTTTGTTCCGATTATAATTTTTATTATCAGCAACTTAGAACAAATCTACATTTGTTCTTCTCATTTTCCATATGTAAGGATATTTCTATATGGTATCACATAATTACATATGCAATTACTGCATTGTCTGTTCCTGCCTGCTTAATTCAAAAGTGGAAACAAGGCATATCTCTTGTTATCCATTTGACTATGTAGCATGGAAATGGCACCTTGTTGGAATTGTGTGTTGAACACTTTTACAAATACAAGAAATTTACCCCTACTTTCCACTGGTTTTAATTGTCAATGTTTATGTGTAATGGACAAGAGACATTATATTTTGATGAAAGCACAAAATTAACTCTTTTGAAGAATCAGAAGAGCAATGTGTTTTTAAGACATAGAAACTGATATGAAATTTTGCTTTAAGTTGGTTCAACCTAACACTACAATTTCTCTGCATGGCCTTTTGAACGCCTTATGTCCATGTCCTTATTTCAATTGGACAAAGGTGTGTCGTGAACCAAGATCACCATGGCTGAAAAGTGGTTTTGCTTATGGCAGCACACCCCATCCAACATATCAAGGCAGCTTCAGCACTGTCCAGTAGCATTCATATATTCATATTCAACATAAAAAAATATTCCTTATATTCCTTTGCATTATTCTTTCTTGTTATAGTAAGAGAAATGAACAGAGAAGATGTGTTCATACATAGGTCAGCACAGGGGACAAACATGACAGGGTTTATCTTCCTGCCTTCAGACTAGCAATCTCTTAAAGTAAAAAGTGTTTGTAAATAGTAAAAATAATACATACCTGAGTGCTAAAAGTATTCTAATATTTCTATTTAAAACCAAAGGCGTCTCTGAGCAATTCCCACTGATACAACATTATGGTTACCTTTAATAACTCAGCCTACAATTTCATGTGTTTTACTACAATAATTTAAGTGTTCAGTCTAGCACAGAAAAGGTCATCTACATGGGACAAGAGAGACTGCATATAGAAAATTTATCCCTTGCTTCTTGCCCTTTTTTTCCCAGTGACTATTCTTGTGAGTAGTACTAACCTAGCTCCTAGGAAAAGGGGCCTCACAGTTTAAATTGTAGTAATGTCATTTGTTTCACCAAAAAAAAAAATTTAATAAGAAAAGAACAGAAGCCAAAGGAGATAATATCTTCAGCATATGCAGCATTTTCAAGTTACTTTCCATATTTTAAAAGTGTTCCATCCCTTTTTCTTTGTAATGTAATGCTGCTTCCTAATTTAATAACTTTCAAGATAAAGTTTGGCCTAAGAAATGACTGGAATAAACCTAAGAAATCCGTAACACTGAAAGACATTTTTGAAAAAGGTAACCTTAACATCTGAAATACCAAGAGGAGAACTTTCTTCCAGTTTTGACATCTGTCTCTTATTTTTAAGCAATGGCTTTAAATAATTTCCCAGATGTTGCAAGCATCTTTATCAAATCCATGTTTTTATACTTCCTCAATTGTATCCCCTACACTTCTGCAAGATATGTACTTTTTTCTTACTCAGTAACCCTAATTTTTTTCCCCCCCTCACAAAGTGTTACAACCACTGGAATGGTTTATGTATGTTTCCAAGGGTAGGTACTTGGAGGTTAACCTTTTATATGTAATATGTGCTACTGTAGTCTGTTAATTCAAAGTAGTTTGGAGGTAGAAGGATAAGCCACATGTGGATAAAACCCAAATCAAAACACTGATTGTCATCCCCCTATTTCTGTGCTTTAAGTCTGCAACACATCATGTAATGAATTGTCTTGCATCAAAACAGCAATGTGTGTATATGTGCTTAGTAGTCTATGGTAAATGTGGAATTATGAGAGTAATTAATTATCTTGATGGGCCAAGCCAGAGTTTCACAGCTGAGCTCATCTACTTGGCTGCTTGTCACCAAAAGTTCAGCTTCTCTGCCCTAGCTCTGTCCTTTAGTCCCCCTCCTGTGCTCTCCTCATTTCCTTCTGCCATGTGTGGCAGTTGTCAGGTTCTTCTTGGATCTGCTTTAGCTGAGATAGATAAAACTAATCTAACCTTTTTATTGGTTTAACTTTCTTCCATTCTAGAAAATTGAAAGAGCATTATAGGGATGTTCCATCAGCATTAGATTGAAAGAGTGAGCAGAGGAGGAACAGGTCCATAAATCACTTAGAATGTTCCACAGTCCATATTTTTAATACAGTTATTTGACTTTAGCCATGAACACAATATTTTGTGGTTATAAACCTGCACCTTGTGTATTAAACAGAGACATTTGTTCCCTTATGTGGTTAAAAGTAAATTGGAGTCCTGAAAGTGAGCTGTGTTGCAATTTTTCTTCTATGACTTTAAAAGGTTGATTATATCAGAGAATTCTAGATATTTGAAAACTTTGGATTACTTATTAGTTTTAGACATCTTGAGTTAAAATATGATGTTCCGCAGGAAATCAAACTGGTCTAGTTCAGATTTGTAATGGCTAATTTCAAACCAACTTCATACTGGAAAACAAGACTGGAGAGAAATGTACATTGTGGGAAGGAGTAAAGCATTTGTCATGTCTCAGATTTTGAACATTGGGACACTTTTTCTACCAGAAGAGCAAACCATCTTAATTAACTTCAGCATTGTGTCTTTTCCTTTGCAGTTTTTTGAAAGGAATCTGATACTTGGGTAACTGATGTGCTAATACGGTAATAAGGATGTAATAGTCTTATTTCGGTTACATAGATTATATTTAGACAACCCTGACCCAATGGCTTGTTGTTTTCTTCTGTTCCATAAAATGGGGTCTGACTCTTATTCACTGCCCATTTTGAGAGCAGAATAAGCCATCGATCTCTATTCATCCAGATCCCAAATTAAGAGCACCTGCCAATTGCTATGTGTTATATTTGCAAATACACTGCCATCTGCAGTGTGGACTAACAGAGGATTATGATGTCCTTAATGCCACCCACGTGGGTGGCCATCCTAAAAATAACCAGACAGTGCTACTCAAGGTAATGCCTCAAGCACATTGACTGCAAGCACTGCCTACTGCACTTCCTAATAAACACCAAGCTATCATCTAAAATACAAATTAATCACTTTATGTTCGTTTTGATTCTGACTGCTTAAGGGTTGATCATGGCTTGCAGTTTTGCTCTCCCTGGCCTATTCTGTTGTTAAAAGAATCCATTGTGTACAGTCTTTTTCCATTTGCCTATTTTGCCACATACTGAGGGATGACAACATCTATCATTCAATGAATTCATGTATCCTTTGATGCTGGGGTAGGAAACTGTGAGCAGTGTTACTTGTGAAATATTACCTCCCCAGAATTACTACCTAATTGTAGCCTGAGTCTTAAAAGATTATATCCTAATGGATCATTTAGTGCAGGTTTAAAGCTTGTCTTTGCAAAAGGAAATTCTTCATTTAATGTCCAGATGTTTTCTGTTTTCCCCAGCATTGTCATTGCTCTTTGTTTCTTCCTTGGTGTAAATTGCTAAGGAGAGTTCTAAAGTTGATTAAATGACCATTTCTGGGCCATTGTGTGTCTTTGGTATCCATGGCCAGCCAGTGCCAAGGCTGGAGTCATCACTGACAGTGCTTCTCCCCTCTGGTGGGAGAGTGGAGGAATGTACCACGGCTGACATGGTCGAGCCATGCCACTTGGACTGCAAGGGAGCAGATAATACTGAAAGATGTAAATACAAGGTACTGCTGCAGAATTTACTGGTTGAATTATTTTTGCTTTCTGTAACCATTTTCCAGGCTATGGTCAGTTTTTCAGTGCTGTCACTTCTCCAGAAAATTACTTGGTAATAAATAAGGAACTATCTTGTAAGGAATTACATGTGGGGCATTAATAAGTAATTTATAGCTGAAAGATATGTTCATTGGAAAATGGAATTAACAAGAAAAAGGCTAGAAATCTGCAATTTCCTACGTGCTTGCAGAAAGTTACTGAGTTTGAAGAGAGGCTGTAAAAAAAAATACAGGGATACCAGATGGCAAGTACTTTAATGAAGAATGTTGTTATGTAAAAAAGATGTCCAAAGCCAAACAATATTTGATAAAGTGATGTTAATTGGGTGATTCCTAAACACAGCTCCATATTATGTTAGTCTTACTATGTTAATCCATTCCATAAATATATTAGAAGACTTTATTCATTATATCCTCATATAATAGCTTGAAATAAATTGGGAGCATAGCTTGAAGTTGTAGTGCACTGTAAATGGGTCAGGTCCTGGTAGAATAGAAATATAAATTAAAATCTGAAGTTCTGACTCATGTATGCCCTCTTACACTTTGGAGATCCTTTTTGCTACCAATGAAAGATATGCTGAAGCTTTAAAAATTGTATTCAGCAACTGACTATTATGGGAAAATAAAGCTCAATCTGCAACATCTCTGTTTAGGAGAAACTGTACTGTCTAGTACATTCCTCTCTCACTCTATCTTATATTATTAAGGATATTCTCCTGTGATTTTTGTCACAAAGTAATTTAGGACACAGCTATCAAAATGCATAATTTCTTCTTCCAGGCTGCTTTTAAGTGGCAAAATTACCAATTTTCATGGTAAACCATGCTAATGTCTTTTACCAACCATGAAGACATGAACCTTGGATTTTAATGATTCCTGGTACATCTGTTTTAAAATGACGGAAGACTGTAACAACTGCTTAGGTCTTCTGCACAAATAAATTTTTTTTTGCCACATTTAAAAATATGTTTGCCTGCTTTATATACAAAAATGTGTTAAGAAGTGCTTTTAAATTCTTAATGCTATGGGAAGACAATACCAGTTTAAGCATAAAGAAAGGACATTTTCTTTGGGGTACTGTCCAGCTTTGTTTGATTTTAGCACTGCTCCTGTTGGTATGGTCTGTGAGGATAAGTGTGGGAGATGGGCTCACGGTCAGTGTGTAAATCTTTGCAGGCGATGACTACCTCCAGCAGACCTCTTGGGTCCTCCACCTCATAACTGAGGAGTTTCTAAGAACATGCTGGGATGCAGGATGACTTGATCGAACAGGCCTCCTCAAAGAGGTTGTGAGCAATTACAGAATTAGTACTATCGATGTGACTATAAATGTCTGGAAAAAAGACTATTCATTGGCTTTTCTGAAGCACAATATTCAGTCTTGAGCCCTGAATCAGCCCAACTAAGGTTAGGGACATGCCTAACTTTAGAAGTGTTGATCCCGTTCTAAAAGTGTCTTCAGTGGTTTTGTTTTGTTATGCAGAAGTGAAAACACAAAAAGTAGTGAACATATTGAGCAATATTGAGTAATTCCAGTGTCATGGGCTACAAGACCAGTCTGGTGAAAGGTGAGATTTGATGTGTGCAGATTTCAGGTGCAGTGTGGAGTTGGAAGGAGTGGATCTGGAAAAGAAAAATTTTGGGTGGGAACTTGAATGCCACAAACTTCCATGGAAGAGTATTTGATGGTAACACCTCAGGGGAGATGTAGATTTAACATTAGGACATATTTTACCAAGTTAGTCAAGTACTGGAATGAGCTTCCTAGAAAGATGGTCGGTGTCCCAAACCTGCCAGTTTTTAAGAGGCATATGGAAAGTGCCCTTAATAACATGCTTTAACTTTTGTTCAGATCTGAAGTGATAAAGCAGAGGATGAGATGACCAGCTGAACTAGTCTAGTCTAGTGTGGTAGGTTCTGCTCTATTCCAAAAGGATTGGAAAGTAACTGGATGTAGAGTGGGAAGAGCAAAAGGGTTTGGGAGAGCATTAGGAGAGTGGAACTTTCGGAGGCAAAGCATGGACACTCTGGGATTGGGAAGATAAGATCTGTGAGGAACTAGAACAGAAGATTTAAAGCCATAGGCTTTAGGGGGGGAGGACTGGAGAAATGGGAGTCTCTGCAGCAAAATGGACCAAGTCAATATCAGCTTCTGGTACCAGAGGCTGTTTTCCTCTCCCAGACATATGCATGGATTTGAAACATCTTTGCCCTGGCTTTTTGCCTTCATAAAGCCCTATATTTCAACTTTCAGGGACGTTTTTCTTGAAACAAACACCAAACAGCTTTAAGATTCTGATTTTCCTTAAACTGCTAAGTTAACAAACCAACCCAGCATTGGTATTGTCCTTCCTCACTCCTCCTATATAGAAAGTCTATGAAGCATAATTGAGAGCTGTAGCTGTGACAGCTTTTATGCTTTTACAGATGTGTTTTGGGGCAGGTTGATTTATGTGTGTCCTGGTGTGTACGTTCCTGCATGCGAATAAGATACATCTGAGAACCTCTGATAATGAAAACTGTAGTAGAACTGGGTCAAATGTGTTAAAGTAAATACACTACAGATACAACACAGTAGAAAGTAAAATCATCTGCAAGGAGATTAGGTGTGAAGTACACTTGTTAATAGTGAGCAAGCTAATTCTTCTGAGTTATCACCATGCATTATTAAATTTCAGGTATGAAGAAGGTGTTTGGCAAAGATAAGCCCATACCTGCAGTTTAAAATATGAGCTGTAAGATAAGACACCAAAGAAGTTGTATTGGAGGTTTCCTGTGCCAAACCTGGGCCCTTCCCTATTAATGTATAACATAGTAACCCTCTGATAAGAGGATTTTTTACTTTGTTGAGGTGAGTGCTTTGAAAATGTTTCAGTTTAGTCTAGCTGTGTCCATAGATTGCAGCAATAATAGCTGGCATGGTAAGGGTCATCTGGAATATTCATTGAAAGTTAATTTTCATCGCTTCAAAAGACAGTTTTCAAACCTTAAACTTTTAAGTAAAATAAGGAAAGCACCACAACTGGCTGCTGAGAGCCTAGGTTCAAATTAGGATTATGGAGTAAAATTTATTCATTAAAAATCACTGTACGGACTGAAAAATACCTGAAGCATTCTCTCCCCCTAAAAATAGACAAATCATTTTAAAGGAAATCTTGGGAGGTAGAAAAAAACCCCCAAATTTTATGCATGGTATCTGTTCAAGTCTTGTTTAAAGGAAAAAATATTAAAGGCAGTTTTTATCATAGCCTCAGTTTTAAAGCTGTAGTAGGCTGGTTCCCCCCAAAAAAGATGGTTGTGTTTGTAACCCTGTTCTTATACTTTTTCATGCAGATACATTTCCAATGTATTTAAACAAGAAGAGCGGACATCAAAGCAGACGAAATAAAATTAAGTATTTGTTTTCAATTTAATTTTTCACTGCTTTTGTGCAACTTGCACATTTTTGTAAAGCTCAAGTGGTTTTGCCTGCTGCTACTCTAAGTGTTACAAGGCTACTTTGGAATATATTAAACAGAAGTCTTTTGAACGCAGTGGAAATGTTCATTGTTAGTAATTTGTTAAATGATCAGGCTAGTAAAAATCTAGCATATGATTAATCTGGGAGCCAAGTAGTATTTCTTTAAATTGGCTTAACAAGTAGGACAAAACCCCTATTCAAAATGCATCGCCTTGGAAATGTGAGTGAACTACAGCAGAAATAGTTTTCTGATTGTGTACATTGCATGAAGGAATATATTAAGCATTTGAAGGCTCAGCTAAATCATTCTGCAGTTCAAGCACAGAATTTAACATGTGGAATACTTAGTGCTATTTTAACCTTTTGTATCATTTTCCAAGACTTCAATGGAATGTCATTTTCCAACTTGCAATAGTGTTTATTTCTCAATTATTCAGTGTTTGCTAGTATATTTATAAAATATTAGCAAAAATCAGCATATTTAATCAACCATCTATAATCAACATTTTTCTTTTTATAGAAAACAATATCATTGAGGGAGAGTTGTAATTGCTATCTATTTTAATCTTTGATCTAATTTCTTTTTGGTGTCCAGATACAGGAATTGGTGTTTGTCCTACCTTTTAGTTGAATGAAAGTTGTCCCTCAATAGAGGGAGTGTCTGCTTGCCAGCTGTCACCGAAAATCCCTGCTTTCTTAACTCAGATGTGCTCCTCTTGCATCAGGTGATTCACAGGAGTGCTCAGCCGGCAATTCAAAAGAGTTAGAAGGAAGCAGCCCTCTCATTCAAAAACCCCTTTTTGGTGAATTTTGGACTTTCTAACTTATTGAAAAGCTGAGCTGAATCATATACTGCCTACTGACTGATGGGTCTGCCTTCTGATTCAGTTCCAGGAGAGAATAATTTTTTGTTTCCCAGCAGAAAATGACTCCATATGAGAGGTGGAAGGGGATTGGGGATTCTCACTTGTTTAACCTCCATGTTCTCATTTATCTGTGTTAAAGAGGAGTGTGAAATTCATTTGACATGTCTCTCTAATGGGATGGGCTTCTTTTGCAAGTAGAGAACAAATTCCTTTATGTTCTGTAACCAATAAAAATTCCTTCTTATGAGAAAAAGTTCCAGCATTTTCCTGAGTTTTTCTGTCTATTCATATTCTTGTAGCAAAACTCAGATTTCAGAAAGGGGAAACAAGCTTCCTGGAAGATCTTACACGAATGCCTTCATGTCTGTCATTCATTTCTCTGCTTCTGTTAATGTAAAGGTCAGATAGCAATACCTGTGATTCCTTTTTATTTTTTTCCACATTTAGGAATGAGGGTAAGTCTAAAGTATTAGTGTTTCCTGGAATCCAAGAGAGTAATCTCAAATCAAGATATTTTCCTCCTTTTCCTCACCACTTCTGAATCTATTAATTCCAGTATTGAATTTGGATGATTTGGAATTCCATCTTCTGAACACTGGTTTCATGGCTATGATAGTCCTGTACCTGACTTTCAAAGATGACTATGCTGTGCTCTTTTGAGTTCATGTAAGATCTCTTATGCTGATATTTTACTTCATTTAGCTTAAACAGTTCTTTGTTATCAAAGGATGAAAACCTTGCCTTTGGAGTAAACTCAGTTGCTGCAATAGCCCTTGGGAGAAAAAAAGTGAGAAAAATATAAATCTTAAAGATGACCATGCAGGATGTCAATTGTCATCATATCCCTTGGCAGATTCATCTTTTTTACAGTCACTGTTTCATTTTGGTATTTCTGTGATGTGAGACAGGTAACTGACATGACATGTGCCATTATTGTGGTTTCAAAATGCAATGTCAGAAAATGTACTTCTATTAATGCATATAGACAACTCTAATTGTCATGTTCCCTGCACCTTAGCTTCAGAGGTATTTCAAACCATTTTTCAAAACTTACTGCAAAATGCTTCATATTTTAAGTAATAAAATTATAGTCAGATCCATGGCCTTGGATTTAACCCGTAACAATACGGGAAATACTTTTTTGCTATTGATTCTTTCTGGCAAGTAGCCAAAATCATGAGACTAGTTTGCACATTTTGATCTTCCTGCTACATGGAATCTAGTCTTTGAGAGCCACTAATCTGCCTAATTTAGTTCAGTTTAATATGAGTCTGTCCACTCGAAGGTTGAGCCAGTTTCTGTGATAACATTAATTTCATTCAAATTGCGAGTCAGTTACAACTCTAAACCTAAAACTCATTTGACTGAAAATTCTAGTTTAGTGTCATAGAGAAGACTATGTGGGAATGCCAGTGTTAGAGCATTGCTGCTCTGGAGGCAGTGATCCCATTCACTTCTGTGGAATTTTTGACACTGAATTCAGGAGAGACAAGCTTTTTCTGGAACTGCAGAACTTCTCTGCATTCATTTGGAGGCATGAGGTTGTCACAAGGCACATCTCCTTCCAGGTGATCCTTAATTTTCTGCTGTACCTTTTATCATCGTACAGGGACTTAGGGCTTGACATACAGAAGGGCAGAACAAAAGGTCATAGTACCCATGAATAGGATTTCTCTCAATTAAGTTTGGAAAAAAGAAAAAATGTCAAGCAAAGGGGCACCCAGAATCAGTGGATATACATGCCACAGCATCTCTCTGCCTCAGTGAACTGGGGATTTTTGCGGGATGGGGGAAATAAAATACCAGTATCTCATAAGAATCCGATGAATGTTCATATATGTTTGTAAAACTCTGGGATGCCTTATGGGTGGTAGTGCTGAGAGTCATAGAAAGCCAATATTAACAGATTTGTGTGCAAAGTATATGTGAGCATGTAAAAAACCATGGATATAAGAGTACATATTAAGAGGAAGGAATAAAAGATCATTTTTTTTGGAACTTCAGCCTCAGGTGTTTGCATTACTTAAAGGATACATTCCTTTAGTTTTGTGATAAATCTTATCATGAAAGTGACATTTCCTGTCCTGTATTTATTTGGCATGTATCTGAACTTCCTTGATGTATCCCTTTAAATTCACAGTGTAGGACTGCAGTATCTACAGTCTGGAGTGGTAAGTGTTGCAGGAGTATTGGCAAAAACAGAGATTAGCAGAGGATAAACTCTTGATTTCCATAAAACAATTTTTGTGTATATGGTTCTGAGTTCAGTCTATGTCTGTTCTGAATTGTTTTGAGTTGAATGCAGTTTTACTTCATCCAGCCCTGCTGGGATGTTAATATGGCTTCGATATGGACAGGAAAAGCCATCATTCCTTTGCAGTAAATCATTCCTTCTTCTCCTTTCCCTTCATGTTTTCCTAGTCTCACTGTCTTATATCTGTTTCGTAGAAATTTTCACCCTACTTCAATGCAAGATTTGTAACCTTGGCAGACTTTGCTCTGCTGCAAACCAGGGGAGCTGAGAACTGAGGAGCTCATTGCTTTCAGGTGTGACTGCTTCTCCACTGGGGGACAAACTTGCCAGATGAAGTCCCCTTCAGGCTAAGGAGACTTGCATTGAGTTTCTAGGCAAGAATAGTGAGTTATGTAATCCTACTGGCACAGCAGCTCTATGTGGGAATAGAAAATACATAGGAAGGGTGGAATATTTGAAGAATTTTATTACCTAAATCCATAATGCAAATTTCAGAAGCGTGTATTATAGATTGCTACTGAAGTGTAAAACCAGAGCACTTTAACACCAGGAGACATCTTGTGCTGTTACATAAGTTTCAAGGATTTATGTTATAAAAAGTATTTTTATTAATATGACTTTTAGATGCTTCTGGTAGTTGTTGCTGTTCCTGTTATTATGTGTAAGACAACTTACTCTGCATTCATAGCAGTAGCCAAATTATTTTCCTGACACTAGCTACAAATAAAATTCTTTCAAAAGATTAAGAAATTGATTGTGATGCAGCCATCTGGTGTGGAAAATACTGACTCACTGATAGATGTTTAGGAATCACTCAGTTAAAGAGTGGAAATGCCAACCCACCCTAGCTTGTAGGTATGGTGCTCTATCTGTAGATTTATTCTATTCATGCATTTTGCATGGCAAAGGAAATCTTTGAAGAACAAATATTTTTGATCCTGTTTACAAATCTTGTTCTGAATATAAACAAGACCTGGGTTCTTGTCTTAAATTACTTGTCATTATAATATTAGGAAAGGCTTCCAAAATCAAAACATGGATGCAAGCAGACTTCATTGTAGTAAATCCTGCAACATAGTATTTTAACAATCACAGCTGCATTACTTTTTAATAGGCTTTCATGTATCATAAATCAAATCATGTTCTCTTTAGTACTAGTATGTTTCTTTTGTCAATCCATACTCTACTTGACATTTAACCACACATTTTATTTTTTGCTTTAATTTCTTTATATCATTAGACCTTTTGATCAACATGAAATTAGTGCCATAAAACAAACACACAGGCCTCATGTGAAATCTGTGCTTCTTTATTGTGAATACCTAGTTACTGACCCTATTATAATGAATTTAATGGCTCTTAGGTTTGTTTCTATTAGAGATTTAAAGAGGTTGGATTCTGCTCCTCATTGTAGAATTCTGTGTATTGTCTGAGTCATGTGGGTCTGCTTTGGACAATGAACTTTGTAATCAAAGCGAGATCTTACTTGATTTGTGAACATATTGATACATCATTTTCTATATCTTCAATCTTGATTCCTGTCTAAAAATTCACTTTTATAGACAGGAATCAAAATACTAGTTTCAACATGTGGATTACATATCCGTATGAGGCAGGCTTACCCCGGGTGTATGCCAGGTGCCCACCAAAGTTGCTCTATCACTCCTCTCCTCGTCAGGACAGGAAAGAGAAAATACAACAGAGTATATAAGATATATAAGAGAGTTTCCATTTTTCAATGGTTGTACAGCGATGGAACAGAGCTCCAGCCAGAAAACTCTTCTTTTTCTCTAACTGTGTTGTAAAAGTCATGAAGTCACGACCAGTAGTCATGCATATGAATTAGTAGAATTGTATGGGAATACATAGGGGTTTATCTTGATAGTGCTATCACTCCTGATGGCTTTGTAAGTTGCTGTGGGCTAGGGCAGACCATCTATAACTAAGTAGTAATGTGCATAATAACCTTGTCCGCAATAGGAAGGGAAGATATCTTCCTGATTTTTTTTTCGTGCAAGAGCTTAGATTTAAGATGTAAGGATATAATCTCAACACATATATACAGTGTAGTTCAGCAGAAGATCTAGCATCTGTTCCTGCTTTTCCACACAGAAATTGTTGCAACTTAATGTTGCAAAAATCATACATCTTGCTTCACTTGGGGATTGATTTTCAACCTCAAATTTAGACTTTCCTGCTTTTTGTCTTTATTGGATTCTTTATGATGCCTAATCTTAAGTATTATTAAAGTCGCAAGGCTTTTAAAAAAGAAATTAGGCAGACATTTGTTGTTTTCTGATTTTTATGGTTTTTAAAAGCTCATTTCATTTACTAGGTATTGATGTTACAAATCTTAAGAATTATCTAATATCTTTTAAATCTAGAAAAATGCTGTTTCTTGCAAACAGTAGATCTAAATATGGGCCTAAATTATTGTGCAGTAAAAATAATGTTATATTACTGTGCTTGAAACTATCTAAATAATGCAAATGACAAGGTTTTGTTTCTAGGTATGCTTTGATCTAAGTTGAGGGGAAGGTTTGTTTGTTTAGTGGGTTTTAATTTTTTCATGGTGCAAAATCTTGAACTTTCCTATTGAGAGCTTATGATCTGAAAGTTAGCAAAGTTGACTTGAGTCTTCAAAACATTACAATAAGTGTATATTTTTAATGTTAATTGCAGTTTAGTTTTTTTTTTTTTTTGTTAGAGCTATGTTCATGGAATTTTATGAATAGATTTCTATCCTATGTACATTGTATTGCCATCAGAGTTCCTCTGCAACGAAAGCAAGTGAAAAGACTTTCTGTAGTTTATCAATCTACTTGAAATATTTAATTGGTTTCTCAATTGTTGATTATTGTAGTTTTGATGCTGATTAACCCTTTGCTTACAGGTTCTCCCTCATATCTCATCTCACAGGCCTATATTTAAAAAAATTATTCATGAGTTTTCCATAATATCTGTCATTTGAGAGCCTAAGAGATTCCCAGGGTAACTAGAATGAAGCAAAACAAGACATTCAAAGTCACAACTTGATGATCTTGGAGGTCTTTCCCAATCTTTATGATTCTGTGTTTCTATGTCTTCTGCAGATACCAGAATTCTTTTTCCTGTCTTGGTTATGTTGCTCTTGCTTAAGAACTTATTTTGTTTCGAGTTTGCTTCATTAGTTATATTTTACATCATGCCTATTTATACCATCACATGATAGTTTAGCCAGAGTACCTCTAGAATATTTTTCACAAATGAATGTCCTTGAAGTATGTAGTTTTGTCTTTCACTCTTGCCATCATCTGTATTTATCTTAGCTATAGTCATTATTTCAAGTAGATGGTATTTCATTCAAATGCTTAAATATTTTTCAGTAGACTAACTTCAATAGAGATTTGGTCTTTCTTAGAAATTACCCATGTGTCTTCTAGATCTCCTTCTATAAATAAAAAGAGAAAAATCCATGTGTCTAAAACTATCAAATAATTACATCTTTGCCCTGTGTTTTTTTCAGTAAGTCATTTCAGACTATCTTTTATAGTTAGTCTGAGAAAATAATATTTACAACTTCTTACTGTTTGCAGCAAAACTCTGTTCTTTATCTGTTTTTCAGTAACATTATTCCCAAAGTTAACATTTATTCCTAACATCCCAAAAAGCCATGAGACCAAAACAATATTGATTTTCTGAACTTCTGAATCATTATACAAATATTCTTGGGTTTGTA
The DNA here is from genome assembly GCA_026261815.1 of Monarcha castaneiventris obscurior. Taxonomy (NCBI): domain Eukaryota; kingdom Metazoa; phylum Chordata; class Aves; order Passeriformes; family Monarchidae; genus Monarcha; species Monarcha castaneiventris. Next base: position 10,563,323 of record JAMPIT010000327.1, read on the forward strand.
TCTTCTATGTTTCAGTGGAGAAAGAGTCTTTATTTTTGCACAGAAGTGAAAATGACATCTTAATAAAGATTATTTAATGTTCTGTTCTGTGGGAAAGAGAACTGGGTGTTTCTTCAACAGTGGAAAAACTTGTGGTCTCTCTAAAGCTCTGGTTGCAATTTTGTTCTCAACTTCACTTTCCTGTACTTAACTGACATTTCTTTCTTCCATATGCTTGAAGACTGCAATTCCATTAATCCATCAGATATGGTCCTCCCTTAAGTATGTCCGTATTTCCTTTGAATACAGCCATCTCCCTTCAAACAAGCACCAAGCTATAAATGCACAATAAATTATAGCTTGAAAAAATATTTTTGGTCTGTAGACAATCCTAGAATTTAAAATGGTTTAACTTGATCCCAGGCTTTAGCTTGGCCTATGCTAATTCTCCGTGCCATTAAAAAAATGCAAATTAATTCCAAAAAAATAAGCAGAGCTGGGGGCGGGGGACAGTCTTGTGGTTAGGAATGACAGAATACCTGTCACACATACCCGAAATGAGCAAAATAAAAGAAATCTTGGTTTGGTGCGAGCATTGCTTTTCTTTGTTTCCAGTTGCATTTGATAAAAGCTACAAGAAGCAAAGTTGCAAAGAGGGAAGGATACTGCAAAATGTTTCTGACCATCTGCTTTGCTTAAAGAGAGCACTTGGATAAGGAAATATTAGGCTGGAATTTGTAAGTTTAATAAGCTTTTAACAGAGGATCAGACAAATTTACAAAAGCTGGAAGAGCAAGATTGTAGTCTCAGGAGAAGAATCTGTGCATCTCTTGATCAGGCTGCTGAGCATTTTACAGCCATGGCAGTAACTACTTCTGGGCCTAGGGTCCCAGTGCCTCTTACCAGCCAGACTCCCATAAAGCCCATGACAAGTTTGGAAAACAAATGCATTGATATTCATAAGAAACCTAGACTTTTCAGTGAGACTCTCCATAGAAATAGAGATAGATAAGCAGGAGGAAGGAAAAGCACATGAAGCTTGAAACTGATTTTGTCAATGGTAAAGAGATTTAAAGCTAAAGCTTAAAGCATTTGAGTAAGCTACCACATCATATTGAAGCATTATGAAACTAATTAGAAAATACATGCAGGTAGACAGATAGGAATGAGGTAGTAATGGCATGTATAGTTCAGTCTGTATTTTCCTATATATTTTTATTAAAAATATGCAAACTATATTTTTTCCTGAATGTGTACAAAATATGAAGACATTCTTCACTTGCAATGATTTTCTGCTCTCCTAGAAAATGTACAGCTTTTCTTCAAAAATTAATCTTAAAACCATATTCACTTGGCATGTTACAGCTAAGCTTTGACATACTGAGAGTAGCTCAGTTGCTTGGTGCCAATAACACCAAGGTTGTGCATTTGATTCCTGCATGGGCCGTTCACTCACAAGTTGGACTCGATGATCCTTATCTGTCCCTTCTTACTCAGAATATTCTGCAGTTTTGTGATTTGTTCTGACACAGCTTCACGTGGGCTCTATTTGTAAATAATTTGTCTTTGAAAGGTACACTTAATACACCTAGTTACAAATAACTGACAGTCTAAATAGCTTTGTTTGTCTGTTTTGGGTAAGATTGCCCCTAATGTATTATCTTTATGTCTTTAACATGAAAAATGACACCCTAGCTTCACATAAGGGAGCACAGCAAGTTCATTCCAAAATCAGTTATTTCCTCTTCAATCAGTTCCATGTTCACATGATATATTTTTCTTATTTTTATTTAATATGCAGTGTGGAAAAACAGTCTAGTTGCAAAACATTAAATTGATGTTTATTGATCTCTGAAAGCACACTTCTTGCACACTGATTTTTCAGGGAACCTCTGCCTGCTATTCTGCCCTGCTTTGCAGTCTTTGCTCTTCTTTATCATCATAGGCAGATACCACGTTTCTATACAATTCTGGCTTTAGATCACAATTTCACTATTATACTGATCCTTGGTACCTTTTGAGATTGGCAAAGGAATCCTGGATGACACTGAGGTCTGTTCTCCTATCTTTAAATGTTTAGCCTGACTTTCTAAGAAAACACATATAGAATCTGTGTGAACACAAAAGGGTAGCTGTGTGCATGTCACAGGGTAACCTGAAGACCTTTGGGAAATTTCAAAGCAGTTTTACAATCTCAAATGTAATAAGGTTCCCTAAAAAACTTTGTTATGAGAATGGAGAAGGCTTTATTGCATGAGAGCAAAGCTTCGGGCTGCAGTTAGAGCTGATAGGCCTGGTCCCTGCAGCATCCACACAACTCTGATACACAGTGTTCCTGCATAACAGATTTTTTTTTTTTTTATGACCAGATTGAAATAGTTTGTAGAACAATAAAGCTAAAATGATTACTTTTAAGATGTACATGTCCTGTGAATAATTTAATTGATAATCCTGGATTTGTTGGACTTTTTCTTCTTTGTTACAACAGCACAGAAAAATCAAGAGATGTCTCGATTTCTACCTGTATTTTTGCTTTTGTGGAACGCTTATTTGGATAAGCCTGATTTTGGATAATCCACTTGAACTTTTCATTTTTCCAATTCCTTTTTAAATTTGAGATAATGTATATTTGCTTCAAAGGACTTTCCAAAGATGCATGAAAGAATAGGTGATATATCAAGTGAAATGTATTATAGATAACTTTTCATTAACTGTATACTTTTTCTTTGGTGAGGTAGTATAAGGTTGGAAATGAAAGACAAACAATTATCTTTTTTTATATATATTTATTTTATAGTTCCAATATTTTTGTCATTAAATTCATGTTTCAGCATGTGCTTCCCCAGATCTATACTACAAGAAGATAAGAATAAGAGAAGAATAGATTCAGTTCTCAGATATTTTATACTACTAAAATTATGACAAGCATAAGGCAAAATGACAAAGCAAGATTTCAGTTCCTAGGGGAAGAAATAAAATCTGATTATTTGTAGTCATTGACTCTTTACTTACACTGTGATGATTTAAACTGTACGTGCTACAAGAACATCAAGTGTCTGTGTAAATAAATGTTTTTCGATGAAAGTCTTCAAGCTTTCTTTCAAACTTGCATAAAAACATCAGAAATTAGGTAGCTGTATCTCATAATATATTCTAAACCTCCTATTTTATATGAAATTGCAAAAGGTTAATGAAACAAAATCAAGTTGTAATGTTTATTCTAATTATGATATATTATTTCACTAATTATTTACTTTGTTTAGGAATGTGTATACACCAGAAAACTCAAGAAAAAAAAAGTGAAGAAAGCTCTTTAGTAAAAAGTCCATGTGCTTGATCTGTCCAAATGAAAAATTTATCTCGTTTATATTGTTCAAGTCACTCTTTGTTTCTTTCTTAAAAAATAAAGAGATAAAACAATAAATAAAACCAACAACCAAATATTTGATATGAATAAATTAACATGCCCCCATAAAAAGGAATGTTAGCATTGAATTCAGACATTTGGTTCTGGTACTGTCATCAGAATTGACAAATCTATCCTTTCCCTTTGAAAATCTGTATAAATATACTAGGGTACACTGGAAAAATATTTTAAGAGCTTGGAAGATGTCTTTTGGGTTCTGCTAAAGTATAAAATAAAGGTTTTCAGGGAATTTCAGCTTATTTCCAAATTGTAGTTAGGAATTTAGCTTTTGGGGTCTTCTTTCAAGCCAAAATAAAGCTAGCAAGATTCTTCTGGCACACTTCTTCTTCTCAAGCCCTGCATCATATAATTGTTTCATAAAACAGCCCAGGTCACTTAAAACTCTTGAGGTTTCTGGCCTTCAGTCGCTCTTCTGGAAGGTCCTAGCACAGCCTCACTGTTCTCATGTTTGAGGAAGTTTCCAGCCTAAATCTGTTCCTGGCAGGTTTCAAACCTGCTGCTGTTGTGGGTTTCAAGATTAAACTGTCCTTCTCCCTTGTGAGGGGGGGTCTAATGATATGATGTATTTGACTATTCATATAATTCTTGCTCTTGCAGTGTTTTCTTGCAAGACAAGCTGTGTTCTGAAAGACTCTTGCAGAATATGGACAGCCAGATACTGACTCAGATGAGACCCCACTAGTATTTTTATACTTGTATTAACTCTTTGCTGCTTCAGCTGAATTCATTTTGTGTAGTATGTCTGAAGAAGTCGTTTGTGTATTACAGAGTAATACACAATAATTATAGAAAGATGGAAGAATCTCCAGAGAATCTCCATTCATCCCATTTAGACATGGATCTAAAGTAGATAATATAAAATATAAGTGGATTTGTTCACATCTTGCTATTGATTATACAAAGAACTGTGAAGTTATGAAGTTTTGAGGTGGGTTGGATGAGTTGAATCCCATCTCAGCTGGGGAATACTGTACTTTGTACTTTCATCCCATGTTTAATATTGTGCTCCATTTTTTCCTTTGCATGGTGTTCTTCTCCCTGGCAGTGCTTTCCCCGCTCCCCCCACTTTTTTTTTTAACTTCTTGTATTTATTCCTATTTTAGGGGTCAAATCACAAAAGTAAAATTATATATAAAATTAATATCACGACTGCTTCAAGAGAAGCTCTACTGGAGTAATCTCTTAGCTCAGAGATTCCCCCTTTAGCACAGTTCATTGGTACTTCCTGTTCAACAGTCACTTTAGTCAGCAACTTCTCAGTCTTTTTCTAACCTTTTTTTTGAGTTTATCAAGTAATCTCCATTGTGACACCTTACCAAATGTTCTGCTGAAGTTCAGATAAAATCTAATCTCTCTGTGCAGTTCTTTTGTCTGGAAAATCAGGTATCCTATCAAAGGGAAAATCAGGCTGGTCTGACATGACCTACCTTTACTAAAGCCATATTACATTTTATTCTATTGTCCATTTACCTCAAACCATTAATTATTCTTTCCTTCAAGTTTCATCATATGATTTGTATGGAGCCTGCAGTGTGAAGGATAAAGATTGTGGCTAATTTTTTATTCTCTTGAGTTGGCAGAAATCCTGTTATCATTTGAGCAGATTTTGTAGCTCTGCCGAACATCTTCATTAAAAATCCTTCTGTTGGGTCTGGTAATAATTGTATGGCCATTTTGCAGAGTTCTGAGATGAAAGGGAGCTTGTGAGTAGGCTCAAGTGCATTAAGCTCTTTAAGCTTTGCTTGTTCCTTGACTATGATTATGGACATAGATTTACTTCACACATAGACTTCACTGAAGAATTCCATTTAATGTGGGAATCACATTGATTTCTACTGTGGTATTTCAGCTACTTTGCTAGAGCTACTTTTATTCCCCTGGTAGGTGAAAAAGTTGTTGGCACTTCCTTGAGCATTTATTTTTTCTTCAGGGTGAAATTAGTTTTGCCATTTAAAGTTCTTTCTTTGCATCCAGTCATTTTAGGATTTCTGCTTTTTCAAATATTATCTGTCCATTTGAATCTGGAGACATGATATAAAGGGATTTCCCTTACATTGAGATGCAAGTTCCAATAAATACTTGAATATTTAATATAAAGAAATTCAGGTGTGTGAATTCATCAGTGTGTTTTTTACCTTTTTTCTTTTTTTGTCTGAGCATACTAATATTTTCAAATAAATCTCAGGGGAGCTCTTGAAAAGTTGTTTTAAAGTATGTCCTCTCATCCAAGTAGTTTATTTTCCTGGTAAAATAAATAGCTATGCACTTTTAATAGTAAAAATAAGCTTATATTACTTGTGCACTATTAAGAGAGTTTCTGGTTAACCAAAGCTTGTTACTAGTGGCTGTATCATTTCTTTAGTGGAAAGAAAAAGACCTTGATATTAGTGACCAAGCATCTTCTACAAAACTCTTTGTCTAAGATATGAAATTACTGATTTAAGTCATTAAAATGTAATGGACTAAAAGACATTTTGCAAAGGAAATGTAAGATAATACTGCAGTGGCACCACATTGCTCAGTAAGAATCACAGAATTATTGTGCTCTTGGTTCTCCAGATGGATGTGGAAAGGAAGAAAGAGCAAGTGCCTGTAAGAGCATGCCCCACGCCAGTGGATGTGGTTCTCCCATTACATGAGGTCTTTGGCTGTCTGCATTTAGAAGTGCTTTGAGATGCCAGCATGTTGAGCCACTTGCTTTACAGGAAAGGAGAAATGCAATTGATTAATGCCATTTTGGACTGAAGCTCCTTCATTTGTTTCTCGTAACTGAGTGGACCATGATCCAAGCAACCTAATTCAATAAATAGGGGAGTACAGTACAGTTACAAGACTATCACAACTGAATATTTTCTTATGAAATTAAAATACCTCACTGTAAATGACCCTTGGCTGTATATTTTTACTTCTGTATCAGGTGGAGAGAAAGATAATTATTTACCTAGTTTGTTCAAATGTTTAGTTAATGAGGTTTTGGAAAGTTGCTAATGAAATAGAGAAGCCAGTATTCTCTTTTGCAAATGTTAAAGGAGGCTGTTATGTGCCCCATTGGGAATATGCTGCACCACTTGCTGTCTGCAAAAGGTTTTGCATGCCAATCAGACATCACCAGTTTCTTAATCCAGGTTATGGAATGAAGCAGAAAGAGCTGTTGTTACCTGCTGGGGTATCCTGATGTTTAGGACTGGGACCAGCTGGTTACTCTGGGGTGTTTTTTAATTCAATTTAACCTAATCTTAAAGAGATTTGAATTTTATCTAAAAGATAATTATTTGCAGAATTTTCAGTACAAGGCATAGTGCAAGATTTAATGAGAAGAGTGACTGCAAGTAAAAGGAATAAGCCCACATACCTTTGCTTAGCATAATGTTAGTTCAAGGGGGTTTTTTTGTCCCCATGCCCTCTGACACTGGCTGTATTCAAGCTAAAACATCTTGTTTTCCCCAGATTATGGATGTTTGCAGAAGACAGACAAGATTTGGGGCATGTCCTTTTTATCTGCATAGTCAATTTTCATCTTTCATGAAAGAGAGAAGGAAGAGGATAAAAAAGAAGATAATTTATTTTCAGACACTCTTATGCCTCTAGTCCTTTGGTATTCATCAATCCAATTAATTCTAATCATTGCTGTTTGTCCTCTTTCAGAGATATTCATATTTAATTAACCCAGCTGAACAAATCACATCCTTCCAGCCAGACTGGCTCTCATGCAGCTGAACACGGGACATTGACAATTAGGCATTTGTTGTCTAGATTCCTCTTTTGAAGCAAAGGAAAGAAATGAGCATTTGTAGCATGACTCACATGGTCTATTTTAGACATCTGTGTACACTCGAGTGGGAAGAGCAACATGCTAGAGACACCCGTTTGTCTCCATCAACCGTGAAAGAAGCCTTGCCATGCTGCACAGATTTAGGGATTGCCAGCCTTAGGTGGGGTGATTCTCATCCTTAAGGACTGTTCTTTTACTAGGCTAGGTTTTTACCAAACCAGTGATTCATGATGAAGTCCTGTCCTCATCTTGCAGAGCCGGGAAATTTCCATGTCCCAGAGAAAAACTTCTCATTCTCCCTCTTTGCTTACCCAGCAATTACAGTGTAGCCGTACATTATGTAGCTGGGACTGTGTGAGTAACTCAGGGGAGAGCTCTTGTTTAGGACCAATCCAGGAAGGGACCCCTCAGTGCTGGCATTAACTGTTTTGGGAGGTTCTGGCTCTTTTTCATGGCATTGGGGTCAAGGCAATGAAAATCTTCCCTGCAAGACCTGCGGCACAGACAGGAATTCACAGCACTGCCCTTCTCTGTGATCTCCTGCAGTGTCAGGACTTTGCCAGCATTCCACTTGCACCTGCAAATGTTCCCACAGCAAAGGGAAAGAAACTGGGGTAATCCATATGGAAACTCAAACAAGGCAAAGCTTTCACAGAAACAGAGTTTGCAGTAAGTAGAACATTGTAGATATTCCAAAACGGGTGTAATTGTGGACAACTGTAGAAGGGAGGGAGCATTTAGAAACATCCTTAGTGTCTGAGAATGAGCATCTTCGAATACTTATATTTAAGCTGAACCTGAATGCGTGTGCTCATATGTGTGCTCACATCAGCGATGAACTGATGCTGGCTGAAGTCTCCTAGTGCCTCATCCAGAATATCGCATTAAATAAAGCTCTGGTGCTGATAAGATTCCTCCCCAAAAATATCATCAAGGTTAACTTTGTACCAGCAGATTTTCTTTGAGGCTCCCATCACTTCAGCTTTATAAAGCATCAGGTATTTGATCTACATTTAGTATAAAACCAGCATGAAGTCATAATGTCAGCATAAAGAGGTTATTAGAGTGAGCTTTAGGAAATGTGAAAAAAAAAAAAAAAAGTGATTATGTCCACACCTGACCTGCTTCAAAATTGTATTATAGTGGGTGATCTGCCAGAGGACAGATCTGATATAATTGTCTGTGGATTTTATCCCATCACATTTTTATGAACTTACTTGCCTGTTCCAAGGAGAATAAAGAGACAGTGATAATAAAACACCTAGTGAAGGTATTAGGATGACAAAGGTGCTTGTATTGCAACTGCAGTAATATTCTCTTCCTCTAAGGAAAACTTAAGTAAAATGTTCTGGTGCCTGGCAGGAATAACAAAAAGGGGACATTCTCATTGTAAATAAAAATAAAAAGAAAAAAAATAATTTTAATAAAACAACAGTGTTAGTGCTTTATTTATTCATTTTTAGTTCTGTATTTCCTATTAGAAAAAGAATCAAGAAAAAATAGACATACTGAGCCTTTAGTACCCCTTTATGATTCAAACAATATTCCAACTTCTTGCTGGTGTAGATTTCATTAATTAAAAAAACTAGTAATATTCTCAATATCCTGGCAATTCATCTGTGTTATAAAGCACACTAGTGCTTTGGTTTTGAAAGCTAAAATATAGCAAGCTGTTAGTGGAATTTATATTTGTGGTCCCAAGAGATTTAAATGAAGTCTTGAGGGTAACCACAATCCCTGGCGAGAATTCTCTTTCTTATTAAAGCTGACCTGGACAGAACTTGCTTTCATGCCACACTGAAATTGTCCAGAGAAAAGAATCTCTGTGGGAGACAACACACATTCTTCTTGTCTCCCTGCCTCTGGCCAGCCTAGCATAGCACTGCATCTTACTCATTAGCAAGGGAGAGAAGGAAACCAGTACTTCCCAGTTCTGGAAAAGAAAACCACTAAAGAAAAAATATACTTACTAGATTCCACAAACTAATAATGAAAGGATTGTTTGATCACCAACAATTTACTCCTGACCTCATGAACTGGAAAATATTTTCTGTTGTCCTTGGTAAGTTTTGTCAGTGAATTGTTTCAGGGTTTCTTGGGTTGCATGGAGTAACTTAAAAGGTGACTTGCTTAGATTTTAAAACATTTATTTATTCAGTACACTTTGGTTTGCTAATTATTTAGCCCAAGCAGAAGCAATTAGCTGCCAGTAAAACATTAGCAGTAAGCTTTCTGTGATGCTCTCTCCACAAAGTTAGCACCTGCATTAAATTCTTGTTCTTAATCACCCACCTGGATCTACCTCAGTCTCTGCATTAATAAAGTAGGAAAATTGGTGTAGAAAAGTTAAACAATATAAAGAAGTCCCCTCCTAAAAAAAAAATTAAAATAATGTGTTATTTGCATACATCTTTTCTACCAAATTGATGCTTTAAGGTACATTTATTTTTGCATTTACCTGGCTTGAAGTTACTAAAACTGCTTTATAAGTCCAAAGCAGAGATTTCCTAAATAAAAACTTGCCTGCTAAATATAGTTTTTCTTGCTAAAAATAAAACTGAATTCTTACAGTAAAATGTATGAAGTTATTTGAAATTGAATGTATAGTGTTATTATTGTACTACTTTTTAATGAGGATGTAAAACAAAGAATACAGATGGGATACTCTAGCTAACTCGGTGTGGTGCCAGCCACTTTGTAACTGCTATCAAACTTTAGGAAAAAGAGATCAGCTTCTTTTTAAAAAGAAGTTGAAAGAAATCAAAGTACTTAGGAAGTTATTGAAGAAGAAAAGGAAGCATAAGTTTTGTGTGCAGTTTTTAATGGTGGTAACCAATTTTCTGACAAAACTTAAAAAAAATTATATGTGATCATGTGCTATTTTTGGAGAATTATAAGCATCAAATAAATCTGTCAGGAAGCCAGATAACTACTTGAACACAGAAATATCACTGGTAACTTACATCAGTCTTAGAAGGTGGTTTGAACTGTCTTGCTGGTAGATTTGAAAACAGTGGGAAATACATGCAGTCACTGGCCATATGGCATACATCCACCTTCCAGCATGAAAGCCAGTATGTGGCACTAATGTGTATTTCAGAGGCAAACTAACTTCCAAATGGCTGAAGGATACCAGCCAGCTGCCTGCATGGACAGAGAGAGAAACCAAAACCCAAGGGGAGAACACGGCTGAAATCCTTTGAGTCTCCTGTGCCTTTGCACCAGCTGTTTGCCTTATAGAGCTCTGAGCAAAACCAAACAGGAAAGATCATAGACCTCTTGCACTGCCAAATATTTCGTGGTCTCCAGGAGCTTGAGAGTTGAACTATGAGACCTGTGTGGTATGTGAGAGGGCTGGAAAGGATTGTTTCAAGTCGGGAGGCAGTGACAGAGCTGCTGGATCTCAGTAGCCTGCTGAGGTGCCCGACAGCCTCTTCCTTGGAGCTTAAAATGGACTAGTGAAGTGATCCAACAGCTAGTAAGTTTATCCATTAAGGTCAGATGAAGTACAAACTCCTTAATTACAAATTAAGGAAAGGGGAGGAAATTACAAATTAAGGAAAGGAGGGGAAAACACTGTGGAGTTTGCGAAATCAGAGTATATTTCCTTCTTTCAAATATACCCTCCAATTTTTAAAAGTTCACTGTGACAATTTTCCTTTTGTCATCGTGTACTTTAGAAGCAGGAAAATACTTTGTTTCTAGGCATTAGAAATCCTCCTAATGCTGCCCGTAGCTGGCCTGGGGCAATAAAGCATTCTCTGATACTTTTTTTGTTTGACAGACTTTGACTTAAATACAGCTGGAGGGTATGTTGTGAAGTACTGTCTTTTAGGCATTCCTTTTGCTTGCTCCTTGCACCCAGATCTTTGCTTTTTGTAGTAATTGTGGTGATCAAGTCCCTGGGATGCCTTTCTTCCATGGGATCATAATGTGTTTGGAGTGAAAGAAATATGAGCCGGTTTGGTGCAACGGTACCAATCAGACCAGCTCCAAAAAAACCTGTTGTGAATTCTGCTTTCAGCTGTTGTTGCTGCTCACTGGCCAGAAACCCTACTCACTCAAAGAGGCTGCTCTTTTTCCCCTTCTGCCTCTCCTTCCCTGGCTTGGACCGATGACTTTCTCCTCTCCTCGTCCTCCTCCCTCTTTTCTGAAACTCATTGTTCTGAAAGCAGACACCAAAACCATCACAAACTGTTTTATTTGGTTTGCTATAGCCCTTTCTCTGCATTCTGGGTATACATAATGATTTGCTAACAGTTTGGATCAGGCACCATTCACTGGAGAGAGCAGGACGTACTAAGACATGTGCATGCTGAAAAATTCTTTATGAGGAGAAACCGCAGTAATCATAACATAAAGACTACTTTAGAGGTCCCTCAGGAGCAGGGCACCACCAACAACAGGACATCAGCTGTGATAAGAACCCCTTGGGATCTCACCGTGTAGTGGGCGGCAATGTCTTCTGACCAAACTGGGCCCAGGATAGTGACATAAGAGGGTTTTTATCACTGCAAGATTTTAGACTGTATTAACGATGCAGGCATACATTGCCACTTGATCAGTCCTTAAGAGCAGCTGAAAAGTTTCAGTTCCCATTTAAGACTCAGCAACAAGGTCACTTCTAAGTCAGGTCTAGTTTTTTCAGATGTGAGTTATCAGAAAGACAACGGATTTTGAGGGGGCTTTTTATTTGAGTCTTGTCCCTAATGAAGGACAAGAGAATGTGTTTTTTTTTCCAGGTAACTCAGTTCATTGCATGGTGGGTTTGACTTTGATCATAGCTATAGTTCTTTTTTTAAGTCTTTCAGAGGAGTCTGTCACAACTGAGCCTGTGATTTGTGCTGTGAAGCAGGAGTGTGAGTCAACTTAAAAAAAAAAAAACAGTCAGTACCAAAATAATATTTATTAGGCAAAGACATCAAGGCTGTTAGTTTTTCCTCCCATAGTCAGTAACAGCTGATTTTTCAGCTTTGTGAATGAAAATCTGCAATGGCCCGAATGATGCACATGCTCACTTTTTCTGCTGTTTGATGCTCCTTTTCACACCTTTCATCACAGGTGAAGGGCTTTGCATCGAAGGGTGCATTCACAGCCATTCCAGATAATTTGACTAAATTATTTTGCATCCGACTAAATGATGAAACACAGTAGCCGGGAGAGTTTTCAATAAAAGCATTCGCTCTTCTGTGAAACTTGCTCCCTCTGGTGTTTCAGCAGAGCCACTGCTTGGTGACTTTTAAATCAAGTTCGAATTTAATTACATGATAGTAGTGAGGGCATCTGTAATCTGTAAAATTGTTATAAAAACTTACTGTATCTTACTTAACAAAAAAAAATAATTTGTTCAGTCAGTGTTTTTATAGAGACACTCAGGTATCATTGCAGTGAATGCAAAGAACCACACCTTCCCATCTTGGTCTGAATGCCATCTTTCCTATTTATAATCCTTTCATTTTACTATATTATTTCATTGCATTTCCAATTCTTTTGGCATTAAAAAATAATTTTTCTGATTTTGGAACCTTTGTGTAGAAACCACTTGCAATTTGGTGTTTTTTATAATGTAAAGCTATTTGTATCTGTCAAGCTAGAAAAAAAAAGGCACGTAAGCATGCTTCTGATTTAAATCATTCCTAGTTCTACTGTATTAGAATTTGGACATGTTCTTACAACTCAAATAAGATTGACTGGATAAAATACATACGTTACTAATTTTGCCTACAAAATTTATACTAATTTGTACATAGCAATTGAAGTGTTTCTTGCATGCCTAAGATTGTAAGTCACTCAGACAAGCTTCTTACTGCACTGTAGGGAAATGCTGCCACCTGTTTGGTTTAGCTCTCTGCACTTAATAAGCCAGAGTACATTTCCCAGTCTAGGACTCCTGCAGTCTTCTTTATATCCATTTTGTTTGGCTCAAACAAAGGATATTTTAAACAAGCTGGAAAGGAAGAGTTTAAACTTCCCAGGTGAGCATTGTGAAAGGTGTTTTTAGATTGGCATGTTACATGGGGCATGTTGCTGAGCTTGCAGATGGCATAAAAAGTTACTGCCTGTCAGGTGAGATGGAGTGACTGTATATGTGCACATTAATCCTGTCCCCACAGTGAAATAAAATGCTTGCCTAAATGTGGGAATAAAGAAAGCAGGCACAGGTTCTCGTCTGCCAGATGCTTAGATTTGCTTATTTGATCTCCGGTAATCACCTGCAACAGAAATTAAAATGAGAGTAGAAGCAAAATCAGCTTGTGTCTTTTCAGTGTGTAAAGTACTATTAGCTGATGCTCATTCTGTTACATTGAGAAGAATAAGATCCTTGTAAACCCTTATGCCGCTGAAGTCAGTGTGAATTTTGTCATGGGACAATGAACAAATCCTTAAGAGGCATACTTCTCTCAGGCTATAAAATATCTTACTATAGTACACAGTCAGCTATGGTCAAATACCAACAGCTACACACATATCAAAGTGTCTAAAGTTAGAAAGAATCAGATAGAAGTTGTTTAGACAGCCTAATGCATGATACCTTTTGTTTCTGTATAGCACTGCCATTCTTTGGGCAAAAACATTTATAGAAGAATGCAACCACAGATCCTGGATAAACCAAGAACTTTTATTACCACAATATTTTGGTGAGCTAATCATGAAAGAGCATGAGGTTAAATAAAAATTCCAAGAAAACTTTTATTATAAACTTTCTATATTTTTCTTTTTATAGCAGCATGTGATGCTGTCCTCATACTTTCTAACAATGCACTTCTGTAGAATAATGATTGTACATGTGGAAGAAAACATAAGTAATTCAAATGCCTAACAATTAAACGAGGACATAAGAATTTATAGTCCTTTCTCTAAAGATTCTTGAAGTCTTTATGTATAATTTAAAGTTTTTCTAAGTATAGTTACTGTTTTATTCTGTCCACTAGCCCATAAACCTGTAACTATAATGGTAATAATGGCATTTTCCATATAAGTGTATTTATCTTTCTCTACAAATACGTCTTACATGCGTATATGTAATATGTGCAAAATGGATTTTCTTTTATTGCAGCTTTTAGCAATGAATACAGATATGAGCAAATTCTTGAGAGATCTTCATATATCTGCCATACTATTCTCAGACAGAGTTATGTCTTTGATACTCAAATGGTTTCTAATGCCTGAAAATTTGCACTTTAAATTAAAAAGAAAATATTACTTTTACTTCTGTTTCTTTTTGCTTGAGTCCTTACACAGCAGAGAAATTCCTTTTAAATAGCAGTTCTGATGTAGCCACTATTGCTGATATAATTTAACATTGGTCCTGATAGGAGTATTTTAATGAAAAAAACATACTTTATGTCCTATATCACTATAAACTGTCTAAAACCAGCATTCATTCTAGAGACATTTCTATACTTAATTCATTTCTTTCAGCAGAAAGGTAGCAATAAAAGAAAGCTCATATAACACATGATATTGACACAAGAATCTGACATTAATGTTCAGATATCAGTCCAAAAAAATAAGTGAATGAGGATTAAAATATTGTCTCATTTTTGCAGAATCTGAGGTGCTGAATGAAAACATCGTGTGCATATGCCATTGCCTTTGGCAGGAATGGTAATTTAAAGACTAAAGGAGAAGTGGGTCTCCTTATATGTCTGTTTTCTTGGAACTTAATAATCAATCCCACAATCTGGAAAACAAAAGGGCTGTTTGTGTGTCATCTGGTTTCTTCATAAATATTCAGGGAAGACTTTTGTTGCTCTGTGGAAACTGCCTCTACAAACATTTTAAATATATAAATATGAATTGTTCATGCAGTCTTTGCTTTCATAAATACCCCATCCTGTTTGGCTAAGCCCTGTGTAAGTGGAATTTCAATGGCAGGACTTCCTTCCTTGCAGCCTAGCAAGGGTTCAGCAGCAACCAGGCTCTTGCTTTCTGCTTTTTCTCATCAAACTGTTTAATTGAAGTTGCAGTGAGAGGGCAAGAGAATTGGAGCAGGGCTGCTGGTGGTGGAGGTACGTGGAAACCCTCCTGCCTCACACAGAGCCTACCCACCCAGGAGAGCAGCGTGAGGATGCCTGTGATGAGCAGGGTGGGTTCCCAGCCATCCATTGCCAGGTCTGCCAGCCCCTGCAAGACCGTGTTCCAGCAAGGCAGAAACAGTACTTCTGCCTGCCTTGCAAAATGGACTTGCAGTAAGCAGGTGCCAGTCCCTGTGCAAGGGTGTTTCTCACTTACTTCTTTTTTGAAGGGCTACTGTTTAATCCTGATGCAGGACAGGGGACAATCTGGATTCCTGGAGAAATTTGTGAGCTAAAAAATAGCTGTTTCTTGCACAATTATGCTTACAGAAAACCTTTTTCTTCCTCATGCTCACTCCTGGAATTAATCTGGGTTAGTCATTGTTGATTTGGGTTTTATTTTACATCAAGTTTACTTTCATCTGTTTGCTGTTGTTTGGATTATGATAAAACAGATGAAGAATCAAACCAGGAGAGACAAAAATACAGAATCACAAATAGAGCACCCAGAAAATTTTCTTCTTAACTTTTAAATAGATTTCTCTGGACTCTAAACTCCAAAATTCTTGCTGACAGATTGACCAGCAGCGACCTTTCCAACAGCTCTTTAGGTATAATTTTAACTAATTTCTTCTTTTCCATTCTCCATAAGAGAGTGAGGAACTCAACACACAGGCTTTGCAGAAAATAATTTAATTTAGTTGTGCCATTTTTTAAGCATTCTTAATGGAGACTGTGCATCTTGTTAAATTTCTGGAAAGCAGATTTTTTTCTCTGTTCTCAAGCTGATCGCTCTGCCATAAAAAAATGGAGTCTTTGTGCTCATGAAAATGGCATTAGAAATTGAGTGTTCCTCTCAACCTTCCTACGGCAAATGAGCTTGTACAAATAGGAGAGGGATGGTCTACTATGAAAGTTGCATGAAGTCAGCATCTATATCTCTGTTTTGTTTGGATAAATTTCAGATTTTTTGTTCAGCTTAGCAAAAACTGTGTTACTAACAGAGCTGTGCTGCTGCTCCTTGCTGAATTCCTTCCTCTTACTGTCTACTGGTAAATTTTTCTGATGTGACCATAAGTATCATTATCCATATCACATTGATAAATGTGAACACTAGCATCACTCATTAAAGCAATGGATGGAAGCGGGGGTGCACATTCCTCAGTAATGTATAATCGCAGTTCTTTAAGGAACTATAGAAGATAACTTGCATTTAGCACACCACTGCCAAAGAGGTGGGTTAGGTGCTCCTAACAGATGGCTTTCTAGCCTCTTTTTGAAGACCTGCGCTGACAAAGATCATACAACCTCCTTGGCAGCTTTTCTAGTGTTGGTACCATTCAAATCAGAAACCTTCTTATCATTTCTCATCTAGGTTTACAGAAGTTCAAGATTATTGCTTCTTGACTCATTGACCTTGGTCTTAGAGGACAGATTATTCCTTTTTTTTTTTTTTTCTTGCCCCAAGCATAAGCATTCTACATGTTTAAAGACTGTTATTATTTCCCTCTTAGATTTACGTTTACGCTGTCATATCACCCAGTATTTTCCATGAAGCCTTCCCCTACATCCACGCCCTGACCTCTGACACTTGCTGTTCGAGGACCACTGCCATGTGAGGTCATTTGTGTGGAGCTGCACCTCTCAGTTCTGTTCCATCTTTTAAAAGTTTTGTCCAGAAATTTAAGAAGATTTCAATAACTACAGAAAAGAGAAAAAAATGAATAGCTGGGATTTGTGCTCCCGACAGCCATGGTGTGACGGTTCTTGATAAGCAGGGGGCTGCGGTGCTTTGAAGGGCCGGTGCCGAGGGGCGCCCCTCGGTAGATGGCACCACCGGACCGATGGACCGGCGAGGGAAGCGGCGCCTGGAAGGGCGAGCTCCGGGAAGCTGCTCTCTCCCTTTCCAGTGCCGTGTGGCTGGACTGGTGAGATGAATAAATATGCACACATGGAGGCCTTGCTTCCTCCAGCTGTGTCTGCTTCTTAGAGATCAATGAATGCCTTTATATACACCTCACTGCGTGGTCTGAATGCACCCTGACTCCTTGTCATTTAAGCTCTTGGAGCCTTATCCTGATGGCTCTTCTTGGTACATCTTCCTGTTAATATTTCTTTAATACATGGGGACTGGAAATATACTTCTGCAGCCTCAGCCAGATTCATGCAGCTCTGTAGACCAGAGCCATGAAAAGCACTTGGTATGTGTGTGGTTTGAGAGCTGTATTTACAGGATAGCTAGGGTGAGATCCCAGGTAAGAAGAGTAAGGCTTTCATTTTATGTATTAAAATGTGATGGTAAGCATAACAGAAGGTAGTACATCACCTACCATAGGAGTAGTTATTGTTGAGCACTGCTGGTAAGATATAAAAATAATGAGATCACAGAAATCACACAACCGGCAACTTTGCGTATATACAGGGTAGTCATAAACATCAAAGGTGAATGGCCTGTTACAAATCTCCCTTGGTCACAGTCTTCTGTAGTGTCTTATTGTCTGATACAATTTTAAATGTCTCAATTTACACAAAGTTCTTCTCCCTACCCCATTCTTGTGGTGCTTGTTGTTTGCAGTTTCCCACTGCCCATCAGATAGTTCTTGAAATGTGGATGTGGCATCTGTATAGGAATGTTATGTAGGAAGTAAAACTGGAGTCTGTTTACAGCTCTTGGTCCATCTGTATGATTTGGAAAGTTTGCAGCTGTAGACCAGGCGGTTGGAATTAACACCATTTGTTCTTGGCAGTGCACAGTTTCTTGGGAGATAGAAAAGGATTATTTCTTGTTTTAAGAAAAAATATTGTTTTTCTTTAATATACATACATACATACATATATATATATATATATCCGTTTGTGTGTTAGTATCTGCATGTGTATATATAAGAGAATCATCATCTGACGATGCTGCTTCCAGGAAAAATATTTCTGAGAACTTGAACTTCCTTCTTACTGCAACAAGTGCCTCAAAGTAGCTGATGCTTTCAAAGCTTCAAAAAGTTTCATCTCTTCCCTGGAGCTATTTTAATTTGAGATCTCAGAAGCAAGGATTACCTGTAATGTCTTCTTGGTGGAGCAGTACAGTAGGATTTTTAGTTTATCAGCAACTGTAGTCTGTGTGTCATTGTAAGATATCTATCTACTGTATTTTATTTCTTCATTATGCATTTCATTTTCACACCAAGCATAAAAGCACATTTTACACAAGCCAATGTACTCAAGTAACCTTCATCAGATTCATAAATAAAACAGTTCTTGAATATTTGACTTCCTGTCAAATTAGACTGTAGCAGCATCCTGAAGAGATCCCATTTCTCACCTACTTAGCAGTATTCAGTTGAACAAAACAATTTCATCCTTCCATCCTAAGTTGTTCTGCAGGGTTTTTTAGGATGTCTTTTCCAAGGGATGTGTTTTAAAGGTGAATTGACAACAGGAAGCATTTAACGGGCATATAAGTATGCAAAATTTGTCGGAAAAGTAGGTGTTGAGCACAAGTAGTTATAATGTACATAGAAGAAAAATCTCAAATATACTTCTATGGCAAGTTTGTATGACAAATGTGTGTATAAAGATCAGTAACTTTAGCATTCTGAATATAGGTGAAGATGGAGATTTCCAGAATTTTTATGGTAATTTCCCACTGATATGTTGTCTTCCTGGAAATATTAATACCATGGCAATACTTACATAACAAATGATCCATGTAAATCTTTAACAGCAAGAAAAAATGTGGGTTGTGTTGCCTTGAGCAATCACTATGAATTCACAGTGAAAGACCTTTCAGTCTTTCACTTCCGAGCATAGCAACTGTGTTGCATGAATCCTATCAGAAGACATTCTTGACAATGGAACAAAGCAGATTTTTCCAGTTGCAAATTATTCACTTTAACTGTTCACACAGTGCAGTAGGGAGGATCTGGAAAATCAGACTAATTTGACTGAATGTTTGTCCAGCAAAGGATAGTTACCTCTGCACAAGTTTAGTGCTCAGCCCATGGGTTGCCAGAGTGTCATCGGAAACTGACTGGTCTCATACAGTTTGATAAATCTGGTCTGTTGCACTGCAAACTAGCATGGTAATGTAAAGCAAGGAAGTGAATTCTTTTGAGAAATAAATAATTTCCTCTAAAATACAGCAAGAGATCCTGTCCTACCTCCAAAGTACATCCTTCCTGCTTTGTAGTGCACTGGGGGAACATTGCTATGTTGATATAAATATTAACATAAAAACAGAAGGACAAGAAAAAAACAAGGAAAGAAAGAAATTTTGTCTCCAAGAGTTGTGTATACAAAACTATGGAAGGTCATTCAAACTACCTACATCAAGACAACTTCCTTACAAATATCATGTGTCAGCAGTCATGGTGAAGTCAGGCTGCAGACTTTGCCGCATACATGTGCTTCTCATAAGTTTTTTTATATTTGTGTTGTTACCCTTTTCTAAAGGAAGGGATTTTCAAGCTGGGGATGAGATGGGGCAAGGACTGCAGCGTGGGGCTGACTCTGGCTGTAGGAGCAGTTAAATCAGCCATTTGGGAACACCAGGAAGAACAGAAAACATGTGAAAACAGCCTGGATTTCTCTTTCAGTGTCCATGGATATCAGTAAGAAGTAGGAATAACACTACATGCAAAAGCCGTGCCAGCATCTGGCTGTGGCATTGCATTCCTAGGAGTCTTGACTGTTCTGCATCCAGGACACTGCTGATGTGGTGGGACATGAGGCAGGGCTAACAAGGAGGAGGGTCAAGGTTAGAGGAAGATTGAATGGGGTTCTTCCAGACAGGAAATGGTGGGGGGTGTCAGGAAATGATACTTTTTAAGCTTGCTTGAAAAGTTTTTGGGGAAAAGTTGTTAACAAGCTATGTTTTCAAGAAATTATGCAGCCCCATCTTGAAGCTGACTTTGGTTAGGGCCAGGCCTTAAACCTTGCATACCCTTGAGGTTCTGGGCTGTCCATCAGAGGTCTTTGGTTCTACCCCCTGCTACATAGGGGGAAGGAGGGGGTGATGTTCAGCTGAGAGATGTCAGAGCAATAATAGCTTCTAATTTAGACATTAGGACTTCCCTTTAAATATAGCTAAAGGTTCTGTGCTGTTGCTGACAGCCTTTGCCATGGGAACCTCACCTCAGAAAGGAGGAAGAGTGGTGGTTCCTGCCTTAAAATATTAAGCCAGAAGAAACAACATCTGCTCTTAACTTCCTTAGGAAAATTTCTAGTCAATCAGACCCTTTTTCGTTGGAGACCTATCTTTAGCTACCAAAGCATTTTAAATTTTGCAGTAAATTTCCCATAGGCCACAGGAGTAGCAAATAAGTAGAAGAGGAAATGACCCATGAAATATTTGCAGAGGTGATGTTTTGTGTGTGTTCTGCTAAAATGTCTCCTTCAGTGTATTAAGTGTTTATATAACACTGCAGTCACTATTAATCCAAGTAGTCATGTTTTTCCTAGCCCACCATGGACCCTTTCCTTATGGTCACCCCCTTGAAATTAATCAAGGTGAGCACAGAGTTGTCATCACTGGAAAATTGTTTATTATTTTAGGAAATGTGATCTATTTCTGCCTGACCAGAGCTGAATGTTGCTAAAAATACTGAGAATGTTAATGTTACATGGGTGGCAAACATCTTCTTTAGCAAAGGGAACAGAAGCAAATGAAGAACCAGCTGATCCTGTAGTTCCACTGGTAATATGTGATTAGTTCAAAACTCAAGTGCCACATGCAAAGTGCTTACATTGTGATCATAAAAATCCCTACTTTTCTGAGAACACAGGAGGAAAAGTTTTCTCTTTAATTTGATTTGACATCCTAATACATATTCCCTATTTATGGGATCACATTATTAATAGAATGCAACCTATCCTTAATACTGGTTTGGTTTTCATTTCTCCTCATATTTCCTGCCTCCTCCCTTCTGTCTGATTTTATTTTTTTTTTTTAAGGGTGGGGGGGTGGTTTCCCCTTTTCTATCCCACTTCTGTTTCATTTGTATATACAAGAGCAGCTTGAAAGATACTCTGTTTTGTAAGCAGCTACTCATATATTTGGGCACATAAGAGAATTCTTAGATACAACAAGCAGAGGTTCATCAGGTTGCAAAGTTCAGCCTCATGATGGGCAGCAATTCACTGAGGTGTCAGTCTGAATTTCTGGTCTCCACTGGCCAACACACCCATACTACTTTTTTTTTCCCCTCTTCTGCTTCTCTCTTTTTTCAGATGAGAATGAGAGATTTGGTACCATATATTAAAATCTCCTTTGTCTCCAAACTTAGTATCCTCTTTTGATGTCTGCTCCTAATAAACAAAAGTGTAAACAGCTGGTGTTGTTTCTGCCTGAACTGGACCAGGATCTTTAACCTTTTGACCTGTTAAGACATAGTTTTTCTGAAGAATTTCTCAGTCTTTCTAAAGAATTGAGACAACAGCAGAAAATATAAAAACTCTGAATATTTGACATCCATCGCTCTTCATTTTTGCTCTTATGACATTTGCCTCTTCCTAACATCCTATCTTCCAGGACTTTCATCCTTTTATTCTCTTTTTAAAAGTTTTTATCTCCTGGGAGAAGGAGAGGGTGATTTATCTCTTCCTGCTGCTCCCTGTTCATGATATCTGCCTCATACCAGACCTCCAGAATGTAACCATATTTTGTCCAGTCATCCTTCACTATCTTTTCTTATCTTGCTTTATGTTAACATTTCCTTCCCTCTGTCTCTCATTTTGCTTCTGCTGCTCTTACTAGAACACACTCTTCAGCTTAAACGAAAGGAAGTAAAAGACAACTTGCCATCACCCCCTTTCTCCTCTACTTGCTTTCAGTAGATGAAATTTAAGTTCTTTTGCAGAATCTTCTGTGATGGAGGTATTTTTCTTGTGTTTCTGTTAAATGCTCATGATAGTTGTTAGATTAGTTTATTTAGACAGGAGAAGAAGACAGCAACAATGGTCAAAGAAGTGTCTCCATTCACTCTAGAAACCTGAAGTGTTGTAAGTCTACAGTGGATAGGAATATACAATGAATATAGTTGTCTCTATCTGCTGATTGTAACATTTATTGGACCTCTACTCTGTTAATCAAATTAATAACTGTTACCTGCAAGATGGCATTAAGACAAAAATTAGGGAAGAACTTTAAGTTCTTTCTCATGGCAGAGCTATAGAGAATTTGGCTATGGGTATTAATAGCTAAGCTATCACATTGCCTTTGAGTTTAAAAGAGAGAAAAGTCACATTCCCAAATACTACTTTCATTGTAAGAGATTGGTAGTTGTTAAAACCACTAAATACAAGCTACAAATTGGCAGCTGAAAGTTTATTTTCCTTGGCTGAATTCTAGGGATTTTTTTTAGCCTCATACTTCTCTGCTTAGCTAAATTGTATAAATAGCGGATAAATTACTTTTAATTTAATCAAGTAGGTGCCCCTTAGAAGCAGTGACAATACCAAGAAATACACTGTTCCTGGGTTTTAGTTCTGGACTGAAACCTTGCCAGAAACGTGCCTCTTGACCATTTGCCCACTTTATAATCCAAGTAACAGTTAAGGGATGAAAACTGCAGTGTCCTGGCAGTGCAGATTTACAGACATGGAGTCCAAAGGAGTCCAGAGCCAGTGGGTGTGAACTGACCATGCCAGGGAGAAGCCGTGTAATGCAGAGCACAAGAGAAATCCATAATTATTTTTCCACAAATACATGTATTATATTAGAACATCAAACTGAATACTTCCTTAAAGTAACTTTGTGACTGTAGTAGAGGAGGGTGGTTGGCTTAAGGACTGGGTTATTGTCTGTGCTGGAAGACATGACAAAGAGTGTACAGCTTCCTTCTGAATTTGGTCTTGGGGTTCTGCATTTCCAGCATTTCCAGCTACGTAATTCCCATCACCCTTGCTATCACAACTGTGTTACACAATTAAACTGCAAGTCAAGACAATGCAAAGAACATCCTGATTAAATTAAAATGTCAGGTAAGACAAGAAAAAACAAACTCCAAACTGGACACTAAGGGAACCTCTGATAATATAGATAGAGGAAATTTTATTGCTTTGAAAATACACCAGGACATTAATCTGATAAGAGGCTCTGGCAGGACTTTAGTATGTGGTGGTTCTAGACAATTCATTTTAATTGCTTCTATTTCTATCTTCAGCTTAAAAAGTGTGTATTTTTTTCTGAAAGTCTACTTGGTGGACTGCAAAGGCAGTCATCATTTTTGAAAGTGTATTTGGAAGATGATTATAAATCCCTGCAGAGGCTAGTTGCTAATTTGCTATTCCAGGCTGTATTTCAGAGATTTGGGATAAATTTCAAATTGTTTAGTAACAAGAATGGAAATTGAAAAAATTGCATTTCTTCTATGGTAACATATATGTAATAAATTCCAAAGTTGTGTATAAAATGTTTAGACATTCAGTTTCCTGCTCCTCATCATTGGATTAAGTTTTCTCATAAAATCAGAGGGGGTAAATATGTTGATTGTTATGTTGATTATCACAGTCTTCTTTTTTCAATTTTTTTTTTAAACACTTCTTTATATTTTGAGTAAGTGTTCACACTGCCAAAGAGCCAGAGGTTACTAATGAAGGCTTTAGCATGCTTGAAGGCAACTGAAAACAACAGAGACCTCGAGGTGAAAGTCGGGAGAGTTGTTTTGTTAATGTTTTGCTTTCACTGATTTGTGGGTATGCATTTATACATGTCAATGTCCATATAGCTGTATGTTAAGTGATATTCATAAAATAGAGAGAAAAAAAAATGTAGGTATTTTATTTTAGGCAGTGTACAGATAGCAAACTGTCAGCTGTAGAGCTGGCAGTGACCATAACTCCCCCACTTTGATACACTGACTTTGTGCACCAAAAAAACTTTTCTAAAGTTTGCTTACAATTCCATTTTTAAGAGTATCTTGTAATTTGGATGGCCCATAAGCATTATCAGGAAGGTAATACCGGCTAGAGAAATTTCTAATTTCTCAAGAACAGTGTTATTCTGAAGAATTACATTTTTGTTTTTCAAGAAAGGAGCTGTATGACAGTTGCATAATCACTTATTACTGTTAACTGATTCTTGCTCTCCTCTCTTGGCTCTGATAAAATTACTTCTTTTCTGATTTCTCACTGGTGCTTTGCTTAATAGAGATTTCTTCCTATTTTTATTGCTTGTTTGCTTTAGAAAAACATAGTGCAACGTATGACATAGTGGGAAAAAAGCTTCATTTGTCATTAGGAAATCATTCCATTTGATTTTGAAGGCCTGACATGATGCTATTTTTCTATCACATGTTAAAGCTTCCACAATTCTTTCTGCCAACAAGGTGCCTGTGGCTCTGCTATACTCCTCAAAATTGGCTCTTGCTCTGGGATAATGAGCAAGTTTTTCGGCTTTTATTTTATTTGGCTTTCAACCAAATCTTGCAAGCTTTGGTGGTTAAACTCATTTACAGGTATGAGTTTGTATTCCACCAAACTGTCTTCACCAGATGCAATAGTATGTTAGGAATTAAGTCAAACTCTACTTTCCTGGGCCATGCTGGCCTAATTACAGTAGAGTATGCTCTAATGAGGATTCTTCTGAGCTGCCTCTGCCTGATATGGCAAACAGCCCAGAGGCAAATTTCAGATCCCAGTGTCAAGAACTGATTCATTGCTTGTCTGCAATTAACAGCTGGGCTTCAGGGTCTGGATGGAAAGCTAGAATAAGACTCTCTTTCAGCTCATATATTGAGCCCAGAGTTGTTGGCCTTTTCCAATGCAGATGTAGCTCAAAGGCCAAATATAATAGATTTGTCACGTAGAAGATACTGCACAGATTATGGAGAAATAAGACAGTTTTGATTTAAATTGCACATCAAAGAATGGTCACAGAGAGTGGAAGGCATTTCTTAAGGAAAGAAAAATAGAGTGTCCAGGAGTAATACAGGTCTTTTTGTCTGAGAGTGAAAAGAGTGATAGGTCACTGGTTAGATAAATGAACTTTGCCATCTTTATTTTAATTCTTTGAACCTCTGAGAGCTAATGCCAAGCCTGCTTTGTTTGTGTGTCCCCCTTCATTCTCATCTAATGTTGAGCACTTTCCAAAACACCAAAAAAGAAAAATTGTCATAGCATAGCATATGAAATATTATGGCTGGTTATAATATGGAGGGGAAAAAAAAGGAGTTTATGCTCCTAGAAACTCTATTGCTCATCCCAAACAATATTCATGCCCCAGGAAAGGAGGGAAAACACAACAGGAAACCTTCTTTCGTAAATCTGCTTTGTTTAATCAAAAAAATCATTGTTCTTGGCTAGCTCTCAAGGCAAATGTCATGGCATCCCATAATGCCGGCTGCAGGAACGGGCTCGTATTCCCCTAGTACACACTGTTACACAGCCTGACCTAAATACAACAAAGAACTGGAACAGTGGCCTGGTTGTGAGTTGGGAGATTTTGCTTGACAGACTCTCCTCAGATATACTAGTCCACCTTTTTGGAAGAAATCTGTCGAGTCGTAGTACAGAGTAATACATTTTTGCCTCCTGTCTAGTTCCAGGGATAACAGCCAATTTGAAACTTCTTTTGGAAGACTTTTGTTCCCTGCCATCTGTAGACGTTTGAACGTGTCATGTATGAAAGAGTGTTATGTTTAGCACCCAGCATCTTTCAGTCTTTCTTTGATACTACTGTTTCAAACATGCATGTTCTCTTTCATTAAATAGCTGAAGTTCAAGTGGTTTAAATCTTATTTTTTCAAACTAGAGAACAGCATTACTCACATACCAGAAGGCTAAGTAATGTCTGGGATTTATTAAATCATTCAGCTAAGTTGACCACAGACAGTTTCATATAGAACAAGTGCTGGAAGAAAAATAATCTATGATGATGTTCATTATACTATAACATACACAGACTGAGAGCCAAACACTTGGTATCATTTCTGTCTCTACAATTATTGTATTTCTTTTTAATTAGCTTTAACTAGCTTGACAGTTTGGGTTATAGAGGGTTTGAGCACAGAGGAAATATGAAGGTAGGTTTAATGTTAATTTGACATCTTGGTAGAGCAGCTATGGGCTGTAACAAGATGAATATTTATTGGTGACTTTAATGAATAGGTAACTTTTACTGCCAAGTTAGTGTTGTTGCACACTTTTAAAAATCTTACATTCCAAGTGTATTTTCAAAATTCTATTGCTGTTTTATTTGGCAAAAAGAACATTATTGAAGCTCAAATTGGAACAGGGCAGTTTTTTGCATCTGTTCCTAGTATTCCAAATATTTATGAGTCTGCCAGTTTATCAACCTTTCATAGATAAAGTGCTACTTGAGAAAAATACAAAAATAATAAAATGGATGTTACTGATCAGTCAGTGCTATCATGAAGTGTCAGAAGTAAGTGAACAGGTGTTCTTTGGAATTTTGGGTCCTCACCACTTTCTAAACATTTAGCTCATTTTACAATCACAAACTGAGTATCCAAAAATTGAGCAAAGGCAAAAAGAAATAATTATCTCACTGCATAAAACTATAATCTGAAATTTCTTCGCTATATACCATTATGAGCAAAAGAACATCAAACAAAATAATTATGAAAATTCCATAATAAAAGAGAAAAGTCATGCAAACTTATTTCTGCTACAATGAATCCTCTTGGTTTGATTGAGGGTTTTGGTTTATATTAAGTTACAGCCCAGAGAAAATTTTAAACTTTGCTTTGCTTTATTTTAAGTGTGTTGTTTTCACATAAAAGGATATTTGTTGTGTGGATTGAGTGGTTTGTGAGCAAGATTGGATAACATAATTATGTTTTAATTTTTTTAGAGGACTGTGGGATGTATTTCCCAGAAGTGAAAAAAAATCCAGACAAATATTTACAAAGATGTCCTGAGTCTGTAAAAAAGTGGCTGAAACAACTGAAGAATGCTGGGAAGATTCTGCTGTTAATTACCAGTTCTCACAGTGACTACTGCAGGCTTCTGTGTGAACATGTTCTTGGGTAAGTGCAAAGTCCATTTCAAATTATATATGCCAAACAGCAACTGGAGATAAGCCTGAGTTATTGGGAAGCTAATTTGAGTTTTGTTTATGTATGGTGAATTACTTGGTTTTGAATTTTCTGGTGGGCCCCTCTCTTGTAGAGTGTTACAGGGTCCTTGTGCAAAGTAGTCCATCTGTGAGCCTGTGAGCTGTATCTGACCCACAGCACACTTGTATCCTGCATCCTTTTGGGGGCATCATAATGGGATTGAAGATGCCAGGGAATTATCTTTTAGGTCAATGTCCAATACACCATGTGATTCCTAATTTTATCATTAACTTTTGCTAGATTCGCTTATTCAAGCCACTTCCTTTCTTGCTTCTCCAGCAGTGAATGGAATTAGTGGTGCTATTTAATTTCCTTGCAGTAAATCTGCAGGAAAAGTTTACCAATTCCTTTTCCCATTAGTGGTTTCCAAAAGATGGCTTTGTATGACAAATGTGCTTCATCACAGCAGAAGAGATAAAACAGACAGTTCATTGCACTTGGCAACTGGTTGAGATTGTAGTTGCTGATCACAACAGCTGTTTTTCGCATAATAAAAACATGACTGGCCCACTCAAATTCAGTGAAATTCAGCAGAACCATCCCTTACACCCCTAGAAAAAAAATTATCAGTGATGAAAATAGTGAAGTAGGTGACAGGGTGAGACTATTAATTTATCAAGGAAACAAAGTAGTTCAGTGTGAGACACCCTCAACTATCAGGATATGCCGGGGAACATCAGAGTGAATGCAGCAACACTGTAAGAAAACCACAGGTAAGATGAAACAGTGTTACCTTCCAAAACCAGTCCTGCCAGTATCACTTCTCTTTTGTACTCTCTAGGCTAAATGCTAAAACGAAGCATCAACTGTGCCAGTTCTCACTGCTTTGCATGAGCATTATACTTGCCCATTTGAGGGGTAAATCTGCCTCCTGACAAAAAGGAATTCTACTTATGAGCAAGATGCCTGTGAATTAACTCTTTTTGTGTAGATCTGTCTAGTTATTTCCTAAATGAAAATTTGGTACAAAAGTAAGTTCTTGGTCACATGTAATGATTTTGGCTTTCTATTCCTTGGTAATTAGTATTCAGCTGTTTAAGGCAGCTATAGAAATCCTGCTGGAAGACAGTAAGCAAGGTAGCAGAATGATCAGTTGCCCTACCAAAAAGGATATTCTGCTAGAAGGATACTGTGTCACTCTCTCTTTGCACAGAAGAGCAGGATGTTCTACAGTATTTATTGCAATCATGTTTTCCAGGGATTCATGCAGTGTGGCTTCCAAGCAGCTTCTGGAGAACTGAGTACTCCACTGTCCATTAGACTTTAGTGAAGTGCGGTTATTTTCCTGAAAATCTAAACTTTTTATTGGTTTTGTTTGTTCCAGGCTTCTCATTTCAGACTAAAAGACTCTACATACTTGTGCTGCTTTTTGCTGTACTGGAATATAGTTTAGGTTCACACCTACTATCTCTGCACTTAACTTTAATTTGACCAGGCTAACTGCTTTTTATTCTTGACATCAACACTGCTTTTTATTCTTGACATCAACACTGCATTTTATTCTTTATATCAACGCTTATGAATTGCATCTACGTTGTCCTTTATTAATTTCTATTCCTACTTCTTTCAGGTAATCAATATGATACTGAGAAGTCCAAAACTTCATAGTATGAAATAAAAAACCCTTATGATAAATATGGAAAGCATATGAAATTTTAACCTCTTACTCCTACTATCCTTACCTTGTAACTGTTTACTTTTTTGAACTTTATTAAAAAAGCTCCTTTTTGACTAAGAAATTATTGCATTTGTAAAATCTATGCTTGGAAATTCATGCTTAAGTGTATCATTTACTATTTCATGAGGAAAATATCCCAGTTGTGTTCATCTGACCAAATTGTCCTTAACTAGAAGACATTTCGGTAGGGAAAGGAAGTGTAAGAAAAAACTTCATTTTGAAATCAAATGAGAACTGTTTCCCAGCCAGAGCACAGACATACTTCTGGGACCACTATATAAAACATGTAAACCCAAAAAAGCAAGTGCCAGTTCATTCACACAACAGCATCATGGTGTGAATTTTCCATCTTACCTAACACAAGGATGCTGTCCAGTTAACTGAATGTTTAAGTGTTGGCAGGAGCACACCTAAAGATGACTCAGACATCACATAGTCACTGAAGCCAAGTGTATTTCACTTTTTCAGGGATGTTAGCCACCTAAAAGCAAGGAATTTTTTGAAGCTGGTCATTTTGTTCCCTGTGTGGTTAGTGGAGAGAAGCCACTGGGCATTATCCTTGGCAATTCATTCTGCATTGTAGAATTATGTCTGAAATAAGTGGGATGAATTACCTTTCAAGAATGTGGATGTTTCTCCATTGGCTCTGTCTGTGGTGTCAACCACTCTCTGAATTCAGTGTGCAATTTTTAGGAGGTTGAAGTTATGATACATGTAGGAGATATATTCTACCCTTTGTGTTAGCTATTTACTGTAACCACAGGCCACTCTACCAAACACAGGCAGTAACTGGAACAGATTTGCTTTATATATGGTGTTACATAGTAACACAACACAAGGTCTCTCATAAAAACTGTAGCTTTGTACATGACATTGAATATGTTGTTTCAAAAAGGCCACAGCATCTCCTCACACAAAGCATAATTTTTCAACAGATCAATAAAAAGTTTCCAAATCTTCTGAAAACTCTGTTCTGCTACATTATTTTTAAACAAAGCACTTGCCACTTTTTCCACAAATCATAGAATCATAGAGTCATTTAGGTTGGAAAAGACCTTAAAGATCACCGAGTCCAAGCATTAACGGAGCACCTGTGTGTTCACCACTAAGCCATATCACCAAGTGCCACATCCACGTTATTTGAATACTTCCAGGGATGGTGACTCCACCACTACACTAGGCAGACTGTTCTAATGTCTGACCATCCTTTCAGTGAACAAATTTTTTGTAAAATCAAATCTAAACCTGCTCTGGTGCAACTTGAGGCCATTTCCTCTCATCCTCTCACTTGTTAATTGCTCTTCATTGTGCTCCTGAAATGTTTACTTTGTTTTGCACATTCAAGCTTAACTTACCCGCGGATGCATTATTTGCGCCAGACACTAATTTGAAAAGTTTGCCTTTATCGATACTTTTCACCTGAGGACAGAAGAACCCAGCCTGTTTGCTCAGTGCCTGGAGTCTTCCATATGGAAGCAAATTTTAAAAATACACAATTTTAATATTTGATACTGGTTCTTTTAAAAAAGGTAAAAATATATACAGTCACAAGTGGAGAAATTTTAGACAAAGCTAAAATTTCATTAGAAAATTACTTTTATTTTAAGGCTGAAATGTAACTTTGAGCACAACCCAAAAACTGTCTCTCACAGGGAGAATACTCCGTTTTTCTTAAGATATCTCAGTCCTATGGAAGACCATGAATTATTTGAAAGTGAAAGTGATACAGTTAACTGGCTTACTTCCAGCAAACTTCCTCTACTGCTGATAGCATTTCAGTGCCTGTGTCCATCCTGGACTTGCCATCTGGGATTTCTTTGTTCCATGCAAGAGTATCCATCATTTTTTGGATGTTGTAGGCAATTAAGTCACCTAAGCAATGAAATACTTCTAATAAAATAAAGTACATTGTAGATGAGGAATGTTTTCTTATATATCATGCTGAGACATTCAAACCCATTTAAATTGATGGGATTTCCAGAGTTCAGATAGCAATCTGTATATATGGACCTAATGATCTTTGAAAAATCTGAATTTAGTGGTGGAATTCAGCTGGCAGATGAAGACTGAAGGCTGGTGGGTGTTTATTTGTAGTCACATGTCCAAACTCCCTGTAACAAGCAGGGATGTAGTGAGAGCAGCCAGTGAAGTCTGAAGAGGGAATTCAGCTTTCAAAATGGTGCTTCAATTTTGGAATACATGAAATGAAGCTCTAATTTTCCTTGGCTGTAAATTAGATCTCTGTTGTCTGTCAATGGCATCTTAGGCCTGTACATACTTACAGATACCAACAATATAAGCACCTGTGTTTAAGTGTCTTCAATTACTTCCTAGCCCATCACTTAATATATCCTCCTTTGAAAAGAAAATCCCTCATTCACAACTTTCTGTGCATGTCTATGCATATGTTGTCATCTCAGATTAAAAATATGTCATCTTTAATATTTTCTTAAATCTTAAAGAGTATTGCATGGCATCGTAGCTAATTTGTTAGTTTAGCTAATCACGTTTACTTTACTTTCCAGGAATGATTTCGAAGAGTATTTTGACATTTTGATCACAAATGCTTTGAAGCCTGGTTTCTTCTCCCATACACCAAACCAAAGACCTTTCCGAACTCTTGGTAAGTTGCAGCTGTAAGTCTCTTCTCATCTGCTTACCTCTATGGTTAAAAAAAAAAAAAGGAGAAATTAAATAAAGGCAACTGAACACTTGCAGTGGGGTGGGAAGTGGACTCCTAAAATTCTGTTAAGACTGAGAAGCACTGAGAAATTAAAATTTACAGTATAAAGGACAACTAAAAGGCAGAGCTATAATAGTAATTAAAATTGCATTGGGGCTCAAATATTGCATCATTAATGAAAAAGAATCTTTTTCTTTATTGTGTTGATAGGGTCATGCATAGAAAACAAAATTTAGTTCCTGAAAGAAACATAGCAGAAATATTTAAAGAATTTAAAGGAAATTCAGAGAACTGTACAAATAAAATTGCAAAGCTGAAGGAAAGGTTTTATGATGGAA
Source organism: Monarcha castaneiventris obscurior (assembly GCA_026261815.1). Lineage (NCBI taxonomy): Eukaryota > Metazoa > Chordata > Aves > Passeriformes > Monarchidae > Monarcha > Monarcha castaneiventris. The sequence goes on from JAMPIT010000327.1 coordinate 10,595,292, forward strand.
ATCTGACAGCATTAAATGTGTTTACTTTGGCTAAATAATGATAGAGTAGGTGAAAAGGAAGTGCCCCTGTACTCAATATAATTAAAACAATCTGAAACACTTGGCAATGTTATCCATAAGGTAATTAAGGTTTTAACACAAGAGGTTTACAAGAGCAGTATTCACTGAACTACAAATAACAATGTAAAATTGCTGAAGACAGTTAATTCTTCCATGTTTTGGTCAATGCCTTAATGATTAAATGTTACCTGAAAATTAATCTTATAGTCAAAATAACTTAAGTCAGCATACACTGAACCACATTTTATCATTTTATGACAGGAAAGTCAGCATTCCAGCTCAAAAGAAATTTTGCTTGTGGAACTTTTACAGAAAACTGAAAAAAGCAGCAGAAATCCATACTGAAACTATATTTTAATGTTTCATATATTCATATAGGAAAATAAGTAAGAAGTAGCTTGTGTGATTTTTAAAGGATGAGTTCAAATAGTTGCCAAGTTGACAATTTGAGAAAAAAAAAAACTCAGAAGGGAAATTGAAACTATTTATATGAAAGGAGGGAGGGGAGTAAAATCTTAAAAGGTGAAAAACGCTCAATTCTGCAACCATTTGATTTAGTTTTGTATAAGGCAAAATGAAAATAAAATGTAATGCACTTTGGATTTCTTTTAAACAATCTGATTAGCCTGACTTCCTAAGGAAATCCTGCTATGTCCCTCTGTCAGTAATCCAGCCAGCAACTTTTGAACCTGTTGGACAGTTTCAGTAAATTTAATAGACAGCCAAAAAGCTCCAAAATACTTTGACAAGGTGAGGGTTTTTGTGCAAACAAGGGCAGAATAGAGGGAGACCAAGTTACTCTCTCCATTGATACTGTGTAGCATTGGCTTAATCACCACATTACCCTGTAAGGACCAATTTTCATGAAGCTGTTTCTTTGCTTTCAAACAGGAACAGCATTATCTGGAGTCCTCTTATTGACTTAGTGGTTTTCATTCAGTTTATGTCTTTACAATGCAAAGGGGCTCAAATGTCAGTCAATCACTCATTACATCAATACCTTATTAATGCAAAATAAGATGTTTCTGTTCTGGACACCCCACTATCTAAATAGATGAGGCACACAAACATAACTAAAGCAATCATCAGATAAATAATTTGTTGAAACTGCTAACCTGGGAGTGGATTTTTTTTGTTATTATATTTGTATTTGAATGAAAGTAACTGGTTTCTTCTGAAAGACCAACCACAACATTCAAAGCAAAGAATTATATACATAGTATTAGAGGCGTGTTTAAAAGTACCGTAGAGCTTGTTTAAGAGTACATGAAGTCTAAACTGTAAAAGTAGGAGCATTTATATGAGAAAATGCCTGAAATAATAATACATTTTTATAATGTTTATTTTGCTGCCCTCCCTCTGTGTTCCTCACAGTAGCTGAAACAGTATACAGTGAAGCTTCTGATATGCTGACAGGGAGCAGTTTTACAGTTTTCAGAATTTTTTTAAGGCTTTCTTTCATATCAGAACCACTGAAAATTCAAAAGTTCAGTTTCTACTTTGTTTCTTCCTGTTGGCACTACAAACTTCAGGCAGAAGAGTTTGGCCACTATGCTGCAGGTCAGAGAGACAAAATTTACTTATTTTTCCTTTGAAAAATTACAAAATATATAGGTGGACATCATAATAAATATTTTCTTAAAGCACAGAGACTAAACTTTTGGTAATGTAATTTAGGGAAAAAAGTTTGAAAGCTTGTTCTAGGAAGAAATGTGTTGTAGAAAATGAACTGAACCAATTGCTTATCATTGCTACCCATTTCTCCAGGTCTGAATCTCAGCCATGTTCTTCCAACTATCAGTAGGTCTGAGCTGCAATAAATTCCTAATGATACCATATTTTGTTGTGTTATAAATGGACATAAGGATAAGGCACAAAACATGGAATATGTTCTTAATTTCAAATATCCCAAGTGTTGCATCATGTGCTGGTGCTAAATGTTATTTATCTGTAACAGGACTTCTGCTTCAGATTTACTAAAGGAAAGATTTTGAAGTTTACGAAAGAGAAGGATAAGTTCTTTTCAGTGAATAAGTTCAAAAGGCAATTGTGTTCAGTAGGCATTTGAAGGAGAATGAGAAACAGGACGAGGATGACAAAGGAGGCATTGTCTGGAAATGTGATACTGGGACAGCTCTGAAAAAGTTTTTTTTTCAGTAGACAAGTAATTTTAGAACTAATCCATTTAGAAACCATGAAACATTATTTTAATTGTTCAATTAAAATTGCATCAGTATTTCATTTGAGTTTCAAGATGTGCATCATCTAAAGCAACCAAAACACTGTTTGAAAGCCTAAAAGATTTGTGTGACTGGGGAACTGAAAAGCACAATAATTAATTATTTAATTTTGTGTAATTGTCTTTGGAAGTACCATTCTGTTAAGTAGAGGAAGAGTTTCTATGTATCTTTACAGATTTTAGGACAGGTACATTTATTTTAACCTGGCAAAAGAGTTTTTATAATTAGGGGTAAGTTATGTAGCAAAGGATATGTTTTGTGAGAACAGTGCTGTACATAAAAAAAACCCCAGACTTTGCTACCATAATATGAATACTCCATAATTTACTTGTTATTCACGTGGTTATATTTTCTTTTACAAAGGGAAATACTTCTCATGGTTCTTGAAAGTACTAATAATATCTTGAGCTACAGGATCTAAGGATCAGGTTGAAAATGTTTGTGTAAATCCTGTGTTGACAATGAAGGATTTTCTTTGCTTTCAACAGCTACATCCAGCTTAAAATAACTTATCATTCCACGAAGGGCATGAAGGAATATAAATAGAAAATACAGTTGTGAATTATATGATAATCTGCAATACATGAAGATTTCTGTAACGTTTGACAACAGAGCTTTCCCTTTATCACATCACTTTTTAATGCATATCAAATTACTAGCCTGACTGCCAGCTCTGATCATTGCCAAATATATCTTTTACAATCCAAAATTATAATTGAAATGCTAAAGATAACCCTTAATTCCCTGAAAGCCTTCTCTAAATCTGTATTCACAGAGAATTCTGCTTGGTCTTAAAGAAGGCTTATATATCTTTTATTTTCAGCTCAGGCACAGCTGTCTTTTCTGATCTGGGGGTTTTTTGATAAATTGAAAATGTATTACTGACTGTTAAGCATCTGAATTTAAAACACATACTTAAAAACTTATGTATAGCCTCATATGTGTGTGTATATATCTGTACAGGCTGAAAACAATCCTATTGATGGAGTGCTAGTGGATGCCACATTTTGAAGCCTGCTTTCAGTTACACTTCCAGGCTGTCTGCCTTATTCCTGAACTTGAATTTCTATCCATCTCAAGCTGCCTCTGCTGCAGAACGTAGCTTCTCATTTAGGAAACTTTCAGTCCTCTAATTTTTTATGATTTTCTGGTAACTGCCATTTTAATAATTCTGTGCAAAACTTTTTTCCTCCTTCAGTCATTCTTCTCTAGCCTTCTGAAAATATAAGAAAATTCTATAAGCTGAAAGGACCAATTAGAAAAGAAAATAAGGGTACAGGATATAAAACACCATACCTCTGGACTGAAGACCATCTTTGTTTATTAGGGACTGCAAGACTTCAGAAGATGGTCACCCTATGTCTTCTATTTGAGTTTTCTTTTGCCATCTTTTGTGACATCTGGGCTTGACTGTGCTGGAGATGGGCTACAGAACTGGGTGGAAATCAGGGCTGATCCTATATAACTAGGGTTTGCATTTATATTCTAAGGATATTTAGGCCTGAGGACTCGGATGAGGAAGGCAGTGACTTCCTTTGTGTGTAAGGAATTTAACTTCTTTTTAGGTTAGTCTTTTTTTATTTACGATTTCTGTCTTTATCACCAGAAGAATATCAAAATACTACCCTGTAAATTTTATAAGACCTTAGTAAAACTATAGAATATACATTAAAATGTGGAAATTTTGAAACATTATATAGCACTATTATATATATCTCATTTAAATAGTCTTGCATTATTCACTCACTTGAAGAATATAAATGCCACCTCTAGAAAATTCTGTTAAAATTTGCAAACAAAATGCGTTGAATTGAATCTACAATATAGCTCAATTGCTATGATTGTGGTATAATAGGTATCTCAGTTGCTACCTCTCACAGTAAAGGCTACCTTGATAAGAAAAAGATATTTCTTTTTTTGTACATCAGCCTGTGAGGTTAAAGCATGAAAGCACAGCTAGTCTTTTTTGCTATTTTAGTCGTTCCAATTATGCTTTCTTACCAATCTTATCTTGCATTGTATCATCAGATCTTTATATTTAAGTGTAGATTCAAATTTTAAAATAGTTTTGGATTTAGCTCATCACAGAGGTGACAGCACTGTTGTTGGTATTTTTACGCAGAAACTGATATTTAGTGAAGAACTCACTCTCCCAATAGGAACCTGGTCTTCTGCTGCACCTGTGAATCTTTACTCAAATGTATGGGTTGTGGCCCTCGGTCTGCAAAGACTGTCATATTTCCCGCAGATTTGGTTTATGTCTCCAGACATAGGCCATTGCTGGGATTAAATAAGACTTTTTCTTTCATCTGTTTGATGTGGATTCCCCACACATCTTTATCACTGGAGCTCGTCTGCCCACTGCTCCTTCCATGAGCAAGGTGGGGAAGGAAAATCTCCTGATCTGAATGCAGAGGAGCACAAGGGCATTTGTGTGAGGCAAAGATGAATCAGAGAGGGGCTGGGGGAGCCAGGTGGTGGGAAGGGAGAGCATGGGAAGAGGCTGGGTAAGAGCAGAGCAGCACATGGAAACATACAGAGGAAAGGGATTTCACAATTATGGGTTTTTTTGAACTTCAGATCTTTGTTTTGACTTCTACCGGTGCCTCAAGGAGGACTTTTGCAACAAGGCTAATATGTCAGATAGCTTAAAATGATGTCCCCATGTACTGGGCAGAATGGTGCTCCCAGCTGGCCCTCCAGCCACAGCAGGGATGCAGCACCATCCTCCCGTGGGTCTCAGAGCTCAGGAAGCCTTTTACAGGAAAGCCCATAAAGGGCCTCTTCTTGCACCTCTCAGGAGGCACAAGCAGAATAACAACAGCACCAGCAAAGGGCACCTGTGTAATCTTTTCCTCCAGTGGCTCAGGGTGTTCCTTTATGTAATGCAGCTGTGCTTGTATCCATTCTTCTGGAGATGGTGCCTCTTCATATCAGTCTGTCTGGATATATTCTGTAACATGAGACAACATAATGCATTTTTGCTGGGAGCTTGTGACAGAGTGGCATGGAAAGGTTGTGCTGGCTGCACACTGCATTATTCAAGAGGTATAAAGTCTGTAACCACTTCCCAAATCTCTTCTAAAATGACTGCCTTTATATTGTTTTAACATCCCACGGTGCCTTACGGCCCTCAAAAGCAATGCTGCTCTTTTTAGGGGAATGCTGTTTAGCAATTCTTTAAAGCGTATTGGTGCTGTTTTTCATTTATTTTCCAGCTATTTAGGAAAGAAAAAGAAGTATTGTAACTAACAAGTAATGATATTTTTTACTCTAGTTTTCAAAACTAGATCTTTTTGTACCTCATGGGATGATGATATTAAGATCAAGAGTCTCTTACTGCTCTAATACCAGAAACAAGTTCTGTAATAAGCTGGCAGTAGGAGGTCCACTGTTGAAAGGGATAAAGTGTCTTGTTCTGTACCCAAGCCACCACTGAGAAATAATTCCCTACTCTTATCTCAGCTAGGGTTTTTAATTTTATCCATGATTTCTGGAGAAAAATAAGTTTCTTTTTAAGCAACTGATTGGCATGGATGATTATATAGAAATAATTCATATTCAGTGGTGGAAACTGGCCATTTTTAACTTTTATTATGAAAAACTATAAGGATTATGGAGGCACCTTATAAAGATGCTTCCTTCAGATGACACCCTCTTTAGCAACATGATCAGTGCCTGACTCTACTTTCTGAAAAGCAGGCTAGGGGAGGCCAGTAGAGCTGACAGTGGGAGACACATACAAAGAAATTTCATCTCATATACCAGGGGTTTTTTTCATACAGATATTCATAATCCACTCAAGAAGCTCAGAGAGTGTTTCAAAAAATCCACAATATCAGGCTTCTTGGATAACTTTCACCTCCTACCCTTTGTTTAAATGATCTTAGTATAAATCTATTCCATTTTGTGTACTGCCTTTGCAAAGATATCAGCCACTCCACAGATTATTCTTCTGACAGTGTAAACAGATGTCTCAGACTTCTGGTTTCCTAATATTATGTATGTGCTGTAGACAAACATTTAGAAAATCAACAGATGTTACCTTGTAATCAAAGGGATTTACCAATTAATCTTTGTAAGGTTTGCTAGATAGTACCTGTGTGTAGCTCAAAATCAATACTTTGGGAATCATTTGAGAATAGAGGCGATCATTTCCTATCATGTCATCAATGTTTGTAATTATCTATGGGATAGGTAAGATGGGAGTCTTTTAACTGTCCTGATGGGTTAACATCTCATCTTTCTAACAGTCAAATTTTATTTCATTTGATAAGGATAGCCTTAGTTGACGGTGATCATTTGGATTTTGGATTTTATGTGTTCAGTACAAAGTTCTGTGTGAAAGCATTTAAAACAGGTGCAAAAAGCAGAATAAAGATGGGCCAGCACATATTCACATCCTTTTGCAGAGCAGGTTGTTAAAGTCACAGGCTTCATTTTTTCTGATAGTTTCCAAAGTCCTTGGCTACTGTATTTGATAGTCATTGCCTCATAAAAACAAACATTTTGTACGTTTTTGTTCCACTACAGAGATAATGAATTAGAAGTTGACAATGCACAGTTGATTACTAATTGGTGTGTATCATTTATAAACCTTTTGTGAAATGCAAGAGACACTGTGCAGTTTGCACTGATGGTGTGTGCATCCACTACTACAGTGTCATGGTTAAACTGGTGTAAGTTCTTCAAGTTGTGACTCTGTAGTGGTTAGACCATGTGGTAGCCAAAGAATTACTTTTCCCTTACAGTGGAAATCTGAGCTGGGAAGCCATCCCTTTTCCTAGGAAGAGGCATGGAGCAAGTGGTTTTTTGTGTTTGTTTGGGGTTGTTGTTTGAATGGGCTTTGCTGGTACTTGCTTCAGAAGTGCTGTGAGGCCCGACTGTCATCACATCATTTATACAAATTTGTAATACAAATGATGGGTTTCACTCAGGCATTTTACAGCCCATCAGAAGCTGGAGGTTGAGCAGCAAAGCTCTGTTTCTACCAGGAGAGCACTGTGTTGAATTGCCTGACTACAGCAATTCACTGTAAACCTGGAGCATGGGCCAAGGGCCAGAATTTCAGCCTGAAACTGGCCGTAGGAGGTACCTTGTTATCAACTGAACTACCCAATGGAAATTTGGTTTGGTGCTCCTTCTTGAGCTCCTTTGGCTCAACCATATTAGCCAGAAGAGCTACCAGGACACAGGCTAATTCTTTAACATTTACTCTGTTTGCCTAAGCAATCTCATGGTATATGTGGGTAGGAATTTCAACTCATCCCCTACTGCAAATCTCTATCAATACTGCAATTTCAACCACATTTGAGTCTGGCCTAGCATTCGCAGAGATACTACAGCCTCAAGAGGCTGGAGAGGAAAAGATAGGTCTATCACTGCCAACACAGAGAAAGGCTGCAGTATAAACTTCCCCTTGGTTAGATATCAGAGTATCCATCCATGAGAGCCTAGCTACAAATGACCCAGCTACTGGAAAAGCACCCGTGAGGCTCTGCACCCTATTAGCTATTCAGTGAATGCAGCAGCAAGAAACAACTTCATAGGAAGATAGGCCCCATTATTTCCATTGTTGTTCATAAACAACTCCTTGTCTATTTTTTTTAAAGAAAAAAATTAAACAGTCTCTGAAATAAGGCACCTCTTTGTTGTTTTGTCATCAAGCTGAAGGCTCATTCTCCAATGCCCATCCTTCTTTAAAAGAAAAAAATTATAGTAAATGTGTCAGGCCAAGGTCTTTATACGTTTGCATAGTGTTCAAAGTACCTCAGAGGATAAAAGGAATAAGACCTTATTCATCCAAAAATCAAAACAGTGGAAAACTGCGACTTGCTTCTGCATAAAGACAGCAGGGGTTGCTTCAGCTGATTACCTTTGATATTAAATAGCGTGTTTGGCACAGAGCTGATAAGAATATTACAGAAAACTACTTCAAAGAAAGTTAAAACTGCTGCTTTCAAAAGCATGGTATCAACAATATTCCTTTTGTTAAAGCTGGAAAACATGTTTAGCATAATTGCCAAGTACTCCAAAACAGAATTCTTTGTGTATGGAGAGTATGTCTTCATTTCCAAAAGGAGTTACAGTAACTACTACAGTAACACTACTACAAAATCCCAGCTATTCATTATATCATGTTATAGTCAAGGTCTTGAAGGATAAAACTTAAACCTGTTTTCTTTAAGGTATTGTGCAAAGATATGATAAGAGTCAGTTTCTGTCTTCAAGAAACCCACAGGCAGACCAGATAAACAAATGGTAGAAAAACAAAAGCAGTGGCTTTTCTGTTTCAGCCAAGGAACCAAGATATTGAATGACCTCCCCTGAATCGTATCTCCAGCAGATCAGCATATTCACCTAAGATATCTAATGCCCTAATCCAGAAGCAGTGAAGAGCAGTAAACTGGATTTGAATAAAGACTCATCAGGCTTGAGTGTGAAAATCCTTTTAGCTCTTTTTAAAGATTTAGCATAATGGGAAAATTATTATTATTTTAATTAATTCTACTACATTTAATTTTTATGGTTCATTAATATATCCTTTATAATTTCAAGGAATTGGACCCATGAACTTCATGTGCTCTATAATGAAATTAATCAAATTATTCAATAGTTATCCAGTAATTATTTCAAAATATTGAAAGTGATAAGCTTGACTAGTTGTTTATTTTGGAAGACAGTTGCATACCAGTGATTCAGGCCATGTTTATGTTTCATTTTAATGGAAGAAACTTCCTTCATAGAGAAGCATGTCAAATGCCTTTAAACACACATGCCATATGATTGGGAGGTCATTAAAAGTCGAGATCTATAGAAAATCCTCAGTCATAGTTTCGCGATCGCTTTCTGTATTGGTTTGGACACAAACCAATGGGAGATCACAAGTCATGATTAAAAATTAATAGAAAAAAAAATTAAAAATAAGTGAAATAATATGAGGAAAAAAAAAAGCACTGACAAAGTCAGATACAACCTGACACCCTGTTAGAGTGGTGGTAGCAGTCCAAATGAAGTAGTCCAGTTGAAGCAGTGATCCTACAGAAGGTCTGGTCTCCAGCTGAAGGTCCAGTGGTAGCTCTTGCCCTCTGAGAACCCAGTAGACAGGGCCAACTTAGGCAGCTCCAAGGCTAGGTTATATCCAGGTGGGAATGCTTGGCTCCTCCCTCCTGGGCGGAGCATCTCACAATAGGATGAGATAAGTCCATGAGTCAGGCAGTGGTTTCTTGCTGGCCCATTGTCTGTTATCAGGGGTGGGTGATAGCAGGAGATAACAGCTAATGGCCCTCAGTTGGTGATAATAGAATACATCCATATTGTAACCTAGGACACTTTCTGGTATTGTTTCTTTATTGTCTTTTATTTCAGGATGATAGCAGAGAGTGGAGCCATGATACAGTCTGATCTGGATTGTACCAGAGATAAGGCAGGAAAACTCCTACACTTAGGAAGCCATATTAATCAAAAAAATGCAGCTTCTTTTCACAGCAGAATGAGCTAAGGGCCTGTCAACCCAATCCTCTCTCTCCAGTGGGTGCCCATAGAACATAAATTGCCATAGCCTAAGTCTGTGTTTTCAAAACCAAAGCCAAAATGCCTAAATGACCATTTTATATTCCAGACAAAACTGTGTTCAGCAAACAAATTATGTAGCTTAAGGGAATTCTTCTCCAAGACATGAAAATATTATTAAGAGGAGACGATCTTTTCCTCCATATTCTCTAAGAAGAGACAGACAAGATTTAGAAGCAAAGCAGTCAGCACTCAACTTAGACTACATTTATAGTGCAATAATAATATGTGATGCATAAAAATGCTTGGGATTTATGGAAGATTTTTGCACTGAATGTGGAGACCCAGTTCTGTATGGAAGACAAAAGCAAATGCACATTTCCATACATGAGCAATGCTTGCCAATCTGACTCCTATTAGCCCTGAGATTTGCTCAGCTGGTTAGAGCATGGTGCTAATAACACCAAGGTCACCGGCTTGTTGTAACATTAGAAGCAACCATTCTGAAATAATACCTTGAGTTCTCATGTTTATACTTCCATAGAAATGCTGAAAAATGTCTAGCAGTTTTTTATACAGAAAATTTGGTTCAATACCAAAAATTCTACACTAGAAGGGGGGAATTATGTTTATGAATGTCTTTTCACCTACATTCTATTTCCCAGCACATACAAGACTGTCCATCAACAGTGTCCATGACTACGGGTAAGAACTAAATTGAAAATTTCAGAAGACTGAAGGGAACACTTAGGGAGACAAACCATGCACAACTCCACAGCTGTTCTGGCATTAAGAGAATACATACTTCCTTTTGATTTGTTTTGTGTATTTTTATTATTAGATGGTTAAGTACATTTTATTTGTATTTACAGATACATTTTATTTTGTCCATGGAATAATAAACATCCCACTGGAAAGCTTATAAATTTATGTAGATTATTACCAGACTCTACTGCTGTTTCTAAGTAGGATGTTACACCCTTGGTAGCTTATTCAAAACCTGGCTTTTCTTCTTGCCAAATCTGTAGCAGAGAAATTGATCATTTTCAGAAGCTATTTCTTTATATTGAATTGCAAGCCTCTCACTGTCATGGTTTCACCCCAGCCAGCAGCCAAGCCACTTACTCACTCCCCCACCAGCAGGATTAAAGAGAGAATCAGAGGGTAAAAGGTAGAAAACTCGTGAGTTGAGATAAAGACAGTTTAATAGTGAAAGCAAAAGCTGTGCACTCAAGCAAAACAAAACAATTCACAGCTTCCAGGCAGGCAGATGTTCTGCCAACCCCAGGACAGCAGGGTCCTATCACGCAGAACAGTGACTTGAGAAGGCAAACTCCATCACTCTAAATGTGTCTCCCTTCCTTCTTCCTCCCCTCACTTTATATACTGAGCATGATGTCATATGGTCTGGAATATCCCTTTGGTCGGTTTGGGTCACCTGTCCCAGCTGTGTCTCCTCCCAAACTCCTATGGCACGTCCAACTTTCTAGCCAGCTTGGAAGTACTAAAAGCAGAAAAGGCCTTCGCTCTGTGTAAGCTCAGCAATAACAAAAACATTTCTATTTTCATCACTGTGCTCAGCACAAATCCTAAACACAGCCCCCTACCAGCCACTCTGAAGAAAATTAACCCTTCCCCAGACAAAACCAGCACACTCCCTCAAACAAAAATTGACTCAGAAGTACATTGTAAGGGTGCTGCCATATGTCAAAAATCAGAGGTCTGTTTTGAAACAGTTACGTGTCAGTAATAGATACAAAAATTGCAGTGTGTAGAAACTGCTCTGGCTATCTATCATCAGAGCCAGCAGGCCTGGTCTGCGGAGGGCTTTGCAGTGCCTGAACAGCAGTGTCTACACTGCACAGAAGTCATGGGCCCGTCGACCCAGTGCTGCGCTTCCTGTTTGTAGAGCCTTCACACTGTTTTTACACCTGGGTCTGAATCCCAGCTGAGGTGTGCTCACTGCCTAATTACAGACCTGCAGTGCTAATCAAGAGCCCCAAGGATCCCAAAGGTCTTGCAGAAGTGGCACAGGACCTATGGAAGATGGGATGCCTGAGGGATGAGTCAATACAAGTTTGTAAACTTGACTGGTCCGCCAAGCTTTAGTGCAAACCTGTGAGAAATAACCTCACATTGCAGTCCTTAAAACGGTGTCAAAATCCAAACGGAATTCCTGGAAGAAAGTAAAATTGCCTGTGACACAGGGGACTTACCAATATGACTTTGCAGGCGGAAAAACATTCTTTCACATATATCACATGCACATAAACAATATGCGATAGAAGTTAGGAGTTTTATTAATCTTTATTCTCCATGAGGTTTTATTCATCTTTATTCTCCATGTAATTGTTTTCATCTGTAGAATTCAAAAGAAGTAGATGATTAGACAAAGAACCTTGTGATTTGATTCATAACCAGTTTGGAAATTGGAATCAAGGCAGTTTGTAGTAAAGCAAAGATAAAGTTGTGTATGGTACATTCCTGGCAGAGCAAGATCTGGCAACTGATGCAGAAAGCTTCCCTTCAGCATAGTTTCCATGAATCTGTATGTGCTGGTTTTGATTAAGGAGCTTTAGACTTCTCTTGTGTGTTCTCCAAAATGTCAAGCTTTTATTAAGGTTAGTCTGTAGAATTGGTTTTTTGCAGAAAGCACATTTTGGTTTTTGTACTGCAGATCTGCTATTGGAAGCAAGTAGTGAAAGGAGCTGGTTAGGAAGCCCTAGAAATGAGCTGAGAACATGTGGAGGGATCATGACCAAAGCCTGGCCTGAGATCGGCTTCAGTTTGATATGACAGGTGGTCTCTGCCTCAGTTTCATAGTTTCTAAATGCTGCAGCTTACCCAATGTTTATGGAGCATCCAGGAGAACTGCAAAGTGGTTAAGTGGCAGAGGAGATCTACAACAAACAGCAGATGTGGATTTATTGCACATGGGGTAAATATCAAGTGTGTAGAGAGTAACCTTGTTTAGGAGCATCTCTGCCTCTCCCACCAAGTACAGGGAAATAATAGGCCAGAGAATAAAAAAATGGACATTTATTGGCTGGTAAGCGATCGTGGGACATTGCATCCTTTAGGTGAGTAACGAGTCCTCTGTAGCTAATGTTCCAAAGGGAATTAGTTCTTGCAACCTGAAAGCTCAAAAACAAATGTGATGTACCATCTTCTTCCTCACTGTCTTTGTTCTTCAGTCTATCCTTATTATTCAAATTGGGCTCCAGATGTCTTAAACTTCAATTTGTATGTTGCATGTTTTTCTAGGTAGAGTTAGTGACCCGAGGACTTTTTCTCTTCATTAGCAAACATTTTTAGTCTAACTTGATTCTTATCTGCTGTAAAACCACTTCATATATTATTACTGTCCACAGATTCCAGGTGCTTCTGTGATACTGCCAGACTAAGACTGAATGCTCCAAGATTATTATTTTTTCTGGAGCAATAGTAGCAAGAGATTTTATCTGTAAAATTCCTGCATAGAGAGAGCTGGCACAATGCTTTTGGTTCTGAGAAACAAGGTAAAGCACATTTTCATATAGATATCCAAGTGGTTTTGCAAGCCACACAAAATGCACAGATAAGGAACTGGAAAGGTAATCATAGAATGGTTTGGGTTGGAAGGGAACCTTGAAGATCATCTAGTTCCAACCCCCCTGCTGTGGATGTGGACATTTTCAGGTGGACCAGGTTGCTCTGAGCCCCATCCAACATGGCCTTGAACACCACTAGGGAAGGGGCAGTCACAACTTCCCTGGAAAATCTCTGCCAGTGCGTCACCATACTCACAGTATCTAGTATCTAATCTAAAGCTACTCTCAATTTAAACCCATTTCCTATTGTCCTGTTGCTACATGTCCTTGTAAATATTCTCGCCCCTTCTTTCTTGTAAGTTCCCTTCAAGGCTACAATTAGGTCACCCCAAAGCCTTCTCTTCTCCAGGCTGAATAGTCACAGTTCTCCCAGCCTTTCCTCACAGAAGAGGTGCTCCATCCCCCTGATCAACTTTGTGGCATCCCTCTGGACTCACTCCAATAGGTCCATGTCCTTCCTCTGCTGAAGATCCCAGAGCTGGATGCAGTACTCCAGGTGGGGTCTCGGGAGAGAAGGATGTTGGGGGGGCCATGTCAAAAGCCTTACAGGAGTTCAAATAAATGACATTTGTAGCTTTTCCCTTATCCACTGTTGTAGTTACTCCATCATAGAAAGCCACTAGGTTGATTAGACAGAACTTTCCCTTGGTGAAGCCATGCTGGCTGTCTGGAATCACCTCCCTGTGCCTTAGGAAATGTCAGAGGAATCATTTCTCTTTTACTTCTTCAGAAGACTCATTACTACAAATCTTTCATGTGAGTCTTCCCTTCAAAGCATAACTAAACATACTTTGCCAGAAAGGAATAATTTCCATTTTTACTTGCCATCTGCAGCAAGTTGCATTTTTCTGAGTTTCACAGTGACTGTTTCACAAGTAGGAACTCTTCCTGTTGGTTAGAACATTAATTCCCTATCATTTTTTATTTTGTTTATTAAATGTGAAGTTGTACTGTATCTCAATGGACCCTACAGGAACAAGGTTTCATGTTGATTTTCACTCTGGTGTTACCTGTAAGCAGACCTTAAACAGTTTCTGAAATCTCTGCCAGTTGTTCTAACCCTGTCGTACTCTTTGTCCCTCCTTTGAATTCATCCATGACTGTGATCCACAGGGCCATGAAATAGTTCCCAGACCTCAAGACTGAACGTGTCACATCTCTGTCTTCTATCACATGCTCACACCTTCTCCTGCCCTTCTTTTGTAATGTTTTTATCTGAAAGGAATAGTAATAATATAAAATGCAGTAGAGACTGTAATAAAATCATCCTTATTGCAAAAAAATTTGCAAATTCACCATTAGGATTCATTGGTGATAAATGAACAGAGATATGACTCCAAAGGGAGAGTCTAAAATCTGTGTTAGGTCCCAATCTCTTTTGGTGTCTCTTGAACATATTCTTGAGCAAAGGGAAACAAAATATAAGGATGAAAATGTATCAGGAAAAAAGTGTATTTGCTATTGAACAAAACTACCCAGTGTGATTGTGGGTATGTTTCATATTCTTTCATATCTATGATTTTAAATTATTAGTGGCAGTTTCCATATTTTCTAAGAGAAAATGGTCTTTAATTATTTAATGCCATTATATTCTAATGAAATATCTTTTCTTTGGTACTTGAAGTGCCAAGTATTATGAATAACCTATAAAAATATTCACTATTTAGTACATATATGAAGCAATGCCAAGGTAGTCTCTTCCCTGACAGCTGCATTCAAATGGGTTTAATATCAGTATGATTTTTACATCGGTAACGTAATGCTTCTCTTCTACCATGTGCTAAAAAGAAATCTTGGATCAACGGGATCCAGAACCCCTCTCTCAGTAGTCTCAGATGTTAGCTTTTATTTCCAGAGAAAAAGACAGATCATTCTAAGGCATCCAGTTTTCCTTAGAAATACTGTGTTTGGGTGGGGCTCTTTTTTTTTAATTACTAAAGCTGAGCAAGGCTCTAATAACCACTATCTGCAGCTCTACTTGTAAAATGACTAACAGGCAGAAAGCTGTGTGGGTTTGTTTATTTATTTATAATTCCCGAATTTTTTTTTTTTTTTTTTGCATTTGGAATCTTAAACCTTAAGTTAGTCTTCAAAGGTTGATATAAAACTGCTCCCCTTCAGAGGCAGCCAATATTTGGAGCTGGAACTTCAGACAGAATAAATCAATAAAATTAAAGCAGGGATTTGAGACAGTGTAATAAGTTAGGAAAAAAGAATGGAACTACTCATAAATCACAAATCAACCTGGTTGTATAAATAGTTTTCATATAAAAGTTAATGAAAATGTGTAGTGTGTATTCCTGGCAAATGAGTATGTGTGATAACTATGCATGCTCATGTCTCCTAAGCAATCATTGTTCCTTTTGAAATAACATATTTTAGGGACTTGAAAAATTAAAAGCAAAGGCCCCTTGCAGCCGGGTCCCTGTATTGCTTTGTGGGGATACATTTGTTCAGAATCAAATTGTCTATTCCAGTTTTCGTATGTATTTTATACCTGAAGATTTAAGATACAGGGAAAAAATTCTTAGTCTCTCTGTAACTGAGGATTAAAGAACTTTTATTCTTTTTTGGTCCTTGGGGTTTGTTTCCCTTTAAGTCTAAGGCCAAGATAAATGATGGCATGGAGTTTTTCCACATTACACTTCAGTGTCAGTTTTTAAAGACCATGGTCCAAGAACAAATTTCAATATGTCTTTTTTCAGTAGGTATTACTAGGGTTCAGGTAAACCAAAAGATTACAGACTACACAGTGCAAAGAAGATGCTTTGTGTGTCTCACTTTGATTTTAATTGAGAAATTGAGACATTTTTCTGAAGTGACAGGTTAGGTCAGAACTGTCTGATGGTCCTCATCTCATCTTCTCTGCTTCCCTCCGTGTTCTTCTTCCATCTCATGTACACCCTGGTAAGAACAGCTATGGACAGGTGCTTGAACTGAACTGTATATTCCTGGAATGTTCATGTCAGGAGTTTTTTCCTCAATTACCTACCTTTCCTAACTTGTTTTAATTGGAAATGCTTTCTGGAAAAGCCTGTCTCTCTCCATAATTATATAGGGATCTCTAGGAAGACTATGGTACTAATTTTAACATGGTTATTTTTCTGAATATTGGAAGTTCCTCATTTTTAAGGCTCTGGATCTTCTTACAAAACTGAGATCCAGAATAAAACTGCTCTGGAGAGGGAATTTATTTCTTTTCTTGCCATTTTGTACCTTTCCAAGATCCCAATTTAAAAAAAAAGAAAACAACAAAATGGACAAAAAACCCCTCACAAAATATGTGCAATGAAGAAGTGAAATTATGTATTTATGTCCCACTTACCCTTGAAAAGTAGAAGTTTTCTGATTTATAAATGCAATGAAATAAAATTATGGAAAAACCCTTGCCAAATTTGCACATGAACTGCAATTAAAAATGAGGTTGTAGGAGAATCATTTCCCAAAAAATGATTTTTCTTTTCTGAGAATAAAAATGGCCTTGCTTGTATTTCATCATATCAGTGTTTTAAACAGAAACGCTTTGTTAGCCAGATTGTTCCTGGGATGGCAAAAAGTTAATGCTTTGACAGATTTGAAAACAAATTACTTAATCTGTAGGGAGATGTTATTTTCAGTTCCTGTAACACAACAATCAAAACCTTCTAGAGAAATTTATTTGCTGACTTCTCTAAAGGAACTACTGATCTTCTTATAAATAAGTAAAACTTCAGAGAAACTTAATTGCTGACGTCTCTAAAGGAACTACTGATTTTCTTACAAGGAAGTAAAGCTTCAGTTTAATCTCTACATAGCCTGTTGCTTGGCACAGTTTAAGCAGTAAGGCAGATTTTAATAAAAGCATAAAAGGTTTTGGTGAAACTAAAAATGTAAAATCTGGGTTTTTTTAAATTTCTGCTCAGAGGATTCTGTGGTTTTTACATATGCCCAGAGCAATTTGAAAATACTCTATTTTGTACTTTGGTCTTACCAGGCCTTACAGAACAGTGGAAGGACAGAAGTCCTTCCTGAGAAAATATTTGTTAATAATGTGATAAACAGTACTTAGGAATTATTAAGAAATCGTTTCTTATTTTTCCACAGGGTGTTATCTGGTTTTTTTCCTCAGCTTTATCTGTGGCGTTCTTCCAGAGCATTCCCAGCTCTTAGCAGTACTGTTATTTAGTCCTCTGTATGATCCAACACATATATGTTGGGATTGCTAAGCATAAGAAACATGTATCACTGCCTATGTAAAATTTAAAATCATGTCCCAGTTTTCAAAACTGAATTTTTACTTTGATTAGTCCAGCCTCTGTCTCACCAGCTGTAAGGCACCCCAAAAGACACAGAAAGATGGAAAGGCAGGAAGGGGAGGTGATCTTCAGGCTTTTCCTGGGAAAAAAACAATAACAGATTGGGTAGCCAAAAATGGAGATGGCCAAAATCGCCAGTCACTTTAGGAAGCCTTAACCTTTCATTTCAATACATCATGTTAAAGAAATAATTTGTTCTTTATCATTTCCCTGAAGTCATCCCGTCAGACAGGGGACTGGGAAGTGCTGATGCAAGGCCAGATGGATTTCACAGCTGCTTCCAGGGCACAGAAGTTAATTCAGGGATGGCAAAACACACACTAATACCTGAGTGAATCCTGGAAACCGCACAGCAAAGTTGATTGGTCTATACAAATATGGGTGGTAGCCTAAATTGGTGCCCATATAGCATGAAGTTTTACCTCCAGGAATCTTGTAAGTACTTACTTTCTTCATGGAGAACATGCCCAGAAGGAAACTCTACAGCTTAAGTCATCCCATGGCTTAAGTTATACCTTTACAACTGTAAGAATCCACCTGTGCAGGTCCCCTTGTCCTTGTAAAATAACACACTTTCTTGCCCTGATTTCCGTTTTGGAAAGGAGAGTTTGTCTTTCTTAAGTGAGCTCAAAATCTAGAACCAGACTGTGTTTGCAAGTGAGACGGGAACATAAATGTCTGAAATGACATTATTTTAAATTGCAAAGTGTATCAGTGTGATAGTTGTGGACCATAGAATGGACTCATTTTACAGTAATCCCCGTGTTGGTAACCAGTTGCTGGACACATGAGCCCCTCTGCAGGAGGTGCCTGCAGGCAGAGGGAGCTCACCAGAGCTGCCCATGGGCAAGAAGAGGCAGGAGCAGGTACAGGCATGAGCAGCGACAGAGTTGACACGTTCTTCATTCTACTGCACAGCTCAAAGAGAAAAAAAATACCAGTAACCCTAATAGCCAGTCTGACTGGGTCTGTGTGGAAATGGGTTAAAGACTGTCCAGGGAAAGGCAGGAGGGGTTGTAGGGGAGCTGTGTGCACATTGTAGTTAAATCCAGCACACTTTCAGCTGACAGGGCCTCTGGGCACTTGGAATTGCTTTCTTCCCCAGGTCTCTGCCCAGTCAAGTAGATGTGAGGTGTCCTGAGGCTCTTTGGTGAGTCACTGGCAGGTTCTGGCCCCAGTGTACAGCCAGCACTTCACTGCAGGGCACCCAGCCAGAGGAGCAGCACAGGGTGGTGCCTCAGGGGTGGTGAACTGATGAAAATTTACCTGGGTGTAGGTAAGGCTCAGTGTAGGTAAATAACTGTTGAAGCATAAATTCACCCTTGCCTCAGCTTCTCTCTTAACCTCGGGCTTCCCAGCTGAAAGCTCCATCCCACGGGCTGGGGTCTGACAGTGTAAACACCAGCCAGGCTGGAGACAGTCCCCAGGTTCAGACCCTTCCCATCCCAGCAGGTATAACCCAAAAGAGGACACAGAACAGATGGCATTAAGCAAGCTGTGCAAAGTCTTTCCCAAAAAATGACTCTGCCAAAGTAAATTACCATCAGTTGTCATTTAAATGAGAATAAGCTTCACTGATTACTTTTTGCATAATCATTCAGAATGAAACCAGATGTTCCTGGAGCCATGTTTTAAAGCTGCAATGCACATTTAAAGGTAGGCAAGAAAATTCTCACAAGGATATTGAATCTTGTTAGTGAATTGGTTTCTCTGAAAAAACATATATTTTACTGGTGATGAAAGTATATTTCTGAATCAGAAACCATTTCCCAAACTGCTAGACAAAGCTATATGGAAATTACCATCCCAGCAATGATAATATTGCCCCAGCATGAGTCAAGGTTTCGTTGTTGTTTTTAAAAAGGAACAGTAACTTCCCCTCAGGAAGACAGCTCTGAATCACAGTTAGGTTTGGGCAAGTGTTTTAACAGAATGATTTTCTGGGTTTAATTATTTTAATTTTACTTGCTTGGTACCTTTACATTTCTTGACGTGGCACGTTTTCAGTCTACAGCCAGTAATCTGGGTTTCAGTGTTATGTGAGGCTTCAGAAGAAAGAAAGACACTTCATCTAAATCATCAGAGAAATTCTTTTTGGTTAGCCAGTCTGTTTGAAATGGTCAGGACATCTCTTTTCCTCCTAGCTTATAAGACCTAAAGCATCCCCACCTATGTATATTGCTTCCTGCTGGAAGAATATTTATAGCATTTCTGACCTTTGAATGAACTTACAAGAATCAATAACAGCAAAGTGGAAAGAAGGTCAGCAGCAGTTTTCCTCTTGACTGAGTGTAGCCTGTATTAGGCTTGGAATATCTAAAATATATTAGGAACTACCATAATCATATTTATGCAGCATTTAAGCAAACTAGAAACTGTTCTCGTTAATGACTTATTGCAACTGAAACACCATCCATTTCCTTCCACTTCAGATTAAAGTAATAAAATTCACACAGTCACCCCCGATGTGTGAGCACAAGCAGCCATGTGAGATGGTTCAATGCCAGGTTTGTCCATTCAGAGTTGTTATCCCTACGACCCTACAATTCAAATATTTTAAAGGACCTTTCCTAATTCCTCAAATTTATGAAGTTCCTTCCAAAATCAAAGTGTTCCCATAATGAATTTGACATCTCAGTGCTGTTTGCTGCCTCCTTCTAAAGGGGAAATTAATTTCCCTTTATTTCATTGTCTAAAAGCGAATTTTCTAACTTAATTAAATCCCTTCTTTCTCCAGACTTGGCACCCCTAAAAAATGCCTGTTGCACAGTCATTTGCCTACCACAGGACCAACTAGTTCAGATTGTAACTGTGAATTAGAAACCTAAATTCCGGATGCCTTGAGCTGAGTGAGATTAATCCCATTGCTAGCGGTGACAGTAATAGCTCTCTCAGAGTGAGAGGTCTTCTACCTTGTAATTAGAGTGAATTGTTGCAGTCAGGGCTTCCCCTCGTGCCATTCCACAGAGGTAGCAAGCAGGGTTTTGCTCTTTGCTGGAGCCTCCTGAAGCTGCTGTAATACACAGGACTCCTGTTTGCAAATGCAATGTCATTTTTCTGAAAATACCTCTCATAAACGCTCCATTTTTCTCCAGTATTTTCCTGATTGACTGAATGGAGAGACAATGATAGCTATACAAATCTTCACAAATTTCAAAAAACTTCATTGCATCTCAAAAGAGTTGTTTATCTTTTTCTATGTCCATGTCATTTGAAGATTGTGGCTACTTGTTCAGTGAACCATCCAAAAATGTATCTAAAAATACGAGGAAAATAAAATAAATTTACTGTTTTGACAACTTCTGTTTGTTCAAAAGTTGTTTGATCAAAGGTTTTAATAGTCAGGAAATTAAGATTTTTTTAATGGTTGCTATCATATTTTTATTATTGTAATTATTGTTACATTCCTGAAGAAGAACAAAGGAAAAGACATTTCCACACAAGTTCTACATGAATTGTTAATGTCAACTTTGAATTTCCTTGTTTTTTCCTAGTTTATAAAACACGCTTAATATAGAATTGTTTTGTCTCCATTTCTTCAAAATCGTAGAATCATAATATTAAAGAATGGTTTCATGTCTCTCTCCTCGTACCCATTTCCATCTTTTTGCTTCTTTTTTAATTTCTTTCAAAGACCAATGTATTGTGCCATGTACATCTTCAGTGCTCTTAAACATAAGGCTGTCTTAGCATTTCACCATTCTCCAAAATTTGTACTTCAGGTTTCAGCAGTCTCTAACCAAGTAAAAGTTGCTCTTTTCCTCTTATTCCTAACACATTTTAAGTACTTTGAAAAATTCTATAAAGCAAGAGAAAAACTGAATTTCTGATGTTACACCTAAGTCAGATCTAAATATTGGGTTGGTTTCTAACTCTTCTGTCTCTAGCATGAAATTAAGACGTTTCAGACTAAATAACAAAATCAACCTTTTGTTTCACCAGTTCAATAGACAAAAGACATTAATATTAATATTTTTGATGAAATTGCAGTTTATCGGTTCACTGAGACTACTATTTTGGCTCCAGCAAGAAGCTAAAAGGAGTTCATCTGGCAATAGCACATGGATTTGAAAAAGCAACAAGGTTATATGGACACTGGGTCAGATCCATGCTTTGGAACCAGCCAGAGACAAAGCCTATGGCAGAACTGGGTGGTAACCAGGGAGTTTCAGTTTGTACTGATTTTTCTAATTTGCTGACACTGCCAGAGTGGGTACATGTCAATGTGGATTATACCACCACCAGCAACATTGTGGTTGTTGTCCACTCATCGTTTGTCCAGTCGTCATTTCTCCAGAACTGGATGATAACTGGAACTGCTCATTGTGCTGATCTAAGGCTGGTGAATGCTCTAAGGCTACTTCAGTCTTTGTTGGGTTTATGTCAGTGTTTAAAAACTGTGGGTCATTTTTATGCATGGCAAGGTACCTGCTGTCTCTTAAAGGCTGTTTTATCTCAGAGTTTCACCTTCATCTGTAGCAGCTCCATCAGCCTGGTCTGTGTGGCCTCCTGCCTTCACTGCTGCAGTGTTTGGGGGGCAAAGCCCAGGAATTTAATTCCTTAGGTCTTCTGTAGCCAGTACTGATGAAACTTAGCCGCTTCTTTTCTCACAAATGTCTGTCTACCCCCAGCTACCAAACACCTTGACTGAATCCACAGTCAGTACTGGAACTTGAGCCAGACACTGGGGCTGGTTTAATGTCAAAATAGACCAGCTGTGCACAGGCAACTACTCACACATGTCACAAGTACAGGAGGATGGGCTGGTCTCACTAACAGCATGCAATTTTGCTCGGTGATTTCAGAGAATGACGAGGAGCAGGAGGCTCTGCTGTCACTGGACAAGCCTGGCTGGTATTCCCAAGGTAATGCAATCCAGCTTTATGATCTACTGAAGAAGATGACTGGCAAGTTGGATCCCAAGGTATGTTATAAGTGAGAGTAAATCTTTCTGAAAATACCCTGTTTCAGTCAAGAATTCGCCAGACAAACTTTCATTAAAGTTATTGATGTGATTGGTCACAAACATCTGTTCTGGTTGTGCTTGCCGCTAATGGCCTGCAGCCCAGAACTGGAAGTAGCGCATTTGTCTTCTTACTGGTAAAATATGGAAACTTTCTAGATGCAAACTTTCTGTATGTGTGGTTAAGCATTTCAGCAGCTTTGGGAAGAATCAGGTTGTAAACAGGAAATCTCCCTGGGGAAACAGATCATATAGATTAAAATATGCCATCAGTGAAGACTAGGACTTGATTATTTTAAGTACAGGTCCAGATAGGTGAAAATGCCACTGAAGATGGTGTGGCAACGTTTTTTATCGTGAATAAATTTCTTCCCGGACACAGAAGAGTTCTGAGCCACCAAGAAGTGCTTCATGTTCTCTCTTGTTTCCAGTGTAGTCTAAAACTTGTTCCAATTTAGTGTATTTTCTTGGTAGTCTTTCCACTGCTTCCCATCATGCTATTTCTGTCAGTCAAAAAACTCTCACTTCCTTTTGCTGATCCCAGTTAGGCATCCCTTTCCAATGCCCCTGGAGGGCAAGGGCAGGGAGTGTATGTGGGGCCAGCCTTTCCCTTATGGAGCTGGTTGAAGATAAAACCCCAGACTTGACATTAATAGGATCTCTGCATGTCATGACCAAGTGTAAACATGGAGGAATTTTTATTAGGTCGTTTTAAGGCTCTTTTTCTCTCTGTGAAATACAGTTTGCTTGTGTTTTCCTCATATACAATGAACTTCTAATTTGCTTCTTCCCTCATAGGTTGTTTATTTTGGTGACAGTATGCACTCAGATATTTTCCCAGCTCGTCACTATAGCAACTGGGAAACTGTCTTCATCCTAGAGGAGCTTCTAGGGGACAAAGGTACAGTGCCTGCGAAGGCTGAATCCGAGCCCGTGGAGAAGAAAGGAAAATATGAGGTAAGGGTTCCTGCAGATGTTTCCTGGAACAGAATAACATCAATTACAAAAAAGCCTCATGTCACCTGCACTAAGAATGAACCTTCTTATCTTACCAGGGTGCTGGCAGCATCAGCATCCCCCACAGATGTATCCTCCTTGTCTTACCTGGAGCTAAGCCATGGATCTCACAAAAGGAGCTGTATGTGCTCTCCCTTAGCAAGAACCTTTTTAGTAACCCTCCATCCCACAAGGAGAAATTTTATGCCCACTTATCACAAGTCTGACGCCTGAACTCTGCTAAGTTCATGATGTTTCCCTGTGTGTTGAGGCCAACTGTAAACACAGAGGAATTTTTATTACATTGTTTTAAAGGTTGCTTTCTCTCTGTGTGAAATATGGTTTGCTTGTGCTTTCCTTATATACAAAGAACTTTTAATTTGCTGCTTCCCTCACAGGTTATTTTGGTGACAGCTGTGCTCAAGTAAGAGGGACTGCTTCAAAACCTGGCCCAGTGCAGACTTGCTGATAGTTACCTCAGATAAATAATGTGATTTTCAGGTTGATCACAGTTGGGAAGCAGGGCTTTAGCACTACTGTCACCTTTTAATTCTCCCACCAAAGGTGGAAAGTTACTATGGTTTATCCTTTCCTCTGCTGCCAAAGAGCAAAGTAGATAGGAAACAGCACTGAGATGGATGAGGCAGCATTTTACCTCCAGCATGTCCCATGCAAGCTTCACTCTCCATTTGGAGTGTCTCTTCAATTCATAGCTTACTAAATAATTAGGTCATTTTCTTCTAATTGCAGCAAGATACATTTGCTTTTCATACTTTGCTTTGTAAAGCACTAAACTTTATTTTTCTTTTAAAATAATTACTCTTTGTGATTAAAAGTTAACTTACCAATAGAAAAGATTTGGGGGGTGTGCTAGGTATGTTCTTAATCCAAGTGTTTTAAAAGATCCTGGTTTTAATGGAGGAAAGGGTATCTTCAATGGGACTAAAACAATATAGAAGTGCTATTTATAGCTTTATTTTTTTAATAGACGTATCTCGTATTTTCCCCCACTATCCTGATTTCTAAACTAAGGTCAGACAAAGACATTTCAGTCACTGAAATAAGGAAACGTTTAGGCTTTTTCCTGGGTTGTAGAAAACCAAAAATGAAGACAAAAAATTTAATATACTATCAAAATAATGTGTTTCTCAGTAGGAAGGGGACGTGGGGGAGGAAGCACTAGTAGCACTTCATAGGTTAATACAATTTAATTTATGTAATTAGTGCTTCAAAAATAACTCATTTTCATCCATAAATTTGTTCATTCTCTGACTGGAGATTCTGCTGCATTGCTGCATAGAACTTACCTCTCTATGAGGTTTTGGGGATTTTATTCAACATGGTTTCTTAAGCATGTTCAATATATGCTTTTGAAGGACACATTTTTAAACAGACAGACAGAAAGTGGTTCTTTTCCTGGAAGTACAAAGAGTAATGGATTGATGCATTTCCAAGCCCACGATGACAATTTGGTTTTCCCTTGCTGCAACACCTCTGCTCAAGTGCCCGCAAGATCCATCTTCTCTATCGCAGCAGCTGTCAAGCAGCAAATTGAGACTTTTAGACAGGTGCTTGACATTTCACTGACACTGTAGCAACCTTGATAAGAGATTGCAGTATCTCACGGAGACACCGCCCCTACCACACACAACCCCTGTTCCGTTCACATCCGCTACCAGTGACAGCGAGCAAGCAAGGGAGAAATGAATTGCGTTGATTAAAGGAACCTGAACCAGGGGGGCCGTGGCAGGTCAGTGGTGTTATTTCATTACCATGCTGCTCACTGGAGTCTGAACAACAGGTCACATCCATATCTCCGCAGTTGACTGGACACCACTAACTTAACAGGACTAGTTCAAAGGGACTCCCTTTACAAGCCTATGAGAGTTTTATTTTCATTCCCCCAGGCAACTTCTCCCATTAACCCTTTGGTTAAGAAGGGAGAAAAGGCAATTCAAAGGATTGTACAAAGACAGGTGTTTTTGGAAAATTAGTCACACACAGATTAGATTTCATCTGGTAAATCAGCCTTAGCATTCATTGGCAATAAAAAATACACTACTACTGTAGATTTTCTGTGCCATGCTGTGTGTGCAGAGAGGGACTGAAAACTTAATACACAATGCAACTCTCAATTCTATCACTTTTTACAAAATACTATTAAAGTAATAAAGTATTACTTTAATTGGCAATTGCATGTTTCACAAAGAAATTACAAAAATCTGGTTTTAGTTGTTTGACTAGTATTTGTTTCATCACTAACAGGGAGAGGGGAAGAAAACAACCTCCTCACACACAAAGTGGGAGACTTATAATTTCCATTTTCATTTGCAGTTTTTGTCTTTTCCCTTCAATTAAATGCATGACATAAGCCAGATACACATAACTGTGAAATTATGGTAACAACTGCAGTTCTTTCAAGTGCATGAGTCATAACCAAATAAGCAGGAAAATAGCAAACTAAACACTATTTATGTAGTTACTTGGCTTCTAAGTAAATTGCAGCATGCAGGGTGAATAAAAATATGAAGCATTGTGTTGAAACAAGATTTCCACCCCCTCTCCAAGAACTGGGGGTCGGTTTGTTTGGCTGGAGGCTTTGGTTTTGCATTCTGTTCTTTAAATGTGTGATAGTTCCATCAATGAACACTCAAAGGAAAGCTGGAATTTATCCCAGGATTTTGAGGAAAATTATTACAGAGGATCTGTCAGTGTGTAAAAAACCTTGGGCTATATGAATGAATGGAGCAGAAACCAAAGAATTAATTGGTGGATAAAGACAATAATTTTGTAGTTAGAAGGGAGAACTTAATTTTTACAATATTGCCTAGTGACTGGTTCTTTGTAGAGGTCAGGACTGTTATCCCCAAAAAATTTCCATTAACTCCCTTGGTGTGACAATAGACAAGGCTATTTACTTTATGCCTTTTGGCTCTGTTTGTCTCTTTATTCCTGATTATCTTTGACACAAATCTAACAGTACTTTCAGGAAAAACCTGATGGGCTGTTGTGAAGCCTGGTGAGTTAAAGCACCCTGAAGTGCAGCACATTTTATTTTAAGTCTGCTTATACTGATCCCTGTTGTAGTTTAGGTACAATGATCATGGGTGAAATGTTTTATATTTGCATGATGTGTAGGAGGGCAGGTTCTGCGCAACAAAAGTCAGACCAGTGGGTCACTTGTCCATTTGCACACCCAGCAAGGGTGTGTAATTCAGGGAGATCCATTGTTGTGGCCAGCACAGCTGTACTGACAGAAGCATCTCAAATACTTGCTGTTACACCAGCAAAACTGTATTTTGAGCATTGATTTTTTTTCTGGCCTCGAGAGTCAGTGGTGGTGTTACTACCTCAGCACAAAGCATACAATCATCAGTACCATCACTCATATTGGATGCAGTAAAGTATTCCTCATGCTCTGTGCTTGGTACAAAGATGATGGCATAGATGGCAAATCTGCATCTAAATAAAGCCCTTAAAAATACTAACAGCTTGATCTTTCATTCCAGTCTCCTTTACATCTTTCTTTCTTTCATCTCTTTGCCAAATGTAGGAAAACTTCAGAGCTCAGCTCCCTGCTAATCTGTATTTTAGAAAGGTCATTTGTAAGCTGACAAATCAGTGTTACCCAAGGGTCCTATTAACAGATTCTGTCTATTCTGTTAACAGGCCCTATATATCTGCAGTTAGCAGAGCAAAGGTGATAGTAAGTATTCCAGGTGTTTTGACTTTGTGGAAGGCCCTGGAACATGGGGATTTCTGGGACCATCCCTATTTCCCTGAAGTACAGATATTTTCTTTGAGGCTTTGTACCCTCAACTGACACAATCAACATCTGACCTGCTGCTGTCTGACCAATATGCCTGAGAGCAAACCGATATGCTTGGGAGATTTGCATGAGAAAGAGAGATTGTGGCACTTTCCAGGATCCATTGTCCTGCTGTGAGAGCAAATTCTGTGTCTGGGGACTGCAGAAGTGGCTGATGCATCTTCCAGAACTTCTCAGCCTCACTGCTGGGCATGTGCCTCCAGGCATGTGAGTAGCCACAGTAAGAGGAGACTTTTGCCTGAGTTCACAGATGTACAGGTTCATGGTATGTAGTCTGTCCTTCACTGCAGGCTGTGATGTGTGCTGCAGGTGAGATAAGGACATCTTCAGGGCATCAGTTAGGGATGGAAGGGGGATCTATGTCTGATATTTCCTAGGGATGTGATCAAAGTTTCAACTGGTCTTTCCATATTTCAAGATTTAGCCTGTCAGGCCTGCCCTGTCATGTGGAGATAAGCCAGTAAAAAAATGATGGGAGCTCAAGTCTCATATCTAACTTGGTTTGGTTTTAGCAAGGGCTTGGATTGTAAATCCAAAATGTAACTCTCTCCTCCTTAATAAGGAAGAAATTCCCACTGTAGAATCAAACTTCTGGAAAAATCAGTTTATTTCCTAAGGTTGCATTTTTAATTGTCTGCTGAACTAACCATCCATTTCAGAAAGCAGAACCCTCACATTTTTCTCTTGTCAATAAACAGGGCCCTGTCTTTTGTGCAAATGCTTATGTAGGCCAGTACTGGGGTTGTTGTTCTGATTAATCACCTGAACAGCTATAACAGCTTTAAGAGTTTTTTGCATCTGTCATCCAGCTGGAAAACAGTTTTTAATTCCTCAGAGCATCTACACTTACTTATAACAGATGTAGAGTCCTGGGATTTGCATGGAAAGATAAGATATGGTGTAAAAAAAAAAAAATAAAGTAACATGCTGTCCCTTTGTGTAAGGCACATAAAAAGCCCCCAAAACCCTGCAAAAAAAGCCCAGGACTTCAGGTAAATGCTTATTTTGAAACAAAAATAAGAGGTTTTTTCCAGCTTATTCACATCAGAAGACAGAAATTAATATCTACATTTGTTGAAACCAGTACTTCCTCCCCACCCCCAGCCATACTCAGAGGAAAAACTGTAACTCAGACTCAGGGAAAGAGTGGCTCTGTGTTTACTGGTGTCATCTGTTCGGCTGCATCCACCACTTCCTTGTGATGAAAAGATACAGGCCTCTGTCATAAACACAAATGATTCCAGCAGATTCTCAAAACTCTTAGGAGAGGGGTTAAATGGAGAATAAAGTACAAAAGTTCACAAACCTGGAGGCACACGCTACGGTATCTGTTCTGGGCTCTGCAGGTCTGAGAAGTTACTTTGGAAAAAAATGACTTTAACAGATTTTCTGTAGTGTACTTTTTTTTCCCATTTCTTCATCTTTCTGTAGATGTGTCCTGGTATTTTTTTTTTCTGATTGATCATGGCAGTATATAGCAGCTTTCAAGATGAACTGGTAAAAAATCAGTTTTCCCAATGCTGCTTCAATGCATAATCAGTCTAGATGTTGTAGCCTGAAAATATACATTAAAAAAAAAATAATATTCTACCATTTTCTAGGCAACTGAATGTCTCTCCATGGATTCTGTGGCTCTGTTTTCACTCGTTCCTCAGCTCAGAAAGAGATAATGCAGGTGGCTTGATGCCTTCTTTGCAGTTACTCCACCCAGCACCAGGAAGCTCCTTTTCCCCCAGGATGAGGTCCCAGCTGTATCACAGCCTCTCCAGCAGTGAAGGGCAGCAAGCAATTCACACTATCAAAAACAGAAAAAAAGGGAAAATAAAAGGGGTTTTCTTACAAGGTTTAAAAAAATATT
The DNA here is from genome assembly GCA_026261815.1 of Monarcha castaneiventris obscurior. NCBI lineage: Eukaryota > Metazoa > Chordata > Aves > Passeriformes > Monarchidae > Monarcha > Monarcha castaneiventris. Next base: position 10,624,635 of record JAMPIT010000327.1, read on the forward strand.
TGAAGTTAGCTTTTTATGTCCTAGAGAAACCATAAATTGTATAAACAGGAACTTGGGGACTTATGGGAAGAAGATTGCTATTGTCTTTATATTTTAAAGGCACATTACTCCTGAGATACAATATAGGTTTCCCAGAAAATCAGATAAACACTAGAGTTTCTTAAACTAATGCTTGTGGATGAAAAAATAAGGGTTTTTTGGGGTTTTTTTAAGCTTACATATTTATTTATTTTTCTTTCAGGGAGATCAGCTCAAAGTTCCTTACTTTGTGTCTAAACAGTGGGGCTCTTTCTTCATGGACAGATTGCCAGGCCTGGAAAATGCAGGGGAAACCTTAGTTCACACGTGGTCCTGTAAATGTATTAGCACTTACAGCACTATTGCAATCCCTAGTCTGGAAACAATAGCAGGTAAGGAAGATGTTTGGTTTTGGTTTGTTTTTTTTTTTTTTTCCAATGAACATGTAGTATTCATGGTAAATTTGTACTGCTGTAGATCTGGTTTTGAGATTACATGTATCTAAAATACGTTCAAAATACTCTGTTCATATGTTGCAACACTTAGCACCAGTGGTCTAAGTGACTGATTACTTTGGTGTTTGTGCTTTTAATTGTTGTCTGATGCACCAGGGTTTTGGTTTGTGTCTGCAAACACTAGGTGTTTAATTGATTCTCTGTTAGAGATAGGGTGCAACATTTACCAGACTGTAGATTAGTTCCTGAACTTGGTCTGGATTTCCCCGCTGTGTTTTGCTGTTTCTACTTTCAGTGGTGAGCTGCATTCGAAACAAACAACGTGCAAAGTTACCTGGGAGTGTTATACTTACAAAAATGGTTCCCACTGCTCTGGCTTGTTACACTTCCCCTATCTGCTCACTGTAACTTTGCAACTGCAGTACATACCAGTGGATTACCAGGTGGTGGTGAAGACCTCTGTGCACTCAATCGACCATTTTGCATTTGCATTTGTCGATACCCATACCTAAAGGAACAGACAAATTATTAAACGAATGAAGAACACAGCAAGCATTTACTTTATTAACCCCTCCATTCAGCATCTCTTGCCTGCTTCATACATAAGACAAGGGGATAAAAGGTTTGTTGCAAGAGACCATTTCAGGATTGCCCAGCAGTGACTTCTACAGCAGGACATGTGATAGACCTTTTCTTTGCAACCGTATTTCACACGTGTACTTACACTGTACAGATATCTCAAAACAGAACAACCATAGAGTCACAATTTATTTATGCTTCTGGTGTTTGCCATTTTGGAGTCTATGTCAGCCTAAAGGCACAAAGCCCAAATTTACCAAGGGAAAATGCCAAGAGAAAAGATAACTTTTGTAAAACTCCCATCTAATACCTTTTCCAGGGTCATGTGGCTTGCTTTGGAAGTGTTGGCCTAGAGAAAACACATCAGTCAGCCACAGTCTGAAAGTCTGCCTCCCAGCCAGCTCCCCCCCCAACCACAGCTCAGTTTAAAGGACAAGCAAGGGCTCTCAACCACAAATGTACCACCAGCTTTCCAGCTACAGATGGAAGGGTGAGAACCAGAAAGGCATATCTGAGCAGTTAGTGAGTAGGATAGCTGCCTGTCATCAGCAGTGGAGCACTTGCAAATCCTGTTTCTCCATTAGGAGTGACATGGTGTGCTGTCCCTTGCTGCATTGAACCAGCACTGGGGCAAAGGATCATGTCTGTGAAAGTTAAACCCCAGTGTTAAAGGACAGGGGAGAAATAATGTTTTAAACTTGCAGCTGTGTGCCAGACAGCAGACTCAAAGGTGAAGGCACAAGAACATCTCTGCTTTCTTACAGAGAGAGGTATTTCTTCTTTGTTTGTGTGGAAGAGCAGATATTCATTATTATGGATGTTGAGGAATTCCTGACTCCTCTTGAATACCTTCTCTGACTCCTCAAGCTGTGAGAACCCCTGCTTTGCCAAGACCTGAAGATTTGGCTGCAGTTTTAAGTCGTATCTTAGCTGCAGCTACTTGGGAATAACTAGCTAGAAGAGATTGAAATGGGTTATGCGAGTTTGATGCGAGTTTGATGCGCTCCAGCTTTTCCTTTCATATTCATCTGCTTTAATTACCAGCAGAGGACTTTCCACTGCCAAGCTGCAAAAACACAGGCCTTTCCTCAAGGTCCCCTGAGCCCAAGCGTGCAGCCAGACTGCCACCATGCTGACCACATGAACCCAGCCCCCATCCAGCAATGTGCTGACTGTGGGAGCTCAACTCTGGCTGGCTCAGCCTTGGCAGCACCTGGCTCAGCCTGACCCAGCCAAACAAGCTGCCACTTCACTGGAGGTGTGCTGCAGCCTCCTGTGAGCTGGGGGTTGACAAGGCTTCTCTACCAACAATATCTGACCTGACTTTTGTACACCTATGTGAGCAGTAGTAAGTGCCACATACAAGTCAGGATCCCAACAGCTTGTGATCTGCAAAAATATTTGGTGAAATGCAGAGGATTGCTGCACTGCTGACTTTGAGATTGATTCTTGTCATTTAGCTGCAACCAGTGTCTGTGCATGAAGAACAGCTTGGTGTACTTCTGAACCACATTGAAAAAGATTATTCCAAAAACTATTCAACATTACTCAGTACTAGCAATGCTTTACAAAAATAACTCAGTTTTCATCGAAATTCATATGAGAATTCTTTTCAGAGCATAAGAAATTAACTTGGTAATAAAACCCTTCAAGCCTGTTTGCCTTTTTGCCTTTTTTTTTTTAATTGAGGAAATAGGTAAAAAAATTTAAAATAAGCTGTACCACTGAATTGAGAAGTTGGCATAGAAATAACTCTGACAGTTCTCTTTTTACACCAGCTTGTTGTAAGTTTGGTGCAGGTGTCTTCTGATAGTTTCACCTGAAGAATTTATACATAAAACGAAGGGGAATGATCTGAAGGTTACCAAGGAGCATTATAGGAAAAGTGTTTCACAGGGAATGCTGCTGTTGGAGTTTTTGTCCAAAGAGTTCAAAGATGCATTAGAAGTTCCAAACTTTAATCTTGCCTCTGGCAAGGAAGGTATTACTGGAATTGCAGACTATTGCACCACAGTTCGTCATCTAAACTCCCCTGGGAGTCCCTGAAGAGAAAGTGGTTTTTTCCTTGTGCAAGAAAAAGTATATTTCATTTATTGTTAAAATTGCCCAAAGGAGACCTTCTGCAATACTTTCTGTGTACTTCCCTCAGTTTGGAGTGGAAATCAGATGAAGGTTATACTGACACTACATGGTTAATAGTCCTATTCTACATGCCTCATTCACAAATCCATCTGTTTCTCCACTTTTCTGCTATTGAGTCTCTCCTCATTTACAGCTCCCTTACAGATTTTGACCATTTTAAAGCACAATGATATCATAAGACAGATTTTCCAAACTAGGATCCATTACTGTGGGAATGTTACTTTAGAGCTCCCACATGGCAATTAAAAGTTAAGTTTTGCGTAAACCACAGTTTCTAGGACATCCTTCTTCCCTTCAGAAGGTTAGGTATGAGCCAAGCAGAGAAGGATTACTCTTTCCTACCTCAATAACCTGAACTTTACCTTCAAGGATAGTGACCACTACTCTGCGACCATGTGATCACACTTCCAGATCCCCACGTTAATAATTATATTTCCTGCATCACATAGGCATTCCAACAATAATTTCAACAATTTCAAAAATACCATTTCAGACAGGTTTTTTGATTAAAAGTTCTTTGATCCCAAAATATGATATGCATATTTCAAGCTAATGCTTCACTTTTCAATCTCACTCTGTTTGGTATTTTTATAAAAGTGACACTTCAAAAAATTCCATGAGGAGTTTTAGAGCTATAGGGGGAATTTTGGTAAGTTGTTTTCGTTTTTTTCTTCATTGCAAAGAAAAGGTTAAGAAAGTGGGCTCCAAATCATAATAAGGAGAACATAAGAAAACTTTTTTTCTAATTTCATTATTTTTAACCTAATGCTCTAAACTCGTCTCATAACCTCTGAATAGTGAAGTTTGTCACAGGATTAAAAACCACTGCAAGCAAGAATAGGAGATTGAGTGATGTTGCAGCTCAAGAGAATTTCATTTCAGAGAAGAATTAGTGCAAATGTAAATGTTTTATGGAGAAAGAGTTCATTTCACACTTTGGAGATTTGATAACCAAGCTTGTGTCATGCATGAGGATAATGCATTTTTTAAATCTTGCGTGCAATATGAAATCATATCAGGGTTTGCCCATATGGCTGCGTAAGTTTTTCTTCATGCCTTATTATTATTTCAATTAGCTAGAAAAAGAGAAAAATCTCCATTATCATTTACCAAAGCTGTCTCTTTAAAGATGCCTGCAGATCTGTACCCTGCCACTTTCTGTGGGAGTTTGAGTCGCCAGCCTGCTTGCTGTATAAATATAATGATAAAATTGCCAGTGAACCATGACAAAGAAGTTCATGTTTCTGCTTAGAGCTGCAAATTATCTGCACAATGGAAAGCTCAAGGCAGCCGTGACTGGGGCTCCAGAACTGGCAATGTGCAGGTCATAGATACACAGGTCTGCCCAGCAAAGATCAACTACAAATTGCAAACTTCACACACCATCTTCCACATGTATTTAAAGGTGAATGCCCTGGAACTGTTATCATGGAAGACATGAATTTCACTAAGCATGTAGCCATATACTGATTTCTATATCCTGAACAGCATCATTCGTAATTATTGCTGACGTGAAACAAAAAAAACCCTCATGTTTTAGCACATTAGTTCTATGTTTCTTCAGTGACATTACATGACTTAAAGTCAAATCCAACTCCTTTTAAAATTAAATTAGTCCTTGCTGTAACCAGACTGACAATTGTGCTCTTAATCAAATAATACAATAATTCCCTTAAACACATAGAACTATCTATATTATGCATTGCTAGTTAGCAGTAACCTTTTAATGCCTTATCTTACAACTGTGCTTTTACTTGCCACATTCAGTGTAAGACTATATCTATACAATAACATCTAAAGACTAAGTTTATCAAAATTCTTTGCAGATTTAAACTGCCTTGGGAATGTGCTGTTACAAATAATAGTTGCTACTACAAGGCCAAGGAGGTCATTTTTACAATTAAAACTTTTATGCAGAAAAACGTATTCTTACACCTGGTAGAAAATTGGTATAAATACACAACAACAACATTTCCAAGGTTTTCTGGTCCTGAGGTTTCACAGAAGGAAAAAACCAGATAACAAAAATAACTGACTGGAGAGAAGATATGCAATCTGTATGTATAAGCAGCCTCTTGATCTATGTGTCAGTTGAAAAGCATCAGATAATGTAAATCTGATTCATCTGTTCCACGAAACTAGTTTCAATGTTCTATTTTTAAGAAAAAAAGAAAAACATGACTAATACAACCAATAGATATAATCAATTTATTTTTTCAACTGAAAAATACGGCTGAAACCATCCATAAACAGCATTTTCACCATAACAAATTACTGTTCAATAAATCAGGACTAGTTTATAAAAAGTCTTCAGGACCTAGTTACTTTCCAAATGGTCTGGGACCTCATCTTTACCACAGGATTTGACTACTTGATAATAATTTTCAGTGTAGAAAGAACAGCATTCAGTGTATTACAGTTTGTTCAGGCTTTCCTTCCTCCTCCAGAAAGGTGTATTGACTTGTGCCCCTGAAGACCGTGGCAAATCATGCAGAACCCAAAAGATTACTTCCTAGCCAATAGCTGACAGAAATGTTCCTGCCATCGTTATTCTGCTCTATGAGATGTCAAAGTACAGCCACCTCGAAAAGATTAAAGGGAGAACTCATGAGCAACTCATTATAAAGGGGGAACCACTCAGTCATTTCTGCTTTAAAGTTATCCTTCAACTCAGGCAGCATAATTTCATTTGCAGGCTGTAATTAAAGCTATAATTGGGTTTTGACTGGATCACAGGCTTATGGGGTGGGTTTAGATTGACACTTTAAAAACCCTGGTGGTAATACAGTGTTGAGAATTTTTGAGTGTGAAAAATAGTGGAAATAGGTAAATCACCAAGTATTGAAAATACTTGTCTGACCAGGTTGAAATTTTACATAACCTGTAACCTCACATGTACAAAAAATATTGCTGGAAGCATTTATTTACTCTGGATTGGTGCCTAACATATTCCCTCTGGATTAAGATGGACACACATGCACAAAAAACTATGTAGGCCTTGTCTTCATGTGTGTCTGTGTGTGAATTTTTATTTTAAGGTAAACAATGTTTGTCACCCATCCAGAGAAAAAATCAGGGAATATTTACAATAGAGGGAAACATGATGAGAGTAACCCATCTCATGAGTTTGGAGAGGAAGATTGATCTTGGTGAGTTTACCTCAAAATGAAAGTAAAGGTGTGTATCATCTCTGCATTTGTCTTAATATAGCTCCTTTGCAATCTCAAAATGCAACTTCTTTTTTTATCAGTCAGAAGTGCCTGTCAGCTCAAACAATTGCTTGTTTCTAGGCTAACTTCTTCAGCCTATCTCAGAAGCCCTTCCTCCTGCCCTAAGATCCAGAATGAGTCATTCACACAGAAATTAATTAACAGATCTCTGAAAGACTAACACCTCCTAGTAGTATCTTGGCATTCTCTCTCAAGGTTTTTTTTAGATTAAGTCTTCATTTAGATATTTAAAAATATTTTAGTCCAATGTTTTCTTTTGATCAATTCCAGATCAAGCAGAGAACCACACAGAGCTATTTTCTTACAAGATCTTCAAAAACCACTGTTTAAAACAAAAATGAGAGAAATTTCCCTCACGTAGAAATAATGAGTTTTCTTATAAAAACCCAAAACAGCAAAGGAATTTCTAAGGCTTTCCCTCACTGCAGACTCTTACCAGGCTCAGCTGCGAGTTAGTGCACGCCTTGTGCACAGCTGTTTTCTTCAGGAAGGGGTCAGCGGTCCCTTGGCCATAGGGTAGACCCAAAGAAGTGTTATTCCCAAGATAATTGCAGTAAAACTGCATGCCACAAGCAATCACAGCAGCCACGATGGGACAGTCATTCCATTTCCCCAGGCATTTTCCCATCTGCAAAACCCTGATAGTGGATCTGCTGCTGCACATATCCCTGCAGTTTGCCACTTGGGTTTTTTCCACTGGCACTGTCTTCTGTTTTTAGACACCACAGAAGAGTAGCCAGTGACAAACCTCAGTGGCACTGAAGCTCTTGCTCAGGCCAAGCTCAGGCCACAGATGTCTGCTGGCAGTGCCACAGGCATGATCTCCAACCAATACACCTGTGTTGGCAAAAGCTCTTTTGTAAGTGCAATTAAAGCAGGAAACCTGCACTTTTACTGAGACTGGCTTTAGTCTTTATTCCTGCCTGCCCAGGGTAAACTGCACTGGCTCATGTCACCAACTATATCCAAACTCAGAAGCTCTCTCCTGTGGAGCATACCTATCCTGAGGAGTCCCCCCTTTCCCATATGACACCGCACAGATACTCTCCTCCTCTCCAACTTTTGAGTTATGGAGTATGCAGACAGCAGCAATGACTTTCATGTAATTGACAGAAGGAATGTTCCTCGTGCTGACTTCACTCTTTTGGGAGCTTTGCTTTAGTACAGCAAACATCTGACCTCCTGTTTAGGAAAATCAGCCTTAGAAGTTTTTCTAAAAATAACTACTATCAGATAAATCCACTTCTGACCTTGGGGTTTTTTCTTTTTGCCTCTAGTACGCTCTCTCACATCCTGAGCTTTTAGTGCAAGTGCTGCTTTGACTGTTACAAAATAGAGATGGGTCAGGAAATAAAAACATTTAGTGTTTAAGAAAAAGCAGCACCTATTACAGGTTACCAACAGACAGGCAAGTCAGGTCACTCGAAGGCACAGCCAAACTGGTGAGCTCCCCTACAGCAATTGTGCTTACTCCACTGCTAAGAAATAACTATTAGAAGTTGTTATCATTAAGACATTAATGTTTTCTTTCAACGGCGACTTTGAAATACCAAGAAAGATTTACTATGAAGCTTATAAGCCAGCATTAATTATGGAAAGTCCTGTAAAAGCAAAAAAATTTATGCTAGCTGATGGTTTGCCCTCTGCCCCTATAATTACCTCACCTGGATGAGATGTGAGATAGAGCTCTGCCTGTGTTTTCTGAAATTTGGCACAATTAAATAGTGTAAAGATTTTTTCAAACTTGGATATCACTAACAAGGTTTTAGTTCTCTTCCTTGTGCCTTTTCCTTGGCGATAATCAGGAGGATATAGTTGGATTCACTTAAGAACACAACCCTGCTGTTTACTAGGAGGCTTCTGCAGCATCTGGCACCAGCCCTGCTCACTGGCAAGGAGCAGACCTCGGGGTGGGAGGGGAAGTTCTGCTTTCTGTAGAGCTTCTCACTCGTCATGAGGAGATGCTGCTGTGGTGTCATGATGAAAAAATGTTGGCTTTGCTTTTGTTGGTCAATACTGAAAAATGATTCCTGACATTTCTCCTGTGTATTTTGGGAGAAATCTGCTTCAGTCTTGGACTGTGCTTTTAACTGAAAAACAATACCATCCAGCTAAAGTTAAGATTTTATTTGTTTAATGTATTGGTTTGTTCAAGGAAATTTAAAAAAATTAGAGTAGTAAGTTTATCAAGCAGGCTTGTGTCTGGATTAAATTAAAATTGTCCTCCATTCAGTTACTCAAATACTTTCCTGATCACTCATTGAGAATATTACATTTTCCCTTCTTCTTGTGGTTTCTCTTCCTTGCTTGTGGGTGGAACTCCAAGTCTTCCTCTGATAAAAGCTTGTAACATTCATTTAGCTGGCCTACAGTGAGCACAGCACACGAGACAGTGAGGTGTTGTCAGCTTTGAAACTATGATATAAATCCATCCGTAACTCCTAAGTACATGCATGGATATGGGTATACATAAGCATCAGAAAACAATGTTGTAATTAATGTCACTTAATACCTGGATCTGGATAACTGGAACACAGTAACTGACAGTAGTTACTGTTCAAATATCATCATTATTTTGTTCACACCAGGGCTGCTGGAGGTCCTGTAAGGGAGATAGGGCAGGGCAGGAGCTCTTCTGAGCTCAGGTTAAGGCATATAACCTGTGAGGGTTGCCCAAGCCATGGAAAACGCTAATAACACTGAATGGTCACCCTAAAGGAAACCAGTTTTCATCACTCACTTGCACTCAGGTTGGTGTGGGAGGACAGAAAAGAACAGGACAGGAATTTGGGACAATACATCTAACAACTGGCATTTCTGTGGATCTAGGATGCTCTGTACTCCTCCCAGACTACTTGGAACCCTCCATGTCTGATTTCTAGGAGACTTTGGCTCTCAAAGTGAATATCCTAGTTGTCTTGGGTAAAAAAAAAAAAAAAAAAAAAAATTAATCTGGGTGGAATTACCTAAGAATGATAGAAAAGTTCTGGGACTGTGATTCTTAAACAGTTGGGTAGAGTCAGCTAGTTCATTCTTCCAGTCTCAGGCTGTTTAGTTTGTTCAGTTCTGTTTAGGGTTTTTTAGGATAGTGGCAATATTGGATGATTTTTGTACTGGATTCATTATGAGTGCAGGCTAGGACCCATTAGAGCCTTGCTGTCAAATTGTAACTCAGAGAGGACTACATATCTGCCCCCTGCCTAATTTATGACTCTACAGCAGGGTTAGATGAGAAGTGAGTGCCAAGATGCAAAGGTCTACCACCACAGCAGTAGCTATGAGCATGCACAATAGCAAACCCTGAAGAATTTACTGGGAAAAAAACACTAGGAAAACAACAACTTGGAGATAAGCAACTATTTTTTTCCCCCCGAGATCTGCCTTATTTTCAAATACTGTCTCTTTTTTTCTTTCATGCTTTTGCAAAATCAATATGGATATTTTCTAAAGTCAGCTTACTGAGACAAAAGCAATATTTAAATTGATAGACTGGGGTGTGAATAAATAAAAATGTGATTTTTCTTTTTTGGAGCCTTTTGCATTGTATCTAGAATGGTTTGGGTGTTTAATCTGATTATGTAAAGCTAATTTACCGGGAAATATCAACAAAATTACCATTTTGATCCAGCTGGTTCTTCTCCTCAACAATAAGAAACTCTGTAACAAGTCTGCCCTATTTATGCTGCTCTTTGATTAAACAAATCTTGGGAGATTCCAGTCTGCCAGAGTATTAAGCTAGTAAATGCTTTTTTTTGTGAAAGTAACTGTATGGCATTTGATTTTTATAGCTTGTAAAGATATTTGGAACTATTTGCTTTCTTTTTCAATTTATTTTGTAATTTTTGAGACCTTCGTGTTAAACTGAGCATCATAAATAGACTCAGCAGCCAGTAAATCCATTGGGTCCTCTGCATACTAGGAAAACATCTGCCTGTTCTGCTGTGCTCACAAGCTCCAGGGATTTCCCTGACTCAGACAAAATGAGAAAATTAACTTCTTTGACAAGCTAAAATCACCCACTTAAATAATTCTCTTACAATTAACTTTCCTCCTGTTCCTACTTTATTCCAGCCTCTATCTGCTTTTTCAGCTTGATCTAAGTACTCATTTGCTTGCTGTATTATGTTTAATATGGATTTAAAGCTGCAGACCTGGATGCTGTCCTGGTGCCTGCCTGTGAGACAGAACTGGACTTCCTGTTGTTTGTGCTGAAACTACCAAAATTGTGGGTTTCTGTTTCATAAAAGCTGCTGGGTGGAAAAAAAAAAATGCAGCATGTAGTGACAGGATTTCACATCCTCAAATTTACTCCAAATTAAAAAAAAAAAAAAATTGCAATTAATAATCTATTGTACAGATAAGCTGATTAATAACTTTTATGCTTTACTTTGGTTCTAAACAGACAACCTGGAAAGGAGCTAACCCGGTTTGGGGGCAGATTGGTTTGTTTGTTTTTTCATTTATTGGAAAGGGAATTGCTTCTTGAACTAAGTTTTATTTATATGTTTTTTTAATTTGGTTTCTTGAACTTTGAGTATGAGGTGAGCACGGGAAGTATCAGTTTTCTGGCTGTGAGGGTGGGTGGGTCACTGTTGGCAGCAAAGACTTTTTAAAAAGTTACAGAAAAGAAAGCTTTGACTGTTCAGAGCTATTTTAATGCATTCAGTGTTCTTTACAGACTGGAAGTGATGAGTACATCAAGTTACAAGTGCAGATTTCTAAGAATGCTTGATACAAAATGATGTTGTTAACACTGGACTGCAAGAAGGTCTAAGAGCGGGTGCCTTTGGGGAATCTTGCTTCAATAGCCATGAAAAACAAAAAAGGAACTGATTCTTTGTTTTAAACATAGCCCTCTTATGAGTAGATTGCTGAGATAAAAGAGAAGGGTAACAAATAGAAGAATGAACTCAAAGGTGTCCTGGGAGAAAAACTGCACCTGAATGAAGATTTTTTTTATTAGCATTTAAGCATTAGTTAAATAATTTTATCTGACTAGCATTATTTCAGCAATCAAGGAGCTGAATATCCTTTACTGCAGTTGAATAAACTCTGAAAGTCAATCCCTTGAACAGCTGAAGATGTCAAATAAATGCGTAATCATGCAATCTGATTGAGCTCTGATGCTGGTGAGCAAACAGCTCAAGGTTTTAAGAAGTACTGCTACTCACCACAAGCTTATTTTTTATGTAATACAGGCTGTGTTGCTAATCAGATGTGGTATGTTTCTGTCTTGCAGATTTACCACTGGATTACAGATTTACACGATTTTCCTCAAACAGTTCAGCAACTGCTGGGTACTACCCAAGCCCTCCAAGAGCACTGCTGCCAAATGAGGACTCAGTGACAGTGAAATAGGTTGTCGGCTTTTTCCTTAAGTAACCCTGTGGCCCTTACTTAAACTGCTATCAAATGCTAATTGGTGAAAATGCTGTGTGATGCTTCATAAAATAGAGTGATGGATTAAAGCAGACTCCTGTGTAGACTTGTGTTTCCCTTGTTTCTCTAGTCCAGCCAGAACAGGTGAGCAATGCATCCTTCTCTCTAAGTCTTCTGTCCACTCTTACCTTTCACAAAGTGCAGTTGGCTTTTTCCATGCGCTGCCCACAGCCTTCAGGAGAAATGTAATAGTAATAGCTCATCCCAAGTTACATTCTACATTTTTGAGGACATTTTAGCTACTACTCCTGTGTAAGGTGGTGCTGTTGCTAAGCCCCAGGAAAGACACAAACCAAACCCTCAGGCATATCTCAATTAACAGTTACCTTGGACAGCCCAGGCTATCACCACAAACCCATGTTTTGCAGGCTCTGAGGAATTTGTTCTGCCACTGTAACTGTCCTTGGAGATGGAGAAAGACTTGAGTCCCAAAGAGAAAGATCATCATACTCAAAGAGGGATTTGAATGGGATTTAGGCAACTAAATGAAGACTGGTAATTCTTAAAGCCTTTATCGTACTTTGTATTCCTGAAAATGCTTGACCACTCTTCAGCCATAAGGTTCCCTTCATGCCTTTTCCTCCTTTAGTCTTCAATGCCTCAAGCATCAGAGCTTTTCTGCAGAAGGAGGGAAACCTGCACACAGTTCCCTTATCTGGAGTGGATTCAAACCCATATTCTTCACCTCCCTGGGAAAAACCTCCCAAGAGTAGGAAAGATACGGCAACCAACCATCTTTGCTAAGTACAGCCTCAGCCAGGGCTGAAGGCATGAACTGAAAATATATGCTTTTTTACCTGATTATTTAAGCAAGCAGGTCTCCTGTTGTCTGTGGATTTAGGTCCAAAGACCTGTTCTCCAGCACTCAGGACAGGGAGTAACTCAGTAACTAACACAGGTGAGCATGTCAAATATTTGTTTAGTCAGCAGTTTTGTCACACTAGGATGGCATCATTTTGGATAAATTCCCCTCAAACTTTAACAAACAATAAACAGAAGCTTAATTTTCTTGTTTCCAAGGAAAACAACTCATGTTGTTAGGCTTATATGATTACTAGAATGGATTTAGGTTATATTAACACTTAACTTGTGTCACCACAGCTCACTCTGTATCTTTGCAGCTCCACCAGTTAAAATATTTTGTGTCAGAATCAGACACAAACACCATTCTGCCTCGTTTCAGAGATACCAGCCTCTGTCTGCATATCTTTTTCCTGCTTTTATGTAGAAGGTTATTTTTACATTCTTGTGGACCAGTATACTTGCAAGTAATAAACAACATTTCCAAATTAGCATTAAGCATTGGTTTATTGAAAGGGAAACAAAACAAATGGGGACAAAATTGAGAAAAACTTCCCTTAAGACAAGGTGGATGAGGAATGAAAATGAAAGTGCCATTCTCCTCCTCATAAACTATAGGCTTAGAATACTTGAGTTAAGATGGTAACAGTTAGTAATAGTTGAGTTTATTTGGAAATTTTTTAATTAGCATCAATGGCTTCAGCAGCAAATCCGGCTCATTACAGCTATGATTTGTATTAAGGAGAGAGATACACAGATTAAAATCCCAGATTCCTGATTACAGCATCATTGAAATTCTAGCCTGAATCAAGTAACCTTCTGCAAATAATTTCTAACTAACTTGTGGTGCAAACTCATATTGTGTACCATCACACTTCTGTTGTTATGAATTTGAAACTGATTTTTTTAGGTTGGGGATTTTTTTCTTGATTTTTTAAAGAAAACTAATCTAATTGTTATGGCAAATAAGACTGAAAATCTTCTAAGTCCTTGGGACCTGATATCTCAGTGGAGAAGCAGTATTTTTTTTAATGGAAAGGTGGCAGATTCTAAGGACAGCCTGAACACAAAACTCACCAGAAGAAATACATATGCCCATCTTTGGCAAAGGCTGCCACCAGCCATTTGCACTTGCTGCCAGAAGGACCTCACGGTAGAAGAGAAAGAAGCAAATAATAGAAAGCTACTGTAAGCACAACTCCATGTGCCACCATAGTCTGCGGCTGTGGGAAAACTTGGGAAAATTAACTGAAGTAGTTACACAAAAAGTGGAGCTCCTCTTACTAAAGACTCTCATATTCAAGAATCTGTGAAAATTATACAGGTCTTATTACAAAGAGATTGGCAATGGAGGAATGAGGAGGCAGTTGGTGCTGTGGCAAGAGGAGAGCTGCTGGAAAAGGCCTGAAGAACCAGGGAGAAGAAATGCACAGAAAATTGCTAGAGAGCTGACCATATTTAATATGATGCTGTAAAGACACCATCTTTGCTGTTTCCTTATTTCTGTCTCTCTTCTTTGTTTTTTTAACCCCGGAAATCTCTGAAATTTCTTGGATTCTCTTGTGAGAGGCCATTGAAAGAAAGGATTTCTGAAGTGCCTGCAAAACTACCTTGAATATCAGCAGGGAGACAAAGTTGTAACGTTTCATTAAAATCATTGTGTCTGGTTAGAGAGCCCTAAAAGCCAGAGTTTTGCTTCAAACCAGAGATGAATACCAAGTCTCCTTTGGTGTCCGCTTTGGTATAAAGCGCATGTGTCCAGACTTTAAAATAAAGAGAATTTATTTCTGAAAAAAAAAATGTTCTCTGAATTTACTTTATAGCTAAGTAGCAAAATGAGAAAGGGGAGTTAAGCTGGCCTCAAAGCAGTGCAAGGAGAGGTTTTGCTACAGCCTCGAACAAAACAAAACTTGGCCTGCTCGGCATAAGACATATAAAATAACCAAAGACTTTAATTTATTAATGTCTTTAATACTGAGAGGGAAGTTATCTTTGACACACAGCAGAGCTCAGTGCGGGTTTCCTGAATAGGGCTTCTTCCTGGGAACTGAAAGCTTCTTCATCCCCAGTGAGAAGTTAAATAAACAAACATGGGCAGATTATCCGTGGCAGACACGGGGCACTGCTGGACACAGGATTTTCTGAGACTGCTCCTTCCCCAGGCTGATGGGGCTCTTCAGCTCACCTGAGTCCCAGGTCTGTGGTAGTGCAGTAGCGATTCTTAAGGGAATTCCCAGGAAAATTTGTCTGATTACAGGCACCGGGAACCAGCATTCCCAAAACTAGTTTAAGCCTTTCCTTCTGAGGCCACATATGCATTAAACTATACCAAGGTAAACAACAGCAGAGTGTAAGAATATGTTAATTAGCAGAGATGCCACCAGCAGGAAGGCAACATCTGAGCTTCCCTTTTGCCACCACAGGGAGCAAAACCACAGTAAGTGTGAAACATGCTTTTGTACACAAACCTGATGTTTTACAGCACAGTTTCTCAGAAAGTCAGGTTTAGAAATAAAGTCACTTCCGTGCAAGAAGGCAGAAGTCTCACGCGCTTCACCAGAGGGATCTGATGGGAAGATGTTGCTTCTGACTTCCCTGGAAAGGGAGCATGGCATGGGCCAGCCTGCTGCTCCTCAGCAGCACAGAAGGAGCAAGACAAGTTTTACAGTACATTTAAGAGGCTGACTTTTAAAACAAAATAGGCCTCTTTCTGTACACATGCCTGGAGAGAAAGAGCATTTCAGCTGACTCATGGCATCAGATTTAGGAGGCAAAGCATGTGGCTAAGCTACAGGAACCTTACCTCTGTGGAGAGTGCCCCCTGTAATGGTACAATGGCTAAAATGGTGTAGCCACAGACATCTGTTGTTAACAACTGGCCACAAACCACCCCTTCCAGCAAGCACACAGCTGATCCAGAACCCCCAGGGGAAAGGCTCAATCCCATTATAAATCCAGTTGCCTGTAATTTTGTTTTCTGCAATTCTAAGTAAGTGGAACATCAAACCCCCTTGGTGAGTCACGGGAGAGAAAAAAAAATTTAAAAGAGGTTTTCTTCTGAATGTTTTTGGTGCAAGAAACAAATCCTGGTTTTCAGTAAGCATTATAAATAGAAATGTTTAACTGGGAAAAGGAGTCTGGATTAAGGCCAAAATAAGATGGAATCCAGGAAGTTAAACAGACTCAGAGATTTCTAGCCCTAAAAGCTTGCTAGCATCTTTACAGAGCAAGCTGGGGAATCCTGTCTACAGGACTGGTGCTGGGGCCAGCATGACAGATCATTTTGCTGAATATGGGACAAAGGTGTAAGGCAAATCTTTCCAGGATGAAGTGGGTACCCACGGCCGTTCTCTGGCAGCCATGGCAAGACCACAGAGGTTTTACAGCTGGCCAGATGTCAGAGTTCACAGAAGGGCAAACATCTGAAGCAGCGCATTCAACTTCTGCCCCGCTGCAGCTAAACTGATTTAATCAGAGCTGTGCTAAAAATCCCTCATGCCTCCCACTCCCGCAGCACACACGTGGCTCTCTCACACATGGCCATGACGACTTTTAAGTACTTGCACAGGGGTGAGAAACCATCGCAGCCACTTCAAAATGATGTGATGGCTTCCAGCCCCTTCTGCAAATTAGAGGTTGCAAGACACAAAATGGCAGCAGCACAAACAGAGCAGAAGTGTGCACAGCAGCTCCAACAGCCCGGCCGGAGCAGATTCTCTGGCCAGAAAGGTATTTCTGCTTTCCACTGGCTACTAAATGTTGAGTAAAAGCACTTAAACACTCCATTTGATTCCCCCTTACAAGGCTGGGAACTTACATTCCTTTAAGAGTGAAGAAAATCATAAACCATCTTACACTGTACACAGGAGGGAAAAAAATAGGTGTTCTTGTTCAAAATTTATGAGAGTGGTATTTTCAGGGTATATTTTAGGAAATAAGTCCATGAACTTTCAGTAGACCTTGTTCTGTTATAGAAATAAAGGAACTCTAAAAATTGGGACTCCATGTGCCTAATAAATTTACATTAAAAGATTACTTTCTAAAGCCTCCACCATCTCTGAGGAATAAAAGTACAGGTGAATATAGAAATTCTTTTCCTGCCTTATCTCAAAATAATACCTGAGGGTTTCAGTTTTCATTCTCTATCATCCCCTGTAACCTCAGCTCACAATGAGAAATTAAATGTGCACTCTTGGGTGCTAAGCAGCCTTTAAGTTACATTAATCCAAAGAAAGAAGATGCTACTGTAAGTTTTGTGAAAAGAAACAGTATGTTATGAAATTAAGAGATAAAAAATTCTTTATCTTACACTGGCAGAGGCCTCAAAAATACCTACTGTAGGGCTGCTGTTGAAGCAGCTGCAGCAATGTTGGAGACATCAGTGTTTGCTGTTTCCTCATTTTTCCTTAGACAGCAGCAGTGAACCTCTATCCCTGTTTTTTCCCTCAAAGTTGCCCAGAAAATGTATAGACAAGAACAGTCAGCAATTAAAGGGCAGGATACCATGACATGGGAACCCAGTGACTAAGGGAATGAGGGAATTATCTGCATTTCATAGGAGATGTGGAATTTTAGGTCGATTAAATAAACTAAGCACTCTTTGGCAGTCACCACAGAAATCTCTAGATCAGTATAGGATAGGTGATGGAAAATGGAGTATGGATGGAGCTCAAGGACAAAAAGGCTGAGGGTCAGCATGAGCTGACCATAATAGATCAACAGAGCAATAGATGGCTAGAGGGTATCAGGGAAAGGAGTTCATGTATATCTCAGAAAATAATAATTACCAAAATATATCCTATTGTGTGGGATTTTCCTCTTTCATCTAATCTTTCTCCTGTTATTGTGCAGTACCTGGAGATAGCTGGTACATTACTGATATTAATCCATACAGAAAATGAGGGGAGGAAAAAGTAACCTGAAGACAATTACATGAATTTAAGAAAATAGACTTAATAACCATTAATATGACCATTGTTAGATAGATATTCTTAAATGCAACTGCAAAAGCATTTGTATATATGTACTAGATACTTGTGTGCACATTTAAAAACCCCTGCTGTGCAGAGCATGCTGCCAGGAACATAGCAAATATGGATTGTGTGTCTGAGTGACCCATCACAAGGTGGTTACAGGATCCTCTGAAATACTTAGCAGCAGTGCCCCAAAAACCCCAGAACAACAGACACAAGGTATTGGTTTGAAAACAAACCAGTGGGAGATCACAAGTCAGGATTAAAATTTAATAGAAAAAAAAAAATATATAAGTTAAATAATACAAGAAGGGGAAAAAAAAAAAAAAAAAGCACTAACAAAGTCAGATACAACCTGACACCCTGTTAGGGTGGTGGTAGCAGTCCAGATGAAGTAGCTCAGTTGAAGCAGTGACCCTGTGGAAGGTCTGGTCTCCAGCTGAAGGTCCAGTGGTAGCTCTTGCCCTCTGGGAACCCAACACACAGGGCTAACTTAGGCACTTCCAAGGCCAGGTTATATCCAGGTGGGAATGCTTGGCTCCTCCCTCCTGGGTGGAGCATCTCCCAATAGGATGAGATAAGTCCATGAGTCCTGCAGTGGTTTCTTGCTGGCCCCTTGTCTGTTATCAGGGGTGGGTCATAGCAGGAGATAACAGCTAATGGCCCACAGCTGGTGGTAATAGAATACATCTATACTGGAACCTAGGACACACAGTAACCAATTATTGATGCAGACTAGTGCAACAACCTCATGGAGGCCCTAAAACTAAGAGCAGTGGTGGAGCTGCCTTTAAGGAGTAGGTGTGACTGCAACAAGAGCCACCAGTTGTTGAGCACCATCGCTTTAGAGTCAAGTGTGAAGAACTGATCACTACAGTACACTCTAGTGATAGCTAGGTATAGGTAAGTATTAAGCAGAAATTAATTTTTAATGCCTTTCTTTGTGTTTGATCTAATGCCTCACCCTTGAGTCTTGGCTGCAGTAAATAGAATGGAGGAAATCAGAGGGAGGAGATTACAAAGAGACACGGAGAATCAGTGACAAATTCAAATACAGTCCCTGAGACAAACCATTTTCATGTACATGTCTCTACTGTAAGGAAGAGGAGACAGACAAGGGACTGTGAAACTCTAGAACTGGGGTGGGGATAAGTAAGCAACTTGTAAAAATTTTCATGAATTCCAGCAGTTGTTTAGTTGTCTGCTTGGCTTTCCACATACCAAGTGACTCCATAAAATAGGTGGACTCTAGCCTTAAAAATGCCTTTCACTGAAAACAGCATTCTACAAATGGAAAACATTATTGTGACATATCTGGCATCCAGAGAGGGAGGTTGTGGCAGTCAGCTCTAAGAGAGTATTGATGAAGTCTGGCTTTGGAAGGTTCCTCTTGGTATGAGCATTAACAGTTTGTGCTCCCAGGGGATGATGCTTGGCTTATAGCATCAAAGAAATTTGGAGGGAGAGAAGCTGACACTCATCATCCATGTTGAGAAAGGTCACATATTTGAAAACATAAAGTAACAACCAATTCAAATAAATAAAAAGCCATAATGCTGCTGGAGAGTTGCCCCTCTCCAACCTGTTTTGATCATCAGCAGAGAGAAGAAGGGATATGTGCTGAAGAATGAGGAGGCCAGTTAGGCAGATTGACAGCTGCTAGAAGAAGATAAACCTAAACCCTGTTGACATCTACAGCAATGTAAAAACAGTAACATGGATCTGCTGTTAAAAGGCACAGAACAGATGATGGAAACAATTTTTTATTGGATCAAGGCATTTTTTGGCACTTCCCATTTAGGTGCCTATGTACCTGCTTTAGGGTTACTATCTTCCTGACACATCTCAGGACCATGAAACTATCTCCACTCACATGTTTTGCCTCTGATTACTGATGCTGCAACTTCCCATTACTTAAGAAATCTGCAAGAATTTTTTTTTTTTCATCTGACTTTCTGTCTGCTGGCCTCAGGCTAAACCAGGCTGAACACATGGTGAGAGCAAGAAAGAGGGAAAGAAAGGAAATGTAAAGCAGAGAAAGATGTCCCATTTACATACAAAGAAGAGCTGTTTAGGAAACATCTAGTGTTTTCCCCTTCCAGCTACCCTACTGATACTTTGGCTACCATGAAACAGAAGAGTAAAAGGCTGCATCTGTGGAAAAGAGAGAAGCATTTCCAGTCTGTAGATGTAGAAGCAGACAAAGGATTCTCCTGTAAGAGAAATTGCTTTGTGCCACACTGAATGTGCCCCAACCAGACAGGTATCCTGATAAGCTTAGACACGATTTCCAAATTTCTGAAATTTGAGACAAATCAGCCCTAAGAATCAGACTTTTTCTAATTCTTAGGGCTGATTTCAGGCAACTCCTTTTCATCCTAGTTTTGGAGCTGTGACTGTTTCTGTCCATTGCCTGCAGTGAGCCAGAACCCCCAATGCCCAAGTATTAAATGGAATGAATCATGCAACAGCCTCATAAACTTTAAGGATGTAGCAGGAACAACAGTAGGACACTGTCTGGTCCCCACCCTGGTTGGAAAATAGGAGATAGCCAACATTCTCCCATATGTGTCTGGAACTGGGACAAGATTGGAAAATTAAAGCTGCCTTCATCTGCCACTAATAAGTCCAAGGAGAAGAGTTGGGCAGAGCATCTGAGCTGCAAGTATCCAGATTTCCAGTTCTGCAGTTCAGCTACAAGAAGAGACTGGCCTAGTGCTCTTGCCCTACAGATTTCAGCTCACAGCACTAAGATCAGAAATCATCACAGCTGGACACAAAAGGCAAAGAAAACACAAGGGTTATGGTCATAACCAAATCAATTGTTTTGAAGAATTAGTGAAAGAATCTGGAGAATTTTTTGTTTCTCTCTCTTTTCATTTGAAGAGTTTTGTCACTTAATGACAAACGTAGAAGTGTTTCTTACATGGAAATCAGAGACCAAAGAGATCACACAGAGAACACAGGGGTCTTTAGTGAGAGGCAGATACTTAAAAAAAATAATTTAAAAACCCAAACAAAATCAATCAAACAAACAAAAAAGACAAACAAAACCCCCAAGTACACAGAGGAAAATTCAAAGAAGAAAAAATTGCTGTTGCATAGACTGGGCAAGAAGAAAGAAAAGAAGAAAAGGATGGCCAAGGCTGCGTATGTGGAACAGGTAGAATGATATACAGCTTCCCTCTTTAGGCTAACATCTTCAGTCAGGAAGAAAGAGAAACAACCTCCAAACATACAAACTCCAAAAAGTGAGAACCAAAGGCTTTTAAATGTATGAAGCATCAGCAGACACTTGGTGTCTCCCCAGAATGAGCCCTACATCATCTGCTCCATGTGGCCCTGCTGCCTTCCTTTCTCCCTGTCCTACTGAGGCAACCGGAGTTTGTTCCCTCTCCACATCCCCGTAATGCAGCTTGGCAGTGCAGGAGGAAAACAAAGAGTGTTTCCCTTCCCTGCAAGCCAGATAACTACCAGGTTTTCTTGGAAGTTTTTCCTTCTCAGAGAAGAAAGGACAGATGCTACCAAGAGGTGGCTGCTCACAGTGTCTCTGATGCCTCAGACATTTTCAAGACATGCCCTGTATTTAGGTGTACAGTGATTTCTATGAGCGTGACCTAAAAAATTTGCAATTGTTGGAAAAGAGCAGCATTTCCCACACATGCTTGGCTCAGTCACACAGGCACCAGACATTGCATGTAATGTGGCTTGCCATAAAGACCAAGGAAAAATAATTAGCATGTGACGTAGTAGAACAGTGTCTGACCTGAACAGTTTTCAAACAATTTCCATGCAACATACTCTGCACAACTGGCCAAGGCAATGGCCTTAGATCCAATAGGTAAATTTAGCTCATTTCCTAAATCCATTCTGGAGCAATGCCACCCAAAAGGTCAGGTTGCTGTAGGTTTCAGTGTCACATGATGCAATTTAAGGAAATGACAGCTACAAAAACTTTTTACCTCAGTGGGACTTTTCCAATAAAACTAAACTAAATTTAAAAATAATGAAAAAAAGAAAGGAACAAATAAACTAGGGGCTTGATACCTGAACGGAGAGAGGGAGTGAGAGATTTCAGGGACAGAAACACCAGGGGAATGGAAAATATATGATGGTATGTTACTGAGTCAGTCATTTAAACCAACTTTATGGTTGGTGGCAAGAATAGATAGCCTGGGGAAATGATTCATCACATCCTAATGAAGACGTCTAAAGCAGGTCAGATGAATTCTGCTGTAAAAGAATTTACTTTTCTCTGCAGTGTTATAAACAAGAGTCTAACATGACTAGATCAGAGGTAGTTACCAGTCAAGTATAGAACAAAACTGCATGGCATGTTCAGAGGTTAGATGGATCCCACCCAACATTGCTGTTCCAAATTTACATTATTTCATTGTTTAATTGTTTTCTTCTTGCTGTCAACACTGAATTCACTGGCATGCAGCAAGGCTAGCAAAGCACTGAGAGAACTCAGCCTCAGCAAGAGGAGTTATACCCGTGGCTAAAGAAGTGAAGGGCAGAAGGAGATCAAAGACGATTCATAACCTTGCCTGTGCAAGTAGCATTTTAAACATAATCACACAAAACAGGACCTTGACAAGTCATCTGGTCCACCCCTTGCTCTAAGGCAATATTCAGCAGACTTTCTAGATCTGAACCCTTCTTGTCAAATATATGTCCAACTTGCACTTAAAAAGCCTCCAAGGAGAGAGGTGCTGTTCACTCCTTTATTCACTCTTACAAATTCTTCTTTTTATCCTAGCTAGCCTAAATTTCTCTTACTGCAATTTACATGCTTTTTTCAGAGGATGAGGATAAGAGATTATCTTCTTTTTAGCAGCTTTTACATAGCTGAAGGCAGTATTCCTCCAACTTCTATTCCTGAGGCTAATTTTTTCAGCCTTTCACTGTACATGATGCTTGCTAAAGCTGGGGCGATTTTCATTTCAAAATAGCTAGTGGCAAAGCTGAAATTAATCTAGTGTGGACAGATCTTGCCTCGCTTAGATATCGCTGAATCATCCTATAAGTTTTATTTTATCTATTTATCCTGACAAGCACTCTGAGTTTCTGAGAAGTAAAAAGAGCTCCATTTTACACAAGAGGACATGAGGCAGAGAGGATTTGTGGCTCTCCACCCTGTTGGTATCTCCAGCACGTTCTAACTGCACATAAGAGCAAAATACAAGCAGAACATCCAGTCTCATCCCTTATGAGGCAAAAAGCCAAGAGCCCATGCTACAAGGCAGTCACAGGGTTCTTTGCCTGGGTATTTGTCATGACAGGGCAGCACAGGGCAGTTTTTCTACAATACAGAGAGATCCATGCACAGACCAAGGGCAGGATTTCAAAAGCCATTCAGACATTATGCTTTTCAGAATTTTAAGGGCTAATTCCATTTAACTTAGAGTCAGGTACTTAATATATTTACATGCAGACATGTGGCAAGTACTTAAACACCTTCCTCCTGATCACTTTAGGCACCCTTCTAATTTTAGAAATTCCAGTAGAATCAGCCTGTCTGCCACATCTGGTCTGACTGTGAGGTCTGCAGCTCTCCACATGTTCATTTGTATCACAACATCAATATTTTACAACTCTACTATCAATTCCGTAGAGCCTAATACCATTCAGATAGGTGTTCAGAAAGATATATTCTAATGATTAATCTAGTGTTTGCATGACTGAAACTGAAGCACTTAGTGCTTTTAGGCATGTCATGACTGGTAAAAAAGCAAGGCTTCATTCCAGGTTCTGGCATTGCTCTTGGAGTTTGCAGCAGCAACGTGTGGATCCCTAGTCTTTAGGGCTGAGATTGTCAATAGATATTGCTGAGAAATACAATAGGAATGAAAGGGTGAAGGGAAATTCATAGTTTCTAGTTTTGTCTAGCTTCCACAAGTTTATTAGTCCTGATAGAACAGCAGGAAATCACATTTTAAACCACAGTGAACCTGTTCAAAACCATCCTCAGAAAAAAAACAGATTTTACATTTTAAAACAGGGAACTGAGCACTTATGAGCCTACTCACTGATTCAGTAATATCAGTAAACACATTACTAAAACAAGGACTACGCTTTGTGAGATGTAAACTTCAGGTAGCTGGAGACCATCCTCACTTAGCCCATGTAAATATTTTTATTTTCATTATGTAATCGACAAAACACGCTCAGCTTTCAAAACCCAACAAACATTTGGAATTCCTCACTTCGAACTTTGTCTTGGCTATAGTGACTGAGAAAGAAAAGAGAATGTTCCAAAGGATCATTTATTTTATCCTCTTTTATATTACTTTCTGAAGTGTCTGCAATTGTCTGGCTGAGAAAAAAGTTGGGATGACTGACTTGAACACTCACGGCGCTTCACTTTTATTTTTTTCCTCTTTTACATGGGGAACGTTTATGTAAGTAGCCACACCACACTTAAAACAGCAGATTGGCAAATCGGCTTTTTGTTTCTTTGCTGGCTCGAGGGGACTTTTGGGTGGGAGGCCCTATTCCTGTCACGCAGTATGGTGACAGCACTAGGGATGGACAATGAATATGAATGGGACACCCGGGATGCTGTCACCTCCGCAGCCACCCTGCCCGGTCCCGGGTACCGCTGCTGTACTCTCCAGCTCCAGGGAACCCTGTGCCAACACGCCGGGGCTGGAACCAAAACATTCCCTGCGGAGAAACGAGTCCTCCCGCTAAAAGGGAGAATTAGGGCATTTCCGTGAAGTTCGAGCCGGGGAGGAACGGGCGGGGGAGGAAAAGCCGTGTGCGCGCCAGGGATAAACAAACACAAGGGCACCCGCGGAGCGAGAGGAGCGCCCGGGCCGGGCCGGGCCGGGGAGCTGCGGGGCGGGCTCCATCCGCGCCGGGCCGCCATGGCGTGAGGGGCTGGCGGGGGGAGGAGAGGAGGAGGAGGAGGACGGGGAGAGGTACGGAAGGAGGGCGGGGAAGCGGGAGGTGGAGCGGGACGGGGGGGGAGTCACTTTCTTCCTGCGTTGAAAAACCGTACCCCTCACCCCCCTCCCCGCTCCGTCGCCCGGGGCTGCGGAGGAGAAACTTTCTGGCAGGCGAGGAGCGGCCGGCGCCGGGCAGGGGCCGCCGGCGGTGAGTGCCCGTGCGGGGCGGGAGCGCTCCCGCTCCTCCATCCCGCTCCGGGGCGCCGAGCGGGGCGGGGCGGGGCGCCGGTGGCCGGCGGGCTCGGGAAGGGGCGGCCGGTCCCAGCGCTGCCGCCGGCACACGGTCCCCGGGCCGAGCGGGAGCGGCTCCCGGTGCCGGCGGGGCCGGGGCTGGAGCCGAGGCGTCCCGCGGGGAGCAGCCCCCGGCAGGCACGGGCTTTTCCCGGCTCTGCCCCCTTGGGGCACCCGCGGGACGGGCCCCGCGTGTCCGGGGGAGGTGGGTGGGTGCGTGCGGGGGGACGTGGCCTTTCTGTGCGGAGCTTCACCTGCGGGAGCCGTGGGTAACAGCTCTGCTTCTCCGCAGCACCGCGACCGCCGCAGCCGCCGAGCCTTTAGCTGCTGAGTTCAGCCTCCCAAACATGCGTGTGTGAAAGGTAAGCGGTAGCATCCCTGTCTTGCACATAGGCACGCTGAGAGACAGGAACAGAGCGACTTGCCCGGTGCAGCTTCCTGCCTCTTCTTTCTTTATTTTTTTTTTTTAATCTGAAAAGTGTTTAGTGACCTGGGACCAGAGCTGTCAACTCGGGGAGCTCAGTCTTCTCAGCTCCAGGCAGAGAGCTGCAATTCCTGTACTAGGATTGCATGGAAGCGGTGCATTATCACTTGGTGTGTCTCATGCCAACTCTTAAAATCCAATTTTGTATGAATGAAAGTAACCACCCTCTGTTCTTCTGTCGTTCCCTCTTGAAGCAATATAAAACTATGACATTTTCCTGCATATTCAAGTTGGAGTGGCTTGGTTTTTAGCCATAAGGAATGGCAACATAAGAAGTAGACACAGCTGTGAATGAAATACAAGAAATATTGCTCAACTTGGAGATTTTTCAGTCACACTAAGAAGATCAACTTCAATTTAAATAACACTAAAATTTTAATATAGTCTAAACAAAGACAATCTCAGCCTAAATATTGCCACATTATGTTTATCGTGCCAACTATTATTATAACTCATTGCAGTATTTCAAAAAAGGAGCAATTCAGCTGAAGGGCAGCAGTGGGAGTCAATAATTCAGATGCTGTTTATTACTCTGAAAGACTCTAGCTGGGTAGCCTTGGGCAAGTCACTCCACCTCTCCATGGCTCTGTTTTCTTTCTTGTAAAAGAGATAAATGTGTTTGCTTGCTTCACAGGGGTGTTGACAAGTTTAATTAATTAATTAGTTTCATAACTACTTGTAGATCCTTGGGTGCATCTTTCTGCAGAAGTGCTAAGTATTATTTCAACTAAGAGTTTCCTTACTGTGTCTCATTGCTTATATGTGTTTTTTTCAGTGACCTGAAGTCGTTAAGTATTTTGGGGACGTTAACAAAGCAGCAGTTCTGGATTGGGATTGTCTTGACTCTCTGTAAACTTCACTGAGATGCGCAACCAAAATATACGAACCACAGTGTATTTTAATGGGGCTACTCAGGTCCTTTAAAAAGATGTCATTTTCTTGTTATTCAAAGTAAGAGTTTGCCTTTGTTGTTTTGTTTGAAGTATTGTGATGTGAATTGCCATGAGAAACACCTGAGTGCTCTTTAGATAACAAAAGAGAAAGATGTGAGAATAGTTTCTAAACGTCTGTGTTCTCTACTGTGAACACTGACCTCAGAAGACACTTGGTGCTAATTTTCCACTACACATTGATATACAGTCTTCTTTACAACCTGTTCTTTGGTTATACAGAATGTTGCAAGAAAGAAATGCATGAACTGAACCACTGATTGCCTGTGGTAAAAGTTGATAGATTTTGGTTGCCTAGGCAAGCTCAATTTTTATTGCAGTGTATATTAGTTATTGTAACTAGATATTGAGTAAATATCTGCACTACAATGGAGAGGAAAATGTATTTAGTTACCTGGCCAAATGTTAGATGTGTTTTTTATAGGTTACGTGCAGTTATAAGTAAAAAGGAGGAGCTAAAATCTGGTTTTAGAGTGATAGCTTGTGCTGGGTACTTTTTAAAGGTTTGTGAGGTCTGTGTGTACCATTTTTATTTTCCTCAAGGACAATGACAGAAAGTACATAAGGTTTGTTAAAACCGAATTCAAATAAAACCTAGATCAGTGGTGGTAAAAAGTCATTCATATCACCAGGCAGCTGTTGGGTTGTGAATGAACATAGGAAGTTTATATCCTAGTAGAGAAATGGTCACATTCATCAGTACCCAGCAGTCTGAGCAGTGAAAACTAGGGTTAAATGAGAAGGTAGTTGTCCATAAAACTGAAATGTCCCTTCTCTCAGAGTGATTGCTTTTAACTAAAACTCAGTCACGTTCTTAGGCTTGTGTATGGAAACTTGCACATCTGGCTCCCACAGCATACTATAGCAATGAGCACAAATAAATCTAGTTCCTATTGCTATTGTTCCTGGATATTTTGCAAGAATTAAAATCCTTTGGGGGCGGAGGGTCGGGGGGGGGGGGCACTGAAGAAATTAAAAAGTAGAGAAAAAAACCAGCTTTTTGTAACCATTTTTTTTCTTGCTCAGATGTGGTAATCCAAGTGTCTGGTGACTGAAAGAGATTATGACTTTTTCTTAGCAAGATGTGTTTAATAGGTAAATATGGTTTATCAGCAGCAAGTTTGTCCTCGCTGTTCTCTCCTTATTTGCTGTCTCCTTTCAGCTGAGACAGATTAAAGAGCGTAGTTACAGCAGTGGAGTCTCCTACAGCTGTTAAACCATGGTGCCAGTTTGTGTTCAAGACTGTAGCCACATACTTAATATAAAGAATTTAATAGATTCTGCATTTGATTCCCTTTGAGCCTTTCTGTTGATATGGGTAAACTTTGTAGGGATGTCTCTTAGCCCAGCTAAGCCCAGCTGGGATATGGTGAGGTGCAACAGTGTTGCATTAGTAAAACCCCAAACACTTGTGCGCTGCACTTGGAGCAGATTTGGTTACGTGCACAGGGTGAGAACTGGGCAGAGAAGCCTGCTAGGAAAAAGGAAATTTAGCAAATGATGCCAGAGATCTCTCTCCTGAGTGCTTTGTCAGTAAAAGTTCAGCAGAAGTGAAGTGTTGGTAACAGAGAGCTGACCAAAGGGGTTTGGTCATTTTGGGAATCACATGAAGGACAGAGCACTGGAAATAATTCTCACATCAGGTACTGGCATGACACTTTCATCAACTCTTGGGACATGGTCAGGTGTGAAAGCACAGGCACAATGTGACTATTATGTACACAGTCTGAAATAACCTTTGTTTGGTCTTTGTTTCTGTTTTCCTCCTTGCTTGGACTCAAAGTATACAGGAGGAATCAGCAGTAGCATTGTTTAGAGTAGGCAAAGGATTGTAGGGACCCTGGTCACTTGACTCTGGTAGGTGTTGTACCTCAGCTCAAGAGAAATGTCATTTTAACATACAAGTTCTTTCACCACAGTTGGCCTGGTTTATGCCTTTATTTTGTGGGGTTTTTTATCAGAAATATTAAAAATGCTGAACATTTTATATAAACCTGGTATGCTGCCTTCAGCTTTCTAATCAAGTGCCTGCCTGGAGTTGTTAAAGTATTTTGAAAAGTTGTTTACAGGCATTTCTGAGTATATTATGTTGCTTTAAAGCCTTTTAGTCGTATCCTTGCAATCATGGTTCATCACACTTTTTACCAAAATGATCTGTCCGGTTTCAGTTCTGCTGTGAGAACCATGTCTACGCAACTTACAATCAGAAATGAGATCATTAGATTCTAAATTTCAAAATTAACCCATAATTTAATGGTTGTGTTGACACCTGCTCACAGATTGCTCTTGCAAACTGTGAGTACCTACATTTTGCAGGAATAATGCAGTGGTTTAACTCCATCTGTAGCTGAGGCTTCTGTCCTTGAAAATGTAATCATCACTTTTATCAAGGCTTTTGTTAAGGGTATTCTGGGGAGCACTGAGGACAATAATAGCCCTGAAAGAACTACAGGACAATACATTTTATTTTCTCTCCAAGTTTCTACCCTGAAAGAAATAGTTGCATCTGAGTACGTGTATATTGTATCTATGGGGAGAGAGAGGAGTTATGTGTGCTCTCTCTCTCTCTGTGAAGAAACCCTAGATAATGAGATAGCAGCAGAGGTAACAACAGAATTGTATCAATAATAATGAAGAACATACTCCTCAGTAGAAAAATGCAACTACCAGGTAGTACAATTTAGGTCTATGAACACAGTGATATTTATCCTGTAAGAAATCAACCAGTAGTTCTTCTGTGTGAGTACACATTCGGGCTCTGCATACTCACACACTTAAGATTATCTGTAGATAATGTAAAAGCAAGTGTTGGTTTAAATTGCTTAGACTGCAAACTCCTTAGGTTCATAAATTGACTAGCATCAGCATCTTTTGGCTTTGCTGGTGCTCCTGTATGCTGTCACAATAATTTCACATATATGATTGCCATGGTTTAATCCCAGCTGGCAGCTCAGCCCCACACAGCCACTTTTTCATTCCCCTCAGTGGGATGAGGAAGAGAATAGGAAGAATAAAAGTGAGAACACTCGTGGGTCAAGATACAGTCAGTTTAATAGCTAAAAGCCACACAAAACAGAGTTCATCCACGACTTCCCATGGGCAGGCAGGTGTTCAGCCATCCCCAGGAAAGCAGGGCTCCATCACGTATAAAGGTCACTCGGGAAGACAAATGCTGAAACTCTGAATGCGCCTCTCTTTCTTCTTCTTTCCCAATATTTTATGCTAAGCATGACATCATTTGTTATGGAATATCCCTATGGTCAGTTGGCATCTGCTGTCCTGACTGTCCCCTCCCAACTCCTTGTGCACCCTTGGACCCCTTGCTGTTGGGGTGGGGGGAGAGGCGGAAAAGTCCTTGACTGTATAAATGTTGCTCAGCAGTAACTAAAACATCCCTAAATTATCAACACTGTTTCCAGCACAAATGCAAAACATACCCCTCTACCAGCTACTATGAAGAAAATTAACTCTACCCTAGCCAAAACCATCACAACAAAAATAACAATAAAATATTAATATCGTTTTTTTATGCAACACTGAGTCATAAACAGGATATGGAAACAGTTAAAATGAGTTTTGATCCCATAGCAACTGAAGGATATGATGCATTTTAGAATTCCTGTCTATTAATATGAAGTTCTGTGGAAATGCTTTACAAATAAAATATTTGATATCTTCAGCTATTCAAGTTTGTAGATAGATATAGATATACAGAGAGTGAGAACTGGCCTTATAAAACCAGCAGAATCACATAATTTGTTTACAACATCTTGAAGACAATTGAGCGAAGGATGACTAAAATAATAAGCAGGGAATATTAAAACTGTTAATTATACATAGTCAAGAACAACAAATGAGGGGACTTAAAATATTTACAAGTAGTTGGAAGAGGAAAGGTCAAGGACAGCAATGAAGAGTTATTTGGAAAGAGGATAAAAGTTAAAGTCTGAAATGCAAGCACTTGTTCTGGTATCAGAAGTTTCTGGTGTTGTAATCAGCCTCCTCAGAAGTGAGGGAAGATGGATGGCATGCAACTCCCTGGGGCGGGTTAGGCACAAGGAGGAATTCAGACAGCAGTAATTGGCTTTCCCCTTTTGCATGTATGATTATTTTTTCCTGTCCTTTATTTGCACCTCCTGGGCATTGTCATTGCCCTGTGAAGTTTTTCCAGTTCTTCCTGCACTCTATGATTGTACCATGTACTGGATCCACACAGAGGCTCCAGTCTGCCCCAGGCATTCTGTTCCCTTGCTCCCTTCTTGTGCCGGGTGGTTGTGCCTTAGGGCTGTGGGCTGCTGTCAGAGGAAACCCTACACATTATTCCTAATACCCCACACCAAAGGATTCACAGCCTTACCGAGCCCGAGTGAACCTCTGTGCACGGGCCAGGAAGACAAGTAACTTCTTGGTAACTTGCCAAAGGAATATTGTTTCACCACCGGGATTGTGCAGGAGCCTTTGGTCCGTGTTTCTGAAGTGCCTGTCACTGTCACAGTCCTGAGCCCCAGAGGTGCCCTACATGCTGTAACAGTGTAACACGTGGATGAGTGGTTTGATTGACTTCAGGGTTATTAAAGGGAGGGAGTGTATCCTCCTGGCCTAGATGAAACGTCTCAAACTGCCTTCCTATAGCGTTAACATCTGTGAAAACATTTCTGAAGTAAAAAACAAAACCTAATTTTAATTACTGGAATGGCCTTTTGAAATTATGTCAGCACAGGATGCAGTGCTGGTGTTCTAGAGGAGATCTTGCTGTGGTAGCTTACAGGTTTATGCCTTTGATGGTAAAAGTGACTGGGCTTTCATCCACTGAATGTGGATGCCTTAACAGGCATGTCTGTACTGGTTGGGAATGACTGTCTGCAGGATTCCAGATATCAAAATTACTTCCTTACTCATTCTGTGGAGTGAAGTATGGAATAAAAGATCCCAGTAAGGGTTAGGAATACTAGTGTTAGTGCAACCAAAAATTTACTGAGAAAGCATTTTTACAGGAGGATAAACTGTAAAATAGAAGGAAGTTCTAAATTCCCAGATTATGGTTTGGACATGCAGATGATTTAAATCATGTTTTTGGTTGAGGCAGAGAGAAGGTTATGCATTCAGAGTGTGTGCGTATGCCCCGTTAATTTATATATACAGTGATAAAATAGACAAGCTTTTAACTGAAAGGAATTAACAGATAAAACTTCCATCACAGCTGTCTTACACATCCTACTGTGAACTTACAGAAATATTTTGCAGCTGCTGTCTTACCTGTATCATGGTGGAGAATGAATGCAACCCTCCATTCTCACGGAATTATGGTCTGACACAGCTGTGTACTGCTCTACACAGATCCATTTAATTTTGTGTTAGATCAAAGCACAGACACAAGTTTAAATCTTGACTGCTGACATGATGTCATATACTGATAATCTCTATAGGAACTGGCTGTTTCTGGTTGCCATTAGGATTTTCATAGCCCAGCTGTTAGTCAGACGTAAAAGTTGATACAAAGCTTCTTTCAAGGTATTTCAGATCATTCCAGAACAAGTGCAGTACTAACACCTGGGTACCTGAGCTATGCTTTATTTATGGCAGATGTAATTCTGAATTATATTTGTGATTTCAGTATTTAAGTTTTGAAATACCTTTGGAATTAAATAATTGTGATGTAGCATGTTTTTCATAGTGAAAAAACCAGAGGAAGAAATGAAGTAATGTCCCCTGGTGGCTAAGGTCGTAATAGGTATTTTTCAAGTTTTAAGCAGTGATTTTTGCACCTTTCTAGTATTTTTATTGGACAGCCAGATAGTCACCGGTTTTAGCTCACCAACCAAAAGGTGGGTGAAGGACTCCTGACTGCTCCTAACTCTTGGGAGTTTCCCACCTTGCTGTTCTTCCCCGCAGCTTTGAAAGGGTCTCAGCAGTACCGCTTGTAGATGTAGAAGCTGTACAGCTTGGGACTTTGGTCAGTAGATTCATGGGGGTTATTACAGCACAAAGATAAGCTTATCGTTTTATTGGTTCTGCTCCGTCTGCCACCTAATTATGCTGTATCAGATATGTTTCTCTGGAACCAAATGGCAATGTCTATATGGGAATTAGTTTCTACTGACCCTTTCAACTCTCTGCTTTCACGGACCTACCCTGTGTTTTTTAGTATGAAAAAATCGTTGGATTCAGTTAGAAGACTTAATTGCTCTCCCATTTTTAAATATGTTTGCAAAATATTTAGATTGGTGGTAAAACCGACCTTTTTGAAGAAAACAGCTCTTCAGTTGATGTAACTGTCATGATTTTAGAATGTTACCATTATATAATGTTACTGAAGTTTCCAACCGAAAGATTCCGTGTTATAGATTCTGCTTCTTTCATGAGCAACAAAGTCAGTTGCCATGTGTGTGAAAAGATATTTCAGATATTGGGATGAAGTGCCAAAAAAAGGAGTTCCTACAGAAGTTTCCTTTTCTCTACTGTGATCTAACCTAACGCTCCTCGTGTTACATCTTGGCAGTGCTCAGCATTGGGACAAAAAATTGCACATCCCTCTCCATTTAATAGATTCCATGCACATCTCATTGCAATGTTACCTATTAATTTCACACTTTTGGTAGGACAGCAGCTGTTTCTGATGTTTGACCATTTATTGTTAAAATATATATGACTTTCTTACCTGTTTTAGTGCTGGGTGCTAAAATTGCTTAGTTTGGTTTTAATACCAATTCCTGTAATGTAATTTGGGCCAAAAATGTAGTGACACTCGTTCAAAATGAAACTGTATGTTATAATATTACAGGCATTGAAAAAAATTGAGTAAAAAGTTCATTTTCACTGTCAATAACTTATGAAGTGCAAAGAAATTATGAAATTTAAGTCGTGACTAGGAGGTCATTGTCTAAAGTCAAAATTTGCGCACTGAACCTGAAGATTTGATTTTTGTCAGTATGGTGGAACAGATTTTCCTTTAAATATTTGAACACATTTCTTACACAAACATTTGTTTCTCAGGTGTCTCAGTTAACAATAATGAGAACTGTAGCCGTTGTGGGAAATAGTAGCTTCCCAAAAGAAGACAGTCTGATGTGTCCATGTCCCGGTCCTGGGCTCTGGAAAGATCTTTTATTCAGAAACATGAGTAATCTGTGGTGGTGTAATGCCTCCAGTTTGTGGAAGTTTTAGTCACCTGAAATCCCACCTTTTTTGTTCCTGACTGTAAATGTTGACAAAATGCCCATGTCAGAGGTGGATCATGGCTAGCGTGGGCAGCGCCAGCAGAGACACCTGCAACTTCTGCTTTTTAGGAAGTGATAGAAGTGTGGTCCCATTAAAAAGCAGCTACAAAGCAGAGTAGCTCTTCAGAACTGATACTACAGAAAGCCACAGTTCTTGACCTGTTTTTAATTTTTAATCACCCACAAGAAGGTCAGGTTGCTTCAAGGACAGACAGCTGTGCAAGCTGGTGATTCTAACAGTGCCGTCATTTGCTTTCCCTCATCCTCTGCCCCTCTCTTCCTCCTCTGCTCTTGCTGATGAAGTGATGTTTCTGTGCACATGTGGCAGGAGTAAATGGGCCTCTCTTTTCTTTTAAACAGTTTATTTGGTAAACTTATCTGTATAAACCAATGTTTAGTTTAGTTAGTGGTTTTAGTTTTACAATACTATTTTTTTTACTACAGCTGAACATCTAACTGTTGATGCAGATGGGGAGAACTAAAGTAGTTAAGATTTAATCTGTTTTTTCTGGAATAATTGATGTTTTTTACTGTTTGTTTCTGCTGGCAGTGGAGTGGAAATCATGCAAAATGCTCTTTCAATCTAGGACTAAATGACAACATTTTCAAAGTACATTGTATATGAGCATTTTCTTCCATGGGCAAGCATCCTTCATTCTCCTTTTAATTTTTAATACTTTATCAGGTCATGGTTTCCCGACTGAATAAAACCCCCTCGTTTTCAGAAAAGGTTGAGTTGCTTGGTAAAGTTTTTCTTGGAAGATGTGGCTGGTAAAGATGCAGTGTAATATGAGAGTAAGAAATTCCTTTAGCTTTAAAAAATGGTGTTGTGAGAGCATGTTAAGTGATCAGAAAGCCCAGACTCCTATTCTTCCAAGCCCTGTGTATCAAGCAAACTTGTAGCAGGTTCACTCATGGTTGGTCAGCTGGAGGACACTTACTGGCACAGATCCAGCTTCACCTAAGCTATGCTGATAATCAATGTTCAGAGGTTCGCTTGGAAAGGAAAGTGAACTCCTTTCCAGCTGCCTCCTCCCATCCATCAGTGATGCCAGGCTGAGCCCTGCAAAGTTATGGGACAGGGCTTGCTGTCCTTACTGAGTCGTGGCTGCTATGAGTTATTCTCTTCATATCATAGGAAGGGCGTCAGTAGAATTTAACTGAGAATAAATTATTTTGTACTCCTGCTTTTGTCACTGCCTGTTGCCTTTTTTCCAGATCTTGACTCTGAATGAGCTGCTTTTAGATATACAATAGCTTGGTTTTCCAGTTATTCTGTTGTTAGCCTAAACAATGTGGTGCAGTGTAAAGGTAAAAAAAAGGGTTTACCTACTCATGTAAGGGTAAAAAAGGGATTTACCTTCTCTGTGAGATGTGCACATGAATGAAGGGTGAAAATGAGGGAGGCTATTGAATACTCAAGAGTACAGACTATGACTTTTTGGCAACACTGGATGTGTTTGATGATGGTGTAATGCTGGGAAATGTGTGCTCAAATTTGAAAAGGAGTTCTGGGAAACCTTACTGTATATTCCCTAGTCGTTGGTCAGAAATACCTTAATTTAGGGAACTCTTAAAACCATCCCTAAATTTATGCATGTTCTTAATTCTCACTGATGTGCAGAAGTACTTACAGAAATCAAACTAAAGGAAAGAATGCCTGACATCCTAACTGCTAGCTAGGATTTTTTTCTGCTTATGTAAGCCAGGAAAGTTTTTCAATATATGGTTAACACAGAAAAAGCTATAAGCATTCCTACCTGTCTTTTGTGTATTTTTTAAGTTCTTTCCTCTGCCCAGAGTTCTGAAGGATCACAGAGGCATTAAAAAAACCTATAGTGGGTTTTTTTTTAGTGACAAAGCAATTTTTTCATCAATTAAAAAAATGGCATCATGTTTCAACCATAATGTATTGGTTTGGCTGGTTTCTACCTCCTTCCTGTCAAAATACACTGTTGCACAGTTTCTGTCACCACAGAGAAGAATACAAGAAGATTTGAGTATGTCTGGATAAACTGTGGTGCATGTGTCTTTTTGGATGTGTCTGTGTGGTGAGGGACTATGTAAATGCAGGAAAAGTGTTACCAAATAAACCAGCCTGTGATAATGTGTCCTGTAACAACTGGTTTACATCCAAAAGAGGGCAAAATATGCTTGCAAAATGCATTAAAATACTATGAAAATGTCATCTTTCATTGCGGTCTGCTTAAGCAATTATGCTGCTCACTGTGATAGAAAAATTTAAGCA
Organism: Monarcha castaneiventris obscurior; assembly: GCA_026261815.1. Classification (NCBI taxonomy): domain Eukaryota; kingdom Metazoa; phylum Chordata; class Aves; order Passeriformes; family Monarchidae; genus Monarcha; species Monarcha castaneiventris. The sequence continues at coordinate 10,660,355 of JAMPIT010000327.1, forward strand.
GTTACAGGGTGCATTATTTGTGCCCTAGGTAGGAATGCACAAAAAAATGATGTATTTCTTGGCCAAAGATGTTTACTCCCGAATTAATTTTAGGAGCTGAGCACAAAAATCTAGAGGATCTGGGCACCCAGTAGTCATGAAGGGTCCTTGTCTGTCAAAGTTTTCTCATATTTATGACTTTGTTGAAACAGGATGTGTGTCTCTAAATAAAGTTTTGGCAGCCTCAGTTTCTATTAGAAAATTTTGGCTATGGAATAAGGACCTGTGGGGAGAAGTAAAAGGTTGCTTTGTACTTTAACTTCCTACAAGTTTTATGACTGAATCCTATGAAACAGGTTTTCCATGGGACAAAAAAAATTGTGTCCGTTTTTAGGTTTTCTTTCCTTCTATTTCTCCTTTTAATAATTGAAAACTACTGTTCATTATTTACATAAAGTTGTCTCACTTGAGCCTGCTTTCTGCTTTCCGTAACCTTTTCCCTCTTAAGAATTCTAGGAATTTGCTGGCTTTCCTCAGGGGGATCTTGGCCATGTTTTATCTGTGACTTTAGGCCAGATAGTTGGTAATTTCTATAAAGTAACTTACTATGTTTAAATAGGTGCATTTACCCATTTGAGCACATTTCAAGTAGTCATGTATGTAGAAGAATATGAATTTTAATTCAGTGTTCAGCCTTCTTGGTAACTGGCAGTAAATCTCCACATGTAAAATGGAAAGCCCCTTGGAAAAAAATACTAATAATGCAAACCCCTAAATGCCTGGAAGGCAAAGTATTTCAGCTGTTTTTCTAAGACCCTGCCACTTTCTGTTTCCCTTTTTGACTCCTGACTTGCTCTTTTTTTCTTTTTTTAAAATGAGGACGTGTCAGAACTGGAGGCCTTAAGCACTGTATAAAGTGACCCCAGCGCAAACCTCCAGCATTCCTCGTCTTTCCCTCTCCAGCTGCTAACATCAGCCAAGGCAGCACGCAGGCTTGGCTGCTGCCAGCTCCCTGGCTCTCCCCCTTCCTCCTCCCTTCCCACCCTTCTTCTCTTGCCAGTACAGTCAGCGCTGCTTTGTATTAGGCACCATTGCAATTATCTGAAATCTCGAGTGCAAGAGCTGTTGTTGTGTCCCTTCACCTGGTATCAGCAACTAGAGGGAAAGATGTGGGAAGGAAGGAAGGGGCTTTCTTCAAAGAATACAGCTTTTTCTCCTGGATGAGTTGCTCAGTAGATGTTTTGACTGAAGTATTCATATAGAAATGATTTGAAAGTCACCTGGACAATACCTTGGGTTCTTTAGATGGAATCATATTTCCTAGGGAAGCTCCTGAATCACAGTGTCTCACAGATTCATTTTCTAACCCATTCTCTCATGTCCTTCTACCACAGGACATTTCAAAGATGGTTTGGCTGCCACTGAGACCTGGAGATCTGATGCCACAATGAGGACTCACACACGGGGAGCCCCAAGTGTGTTTTTCATACACGCGGTTTGCTTTGCCTTTGCCTGCGGCGCCAGGGAGGAGCAGGACGCGATGGTTCCTTTTGTCAATGCCAACTATGACAGCTACCCCATGCTCTACTTCTCCAAGGGGGACGTGGAGGCTCTGCGGCTGCAGGCCAGCACCACGCACCAGCACATTGCAGCTCGTCTGATCGAGGCAGTGCAAACCATGCTGTCGAACCCCCTGGAGTACCTTCCTCCCTGGGACCCGAAGGAGTTCAGCGCTCGCTGGAATGAAATTTATGGCAACAACCTTGGGGCCCTGGCAATGTTCTGTGTGCTCTACCCTGAAAACATCGAGGCCATCAATATGGCCAAGGATTACATGGAGAGGATGGCAGCTCAGCCTAGTTGGTAGATTTTTGTCTTTTTTTTTTTTAAGTTGTTGTTACTGTATAAACTGCTTACAGCTGGAGGAGTGAGTGCATGAGTGAATTGCTTAAATTGTGTCAGTTGTACTAATATTAATTTTAACAGTGACTAACTTGCTGAATGCATTTACCCTCATCTGGACCAGCAGAGACACCCAGCTTTTCACCTTCACTGGACTTACCTTCTTGAAAGTTGATGCTGAAAGGAGCATGACCCTTTGTGCACCACCTTATTCGCTGTAAAAAAAAAAAAAACCACCGTAATCTAAGCCCATTCTCAATCAGAAGGAGGAGTCTCACATCTGGTTTGTGACAAAAAGTGCTAAAATTGTTACTTTTAAAAATATTTTTTCCCCAGATTCATACATATCTTTTGTGTAATCCTTCCTTAGGAAGAAATTAGGAAAGGGGGACTTATGAGAAAGGTATAATTAGGCGTAAGTAAAAATGACACTCTTGGGTTTCTGCAGTCTGCTCTAACATCTGTCTGAGCTTTAGTTCAGACTTGCAGCTTCACTTGGCTGCATGGTTCTTGGGCCTCTCCTTAAGACATACTAGGACATGATAGTTGTCCGTCTGATTACTGGAACTGCCTGAGTAACTGGTGTTTTGATGACCACCTCCTCAATTAACTTTCCCTGGATGTGAGTTGTCATCCTACAAGTTACTCTGTCTTCTCTGCACCACACTCCTTCTATGGGGACAGAAGCTAATATTCTCACTGTAGGAGTGATTCTAGAGTTGAGACCCCAAAGTCTCATCCTTTTCATACCCTTCTGCAATTTATCTCCTTATTTTGCTCAGGCAGATGTATTTCCCTTACCTTCCTGCAGCAGCTGCCACTTGGGGCACCTTGCAGACTGTGGTCCAGGATTGCTGTCACTGTGAATAGGTCAGAGGATGGGAATGTGGGCTTTGCCAGGCCAGTGGCTTCTGCCCAGGGCAGGGACATGGAGCTGGATGGGGCACTGCTCCCTTCTGTCATAGCTGCTGTTCTACAGCTCTGTGGTGACAGCAGCTCAGTAAAAGTGTGAGTCAAGGTTCAAGTTAGCACAGGAAGAGAAGCATTGCTGTTCCAGCAGTATTCATTGCTCAAACTACTATTCCTTACCTACTAGTAACCAACTAGTAGTGCCCTATAATTGTTATTCTTCCATGAACCATCACTGGAGTTATGCTGGATTTGAGCTAGCATAACTTGGGATCTATATCCTCCTGATGAGCATGATTGAAAAGGCATGATAGTGTTCAGGTTCCCCTACACTGAGTATTAAAATGGTGAATGCCACAGAAATACGTGAGCTAGAGCAAAAGAAGTGATGGGAGAGAGAAGGGACACGCTGGCCATATATTGCCTGCATGTCACAGAAGAGAGGACATGTGGGATTTGGGAAGAAAAGTGTTGTGTCAACAGTGGTAGTAATTTCTGAAATCTTCCACTGAAGCATAGCAATACAAAGCTTCAGTCTTAGCTCTGGAGACAGTGTGTGTTTCTCCTGGCACACTGACAGAGGGATATAGCTTACAGAGGTGAATCCAAGGATGTGTGACCATCTCCAATAGGAGACAGACCGCTCCAAAGTCACCACCTTCCTCCTTAGTTTCATTGTTCTCACTCTTTCCTAACTTGTTTTGGGCAATGTATAGTTACATGGCCATCTATTTTAATGAAATAAGAAAGAGGGGGAATCATTATTTCAAGTAGGTAAACTTGTTTGTGTCTGTTTTTTCAGTTTCCTACATCTCACTCTCTGTCCCAACCTTAAGTTCCTTCTGTCCTGTGATCCCTGCCCTGGATTAATTGTGGTTGTTCTGTTCCTTGTTATAATGCTCTCCTTTGTCCCAGCTGACCAGATACTAATCAGAACCAAGCAGATATCCCATTTCCACTTGGCTTTGATGTTATTTACCTGCCTCAAACTACTGTTTTTTCTCAAGCAAGTATCTTGCATTACCTTGGTGAAAGAGAAGCTATGCTTTTCCCATCTTTCCCTTCTGATGTAGACATCCCATTCAGCAATCAATCAAGGTTTAATCAGGGTTCTCAGCTTTGCAAGAGAAGTGGCTGCAATGTGCTCCAGTAGTAGTGGAAGTGTGGAAGGAGGAAATCACGAACATAGGCGACAGAGCTGGGCTAAGCTGCCCTTTGTGTAACCTTCAGCTGGCCAGCTCTTCAAGTGCTGTGACAGAAGCATGGGTCTGGTTTCCATTTTTGTTTTCCCCCTGAGAACTTATGTCTGAATGCTGACAGCATGGAGTTGATACTATAGCCCCATCAGTGATGGCAGTAATATAGATCTCCCTTGTCCAGCAGAGGTTTTCAGAAAAGTAGGAATGTGACATCTCTGAGGCATGTACTGCACTGTCTGGCTTTGCTCAAATAGGCTAGCAGGTTCAGAGGCTGCAGGAGTGGGCAGACAGATTATGTAAATCTGTTTTTCCTAACAAACTCAAAAGTACCAGAAAATGTTACTGCACGCACTTCTCCCCTTAGGATAAGACTAGGAGAATAAACATGATAAATAGGAGTTGTGGCTGTTCTATAAGCTGTTCTGGTAGTGTCACAGTGGTGAAATTTTTTGTCCAGTCTATCTAGGCATGTTTCATTTTCCTCAGACTCTGGGATAATACCATTCTGGGTGATATGAGGGCTGCCCTTATTAAATAATTTAAGGGCACATGTGTTCTGATCCAGAGGGTGGAAAGAAGGAACAGTTGTGAGGTTGCCTGACTTTGGAGCCTTGAATGTTAGGAGAGTCATCTGCCAGAACTCCTTATTTCATCAGTAAAGAGGGCTTTTCCAAAGAGGTATCAGTAAGGCAAGTAAAACAGGACTCTCCTTAAACCTTCTCAATAATGTAGGTGCCAAGACTGCCATGTAAATTTTCTGGAAAAATGTCTTTTTTATCAGTGGCAGATTCATCAACATGTTGGAAAGTTAAATCTTGCATTGGCAGCTTGATTCTTTCAGCAGTGTAATCTGGATTTCTTTTGACTTCTGCTGTCATGGCATTGATTCTAAAATAGATTTAGAATAATAAAAAAAAATTCAACTTAATGAGTTTCCTCTAAAATTTATGCCAATGTTAAGTAAAATTTAAGCCTTACCAGAAAATAAAAGTGTATGTTTTTAGTATGTGCAGCAGTTAAATGAAAGAAATGGTTTAAAATATCACTGGCTATTTATTTCAGAATGCTAGGAGATTAAGGAGACTGACGTTTTAAATTTCTTCTTTACATTAGTGGAATCCTCAATAGTCCAAATATCATTCAATATCCCAGGATACAATTATGAGAAAGTCTACTGGTAATTGATATATACATGGAAGGGGCATGTAATTAAGAACTCTTGTCCTTTCTCATCTATTAAAATAGTCATTTTATGTCACATAATAAAGTACACCCTTAACTCAGTTCCCATTTGTGTCGTCTAACAGAGGTTGAGCCATTTGTCATAACAACCCATGTTGATAGGCGTGCTGCTCATTAGCAGAGCATCCCTAATGGCCACATCCTGGAGTAGGTTTACATTTTAAAATAAACAGAGGGGCACTGGGTAATAGCTAACTATAACAGTCACCCAAAATAATATGGGAACGACACTGTTTTGGAGACTAGCAACAGCAAACAAACGTGCATTAATATTTTAGTTAAAATAGATGGGTGTTAATAGTTTTGCCTGTAAAAATTAAAAGCTGGTATTAAATAAACGCCTTGGATTTCCTTGGATTGGATATCTAGATACTGTCTGAAATCTTATGGAAAGTTTGTCCTTATATTTGAGCCATATTATCTTTTTTTAGAGGGAACAGAGGATATTGATGTGTTTTCTGGCATTTTATCTCTGACTGGCCCCTGGAGCACTCCCCACCAGAAGGGCGTTTTGGCTGAGGAGATCTGTACTGGTGATTCTTTCCATATGCCGCTGGCTCGTCCCGTCCCCGCGCTGAGCGGAGTGATGTAATCAGAGTCACACGTTGTGCAGAAATAAGAGTTCAGTCAGAGTCTCTGTTTTGGACAAAGCAGTGAAAAACTCTCCTCTTTGCTAAGCCCACCTTACAAACAAATGCCTTGGGAGCTCACAAATGCTGCACCCTTCTTGCAGCAGGAGAGACGTCCCAATTTGCCGTGGTCAGAAACAGATTTCTGTGTGTTTGGCTTTGGGTTTTTTTGCACATAGCTGATGCCCCGTTTTTAAAGACAAGTATGTTACCAATGTGCAGTAAGGTGTGGGATTTAACAGTAAGGCGGCTCTGTGAGTTTCACAGGGTAGATAATTACTGTCAAGCACATGCAGACATTCCAGGGAAATAGCTGCAACTAAGGAGAAGCTAACAGGAGGGTTTGGAATAACAAATCTGTGACCTTTCTGCTGCTTTCTTATAAACTAGCCATCATGCAGCCTTCTGTTAGTCACTGTTTAATAAAAAGTATTGGAGCATCCTGTAGGACCCTTGCTGTTAGTATCCAGATAGTGCTAGATGTTGAACAATACAGATTACAAAGTTAAAATAGAGACATGTAAATAATTAGGTGTGTGGATAATCATTTAACTAAAATAAATTCATATATGCCAAGTTGAAATAAAGCAAGTCTCTGTGCTGACACCAGAAATTTATAACATCTGTTTGACTCCCAATAATCGACCAGCAGTCGCATTCAAAGAAAGCTTAGGGGGGCTTTATAATACTGTGGAATAAAAGTTAGTATAAAAGAAGCTTGGGGGATGCTGATATGCTGTCTCCTACAGAGAGGAAGAAAAAGAAAAGGAAGGGTAGGAGGATTAATTTGGTATCTGGAATATATATTATGTTAGTAAGTGAAATATCATACCATTAAGCCATTTTTATCTTCTGCATATGTAGTGTTTAAAAATAGAAATTGTGCATGTCTGTGAAATTAAATGGCTAGATGGATTTTGGAGAGCTTCTTTAATACTTTGGTTTTAAATTGATATAGGAGATAAATTGGTGCTGCCGTTCTGTGGTAGCTACAGGGAGCTCACTTAGTGGCATGACTGGTATAAAAATTTGCTAAAACAAGAGCCAGAGGTAATCTCTTGAAATAATAAAGCAGAATTAAATTTCTGTGTCTGCTTAATATGACACTGAGAACAACTAAAACAGAGTCAGTTCTAGTTTATTAATGTGTCAACACAGAAGCATCATGAGGGATGCTAAAAGCAAGCCCTCTGTGAGGAGGACTCTCTTGTGATCAAAGCCAAAAATGAAAGAAGATCTGAAAGAAGCTTTAGAAGCATCAGAATGATGATCATAGACCTAAGAAACAGAGGCAAAGAGGTTAAAGAGGAGATTAAGACTTTTAAGGAACTAAAGTTTTACTTTCCTCCCCTAAGCACCTAAGCAGTACAACTCTATTTTTATTGTAAGCTCTTAAAACTTCTGTCTATATGTTGCCTTTTCTTTCCATACTGACATAAATGTAGATTTTTACATTTAACCATTCCTTTGCCTTTCTTCCTGTCAACTGAGCTGCAATGAACACAAGCATGTGAGATTGGCTGTGGCTGAAACATTACTGGTAAAGAGAGAGGGGCAAACCTATTTTGCCTTAGACACCACAAACATAAATCATCAGTTTTTCAAGCATGTTTTTTGTTCTTAACATTTTTGTTGCAAAGGACCGGGCACTAGGGTTGGGCAGATAATGGAGTTTTTGTTTTGGCAGAAAAATGTGGAAAGGGTGAAAGCTGAGAGGTTGTTTTTTTTCCAAAGAGTCTTCTTTTTTCTTCCCAAAATGACAGTTGTAGAATATTGCTCCAGTTATTGAGAAAATATTCCATTTGAGCACGAGAAAATACTTTGTTTTGGAGACTTTGTAAGAAAAATATTTAAGATTTGGTCTGGTTTATAAAATAAGTGTTGGGGGTCTCATTCCCCGTGGCAGGTGTGCTCCCTCTTGGTAGGTATGCTTTGTGTGGCCATGGAAGAACATTTCTTTCTTGCCTGATGGGAGGTTTAAAGCTGTATCTGCTTCCCTCAGAATTGAGTCAGGACAACAGCAAGAGTGCCAAGGCATTGCCCTTGGCATTGGGAAGGCTGTACAATTACACAAGTGATCAAGAGGTCAGTTGGCCCCATCATGTGCCTCATTTGCATCCACGCTTGACATTTAGTGTGCTATTTAGGCTGCCATGTCTGAGGCAGATGGCATCAAAATGCACTGCAGGGCTGTCTTAGAACTAATTTTCACCTGTATGCCGTTAGAAGAGCGTTCTCACTCATTTCCTTTCCACACACCTAGTGAGACTGAGAATTTCAGTACTGAGGAGGGAGTACTGGCATCCTTCCTTCAGTCTCCACCTCCAGGAGTTATTCTGCAGTAATTTGTCATGGGAAAGTTTGGAGCATAAAATTCAGGATGTGGGTTACTTGTGTCCAGATGTGCTTAATTCTTCATTTTGCATGCACTGATACCATGTTAGTTGTTGACATAGAGGCCAAAACTCAGATCTCGCAATGCTTGGAAGGGTATTCTAAATCTCAGATTAAAGAGGGTTATTTTCCTATTTGCTTCAATTTGCTTTTAAGGACTGGATACACTGAAGAACTTCAATTTGTTTTTTTAAGAACTGGATAAGTGAAGGAAAGATGACTCTAAACATCCCATAGGTCATGATCAAGGAACTCACTTGAGCAGTAGAGTTTGATTTAAATCCTGCCTTGAACTGGTCAGACAGTGTTTTTTCCCTCCTGGCTTATATTTCTGAGAGAAAGGCTAATAGAATTGTAGAAACATAGAATTGTTTCTAGAATGCTGTAGAAACATAGAAACATAGATCATCCAGTTCCAAAACCCCTGCACTGGGCAGGGACACCTTGGACTAGACAAGGTTGCTGGAAGCCCCATCCAGCCCGGCCTTGAACACTTCCAGGTTTGGGATATCCACAACTTCTCTGGCCAACCTGTGCCAGTGCCTCACCACCCTCAAAGTCAAGAGTTTCTTCTTAACACTTATCTAAGTCCCTCCTTTTTTAGTTTAAAACCATTAGCTCATATCTTATAATTATCTGCCCATGCAAAACTCTCTTTTTTATATGCCCTCCTTTAGGTACTAGAAGGTTTCTCTAAGGTCTCCCTGGAGGCTTCTCTTTTCCAGGCTGAGCAACCCCATCTCTCAAGTTGTCTGCACAGGAGGGGTGCTCCAGCCCTCTGAGCATCTTTGTGGCCTCCTCTGGACTCGCTCCAACAGGTCCATGTCCTTCTTATGCTGAGGACCCCAGAGCAGTTTGTAGCACTCCAGGTGGGGTCTTACCAGAGTGGAGTAAAGGAGCAGAATCCCCTTCCTCACCCTGCTTTTGATGAGCCCAGGACAACTGGCTTTCTGGGCTGCAGGCGCACATCACTGGGTCATGTCCAGCTTTTCATCCACCTGAACCCCAAAATCCACCTCTGTAGGGCTGTTCTCAGTGAATTCTTCTCCCAGTCTGTACTTGTGTCTGGGATTGCCCCAAGCCAGGTGACCCTACTTTCAGTAAGGAAGTGGTTATTTAGTAGTGAGTAGTGAGAAATTACAGAAACACGTTTCTACTGAGAGAAGAGACAGTAGTAGCATCAGGAATGTTGTCAAGAAATGGAGAGGTTGTAATGATCTTGGCTTTGTTGGGGATAGTGGTTTTTACTTTCCATCCAAAACGTTGTGCCAATGGTATGCTTATTTAGAGCTTGGAATTGCATTTAAGGAGGGTGCTGTGTATACATGGAACAAATGCAGTGCATGCATGATGGTTCTTGGTGCCATATATTGATCACTGGAAAGCAGGGTCTTAATCTCCCCCCTTCAGATTCACTGTTCATTGTAGAAGGTGGCAGATCTAAAACAGATAAACCACGTTGCACCATGCTAAAATTCTTAACACATGTAGGAAAACCATACTACTTATCCATAATTCCAGTCTTATCCATGATCTCTTTATTTCTCCAGTTTCTTCATGGAGGATTTATGTCAAACTCTAAATGTTTAAAATAAGGTAACAAAAATATTTTATATGACACAGATGAACAAAACTTGAAAGAACACCCCAGGCATGTATTTATCCTGTGCCATTCACAGGGTTTGTCCAGACAGCAGTTTTTTGTGCAGGACAATAGATATGGCTTTGGAGGTTCATGCAGTTTGATCATGAGGTAGCAAACCTGTTCAGCACTTTTTGCTCTTTCATGAATCTTCTCAAGTTTCCAGATAGTCACCTCTTCCAAATATACCTATACCTACAGATACAGGTATAGAAGTGTAAAAAGGTATTGTAGGGGGGTGCCTTTATGGTTTAGAATTTAAAATATGTTTTAGAGTTTTTGGAACAGTTGCCTTGCTCAAAGTGCATATGTCTGCAACTAAGTAGTTGTTCTATGTTAAAGAATCTATTATAGATACTTTTATTTACTTTGGATTTTTGTTTGTTTATTTTTGTAACATCTGATGCCTTTAAAGGCTGACAAGGCTAATGCAGCCTTGAGGTAGATGTTACTTGCTGTTTTCAGACACTGTTAATTGTGAACCTGAAGTTTATACTCTTTGATGTTAAGTTTTCGACTTGAGTGGCTTAGAAAATAGCTTGTTGTACAGGGCAAAGCGTTGACTTGTTTTTACCTATCTTTGTATAAATACATACCACTTTTCTTAGTAGTTAATAGTTAACCCTGAAAATACTTTTTTCATGTACATTCAATGCATGCCTGTGGCTCTGTGCTTTCCCACAGTTTATCAGCCAGGCTATTTACCAAGGCTGACACTGGGAGATGCATTTGAAAAATGAGAACATAATTTAGATACAAAAACCATGTAATGCTTGCTACTTGACCATTCTTCTTGTGAATCATTTTCCACATGTTTGGTGGATATTGCTTGGTTCCCTTGAAACCATGTTAAGGGGGGGTTGCACTGATTTATAGCAACTAAAGAGTTGTTTCTTCAAAAGAGCTTCACCTTAAGAACAGATGTTGCCTGTGGGTTTGTGTGTTTAGAAATTAAGATCTTTAAATTGTCATCTTTACTTTTTCTCTGCTACTTGTATGAATCTCCTCTGTGAAATTTTATACAAGACTTAACTGTACAAAAGTGCAATTTGAGGGAGGTTATGACAAAATTTCTTGTCTAACCCGAGCTGGGTAACTATGTCAGTATGTGTGATTAGGGTGCCTAACATAAGGGATTTTACACTGAAAGGCTGTAGGGCTTGTTTGGTTTTGTGTGGGTTTTTTGTTTGGTTGTTCGTTTTTTTTTAAAGAGATCAGAAGCCTAAATGCAGTTATAACTTCTCAATTTAGCATGTCCCAGTAGAAGACTGTCAGAAGGAGTGCCATGGAGACTTATATATGCTCTTACACTGTAAAATTTGATGCAGTATTCTGTTAGAAACGAAACATAAAGTTAGCATACACCTCAACAGTGAAAGTTGCAATAAATCAGTTCCCTTGGCAAATCCCATTTTAAATTAAGTCAGGTAAAGATCAGGTTTAAGCAGAATAGGTTTAAGCATAATCTAATTAGGAGATTGTGTATTGTTAAAAGGACACTGAACTTTGAATTAAATATTTTAAATTAGCTCAAATTCTTTCATTGTACTTTTCTTCCATTGTAATGTATAGCTTAGCCTCAAACTCTTTGTAATTGTTCCAAGCAGATGCCTTTAAATTGAAATTTCCTGTACCCATTTGAACTCTGATTTCTGAATATGCAAAGGTTTAGTGAAACTAAAAATACTTTGGAAATTAGAATTCATTATATAGCTGATCAAAGGAATGTTTGTGTGTCAAAGGATTCCTGACAGGAATCGTGGTGCCAGTGTTGCATATAATTAGCATAGAATGGAACTTTAGTTTTATGTCTAGGATCCACAACATTTTAAGAGCTTTCTCAATTATATGGAAAGATAAAAAAACAGAAATAGAGAATTAATTGAGATTGACAAATAACCAGATAACTCAGATTTAATGTATTTAATTTAAATCTGTGAGACAAATATTTCATTTAAAAAAAGGAAAAAAGAATGTTTAACTTCACTGCAAGCAGAAGATGGGATCCAAGCTGAGAGAAGGTGAACAGTTAAAACTGTTGGAAATTCAGCTAATCAAAAAGCATACAGAGAGTTTCCTTACAGAGAAGTATGAATGTGCCAAATTTGAGTCCTTCCAATGATGCTAAATATGCTGAAATAAAAATAAAAAGTAATTTTTTCTCACTTGCACATGATGTCGTTTACCATTGTTGCAGTGCCTTAGGCTGATGATCATAATTTCTACATAGTTTATTAATGCATTTGGAATGCCAATAAATGCTTCTGTAGCAGAATTTTTTTGGCTTTATCTTACTCTTCGGGGATTTTTTCTCATCTGTTCACAGTGCTGCTTACACGAACAAAGATGAAATCATATTTGTAGAGTCATAGAATAGCTGAAGCTGGAATGTGCTTCCCTTCAGGAGCACAGCACCATTTCTACTGATTGTGGTAGAACACTCATCTCAACAATTTAAATTCATTTCTGTAATAAAAAATATGGTGCAAAAAAGTGAAAGAGGCTAACAAGCATGAAAGCAACTGATGAGTTTTCAGTTTATAAAAGTTTTTTTTCACTATGTATTCCTTCACATTTTCTTTTCTGTAGAGCCATGGCCTGGAAGTACTGTAAATACTGCAAAACGGAACTCTTTGATACACAATGAATGCTTGATTTAAGAGGAACAATTATTCCATACTACCTATATTATGAATTTTCTTGGTATAAATTTACTGTTTTGCTAAGTTCCGTGTAACCATTGGATACAAGCCAGTAGTTCCTAGAAAATCATTTTGAATATTGACAGCATTTTACCTCTTTTCTGTTTTAGCATTAAAAAAACCCCAGGGTTTATTAAGTATGTTAGTTTGAACTGTAGTCAGTTTCCTCTTCTCTACTTCTGAGCTTGAATGCATTTGGGACATGAAGAAGCAGTATAGTGAGTTATTTTATTGTACTTGCTTTAAAGACAGCTTTAGTCCCATAGGCACCATTTATCATCAACTGACTCCTTTGGAAAGGAAAAAAGATTTGTTACAGGAGGCTGGAGGAGTATAAACCACAGCATATTACTTTATCACAAAAATTTTATTAATCTTTCTTCAGATGAATAGATTCCACTTCTGTACAATCAGTATTCTGCCTATCTTTCTCCTAGCAAAACCCAGAATATTTCAAACATTTTTCTAATATTTAGCAACTTAATCTTTCTAATACAGTTTATGAGTCTTGAAGGTTAATATTGGCCATACTTAGGATAGGAAAAAGTGGTTTCGAGACTTGGTAAGTAGATGTGTTAAAATTCAACATGAATTATCTAACTTTGGAGACTTTAAGTCATATACATATCACAGTATAGTAAGGAGGGAAACTAAGTAGGTGAAACTCCATTAATTGCCATCTTTCTTTATTGACAGGCTAGTGAAGGATGCCCCCTGGGATGAAGTCCCTCTTGCTCACTCCTTGGTTGGTTTTGCCACTGCATATGACTTCTTGTACAGCTACCTTAGCAAGATTCAACAGGAGAGATTTCTTGAAGTAATTGCCAATGCCTCAGGATATATGTACGAAACATCATACAGACGTGGATGGGGCTTCCAGTACCTTCACAACCACCAGCCTACCAACTGCGTGGCCCTGCTGGCTGGAAGCCTGGTTCTGATGAATCAAGGTATGTGCTAAGCCATAGGAATGTTTTTTTCTGAAGTGTATCAACCCAAATCAGCCACTTAAGCAGCAAAGTTCAGGATTTGATAAAAATGCTTCCGAGTGTACTGCAGTATTGGGTTTGCTCTTTTGCTGCTTAGTAAAATTTAATTTACTGAACAGAACAAAATTCTGTGGGCAGATGTACAAGGCATGATGTGTGTGTATAGAAATTCAGTTTTCTAAGTGATTCTGGAATTCTTACCTCACAGTTTGTTAAATCCCCTTGTGTACAGTGTGTCCGGTCCTGATTCATGGACAGTGTCTTTCAGAGTAGATTGTCAACATAGAACGATGCACTTGGTCTCCTTACACAAAGCATTGTGAAAGTCAGCAGTCAGAAACACCCAGTGCTCTGACCTGGGAGCCAGACAACAGGATAACCTGGAGTTTCATCCAAGACTTCTGTCCTGTCACCTGGGAGAGCTGCAAAAGTGCAACTTTATCCATCCAAATGCCACAGCTTAGGACCTGTCTTCCCAAAGCCCTTTCTATGGAGATAAGCAGGGCTGTACTTTTTTCCCTCTGAACTCTGCCATTGCAACCCACTACCAACTTCTGTGCCTGTTGACCTCTTCTTTGCTCTGGGGACATAAAACCATCCTTCCCACTTCCAAGGTGAATGAATACCCTGGCCAGTAGCTTTTGCCTTCTCTATCAGGGGGCTATCCCTGTCCTCCTGGAGAAGGCAAGTCCGAGTCAGAGATCAGGTAAGCAATCCTGACTTTAAACCCTAGAGGTACTTCAGCTGAGAGATGAAAGTCATGGAGCCAGCTCCTGCTTTTATAAGAATGAATCAGTAGTTCATCAGGTGATTATTTTATATGTGCTGGAAGTATTCTGAAAACATGATTCCCAATGGAACTAGTTACATGCTGCAAGTCCAGGAAAATCTAGTTTCTGGATGCTGATGGTGTTGCCAAGCTGCTCAGCCCTGCCAAGCACAGGCACGTCTGCACATCACTGGAGCTTTCAAGTGCCCAAAGAAGTGTGACAAAAAACTGTGGCACCTACTGTGTTTTGGAGGGTCATTTTTTGCTAAGTGCCTGTCAAAACAAACATGCTGACTGATGTGTATATGTTGAAAAGCATCAAGGGCATGTGTGGAAGTTATTACCAATCCTCCTGTCTTGCCTTCCACAAATTGTAGACTCCAGCCATGTTTATCCAGTGGGTTTGCTAAATTTCATATAATTCCGTCCTTTCCTAAGCCTTTGTTGGTGCAGAAAGCTGGCAGTTTGCAAGATGATTCTGCTTTTCATTAAGATATAGACCATAAGTATGCCTTGTGACAGTGAAAACATCACAACGCTGGGCAATGTTTTTTCACTAAAGTGATGGTGTTTGGGGGAAGGAGGAAGGAAAAAAGCAGGAAATTCATGAATCCTTGAGCAATTTGAAAATAGTAGTAATATTTCAAATGAAAGTAGGTCAAAACAGACTGTATATTTCTAAATTAAAATTTTGGGTTTTGATATAGGGCAACTTTATTTTTTTTAAAATAGCAACTTAAATGTGTTTTTTCTGTTGGTGTTAAAAAAAACCGAACAAACTCTAATTCCAATCTGAAAGAAAATAATCTGAAGGAGAAAAAAAAAGGGAGGGAGAAAAGGGATGAACATATTATGCTTCTCTATCAGATATATAGCAATTGCAAATAATGTATCCCAGTGTAGACCTTTCTCACAGAAGGTTTAAATTCCATCTAGTAAGTTTAAACACAATTCAGCTATTGAAGCTTATAGAGACTAAATAGCCAATTTAAAAGAGCGTAAATGTTGCCATAGGAATGAAAAATGAAACTAATTGAAATTTATTCTAAGCACATGCATATGGTGAAGTCTTTGCACTTAGACATGCAGGTATTCAAAACAGAAACTTGAGTAAGGCCTTGATATTGATATAGATAGCTAGTTTATATACTGCTAAATTTAGGTGAGATTTGTTCTGGTTTGTCATGTAGCCTGAGAGTGTTGAGTCTTTTACTTTTGTCATTTCAATATGTTATTCTTTTAGTGTACTACAAGTATAGCATTACAGCATCGATATACACTAAGTAAACAGAACTTTAATGCGTGACAATGGTAAAGGCACTGTGCTGAACCAAGGCAAATAACATTCTTGCCACAGTCAAAAATTAGCTTCCCTTTTATGTCACAAGGGAAAACAGGAGTGGAAACATTCAGGATTTTATTCTGACAGACCACTGTGCTGCCAACTCCATCAAGAGTAATGAAAGAGTGGGTTAACAGCTGTGAGTAAAGTGGAAGTAAGTAGCACTGCTGCCCCCGTTGCTCAGGCCTTCCCCATCACAATTTTCTTTTCAGCCAGGTGTTCAAAATGCCATGTTAGACTCAGGTTGTCTGTTTTGCTTAGACACTGCTATTTTTTTCTCTCTGTTAACTGAGCAGGATTTGGCAGCCTTGTCTGGTAGGATGCCTGAATTACTCATCACTCCACTGAGCATAAATACAGTGTTGGTGGCAATGAGATTAACCACTCTGAGTAACAGGATTGAATGTAGCTCCTACTCCCTTAGCCTGGCACATGTGCTTCATTCAGCCAGCACTGCTTCAGCGTGTAGTGGGGTGTAATGTGCCAGCTGGGCTTTGCTGTGGGGTGGAATTAAGTCTGGTTAAATCTGTGCCCAGACACCTTGAGCTGGGAGAGCACTAAGTTGCCATGTAAAAGCACAAGGTGGTTGATCTCTGTTTAGTCCTACCTCTCCTGCGACTCAATCCAAAAGAAAATAGGAGAAGGCACGTAGCCTTTCCTCTGCTGGGTTCCATGTGCTGACTTCTGCAATACATAAATGCAGTGCTGAAGCCCTCATGCTTGTGCTTAGTGAAAGCAGACTGGCACTGAGGAGGTTTCTTGTGACCTCTTCCCAGGTCTTGGTTTGTGTAGAGCAGACCAAAATAGTAAAATCTCTGAAATGCTTTTCTTCAGAAAAACTAAAACTGCTTAAGGTTTCTATATGTGGAGGCTGAGAATTTATCTACTTGGAAGATTAATTTTATTCTGGAATTGAGGAATCTACTTTTGGAATGACCCATGCAAAGCTCTTCCAAAATAGCTTTTATTTGGATAACCCTTTAGATTGTACAACAAACTGAAAATATAAGTAGAACAGAGCAGGTCTCAAAACAGAGCATGAGTTAGTAGAATATCAGTTAACTGCAGCTCAGATGTGGACTTTTTTACTCTTTTTAGTCTCTGAGGATCTCCTTACCATGCTGGAGATCTTGCCAGTGAAAAATGACTGGTCAGAATTGTTGCATTATTGGAGCCCTCTAGTGGGGCCATTAGTTTGTTTTCATACAGCTTTAATTTGAAATGCAATAAATAGTCTTGGTTCGGCTCTTCCCTTTTTGCATGTCCTGAACACATTAAGGAAATTTTCCTTTTGAGTTGTAAAACACAGTCCCACATTATTGGGAAAGGTGTTTGATAGATTTTCTGATTCTCATGTGACTTTGCTTTGCTGTGTTGAAATATAGTATTTTATTTTTCACCCTAGAATTATAGACCCCTTTAACCAAGGGCTTAGCAGTAGGTTGTATTTAATTCCTTGCTGTGAAGGATCCCACTGCAGGGGTACTGATGGCACCATCTGTGGACTGTTGTGCTGTAATCAGTTTTGCCAACGTCTTTTTCTTTCAGGCTACCTTCAGGAAGCTTACTTGTGGACCAAGCAAGTGCTGGCAATCATGGAGAAGTCAGTAGTCCTGCTGCAGGAGGTCACAGATGGCTCCCTCTATGAAGGGGTGGCATATGGCAGCTACACAACCAGATCACTGTTTCAGTACATGTTTCTTGTCCAAAGGCATTTTGACATCAATCACTTCAGCCACCCCTGGCTCAAGCAGCACTTTGCATTTATGTACAGGACTGTCCTGCCAGGTAGGTCCTTTGAGTGAATGAAGATGAATCTCTTTACTTTTGAAGCAGCAATACATTTCATACTTGAAACAGGCCATTTTAAAACAACACTCTACTTGGATTTTTTTCAAAATAACCATTTCCTTGAATTTTACCTTCATCAGTCATCAAAACTGTAACATCCTTGTTTATCACTGCTTATTGATGATGGACACCTTCCACTAGCCCAGGCTGCTCAAAGCCCCATCCAGCCTGGCCTTAAATACTGCCAGGAATGGAGCATCCACAACTTCACAACCTGTTAACTGCCTCATTATCCCCACAGGAAAGAACATCTTCCTTATATCTCAACTAGGTCTACCCTCTTTCAGTTTAAAGCTGTTACCCCTTGTGTTGCTTATTTGCAGGACACTTTATTAGGAACTGATATTGCTCAAATTCCTGGTTAGAAAATCTTAGATTACTCTCTTGGAACACCAGATCTATCCATGTATGTAAGCGGGGCTGAATGCAGCTTTGGTATACCAGCAGAAGCATACAAGGAATTGTGCTGACTCCATGTGAGGCCTCAGGCATCCTTTGGGGAGAGGTTCCCAAGAACAAAATGAACTCACACTGACAGTTTCAAGGTGAAGCTGATTATTTTGTTCTTCAGGAACACCTCTGGTTTACTCCTTTGGAGAGTACAGATGCACATAAAAAAAAAAAGCTGTAAAGGGAAAGTTACCTTTGCCAGATTTGAGTGAGGGGAGAAAGTTGATTGCATCTCACATTTTGTGTAGTACTTTGGCTGTCTGTAGCCCAAAGCCAAAGAAGAAAGGTGAATATTCAAGTTAGCTGCAGCAGAAGGAAAGCGCTCCTGTGTAACCTATTTACGGCTCATTTACAAGCAGGTCTATAAACATCTGAAAAAGCTGCTTCTGTTTGCACCGCTTGGCTTCGCCGTCACGCTCTTCAAAAGCAGCTTTGTGTGCTTATTTGTTCTTTCTTACATTCCTTTCCACTTTTTCCCAAGGGTTCCAGAGAACTGTGGCCATCGCGGATTCCAACTATAACTGGTTCTACGGGCCAGAGAGTCAGCTGGTGTTTCTCGACAAATTTGTCATGCGCAATGGCAGCGGGAACTGGCTGGCAGAGCAGATCAGAAGGAACCGAGTGGTGGAGGGCCCGGGCACACCATCCAAAGGGCAGAGGTGGTGCACCCTCCACACTGAATTTCTCTGGTATGAAAGCGAATGAGTGGGCTCAAAAGGAACCTGGCAGCTGTTGGCTGTTAGTGATAGTTCATTATCTTTAGATGTGAACCGTAGAAGTCGGGATCAGGCTGTCCATGCGCCACCCAGGGTCATGAGGCATGGAAGAACTTCTTCACTTAGCACAGATGCACCGTACAGGCTGCCACAGGGAACGCCCTGGTTTTGCCCTACATCTGCTTTTATAGTTCCTTTCCACTATCTATTGCTTTCCTAGAACACAGACCATTCCAAAGGAACTGAAAATGTTCCTGTATGTAGTCTTTGTTCAGTTTGGTCTGTTCTAATGGGGTTTAATCCTGTTGTGTTCTTTTATAATTAATTAGGCAAATATTTAAAGCATAGTTTTCTTTCAAAAGTTCTGTGAAATAGTATAAATTTTCTTTTAAAAGCTGAATAATCCAAGCAGTAAGGCTACTGTTAACTGGATTTGCACACTAATTTGCAAGTTATGCATGGAAAAATGCCATGCTAGATGGATATTTTTCTACACAATTTACAGCTACGCTAACTTCTATTTCAATCTTCTAAAAGTAAGACATTAAAAGACTCAAGAAGCTTTAGATACACATTTGAATTCCCTTAGTTTGGGGAGATAACAAGTATATTTTTGAGGAGTCAGCGTAGCTCTCTCTCTCTCGCAAGAAAAATCTTATTGAATATCTGTTAGTTTGAATTTATGATGTTTGCATTTATGATGTGCACGTTAGAGTGCATGTTTGTTAGGCTTCAGGCAGCCTTCATCTTGTTACTTGCAAAATACAGAATCTCTAGTCTACAACCTCATCCCATCACTGTTTTCTTCCGTCTCTTCATGGAAATTCTGGGACTGTCTAGGGCCTGCCAGAAGCTCCTGGTTAGCTGTAAGAATAAATCTGATTCCGGAACCATCTAACAGAAATATTACTGGGCTTAATATGGTTTTGTTTATTTTGGTTGCTTAAAAACAATGCCAGAAGGTTAAGTTTTGTTTTGGATTTTTGTTGTTTTAACTCCCTTAGATAAAATTGTAGTCATTGTAACCTTTTCTGGAATTAAGGCTTCTTTTAAAAAAAATGTCTTCTATCTTACAATTTATACAAGAAAAGCCATGAAAATTTTTCTTCAACCTAGTTTGGAGAAAGAAACTAACATCCATTAACTGATATAAATAATGAACATTTATCCTTTAAAGTGCCTTTTCATTAATTTTTAATTTATTGCCTCTTCTGTTTGAAGACTACAGACTTCTGTAATCATCCTTTTGGAGAAACTGATACTCTGCTTCTCTTTGTTAAGTAGTCAGTAAATAGGCACAAATACTGATGTCTAGTGCAGAATATGCCATGTCTGCAGCCTGGTTTAATCTGCCTTGTTTAAAGATCTATGTTATAGTCAGTAATTTTATGACTATATAAGACAAAATATGGATAGTTTGAAATTAGTGGTACTCTTATTTTTGAACTGCAGAAAGACTGCTTTAAATGCAGAGCAGATGCTTTCAGTTATTATTCTGTAAAAAGCACACAACAAATTTATGTGGGGATTAGTATGGTGAATACTAATTACAGCTATATGATTAGGAAGCATAACTGTGGGCTTTATATTTTTGGCTTGCTCCTTGATGTAAATATTGAATGGTTTTTGAGTTTTGTAGAAGTGCTGACAATGGAATCAGTCAAGTGATTTTTAACCCCATTTTTGTCATCTTTTTTCACAGGTATGATGCAAGTTTGCGCTCTGTACCTCCACCAGACTATGGGGTTCCTAAGCTGCATTATTTTGAGGACTGGGGAGTGGTAACTTATGGAAGTGCTTTGCCGGCTGAAATCAACAGGCCTTTCCTTTCCTTCAAGTCAGGAAAGCTGGGAGGACGTGCAATATATGATATTGTTCATAAGAACAAGTACAAAGAGTGGATCAAGGGGTGGAGGAACTTCAATGCTGGCCATGAGCACCCAGACCAGAACTCCTTTACTTTCGCTCCCAATGGCGTACCTTTCATAACAGAAGCTCTGTATGGACCAAAATATACTTTTTTTAATAATGTGTTGATGTTTTCCCCTGCTGTGTCTAAGAGCTGCTTCTCCCCATGGGAAGGGCAGATTACAGAAGACTGTTCCTCAAAGTGGCTTAAATATAAACATGACTTGGCTGGCGACTGTCAGGGACGAGTGGTTGCCGCCACAGAAAGAAGCGGGGTGGTTTTTATCAGGGGAGAAGGAGTGGGTGCCTACAATCCTAAACTGAAGCTGAGAAAATTACAACGAAACCTCATACTTCTCCATCCCCAGCTTCTCTTGCTAGTGGACCAAATCCATCTCGAAGATGACAGTCCTCTGGAGGCAGCAACCAGTTTCTTCCACAATGTGGATGTGCCTTTTGAAGAAACAGTTGTTGATGATGTCCATGGGGCCTTTATCAGGCACCGTGATGGGATATATAAGATGTACTGGATGGACGACACTGGCCACAGTGAGAAAGCCACCATTGCCTCAAGGATGTATCCCCGGGGCTACCCCTACAATGGAACGAATTATGTGAATGTAACGACCCTGCTGCGGCACCCCGTCACAAGGGCCATTTACCTTTTCATTGGGCCCTCTGTGGACGTGCAGAGCTTCACCGTCCGTGGAGATTCCCCACAGCTGGAGGTTTTTGTGACCACTGGTGAGCACGCCTACGCCGTGTACCTGTGGCCCGTCGAGGACGGCTCCCGCTCTGCCTTTGCACAGGTTATTGCAGACCGCCAGAAAATTGTCTTTGACCGAGCCTCTGCCATTAGGAGCTCCACAGTGCCCGAAGTGAAGGACTACATAGGGATCGTGGAGAGGAACCTGCAACATTTTAAGCCTGTTTTCCAGCAGCTTGAGAAGCAGATCCTGTCTCGTGTGCGCAACACAGCCAGCTTTAGGAAGACTGCTGAGCGCCTGCTGAGGTTTTCAGATAAGAGACAGACAGAGGAGGCTATTGACAGGATATTTGCAATCTCACAGAGGCAGCAGCAGCAGCAGCGTGGCAGAGCAAAGAAAAACAGAAAGGTAGCCAAAGGCTACAAATTTGTTGATGCCGTTCCTGACATTTTTGCACAAATTGAGGTAAATGAAAGAAAAGTGCGACAAAAGGCACAGACTCAAGCACAAAAAGAGTTGCCTGTAGATGAAGATGAGGAAATGAAAGATCTTCTGGATTTTGCAGATATCACTTACGTGAAGCACAAAACTGGGTTGTCAATCAAAGGCCGATCAGGGCTGGCACAGATGGTGACGACTGCTCGAAGTAGTGCCCCATCAATATCAGCTTCTTATACTCGCCTCTTTCTAATTCTCAACATTGCTATCTTTTTTGTCATGTTAGCAATGCAGCTCACATATTTCCAGAAGGCCAAGAGACTGCATGGCCAAAGATGTCTGTATGCAATACTTTTAGTAGACAGCTGTATATTATTGTGGCTGTATTCTTCCTGTTCTCAGTCACAATGTTAGCAGAAGACCTCTTCTAGTTGACCAGTTTATGGTCATATATGTCTATGCAAAAGCATTAACCCTAATAGGGCCAAAGTTTATATTGTCTCTGGTTTTTTTCTTTTTTTTTTTCTGAAACATTCCAAAAACAGCTGGGGAAAGATTGTTTTCAGACCAGAAGGGATTAAAGAATAGGGCAAGCAATGAATATCTCCAAAAACTCAGTACTAAATAAGTACTCCTCCTTCGTGTTTTGAGTTGGGCCTCACATCTGAGGGAATGTTATGCTTTGTTCATCAGAGTTCAGTAATGTAAAGTTGTAATTAATTTTTTTGGTGAGAAGAGCCCTCTTGATAGGTTTGTTTCTAAGGTGTTTTTTTATACAGAATTTGATTTGCATGTAGTGAGTTTTCATTTCAGGCTGCTAGGGATGTCTCTGGACATTCTCCTAAGACGAGGACATTCAAACATATGTATATGAGGCAGATCTTAGCAGTAGACTTCATTTCTCTCTGCCAAACCAAAGAATGGCTCAGTATCATTATTGCAGACCCTTATATTGTGTCATCTCTTCCATGCTTTACAATCTGGCTCAGTGGGGAAATGACAATCATGTCAGTGCTTGCCAAGTGGGAGGCACATCACTAGTAGACAGTAGTAGAAGGCACATATGGGGCTAACTCAAAGTAGAACAGAACGCAATTCTCAGGAAAAGAAGCCACATTTATATTTTAGCCAAGTGTAGGCTGTAGAATGCTGAATTCTGCAGGGTCTGTTCTCCATTTTACAAGGCAGGGTTTCAAGAAAGTTTTCTACAGTTTGAAGCACATCTTAGTAGGGAAATAATGTCCTAGATCACTACCCTTCCATATGTAATTTTAAAAATACAAAGAACCAAAGCAATCCTGTGGTATCCTCAGCAACTGCCAGTATGGAAAATTATGTATTAAGGAAGTATTTAATGTCTTTTTTCTTTTCACATGGCTAGAAAGAGGACAGTTAAAATTTTGTGAACAGCCTGTTCTCTATAAAGTACCAGCAAGGGTTCTGCAAGCTCTTGGTGGCCCCAGGTCAATTATTTGGGGATTAGTGGTAAATGGAATCATGTGGTCTATGACAAAAATAAGTTTGACATCTCCACATATATTCCCCTCTGTTCATTAAACTAATTTCAAAAATTCATAGCTATTTGAGAGAATGGAAGCTCTATGGCATTGGGGCACACCTGTACGTCTTTACAGAAAAACAATTCTTCAGTACATTTGCTAAATAAAAGCATTATAATTATCTCTATGGAAAAGTTGTTTTTCTTTTATTTAAATATTTTTACTGATAACTACAGTAATTGTGTTCATCAGCACTTGGTTCAAACCACAAGCCTTTGCTTCCTCTTCTTTACACCATTTAGATGTATGTTATCTACATTACTCCTGTTAAGCCTTCTGCAAGTCTGTGTGTTGAAATGTGATAAGCTTTCCTTGTCTAAATATCTTCAGTGAATAGGTCAGAGTATTTTCACTAAGTTCCAGCTACTGAGTCAGTTCAGAGCACTGTACTCACAAAAATAAGCTCTACTGCAGTCTCCAATGCCTGTATTTATTCAATGAAATTGGCTACACTTTATCTGAGCAAAGATTTAGGTACCCAGTTAATTTCTGATCCATGCATCATCACTGGATTATGAGAGCCTTCAGACAGTAACAGCCCACCTAAGACCTTGGAACAACTTCAAGACACACCTTCACCTTTTCCCTAATTGCTAAAGGCATACGAGGTGGTTAATTGTCTATTTCAACTCACTCACTTTGTTTCTTAAGGCAAAGGGAGCTAGGCCTGGGGAGTATCACCCATATAGCTCCATGTGGGTAGTGGTGCCTGCTGAAAGCGACTAAATTGTGATGGGCTGTGGATAACTTGAAAACTCTTTATTTCTGCCTTTGCACTGTGATGACATAAAGACGTGCAAAAATAGCTGTTGGCTTATGTTCAGTTTTAAAGACACTGTTAGTTTTTCAATATTAGGTGATACTATTATTGGCCAGAAAACACCAAAAAGTCAAGGGTTTATTTCATGTCTATGCACATTTCCCCTATGTCAATTTGCTATTGCTTTGAACAACCAGAAAGCCAACCTGTAGTCTGGAAGACTTAAGAAGTGCCTGCAATTCTTTGTCTGCTTTGTAGTGTGGCATCTAATTTCTAGCGTGGGATTTTGTGTAGCTGTCAAATGAAACTGCAGAGCTTAGAAATTAAGGTATGGTTTTGCACGTTAGCTCTCATTTACACTACACTTCTTGGCACTCTTCCAGCAGTGCCAAGGGAAAGAAGTGGTTGCAAGAGCTGCCCATGCTCACAGCCAGGTCTTAAAGCAGCTTTTAAAGCAGACCAGCATTCATGTGAATGGTGTGTGCAATGATACTGTAAAGGGAAATGAAATGCAGCAGCCTGACCTCCTGATTGAGAGAGCAGACCAATTTAAGCATAAAGTGTGCATCCAGGGGTTTTCCAGCCTGTGCTTGGTTTGCATCTGTTAAGGATTTATGTGTATATGACTGTCATTACTTGCTGCTCTGAACTCCACTTGCACAGATGTAACTTTGATTCAGATTGGGCAACTAAAGAAGCAAGTTAAGCCTTAATTGTGCTGACTGTCTTTTAGATATGAAAAGAATCCTTATTTATTCTTTTCCAGGCCAAAGCCTTTAAAAAGTCCCTCTCCAGTGGTTACTTAAGTTTTGTTTCCACTCTTTTCTTCCATTCTTGTCTCTCTCATTCGTTACCAAGGACTGTAACTTTTTAATGGATTTTGAATCAAATGGAAGAACAGATGGTTCTATGCCATCAGTAATGTGGCATGGGCAGTGGGGTGTTGGGTAGAAGTGTCTGTGTCACAGAACAGAAACGGTTCAAGGCCTCAGGTGGCAGCGTACACTGAAAAATCCAAGCTGCCCTTTCTTTGCTAGGAGGTGCAGCGAGGAAGAGCAGGTAAATGGGATCAGCCTGACAGCCCTACTGGCTTGTAGGAGGGCTGGAGAAAAATGGTGTTCCTCAACACTTGCTTATGCAGGAGAGGAAGCTCTCCTCACCTTTGCCACCTTCATCTGAACTGCCAGAGAGAAGCAGCCTCGGTGAGCTTTGTGTCCACGGTAGAGGCATTTAGCACTGGGCTTTTCTAGACTGGGTCTACTGAAAAACTTTTGAAATGTCATTGTATGGCACCCAGCAGCAAAGCTATTTTTTGCTCCCTATTTTAAATGGAGTAACAAGACTGAGGTGTTTCTGGCACATGCCTCTGCTCCCATTCTTATTCCGCTTCTTTTTCATTTCTGAAAATGTTCATTTTCTGCATCTCTGGCCACAGGAAAAAGTGCCTATCCGAGAAATGGGTATATGGGGATGGGCTCCTGTACTCACCTGAGACCCTGCTGACTTCACTCAATTTCTCTTCAATAGCTGCTGTTCAGTCATGCATGCCTCATTTCAGGGCTGCAGTCTAACTTAGTGTAAAGTTAATTCACTGTATTCTGAACAAAGTGAATGGCAATTCAGACCACAGGTAGTGGTGTATATGTTTGAGGGTGGAAGTGGAATCTTGTTCTTAATGATTTTTTTGAGTCCAGCCAAAAAATGTCTATGTTATATATATCATTGTGACTCAAGGAAGCAAAAGGAAAGGAGCACATTAGTTCATTTCTTAAAACTTGTAAGATCAAAGCTTATTCTGAAGAATTATATGTCTGAAATACATCACATTCTTCTGTTGGCCTATGTATTTTCCACTGATGAAAAGCATTTTCTTAGTGTTTGAAAGCATACAGAGTTTGGAAAATAGCCATATTTCTGCACCGGGACGTTACATTCACATTTATTTGGTCTGCAAAAGGCTGAGTTGGGATCAAACACACTTTTGTCTAACTTTAATCCCTTTGGTCTGGCTAGTCTGTTAAAATCAGTAGGGTAACTTCAGGCTGGTAAGTCAGACTGAGCTGATGAAGCCAAGATGTCATTTTCTGTCCTTTCTTGGCAGCTGACTTCAGGAGCTCTCGGCAGCAGAAAGCCTGAGCAATCCAGTGCTGGATATGTCTGTGCTGTCGTCAGTATAGAGACTGTTTTCCAAACAAGTTCAACCTTGAAACAAATAATGTCAAAGCACTTCAAAAAAAGAGCCCTGGACCCTCTCAAGGAAGGAACAAAACTATTATCTGCTTCAGGCAGGGGAGCTAGACCAAACTACACAATATATGAGTGCATTTCTTCAGCAAAATGCATGTATAGCATTTTCCCCAGATGCTACCTTTCTTGCCAGGTTCTTCAGGCTCATAAAGAAAAACAGTGTTCATAGCATTTATGATGATTTTCCAGACGTTTAGGATGCAGAGAAAAATTTCTAGCTGAAATGCATTATTGTATAAGACATTTAGCATGAAGTTGTGACCTTTTTCCCCTTTGACTTGTGCCCAAGACCATCAATGATTGTAGTGGTTTCATTCCTAACTGACCCTGGAACAACCAAGAGGAAAACTGTCCCACTCCAACCCTCAGGGCTGTGTTACCATGAACAATAATCCATAACAAGTATATATGAGTTTATGACTGTCTCCAAAATATTGACATACATTTTTTCACCAAATATTCCATACTCAGCCTAGCTTCATACCTACCACCAGTTTGAAGGCATTCTTCAAGGAGGTAGACTGATTCTAAAATCACGAGTATAAAACCCCTGGTTTCCCACTTTGTCTTCCTTAAAACTGTAGCACACAAGGCAAGGAATGCCAGGAAAGCTGGGCTCATTGGATATATCCGTAGGAAATGCCAGTGAAGAAAACCTGAGGAGGATTGGGGTATGGAAACTTCCCTACACTGCCACACTGCTGTGAGAGTGAGCTAGATGAATTCGTCCTGTGGCAAGAGGGAATAGGTGATCAGCATATGCGGTTTTTTTTATCCCTAAAGAGCAGGACTATCCTTGGGATGAGGAGCTGAACTCTTTGGGATGTGATAAGGAAGGCCAAGTTTCTCCATGACCTAGTAAAGATGTTAAAGCAGTTATAGTAGATTTTCGCTATTAATTGTAGTCTGGAACTATATTCACTTCACTCATGCTTGTTCTTTTCTACGTGGCATAACCCTTATTTTGATCAAGTAAAGTAATTGTATTCTTTCACTATTAAATTTGTCATGGAGTTTCCTCTGGTGGACCCAGCAGCAGGTTGGTAGCAATGGGAAAATGGGCAGAGGACCAGAGTCCCTGGGATGCCACTGGAAGAACTCTGCCTTTATGGTAGCTAGAGGAATATAGAAGATGTTCAACAATGCTATAAAATACAGATGCAAATGCCATGCAAATAAAATGACGATGATGATGGAGTATTTGAACATTACAAAATAAATGAGGGCAGACTGAGAGACTTAGAAAGTTACTGCTAACACAAAATATAGGCAGCTGGGAATACTTTCTCCTTACGTCCCATATATCATTCTTTCCTTTTGAATCATATCTTCCCACTAAAAAAAAATGGAAAGTGCACACACAAGTGCTGTTGAGTGTAATAGAGTTCAGCCTTTAATACAAGCCAGACAGAGTTACCATAGAGCCTGACACAGCTTGTACAGTTGTGGTGAGCTGAAACAGGTTGGGTATTCTGTAGCTAAGGATTATATTGATTGCAGAAAATATATGAGCAAGGGAGGTTGAGGATCAGAAGCCAGAAACTTTTCAATTCTTTGACAACTTTGAAAAGGATAGGGGTCTCAATTCTTGGGCTGCTTTACTGTTAGAAAAAATTCCATAAGTAACAAAATTTTGGCAGCAAAGGAACCCAAGATGGGAAACTGGAGACAGTGGTGTAGTACCACGAACTAAAGAACTGGTTAATTTGTTCAAGTTTGAAAAGAGAAAGAAGAATGAATTGAATGGAGAAGTACAAAGCATGTTTTGTAGCACATGATCAGCCACCACTAGGACATACACACACTCACTCACAGAGTGGAGCAGATTAAATCTGTTTGATAGGGCAAGGGGCAATGGCTTTAAGATGAAAGAAGTCAGATTTAGATTAGATATCAGGAAGAAATTCTTTACTGTGAGAATGGTGAGGCTCTGGAACAGGTCACCCAGAGAGGATCTGCCCCCTCCCTGGAAGTGTTCAGGACCAGACTGCATGGGTCCCTGAGTACCCTGGTCTAGTGGAAGGTTCCCAGCACATGGCAGGAAGGTTGAAACTAAGTGATCTTTCAAGTCTCTTCCAAGCAAGACCATTCCATGAGACTCTATGAACTCTCAGCTATTCAGCAACTCCAAGGCTGCAAGCTGCCATGGTAAAACCCGAAGAAAGCAAGGACACATGGAACACAAAACATCTGTAATAAGAGTATAGAAATAATTTGGGTTTAATGTGCTTAAATTTGCAAAGTAATTTTATGGTATTTCATTTTCCATAGTAAATGAAAAAGACTGAGCTTTTCTTTCTTAGAACTGACTAGTTAACTACCCAGGGTGATTTACCTGATTAGTCTTAACTATAATCTGCCTCACCAAGGCTACTTAATTTCATCATAATACATGACAACTTCTACCTTTCTAATCCTATGCTTCTATCATGTATTTTCTTATAAGCTCAGCAAATATTTGTCACTTAATCCACAGACAGCATTAAAGAATCAGAGATTTATTTATGGCTCATACAGACTGTAGATTGAACAGTAAAACCCTCATACAGCTGGTTGCTGCAGGACATTTGGACTGGGTCACAGGACCTTCCCCATACAGAAATGAGACCTGTAGTGGACCCATAGTGTTAAAAGAGCAGCAGTAAATAATGGCAAGGGAAAATTAGTGCCATGGCTTATGTGACTCTGTACCAGAGCTCACCCATCAGGGCCTCCTTCAGAGCCACGCTTGGCTTTCCAGACCTGTTTCCTTCCTACCCGCTAAAATTCATTTTCAGCCAAAAATTGCTAATAAATGTAATGCCTTAAAATAGCAGTATAATGTACACAAATGCTTGTAAGCTGTGCAGGCCCAGGCACAGTGCTACTTCTCAGGCTGCTGTTCTACTAAGTATTGGTGCTATTAATGATTTATGTGGTGCCACTGAGCTGTATGACGCTTCACAAACTTGGCTGGTTCAACCATAAAGTCAGAATAACTTCCTCAGTTTCACAAAGTGAGGCAATGGGCCTCCAGGGGAGGTTAGTCCACCTGGAGGGTAGGTGCAGATCTGCTTGTGGACAGGACCTCCAACATGTTAAACATTAATTTCACCCGGAATGAGACAAAAGGCATTACAAGAATTTTCCTAGAATAAAAAAGACTGATTATCCATGTGTCTTTCTGAACTGAAGAAATGCAGCTTACAGCTCTTTCAGTTGAAGAAGCAAGTCCAGTTCTTATAAACAGAAAACCAGTGCAGAGCTGCTCTTTTCCATTGCAATCATGAATGTTCGAGATACTAGAATACTAATATGAAGAGGGAGTTGAGCTTGATAAGACTAATGGGATGAATTTAGGACAGAATGGGCCTTGGATGTAACAGCTAGAAGGAGAATGACTTGTAGGAAAACAAAAGCAGTCATTTATTATTCTGAACCAATAGAAAATGTTCCAGCAAGAAAAAAAAAATTAAAAATAACCTACTTATTAACTTAAGGACTTATTAACATAACTAAAACAATATCTGCAGAATGTGTACTGGTAAAGCCCTTCAATGCCCATACACACACTTGCACACACTGTATTTATGGCCAGTATTATGCATTTTATTGAACCACAGAATTAGTTCAGGCTACAGTTTTTCCAGCTAGAAAATGTTTGACAATTGTTCATCTGCAAGCAAAAGGATAGAAGTTAAAATGTCAAGGAGAAAATAAAATATTAAACAAGTCCACTTGTTTTCAGCTGACCCCTTCATTTTAACAAAGAATATTTCAAAGCAGAAAGATGTTTCAAATTAAAAAAATATAACATTTTGTTCTAAAAATGTCCATCTTTTAAATTCTTGCATTGTTCCCATCCCCCTTGGAAGACATGAAATTTAGTGCAAATCAATGTAAAAACAACCATTAAATTGGAATTCTGGGTCCTTTAACAGAAAACTGTTTTTCTGAATACTTTCCATATAATGCTTTGCAGCTGTTGTGGCCAGACAAGTGTTAATTTAGAGGGCAAGAAAGAGCTGCCCTGGGAGAAGAGAGCTCTGACTGAGGGGGCTCTGTAGCTCCCCAGCCCCACAGCTCCTTGCACCCAGGAGCCCCCTTGGGCCACTCCCCAGCTCCCAAAGCTGCCACTGGCTGGGCTCACCCTGGCCACTCCTGCACCCCACTTGGCTCCCAGCACAGCTGCTCCCACTCTTCCCAACTAGGGTGGTCTCTCTTCCCTCACCCACAACTCTCTGTGAATATTTGCTAGAAATATGTTTTCTTGGAGGAGGGTTAATCCTTTTTCATGCAGAGCTCCCCTCCTTTTTTTGCAGGAAGCTTGTTCCTGAAATCGTATTTTATTGCAGGTAAACAAAACACTGCTAAAATTAGGCTCAGAAGGAGAAGCAGCAGGGTTTCTTGGCTCTACGCTTTCCCTGTGTGGTCGTAATCTGTTCCAGAGAGCTGCCTCTGGTCCTTTGGCTCTCTTGTGAAACCAGTGGGACCAGGGGCAGCCCATGCCCCCGTGTTTGTCAGGAGATGCCCTTGCAGCAATTTCACCTTGCATCTGCTTTTTCTGCCATGCTGACAGAGAATCATAGAATCATCATAAAGTTTGGCTGGAAGGGTCCTTAAAGATCATCCAGTTCCTCCATGGGCAGGGACAATTTCCACAAGACAAAACTGCTTAAAACCTCATCCAACCTGTCCTGGAACATTTCCAGGGATGAGGCATCTGCTAGGATTTTTTCAGGTATGGTGAATTCTGGTTTCAAGGTTTGCTAACCTCTGTCTCCAGCTGCCTCTAAGTAAAAATCAAGGTAACAGTATTTGCCAATAATGCAAAGTTATTCTTGATATTTAAAAATTAACTGCTGCTTTAAAGAACTGGAGAGATACTTTCTTAGGCTGCCTACCAAAAAGCAAAATGGCATATCTCATTCAGTATAGAAGTAATGTTCAAAGTGAAACCAAATCCTACCTTCATATATACACTAATAGACTCTGAGCTTGCTGAGGTTATCCTCGAGCACTGAAGGGTTTTTTTTTTTATTATAATGCATATCTTGCTAAAATATTGATTCATAGATGATAAAAACAATTAAAATTCTGGAAATCATTTCAAGGAAATAGAAAACAAATGTGAGTATGTCTTTGTAGCAAACTGTGATTCAGTTGCATCTTCAATTCACTGGAAATCTGGTATACTTCCTATTTCCTCTCATGCGAAAAATGAATCCTAGAGAACAGTTCAGGTGGCAACATGGATAAAAAAGCTATGCAAAGGTATACATCAGATGAGGAATGACTATATTAGGGCCTCCCCAGCCTGGGAAAGAGAGGGCTGTGGTGAAGGTGTACAAGACCACGGTCTGATAGAGACACCAAAGATCCACTCTTTTTTCTCTTTCCCTTCCAGATCTCGGGGGCATCTCAAATGAAGGTTAAGCAGACTTGCTATACAATTCTTTGTGTGTCAATAAGTCTGCACAGGTTAAAACAACAGGCATTAGATACAAGGAAATCCCCGAAATCACACAGGGTGTGGGTGCATTGCCAAACTTCCTTTCCCTGCCCTCCCCACTGCTCCCCAGTTAGCTATTGTCTGTAGCTGAGACATGGCCAGACTAACCTTCAGTCTGATCCTATCTTCCTGGTTTTGCATCCTTTTTTGCTTGCTATGTCATTGCATGAAACTGCTGCATAATAGCAAAGGCTCCTCCAGGCCAAGGCGAGCATTTCATTTAGCAGCACGCTTTCCTCTGCAGCAGCAGCAGCTCAGTACTGAGCACAGCACATCTGGTGCAAGCCTGGCAGCCACCTGAACCAGTGCTGCCTGCTCTGGAGCCTCTATGCCATCCTCTCAGCTGCCCAAAGAGCTGAAGTGGGAATTGTGAATTTTAAAATCCCAGACCTTCAAAACACCGTGGTGTTTTTTTTTAAATTGGAGATTATCAGGCCTTGCCCTGCAAGACCCAAACCTTCAGTGGTTTAAAGATAAAACAAACAACAAAGTCCAGCTGCCCTTCCCCTTGGCAAAAAAATCCATGACTAAATGTTACTTCAAACTAAAAAAATGTAAGAGTATATAATTTCCAACATAACTACTTAAAAAAGATTGATTGATTGATTGATTGATTGATTTATTATCTTGGAAGAGTGACATGATTATAGCTGAATTTTCTTCCGTAAGAGGAGAAACCATATTGTGTTGCTAAAAATAAGGCAGGATAAAAATCTGAATACAGTTCTGGGTGGTTTTCTCACATTTTATTTACACTTTGAATCTGGTGCCTCACTGAAAAGCCTCACTAAAAAGATGATGAGGTTTAAGCCATTGCTAGTTACAGTGCATGTGTGGACAAACACAAACTACTTTTCCAGAAACAAACGTCCTTGTTGTTTTCCTGTTGATAACTGGAGTGGTTTTCGGTGTGGTCTCTGCTTGACTGTTCAGTGATCACAGGCTCTTTTATTTCCTCTAGGAAGGGCTGTTTCTATGCCTCATTGCAACACCACCACCAACAGAAACTGAAAGCTCTGCAAGCCTCTCTAAGCCATTTGAGCTGTAGGACACTTGTCTCTCTTTTTTCCTTTTCTGATGGAGATTTTACTCTTCTCAAAGTAAGAGGAGGCAGAAAATGGAGAGGTTACATGAGGCACTGGATTTCTGCATCCGCCACCAGACCATGCTGGGCTACAGAGCTGTGTCCCTGCTGATGGCTGCCAGCAAGCACATCTTTTCCTCTGAGGTGTTCAAGTGTCCCTGCAATTCTGAGAACATGGTATATGGCTCTTTCTTCCTCTTAGTGCCTGCCTTCATCCTCTTGCTGCTTGGCTGCATGGTGAACATGAGGATGTGGCTCCATTTGACAGGCAGCTGCTCTCAGGAGAAGGAATGCAGCCCCTACTTGTGCCCATTTCTGCCAGATGTTGGTGCCAGGTCAGCCAGAGCCTTGGTGGCCCCCCTCATGTGGATAGTGGTCACCCTGCCCGGAGCCAACTTCTACAAGTGTGCTGCCAGAGGGAGCAGCCTGGTAGAGCCCCTCTTCTGTAAAGATCAAGAACCTGACTGCCAAGAGAAGCTGTTCAAAATACCCTGTGATGAGGAATTATCAGCACAGATATCGAGTGAAAGGTCCAGCCTTCAGGCACAGTCCCAGGTAAAGCCTCGCTGCTCTTCTCCTCACAATATGGGCTTCAACCCTGGCTGCTCAATGTGTAGTGGTGCTTGCCAGGGGCTGTAAACAGTCCTTCTCTCTTATGTTATATAATATCATGTGCCAAAAGCACACAGCTAACAAAAATTCACTGACAAAAAAGCAGTAACAGAAAAGCAATAGGTGCATTTTTATGCTACTTTCTGGTTTTGCACAGTAATGGTTTGGCACTGTCATTTACAAAACCTCATTCAAAGCTGGGCAGAGAACCAGCCTAGAGAATGGGACTTTCCACAGCAAGCTTTCTTCTCAATTAACTTAGACGTGGTGTGAGTTCTTCTCCACTTTTACACCTCTAATTACCTCAAACTTCTGTAAATGGGCATTAGTTGAGAGGAAGCTGAGATCACTAACAGAGGGGAAGCTGATGTCTCCTTGCAACAGAGTTGTTGCAAGTAGACATCTGGAAAGAGAAACAAGTAATAACAGCTTGTTTGGCTATAAATCTCCAGGCTTGAACCTCTTAATAATTTCACATTTGTATTCCAGAAGAATAGTTAAAATATATATCTGTCTTCTTAAAATTTCTTGTGCTGAAGGCAAACTGCATGATCAAAACAGTAACACTCATGTGGATTCTTTCTTGTTTGGAGTGAAATGAAACCTCCAAATTCTGGCAGCACTTCAGTTTTGTTTCTACATTTGTGTGGATCTTAACTCCAGTAGGAAAATCAGGTTTTGCAACTTTTTCGCAGGAAAATATTAAGTGCTGGTTAAGGGAGTTAAGTTTTATAAGAGTTTATAATTACTTGGATTTTTCTAAGTTCCGGTTTAGTACAAACCCTTCTTAAAACAAAAAAGTGTTTATATTTGTTAAATACTTAGCATGCTGCTTCTCCAAGAAAAGGGCTGGAAAGGGGCAAACTCTATACCATTGAATTCAGACAGGGTAAGAAAGGAGCAAAATCAAGGAAGACTGACTATTACTGACATTGCAGTGGAATCTAAAAGAAACATTCAGTCAAACAAAAATAGAAAAAGTGTAAGAGGGCTGTTATTACTGACCATTATTTTCAATATCCAATCTACTTTCAACAATATTAAGAATCAAGAAGAACACAAAGTCCTTTTCTTTTTGCACTCAATACTTTTTCATTTCAAGAAAAAGTAATTCTGAGGTAAAAGAGCATGGTCCAGGATCTCTGCCTGGAGCTTCCAGCTAAGTACCCCTGGGTAGAGGAGGGACCAGCATCTACTAGGACACTTGGTTTTGATGGGACCTCTGAGACTTGTCTAAGGATGTTAAAATCAGGTGCAAAACAAGAATTAATTCCCATACTCAATAGCCAAATCTGTGTCCTGCCCACAAAATACACAAGACACAACTTTTCCTCTGTATTGTGGCAACTGGCTGTTCTTGCAGGCTCAGACATGAGGGGGAGTAGCTACATTCCACGAGAACACAGCCAGCAGGAGCTCTGATTCCCAGCATGAGGCAGACAGGGTGATTCTGCACCCTCTGTACCATAAATGTGACCACAACCGCAGAAACTGATGCTATCTTGCCTTAAAAGTTAAGAAAGCTGGATATAACTGAGTAAATAACTTCTGTCCATCTTCTCTTTTTTTTGGTAATCATCCTTAATCTGACAAGATCAACTCAGGGGTGCAGAAGCTCTGTATGTCTGGCTGAATCGTGTGCATGGGATCCCCTCTTTTGACAGCAAGCAGACAGTTACATGCACTCCAGGATGTCTTTGCTTACAGTTTTCGTATTTCTTCAATGTTACGTTCTATACTCCCACATAGGACCATACAAAACCACCATTAACATATCCAGCTTTTTTCCAAGCTGATAGGATGGGTCCTGATAGCCATTATCATGACTGTGGCACTGATCTCAAAATGTGTCAGCCACTCTTGCTCCTTGGTCACCTATCCTCAGCTCAAGTTCTTGAAAATTTACTCAAAAGAAGAGCGGGGAGTCTTTGAGATCAAAGCCAAAGAGCATGCAACCAAGCTGGCAGAAAGAAACAGAAATTGCTTTTTTAAAGCCACTGACCCAGCACTGTTTTCGACTCTCAGTGAGGAGAATGGCAGAAGATTTCATTGTTGTGTACATTTGATTCACAAGAGGTGTATTACCACATGATACACAAGTACGTGAGCAAAAAGGGAGGCAAGAGGGCCGAATCCAAGGAGGAAAATGAGAAGTGTTTTACCACTTGTGGATGAAGCCCAGGCAGGCAATTCAGAGTTGTAATGAGACAAATCTTTTGCAATGCTGGCAGTCTTTTAACCTTACTGGTATAAGAAGAGGCTTATTCTCTGTTCTTTCTGAAATCTATCCAAATTGAAGGTGAAAGCTGGTAGTTGTAACCCTCAGTAGATTTGCTTTTAAATCATTTTAATACTTTTGCTTAAGTACATTTAAATGGGAGTTTTCTTATGTTGTTGTCCATTAAGAAGTGTCACGTACAAAAATAATCAGCATCCACAAAGATGTCAGTATCTACTGTGTCAAATTATTACCAAACACCTTAAAAGCACTTGGCAGATGGAGTGACAATACCAAACCTTGTCAAAGAGACAAAAAGGAATGGAAGACTTGAACAGAAATTCAGCTTAGTTTATTAGATTTCTCTTTATAATGAAGCTTTCGGTGAAGCTTAGAGCAAGCTGTAAATCAAAATATTTAGCTTTTCTTGAGGGGTTAGGTTTATGCATAACATGGCAGTGTAGGCGAAGCTTATATATTAACAAACATTAAAAGCACATTCATGTATTTAAGGACATTAAAAATCTGCAATCCATATTAGCAAGTCACAATATTCTTATCAAAGAACATCTAATTATAAGAAATAAAAAGACAAGTTTTGAGTGAAGAATAATAAAGTTCACTTTTCTTCTGAAAAGCTTTTGTTGAAGAGAGCATTTTAGAGATGTGAGTCAGATTGTTTGGTCTGGGCTGTCCTTTTACTCCTCACAGAAATCCTCTCTTTCTACACAGTAAACTAGGAAAATATTCAGACAGACAGAGAGGAAAGAAGTTATTTGTTACATTCATTTTGCAAGGAAGGAAGAAGGGAAGAGCCTATTTTAACTGGCTGAATATAACAAGTTTGGAAGTTCTTTCTCACTGTAAACTGAAAATATAACACATTGTCATGGTTTGACACTGGCCAATCACCAGACACCCAGGACAACCCCTCACTCATCCTCCCCTGCCACAGCTGGGCAGAGGACATAAATATTTAAACAAAAGGTTCATGAGTTAAGATAAGGACCGGGAGAAAACACTCCAAGGGCAAAACAGGCTTGACTTAGACAGCGCAAATGAATTTATTACTTACAAAATCAGAGGAGGATAATGAGAAATAAAATACCCCCTTAAAACACCTTTTCTTCCTCCAGCCCCTCCCTCCTTCCCACCAACAGCACAGGGAGACAGGGCATGGGGGTTTTGGTCAGTTTGTCACCCGAGTTCTTCTTCAGCTGCTCCAGGAGAGGAGTCTTCTCCTGTGAGACCCTGGGACCCTCCCATAGGAGACAGTTCTCCTGAACTTCCCCAACATGGCTCCAATCTCATCAGCAGCAGTCCTCCCAAATCTGCTGCAGTGTGAGCCCCTCCCACAGACACACACAGCCCTCCCAAAACTGCTGTGCCATGGGTCTCTCTCTCTTTCCACGGGGTGCAGTCCTCCAAGAACAGGCTGCTCCAGCCTGGAAGCAGGGCCCTCTCTCTCCACCATGTCTTCCAC
Organism: Monarcha castaneiventris obscurior; assembly: GCA_026261815.1. Lineage (NCBI taxonomy): Eukaryota > Metazoa > Chordata > Aves > Passeriformes > Monarchidae > Monarcha > Monarcha castaneiventris. Next base: position 10,697,577 of record JAMPIT010000327.1, read on the forward strand.
TGGATCACAGCCTCCTCCAGGCATCCGCCTATTCTGGCACGGGCACCTCTCCCGTGGGCTGCAGGTGGATCTCTGCATTCCCTGTGGATCCCCACTGGCTGTGGGTGGATCTCTGCAACCCCCGTGGATCCATGGGCTGCAGGGGCACAGCTGCTTCACCATGGTCTTCACCACAGCCTGAAGAGGAACTTCAGCTCTGGCACCTGGAGCAACTCCTGCCCCTCCTTCTTCACTGCCCTTGGTGTCACCATGTTGTTTTCCCTCACGTGTTCTCACTTCCTCCTCTTCTCTGACTAGAAAAAACTGCACGTGCCCCACTTTGTTTTGATTTTCTTCTTAAATATGTTATCACAGAGGTGTTACCAACCTCTTTCATTGGCCCAGTTTTGACCAGCAGCATATCCATCTTTGGAGCCATCACGGACTGGCTTTGCCAGACATAACCAGCAAAAACCCCGCTGAAGGCTCTTGCACAGGCAATGAAATCAGACAAATTGCACAACACCTTTCATCTCTAATTTAAAAATTTTAAAAAAATTTAAAAGGCAGGGAAAGTTGTTACTGGTGTACATGTTGCCACGTCTTACTGGTAGCAGGTAACAGCATTTGGGCTGAGACTATGGCTGTGTAACAAATACTTCAGGTTTTGTTCCCTACAAAATTTCTCACTTAAAGCTCCATCACACCATGCCACCACTGTACCACACTATTAAAACAAACAAAGGGAGAGAGATTATTATGAGGACTGTGCAGATCTGGTGAGAATGAACCCTGATGTCACCAAGGTAAGAGATGCCCTCACTTAGCACGATTAAGATGTAAACAGACTGAGGGAAAAATAGGAGAAGAAGGTACCAATTACAGTGATAAAATCAGAGTTAACTCGGGGCTACACTGAACTTAGTTGTTGGTATTTCAGTTTAAAACAAGCATTTTGGTGAGCAGAGAGTAAGCTGGTTTCGTGGGTAGGGTGCTATGCTAGGACCTGGGGTTTTGTCCAACAGACAAAATATCCAGACATCTTGCATTACACCTAGCAACTTTAAACCTATCCTATCACTTGGGTCTCTGTGAAGCTGCTCCTTCTCTACTTCCCAGTCATGCTGTGATAACAAGTCCACTGCCAAGAGGAAGGTGTTCAACAGCTGGTGGTGAAGGCCAGGTAATAGCAGACAATACAACCACCAAACCAGTTGTGTGGCAATCTCAGAATTTTTATTCAAGTTTCCTTGGGCAGGTACAGATCCACAGTGGCTACACATTAAATACATCATGCTTTGGTCACAAGATCAGTGCTCCTGGAGAGAAGACTGGCACGAGTTATGGCTCTGTAGCTTGGAGCGACACAAGCATTGCTGCAGTTGTCAGAGTGCTGCAGCCTGCTGTGTGCACAGGACTGAACAGGACTGCCAGCAAAACTGCATGTGGAGCCTGAAGAGCTGGAACAACCAGCTCCTGCCACCAGTGAAGACCCATCCCTCTCTGGTTTCAAAGACAGCAGGATGTCCAGTGTGGAGGACAATGAATGGCAAAGCATTACACATCAAAACATGCATCTGTCAGTGGGACACTGCAAACAGCAATCACAGCAGATGAATTCTTCATAGATAACCACACACAGCCAGGGAAATAAAGTGCCTTTAGCAGCCATGCTTTGAAACGTTACTGACAAACAAAATGGGAAAAAGTCATCATCTTTATCTGAAAACAGTTGATATACAAATGAATATTTAGCACACACTAAATACTAAGACAAAACTTCCATTAAGCTCAAGAGCATGGGTATGTGAGAAGGAAGGGCAGATCATTTAGATCTTTTTTACAGGTATCTGTGTCATGACAATTAACATTGCTCTCCCCTGCCTTGCCCCTCCTCTTTGCTGCCCAGCTCTCTTCACCTTTCAACCAGGTGACTGGTGCAGCTGGCTCAGCAAAGCCATTTTTACCCTGCATGCCTTCTGAAACAAAAGGCACAAAGTACTCCTCAGCAAGGCTTTCTCCCAATACTTCTTTCATTTGTTCCTTCTGTGCTTTCTGTCTTCAGGCTTCCTTAAAAATGTAATTCCTATTTCTGTCACAGCATCTCCCTTCAGCCTGTCCTGGAGGAAGGTAACTTCTGCTGCCAAGTGAACCTAGAAAGGATCAGGACTGGTCAGTTAAGCAGTTTTCCACCCTCCTCCGGTTAAATGAGCTGCTCTGCCCTGCTGCACACCGCTGCGAACCAAGGGAAACTGTCTTGATTTTCATCTCTTCAGTGCGTATCAGACACGGATGCTTTCCAAACAATCCTGAAGTTCTTTATGAACCAGAAAACCGCTATATAGGGTACAGTTTTATGGCGCCGCTGACAATGGGAGGTGAACGTGTGTTTTTCTCTCTCACTTACCACAAGAGGACGCCCTTTCTCAGGTTTCATAGGAAACAGCTTTCCCAACTAAGCTAATACAAAGGAAGTTTATAGACACTGGGATTTGTATAATACATTACCCTTCATCCCAGTGCTTTGCTTTCTTCTGAGATCTTAAATTGCATACTTGATAATTTAGCGATCACGGAATTTCCTAGTCATGTACTAGGACTTATGACAAAATAATTTTGTTAATTAGTCTTGTATCAGATACTATAATTCTGAGGCTGATGTATATACATAACACTGGTTGAGTTTTTTTTCTTTGAAATATAAGATATTTGTCAAATTGGATATTGACAGAAACATAAAGCAGGCCAAAAGTAATCTCTCTGAAGAAGCTCTACAGGTCACAAATTTTCAAACATTGCCCTTTATTTATTTGTTTGTAAAAACCTTAAATTTAAGAACAAAATTTGGATTGCCATCGGATACACTTCTGATGCTTTGGTTTTAACATTATACACATTTGGTTTTAACATTATACTTATCCACACTTTGTTATCTCTTTCAGCAGGTACCACAGTAACCTGAGAATATTATTTATCTTGATGGATGTGGAAAGAATCAGGGATGACTGTGACTGGCTACAGCTGAGCAGGGAAGTGTGATAGGCTCCAGGAGCAGTGGAGGAACCCAACATGTCCCTCTGTCCTTCCACTTTAAGTGTTACCTGGCTTCTGGATCCCATCTGGCTTTTGCACCCAAATCAGCCACTGAACAGACTGAACAGCCAGGCAGGGACCGCGTGGAGGTGAACTAATCCATGTGCTTCTCTACCTCAGGATCCAGGATCAGCCTTGTCCTCTTTTGTCTAGATATAGACATTTAACCTGAGAGGTTAAACAATACTGTATTTCCTACATTTATCTCAACAAGTGATTTTGTTTCCATGTGCTTCTGGGAATTAACAAAGAATGGAGAAAAGAGATGTGCACTTCCTCACCATTTCCAGGGCACCTCGAATCACCCCACAGAGTAGGTTACAATAGCAAAGTGATGCTCGTTCTGCTGGCAGCTCCTCCACGAAGTCCACTAGTGGGTTTTTGTCCAGAATTAAGGAGAATTCATTCCCTGCGGCACTACTGCAGCTCACACTAGGGGTGATCCCAAGGTACATCTTGAAAGCAACCTGCAAAAGAATGAAACTCTGCTGCTTGAATGTGTTGTGTGCAAACCAAAGGTGAAACTTCAGGAAGCAGCATTCCTTAGACCAATTTTAGGAGAAAAGGGGGGAGAGCCAGACAGGCTAGAAATCAAAGTACATTTGTCTCTTCTGTGATCAGCTTGAGCCGGCAATGCAAATCTAGAGCTATGTGATGCTCCAGGAAAACACAGCAGAGAGCTGTTCTTCTTTGATGTTCCTACATTTACAACCCCACACGAAGTGGTTTTACTGTTATCACTCATCTGCTTTCAGACTGCTTTCAGTCATGCGATACTCCCTTGGGACCATTAGCATCTATATCAGGTCATCCACTACCTCGCCAGCAACTTTCATAATCACAGCTCAAGCTCTCCTGTTACTGGCCGAGTGCGTTTTGTTTTTTTTTTCTTTTATTCTGATCTCCATCTGCCGTCACGAAAAAAACCAAACAGCCCAGCAAGAACAAGAACGCCAAGACTGCGAACTGGTTTCGCAGAGCGCTGCTTGCTCTTTCTCTCCCCACTGCCGGTGGATGCTGCCATAAATGTGCCGGAGCCGCGGTGCCGGCGCTGACATCACGGCGTTATCTCTGCGGGGCGGGGATAGAGGGGCTGAGGCTGCTCCTCCTCGGGAGAGCTCTGCACGCCGCTGCCAGCCAAGGGAAACCGCCTCGATTTCCCCCTCTTCAGTGAGTATCAGACATGGATGCTTTCCAAACGATCCTGAAGTTCTTTATGAACCGGAAAACCGCTATAGGGTACAGTTTTATGGCGCTGCTGACAATGGGAGGTGAACGTGTGTTTTCTCTTGTTGCTTTCAGATGCCCTTGCAGCAATGAAAACTTCAGGTACGGTCTGGTATTTCTCTTCTCGCCAGCTCTTGTTTTGCTAGTTATTGGATACTTCTTGAACAGCAAGACCTGGAAACTCTTTACAGGCTGCTGGGTGAATCCCAGGAAAATATTCCCCAGAGGAAATGTCTGCCATTTCTTTTACGTCTTTGGACAAATCACTTTAAATGCTCTGGTAGCCCCTGTGATGTGGCTTTCTGTGGCTTTGCTCAACGGGACTTTTTACGAATGTGCCATGAGTGGCTTGAAAAATCCTGCCTATTTACACGCAGTTTGCCAGAGCAAATCGGAAAAGTGCTTTGAAGAGCTACACAAGGTAGCCTGTGACAAAAGCTCCCTGCCCTTTTCAGAGAGTGATGAGCTGAAACGAACGCTTCAAGCACAGTCCCAGGTAAGAAATATTACAAACAAAGAGCATTTTCCAGATTGTACTGCTGCTGTGATTTATGCAGAAAGATCCTGATGACAGATGTTATGTTAAAACTGTTGGCTTCATGTAAACAATGTTTTGGCAGCCTTGCAAAATACAATCAATCCATCTTTTGGTTCAGTTTGAGCCGTTCCATATTTCCAGGGGCCCCCACTGGTGGCAGGGTCAATAAGACCAGAAAACCTAAAGCTTTCTTCCTGAATGGAGATTGCTCTGCAGAGGAACAAAAAACCCAACTGGATTGTTTAGGAGGCTGAATTAACAGATGTCACCCCATTAAAGGGATCTGCCCTATTAAAAAATTCATGCCACACTCTCCTATTTTAAACCATTGTGATAACTGTACAGAAATCTTAGGTCGCTAACAGCAGAAAAATACTGGAAAATAAGATTTGTGAAATATTTTTGACTGCTTACATAATGTGTTTCTGCTTGTGTTCCTCATTTTCATTATGCCAAATGTAAGCATGTTTTTGCCCTGTTTGGAGGAAGTGAGAAACAATAAAGCAAGCAGATCATGCAAAGCTGCGATCTTATTACATTTTACAGTATTTGTGTGATACAGTTTTGCTCTCTGCATTGTAATGCAAATAAATTCAGAGACAAAAAAACAAAACAGTGGAGAGAATAAAATTTAAAAAGGCTACGGAAAAGGGAAGACACTTTGTGGAGCCAGCAAGTTTTTTTTCAGGAATTGTTTCCATCTGGAACAATTTCCTCTCCAAGTGTTGGTTTTATTTTCAAGTCCTCACGCAAATAGGACAAAGCCTGCACGGCAGACAAAGCAGTTTGTTAGTTTTAGAAGGAAACAACAAACAGTGCTTCAGACTTTGAGTTGCATGTATAAGAAATAGTGAAAAACCAGTGATTCAGTTTTAGCATGAGAATATATGAGTTCATTTTCCAAGAATCAAGAAAGTGAAAAATTGCTATAAAGAGCAATTTCTCAAATACCCATATAAATCATCAGTCAGTACAAACTGATTGGGAAAAATAAAAGAAAGCTCTAACTATTCTTCCATAAGAAGAATAGTTCCTAAGAATAATTGTTTGTCAAGCTTCTCTCTTGCACAGACTTCCCTGAGGAAACTTTCTGTATTCCATCATCTAAATACATATTTTTACTGGTGGTTATTTTTTTTAACATCAGTGCAAGAGCTCACACAAGAAAGGTTGGAGCTCTCCATATCATCACCATTAGAGCATGGGAAATCAGTTCCAGTTCATACGAGCCTCTGAACCCTAGAATATTTGTCCCACACTGGAACTTTTTCCACTGTTTGAAAACAAATATTACTTCTTTTTTTTTTTTTTTTTTTTTTTACACATTGCAGTGGAGTAGAGGAGTAAAACTATTGGCTAGGCCAGTGACACAGGCAGAAAAAAATTATGTTCACACCTCTGCTCTCCTTAGGGGAGAACATCCCACAATAACAATTTCAAGCACATTTTTCCACCCTCTCCCCTTGCTGAGGAAGATATTCTGGAAGCAGCTCTTTCTTTTAAAATTTTCATGACAGAATTTTGTCAAAATCTGAAGCTGCTACAGAAGAAAGAAGTTGAGTGATGCTGGAAAAGCGTATTTCAGCAAAACCAAAATTCTCTGAAGATACAGCTACTATTTGTAATCAATGTGTAGATGAATCGGGTTCTATTCCAGTGCTACCACAGACCTACTAATGCACATGCTATTTCTTCCTTGTCATGCCTTCCCCTCTTAGCACTCTAACAAGATTGGACAAAAAAGGCAAATTTTAATCCAGTTTTGACATAAAGATTGCTTTCCACAGCAAAGGATTGATTCATCAAAGTAAACAAAGGTTCAAAAGAATAGCACAGATTTTGGTGAATCATCTGGCAAAAGAATTGGAGAACACTTTAAATTTAAGACCATCTTCTATATTCCTGTTAGTTAATTAATGTGGTTGTTGTGTTGGAGGATTTTTTAGATTAAAAAGAAGTCAGAGAACAACACATCTAACAGTGGTCACAGTTTAAAAAGTTGGTTGATCTGGGACAAAAGTTACTTGCCCTTTTTGGTTTTGTAGTTCTTCATGATTCAAAATTAGTAATTCTTGTTGGCTAGTTTTATGTAATGCTTTCAGGAGACAGAAAACACTTTACCCTTTACCAAAGAGACACCAAAAGGAGCACTACTGAGAAACCTCTGCTGATGGATTTTTCTTCCCTTCAGTCCCCATATGGATGTCCCATTAACGTCAATGCCAGCACCGAATGCAAACAAAGTGCGGTCACTTTCAGATATTGGTGATTTAAGTAGCATTTTCACTTGGGTCTTTTTAACCTGAAACTGATTTCTTTTGCCTTCCCAGATTTTAGGCTGGTGTGTGATAGTTGCCACAGCTCTCCTCTCCCTGCTAACTACTTGTTGTGCCAGCTGCCAGTCAAAAGTCAGCCACCTCCAGCTGATGTTCTGGAGAGTGTATGAGGGGACGGAGAAGGAGCAACTGGAGCAGATTTTCCAGCTGTATGCCACCAAACTGAGCGAGAGAAACCTGAAGTGCTTTTTTGAAAACAAGGAACCAGAACCCATTTCCCTGCCAGATTTCCAGGCATGGGAAGATGCTTCCCAGCTCTACTCTTTCAGCAGCAGCAAACAGCATTACAGCATGATTCACAGGCTAGTTGAAGAAGGCCAGAAAGGAACCAATGAGGAAAGAGAGACAATGCTGGACCTTGCGGATAGAAGGGAAATACCATAGATCAAGTATATTTTCAGCTTTTTTCTATCTTGTTAATATGACATACTTCTAGATGGTTTCATCTCTATATTTTTTCACAATGGCCTCTTTCATCATGTTCCCTCCCAGTTAGATACTTGCTCCAAAAGGATGGAATGAAATTATTTCCCTACACGAGTGAAAAGGCTGCAGTACTTCACAGCACCCAGGGTTCAGGTCACTGGCTCCGTATCAAGAGCTGACAGCACAAAGAAATGATTAATGACTTTTATGAGAGGGTTTTATCAATATGCTATGTAAATGTGCTATAGTGTGCTCGTCATATGTAAACCAAGAGATTATCAATTAGTAAAGTCATTTAAAGTTTGTGAAGATAATAACAGAAGATGTGTATGACTTTTTGATAGCTCACAGGAAGTAAAGGTTTTCTGTCCAGGTCATTTTCAGGCCAATTGCAGGTACAGCCTTGTTTTGAGGCACCGGTGATCCCTCAAGGCTTCTTTGTCTTTGGGTGTTTTGCCTCTGTAGAACATCTCCCTATTATCTTCTCCCACTCTAGACCTTCTCTTCGTATGGATATAAAGTCCTAGTTTTGAGCGACTTTCAGGCACTGGGTGCAGCCTGTAGTGCTATGTAATATGTTTGTACTGGGCCTGCAGCCAGAGTACAGCTGAGGGCCTGGAAGGAAATTCCACTTTTTAAGACAAGAAAATATTTTTGCAGAAGACTGACTTCCATTTTTTTGAATATCCTAGGAAAACTTAGTGTCTAGAGCAAAAAGACCCAGCAGGTGAAGCAACTGTACAGTACTGTACGCAGAATTCATCACGTGGCTCTCAGGGTGTTCAGAGTATTCCCAAACGCTGTATAAAAGGAGAACAAAGTTACTTTCCCTGGGGTGGCTGGGCAGGCTTTTCTGAATCATTTTATTGCCAGTCTCTCTGAGTCTGCAAAGAGTCGTAGTTCTGCTGTGCTTGAATCATGCTCTTCTCAACAAACCAGGGTATTCTGCCCAGCTCTTCTCATACTCAGTGTGCTTCTGCAGGTTAAATGTGCAGGTTAAAGCATCTATAGGCATACACAGACCATTACTCTTGACGAAATAAAATCCAAGCGCTACTTCAACACTCTGCTTAGAACTCTATGTTTTCAAGAACTTGTGACCTTTGAGACAATGTTTCAAAGTTCTTTCATCCCAGATGACTCACTTACGAGTGCACTTACAACACGTTATACACTGAAATGCACCTGCTACACCTGAAAGCACAGATGCAACACTGCCAAAATGAAAGTCACAACAGCAGATGTGTCTGACACTGTCTGGCACATACACCAACCATTTTCTCCCCAGGATCCTCTCCTGGTATAGCATCTACCTACTTCCAGGCTATATGACTCTTCCCATTTGTCTGGTTTTATCTTTCCTTATGAGAACTGCCCCAACATTTTCTGTCCAGCCCCATTTCACCTCCTCCCTTCATACAAGGGGAGAGGAGACACTCCCTAACAGGACAGCCACACTGCCTGGGCCAATCTTCCCTTTCCAAAACTGTTTCCACCTCCTTGCTCAGAAAATTAAAGCAAGTAGGGATGCAATGGGGAGGACAGCAAGTAGGTTAATGAGTTGATCAAAAAATATAGGAAACAAGCAGGTTGATGTAAAGATAAGGCCTCTGGTGTGATATAATAGCTGGGACGCAGAGGCAAAAGCACAGCTGGTAGAGGGAAGGGTGGGAGGACAGAGCGATCCCACTTAGAGCTTTTGGCATCCTCTTTTCCCTCAGAAGAAAGCTTAGGGCTCTGCACCTGAGTAGCCCCGGCCATTTGACAGAGCAGCACTTCCCAGCCCTATCTTCTGCTTTATTGCAGACGGGCAAATCCAAGGTGAATTCCTCTCTCCTCCTCCTTCCCTGCTCCATGTTTGCAGGTAACTCATGTTGAGAGTGTCTCTACAACCAAGACCAGCTGCTGAACACTTTGTGCTGCAATGTGTGCCTGGTAGGAGCCCATCTTTCACTGATCCTCATTCCCAGGGCTGTGTGACTCATTTATCTTACCAAAACACCAGTGACTCAATGCAATTTCCATGTGGATCCTAGAATACTTCCATAAAAACAGACTGCAATAACAGCCAGTTTGACCCTATGTTTTCAAGTGGAATGTGGGTTTGGCAGATTTAACTTTGTCCCTCAAGGGGCTATTGCAAAAGCTGCTTTCTATCAACACTGTCCCCAAATTCAGCAGCTACCAAGGCAGCTCAGAAAGAGATAGACTGTTGTCAACACTGTCCAAAACAGACTGGAGAGAGAGAAAAAAAACCCCAACAAATAAAACCAAACAGCAAGATCAACATTTTCTACTGGAAAATTACATTTTCCATTAATTGTGATACCCATCAAAATATGAGTACACAAGAAAACAGGAAATATCTGTTTAATTCTCTGTGCTCTGCCCCTCAGTTAACTCATTAAAATTCTCTTAACTCTTCTTCCACTACACATCTGCTGCTCCATCAAACTCGAAGTCTTTGTTATAAGAATAAAGACTTTTTAACCATGCTAAGCCCTCATATGCTTTCAGTTTAGTTTCAGCTGTAATTTGCATTATGGTATGACGAATCTGTCCAAATTCTACTGTTAAAATTTCCTGTGTAAAAGAGAACTTGCGTGGAAACTATGCAAAAGAAGTAGCTGGTTTGCAATGGAGCATTAAATTAAGGCCAAATTGCAAAGCTATAAAGTGAAAATTGTGAAAATGTCTTGGCAGGAACACTAATTTAAGTGCATAGATAAGAAATCCAATAAATATAAAAATATAATTTTTAAAATTTTTTTAAAACCAGGCTATAACTGGGCAGCAACTACTTTAAAACTACCAATTACAGCTTCTCAGAGGATAAAACAAAGGTATTTTCAGCCTTTGTGACTCCAAAAGACTGGAAAATAAAATTAATGAGGTGGTTAAAAACTTGCATCCCATAAACCTGTCTCATTTTTTCTATGAAATGGAAGAAAAAAGAATATCTGTTTAGACACATACATAGGCTTGCCACCAAAATGATGCCCATATAAAGCAAAATCTCACTTTTGAAAATGTTACTTGCAGCTCTATGACATTATGTATTGCTTAATGAGAAAATGAGATCTATGCAGTCAGAATTAAAAATGTATCACAGCCCTTTTTCAAAGTCTCAACCAGCATTCCATCTCTCTCAAGCAGCAAGAATAAAAATCATTAACATTTTGATGGTGCTCAAACACAGTCTAGAATTACTGAAGTATTTGGGAAGCCACTCACTTATCAGTCCCTCTACATAATACTGCAGAATTTTCACTCCCAAACATTTTATGCATAAGTCATGATGCCAAGTAAGTAAATACAAACTGCTAAAAAATTACAACCATGATTTCAGATGGCATAATAGCAAGATTAATGAAGGACCAGGATGAATCTGCTTAAAAGGCGAAGGGCAGCCAAAACAATATTTCTGCTAGCATACTTTTCATTCTTAGTATTTTTCTAGTCAGTGTTTGGAAAGAGGAAGATGCATTAAAGGTCTTGCCATCTGTTGCCGATTCCAAACTTCTTTTCTGAACTTCTCTTTACTCTTCACAGTGCAGCACTTCAATGTTCTGTTTACTCTTTTCCACAGTAGACTGTATTACTTAGCACAGCCACCTGCTTATGCATTTCTCCCTCCCTGCTGAGATCTGAAAACCAGCATTGACCAGCTTCATAAATACTGCCAGCTTCTGTCAGACCTTCAAACTGGCCATATGTCAATATACAGGGACCTTGTGTGGAAGCACCTTCCATGACAAGGGGAATCACTTCTCTTGTCCTACAGCTCTGGGCTGGGGGGTGACAGGGTTGGATTACCACATCCCTTGTTATCCCCAGGGAGGTCTCTTCTAAAAGCTCCAGACATGTTCATTTCCTGCATTCACAGGGTACTGAGGGTCCAAAATAAAGTCCATCTCTGCAGCCACTGCTTTTCAGGAGCAGATCTATCCTCAGGCACAGCCCTGTTTAACCCAGCAGTGGAGCCTGTCAGCCAGCACCAGCTCGCTGGGGACCAGAGGGTGTGGTCTGGCTGCTTCCACCTCTGGCACACACAAACACCTCCTAGTGCTAGAGAAGGTAGACACAGATTAGACCTAAGACCAGAAGCTGTTTTTTGCAACTCATTTGATCAGATCAATGACATCAAGGTCCTATGAGGAAGAATTGAATTAAAATTTTGATTTTGCAGGATTCTAGAGAAAAATTATCATCCTCATTCCAAAAGTAATTCTCAGTTATACTCAGATCCAAATTCTGAATCCCATCTTGGACATTACTTCTTCAGCTGGGCTTTGTTCTTAATATCATTCCTTGATTGGTTTCCATGTTTTACCCCAGTTTGCCAGAAAGCCTACTTTTACATGTCCTGTTTCATCACTTTTTTAATTCAATCCCAGCTGTAACTATGCTAAGTCACAGGACCAACACGAGAAGTCAGTGAACACCGTGTGAACTCAGTGTAGAAGGGCTCTCTGGCTCCTCATCAAAACTTGTTGGCCCTTCTCCAATCCTGTATAAAGTAGCAGTAAGCCCAGGCTTTGCAGTCTGAACAAGTGGTGGAAGTCTTAAGCTCCCAGTCACTGCCTTAGGTGCACCTTTCCTCCAGTATTTATTTCTTAATCTGGGCAGCTGGCTTTGTAGTCCTCATATTATGATTTTTTCTTTTGCTTCATCTCTTTCCATTTCCACAGGGAACATCCACAGCCCTACACATGGTTTTGTTTTCCAAAGGACTTCAGGATAACAGCTATGTTAACAGCAGGTTTGGCTCTAACTACTTGAATTGCTTAACTGTCTTAATTATTTTAACTTTGAACTGGTTTTACTCATTCTCAAACAGATTTATACCTCTGAAGACTTAGTGCAGTTAAGTATTTAAGCACTTTCTCCTGGCTGGGAACAATCCTGCTGAAGTGTTAAGGAGGTGATGCAAACAGCTTCATGATTCTGAACTAAAAACTTTAGTAGAGTATTTGCAGTTACTTACTGGGTCACTTTACACATATTTTGCTGGTATGTGTCTCAGACAAATGTGTTTGAAGATTAATTTATAATTGTTTTGCCAAAGAAATGTGAAAATGCTGTCCATATCGTGTTTTGCCTCAGAAATGTTATACTCCTACTACAGAACTCCTCTTTCAGTTTGCTAAAAATAGTCTTTCTAAGGGACACTGTGTGCTTTCAAGTTTGTTCCAATCTTTCCAAGTAATTTTTTACTTCTCTTAATAAGTCTTTTTTGAAGTACAACCTGCAGAGAAATAGTGTCTTTTTCCATTGTTATTTTCTCACTGTACTTTGCTGTTGAATATCCTGTACTTAAGAATGATGGTTCAACTGTAATAATGCATTTGTAAAGAAGGGAACTATGAGGAATAAGACCCAGAAAACCAGATATCTGACATATATGTGAAAATAAACTACCAATACCACCTGAAGAAGAATGTAAAAGTAAAGAAAAATGTGATTTTTCAGCCTGCTTTAATTCTTTTCATGAGGCTGTGTATCTTAAAACAGTGATTGAAAAGCTGCTTGTCTCACCAGTTTCATTCAGCTGTTCTCACTGTTTCCAGTGGATCCTCTACCCCAGCTCAGCTGCTTACCAGGAGGAACGTTATTATATATCATTCTTATTTAAATTTCTCTTTGAAATTCCCTGGAATTCTAACTTGCCAATGGGGGCAAAAGTACATCTTTAGAAACCTGTGTCTTTCTTGTCTAACAGAAGCGTGAACAGCCACTGAATGAAAGGGAAATTTCCATTAAAGTAGGTGAAAATACATGCTCTGATTTTATCTTTTTGATTTAATTATTAGATTTGTGGGTAGTCAGAAAAATGTTCCTCTCAATTTCTTTTCTTACGGTTCTTCTTTGCTACCACTGAGATTTTTCTTTTTGCAGAAAATCCTGCAGCTTATTCTTAATATTATGATTTTAAAGTTAAAAGATCTCTCAGATAATTATGGAGATGATGAGAAGAGACAAATGGCAGAAGTAAAAATATCAAAGTTTAAGATCTGTATGAGATGGTTAAGACTTATGCTCCTAGGAAGAGAGAAAAGCAAGGGAATATATGATTCTAGGCTAAAACCACTGAATCTGATGACGCTTTAGAAAATGCAAACCTTATTTACCTGTGCAATCATGTCTGCGGTTTCAGAGTAACTGCGGCACTTTTTCACAGCTGAACGAGCCAAAAAGTCATCAATCAGCCTTATGCCAATGCTGTATCCCCTAAGGAGGAAACAAGGAAAGGTAACGTTCGAAATGGGGAGCTTCTTTCCACCTACCATCTCCCTAATGCGTCTTGCACTTCCTCAGCAAAACAACTGCGTGTTCCTAATTGAGTGACTTTAACAACAGATTTTGCTGGTCTGCATTCTTCTTTCTACCACATCTTGCAGCACAGTGGGACTGCTGTTCATGTAGACATTTAAGGAATCGTACTTTAAGCATGATACCCCTGGCAAGGATGATATGAATTGTCTACACAGCTTGTCTGTTCATTGTCTGTACTTCCAGACACCAAATATGGGACACTCTCATTGCAGCATTCAAGAGACAGGGGAACCCATAGGAAATGCACTCATGCCTGATCTCGTCCACTTTCTCCTCTTACCTCTTCACCTTATTTTTCACTCTTCCTTCACAATTACCTGTTTGTCTTTTTTTTCTAACATGTTCTCTCCCTCTAATTCAGTTGATGAAAAAAACCCCAGGAGTTGCTAGTTAACACAGAGTTTTGGTACACCACCAGCTCCATTTTGTATTTAAAATGCTACAATTTTTTAAAAGATAAATAAGAAAGGATGGAAGATAATGGAATTTTTATAAAACAAATATTCATTCCTAGCTCTGATACATTAACAAAGGTCAATAACTTCTTAGTGTGCAAAACAACTGTGGCTCCAAACATCTTCTGAAAAATGGAAAGAGATCTACACAAATGTCATATAAGAACAGGTACTCAGCTCAGAATTGTTTCTAGAAAATTTTTCATTTCCAGTTATGTGGGTGTTGGCAGTGTCTGCTTGTCTGTTGGAGGCCCTATACTCTCAGTGAAGCAGCCTGAACTCAGTGGAGTTTCTTACCCTTTTTTTTCACTGTACAGCGAAAAACACCCTTCTCACTGCAGACTATATATGTATACAGAGAGAGAGAGATAAGTACACTGTCCCCACCTGTCACACATCTGCTGAGCTGTGGGGTTTCTTTCTGAAGTGGGGCTGTTTTCATAATCACAGAAGTAAAAACATATTGTTTTAATGACACCTGTCATTATATTATCAAGTCTTCCTCAAAACAAAAAGATTTTATAGAAACAACTGCAATAATGAAAACACAAGGAGCAAAATCTGCCTCCACATCTTTCAAAACTGCTCTCTAGTAATTTCTATCATGGCATCATTAAAAAAGCTTGTGCACTTTTTAAATGCATGATTTTCACCAGGGCTGAATAAGAGATGAATATAAAAATATATCTGAGGGATGTTATCCCTTATAAGTTTGTGAATAAATTACTTTTCTTTTTTCCAAACAATGATATTTTTTTCATTTACTCAGATGGATAGTTACTGGACTACAGCTAGTTTGCAAACTTTCAGGTTGCTACTAAAGTGGTCAGGTATTCTGTCCACTGTGATTGTTGTAAATCCATTTTGCATGCCCACTTTGCCCAGAAGCATAAGCCTTACTGTTCTGCCAAAGACCTTACTATACCTTCTTTTTAATCAGCTCAAAAGTTGTTTCTTGCTGATTTTCCATGATGTAATTATTTTTATGGTAGTGAATGTCAGAATGACAGGGTTTGTAAACATAGGATCTTCATTTTCCAAAGAGGTTATCCATGTGAAAATCCATCCTTGTTGACCTTTTGTCCTATCTCACTCATTGCTGTATGGTCTTCTAAAGGTGAGAGGCCCATTTGCCCCTAACCCATTGAGGGATATAGGATATGAAATTTAGAAGATTCTATTAATAATTAGCGTAAATAAAGAATCAGCAAAGAACAAGTGTAAGCTATGAAAACAATCCTGACACTTTTCCTCAGAGAATTAAAAAGCTAATTGTTGATCTTCATTCACAAATTAGTGCTATTTCTGTTGACATAGTATTGAACCTTTTCCTTGTCTTCTCTGTAACCATAGACAAAATGCTGGAACTTGTAAGATAACAAACAAAAAGCTGAAAGGTAATATATTTGTAAACAAATAGCATTATGGAAAACACTGAGCATTTAAAGCAGTACTTACATTCTATCTAAACAGGCATTGACATCTTCATCTTTTTCATAGTCCTTGCACAGCTGGGCTACCAAAGCCCCATATGTGAGTACAAAAAGTTCTCTGCTCTGTCAGAAAAGATGAAAATTGAAAATAAAGTGAACTAGAATCCAACTTTTCCAAGTTTTTGAGCTGCTGCTGTATTAAAAGCAAGCAAAAATAACATTTACATTAATAAAGAAACTTTTGTCCATGGATGCATAATCACTGAAATCGAGATTTCTAGTGGTATAGAATCTATATATATATCCTCATGTAAGTTTGTAAGGGATTTTGCTTATCAAAAATACCATTTCTTGGTATACTCAGAGCTACTATCATCAGGTGCATTCTTGCATTTTATGAGTGTATGTTGGCTGGATTGACAAATGCTGTCTAGTGCCATCCGAGAATAATGACAAACAGTGGCAGGAAGAGTAATAGAGGCAATGGGCTGTTAATCCTTTTGCAGTAGGAACAACAGTTCACAAACGTAGGGTTGATCTGATTCAAATCATTAGCTGCTCTCTCCAAAAAAGTAAAAAGTAGATAAAAATTCAGCTCAGAATAATGAAAAAATACTATAATTCAGCACAAGTGTAAAGAATAACAACAAGATGGAGGGGATGGGTGAGGATTACAGCTCCTTGCCCGAGGAACATGGAGAGCAACTGAAGATGCCAAAGGTATATCTCTGCCCTGATCCCACCACAAGCACTAGTGTGAGGTCTTCAGCCGTGCAGCAGCCTGGAGGGAAGTTTCCTTCTCTCCCTGCCCTGCCAGATCACATCCATGCACTGCAGAACTGTCTGTATTTAGCAGGAGTAGCAGCTGGCCTTTAGGCGAGAGATTAGGTTGACTCTTACTAAACTTCTTGGACAGGAATTAATTAAAGGAAGTGCTACAGCCCTGTGGCATGTGGTCAGACCAGAGCTGCTTTTTGTCTCTAACCTGTGGAAAAATAATAGTGAAAACCAATAAAAGCAATAGAACAAATCACACTAGCAAAGTAAGAGCAGCTTGGTGGAAAGATTTCTTTCTGCTTCCTTTGCATCAGAAATTTGATCAGTATTGCTGTTGTAACAAGTCACTGTTCAAAATCTTAAGCAGAACCATTTTACAAACTCATTTTGGTGGTTAACTCGTGCTTAAAGTAACGTGGTACTCTTGGCCACATTCTCATTAACAAGTTTTCAGTGGAGTAAATGGATGTCATACAGGTCCTGTATTGTTTTATTATTATTGTTCAGCAAAAAGTCTCTGTTGTAACAAGAAAATTACCTTAGAGAAACTTAAGCATAATATATCAACATCATATTTATCAGCCACACTTGCAATCCACTGGAATACTTTTTGACCATAAACTTAGGTACATTAACTGTAATTATATTACACTCTTCCATTTCTTTTTCAGTAGAGAATTCTGTCCTCTTTTCGGAAATTGATACAACATGATCTTAAATTTTTCCACTGCCCAATTCCTGTCAAAAATCACCATTCACCATACAGAAAGCCCAAAGGGTCTAAATTCCTGAAGAAAAGTTTGTGTGGAATCGAACGATTCAAGCATAGAACAGAGATCTCCTTTTTACTGTGTTTCATTGAATGACTATCTAACCACAGAGGTACACAAACTCACCTGGCATTTATATCTTAGACCATAAACACTTGAAGCTCTTAGACCTCTGCTTCTGAACAGATTTCAGCCTCAGAAACTTTGTGCCCCTTCCCCAAGCCTGTACAGAATCCCAGCATTAGGAACAGTAGCCATAAATGCTGCCAGCAGCTCTGCTCTTGTAGCACCAATATTATCTCCATCTTTTCAGTACTTTCCAATGGTTCAGAAATAGGAGTGTACAAAACGTGTCAACAAAATAATAGGTTATTCTTACTCCATGCACAATTTTAATCACACATTACAAAAATGTCTTACGATTTTGTGGTTCTCCTGCTTTCTCCCTGGTGACCGAGACATGTTGCTTGTGTAACTCCTGACGTACTTTGATTGTCAGTTTATATCCTTTCTTCCTCAAGCAGCACAGTTTTCCCTCAATCACTGTATTTCCTCTTTCTCTTCTCATAAGTTTTCTCCTCTCTGCTCTTCTGTCTTTTGCATGAGATGTGTTTGCTGCAGTCTGTAATGCTGCTGATGCTCCTCCTATTCTCTGCGTGCACCGAGCCCTTTGGGAGGAATTGGACTGGCAACAGATCTGCCACTGTCCACAACATAAATAAACACTGTCCATAGGAATGTTTTGTAATCAAATGCACAGCTAACAGAATGGGAAGTCAAACAGGACAGCCCCAAGAGATTCACAGGTATTAAGTCTTTAGGGACAGCAAAATTATTCTGTTGTTTGTATCAGATTTTGGTGTTTGGAGAGCTAACAAAAACTTCTTCTCTGAAGAATAACAGCACAATTGCAAGATATTGCTGCACAAGGTAATTAAAAATTGATTGTTTTCAATCTAAAAAAGCTATAGTCTTCTGCCAGTCTGACTGCTGTAGTCTAGTGAGTTAATGTCTGCCTGAGCAGAGGAAGTGTGGCTTTTAAGGCACTGATACCACCATGTTTGTGTAAAGCTGCCAGGACAGATTGAGAGAACTCAGCTTCCCAGAGGAATAAACTCTGTACCTGCTACAGCTGTCAGCTTGTGCAAATGGCACTTTCATTAACCATGTTCCTAGGGGGTATCCTATCATTCTCAACCTCTTACAGTCCCTATTTCTTAATATCCTCCTATGAACATCCAGGCTTAGTTTATCTGTTTTCCCCTGTGGTATATTTGCCCTATGTAGTAGCTTAGATTCACAATGAGTTTCGACTATGGTCACTGATGAATTTAGAAATTAATTAGGTAGTTGTCATTCCTTATAGGACTTACCTTCATATACATTCCCACTGAGTCCTGAAAGCAAGTAAAAATATATGGCCCCTCTGAATGCCATGCTGTTATTAAATTTCCATTAACTAATAGATCCAGTGCTAGAGTAAAATTAGAGATATTTACTACTACAGATACATGGAAAGCATTCAGACGTGGTTCATTTGGGATTAGGAAGATTAGTTTACTTTTAAAAATGGTAAAGTTATGACACAATTCAACAAGCAATAATGAGACAGATAAAAGGATTTTCAGCTTTTTCTGTGTAAAGCTTAGTCATCCTAACAGCTTTTATTTTACACAGAATGAACTGCTATTGACAATTTTACAATGCAATACCTCTTCTATTTATTTTTTTGTTGTTGTTTTGCAGGTGCTCTTCTGGCCCTGTAAAGCCTTGTTCCATTTTGTGAGTTAAACTATTGTAGGTACTTTCCATATCTAAATTTTAAAAGACAGGCATGACAATTCTCTAGATAGTTACTTGCATTTCTAAATTGACTCTGAGATAGGTTTGTTTCTCTGATTGTCTCCAACTGGAGACAAGCACCAAATATGCCTCACATTGCAAGAGTAATCCCATATTCCATAAAGAAGTGTACTGCATTACATTAAAAAAAAAAAAACTGTAAAAGATTATTATTAGTGTAATTTAATTTCAGTGAACCCATCACAAAGCACTTAAGGCTACCCATAAATGAGCACAATTTTATTTATCCGGTTCAGAATATATGGATTAATTACTTCAGCCTGCATTATTAATGCTGTAATTGTGAAGGAACCCTGTGCACCAGACAGAGCAATGCATGATAAGGACACATCAACATCCTTTGAAAAATACATATGTGCACACGTGTACACAAGTAAATTCACACATATATTGCTATGCATTGAGTAGAATGTACTACATCTTGAAAGGTTTGCTCATGATTAAGAAAATGAAGCTGAAATGGTGTGTCCAATGGCTCCAGTGAGGGAAACAAGTCCTTGGTGGGCTGTCTTGAACCCCTGTGAAAAGAGTATAGGTGGGCACATATCTGGCACCTGTTTTAATCCTGAACATTTACTTCTTAAAAGTAATCCAAGGCAATTGGAATAGTGAGAAAGTTAGCATCACCCTCCACGTCCCTTTCTGTCATGTTTTTCAGGAAAAAAATGTAGAAATTTACAAGAAGGTCAGTCTGGCTTGAGCATTAGACTACACCAGTTCTCTTCATTCCCATCAAACTAAAAAAAGAAAAAGCCAAAATATATCCCAAAGCTCAAAAGCACAAATAAAAGTGTGCACCAGCACCCTGTCTCTCGCAATGGACTGGCTATTATGGGAAAGCTGATACCTGTAGAGGTAAGTACATTATTTCTCTGGTAGCCCAAGGATTCTCACAAATATGAGAGCAGAGTGCAACATGGAAGTAAATAATAAATTAGATATTGCCTAATTAGAAAGCCTAAAAACAAAAAAAAGTGAAAAAATTCTTTGAGCCAAAACAAGAATGCATTAACCACAAAAGGTGGGTGTCTAAATTAATAAAATACAGGATCAAGCTTTTGTTTGCTCTCCTTTTTCCAGATAGATAGACCTTGTATTAAATTTTCTCTAACAGAAAATAGATTTTTTTCAAATCACAAGAAGGTAGGTATTGAAGGTTTGAAGCTATGTGAAAAAAAGAACTTGAACACAGGTTTCTCATATCACACATGAGCACTTCAGGGTGGCTGCTGCTTTGACCATGCTTCCAAATAACGCAATGCTATTGCTGTCACTTTGCTGCAGTGCCCTGCCTGGGAAGCACTCTCAGATTGACCTGCTGAAATTTCCTTGGTTAGGTTATGTTTTTCAAGAGGGTGTTTTGAGATTTGAGTGTCTCCCTTCTGGTCTCTGCAGGGATCTGAAATCTCATAAATTTGC
The DNA here is from genome assembly GCA_026261815.1 of Monarcha castaneiventris obscurior. Lineage (NCBI taxonomy): Eukaryota > Metazoa > Chordata > Aves > Passeriformes > Monarchidae > Monarcha > Monarcha castaneiventris. The sequence goes on from JAMPIT010000327.1 coordinate 10,718,229, forward strand.
CTATAAAGCACAGCTGAATTCTGAAGTGAAATATGTAAGTTTTAAAAATATCATTAATAGGTTTCTATTCGTCCCTTAACACAAAGCTTCTTATGCCTTTTATCAGTGCTTGTCCTGGTTACAGGGAGAGGAACTTCTCCCCTAACCAGGCCAAAGTGACCATGAAAATGACTTTGCAACTTGAATCTGACTGGTGACCTGGCACATCACAGGACACGGGCAGTGCTCCCCTCTGCTCCCACAGGAAATCTGTCACGCAGGTACTTTCATAGCATGCTTTCTAACATGCACAGGTAGCCTTGACATCGATGCAGAATAAAACTCAAAATGCAGCTAGAGGAGCCACAGAACATCAGCCTTTTGACTGCTGAGTGATGAAAACGTGTGCAGGACCAGAGAGACCAGGGTTCAGTTTCCTCCTCCAAACTTCAGATGGAAAACAGAAGATCACTTCCCTCTTTTTCCCTACCTTTCCCTGGGCATCAGATAACAAAATCCTGGTCTTTTTTTGATCCAATAAATATAAAATTCCTCTCTGTGGGAAAACTAAGCACAACTGGCAGAACTATGGCAGGAAAGCTGGAGAACACAGCTTCTTTGGAGCATAGTCACATCACGTCACTAACAATAACAGAGATCTTGGAAGAAAGAGATGAATGAGTGAGTTTTTACTAGATCAAGCGGAGAAGAGAGCTGAAACCAATCTCTCTATTCTGCCATGGTTGCTTTATTTCAATAAAAAGCAAACAGGAGAATAAAAACTGTTTGCTGTGTATGGGAAGGTGAAATATGTCTCCCAGTAACCCTGTTTTAAAAGAAATGAAAAATGATTCACATTCCTTAAAAAAAAAGACCTTTTTCTCATAAGTGGGGTTACTGGCAATGAGTTGAAGCTTACAGAGCTCTGTAATATGAAAAGCAAAACCATGACTAAGGTTTGTTCATGCATCCTATTTGCCTCAGATGTCAGATATAAGCATCTTTTTGCCTCACAGGCCAGCCAGCTGCCACCTCAGGTAGTGGTATTTTGGATTGCATCCAGTCCTAACTCTTCCTGGGAATTCGATAAAGAGCCTAAATGTCTACCTCAGGACCCCGGGTTCCTCTGCAAAGGCAAGTACTTAAAGGTTTGATGTGCCACCCAAGCTCTTAATTGGATCCAACTCTGTAATTTGTCCCCTAATAGGATGACCCAGCAGGATCATTTACAGCAGAGCATGAAAGCAAATGCCAAAGAAGTGAAAATGCATAAGTACAAAGTTGTATTGATTGTATAAATTGCCTCATTCAACAGCTTCAGGCTGACTATTAATATTTCAGTGTTGGACACCACTTCAGTTTCACATCTAATGTGTTTCTTGAGTAAACAAGTGATGCTTGGGAAAGCCTTCCTCCCTTATAAACAAAATAAGACACAGGTTCCCAAAGAATCTCAGAAAGAATCAATCAGAGATTTTAAAATGAACTGAGGCATAATGGAAGACTCTTAGAAAATAATTTTGTAATAGCCTGATAGGTTTCTTTCACTCTTTTTTTTTTTTTTCAAAATATAATGTCACTAGTACAAAAAAAAAAAGTTACTGAAAATCCTGTGATACTGAATTAAAATGAAGGTTTAAAATGGCAATACTCAGACAGCTCTGTGATTTCATTGTGCTATTACTCTGTCCAAACAACTAAGAACTTAACAACAAGTTCCAGAAAAGCTGTGACAAAGTGCTGCTGAATGTTTCAGCATGTTTCCCTACTGCTTTTAATTTTGTGGAAGTGGCACATTATTTGAGAGCCAGTCACCAGCAATGACCTTTTTCTTAGATGGTGGCTGGGGATGAGAGAAGCAGGTGTCCACCCTAAAAGTGCACTGGAGGAACAGGGTCCTGCTTAGTGAACAGGCAAGACATGCATCACATGCTATCCCTGTGTGCAACAGCTGAGAGGGTGCCTCTGCCATCCAAGCAGACACCATGGGTGCTAAAACCAGTGTTTGAGATTAAAGCATTATTAGCAACTCTCTCTGCAAGGGGAGAGAAAAGGCTATGCAGACAGACACTATTATATCACACAACCAAGTCCACACATGCTGGAGACAGACATCTGTAATGGGAAAACAATTTTCCCCATAAACTTTCTGGCTAACATTTTTTCTGTTCTTGGTGAGAATGTTTATATGAAAGACAGTCAGACTTCTCCGTACTTAAATACGAATATTCACATATTCAGATCAGCCTAGGTTATGCAATGCACAGGACTACTGGATAGTGTGACCATAGAAAAAGTGTGGTCCAGAGATAATCATCAGGAGTGAAATGTTTTCAGTTTTTCAGGCCCCTGCTTAAGGCTGAATTTGTGAGAGATGCTCAGAGCCCAGGTCACATATCCCAATAATCAGAAGCCAGCTTTGGAAATGCTTAACTGAAAATTTTCTATCTCTGTCCATGGAATGGGACTTGCTATATTTGCAGAAAATCTTTAAACTTGTAATCACAAGCACGCTATATAAATACCAGATGTCTTGACATTTTGTGAAGTGACTAGCAGATTGTATATATATATTATCAAAAAAAAACCCAAAGCAAAAACCAAACAAAAAGAACCCCACCCAACTTTCCAAAGGAAACGTTCAGCACCATCAGGAAAAGAGACACGCCACCTACAGGTGAAACACTAAAATTCTCATGATCCAGCAGCTAACTACATCTTAGACTCCAGTGTTTGGAGAATGAATTGCCCCAGAACAGACATCAAATGCAAATAGCACTGGGATTCCAAACATTGCGCAACTTGCAGAATATTTTCGAAGTTTATTTTAAAGCATAAGCATTAAAAATACTTCTTTTTTTTTTTTTAATAGTCCATTTGCCAAGGATTTGTTTGGATGATCTTTTATGAAGAATAGCTGGAAGGCTCTTTTTTTTTTTCCTAGTCTAATGCCATGTTTCTGCTAATTACTGTTGATTAGCAAACAGCTTGGCAATTAACCCTGACAGGTTAGCCATCAGTTTGATAGCACTGCATGTCATCCAAAAGGTAGGGGGAATTTATTGTTAATTCCAGACAATTAGCAAGGAGCTGGCAGAGCTCACAACAGCCTAAAAGCTCAATTTTCCAGAACAGCTGAGATAAATTACTGAATCAATTAAAACACATCAGTGGATGTCTGCAAGCATACTTAAAGCTAGCAAACAAGCCACTGAAAATTAGTGGGAGGAGAAAGACTAGCTGAGGGTTTTTGGTGTTGTGGTTGGTGGTATGCTTTTCAAGCTGTTGGTGCTTATTCTGCTCTGCCATTAACACTAGTTAGCTATAACTAAAAGCTGACTTAAAGCAAAAGAATCTGGTAAAGAAGAGGATCTAAAATGACTTTCCTTCCAAAGTGGTTAACTTTTCTAAAGGGCAAGGAGGTCATTATTGCCAATGCAATAATTGCAATATTGACAATTGGTGGGCAGCAGCTCTTCTCTTTTTTCACCTTCAGCTGTCCCTGTCACGTTGGGCAGAACCTTATCTATGGGCTGGCTTTCCTAGGGGTGCCTGCACTGATCCTTCTGATTGTTGGCTATGCCCTGAACAACCAGACTTGGAGGCTGGTTATGGGCAAAAGGTCTCATTTTGGGAAGGTGACTTCATCAAACCGGCTGCTGAAATGCAAGCTGGTGTGCTTTGTGTTGTGCAGCATCACTGGCAGGGCGCTGGTCGCTCCCGTCACGTGGCTTGCTGTCACCCTGATAAATGGCTCGTATTATATCTGTGCTGTGAGCGAGTATGTCCCTGTGTATTACTATGGAGCTGCTCCCAATGTCACCGCCAGTGAGCGCAGTAGGATCCTGGCTACGTTTCCCTGCAGTCAGCTGGTTCCTCCAGAGCTGACCCGGGCGAGAGATGAAGTGATTCTCCTCCTCCGATACCAGTCACAAGTGAGTAACTCGTGTTGTTTCTGTTGCCTGGGAACCCGATGATGAGAGGTGGAGCTAATTCAGCAGGCAAAGCCTTAGGATAAAACAAGATCAGTGTCCTCTGTCTTGAGTGCTAAACCTCTGTGTGTTTTCAAGCCTACTTTTTATTTCACGTGGAACTGAGCTTCAGGTATATAAACTACTACTTCTGGCTGTCCCATTTGTTACCTGCTACCAGAGGGGGTACTCTTCCTTTTGTAGTACCCTGAAAAGTGTTATCAACTGAGACAAATGGAAGTTCAAGAGCCAGGGAGGGTATAAAGCTTCTTCATTAAAGCAGAAGAAAGCTGTGACTAAGAGGCTCAGGCTGTGAGAGTTTCATGTGAACCCATGTAAAATCTTGGGTTTTAGATCAGACTCAATTCTAAAGGCTTGCATACTGGATAAATAATAGGGGGCACATTAAGTTGTAACTTCAGAGAAAATTGCTTTTAAACAGGCTATAAGCTAATACGGTCTAGGAATTAGATGGCTTATCTTCTAACAATAACAGCTGGGAAAGCAGTATACCCAAAACTATACAGGAGAACTTTCTTAAATTTGACAGGAACAGGTGATTTTACCACACAGATGCCTCCAGCAGGCATGGACTGGGTTTGGTGATAACAGACCCTTTCCAGGCTTATACCTTGTTAATGCTATTATTTAGGAAAAGCAAATAAAGATCATCTTATGGATTATCTGGTGCTCAAAAGTTACCACTCTAAGTATTTTCAGCTCTAACAGTTATTTTCTTTTTTCATTTTGTAAGGTGGCTGGCTGGCTTCTGATTGCTGTGGTAGTCATCACTGTGTTCCTTTCTTACTGCCTGGCAAGCTGTCTCTCCCCGCTCAGCTTTCTCCATTTCAGATACTGGAGCAGCTATGTCCACAATGAGCAGGAGCTCTTCGACGAGGCGACGGAGCAGCACTCCAGGCTCTACGCCATGCAGCACGTGAAGAAGTTCTTTGGCTTTGTCCCAGGAAGTGAGAATGTAAAGGAAATCCGTATCCCATCTCTCAGGGAGTGGCAAGCCATTTCTGGACTGGCCTTTCTAAAACGAGTGGATGAGGAGCACTATGATTACAGCCTCCTCCACGACTGGGCACTCAAGGAGCGTGCAAATGGAAAATATCTAAGGATTGATGAAGATGCTGGGATCATAACACAGCTCTGAAGATCCAAGCCCCCACAATACTTTGCAGAAAAGCAGGAACCTGTCTAGCTCTATATCAGACCTGAGCTGCTCTGGAACTTTCCAATACAGTATTATATTGATGTAGAAAGTATGTGATCAAGTGCATCTTGTTAATGTAGTCCTTCAGCACATGCTCACAGATGCCTTTACTGATAGCATTTTGACTCCTGGGAGATGTGGTTATCTGTGCCTATTTCAAGCTTCAGCTCTCTGCTTTTTAAGAGTTGTGCTAAAGGATAAGTATATACTGAGAAAGTTATTTGCAAATGGTTTTTTTATTTTTTTTTTCTTTCCATTAGAAGGATCTTTAATAGGTAGACCTTGACTGGATCCTATTAATAGGTTCATTCTGTATAGAGCAAGGGCAGCTATACAGCTCTTCCTTAGTGACACCTAGCAGAAGTGACCTATTTCTCCTCTGCTACTATTTTTTTGTATTATATAAGTAAACTACACTGAGCTAACTACTAGTTAAGTCTGGGTCTACAGTAGCACATAGGAAACATGTGGGGAAATTTTACCATCAAAGGCTGAATTTAGATACAATGATGAGAGAACTTTCAATTCTGATAAGGAGATTAAAATCCCCACTGAGGCACGTGGTGGAGGTGCCTAACATATAGCACCTGCATGAACAAACACTTGACATATGGCAAACTGAGTTGAAATGTATTCTGGCTGAAAGCAGTAGCAAGGTCAGTCTCCTTTTTGGAAATACTTCAGAATCTCTAAGGTGTTTGTATGATTGCCTACTGTACAAAGAGCAAATGAGGATGGGAAAAATCTCAGTCTGTGCAGAAGGGTTTGCTTTGCCTCTGTAAACTTGTTTTTTATATGTATACTGGGCCCATGAATATTACTGTGATTAAAAACTACTGAATTTTGTGAAAGAAGGCTTAATTATGTTTTTGTGTTAAATCAGTTCAGTATGATGTGATATATTCATCTTCTAACTCCCTGTGCAGATATTTCTAACTCTAAGAGGGAGGGAAATGCATCCCATAATTTTTTTAATCTTTCCTGTGGTGCCTTGCCATGTACACATACACATGTGGGCTCCAAAGCCACATGCTACACGATAGGATGCTATCTGCTACTAATAAATGAACCCAGGGGCCTGAAGTGGAAAATCTAATTATTTAGTACATTTTACTAGAAAATGCAGGAGCCGGAACTGTTCTGTCACTCCTCTCTTGATCTGGATAGGGGAGGGAGGATATAAGGAAAGGGCTGAGATAAGGACAGGGAGAGATCACTCAGCAATTACTGTCACGGGCAAAACAGACTCCACTTGGAGAAATTAGTTTATTTTATTACCAATGAAATCAGAGTGGGATAACGAGAACCAAACCCAAATATTAAAGTACCTTTCCCCACCACCTTCCTTCTTCCTGGGTTTAGCTCCACTCACAAATTTTCTCTCTTCTCCTCCAGTGGCATAGGGGCTGTGTGAGTGAATGGGGGTTGCAGTCAGTTCATCACACACTGTCTCTGCTGCTCCTTCCTCCTTGGAGGGAGGGCTCCTTACACTCTCCCCTGCTCCAGCATGGGGTACCTCCTTCCAGGAGACAGCCCTCTGCTGACTTCTCGGGAGTGGGTCCTTTCTAGAAGCTGTAGCTCTTCATGAACTGCTCCAGTGTGGGTCCCTTCCATGGGGTGCAGCCCTTCAGGACTCCCCTGTTCAAAGGTAGGTCCCCTGCAGGGCCACAAGTCCTGCCAGCAAACCTGTTTCTGTGTGGGCTCCTCTGTCCACAGGTCTTACCATGAGTCTGCTCCAGCACAGGCCCCCAGTGGGGTCACAGCCTCCTAGAGACCATCCACCTGCTTCAGCATGGGCTCCTCCATGGGCTACAGGTGGATCTGTTTCACCAGGCACCTCCATGGGCTGCTCCAGAGCATGCAGCACCTCCTTCTCTTCCTTCACCAAACTTGGTGTCTGCAATTTGTTGCTCTCACACATTCTCACTCTGACTGCAGTTTCTATTGCTCAGGATGTCTTCCTCCCTTCATAAATCCGTTATCCCAGAGGTGCTGCCACCATTGCTGATGGTGCTCAGCCTTGGCCACCAGTGGGTCCATCTTGGATCTGGCTGGCATCAGCTCTGTAGGACATGGGAAGCTTCCGGCAGCTTCTCACAGAAGGTGCCCTTGTAGTGCCCCTGCTACCAAAATCTGGCCATTCAAACCTAATAAAAGGTAATGGAACTGCACTGTTTATGTGAACTCCTTAGGAAACAAAGTACCTCTAATAGTAACACAACTTCTGATTTAATTTTAAAAGTATTTGTGGTTTTTCATTTAAGATGGAACACTGTTATCTGGAACACATGCAACTGATTTGTGCATCTGAAAGTTTTGATAAAAAAACCCTATGCTGATTTCTGGATCCAAATGACAAAAAACTGTTGTCTTTAGTCTATGTGAATTCTTTCAATTTCTTCTATTGTTTTACAGTACTACTATAAAATGATGCAATATTTTCAGTTAAGAGTGAGCTGTAAAATTATTTTAATTTCTTGTTCACCTAATTTTTAAATTAAGCTTCACGGTCTCTGATTTTGTCCTGGTTATTATTAGCCCTGTATTTTTTCTTATTAGTATATAATTTAAATACTGAGTGGAAATACTAACTGTGTATGTCACTGTGAAGTCAGCCTGCCAATAGACTAGGAGACTATCACTCTGTTTGCATAGATTAATCCATAGTACTACAGCTATAGTATTTTAAGTGATTTGGTGTATTTCCCCTTACTCCTCTGCTCTTTGAAGCACGTCATGGATTGGTAGTGAAGGCACAACTTTCAAATGAATTCCTGATTACAGACAAATCTATGAGTTGGTACAGCTGAACAGTCAAACTGTGCCTGCTAAAATCAGTCATCCTACCCAAGAATCAACTTAGAATTCCAGTTGGCTCACTTGAAGATTTGAAAATCTTTATGTCCATGGTAAAAGTTTTCTGGAAACCCTGGGCTTAGAATACGTATGTGTGGGAAAATTGCCAGCCATGGGGCCAGGAACCCGATGCACCTTAAAACTACCCCGTGTACCAAGTGCCCATCAGGGTCTGCTGTTGTTTAACCCTCGACAGTCTTAAATTCATCCTTGGAGGTAACCCCTAAAGCATGGTAGCTCCCAGTATCGTTAGCCTTGACGACGCCTGTTCTGCACATCCAGCATGGTGATGCCGCCGATGTGACGGGACTTTTGGAATCACGGCGAACGCTTTCTGGTGTTTAAGCTGCAAATCACCAGCTGCATCAAGTAAGTCTCCAATTTCTGGCAGAAATGGCATTCAGCTGCCTTCACGGTACCCGTACGCAATACCTAGAGCACCGGGTTTGAATCCTCTTCCGTTTGCCGATCCCTGTAAATTTTCAAGGGAAGAACGCCCAAGGGTGAGCCATACCATCACTAGTCTGTACAACACAGGGGCCGCCAGCCTCAGCTCCGCCAAGGCCGCCGCTCCCGGCAGGGGCGGGGAAGCAGCGTGGGGGACGGCAGCAGGATCGCTCCTGCCCGCCAGGTACGGCCCGTCCTGCCCGGAGCTGAGCGCCAGGCAGCGAGCGCTGGAATCCACTGAGCGGCGGGCACCGCGATTGTGAAAACCACCGGGGACGAGCCCAGCCAGCCCCGTGCGCCCGCCCGCCCGCGCCGGCAGCTGCACCCCATCCCTCCCTCCGTCCCTCCCTCTCTCCCTCCGTCCCTCCCTGGGCCAGCCCATCCCGGCCCAGCCCCGAGGCGCCATCCCCGCCTATCGCCGGGCGCGGGGCATGCTCGGAAGGGCCGGCCCGGCGCCGTGAGGACGCAGGCGCGGGCGGCGGCGGCGCGGCGCGGGCGGCCCATGGCCCTGGGCGGCGGGCCACGATGACCGACTACAGCGAGGAGCAGCGCAACGAGCTGGAGGCGCTGGAGTCCATCTACCCGGACTCGTTCACGGGTGCGGGGCCGCGCCGGGGCCGCGCTCGCAGCCGGCGGGCGGGGGGAGGAGCGGGAGGCCGCGGCGGGGCTGCGGCGGGTCCCGCGGGGGCTCGGAGCGGCGCGGCTCCGGGGCGTGCTCGGGATGCTGGTTCCCTTGCTCCGGCCGGGAAGAGCGGAGCGCTTGACGGCGCCTGTGGGCCGGTGCGAGGCGCTGCCCCTGCCGCGTTTAGCGTCGTGGCTCGGCAGGCAGCCCGGCGTGGGCACCCGGTCCCGTGTGCTGCTGGAAGGATGCTCTTCGGAGAAGCCTTTCAAAAGATGCGGCCCTAGGTGGGAATCGCGGAATTGGCTTGTGTGCCGGCCGGTTTTCCTTCCCGGTAACAAGCCTGTCGCCACCATAAGGCACGGGATGTTTGTGGTGCTTAAAGGTGCTGTTTCCTCCGTAAATACATTGCCACTACGTGCCTTGTTCCATTGCAGGTGGAAAAAAGGCAAGCTTTAATTCCCTGGTGCAGCATGTTATATTGCTGAAAATTTCGTGTTGTGGATATGTTGGTTCATCAGTTTTTCAGGATTTTCAATTTACCATCAAACAATCAAGAGTCTCTACCATGCTGGCTAATCCAACATGAGTTTCGGCATTCGGTATCCAAAGAATATTAACAGTTCGGGCATTTTCTATTTCCTCCCTGCATAGTTTCTTCTCTGCCTAGAGTTCCACAGCATCTCACTTGGCAGTAACTTCACCACACAGACATTTGCCGAGTACTTGCTCATTGCTTCAATCTGAAAATCTTTTCAGGTCTCCGGTTTTATGTTAAAGATTACTTAAAGGTATATGAATTGATCTCTGCTAGCTGGGGATGCTGGATATCTGATACTGATATGGAAGTAATATTCTTTCATACAGCCTCTACTCTGATGCTTATTCAAAGTTATTGTTCACTCATTTAGTGCTTTTATGTCCAAGAGAAGAGGGAGGAATGAAGACAGTGGTAGTACATTAGCAATTAGGCAGCATTCAGTTGATACTTTGAGAGCATGTACACTAATTTGGGCATAGGTTATAATAGTGATGCAGAGCAGTCCTTAGATGAGGATATGGTCTGCAACCCAGAATTGTGCAATGAGGTTTTTAACCTGTGAAACACAGGTGATAGCTCTTGCTATGTTGTGTTGTCTATAACAGCTGCATGCTGTCTGTCTTCTAGCTGCCTAACTCACACACTTTCATTCTAGTACATTGCTTGGTTAGTAGCATTTCTTACATTAAGCTGTCTTAAATATAGGTGCAGGCATACTGTAAAAATAGTCCAGGTTCAAGAGTGCACTGGATGCTCATCAGACACATCTAGTGCAGTAAAGCAAATTAGCTTTGGTAGTTTCCTGCACACAGTCACTGTGCTACCAGAAGTCATTTGATTTGACTTGCACTTTCTGGAACAGTGAATCTTCCAGAAGAGAAAGTTTTCCAAAAGTGAAACTTTTTGGTGTTGCTTGATTAGAGGTGGTCTCATTCAAAGAGCACTCCAAGCATCACATCATATGGAAAATAGCTGTTAATTGAAAAGTGTTATATTAATGAGTTTAAAAGGCTCTAAATACTGTATCAAGAGCTTATTTTCTTCATCAGTCCTTGAGAAGTTCAGTTTTAGTGATGCGAAGAAGTAATTGTCTGATTTAAGGACTCTCTCCCTAACTTTTGCTGTTTTCCTTTGAACAGTATTGTCAGAAAAGCCAACAACTTTCACAATCACTGTGACATCTGAAGCTGGAGAAAATGATGAAAGTAAGTTGGTCATGTCTTACTCAGAAACTTCTATATATGTTGAAACCTAATTCTATCACCAACAGCTATGTATACCTCCACTTAAGCCCTTGTAGGGGCCTGATATAGCAAACATTCCATAGCAAATATAGTTCAAGGATTTGGGTGGTTCTTGTTCAGTTTGCAGAAATGTTGTGCTCTCTCACTATAGGACTGCTTTCTGCTGAATCTCAAAGGCTTTGTAGCATAGCTTCAAAAAGTACGGATTGTCATCATCCTTGTAGTGGCTTACAGACATGTTGTGGGGGAATTTTTTTTCTGGCAACTGTGCCAGCCACGTGGGAGAGTTGAGTCTGTGTGCTGTGATTGTGCAGCCCTTAAGGAACAGTTCCAGAGCAGAAGGCTGTGGGTCCCAAGTGCCTGTGTATTTGTTAAGTACCAACAATTGCGTGGGCATGTTGTAAGCAAGCCTTGCTCCAAGCAAGTTCGAAAGCTGCTATTCTGGATACTATAGCAGAAGGAATAAACTGGCACTGTCTTATTTAGTTTTAAAGGAGTAAGTCCTGCTTAGAGCAGGTATCTGTGTTGAAGAGTCTGCTGTGCTGCCAGGAGCGGTGAGTCTGGAACTAAAGGAAAGCTTCTCTCTGGTGTTCTGGGAGGATGTGTAAAAGGAACTTGATTCTCTTTTGCCTTATTTCCATGTTACCCTGGCTCTGGGCAGCTTCAGATTGAACGTATTTTTCTTAGGCAGTTCTCTCCTTAGTAACTTCTACTGGACATAGTGTCTTTGTCCGCAGCGTGGAGCCCTGGAACCCAACATGGAGGTTGATACTCCAACCAGGCACACAGAATTTGAAGTGTTAATATGCTGAGATTTTCTCTAGTTCTGTTGTTGGGACTCTTCCCTGTTTTCCAGCTTTGAATAGAATAGGAGGGAGAAGAGATTACTGCTAGTACCCATCATACCACAGAAGGTTTTTCAGTCTTCCTAAAGACCTTTCAGACATGAGTAGGTTTTAATAGTTTGTGCAAGTGTAAACTTTATCATCTCAATTTCTTTGAACTCTTGGGTTATGTTTAAATCTATTCATATTGTTTTAACATCTGTGTAAGAAGCCTGTTCCTTAAAGGCAAGAATGTTTTATATTCTATAATTTTAAGCTGTTGATGCAGTAGAAAAGTATACAATTAAAGTTACACAGAGTTATCACCATAAGAATGTGTGGTTTTTTTATCTTGTAGCTGTCCAAACAACCCTTAAATTTACCTATAGAGAAAAATACCCTGATGAAACTCCACTGTATGAAATTGTCTCACAGGAGAATCTTGACGATAATGATGTCATGGACATAATAAAGCTGCTAGAGCAGCAGGTAAGGAAAATGGAATATCTTGGTACAGCTTGATACCACTTCACACTTTGGCTGGAATTTCTCTCTCAAATCAGTTGTTCTCTGAGGTGTTTGCTACTGATCTGAAACCTGTTCCATACCATAGGGACTGACTTTGAGGTTTGAGTTTGGTGAATGACATTTCTGAGGGTAAATTATGTTAATGAGGTAACATATAGGGCTAATTCAGTGTATGCAATAACACAGAATAATGAAATGGAAGTGCACTAGGGCTTCCCCTCTTTTCCACTTGTAGCTTAAGGTGAATTTGTTTCACTGTATATATAGTATTTATTAAAATAAGCCACCTCAGTTTTATTTGGAAATACTAAAAAATGCCACATTGATTCTTGATTCTTTTTAATAATGTAACTGTTTGGGGGGTGGGGTGGATCTCATCGGCCTTTGGGATCAGTGAGAGTGCATTGTGAAGGAAAGAAGGAAGCACTTCTTTGGTTTCAGGAATTCCTGACAAGTCCTCACTGCCTTAAAATTGCCATAATATGTTCAGTGGGCATTTTTTCATTTTCAGTTTACTTCATATAACCTTCCTTCCATCAGCTGATGTTTTCTGGTTTTCCTGGAAAACTCTCTCACCTCCAAGGAGCATGTAATAGTATTAAGGAATAAACTACTTCAGGAGAAGAAAGGTTCTGAGTGACTTGTCTCTTAGGATTTATGATATTCAAATTTTAGAGTTGTGTTTCTGCTGTAAGCTTTGTTTTATTCATGAAAAAGCCTTTCAGATGTCCATAATGTGCTGATAACCTGAACACAGACGTTCATCTTTGTGTTTTGCTGCGCGCCCATTTGGGAATAACTAACTGGATTAACTGGCCGGCTGAATTTGAATTTTACAGCGAGCTTTTGCAACTGGTGCAGAATGTGTCAGCTGTGTCCTCTGCATTTGCACAACATCCTGCTTTCTAAACATATTTATGCATTCAGTTGCTGAAGGTTTGAGGTTCTTCTGTTTGAAGTTGCCTTCTTTACGTTGTAGGCAGAAGAAAATTTAGGAATGGTAATGATCTTCACTCTAGTCTCAGCAGTACAGGAGAAATTGAATGAAATAGTGGATCAAATAAAAACACGAAGAGAAGAGGAGAAGAAACAGAAAGAAAGAGAGGCAGAAGAAGAAGAGAAAGTATGTAAAATAATGTTTTCAACTAAAAAAGTCTCTCTACTTCTTTAAAATGCATTGGCTTGATGAAGGAGCAGTTCTCAGTTGCATTGGGAAAGGAACAGCTACACCAAAGATTATATAATTGAAACTTAAGAAGATTGTTTAATGTATTTAAGTGATGTTTTTTCCTTTTTTCTAAAGCAGTCTTTTTAGAGTCTTAACTGCATGTTCACAGTCCCCTCTAGCATTACTTCATAAAATCCCTAAAAGGGATTTTTCCCAAATGAAATTAGATTTGTTGTAGACAGTTTTTTGTTGGCAGAAGGGAGTGGGGAGCAGAAAGGGCTAGAATATGTTATGCTGCACATGGACTCCATGGTTTGAGGAAGGCTGTGTTCCTTGGTAGACTGAGTGGATAGGGTGGAAGCAGTGGGACCAGTCTTCAAGACTGGTCTGCCCTCCTGTAGAATAGTTTTACCATTTGTGGATTGTGCTGTGATAAGGCCAACTAATGAGTCTTCACTCAGTTCCTGAGAAATAGCTGGAGGGTGATGGAACTTGGAAGGTTCTGCATTTCTGAAAATGGCAAAGAAATATCCGAGAAAAAATAATCCTTTTTTTCTGTTTCAACATGATAAAAGGGTTAATGTATTTTAATGAGCTATATTTCAGTGTAGATTGCACTTAAGTGTTGATAAGAAGTGCTGCCTACTTACAGAGTGGGAGCTGTGAACTATTGCACTCAAGGTCCAAAAGGAGTACACAGGGTTCTTCCATGAGAGTTTCCACCTCAGTATAGTTCTCTGAATGGAGAGTCCCATAACAAAAAACATAAGGATGTGTTCTTTGTATATTCTCAGGATTAGGATTAATTTCTCAGAATACTTCACAGCAAGCAGTGCTTCTGGAGTGTTGTAATTTAAAAAATTAAGAGAATGCTCATCTTCACCTGTAGCTTTGCAAGTTGTGTTTGCAGCCTTGTTTTCTGTTCTTTCAGCAACGTTTTCATGGCACTCCTGTTACCATTGAGAATTTCCTTAATTGGAAAGCAAAGTTTGATGCAGAGCTCCTAGAAATAAAAAGGAAAAAGATGAAAGAAGAAGAACAAGCAGGCAAAAATAAGCTAAGTGGTATGTTTTAATACTGGTCATGACGTGTCTGCAGTGGTACCAGACTATAATGACAAGTCTAAGAGTAATTTTTACACAGATGATAGGTCTTGGCATCCTGCTCCATAGTCTGCATGGCTTAGCTTTGAACTGGTTCTCCTGTGATACTGGATCTACTTTTTAACTTGATTACCTGAAAAAACATAACCAGTGTGGTCATGCTGTATCACTGTTCTGTTTTCTCCTCACTTCTGGCTAGTTTTGATGAAATTTGACAGAGATGGAAATTTTAATGGTATTAAGTTTCATAAAAAGCTGTACAGGACAGGGGACATGCTTGATTCCTCTCTGAAGGGTATGCATTTGGGAATCTGTAAAGATGAGATAACAGAAATCAGGCTTCTGGTTTTTCTGTACTTAAAAGTATTGTTAGTATGTGGTGTCTGTTTTCATCTACACAAATGTAATTTATAGAAGCTTCCCTTTACAAAACCAAAATCAGGCTTATTCCTGGATGTTATTCCAGTGTAATTCCAGTATTACCATGGGCACCAACCAGTCTTGTTTGTGGAAGCTTACATAAGCAATGCAAATGTAGATGGAAGACAGGTGATTTATGTGGAAAGAGTTTGAGCTTTTCTTCCTGTCCCTCCCAGTTAGAAAGGCTTCACTTTGTCTTCTGTGATGTTGCCTTCCCAGCTCTGTGTGTGTATGTGTAGGAGCTGGTGATTTGTGTGTAGATCCAAGTTGCTTTTTGAATGGGAGAATATATGGAAAAAGGTGAAGGAGCTAATTTCCTTCCCAGTTCCCACAGAGGATTTCTTGTGGAATGCAAGATGAAGACTAAAGCAATAAGGACTGAACACAGGCTGTGTGGTGTAAATTTTTCTGCCCTCCATTATTAAAGTTTTAATAACATTACAGTGCCCCATTTCACATGTAAGAGAAGGAAGCTTATTGGCATTGATGAATCCTGGCTGAATTAAAAAAAAAAAAAACCAGAATGGGGAGCTTACAGAAATGAGCAGTTAAAAAAAAAAGACTGCTAGAATTGATTAGTTTGAGAAGACTAAAATACATGTGCTGAGTATTGTTGCCTTAGGTTGATAATTGTTTCAAAACTGTACTTGATTATATATTGTTTTTTATTTTATTTCTAGGTAAACAGCTGTTTGAAATGGATCACAACCTTGACACCTCTGATATCCAGTTCTTGG
Source organism: Monarcha castaneiventris obscurior (assembly GCA_026261815.1). Classification (NCBI taxonomy): domain Eukaryota; kingdom Metazoa; phylum Chordata; class Aves; order Passeriformes; family Monarchidae; genus Monarcha; species Monarcha castaneiventris. The sequence continues at coordinate 10,733,885 of JAMPIT010000327.1, forward strand.
AGGAAGGTAAATTTTTATTTTATTCCATGACTGAAAGGCAGTGGCTTAAAATAGGTCAAAATTCCTAAGCAAAATTTTCTGACCTAACATCTTACATCAGAATCACTTTTACATTGGAAGAACTTTCTGAGAAGTACTGTTTTGCAGAGTGAACAGAAGTGATTCTAACTTTTCTCAAAAACAAAACCTTTTCAAGATGATAAAGTGTATTTATTAGCCGCCTTGTGGTTGAGTTGATCTTATTTCCATTGCTTCTATTCAAATGAACGGACTGGGAAGAAAAACCAAAAAAAGAAAAGCAAAAACAAAACAAAAAACCCCAACTCAACCCTGATTTTTGTTTTTTTCTTTTTATTCTAATAGCCAGCCTTCTCACCCCAGATTTCAAGCACAGGTCTTAAACTTCTGTCGCCTTCTCTCTGAACCTCAACACCAATACTAAATATCTTGCAGGTCAAAATATATGCTATTTGCTTCTGTGCAACCCAGTTCTTCTTCACGGTTTGTGCAGGTGTACCTGTTACCTCACCTAAAATACTGATCTGGTGCCAGATGGAAATTTTGTAAGCCTGTACCAGAAAAATGTTAAACTTGGAAAACCAGTTGGAGATAAAGCATATAAAACTATGTACAGTAATATACCTATTTAATTTGCTGTACTGCTTTTTAGTATCCTAGTTTAAAATACCTGAGTTTTGAGGTAAGAGAGTTCTTTAATGCAGCCACATGATATCTCCTGGTATCACAAAATACAGGTGGAAGTGAGTCAAGATTCTTCTCTGCAAGTAACAATTTTTTAAAAAGTTTATGAATGTCAGTTGAAATGGTAGTAATGGGGAAATTTAGTTTCTTTGAGAGGGAATAATTTAATCTTGTCTTCCTCCAAAATACCTACTGTGAAGAAGGTTTGTTGATGGTACATTTGGCTGCCTCAGGGGAGGAACAGACATCTACCTGGGCTCTGTGCCCAAATGTTTTGGGACTAATGCATTAATTTGTAATCCTGTTGCTACTGGTGAACAAAAACTCCCATTCTTATTGCTGGTTGCATTCTATCATAGATGCAACAGGTTACTAACTCTATTTTACTATTACAGTAGCATGTACTACTATTTTTCAGAGGATAATGGCATTATTTTGTAAAGGTGCTTTGAAATCCAGTGAAGTAACAGAACCTTTATTTGGTGGCCAGAAGATGTCACTGTTGATACATAAAAATAAAATAGTAGGCGTCCTCAAGTTTTATCCTTAGGTCAGCAGCATCTCTTTCAGAAGAAAATGAGAAAGTAGCAGAGCTTCATCTTGCTTGTAAAATTTAAATCTGAAAGCAAATGTACATATGTCAGCATATGGTGTATAAGGGATTTTTTTATAAGCCCTGTGCATTTATCTCACTGGGATGGCAGTAATTATTCCAGCTGTGAGGTCCTACTTTGACTGTCCTGGGGAGGAAGGATCTCTGCTTCTAGCAAATGTAAATGTTAATTTTGTGTTCCCAGTGAACTCCTGCACGACATTTCTCTTGACTGGGTTTTTATACAAGGGAGAAAAAAACTTCACTTTAGCTGTGAAAAGGTAAAATGTGGTATTTACTTTTCCATATCTGATGTATAAAAAAACCAAGTGAGTTAGCAACCACCTACATTGAAGAACTAATATGAAAAAGTCTTGTGTGTTTTGTTGTTGTTACTGTTTTCCTTGTTACATGAAAATAAAGTATCTTTCTGTTCCTTACAGCTGGAAACAATGTGGAGGTTGATGAATCTTTATTCCAAGAAATGGATGATTTAGAATTGGAGGATGAAGAGGATGACCCTGACTACAACCCTGTTAATTTAGATAGTGATTAGACTTATTTGAACTGATTCTGTCATCAGTATGGACATACATAAGGAGAGAGGGGCAGGCAGGAAAGCCACAGCATCTGTGGTGTTAGTAATGTGTATTGTTTTTCCTTTTTCTTAATTTTTTTCTCCAAAGAAAATACCAAAATATTTTAAATCCAGGAGAATGGTCTTCTGATGACTTTCACTATAAATAAATTTACTTTAATATTTCAAATGAAAAAATTTGAGAAACATTGATCTGTCTGCAAACACTTTTCTATTTTCTCTGATTTTTTTCCTTCCCATGGAAAGATGTTACAGCAAGCACTAAACACACCTGCATCTGAATGCTGAGCAGCTGTTCTGCTGTCTTCCACCTGGGATAAACATGGGCAGCTTTAGTGAATAAAAGGGATCACATACTATGCAGTTACTTTTTTTTTGTTTCTTCCTCCTGTGGAATTTTTTAATAATTCAAGTCAGTTCTGGTGCCCCAATTTATCAGCTGTAGATAGACAGCACTAGTCACCTTTGTTGTATAGCCTTATTAAAGTTTAATGGAAACCATTTCCATACAATCAGAGTAAAGTTTTTTGCCATAGTCATGAATAATGTTTTCAAAATAGCAAGTTCAAGTCAGTAGGAAAAAAAAAAAAATCAGAGTGTGAAGTCCTCTTGAAGTTCGGTTGCTTTGTTCAGAGAGGGTTTGGGTTTTTTTGAATGTGTGCATCAATGAACTTCGATGAAAAATCACAACCCATCCTAGGAAGATTAGTTTGCTTTTGGCAGCAGACTGTGTTGAAATACAATGAGTGGAGTGCACATTACAGCACCAGGGTTTATAGAGTGCTTTATAGGTTTGAATGTAACTGGTGTAGTTTTAGAAGCATCATGTTGGCAGCCTGTGAAGGTTAGCACAGAATGCAGTAAAGCTACACATCAACTTGGGGATGTTACCCATCCTGCAGAGTTGCTTCTGGAGCTAACAGATGTTAGACTCCTCCCTTTCCACCTCCAAAAAGCCCAAACACTGCAAGAACTGTGGTGTTTAAACATGCTGTGTTTGAAACTGCAGCGCTGGAAGGATGATGGTGTCAAGAGACAGCTTTCCACACAGAGAGACAGGCACCTCAATGATTAAACACTGTGTGCTGAATTTTAAACACTGTTAGTAGACTGCCTTAACTGTGCCAGCTTCAATCTTTGAAGAGGGTTGCACTAAAGTGTCACATCGTTTAGAGGAGTAATACATTTATTAATTTTAGTATTTGAAAATTCCGTATTCAAAATGAGAAGTTTAATTATTGAAATAATGGTGTATAAGATTCTCTGCTCATACTGCTTGAGAACATCTATTTAGGATGAACTCCTTTAACCTGTTTTTTTTCTTTTTTTTATTCAAGATGAATGAATTTCTAGTAGATAGAAATAAGTGTTCAAGTACCCTGTAAATACTTTTATAAATTAACCATGTGCCTTTGTTCCTACTGTCCTTCCTTTGATCTTTTTAATTTTGGCTACTAAGAACTCTAGATAAGCATCTAGGTCTCAATGATAATGTATGTTTCAAAGCAATAAGCAGGATCTGTGCTCCAGCAGAGTTACCAAATACATTAAAAAAATTATGAGCTAATGTGATACTAAATCTTGTCTTTTCCAAAGATCCAGTTGGATTGAAAGCTTCATAGTTACTACATCCAGCTTCCTGTGTAATTGCTAGGATGCTTTAAAATGCTCTTCAGCACTGAACTTAATTTATTCCTGGTATGTCTCAATTCAGCTGCATAAAACCCCATTTAATTCCTAAGGCTACTTTCCATTTTTAGCTATATTTAAAACTGGCGCTTTTTCATAAAAGGAGTGAATTGGATCTCTAAATTTGGACTGAATCCAAGAATGCTGTGTAGTCTGTGCAAATGTGGTAAGCAGAAAATTTTCCAAGTGGATCACTGATAAGTCATCTACCTACGAAAGAAAGTTTCTCATGACTTTTATTGCTAGAATAATGAAATTTTCTAGTCTGTTTTCACACTAACATATTTATTGGTTTTCATGCAGAGAATGTATAGCTTAAAAAATGTTAAAATTATGTAAAACAAGTTAAAACATGAAAATGTGTTTTTGCTGTTATATTTCAAAGCAGAGGAAATCGTAAGGGTTGAAGTGACAAAAAAATTGCATAAAGTCTGTTCCTCCAGGTATTTGGAAGAAGTTTTAGTGACTCAGTCTGAACTGCAGATTTGTTTTAGCTTTGTTAGCAATTAACATTTGTGAAATAAAAGGGAATTTGACTGAGAGTAAGCTTGGCTCTATGTGTGTGTTAGTTTGCTGAAGTGAACTGAGAGAAGGGGTTTTTTGGTGGAGAAGATGTAGGTGGGATATTTAAATTTGCATACCTACTTTGGATTAGATTGAAAACTAACTCTTAATAATTGCATAAAATCCCATTCATACACTTTTACAGAATTACAGTAATTCAAAATCCTGGTGCTGACAACCTTTCTTGTATTTTGTTCTTAACTGTCTCAGTCCAGAGCATGCACTGTAAAGCACGGAAGGAGGCAGTAGTGAGTTGCAGCACTGCACCTTGACCAGAGCGATTTTAGTTGGGAACATGCCGACTGTTTTGAATAGTTGGTGCCTGAGCTCTGGTAAAATTCAGAGGCTGTTGCCTACCACATCAAGATGCTGCAGGAGGAGTACAATCTTGAGCATGCTGCAAAGCCTAGGACTTTGCATCCAAATTATGACTGCAGTATTGGCATCTCTTTCCTTCCATCTGTTTGACACCTGCCCCACAGCCCAGGGCTAATGAGGGAGATGATAGTCCCCCAATTCCCAGGAACTCTCTCCCTAGTCTAAGCCCCTCTGGTCTCCCAGACCCTTCACAGCTTATAGGGTACTTCTGCATACCGACTGAAATGAATGCATTGTCATAACTATTTTTTAAATTTAATGTGTATTTCAGAAAAATCAGTGATTTATGGGCTGTAGTATCTTTATGTGTCCACATGCTTCACTGCTTCCAGAAACGACAAGTTGTCATTGCCAGAGCACATTAAACATGAGAGAAACAGGTTACTGGTAAGGCTCTTATACCTGTATTTAGGTGTCAGCATAGGAGAGTCTAAATGAAAGGGATGGATCTAAGCTCCAGTTACAATAACTGGATGCTCTGGCATGATACAGCTGCTAAAGCAAAGACACCCTGTGCTACCTGCAACACACTCCATCATCCCTGCCAGCCTCCAGCTACCCTGCTGGAAGGGCAGGGCTCTTGCATTCAACCAGAGCAGCATGTTCTAGGTACAGTAAAGTGCCTCACACACCCAAGATACTTATTTCAGCAGACAGCTCCAGTCTCTTAAATGGCATTAACCCTGCACAACAGAGCCCCTAGTCAAAACTCAGTTCAAATGTCCTTTTGGGATATACATTATAAAACATACAAAAAGTAGAAATTAAAAAAAAAAAGGATGAAGTGAAGATGGAATAAACACTTTTAAAAAATATATTAATTTTATTCATTCATGGTACAAAAGGAATATTTTCTTCCTCTACCCCAAAGGATTGTCTTGCACAGCACCTAAACCACACACAGTACTCTGGACACTGCTTTCTTAGACCTCTTAGCCAATGCCAACACTGATCCACCTCCTAAGCAGGTGTGTTCAGGTTTAGAAGTGATACATCTAGAGAAGCCAGCTAACTGACAAGAAGTTCACTAGTAAACACATCCCTGGGGGAACAGACTGAATCGTGAAGAAACAGAGGACTGGTCACAGTGGCAGCATCAAAACATTTACCAGGTAAACCATGACCAGGAGCTCCAGTTAAGTAGCTCCATAGTATCTTTATCCACTGCTCACTGACAACAGTGCATAATTTGCTACAAGACCGTAGGTGTTGCTAATTTAAGCAACTTAGAAAATAACACATCTTCTAGTAAGACAAAGAATGCAATACTTCAGAGTTACAGTTGTATCAGGATGCCAGAGTTTTGACTGAACACAAAAACTACAGGTTTGCTCCAGTGTTGTGCTTCCCCAGAGCTCCCAAGCATTTATGGAGACAAAGATTAAGTCCAAAAATTGTTGAATTAGGGTGCACAGTCCAGTAGTTTAATGTTTTGCACCCAGCAAGTTCCGAAAGCTTATTACAAAGGTATCCTTTAAGGAATCTTCTCTGATGTTAAGACCTGAGAAGCACGGCAGCGAGCCTAAAAATAGGTGGGGAGAGAGAGAGGGAAATAAAGTACTTTAATTAACAAAACCAGCACTTTAAAGAGCTTCTTCCAAATTAGTAGTTTAGCAATCTTAACAACTATAAGGGGTTACATTTCATCTTAATTAGATGGGAGCTTCCAAGACAACACTCTAAACAACTGATATTCTTAAATATTAATCAAATCTTTGAAAAGAAGAAAAATAAAGTGGCACAGCAAAAACAAATGAACACTACCCACCCCACGGAATGCCAAACAACACTTTTTTTTCACTGTGTCCTGAATTTTAAGGCTTTTTCCAGTAGGAGGAGAGGACAGCCACGTTTCACTGGTATGTCTGACATAAATATAGCTGAGCAAGTGATTCAGTTTCCAGTTATTTCATAGTTTAAATAAAAGTGTGTCCTGAAGCTTGAACATGCTGAACAGTGCTGATAAGACACCACAGAATTGGAACATGGGTCCTCAGAATCAATTTGTTAGTGTAGGAAAGAAAAAGCTTCAGAAACAAAAACCACATCTGGCACTCAGCTGAAAACTTCTAAGGTCTTAAAAAGGTAAAATGCCCAAAATCAAACACATGGATAAGATTTATAAAAATTTCAACAGCTCAAACCTCTGAACGTAATTTTGCACTATGAGTGTTTGTAAGTAACATACATCCTCACAGTCAGTTATTTAGGAGAAAACATTGTAGGAAAATGAAAAGTTAAAAAAAGCCTAATTTACATCTGCCAACAGCTGAAAGCTTCATACAAGACTTAGAAGTTGTCAGTTGCATCAAGGTGCCATCCATTTATGTGCAAAACATTTTTGGTTTTTATATCCTGGGATTATATAAGCAGAAAGCAGGAGAGAAAAAGAACAAGGAAAGTGAACAGATGCAAAAAACCCACCATGCAACCATATATGCATACGTATTCAAAGAAGAGATGCAGATGGTCTTAAATTGTCCCACATAGAAACTGTTTTCTGAGATACTCACATCTTTCTCTTCCAAAGAGAGCACCCCATCTACAGCCACTATCTGGTATTGCTTTTCTTTTAGGCTACCCACAAATTTCCGAAGTAGTTTGAGACCAGTTCCATCACTGTTTTGTTTCAGCAGTTTCTGCATTTCTTGGGAAGAACATCCCGGATCAAACAGTAGCAAACACAAGCTTTTGTTCTTCTTCTCTTCTATTCCAACAACAGTACGACTATGACCTAATACCAAAACAGAGTTGCAGTAGTTTAAAAACACATAAATCCCATTTACTTCCTTGTAACATACGACTGATTTTCAGATCAAGGAAGGAATTACTCAAAATTTAAGAAGATAGTTATAAGAGTACATGTCAAAAAGTTGAGATCCCAATCACATTCACCTCTTCCATCCAACAAAAATACCAACTTTAATGTTGCTCTTATTAAACAGGAAAATTACAGGAAATAAAGACAGGGCTTCAATTCAATGAAGAACTAAAAAATGGTGCTCTGAAATGCAGTACATATAAAGAGAGATAGAGTGTCACAAGGAGGTCTGATGCTGGTCAGGCACCAGAAAGCCAGGACCTTCCTAGAAGAGTGTCCAGCAAAGAACAACTCTTCTAGGGGCCAAGGCAGGCTCCCTGGACAGCGGGGATCTCAGCAAGTATAGCCATTTCTCAGCTACAAGTGATTCCAGCTCTTGTGATTTCAGCTCTGTGTGAGATCACCCGAGGCAAACTCGGGGACAGAGAGACAGGAGCCGTGTGTGGCAGTGCCACAGAGGCAGCTTTATTGTCCAGCAGTCCCTGGGAAGGGGAGGCCCGGGACAGCGGCTCCCTGATTCAGGGCAGACCCAGGGCCTTTTTATGGGAAAGGCAGGGGGTGGGGTAGAACCCAATTTACCAACTGGATACAAGGTATTACCGTATAGAAACAAGGCGTGCTGGGAGTGGTTCAGTCTCTCACCGCAACCTAGAGAGAGGTTTCTTATCTCTGAGTCCTTCTGCCCTCAGGCTTCTCTCCTCCGAGGGAGTGCAGAGGACTCCTGAGTCAAAGGCTCACAGCCCTCCACAATAGAGAATACTAAGACACCAGCATATTGTGACACTGACCTTGATGTTGCAAGTAGATAGGTGGTTTGGAAGTACACATCACCTTGGCACCACCTTCATTATCTGCAGAATAGTAATGCAAAATCCACTCGAACAAACGAGGGTGTGTACCCATGGGGCCAGTGGGTTTGTGAAAGTCAATGATTTGGCACCTACAAAACATTCAGAATGAAAACAACAATATAATTTCAAGCAGGTTGCTTGTTAAACCAATTTTTTCACCTCTGGGTCCCTTCCTCCTAGACCAAGTGGTCTCTACTACTTTTTTTACTTTTTAATACAGGAGGAGGGGACACATAATTACAAAGCAACATAACATGTACTGTCCCAAACTGGAAAATTTATTACATAACAAAGTAGTTATAGTACTCTATTCAGTCTGACAAGAACTTGTGAAACTTAGAAAAAAATGTGACATTAATTTTTGCATGTGATACACATACACTAGAGAATCCAGTTAAAAGCCACAGAAAATAACTGAAATTCAGATTCTTCTTGAGAAGAAACTTTTAGAGAAATGAAGTTTTTAATCAATACTTTAATTTATGCATATGTGGCATAATTCTGCATCAAGTCTCAATGATCTAAGCAGTTACTCAGTTTATGTACCACCTGTAAGTAGTTATATGTACCTATAAGTAGTTACATAGCTTCATGATGCATTAAATCAGATCTGCTTATATATTAGTTAAATTTAGTCACTAAGGTGTCTTTGTCATCACACAGTTGAGAATTCTAAACTTTAAAGGTACAGCACTTAAATCAGCAGTTAAAAATAACAACAACAAAAAGCAGTATTTACTTTATCCTGAGACTGGTTAACAGTGAATAAATTTCACATGCTCCTATCCATGCTTTGGAACCATGTAATCTGTTGTTGAAGTGAGATGCCCCATGAGGATCAAAACCTTCTCTCCAGGCATCTTCAATCATGGACTGAATCTTTGGTATACTAGGAATTAGTGTAGTATCTGGAACAGAAAAGCTTTTGAATTGTTGTTACAGGGATTGAAATATTCTATTAATTAAAAATATTCAGCTTCTTTTATAAGAGGCAGTTGATGTTACAAAGATACACCAAAAAAACTAAAGGTAAAACTTCAGCCACATTATGTCTTGCCAGTATTCACCTCTGACTCTTTCACAGTAAGTTCCAGTGGTGTAACAACCATTTAATAGGTACCATTGACCTTATAAGACTTGCTGAGCAAATGAAAAGGTAAAACATCAGTCAGCAGGTTGTCATCCAAGGCACGTGGAACGAACAACATTTTGTTTAATACCTCTCAGGCAGTCGTTGTAGAAGCTGTTTTGCAACAGTGAGGAAAGGAGCATTTGGAAATTCCTGTAACCACAACCCCAGCCTCTGTCGCCCAAAGATGAGTGGAAGTGATCTACTCCTGCTGACAGCCACACACGTCTCACATCTTTGCTCTCATTCTGATAGTACTTGCACAATGCTTCAATGACGCCTTAAGGAAGACAAAATGCAAGGTTTATCTGTAAAATGAACTACAAAATCTACCAGAAGATTCCTTCCCCAACTTGGAACAGATACAGATTAATACAATTTATTTTAAAACTTCTAAGTGCTACATTGAGAACCCAAGTCACAGAACTGCACCTATTTCATTTCAGTGGTCTTTACTTTGATGACTTTATGTACTATAAAGCTTTCAAAATGAAATACATTTTTTAACTGTTGCTATACAATGATTATTTTAAATTAAACAGCTGGGACTAAATTAAACTGCGACAGTCACAGGACTTATTACAATGATACAGAAAAAGTATGTCACCAATAAAGCATTCCTACACCCCTGCAACCTCCAGTACAACAACCCCTTAAAAACATGGCAATACTTATGCATAGTGTAAATCTTTTATACCCCCCCAACTTATTTTTCTTGGAGAAACTAAGAAGGGGAAAAAAAAACTGCACTTCTTGAGACTTGAACTGTAAATTACCAAAAACTGAACTTGAGAATTACTGTAAATATTTTAAAATAATCCTCCTGCAGGATATTCCAAGTTCTCCTTTGTTACATGAAAGAATATGCTTGGGAATGCTCTCTCCAATTCATATATGTAAATCCTCAAAGCTCCTTTATTGCCATGCTGTTGTGAAGAGAATTATTCCACAGTCACCACACATTATTTTCTAAGAATCTTTCTGAAATCTAAATCATTACCAAGAATGAAAACCTTGAGTTATTTCCATGCAATCCATTTGACAGAAGAAATTGTATTTTACCTGTCAAGAACCAAGTGGATATTTTTTAAGTCAGGACCACTAGCAATAGGCTAAAAGACCTTTGAACTGTGGTCTTGGAAAGTAAAGACAAGGGAGCCTTTTGAAAGGGACACAGAAGTCCACCCGCCCTGTGTTTTTGCACCAACTATAAAACATTCAAAAGAAGATGCATCAAGTAGATGTCTACTCCTCCCAGTCCTCTCTTGGACTTTGTAATCAGATGAACACTGTGCTTACCTGCAACCAGCTTACACAATATAACAATTCACAGAAACACAAGACAAAAAGCTGCTGTAAATTTGAACAGCTACACTGGATTAGGAACCAATGAGTGCTAATCAGTAAACAAGCATAGAGTCAAGGGCAACCAGCTTGTAATAAGACATCTGCATCTCCTGATACATACTGTACTTGTGCCCTTAACCAGACAACTTGGTTCCAAGGTTCCATTAAAAAAGAAAAAAGAAAATAAAATAAAACAGCCTTCAGGTTAGAATACAGAACAAAAATATACCAAGCCTTCATTCCTTATTAGTTTAGGACTACAACAATATAGATTGATCTGGAAAATAAGGTTTAGAACTAGGGCACAACCAATACTAAACAATGAATTATGTTTTGTTAAATACTAGTTTGGTTACTGTAATCTAGGTCTAGAAAGTACAGTTTTAGTTGTATAATTTCAGCATCTTTACCTGAGGTCTTTGTTTTCCCATCATCTATACCAGAAGCCAAACTTTCCATCATGTCAGCTTTTCTCTTATGATATTCAAAGGGCTGCATCCTTCCTCTATCAACTTCTCTTTCCATATTCCTTAGAAACTGCTGCTTGAAGCCACCAGAATTATCCAAGCCATACTGTCTCTGTTAGGGATGGAATGTGCATGATTTAAATTATGCTTAATAATGATTAAATTAAAATTTTTGTAATTCATCTTTTGTGCATGCAGTTTCTCAAAATCACTATCAGTAGCTTTTAAACATGGTGAGACATAAAAAACTTCAGAATTACAATTATTTTAGAGCTGAAGACCAAGCTTCATTCCTGAATATGAATGTGGGACTAGGAAAGCCACACCTGGAAGAGCAGGCACATCCCTCTCCTCCCTCTTTGCCAGAGCCACTGGCACAGAGGCAGTCTGGCAAGGAGGTAGTGAGAGTGGGAAGTGAGTTACCAGAGCTGCGAGATGGGAGACAGAGGGAAGCAGGACCGGGAGCAGGTGATGGTGTTCCAGTAGAGGGCAGCCAGGATGCTCAAAGCCTTTGCCACTCTGGCAGGGAATATGCTCCAGGCTGCACTGCAAGGCAGAACACTAGAGCTGGGTAGAGCACAGGCAGCAGTGTGCTGGGAGAGCAGAACAGCAAGCACAGGGAGCAGCCAGCCCCATCCTGAGCCAGCATCACTCAAAGCAGCAAAGCCAAGTAGCTCAAGGCTGTCATGTCCAGTACCTCTGCCAAGATCAGCATTGCCCAGAGACTGAATTTGCTTCCAACCCACCCCTGTACCATTACCTCAACACAGACTATGTGACTTGCACAGGTCTGATCTGGTAAGGCCATTCCAGGACATTATGATTCCAAGATACTCAGCTTCTAAAGGCACAACTGTTTGTAAGTTCACCATTTAGAAACAATAGTGTACCTGCAGCTTTTTAAATTCTTCCCTCTCTCGCTTCTCTTCCTCTGATCTCTGCCGTTCATCTTCTTCAGTTTGGAGCTGCTGAGCCAGTTCTAGATCTCCAATGTTTCCACCTACCCCAGAGTAACATTCCAAAGCGAGGGGACTTGGTCAGGAGGTTAGTAATGCTTGAAGGGATCATTTGTTTAATTTTTCAAGATTCCTTTCTAAGCAGACATTCGTAAACACGACTGGACATTAATTTCAGGAGATGCACCCCCACATTATTTTGAGCTATTAGCAGGGGACACTGAACAGGACTGACTGCATTCAGTCTACCAAGACTCAGACTCTTGACTTGGACAAAGTTTGTGCAGTTACTGGAGCAATTACTTGGCAAATACTGCATGTACCTCTGCCACTGAGAAGACGGCTTTTGTTTACTGTGTTTCACTTCACTGTTAGCAAGAAGTCACAGTTCCTTTAATACTACACACTTGTTAGCTTCTAGGACCATTGCCAGCAGTCTCATAAGGAAGTGACAAAAATTTCCAATCAGAAAACTGAATAGGGAATTGCTAGGATTCAGTTAGCCATGTTACAAAATAAAATTAATTTTGATTTTTTTACTTTAACGCTATGAGTAATGAATCAGCAAAGTATTTGCAGAAAAGGATTGAGAAAAAAAATGAAGTTTTCGTAAGCTATAAATTCTCATCACAGTGGAACGTGCCATTGTAAACTCCATTTATGTAAACCTTCTATAGAGCTAGAAAAACATACAAATATGTAATACTGCTGTCTTTTAAACATTTTTTGCTCTAAGTTTTAATTTTGGCTAACATGCAGCTCATTTACTTAACAACCATGCATAGACAAAGATTTCCTTTAGCATGGTAATTAAGCTGAGCACTTGTGCAAGTGATACAACCTAACTACGTTAACTTCACCATACACAGGTCCAGTTCCCTTTAAATACAGAAATATTTATTTTAAATTTTATGTGAGATTCTATACTACAACCTGCAAATATTTGCAAATGCTTTCAAGTATTATCAAGCCTGTATCCTTTCACGTACCTTCTAAAAAGCTTTGTTCCTCTAAATGTAAATCCACGTGTTCTTCAAGAATCTGAATGTTTGTACAGGTAAGAGCACACATAGGACATTCATATAGCTGTTCACCATTTCCTGTGTCTGAAAAAGAAATGCAGTTTCTTGATTAATGCAATTCCTGTGTTTTTTGCAAGACGCATCCTCCAATTAATATACAGCCTAAGACATATACACAGTAATGAAGTTTGTGTTGCCATTGAAATTCCCCAGTGAAAGGCAGCAAATTCTACACAGTTGTTACTCTCCTAACCACTTAAGAATTTGTATCTAAATATGCAAAAATTTTAAGACATATTTTCCTTTTTTCAATTAAGTTTTTCCCATTTTAGCTTACAGATCACAATTTGCTATGGTAATACTTGTATCAAGAAACGCTTAGTCTGAAATACCAAACCACTAATAAAAAGACATGTTCTGCTTACAGCAGAACATTTGCTTACAAAAATTTAACATTCATGTAATAACACAGCAGTTGGTGGGCTGAAAGAATAAAAAGTGCTGTCAGTCTTATTTTGTTGGTCTTCCTGCATTTCCTCAAATAAATTTTCTTTCTGCAGGTTTAGTATTATTATTGAGGGTACCACATAGTACAGGGAAAGTTCAAAAGGGTTTTTGGAAATCATCCAGTCGTAGAAAGGTCAAATTAAATAGGGTAAGTTGCACACAGCTCTTCCCAGTCATTTTTTTGACAATTCCAGGTACAGACTCTGCACAAACTCCCCAGAGAACATATTCTAGTGTTTGACCACTCTCACAGTAAAAAGAAGTGTTCATGCATTTAAATGGCATTTCTCGAATTTTGATTTGTGCCTGCTGCTTGTTGTCCTGTCACTGGGAACCACAGACAAGTGCCTGACTTCATCTTTACTGTTTTCCTCTGGAGTCCCTAGATTTTATCTGCACTTTCCCCGGTTCACAAAACACAAGAACTGATATCCTGGGTTAGCAATTTCTGGAAGGCATTTGTCCCAGCTAAATGCTTATGGCTGGTTGGAAGAAAACTTCGTGGTATAATCATCTAAATTCATGAGCAGCACGTAACGTAACGCTGCAAACATGCTAGTTTTCTAAAACATGCTAAGTACATAAAAAACCAAAACACCCTTAATACAACTATTTTTAAAGTAGAAACTGGCATGCAGGCAAGTAAATTATTCAAGCTCTGCATTATTTGCACCCATGGAAGTAAAATGCAGCGACCTGGGGGTGGGGTGGGTGTGCTATGGGCTTGCTAAGAACAACATTTTAATCACAGATTATGCAGTGTGGTTAACTGCACTGGCACATTTTGCATCCTGATCATCGTTTATCTAGTCAGTACGCATAGCTTGTTACATCACAAATGCCAGTCTTCTAAGCGTCTTAGCCACCAGCAGAGATGCCACCTTTAAGTTTCTGAAATAACTACCACTAACTTCGGCCAGTTAAATTAAAATAAAACAAAATTCTAATCATGCCTAAAATAGCATACGGTATCCAAATGCATAAGTATTTCCTCTGCTCCAGCTTTATCGCCGGCCGGTTCTCCGCTGCCACCCCCGGTCCCCGCGGGGCCTCCCCGCCGCGGCCGCCGCTCACCCGTGCCCGGGGCTGCCAGCAGGTGTCCGTGCCGCGCCCCGACGTGCTCCTGCAGCTCCCGCCCCGCCGCCTCCCCGCAGAACGGGCACCGGGGCGGCGTCTCGGGCCGGCGGGAGCCCGGCGGGCCCGGCTCCGGGTGTGCCACCTCGATGTGCCGCCGGAGCTGCTCGCAGCCCGCGGCGGTGGCGGCGGCGCAGAGCGGGCAGCGGGGCCGGCGGCGGCTCGGGGACGGGCGGCGCAGGGGCCGCCTGGCCGCCGCCTCGGAGGGCAGCGCCTGCCCGCACACGTCGCACAGCACCATGGCGGGGCCGCGGGCACGGGACCGCGGGCACGGGGCTCCTTTCACGGAGCTCCTTCCACGCAGCTCCCTTCCCAGAGCTCCTTTCCCGGGGCTCCCTTCCCGCCCGCCGCGCCTCAGGTCCCGCCCCCCGCGCGCGCTCCCCGCCGGGAAGCGCCGCTGGCCGGGCCGGGGCGGGCGCGTGCCGCGCAGAGCCTGCTGGGAGCGGCGGGCCCCGCCCCCCGGCCAGTGCGGCGCGCGGCGGGGCGGCGTCCGCCATCTTGCATCGGTGTCTGCCGCCGGTGCGGAGCGCTCCGGAGCGGGGATCTCGGGTTGGCACGGCGCCGGGCGCCCGGCGTGTCTGCCGCGATGGGTAAGGAGGGAAAAGCGATGAGAGCCGGCGGGTAGGGGCAGCAGAGGCTGCGCCGCTTCTGGGGCGGGGTGCCCGGTGCAGTCGCGCTCCCCGGCGCAGGCCGGTCTGCCGCTGGCTCCGGCGGGGCACTGCCCGCACGGCAGCTCGGTGAGGGCTGTGGCGGGGTGTCCGCTTCCTCAGGCAACAGGGCTCTGCCGTCCTCCCCCTTCCCTGCCCGGCTGCTGATGGAGAGAGCTTTCCGCCCCTTGCGCTGGGGCCGTGAGTGAGGAGCGTGGCTGCTGTGTGTGCCGCCGGGCGGGCTGGGTGCGTGTCCGGCCTCTCGGGCTTACGGCTCGGGCAGCCCTGGCGGTCCCGGGCTGGTCCGTCCGTGCCGCCTGGGCCGGTGCGAAGCCTGCGGGCAGCGGCCGGACGGAGGTACAGCGAGGCGCCGTGTTTAGGGAGCCTTATGTAGACGGGGAGGAAAAAAAAATAAAAGTAGTGTGATAGGTCTTAGACTATGCACAACAAGTGGGCGCAGTGCAGGATGTGGTGGGTGGAGGGCTTTGATGTTAAAACGGGTGTAGTTTTGTAGCACAGAATTGCAGGCTTGTTTGGATCTAGATGCAGAAGGTGTGAAACCAGGGACTGCCAGTCTTCTTGCCCTTATGATGTCTATATTAAAAGCCTTGTGAAGGGAATGAAGCTATAAATTTCTAAGCTGTTCTTTTTAAAAACAGTTTTAGACCTTCCTTCCAGCTGACCTTCTGTAACTTTTCGCGGAGTTAGTTTGAATGTGCATTTCTCTTGTTCAGTCCATTTCTTGGCTTGACAGTTACATTGGCACAACTAAATTAGCAAGGCATGAACGATTAAGAAAGGGATGGTGTTCTAGGACTAGATAAGCCAGTAGCATTGTTGGGAAAATAAAGTTATGTGACTGTTGCTATAAATTTGCCTTAGACAGTGGCACACTTGGCATTGTTATGCAGAGATGTCAGTAGTTTACTTAGGTTTTTGTGAAGCAAACACTTGGGTGAAACAGGCTGCTGAGTTCTTGGGGAGTCATCTTGATGTCAGCCTAAGTCTGCGGTTTGTTTTCCTCTCATGGCTTGTGTTTATTGCTTAGTGGTCCTTGCTACTGCTGATTTAAAAAAAACCCAACAAAACAAACAAAAACTCCAAATCTACAGCTCCGGAGCTGTAGTTTACATCTTTTCTCCTTGTAGAAGGATTCCAGACAAGTGCTAGTTTGTGTAGAGTTTTGAATCATGTTTTTGACAGTTGTTTCTCAGATGAAGGCTTCAGTTCTAGCTTTAAAAAAGGCACCATGCTATTAACAACCTTTTCTACTCAGTTTGATCATTCTGGTGACAGAATCGTGAACTATCACTTTTATCTTCCCACAACTGATATACCTGAAATGACAGATTCTAAACTTCTAAATCCATTAAAAGAACTGGTAATTGGATTGAGACAATAGTTTTGTTAGTTTAAAATGAAAAGGAGTTTGCCTGTCTGGGTGCTACTGACCCTTAAATTATTTTCCTGTGCACAGTTTAGAAGGAAAAGCATAGCTGTTAGATTTTGTTACATTTGTGAGATAGTGAAAGTAAAGAAACAATGCCACAAGGTATTAAATGAAGCAGTAATTATTGCAGCTTTTCTTCTCGGGTGTGTCCTTATTTGTAATACATTCAATGTCATCTTTATGAGAGGAGGAAGAAAATGTCTTTGGTTACTTGCTGACAGAATCAAAATCTAGCAACGTAATATCTTTGCTTTTTGTTTTTCAGTTTGCTTGTAAGGTGCATAGTTTCTTTTTACAGTAGCTTATGCCCTTTAATGATGTGTGTGATCCTTGAGATGAGCTGTAGTTTAATCTGCAGTTTGGAAATGCCTATCTAGGCGCAGGTTTTCTGTGATTTCTGCATTAAAGATTTTTGTGATGAACTGGGTATTGCAGATAGATGCAGGAATATATAGCGGTTGCTGTAGATATTTTCATTATACAAGAGATGGCAGGTTTCGCCTTCTGGAGTAATTTTGTATTTTTTCAATAGACAACATGGCAAGCCCAGGTAAAGATAACTTCAGAATGAAAAGCTACAAGAATAATGCCCTTAATCCCCAAGAAATGCGCAGGAGAAGAGAGGAGGAAGGAATCCAGCTTCGGAAACAGAAAAGAGAGGAGCAGGTAAGCATCTTGGTGAGCTGTTCACTGCTCAGTGCTTGTGGAGCTATATTCAGGGGTGAAAGGCTCTGAGCAGAGTTACCTTCTGGAGTAAAATCCAGGAGTGCCAGGTTGAATATCTGTTTTCTTTGCAATTGTGAGAAGCATCAGGCACATCTCAATAGGATCATAAAAAAGTGAACAGAAGCCCTTTTAAGTTACTAGGGCACACAGAGGAGAGAGCCATGACTTTTAACTTTAATTCATAGCCTAGGTTTAAACATGTGAGACTAGACTGAAAGAACACTCACATTTCCAGTAAGAATTTGAAACCTTGCATTCTCTGCTAGAGCTGGGGTCAGAGTTTTGCTATATGAAGGGAGAAGATTATTTTCATCTTTGATACCATGCTTCAAATTGCCCTAGAGCTCTTCTACACTAACTTAATAAAGTAGCTACCAATTAGTATCCCTGAACTATTTTATAAACATTTGCAGTTGTTCTCATTGAATTTTTAGTGATCAGAATACATGGGATACTGTATAATTTAGTAGTTTGTCATAGTTCCTCTTGGCAAAAAGTTTAGTAGTTTCTTGCCAGGAAGGTAAGGAATGTAGTTTGGTTTTGTGGTTGGTCTAAAGTGGATGAGTTTGTCTCCCACAACCTAGAGAGTGTCCCAGACTCTGATCTACAGTCTGCTCTGAGGTGGGAATGCTTACCCTTCTACTGGGAAAGTGGTGCACAGAAAAAGAATTTCAATTATTTGGGCCAGAGGGGTAAGAGTCAGAAGTGGTATGGTACTGGAGCACTTACCTGTAAATGGGTAACTGCATTGCAGTTCCTGCTGAAAGTTGTGTTTACATATTTTGTAGTAAATGCTCCCTAGATAAATTATGAAAATAATGGGTGTTTCCTCTCCCAAGCTGACTGTTGTAACAGTGAGACTACTGTTATGCTCTGCTTGATGTGAGTTTGTTGGACTGGTGTTTTTCAGCTCTTCTGAACTGGGGAGAATGAGTTTGTGCAGGGAGATGAGAGTGCTTGTGCTCCAGAAGAAATTCTAACTGGTACATAGACCAAACAAGTTTATGCTTTTCAACCAAGAGCTTCTGAGTCTTTGTTGAGTGCTAGAAAGAGTGGCTGGTCTTCCAAAAGCAGCATGTTGTTTCTTCTTCCTTTGTGGGTTTAAGTGGAATTAAGCCTCATCTGCTTTCAGGATTCTGTAGTTTTTTTGTGTCCAGAATTATGGCCAGTCCATAAGTGCATCAAACAAGGGAGAGAATGCCTTGGTTTAGGTTCCTGTTGAAATAGAGCTGGACGTAAACATGGAGCTGTTCTGCAGTTTTTGACATGTATAGCAGCAGAAAGCTAGGTCTGTAGAGATCTAGAGGGGCAAAATAGCCAGGATTTAGTAGGTGGTTTCATTGTTATGCTTACAGGTGAAATCTTAGTCAATGGACCGAGAGTCTATCATTTCTTCCTGAAGGTACAAATGTAATATTCCTAGAATGGTTGGTTACAGTAGTTTTAAGTGTAGTACTGGAATAAAGATAAAAATTTAGATTTGGTTTCTGGAAGGGAACAAAGCAATGTGAATGTTTTGCTTGTACACCAGAAAATGCAGAGGCACTCATTGAACATAGTTTATTAAATTCTACAGCGCTGGTGTGTATTCTGAGCATAGGCAGTGCGTGCAGCCAATTGTAAACTCATTTTTGGACATAGAGAATGTTTAATGTTACATAGTTTGAAAGTTCACCGAAGCTACACAATTCTTTTCGCTTCTATATGGAAACTATGTTTCTGGTTTAATCTTTCCTCAGCTGGCTATAAAATAAAGGTGCTGCTTAGTAGTCTTCTGTAGAAGGGAGGAATGCAGTGTGCTGAAACACAAACACTGTCTATGTGTTGATGATTTTATCCTATAAACTAAGAAAAGGGACAGTAGCTTGTAGAATACCATTCCTTGCTTAAAATGAATGCTAATTATAAGGGATAAAAGACTCAAAGCAAAAAGATCTGTAGCTTCTTTTAATTGTGGAAAAATTATGGATCTTTGTAACTGGTAAGAATTTAGTTCTAAATGTCTGTCTGAAGTGTTGCTTTGTAATTTATCAAGATAGTGTTGTTCTCCTTTATGTTATCTAAACTTCTGTATAGAATTCACCTTGCGGGGGTGAATAGGAAGGTGAGTAGTTAAAGTTCTTTGACTGGTATTGGTGAAAGCATTTCTTCACGTGTATGTCATCAGTGCCTATGCTTTGGTAAGTTCTAATGTCTCCCAAACAAATGTTTCCCCTTTGTTCAGCTGTTTAAACGCCGAAATGTTTCTCTTCCGGGAAATGAAGAATCTATGGTAGAAAGCCCAATTCAGGATCCTGATGTCAGCTCTACTGTACCTATTCCAGAGGTAAGTACTTCAGAGTGTGTTTAGAATGTTGCCTATTAGTGTGCATAGTGCTACACGTAAGAAATCCTCCTTCTATTTTTAGGAAGAAGTTATTACGGTAGATATGGTACAGATGATTTTTTCAGATGACCCTGATCAACAACTCACAGCAACTCAGAAATTCAGAAAATTGCTATCTAAAGGTAGGTAAACATTGCCTGTTCTTTCTGTTTGCTTCCTGTTGTGTTATTATGAATTATATTTAGAGTCAGTTAACCTTTAGTTATGTTTTATTTTAAAATAGACCATGCAGAAACTTGTAGTTCTGTTTATAAAGACACTGTGCCAATTCTCTTCTGACCTAATGGCTAAGTACAGATATCTTCATTATTTCAGTGTTAAGTCTTTTAGACAAGGTGAAAAACAAGGATGTTTTGATTGAGGTGTCCAGGGCAGTAACTAACTGCATGCTTACATATTTAGAGTAATTGTTGCAGTGATTCAGCTTCTCATTCCATTCTGTACTCAAGGGGGAAAAAATTACATGGTTGGCAAAGAAGAGTTGTAACATGTTTTTGTTGGGGCTGTAAAACATGCAATCCTAAGTTGGTGCTGGTATGTGTATAGCATGATAGGTAAAGGTGTGCTTGGTCTTGTAAAATAGTATCCTGTCATAACTGCTCTTCCACCAACCTGAGCTATTGGTTGAAGGAACAGTGTTTTGTGATGTGTTACTAACATGCCAATGGATCATAGTATGTGGTACTGTTATTATATGTAATAGGGTATTTACTAAATTGTAGCATGTCATAGAGATCCTGCAGTCTTCTAAAGTGAAAAGTTTGTAACTCCTTCTTTTGAAAATGATTGAGTGAAATTATGGTAAGAACAACAAATCATATTCATGTTTTTTGTCATACTGAAAAAGTATTTTATTTGGTCTTTTTACACAGACGTGTTTGTTTTTATTCCCTAGAGCCTAATCCACCTATAGATGAAGTCATTCAAAAACCAGGAGTAGTACAGAGATTTGTGAAATTTCTAGAGAGGAGTGAAAATTACACTCTGCAAGTGAGTTTGGCTGGTACTGATTGGGATTTTGGAATGGGATTAGAAACCTTCCAAAAGAGCTTTGGAAGGCACGTGTTGTTTTGTTTGGTGGGGGTTTTTACTAACCAAATACAATTATTTTTCACCACTGAAGCCATATGTTTTCATTATTGTTGCTAAAAATGTGGCTTGACTTTGTGAATTTCATAGTAGTCTTTAGGGTCATGTATTCATCTGGACAAAAACTTGGGTGTTGAAAGCAGAAGGTGTTCCAAGAGGATTTATAGAGGGGTATATTGAGATCATCAGCAGTGGTGTGTGAGCAGAATCTGTGTCGTTGGTGTTGAATGTATTTTAGTACTTTTCAGCTGAAATCCTAGGAAAAAAATTACAGGAAACTGAAAGGCTTGTTTGAAACCCTTTTAGGAAATCTTTGAGAAATATCTAATTAACGGTAGGAGTAACTAGTTCTGTCAACTCCCCCATGGGAATAGCACTTAGTCCTCGTGGACATTTGTACTAGGACAATTAAGTTAATATTGGGTAAACAAAAGGTATTTTTACTAGTTAATAGTGATTTGAAATCTTTCCTAGTCCTGGAAGCCAAAACCTAAAAATAATGTAGGTACTGAAGGTTCTTACTAAATAGAGATTTTGTCAACACCAGGTATTTTATTGTATAGAGTACTATAGTAGTAATTGCATTTCAGTGGAAAGGAAAAAAAGTTTGAAAATTAACCTCTTATGTCAAACTTCATGTCACAATCTTTAAGTTTTACTACTGAGTGGTTTAACGTGGTTGTCTTTGTGTTCCTCAACAGTTTGAAGCAGCTTGGGCTTTGACAAACATAGCGTCTGGAACTTTCTTACACACCAAAGTTGTAATTGAAACAGGAGCTGTTCCCATTTTTATTAAGTTGCTTAGTTCAGAACATGAAGATGTACAGGAGCAGGTAACTATCTTCTTGAGGGGTTTTATAACTGCTTAAAATTCAGTTATGAATGTCTTTTTTGAGGTGTGTTGTGTTAGAGGCTTTGAGCCCCATTTGCCTGCTAGGTAGTTGGTCTGCCTTCAGGAAGATAGAAATTTACTGTCACAGTATTTTTTTCCCTCATGGATTTTTTTTCTATTCTATAATATTTGCTGTAAAAAGTATAGGTTATCTGTGAAAGTTGATTTGCAAGCATGTATAAATTCACTTGGATGATTTTCTTTTTAAGGCAGTGTGGGCTCTTGGGAATATTGCTGGTGATAATGCAGAATGCAGAGACTTTGTTTTGAACTGTGGAATATTGCCACCTCTCTTGGAGTAAGTATTGTAAACATGTACTGTAATTTATTGTACATGTATAGATAAATGAAAACTTCAACTTAGAATTTACTTGAGAAGAAATAAGGCTTTTTCCAAATTGAGAATCATAACGATATAACAAGAAGCAATTTAGTATTTTGGATTACATGAGCTTCATGCATATCTTTAATTAGTCTGTGATGGAAGCTTTTCAATGTTTGCTAAAGGAGAGAAGTGTTATTTCACAGGTATGAGATTTCTGTATTGTGCAAATTCTGTGTTGCCAGATTTCTGAATGTACAGGGTAGGAGAAGTGGTTTAATTCCCACTTGTATTTGTATGATTCCATCTGCCTGCACAACAAGCAATTTTCTCCACCTTTGTCCAGTAGCTCCAAGCTCTAGTCTTCTATTTATCCATTTGCTTGTTGACATGAGCTGACAGAGTAGTTGTTACATGAGCTGTGTTCCACTAGAAGATTTCACTAGGAATATCATTCCAGCATTTACTATGTGCTTACCATACTATTTTCACCACAGGGAAAAATTTGCACAGCACAAATGTTGTTCAGTTTATTACCTCTTCAAGTAATAAAATGACTTAAAACATTTGTAAAGTAGCTTAGAATAGCAGATTACTTTCACCTTGGGTTTAAAGAATTAACATTTTAGACATTTTGGTAGGTATCTGAAAGTGAAGCTGATTTTTCAGATGTTGAATCTTTTATGTTCTGTTTGGCAAAAGCAGAAGTAATGCATTCATTTTTTTGTCAGAACTTCAAAGTTTTAACTTTTTTATGAAACTATTTTTATTATTATTAATTGTATTCTTTGAATGAAAACATCAAAGTTCATTCAAAGGAGGGTTGCATCTCCTAGCCCTTTCTAAAGACCCTCAGAAAAGTTTAGTTGAATGATTTTTCAAATAAGCAATTGTTTACTTTTATGCGTATACATGATTTGGGAATGAGACATCCATGCAAAATAATCTGCTCAGATTCAGTTGATTTTAAGAAAATACTTGCAGCATATAAGCTATGAAGAGAAATAAATTTAAACTAGTGACCAATAATAGTTTCTTTTCTTGATTTGATGTTCTGTTGGTAACAACAGACATAAAGTTACTTAAATTTTAATAAGAAATTACTTTTTTTTGTTGTCTCTCACAGATTGTTAACAAATTCGAATCGTCTTACAACAACTAGAAATGCAGTCTGGGCTCTCTCAAATCTTTGTAGAGGAAAGAACCCACCTCCAGACTTCAGTAAGGTATAGTAAAGTAGTAATTTTGAGAAATCAGAAAGCTAAAGCATACTTACGTTTGTAATATTTTATAACAAACAGATTCTTTGAATCTGGATATCGACATAGATTTTATGTTTTTAATGTCATCACACAGTCTTGCCTGTCTGTTGTATCTGTGAAAAATCATCTACTTTGGCACCTAGCAGCAGTAAAATCACATCATTTAAAAACTTGAGACTATAGTCTGATGCAAATAAGTCATACACTGGTGTGAAGTGATGGACAAATTATACATTCAGCACTAAACTACGTGGGGCTGTATTTTCTCCAGAACTGTTGTAGAGAATGTGAGTTATCGTTGAAGCTTCCTCAATTTTTTTTTTGTTCTATGATTGTCAGTGCATGAATAAAATTTTGAGTTTCCTGCTCTGTCAGATGCAGTTAGATCAGACTGTGATGACAGAGAGCGCCTGTATGTTCTTGCCTTTTTTTTCTTCTTCTCTCTAGTATGTGGCTATAAAGACTCTAGAGACTAGTAAGAGTTTTAGCTTCTTATTTTCAGTATGAAATTAATTTCTGGTAAGGTCAATGACTTTAAGAGAGCTGGACATTGGATATTCTGGTAGAACAGACTGAGGTTAAACGATCATTGAAGTTAGTCTGGAGAGAGTTTACTGCATGAGTTGGCAATTACTGTTATTGCTACTTATTGAAGAAATACTAACAAAAAGGGGGAATTTCTGATGTCAATTAATTGAACACCTCACAATGACTCTGCCTGAGCTATATCTTTTACTAGTATTTTGTTCTGGTAGTGAAAAAACAAGGTTTGTTGCTGCTTGAATACAAAACCTCGCAGGAAAAGGATGCCCTATAGGCAGCTGCTAATAAGAATAGGTCCTCTGCTTTTTGCCTTTGCAACAGCAGCAGTTGAACACATAACAGAGGCTGAATTTGCATAACCCATGTAAGGTAAAGAATTAAGTTCTACAAAGAATATGAAATTCCCAGGCCGTACAGCAGAAACCTGTCAGGTTCCAAATTGTGTTAAGATGGTCTAGTTCATTTGGCTCTGTGTGGAAGTTAGAGAGATTAAGGCCAGAGGGTACAGCAGCAGTGAGAACTGAAATTAGACATTGCTTGTTTCACCAGTTCAGTGAATGTTGGGTGCTCTGTGAGTTACTCTAAGTTGGTTATTGCAAATAACTGCCAGTACTCCTACAAAGCCAGCAATAAAAAAAACCCTTAGAGATTGTGCTCCCTGAATGATTAAAAAAAGCATCAGTAATTCCTGATCATCTGGTTACCTGTAAAAGCAGATGGTTTTTGTTTAAGCTGAACAATTACATACTTAATACAGTATCTCTCAATAAATATGTGAATCAGAATTTATCCAGTTTGCCAGTTTGAATTGGATATCTGGTTTAATCAGAGAGTGTTCCACCTGGGTCCTCATTCATTTATGACCTCATGTACTTGAGCAGTAAATAGTTTGGTACATTTAAGCCTTTGCAGAGTGTTCTCTGAAACTTGGAAAGTATGGAACACCTAATTTTATGCAATATTTTTCTTTAACCTAGGTTGCTCCTTGCTTAAATGTTTTATCAAGACTGTTGTTTAGCAGTGACCCGGATGTATTAGCAGATGCTTGCTGGGCCCTCTCTTACCTTTCAGATGGTCCCAATGATAAAATTCAAGCTGTTATTGATTCTGGAGTGTGTCGAAGATTGGTAGAGCTGCTTATGTAAGTCTTCTTTTCACCAAATAAGTGTCTTATAGTACTGTTAATGTTAAAATTGAGCTGTGTTTTCTCACGTGAAGTCTTAATTTATTTTTGTGGAAACCGATGAACATGAATTCAGTCTGAAATCTTTTAAGCTGCTTGCTAGGTTGCTCAGCTCCTGGAATTATTCCTGACATTGACAGCAAAAAAATTTTTCTCCAAAGTATTCCTTCTTCTTCTTTAAAATTTAATGTAGGATTTCATATACATGAAGGAATAGAAGGGTGAAGACCAATCTTGAATTATAAATTAATTTATCTTATTTTTATTTCACTGTTTTACTTTTCTTTCTAGGACATATAATTGCTATACAGACAGTTCTTGGACTCAGTGAAGTCCAGAGACAGGCTAGAGCCACTTTTGAACTGTTGAAATATATTTGGGTTATGGTTCATTATTTTCCTGGAAAGGGAGACTAAATCCCTTTGTTCACATGGAACTGCAGAGTAGGTCAGGGATAGTAGTTCCCATCATGGACATCTCAGCACACTTCCCTGTGAAAAGCTCATTTTTATAGCTGTCAGGAGAGGGTGAGATTGCTTTCTTTTCCGTAGAAGCTCTAGGACAACTGAGTAATTTCCTTCCCCCACACATCAGGCAGCTGAATATGGACTTCATGTGCTGGCTTCTAGGATTACAGACTCACAAAAGGGGGAATTTTGCTTACTAAAACTACTAAGCTTTAGTGTACACCTCATAACACCCCCTCTGTTTTTGTGGCTATTGAATGACACACATTCCAGTATCATATTTAATAATACTTGAGCTGGGTGAAATGGATCTGCTGGACAGATTGCTTTAGGTTGTGTGTTTCCATAGAGGTGCTCGATCTTTGAATCAGCAATTCAGTTGTGGGGTGCAGTAGTCGAATTTGGCTATACAGGGGGAGAGTGCAGTAAGTAATACAGTGGTTTTGATTACTAAATATTTAGCACCAGAACTAAACCATTGGTTGCTGAAAATGCAAAATTAATCTTTTAACACTTGGTAATATCAAGCAATATGATATTTGTCTCCAGGCATAATGATTACAAGGTGGTATCCCCTGCATTAAGAGCAGTTGGAAATATTGTTACTGGGGATGATATCCAAACACAGGTAAGACTAGTTGATTTAAGAAAAATTATTTGGCAAGACAGAATTTTGTAAAAACATTGAGAAAATACATGACCAGTACAGGTATCTGCATATGTCACTGAAAGAGGCTTCCTAGAAATCTCTGTTGTTGATTTGATAGTTTAGGCTCCTATTTTAAGCATTAAGTTAATGCAAGAGTGAACTTTTTTTTTTTACAGCATTGTGTGTAGTGGATTGCTTCATTCCTGTATGGTACTTTGACTGTTGCTTGTCTTTTTTGTTTGGTTTTCTTTCCCCTCCTTACAGGGGGTTCAGTTATTTATTATGGTTCTCCTTTTTTCAGTCTTAAAGGCAGTCAAGGTTCTCACTTCTAAGCTAAACTTATACTTGATTTTACTGTGAATTTGTATGTGATAGTGGTGTAATTTATTCTAAAGATCTATTTTATTAATTTTAGGCAATGGAATTGATTTTGAAGCAATGCAGGAAACAGCAGGACAGGTCCTACTTTAAAAAGATTTCCATCTAAAATGCTGACAGCAGTAGTGTAAAGAGAACATAAGGAAAAATGTTAATTGTATAATTTGTGAGCTCTAGAGGAGAGGATTTTGCTAAGGAAGTAAATGGAAAACCTTATCTCTTAAAAAATTAACAAATAACTATACAAATTAGATGTAAACTTGTCAGTTATTTTGACTTACTCATATTTTAGCCTTAAGTAGCCTTACTTAGTTTCACTGTTTTCAGTCTTTTGGTCTGAACTTAATTGAAGGCAGATTCTTTCAAATTGCTGGTCAAGTCTGGTCACACACTACAGCATTGGACACTAATTTTGTAGGATATGACATTTTGTATAATATAAATGTGTTGCAAAATCTTTTGAAGTGCTCTGTAAAATGCTTTTATATTTCTCTATATATATGTATATTGCACAAGGCAATATATATATATAGTACAACCCAGTTTTCAATTCTTAATTATTTTAGGTGATTCTAAACTGCTCTGCATTACCGTGTCTCTTGCACTTGCTTAGTAGTCCCAAGGAATCTATCAGAAAAGAAGCGTGCTGGACTGTTTCTAATATAACTGCAGGAAACAGAGCTCAAATTCAGGTAAAGCCTGGGAATTTGTTACTTGATTGGTTTTATTTTCATTTTGCTACTTCACTTGATTTTCCTTCACAAGGAGATGTAAATAGATACTGCACTGACTGTTGTATTATTTGTTTTAGTCCTGACTGTCTATAATTTTACCTAACCTAAATGCTTTTGTCTAAACTTTGAGATATTATTTTGAATAGAAATAGCTGTCACAATTTGTACTACAAATTTGTCCAGTGAAAAGTGAACCAGTTTGGAAATGCTGAACATTTCGCTTGGATAAAAAACCAGCACGATGTCATCAACCCTGAGTTTTATTCTTCTGGAAGTTACTGCATCCTAACTATTGTTCCAGGTGTCTGGACCTACCTGAGAAAAGGTTCTGGTCAATAAAAATGAGAATTCTGAATCAGAATACATACTCCAAAATTTTTTTTTCCCCCTCTACTTCAGTCAGAGATGAAAATGTTACTTCCTGATGTAATTTAAAGCATGCAATAAAGTCTAGTTACAGACATAGTCTCTCGATGGAGACTGCAGACCTCAACAAAATGGCCTGGTCTTCAGTTCAAAAACTCATGATGTGTTGTATGATTTTTCAGTGGGCCAGTCCAGTAAGCTGTGCTCTGCCCACCAGAAACAGAGAAGTAAAAACCCCCAGGTGTTCTGATGGCTGCTGCAGTGCAATGGGGGAATAGTTCTGAATTTCAGTTTAGCATTTCTAGTTTGTATGGCAACATCTAAACAAAATATTCTTTGCTTTGATATCAGCAGGCATCACTAATTCTTGTAGTTAAGGCTACCAGTGTTCTGAAATCTTTATTAATTGTTGTAAAATGTTACAATTTCATCTCTTAGGCTGTTATAGATGCAAATATTTTTCCAATATTGATTGAAATTCTTCAAAAAGCTGAATTTCGCACCAGAAAAGAGGCAGCATGGGCCATAACTAATGCAACATCAGGAGGAACCCCTGAACAGATTAGGTAAGCTTGTGTATGTTACTGTTTTCTCTGCCTAAGGATCTTATATAGAGCATTTGGATTTCTTCATTTGAATCTTGACAGTCATACCAACAAAATCCTAAACATAGCCTCAATTCCTTGAAACTCTGTACAGAGGCTAAATGTAGAAATTCAGAAAAATCTTAATTAATTAATCAGTACTGCTTTGTTTCAGTGGTGCTGCACCTAAAGCTGTCACAGGCTTATCTTCCAGAGCTGATACTACATTGTCAGATACAACTGGAACAGTTGATGAACAGTTTCAGTGTTTGAAAATGGAAAACTTTGGGGGGGTTGTTTAGCAAACTTGTGCAGTGGGATTGTATATTTGTGGACAGACTTCAGGGATTTTAGTGGTTTCTTCAGGTATTTTAAACTCACTATAAGTATTATTTTAAAGCAGATATCTGAACTCCTTGCTCAGAACTGAGTTTGATTAAACTTTTACTGTCAGTAGCTATTTACATGCTGCAAAGATAGGACTTCCTGAACTGCTAGAATAAAATACTCTCTGGTTTCTCTTAATAGTGTCAGAATAATGATCACTTTGAATCAGTAGCTGATAATTTGATTTATAAATTACTGTATTATGTATTATTTGGAAGCTAGAACTGGAAGTGTTGTGATAACTTTTGCAGCATATTTGGGAGATCTGTTGCAAGAAGTACATTCTTATTTATTTATAATGTAACTAATCCTGGTTTTCTTATAACCACTAAGTGTTATCAGAGGGATAACAAAGGGAAGTGTCTTGGTTTTTTAAATTTTAATTTTATTTTATTTGCTTATATAATGTAACATTTTAAAATCTAGCATTTAAAAAAAATTAATTCAGGATCTTCAAATAGTAGATGTGCATATAATACCATAACAATGGCTTCTCATCAAAAATAGTTATATTATTGGTGTCATGAAGTTTCAGTCCTCCTAATGTCCTCAAGGTACTACTGCCTAACTGCAGGGATAGTTTTAAACCACTGAATTAAACTATATTTAGGCAAACATTGCTGTCTTCATTTTACTTACATACTAGAAGCAAGGACAGAGGTTATGACTTGCAAAAGTTCATACACAATTTTTTTTCAAAATTGGGAAAAGGAATGGGATACTCAGAATCCCAGTATTCAATAATATAAAAATCCTTTGTATTTACAGTTACATCCTTCTCTTTATAGTAGGTGATGCTACTATCTTAATGGACTGCTAGTGTGGACTGTGTTAGCACAGAGCAGTGCCCAGTGTTCTTACAGATATCTAATGTGCTTATTGATACTTTTACTACTACAAAATTTCAACTGCCTGAGAAAAGAACTTCCTGCTAAAATTTTTTTCTCTTATATTCAGTTAAACCCACCCAAAGATCATAGGTGAAAAGAAGTTAAAAAGACTACAGATTTCACACTCCGATTAGGAATATACGTATTAATTTTTTTTTATTAGGATAAGTTTTAATATTCATTTCGCTTTGGGCTGAGTTTCTCTTTGTATTGTTGCATGTTTTAGAAATTTTGTTGTTTCAGCCACTTTTTTTAGCAAAAGTAAGTATCAATAGCAGTAGACTGGTATGTCAGAATAAATGTGCTGGATTTTCAGCTCTTTTCCCCTTCCTCTGTTTTTTTTATGTTATAAAGGTATTTGGTAGCACTAGGTTGTACCAAGCCTCTTTGTGACCTCCTGACTGTGATGGATTCAAAAATAGTCCAGGTGGCTTTAAATGGACTTGAAAATATTCTACGTCTTGGAGAGCAAGAGTCAAAGCAAAATGGAGTCGGCATTAATCCTTACTGTGCCCTCATAGAGGAAGCGTATGGTAAGGAAACACTTCTTGTAAAACTACCTGAACTTCCTTATTCTAGGCTGTAAAAACAAAACCATTGAGAGTCATTTTGAAATTTGCAGGTAAGTTTTAATACAAGAATTACTCCAAGCATAAGTAGACATAAAGTATCACAAGTAATGTAACATGTAGGAAAAAGTGGTTAAATGCAGAAAGTGTCTGCTTTCAGTTTATGAAATGTCCCTCTAGAAAAACATTCTCAGAAGGGTTTAACACAGGTGTCCCAGTCTACTGGGACCATGTTTTGCATAAGTTTATCAGCCATTACTAAATAAAATTTTAATACTTGAATACATAGTCCTGTCTGGTACAGTTTCATTACCAACAGGGATGTAAGATCAGGGATTTTTAAATTGATCCCAAAGTTGGATCACTTTTTAATATAGTAAATATCAGTAACAGCAAAATTAACTTCAGATCATAAAACTAAATTGTTTTTACTTTTGCAAGTATTTTGTTTAGTTTTTTATAAAAGTTCTTGAATTAAACCACTATGTAAAAGCGTACTATAAAAAGGAATTTGTGGAATATCATGACTGGATGCTTTTGATTTAACGAAATTAGTGTTACAATTGGCTTGTAATGAAACTGGCAATCTTTATGAAGAGTTATCTTTTTTGTAGCTCTGACAAAACAAAATTGGCAGACATTTGTATCTCAGAAACTGCGAGTAACCATTCTAATTGACCACATTATATCTGATGAGATTATACGAACTTTCTGTAATGCATTCTTTACATCTGAATTCCTTGTTACAGAGCAATCAAGTGCATGCTTGAAGAACTGAGCAGTTAAAGAGAAATAAGTACTGAAGACTTTAATGGAATTTATTGTGTTGCAGATTTTTGGTCCATTCATAATTTTAAGTATTGACTCTCTAGGTTCTCTTTTTTTCTTTAGCACTTAAGCATAGGGTGTGCTGAAGCTGTAGAGTATAAGTTCAAGTAAGGAAAACAGCTGATTATATCACCCTCATTACTTTGGCCTTTACAGTCACCAGAAGGGTTCATTTGAGCTCTTGCTAATCCAATTTAAGTGAAAACTACATTACCTTAAAAAGCTAAACAGGAGTTTTGTATCAACCTGACTGCCTAAGCACTTCATTCAGCCAACAGAGCAGAGGTTATGTCTCCTATTTGCAAAATGGTAGGCCTTCCAAAAGGTAGTATCTTTAAATATTACAATTAAATTTGAAAAAAGATGCCAGACTGTGCCCAGTGACAACTCCATGAGTGAAGATAGAATTTAGAGTTGGGGAAGACTGAAGAGTAGAAGAACAGAAATTGGGATATTGGTTTAATTGAAATGCTTCTAGCATAGTTTTAAAACTAGTTTGGACAGCAGAAAATGAAGCGTAGAAATGCATGGGTTAGGAAGTTAAGAACCAGTGATATCAAATTAATTAAGGTGACTTGGGATTGCATTTTTTTGTCTTAAGAAGTACTGCTATACTATAAGCTGTTTCCATTTGAATTCATCATTTTATTAAGCAACTAGATTCTGAAAAATGTTCTATTTTGAATTTAGGACTTGATAAAATTGAATTTCTTCAGAGGCATGAAAACCAAGAGATCTACCAAAAGGCTTTTGAACTCATAGAACATTATTTTGGTGTCGAAGAAGAGGACTCTAGTATTGCACCTCCGGTGGATGAAAGTCAGCAGCAGTTCGTGTTTCAACAGCAGGAGGCTCCAATGGAGGGGTTCCAGCTCTAAACTACTGAAGTGAATATAAGCATAAAATTTAAACACCTGTACGGTTTGGGTTTTTTTTTTTCTCAGAGGTCTTTTTTTTATGGCCAAAGTTAGAGGAAAAGCTGAATATGTTTTGCAGAAATAGATGAAGAAGCAGCTCATGCACTTTTATATATTGTGTTAGAGACAACTGTTCTCTGTTTTGTATTCGTGTTCTTCATTATCTCTTATGTACAGAAAACAACTGTGAGTAATCATGTCTAAAAGCATTAAATGTGATTTAACAAGAGTTTAGGTAAGACTTGGTAGGATTTTAGGTAGTAGTTCTGAATTTTTCATGTAGTCTCAAACTTCATATCAGCAATACAGTTACTGACAGTTGAATTTTTGGCAGTAGGCTTGACTTGCCCAGTCTCTATCAAATCTACCTCTTGTATTGAAGCAGAAACATTGCTTCAGAACTAAGGCATGAAATAAAGATGAGCTTGTAAGAAGCTGAATTGGAATGTGAAAAATATTTATTTAAAGTGTGAAACTTTTATGCATTACTTACTTTACAACACACTGTTGGAATTTATTTATAAAATGTATTTAAAGACATAATAGATATACATATATAATGCTAGTTACCTAATATAATATTGAATATATGAAAAAGTTTTAATTATGTGGGAAGACAGCTATTTCAGAGGTTTTCAAATTGGAATCAGCAGAGACCTTGCTGGTCATTTGATGTTGGCTCTGTAATGAAAGCTGCTAAATGGCATTACAAGTCAGCCACAACTGCAGTACTTTGCAGTGGAAGCAGCCACTGCAGTTACCACAAGAAGGCTGCAATTAGGAATTACAGAAGGGTGACATGCACAAATCACCAAGCTGATGTTTTACAGCTGTCTTCTGTCAAGATGTGGTAACACCACTTTAGTTTGAGAAACATTGCAATGTTTGCCTTTTAGTACAATAGCTTCTTAAAAGTTTAGACAGTAGGTGTTGTTTTTGACCAAGTATGCTACTGCCACTTGAATTGTTCCTTAGGTTAATGAATTCGGTTTGCTTTTGGTAAGACAATAGAGATACTGCAGTGAAGAATGAATAGTGAATCACTCCAGTTGAAGGAAAAGTTTGTTGTACTGTAAATAGCATTAGGTATGTGGACACCAAAACTAACTAGAAGTTATTGTGATCTAAATATTTAGGCTCTACAATATACAGTGTTTGCTGTTAAACACTAAAAGTAATAGAATTCTAATATTTACGTTAACAGTTTTGAGTACAGAAAAATGTATGCTCTGCTTTGACTTGCATATAAGTAGTGTTTCTGGTGTATTAGTAGTATATCTCATTTGGAGAAATTAATACTTTGGGTTAACTCTGAAGTATTGCTATTTTTTATTACCTGTAATTAATCTATTAACATCAAACTCCTGGGTTAAGTGAAATCTGTGACATATGAGAGCATTTCATGCTTCATAAAAAGCTGCAATTTTAACTTCAAATCACTTACCCATGGCACTGTGCTTGTCACTAAACAATGTTTTAATGCACTGAAAAATACAGGTTAAAGGTGGTATCATTTACAGTACCATTTTATATTTAGAATTTTTTTTACATGCAACTTAAGATTCTAAGATGTTTCACTTTGATGTTACAGCAATATATTCTATATTGTAATTGAATGTGGGACTTGAAGTGGATTTTCTAAAATTAATGGTCAGTTTTGACTAAGATGTAACTGGGAGGGAAGCAACCTCCCTTTGAAGTCTTTTTAGTGGAAGATAGAAGTGTAAGAAGTGTATATAGGAGTGCTGTTACTTTATGAACTCTAAACAATGAGATATTTTAGCAAATGACACTTTAAACCTAGATTTGTACAGCATACAACAGTTTTGAATAGTGTGATAATATTGAGTACAGCTGCCAAATTTTCATATAATATTAGGTGATTGTACTTATGCCCTTTTTACTCTCATAGTTTTAGGTTTTCGTACACCAACCTTCATTCTTTCCCATGGTCTCCCCACTCCCCATCTATCAAAGAACAGGGTAACAATCATGGAAAATCTACCAAGATTACTAGCAAATGCTGAATTTCAGTGTTCTAGTGTAAGAAAATTATTCAGGTAACAGGGTATTCCTTTATTTCTAACAACCTTGTTTTGATAACAACCAGCTGTGCCTGCTTTTTATTTGGAAAACCCTGTAGAACTACATTTATAAGCCTCTCTTATTTAAACCAAATCTGAACTATGAAAATCTTAATTGAAAGACTTGAAAATGAAGAAAAGAGGGGACGTTAAAGTATTATATTTGTTTTGAAAAATGTCTTCAGTTGTGTGGATATATTATTCTATCTGTGTGGATGGTTCGTGACTGCACTTTACACATTTAGACAAACTATTTCATGCCTCTGATACGTTTGAATGGAACAGTTTGAACGGGAACTAAAATTGATGGACTTGGGATAATGAAAATCCTTATTTAAACTCAACATTTGGTTTACCCTTAAATTGTTAAAAATTGAAGATTCTTTAAAGGGTGTACATACAGGATGGCCTCTCCTACTTTATCACTGGGTTTATATCATACTTTGTTAAAAGCACAGAAGTTACCAAAATAAAATGAGAGACTATGACATAAGGTCAGCTCCGGTGTACTCATTTGCAGGTAGGGGCATGATTATGATGATGTTACCTAAACAGATGAAACCAGTATGGAGAGAAAAAAACAAAACAAAACTGTGATATTAATTTCGCTTTAAATTTGGCATTTTATATGCAATTTGAAGTGTCCCATCAGTTACAAAGTCTGTTTAAAAATACAGAGGTTTGGGTTTAAAAGGGTACCATTTGTTCTGCTTAAATGTGAATACTAACTAGCTAATCTATGCAACTATGCAGAGCATAAGATTTTTTTTATTAGTTCCCTCCTCTTGTTACACTGAATCATATCTAATTTTTTTGTCATTGCACTTTTGTCTGAGGACTGGTTCATACAGCTTTTTAATTTTCTAGTGTTTGCTTTACACACTGTTGCTAGCAGCAATCAGAAAATAGTAATAATGTTGGCACAGAAATGTTAGCTGTAGAACAAGTTTGCAACTGGAAGCTATTTATTGTTGGGCCTGTCTTTAAAAAAATAGTAAAGATGCACTATTGTCTTTCTTCCATGGTTAATTCTCAGTTGGTTTAAATTTTTTAAATTGTACAACTGAGAATTTTTGTTATAGGTCTGCAAATTGATACATGGACTTAATTGTGACCTCAAGCTTTCACTGAAATCTGGAATGAGAAATTTCAGTTACTTACGGCACAATGTCTTCATAATAATGCGTGGAAACTAAATTACCTGTATTAACTTCAGACAGTAATAGTGCATCTTTAAATCCAGGCCAAAGGCCCTTTACTGTAACAGAACACATATAAGTAGTATGCAATATTATGGAATGTTAAATCTCCAAATACCATACAGAAACCAATAAAACCTATTTTACAGATGTTTATTGTATTTATTTAGTGATTCAGTAAGTGTTGCTTCTTAAAACTAAAAAATGCAAGTGCCATTTTGAA
Source organism: Monarcha castaneiventris obscurior (assembly GCA_026261815.1). Taxonomy (NCBI): domain Eukaryota; kingdom Metazoa; phylum Chordata; class Aves; order Passeriformes; family Monarchidae; genus Monarcha; species Monarcha castaneiventris. The sequence goes on from JAMPIT010000327.1 coordinate 10,769,417, forward strand.
TACAGCATTGATGCAAATAGATTCAAACTGGCAGATCTGTGCACTGAAAAACTGCACTGTCACCAGACAGAAAATTTCTTGGGTTTAAATGTTTTGTGATTATCTAACCAACGCTCCCTGATATTCTTAGGAAACTACCTCATCTCCTTTAAAACTAACTACTGCTTTTAATCATATGCAAAACATTCTAAATAATTTTAATTACATGCAACAAGTACCCTAAATATCTCCCTAATGAAAGAGACCCTCCCTTTTTTGGTGACGCTGTATCTGCCCATATTGGCTCCAGGGTGTGCATACTTCAGTTGTCCATGTAGGGGTGAAACTCACTAATTGCTCTCAGCAGCAGTTAATTTTGCTCTTGGAGGACATTCAGCATTTCAGACGAAGTTACTTTGTCTTCGCCTCCGTGGCCAGCGCAGCCTCCTGCCGCCACTTGGCCTTCCTTGCCAAGTTCAAGCTTGTTAAGGACTCGTGACGTGCAGCAGCCTGAGGAAGTGACAGCGTAGGGTAAGGATGTGCCCTGGGAAAGCTACCCAACCTCGGGGGTGGGCAACAACCACTTATCTGTTGGGGAGGTGGCAGAGACTACGTTAGCTAAAACTTGGGTAGTCATAAGCTGCTGCTCTTGGTTTAGGTTCGTGTGCTTTGCACAGAATGCCATCATTTTAAAGTATGCTACTTCAAAAAGGTCGTACCCACCTTCTTAGCTGAAGCAATCACCGCAAAACAGGCAACAATTGAGAGACCAATCATGATGTAACAGACTTTCACTCGAGCTTTGTTTCTGGCCTTGTCTAGCATCTCTGGCCTGCAATTAAAATAGTTGAATTGAGTCACTGCGAAACGGCAAAGTATCTCTTCAAAGCACTGCAGACATAACATCACAATTTAAAAATAAATATAGAATTAGCTTCTGAAACAAGCATCTTCAGCTTGCTGTGGTTAGTTATGTATCAGCCATTTTCTGATCCTAATCCATTTCCCATGGAAAAGCAACATTTAATGGATTTAGACTGTTTGGGGTTTTTTTAAGCTGGAAAAAGAAGAGTTGCTCAGGCAGTAAATGTTTGCATTTCAGTGCTTGGGGTAAATACACTGGAAATCATACCTTAAACTCTAAACATAGTGAAAGTTAAGGGGGGTTATCTGTTTAAAACAGATGAAGATGTGTATGTGGTGTCAGATGGATGAAGTAAAAGCAAGTTCCCTTCATTCAAAGTTAACTTTAGAAATCAGTTACTGCTATATCTAACCTGTTCAGGTGGTGTTACATAGGCTAAGGTCTTACATCCTTGGGTTCTTGATTAAAGCTGAGTTTGTACTGCTGTGAGTTAGAGGTTTTAGTTCTTTTTTAAACCAGCAGCCCGACAGAAAGTGGGCAGCTGATGTCAGCCACCTCACTATTTCAGGAACGCACACATAAACAAGAACAATCCACAGGATTATTTTTGCTGGTCATCAAAGGTGAAAGTAGTGGAAACTGCCCACTCTTTGGCCGTAGTTGGTGCAAAGGAGGCGTTTTACTTCCCAGCAGTCTGCCTTGGTACAGCACCCATTTCCACCGCCTTCTCTTCTGAGCCGGCGGCGTGACCCTGAGAACCAGCAGTACAGGAAATGGTGCAAATTGTCCCAAAACGTTCAGCTAAGTCTTTTTCCAAGTCAGACATTATATTTGGGAGTAAGTTTTTAAGATGTTCATAATAATACTGGCTGTGCACCATTTTCCTTTTATAATTAATCATGGGAATGCTTCATATATATAGATATATATGTATTTGTGAGATATAAGTACATGTTTTATAGGTATATATAAACCCACAACTATATGTGTAAAAAGAATAGTTGCATAAAGAATCGATGTTGTGTTCTGAGTAAAGATGGTGTAATGCTCTCGTTCCTCCAAAGCACCTTTAGCTTTAAAGAGTAACGTGGTGGGATGGGGCAGAGCTGGGGGTTTTACAGTGCCCATGAAAGCCTGCACCAGGGCTAAGGGCTGCAGTGCTTCTCTCTAAGGTTCAGTGGGGTGGAAGAGGACGGGTCCCATGAGTGGCAGTGCTGTGCCATTACTTCCTTGCCAGCACACACTGGAGCATGTGCACGCTGTGTTTCTTGAGCTGACTAACAATGCCTGCAGTTCTAAGGAACTGCTTCTGGTTTTTACAGTGATAACAATCATCTTCAAAGCAAAGTGCCCATCAGACTGGCACGTAGGATCATTAATCCAATAATCCATTTGTGGCAACAAAAGCAAAACCATAAATGTTGTTAGTCTGATGTATTAGCCTAATTATATTTCACAGCACACTAATTGAAACTCCTCTGAGGCAGATTTTCACTTACTCCCTGCTTTCTGCATCTGCTTTAAGGAAAACAGACCTTACATGTTCTTCCCTAATTGCGTATTAGGGCCTTTGCTATTAAATCCTTAATCAAGACTCCAGGTAAACCTCTGCTGAAGTCAAAAGTTTTTTAAAAACAACAAAGAAACCACAACACCTTAAATAAAGACTGTAGATTTTTTTCATAGTACAAATGATCTTCAGCAGTTAGATTGTGCTCACAGGTAACACCACCTTGCAAGTCTTTTTTTAACAAGAGTTAAAACAGTGCCACAGTTCAGCTTCAATATCTCACAATTAACTACTTCTAGTATATTACTATTTATGGTCTTACAGTTCTAAAAAGACTTTGCTCATCCAGAAAGCACGAAGTGGTGCCACTCACCTGCCAGGACGGAAAGGAGTGATTTTTGTGCATGTGTGTGTATGACTGGCAAATGCAATGTGTCTTTATAAACACCTCCTAACGACTTGAATAGCATTTACATCTCCTAAGACGTCTGAACCTTCCTCTAGAGGAAGATGGTGAATTATCACAGCGTAAGAGGTGTTAGACTGTCCAGAAAGCCACTGTCCAGCTCAGCAAGCTCCAGTGAAACTGTCAGGAACCAACAAGAACAGGCAGAGGATGTACCTGTTGTTTTACACAGCTCTGCACACTGCTTATTCACAACGTGTCACCCAAGGCAGGGAGATACTGTCATGATAAAAAGTAGTGTCCTGGAGAGATGTCTAACATGCTATCTAACATCCTAAGAAAAGGGAGCCGTAAGCATTAGAGGCGTTTCAGGCATTTAGTGACTGACTCCTTAGGGGTTGCTATTTTTCAGCACATCAGAGAACTGTAGAGTCTGTGGGGTTTGGAGGGAAGGGACCTTCAAAGATCATCTAGTCCAGTGCGTCAGCAAGAATGGGAGACTAGGGCTATGTCAAGTACTCAGTTTTCCTTGCTGAGGGATGCTCCTGTCATCACCTCCTTCCCTATTTTTCCTCAAATTCTATAATAAAAAATATCTTTTATATGTAATCATTCAGTGACAGCTCCCTTAGAATAGTTTATGCGAGCTATAAACAGAAAATATTGTTTACCAATAACATCCCTCTCTGATTGCACATTAGGAATAAGCAAAACAAACAAGCCAGTACATAAATGTAACCAAGGCTGTCTAATCAGATGGATCCAGTTCTTAATCCCAGGCTCTAGGGACTCCAGCAAGGAACATTTTCTCATCTTAACCTCTAACCAGGACAGGAAATTCTCTTGCCCTCTAATTTATTTCCAAGTCTCAGTGTTGTAAAACTGACTGTTTTAAACTCTGTGGAAAAGCTTTAAATTTTCCCCAGGATCAGGATCACATCACTGCTTTCCCTTCAGCTCCATGTTACCCTTGGACAAGGCCAGTGCACTTACGGGATCCTCAGAGGAATCTCTTCTTCCGTCTTGAAACGTCCCGTCCAGAGGAGGATTTTTTTGTCAAACTTCGAAGGTTTGCAACTTGCAACCACCTTGTGAGCCTGCTCAGCTTAAAGAGTAGGAAAAAAACCGACCTTGTAAACCGTGCACTAAGAGAGAATTATGACTGGTAGCAACGGGTGGAAGGGAAAAACCCTGCCCCATCCAGGTATTTGGAAGAGTAATTTAGGGATCAGACCTCCAACTCTCGGCTACGCAAAGTCACCTCCGCGCAATCTCTGGAATATCCCCGCATGCAGCGAGCGTTCCTGCGGGTCTGGTTCGACCTCCCCGCCGCCCGCGGGTGGGGGTACCCAAGCCAGCAGGAGAAGCTCGGAACCACCCGAGCTGCGGTGCCACCGCCGGGCCGCCCCACCGGGCAGCCCAGCCCGGCTCCGCCCGGTCCCGAGCCTCCCTCCCGGCCGCTCCGCTTCCCCCGCCGCGGCGGGCAGCCCCTTACCGCGGGCAGTGCCCGGGCTCCGGGCGGGATTCCCTCCGGCCGCCGCTCCCCGCGGTGCGGGCGGGCGGAGCGGTGCGATGGACAGCAGCAGCCCCGGGCGGAGGCGCGCCGGCAGCATGGCGAGGATAGAGAGGAGCGGCAGCACCCGCTGCTCCGGCAGGACCCTCTGCTCCGGCGGGACCCTCTGCTCCGGCAGGACCCTCTGCTCCGGCGGGACCCTCTGCTCCGGCAGGACCCTCTGCTCCGGCGGGACCCTCTGCTCCGGCAGGACCCTCTGCCTCGGCGGGACCCTCTGCTCCGGCGGGACCCTCTGCTCCGGCAGGACCCTCTGCTCCGGCAGGACCCTCTGCTCCAGCAGGACCCTCTGCCGCAGCGGGAGCGGCCCCGGTCCGGCCCCGCCCCACCCCGCCCGCGAACCCTTCCAGCCGCTCCCGGAGGAGAGGCGAGGCGAGGCGAGGCGAGGCGGGATGGCTGCTGACACCCCGCAGGGATCGGTCCTCCGGACAAGGCATCCTGCTCACCTACCGCACTCACGGATTGCAACTCTAGTGTGGAAAGGTCAGCGTCCAAGACAAAACTCGGTTAAAGAAACAGAGGCGGTAGTTCAGCTTCATGTTAGGACGTGCACCTGCTGGAGCAAGTCCTGAGGAGGGCCACAAAAACGACCAGAGGCCAGGAGCACCGCTCCCGTGAACTCAGAGAGCTGGGATTGTTCACCCTGAAGAAGAGAAGGTTCCAGGGAGACTTTACAGCATCTTCCAGTGCCTAAAGGGGGCCCACAAGAAAGATGGAGAAGGGCTTTTTACAAGGGCATGTAGCGATTCCTATACCCCTATTACAAGGAGTAATGGCTTATAACTGAATCAGGGTGGGTTTAGATTAGGAAGAATTTCTTTCCTGCGAGGTTGGTGAGACACTGGCAGAGGCTGCTCAAAGAAGCTGTGGATGGCCCATCCATGGAAGGTTGGATGGGGCTTTAAGCAGCCTGGTCTAGTGGAAGGTGTTTCTGCCCATGGCAATTAGATCTTTAAGGTCCCTTCCAGCCCAACCCATTCTCTGATTCTATGTAGAGTATAAGTTCTGTGACACAGACCTGCCCACATCTGTGTTTCTGTCATTTTACTGCTTTCAGAAGGCTCAAACATACTGATTCTCATTGTATGCTTTTCCATCTACTTCAACTGAACTACTTTTTTGTTTTTCCTTTCATATCCTGGATAGAGTAAGACTTTATTAAAAAACCAATACTAAATAAAAAATATCCCCTGAAAAATATTCAGAGAAGTCTGCACAGAATAGACATTTACTAAGTAACAGCCTGTGTCAGCATGATGTTCGTGATATTGTAAGACTGTTTCAACAGAACTGTGTCTGATGCGCCGAGCAGTGGAAGATTTTACATGCGTCAGCCAAAGCCAGAATGGCTGCAGATGAACAGAGGAAGTCCTGCTCCCCAGGGATGGATCACTGTCTCGCAATAGATGAAGTCCTGTGCTCAGTGTGAGAGCTCAAAAGAGGAGTTTTGAACTGTTCATAGCCAAAACCACCAACTATCTTTTTCTCGGGAGCAGAGCATATAACAAAAGGGAAGAGATGCACCTCTTTGCACACACACACACACACACACACACACACTCCCCCTCCTTAAGCAGCTGTGCCTTCTTTCAGAATGTTGTCAAGGAGATGAAGACACATCAACAGAAATTACCTAGGGGATGATACTTTCTCTGTGCTCCCAGAGAGTGGCATAATGTCAAGCAGGGCTCCTTGTCCCTGCTGACACAGCTGGGAAGGGTAGGAAGAGTCAGCACATCTGGGCTGGGCTCAGCGTTGTACATTATGAGCAGCATCCCAGACACTGCTATTAGCTGCTGTTCATGTTGGTCACCCACACATTCAGAGTCGTTGTAGTTCCAGTGGTCATCAGCAGAGCTGCTGGGAGGTAGCCTGGAGCTCACGTAGTTTCCAGCACTTGCCAAAGAACTGCTCTAAAGATTGTGGACAGCTGGAAGGCATCTACACAGCCAGAGCTACTGAAATCTTGAGGGAATTATGCCCTGGAGAAGATGACTTCAAACACTTGGTGGCCTTCATGGTCTTCCTTGTCTCTGAAGATATTGTACATTGTAGGATAGTGGATTCAAAATGCATCATTTAGCATTATTAACAATGAATGACATCAGCCGTAACAAGGTTAAATAATGTTTACATCCAGAGAAGCCTCCTGCTGACCTCAACAAACAGCATTTTCACATTTGACTTCTGTGTGACCAGTACTGTATCTGGGGACATTTGTTGTCTCTATTGCTATCAGAGATGGAAAATGAGCCTGTGGGATGTTAGTGTTTTGAGAAGTGGTTTCAGGATCTTTCCAAAGTAAGCAAGCAGGGTGTGCTCTGAGCCAGAAAAAAAGAGCTGGTCCCTTTGGCCTCACATGGCCTGACCTATGGGCCATGGCTCTGGGAGCACCAGGAAAAGACTTCGCAATGACTCTGGAAGGTGATTCCTGTTCTGTGCTCTGGGGATGAACATCTGTTTCAGGCTCATTTAATGTCCCTGTGTCTGGTAAGAGGAATAGTTAGATTGCTGGAATATTTACTGCACTGGGCAGGGGAATGTGCACAAATACTCCTTTAGCATAATGAACTCCTCTTTTAAGCTTTTTCATATCCTTTGTATAGGGTAGCACAATCCCTTTACGTTCTACCCACATATGATCACTTGCTTCTTGCAGACAAGGCATTTAAAAACATGTAACTCATCTTGGTATAATGTCTCTTTTTTGCTGCCAAGTCAGGCTTGCAAACCTGTTACATCCTCTCTTCTCCGCTGTTGGCTGTGCTTTGCACAGAAGACTCAAGTAGCTGGAGAATTAGATGTAGCACGTAGGACTTCTTTGAAATCCTGCCATATGTGATGTTTTTCCTCAGAGATACCTCAGTGGAGACCTTCACACTGCTGTCACCAGGCCCTGTTCATCAAGACACTCTCCTCAGTGTCCCTCAGGATGAATGCCCTAGCACACACAGCTTTCAATCTAAAGGATGTTCCTAAGAAACAGGCTGAGGTCTACAGTGGAAACACTTTACAGGTGTGTGTATCACTGTTGTTCAAGGCCTAACAGAAGCTCATGGGGAGAGGTAAGAAAATTAAGTAAGCAAACTCAATTTTAAATAACAATATGGCTTTAATCATTCCCTTTCATGTAGCTTCAAGGCATGCTACACTCAACACTTTCGAAAACAACAAATACAGGTACAACATTCCAGCTAAATTAACTTTTCTAACCAGCTGATTGCTGACAGTCGTGCAATGTAAGCTTTGCTTGTCTCTTTAGGGGAGGACTTCTTGCTGCACTGGCAGTCAAATTGCAGGCATTTTAACCTTATCATACATAACCTCATATGCAGAAAAATATTTGCAACAACTGAAGTATAAACATTCCACCTATATACACAGCCTTTCATTCTTCCAATCAGCATCAGAACATATGTAATTACACAAATCTGTATGTGAATTGCACTCTTGCCTTCCAAATGACTTTAAAATATCCTCATAGATACACAATATCCAAGATTTTAGTATTATTTTACAGTAACATGTCACAGAACCTAAAGTTTCTATGTTCTGGGCTTTATGAATATAGAAAAGTATTTTCCTGTTCCTGTATTGACAATGTAGCTCTGCTGTTTAAGCTCTGTCTGAAAAAGCTCAGTGGTAACATTACCCTGACAGAAAAATTCCTCATCTTCTCTGAATGTGCCCTTTGCCTCTCATACAGAAGGCACAGCACAGTTGTGCTCATGGAGCACACACTCTCTACAGAGCAGGGAGTCATTCAGTGCAGGTCATGCCAGGTCATCCTTGTGCTATTTCTGTGTATTGTAATGATGCATTGTCATGTTCTTATTGAAAAACAGAATTTTTAAACATATATCAAACCCCCTGAATTTTCTAGGATGCAGACATGCTGATACTGGTCATTGCATTATTTATGCTAGTGAGAGGAATCAGTTGTTGTTTTTAAGTTTTGACCTTACGCATTGACTTTACACTCTCAAGTAAGAGGACACCTAGGGCTCACTCTCCAGAGAAGGTGCATGAGGTGAACCAGTGTGTTTCTTCTGAGTATGGGGAAAAGAGGCAGATGAACATATGTATAGCTACAGAGCTCCAGAATAATTCTCTAATTTTTTTACAGATCTGTCTCTAATTCATTACCATGCTGATAAACACAATGAACTTTAAATGTTACTACAGCACTCATCTGGGATAAGGCGTGCAACTTTGGGGAGGACAAAAAGAGATTCACTGATACCAGATGAAAAGAGTTACTTTGGAAGTTCAGCAGAATGGAAAGCCTATCTTAAAAGTGGAGACTAAAGGACTGGACTTGTTTATCTTGGCAAACAAAGGCTGGGACAAGGTTCTCTTTGATCCATAAAATGAGGCCAGATGAGAAGAAGAGGTCCTTAAATAACTGGGCATCAAAGAGGCAAAAGAAGTAGGTAAAGTCATGTGGTCCCACTTACATGACTGTGAGAAATAATAATTTTGTGATGCTTCTGCCTCACTTGAGGGAGGGGAGGTTGCAGAATAGGTTCCCCCAGGCCTGTGTGGGCTGGGTGGGGAAGGAAGGGAGCTGCTGAAGGGGACTGCACATCAGGGAGCTTGCAGGAGCAGGGGATGGAGACTGGGTCAGGAAAGCCTTTCAGATCTGGTAGTGGAAAACTGCCTAAGTACAGGAAAAGGTGTTTCATGTGGCCTGTCCTCCTTGAGGATACCAAAAGGAAAGAGATCTGAAAGAGAAATGGCTCCCTAAAATGGCTTTTTAACTTCTGGTACTTTAACACTGGCCACTCATATACTGGAGACTCTTTTCCTGATCATAGTCCTTGCAGCATTTTTAGGAAGAACTTTGCCTTTTATTAGTGGCTGACCAGGCACTTGGAAATGGCAGTTTCCATTCACAGAGTCATTCTCAGTTTTACATGAGTCTGTGACAGTAGCTCTGAGGCTGGAAGATTTTGAGTCTAAAGAAACCTGACTAACAGCAACACTGCTTGCACTCTTAGAAGAGTAAGTGTAAACCATTTTGAGAAAGGCAGATTTTGTGTTTGTTTCTTGCTTGTAAATGATGATATAGCATTTTGGAAGAAAAGTGCAGCAGAGGATTCCATAATTAGATATTAAAACGACAATGATTTCCACTGCTGGCAAGTATTTGCCAAATGTAGTTGCATAGACAGGGATAAATACAATCCATGCTATAAAGTAAATTAGCATGCCAAAAGTGATGAATTTAGCTTCATTGTAATTCTCTGGCAACTTCCTACCTTTAAAGGCAAATATGAAGCATATAAAGGCTAGGGCAGCAATGTAGCCCAACATAATCCCAAAAGCTACAATAGACCCCTCATTGCATTCCAGAATTATTGCTCTTGGGATTGAGAAATTTTGATTTACAAAAGGTGTCCTAAATATTAGCCAGAAGGTGCAAATGATAACTTGAATTCCAGTGCAGGTGACCACAGTGGGAATAGGTTTATACATGCATTTCAGGAAATTTTGAAGCTTGGGATCAAAGCTGAAAGCTAGTAAAATTTTTAGTGACTTTATTAAAATACAGGAAATGCAGAGTGTAAAACTTATGCCAAAGAGTGCTTGCCTAGTTTTACATTTGAATTCTGTGGGTACATCTATGAAGAAGACAGTGCTTAAAAAAATTAAGAAGTGGCTGAAGAGAATAATGTAGCAGACAGTCAGACCACCAGATGCTTTTACAACCGGTGTGTCCAAGTTTTTGGTAAATATTACACAAATTGACAAAACCAGCACAACCCCAAAAGCGGAGAGGAGGAGGAGGAAGATGGCAAACCAGTCAGTCCAGGCAAGGAAATAGATTGTCTTTCTGTAGCATGTGGTGCTGTTGATGGGAGCCCAGTAGGTTTTGTTGTTACATCGGTAGCAGTAATCCATATCTGGAAGCAGAAAAAATGGGACGATATCTTAGAAACCCAAAGTTGATATACTGCAAAGTGGATTGTAGGGACTTGAGATACAGGAGCAATGTGGGAAGGGATGCTGAAGGGAAAAGACGGGTCTGACTGCTTCTGGCTCCTGCTGTCGCTGTCCAGGCGGAGGAGCTGCAGGGCTGCGGTGGCTGCGGTGGCAGGGGCACAACCAGCAAAGGACAAATGCCTGGAGCTCCCTGCCAGCTGGGAGTGAGCCTTGCCTGCAGCCAGGGGCAAGGAGGGAAAATGACCAGGGTTCTAAAACTGTCTTGCTCATCACTGACCAGTGAAACGTGACCTGGCTGGAGCTCTGGACAGGGAAACTTTAATTGAAACCTGCACAATGACTCGAGAGTAATCAATTCTCTTGCAAAAATTTGAACTATTTTTCTTCCATTTGTCTATTTTAACAAGAAAACACCCAACATTCTCTTTACAGATAGCTTTTCAAATACAATAGCAAGAACAAATATTGCTTTAGATTATGATTTGAAAGGTATTTTTGCTTTGCAATTCCTATCCTCTGATATAGAGAAATATCACAATTAATTGATTAAGAAGATAAAATTTACTTTCTTTCTGCTCTCAGGATATTAAAAGTACATGCTAACTTAATTTTCTTAATTCCATCTCTCTCCTCCATATATAATCTACCCCTTTAAAAATTTTTGCTTAAACCGATAAATGAATCAGTGGTAAAGTATACATCAGATTTGATACAAGAAAATATTACTGTACAGTTATATCAAAATACACAGTAGTCTGTGGTAAGGCACAAAATGTGCTGCTAAGAAAAATACATAACCCTTGAACTTCATAGGTTCATAGGCTTGTATAATGGTTTGGGTTGGAAGGGACTTTCAAAGATCATCTTGCTCCAACTCCCCTGCCAGGGGCAGGGACAACTTCCACTACACCAGGTTGCTCAAAGCTCCACCCAACCTGGCCTTGAACATTCCTAAGAATGGGGCATCCACAACAACTTCTCTGGGCAACCTGTCCCCGTGCCTCACCACCCTCAAAGTCAAGAAATTGCTCCTTACTGGACTGGGCGTGCTATGCAAAGACAGGGAGGAAAGGCTCTATTTAATGAGAATCACTCTCAGTGATAAATCAGCCAGAATTTCCATCCTAGCAAAGGGTAATGCTAGTCAGCTGGACAGTCTAATAGCTTTAAACTTGGCCTTTTAAGAAGCATTTATACCAAGTTTTATGGGAAACTGAGCATAAACAAATATTTAAACAAATATTTAAATTATTCCAAAATTTAACCCAAGGTTGTCAACGCAAATTATATCCAAGCAAAACGAATGCACGCATGTATAAACGAATCTCTATTTGGATCACAATTCTTTACCTGTTTGGTTGCTGTAATGGTTTTCTGGGCAGTAAACACACTCATAGCAGCATGTGTGTGGACTTTCTGTAACCTTTTTCACCTGGCCTGGCCTGCAGTGCTGAGAGCATGTTGACTGAACCTTCTGCAGTGTGCAAAGGGGAAAAAAAAAAAGAGATCATCATCTCAGGCACAGCAAATTACAAAGGAACATTAATATAAACCTCCAGAATTTTTGCAATTTGTATGTTTTTGGTATCATACATATTTTAAGGAAATCTGAAAATGATGTTGAAAAAAAGACATCGTAAGGTACGTATTTCTTGTATTTCCTCCACACAGTCAAGGAATAATAGACTGGGGCATTATTTATCTGATAATTTTATTTTTGGGACTTTGCCAATTGCTGGATTTGTAGGTGCCTTTAAAATCTAGATCAAAGTCTTTCATTCAGCTTTGAACCTGTATTTAGACTGCAGAGGATCATCTTCAAAGAATGCACAGAAGCATCTGATGGGCAATTTGAGTGAACTGCTTCACAAAGAGATCCTGAAACCCTGCTCAGCTGCTCTGAGCCCAGGAGGGACGCCTTGGCCTAGGGGAGACACTTTGGAGGGTGCTCTGTACTGCAGCTCTGACATTCCTGACCCTTGCCAGCTTATCCCTGGGTCATGAAGCTCCACACCTGGGTGTGTGATCAGGGCCTTCTCTTGAGGTCTCACTTCAGGTCCTGCTTCCAAAGACAATTTTTTGTCAAATGACCTGTCCTGAGGCACACGGCAATCTCCTCTCCTTCCAAGATGGTGCTAACAAGGAGGTGGAGACATTCCTTGTGCCACAGAGGGACAAGGTTTGAGGTTTCCTTCTGTCTTCAGCTGAGTTCACCTGTGGAGACTAGAATTCTGTCCACCTAGTAAGCAGCCTCTCCCTGTCCCATTAGGGGGGAATGCCTTGCAGCACAGAGCTGCACCATGAGCTCAGACCTTCACCCATGCACAGAGGACAGATTGTCCAGCTGGAACTGGCCAGGGCCACCCACTATTCCTGTCTACATCCGTGCTGGGGCTCTGGGTGGCACCACCTACTCATGTTGCTGACCCCAGCTCTAACAGGAGCAAATAAACAACAAAACTTTCTTTTTTGTTTAAACAATAAAGTCAACACATCTGAATCTTCATTTAAAAAAAAAAAAAAAAGGTAGTGTGTGAGTGAGGGCTTTTTATACACTATAATTTTTTATTTTAAAATCCCTTTGTAAGATTCTGGAATAGCATCCTTAGGACAGACATAACCTTCTAGGGGCATTCTGGATAAATAAATAAATTTTAAATCACTGAGCCTGCTCACAGGCTGACATACATCTTGGGGTGCATGAAAGGGGTTGAATAAACTCAGAAAGGATTCTTTGCTCTTAGAGGAGAACATGAAACCACACAAGAGATTTCTAGCTGACACATGCTTCAGTTGCAAGTGCTGCAGGAAGAAGAAATCATATGAAACGAATTTCACATGTTATGTCAACAAATTAAAAGTTACCTTTAAAGCCAGAAAATCTTTTTTTTTCTCTTCATCCTCGAAGATAAAGCCACCTTTCTCTGCATCATATTCTGCCATAGTGGTGATTTCCATGTGGCCATCAATTTCTTTCCAAAGAAGGACATCATAACTGGTGCTCATATCTCCATTGGAGTCAAACTTGACTTCCTTATTGTCATCAATGACTATAACTTTTTTAAGTTCTTCTAGGAGCTGCACATAAGCGTAAGGAATGATTACATACACCAGTATCATGTCAGTGTGACAAACTGAGTAGTTTAACATATGTATGATAATATAAAATTAAAAAGAAATGCTTTTAGGACTAAGAGAAGTATTAAAATTCAAATTAATTTTGTTTACAGAATTACATTATACAGACAATTCTGTAGGCCTTTAAAATCTATTATTAAAAAAATTATAATTTCATAAAATCATATTCATAGTATTTTTTTCCAGCCTTGAAAATTTTGGTATGATGTTCAGAGAGAAAATATTTTTGCTTGCAAAAACTAAGAGTCTTTTGGCACACCCCTTCTTGTAAAGAAAAGGGGTGGGTGGTGGTTCTGTTGTTACTTTACTGTCATCAGAGTCAATCTGGGCAACATTTGCTTCTAGAGTGAATTCCCCCAGCATGTCTGGAAGTACCTAGCACCGTTCCCAGCTGTGACTCTGACTCAAATTGTGTATGGCAAGGTGAGACTCAGATCTGTTAATAATCAATGAACAATAGATGCCAATTTGCTCAGATGGGAGTTCAATGGCACAGGGGCAATGAACAGGAAGGCCGGATTTCATAGGTCACAGGAAATACCAAACCGAGGGTGCTTTGGTAAGGCCACTGTCCAGCTTCATACTGCAATTCATTCTGTTCCACAGGGGAAAAAATTCTGCCTCCCTCATCACAAACAGACAGATCAAAAAGGTCTGTGTGAATCTAGAAAAGGATGGGTTAAGGGACAAATCACCCACTCCCAGTTCATGTGGAGATCATAGAAGGATTCCCATTAGCTACCAGGGCTCTTCATTGAAGCAAAAGCTTTATTATTTTGCAGGCCTGGTGATTTTTAGCAACAGTAGTTAAATGATCTGAGAAAAATTTGGTGTTTGGTGAAAGGCTGAGTTCAACTGCATTTGAAAAGCATGCTATTATGTGGATCCATTTGTGATAGTCATAGCATTTAACAAATGTGCTGACAGGTATACTACCTCAATAGGCTTTGTCAAATTCATGTAACACATCTGGTGTATATAATATGCCATTTTTTCACGTATAATGTAATTTTTTCAGTGTTTATATAATTTATGAAGAACCAGTGTCTTTCTAACCAATTTGATTTGTGCATTTGATTTGGATGCTGCATAGTTGTGTGGAACTGAACAGTATTTTTGTTGTATATCTCAGACTATTAATTTAATTTTTCTCTTCTCCACTTTTCCAATTCCTCTAACAATATGAGAATACCAGAGCTTTTTGAATACATCTTGAGTTTCAGACAGAAGGGGCTAATATTTAGGAACATTTTGGTGTAACCGTTCATTATTTTTCCAAAGTCTGTGACACCAATCACTCTATTGTTTCCCTGTATACAGAGATGTATGATATGGATTATTTGGATCCTAAGATTTTTCTTTACATATACATCTCCCTTCCTAGAGGGTTGAATTTTCATGTAGAAGAAATATGTTATGAAAACATCACAGGGGAAATAATTATCTCTTTCAGTTCTCTTCTTGAGTCCTTAAGAACTTAAAAGGAGTTTTAATGTGGACAGTTTTGGATTTAGTTCAGTAATGTAAATATAGATTCACAAAGCTGCATTCCTACAAAGCAGTCCTGAATTTGTCCCATTAGTGTTTACTAATTCATGTAAGAGTCTGATTGTTACTGGGTTATTGGTTGGTTGTTTTTTTTTTTCAAATCCCATATCTTGGTTTGACCTGCCCTGACCTAGGATAAGAGGTCAGAGCAAATCAGAGTGCTTCAGAGGTTGTTTGACTTTTAAATGAACATTTGTTTAATCCTCTGAGTAAAAGTGTGTAAAAGTGAATAGTCCTGAGCAGGTTCTTGGGTAAAAGGTCAGGTCAGGTTTACTTGTCTGATTTTTCCTCTTCTCTTCCCACCCAGTAGAGTGTGATAACGAGTACCTCACCCATCTTAAAGATTATGTCTTTACATATAAGTCAAGATCAGACAGAGGAACAATGTATTGCATTTTCAGTTTCAAGAAGAGGCTCATTGTAGAGGAACATACTTGAATTAAGACAAAACAGATACAATGGTGAGAGAAAAAGAGAGGAAAACTGAAACTCTATGATGAATGCTCCTATCCTGCAGTATCCATCTCTCAAGGGCACTCATGATGTGTATCACAGTGGTTTACAGCAATGGGACCAATCACTAGTAGTTGAATAGCTGGTAAAAAGTCATTTAGTAAAAGGACCAAGCTTTTATCTCCAGGAATATGGGAGCAAAAATTAGACGAAAGTTAGGCAAAGAGAATGAGACCTGAAGGAATTAGCATCATACCTCCCAGGGAGTGAAGGCAGAGGGATCCTTGCAGTCTCTGTCTTTGCATTGCCCTTTAATGGCGTGAGCTATAGCATAGACTGCAAGTATAGTACTGTGGATAAATCCCGGTTCAATGTTAGCATTCAAAAAATCATCTCTCCAGATGTGAGGTTTACTGCCAGCATTTTCCAGTAGATCATCCTGGGACTGGTTTGCAATGCACGTTTGAAAATCATGATATTCCAAGTGTGCACAAACTGACAAAAGCATAATATATTCATGTAAAAACTTGTTGTTTTCAGTGGGCTTTTCATGAAGTTTTCTCAGAAACTCTTGGAATGAGGAGATGTCTCCACTTTTAAATCCAAATCCCACAACGGTTCCCAGCTGTCTGATATTGGGAATAGTACTGATCTTGACTGCAGCTGACCAGTTATCACTTGCAATCCAGACTTTTTTAACATTCCTCTCAATTGCCTTCCTGAATAGTTTAAGCACATGGAACTGTCTCATAAAGACAACAATAACATTTACTCTTGTTTCCTTGACAATCTTCTCAATGGCACGATCAACTTTGGTGTGAAAGGTGCTGTCAGAGAGGTAGGCTGGCAGCATCTCTTTAAAAGCTATGCAAACGTTGTTTGCCATGGCCTGGACCCCAAAGCTCTCCAGAGCGAACCGGCCATTGTCATCGTCAGTGGCTATTACTCCGATCCAGTTCCACCCAGACTCACAGATCAAGCGGGTCATTGCTCTTGTCTGATGAAAATCACTGGGGATGGTCCTGAAGAAAGAAGGAAACCTGATTTTGTCACTGAGGATTTCAGCTGATGATGCAGGACTGACCTAGGAAGAGCGAACAATTCAGTTACAAATGTGGTCTCCTCCAAAGGATGCCAAGACATCCAGAACTGCCATGATTGCTCTTTCTTCCCACCTGATCCGGGCTCCCTTGTCCTCTGAGTGAGCATCAACAAGCTGCAGCCAAAGGGGGCAGGTTCTTTCTCCCTGCTCTTGGGATGCAGACTCGTGCCCAGTACCAGTTACACCTTTTTTTTCACTCTCTTCTGCATAATTCAGTGAAGGCCAAGAACAAAACTTTTCTAAATGGATATGACAGCCACGATGGTATAAAGATTTTGGTTTAGTTTGTGCAAATACCATCAGCATGCTCTTCAAAACAATATTTAAAACATCGGTTATTTTTTGAGTCTCTATTCGAATTGCTCTTCTATTTTGTACTATTTTCCTATCACTGAGTGTGTTAGTATGGTTCATCCATACATATATATCTCTATATATATCTATATATATATATCTATTTTCTCTTCAAGACTTAATTATTATGTTTCAAAAGGATCATTCAATCTGTCGGAAGAACCTCACAGAAAAACAAACAGTATCCAATAATACAGAATGCTGCAATTCTTTCATACAAAGGATTTATTATCTTTGTCTTGTGAATGTAGCTAGAAAAACATTAATAGAACATTGATATTTAAATTTCTTCAGTTTTAATCCTTCTTCATTTTTTTTGTTGAAATGTTTTTCCCCTATACTGTTGAGAGTTTTTAAAAAATAAATTTAGGTTTTCTGAAGTGAGAGTCACTTGTCTGGAGGGGATACCAAAACCTTACTGTGTCAGAACACTGCAGATGCTATTGATAAGAAAAATCTGTTGGGTCCCATTTTCCATCTATGCCCTAATGCAGATTTTTTTAGTCACTTGCCTTTTGATTATGTTCAGGTGTGGCATTTTAGTTTTCATACTTACTACAGCTCCTGGAGTGGCGTTGGAGGTCAGAATTTCTTCCTACCATTGCAGAGGAGAAGATTCAGTCAGCAGTTATCTTTAGTTCAGATTTTATACCTTTTCCATGTATTTGGTTAATTTATATCTATTGCCAAAACCAAAGTGCAAGGCAGGATGATGTGTGGAAGTGGATCTGCTTGTTCCTTGTTAGTCCTGTCCTTGACCCCAACTCTTTTATAAAGGTGAAAGTAGGAACGTAACCACAGGCCTAAGCACAAGTGTGGGACTGTACTAGTCCTAGAGAGATCAGAAAGAGAGAGGGATGTTTTGGGAAGGATGTGAATCTAAACTGTTGTATTCTTTCAACTCTACAGTTGTTTGAAGATTATTAGCAGTAAATCTTTGTTTTAGAGCAATCTTCCTCACTTCCCTGTCCATAGTTTTAACTGACTCCAACATTTAATTTCTCTTGGGCAGGAGAGAATTTCTGAATTTCTGGCCAGATTTGACCTGGTCTCTTTTTTTTAGCTTGAGATTGAGTATTGTCATATTCACCACCAGGCAGACTGGACACAGCAGCTGTAACTTTGCTGCCTGAACAAAGTCCTTGAATGTCATCTGAGGTACATCGGAGTAACCAGGACTGACTAAAGGCACTGCCAGGCTGACAAGGGCCCAGCACCACCCTGAAAGAGCACTTGTATGAATGTGCCTCAGGTATATAAAATATCTATTACTGCCTTTTTTTGGGCAAGCGAATCAAGCCCTCCACTTGGAGCTGAAGCCCACCTGTCCTGATATCCTTAGGTTAAACCAAATCCTGCCCTGTAATAAATATATGGCTTTTGCAATTCCTGTGATCAGAACCTTTATTCTAAGCATGGTAAATCTGAACCTGTGTCCAAAATAAAATAATTCCCTCAAACCTACCTGTGGGATTAATTGCAAAGCCAGCAGCCTTGACACTGCCATCGACACCTCCGAGTAGCTGGCTCCAATGACTGCTTTGACTCTCGGGATGTAGTCTGAGTAGTTACACTTGAACTCCACAGCATCCTCAGAAGAATTGAATTTAGACAGAAATCTCAGAGCAGATGCCATGGCCTTTGTAACTTCTGCACATGTGTCATAGATTTCGTAGCCCAGAGTAACTCCAGATAACAGCGTTGAGTTGTTGATGGTTTCAATAGCATGTATCATTGCAAGTGTCTGAAGAAAAACTTGAATTTCAAAGCTGTCAGGAAATATAGGTGGTTTTTTTTTAGAAAAACTTTGTTGGAAGCAAGGATGAAGCAAAGTCTTTTAAAAAAATGCATTTCACTAAAAGCATGAAGCAAGGAAAAGGAAGTACTAAGTATTTCAGAATAGAAGAAAATATTTCAGAGGTCAAGGTCTCCAGTGGTTGCATTGAGTTTCTAAAATATTCTTCAGACCTGATAAAGTTAGCCCAGCTATTTCCCCTCATCTCCAGCGGATGTTAGAACAGATGATTAATCAGAACTGTGCTAGCACAAAATGTCTGCAATATAACCAACCCTCCTCTCAGGCAAGCTTCTTTAAAGATTACAAACCTTGTGGACTAAATTAAATTTCTGATGAACCTAAGATAATTTATGTCTCCATAGAGAAATAATGGAAGATATACAAAATTATCAACTTAATCAACATTTGGATATAAATCCAGATGGATACCTGAATGCCTAGCTGATTATTAGATTCAGATGCGGGATCAAGTTGCAAAACTCAAATAAAATTTGTGGATTTGGACCAGTATTTCAATTTTTAAAAATGCATGTTTGGAATTCCTGGTCTTAGGAAATATTTATTATGTGCTAGAAATTAAATTCTTCACCAGGTTTCCTTTTTATGCATTCCAAAAAAATGGAGGTTTCAAGCACAGTAGGATTTGGAGCCAACAGAATAAATATTCTGATGAACAGAATGCATGCATGACAAGGTGTTTATATGTAGGCTATCCTATAACATAAACCCACAATTATAATTCCAAGTGCAATAATTATAGCAATTTTAAAAATAACTACAATGTCATCAGCATGGTTCTATCATAGATTACAGCTGAGCTGCCTGAGAGATGGGAGGCAGACTTTAATATGGGCTTAAGTAAAATGGAATAGTCAGCCTGTGTTCAAATCGTGTAGGTTCAGCTTCACAACAAATAATGAATAGCTGCCCAGCAGAGTTCTTCAGACCTATAGCAAACTAGAATTTCCATGGAAATCAGATGATAGCAGAAACCTCCAAGGCTATTTGATTATCTGTGAAGATTGAAATAGGACAGAATGCTCATTCCCTTCCTTCAGTCAGCCACGATATTTTTTATTGTTACTTTGCCATACTTTGTATTAATTTACATGAAATTTATGTGATGTCCAAGGAAGTTTTTAAGACTAAGCAAAGCAAGAGAACTAGAATTTGTTGACTTTAGTATAAGAGCTACATGCCCAATGTCAGCACTCTCTTCTTTGCTACATGTGTGATTACTCACCCAGCACAATTCTGAATTACTGGCTTGATGGGATCTTCTTCTGTGTGCAGCATTTCGCTATGAACTGCAAACAAGCCTCCAATAACGATGTCCCCCGGAGAGCTGGCACCCACAAAGTCGTCAGCATTCTGGCAGGAGAAAGCGATATCGGTGCCGATCACAAAGCAGGGGATCAAAAAGATAGCAAATGCCATGTTCCCGTTTTCCTCACTCACTCCCAGCTTTGAGTCAATCAAGCTGCAGCACCAACAAGGGCTTCTGTGTCATCTGTAAAGAGCAGCAAAGGACAAAGGCTGCACTCAAAAGTTGGTCACACCTCTAAGGAGCTTGTATTTGCCTCACTGGCCAAGGCTATTTTATTGAAGGTACTAAAGCAGTGCTGTCACATAAAACATGAGGGTGCAGGGGTGTGAGAGTGGAGAGGGAGGGAGAAACAGAAATGAGTTTAAAAGGAAATGCTGGACATTAAACCTCTTATGTTGTGTTCAAAGTTTATGATATCTTATCTGAAACATGTGGCAAATATTTTGGTATAAATTTGGGCTTGTTTTGAATACCTTCCAACTGAGTGCAGGGTGTAAAGGAGCAGTAGTAATATGGTAGTAGTGATACTGTTGTGACAATGTTTTAAGAGTCTGGTCTGAACAATGCTAAAATATAAAAGACCCCCTTGTCACAGTGTGCTTTATATCAGACTCTGGTTCAAAAATCCCAACCCCAAACTACCAAAAGACTTCTTTTCTCTCAATCCTTTTCTATATGTTTTAAAATCCTTGTATAAAAATTGTTTGGATAAGTTAATATTCACGGTTCTGAGGCACATGTCCTAGGGCTTTCAGTGGGCTTTGGATCAGGTTCCGTATTTACGAACCAGGCCAAGTCTGCTGCTGGTTAATGAGATAAACACAGAACAGTGGGAAACAATAACATTAGTCCTAATTTTTGCTTTCTTCCCCCTCTGACTGAGGACACCAGTGCACAAACAGCAGCTCCCGTGCTGTGGGAGGAATGGGAAGTGGCTGTTCTCACCGCCACTGCTCCCCTCAGATTCACAGGAATCAGATGCTGTGCCAGAAGGGAACTGGGGAAAAAGAGAAACAGAAGCTGGACTCTCAGCTTTCATAAACCCCAACCTTAAACATCAAAGTGAACCTCATTAGGACAGAAACACAGCTTATGCTAGTAAACAATACCAATTTGTGTGAAGGACACAGATCTGACAATAATCCCTCTCTGTTTCTGACATTGGTTTATTTCTCTGTTTTCTCATAATGGTTTCTTCAGATTTTGCTTCTTTTGGCAGTACGCCAAAACACTCCCAAAAGAATGGGTTCAGTCATAATATTTATTGTCTGTGATTGTATAAAATCTAGGTTTTACATAGAAAATTTGAACCATGGTTTATTTACTGGCAAACAAAATTAGAAATGGGATGTCTGTTATGTATTCTTTCTGATAAGCATAATGCATGCCATATAAATTATTCAAATTATTATATTTTGCCTGTTTTCTCAATAGTCTCTTTTTAGTAAGAGTATCCATTTACAACCAAGATATTTCTTGTAAATGCAAATGCAACAGACAAAATACTTGCAAGTGAAAATGTTAATCCCTAGTTAAGTAAGCATTTGGCTTCTGTATTATAATATAACAGTTTGTGTTTCTTTCATCTGTCTTCTTTCTTTCCATGTGACATTCTGGGTCAGTGCAGATAGTAAACAGCTGCCTGCCTTTTCTTTAATGTATCTGTCCACA
Organism: Monarcha castaneiventris obscurior; assembly: GCA_026261815.1. Classification (NCBI taxonomy): domain Eukaryota; kingdom Metazoa; phylum Chordata; class Aves; order Passeriformes; family Monarchidae; genus Monarcha; species Monarcha castaneiventris. The sequence continues at coordinate 10,791,084 of JAMPIT010000327.1, forward strand.
TACATTTATGGGCAGATGTTGATACCAGTTTATTCAGCTTCTGCACTGACTCACAAAAACTCCAGCTATTCCAAAGGTTTTCTTTTGACTTATAACAGCATTAACTGTACTCAGATGCTGGCCCTGAGTTATGACACATTTGCATTCATATTCATGTACTCATTCCTTGCCAGCCATGTAATGCACCCTGAAACCTGGTTCCACATACTCCAGTGTTTCCTTTACCTTGCATACAATTCTGTATATAAAACTTGTGTATACTTAGATGTAACTAAAGCATAAGACTGGAGCTAGACATTTCCTTAAGCAAGTCACAAGAAATATTAGTATAAAATGTAACTTTTAAGGGTTTAACACTAAGTATTGTAATAAGGACTCAATGGAAATACAGTACTGATCATTTTAAATTTCAAATTAGTTATGATTTATGATTAGAATCAGAAAAGGAAGTTTACTCTTGCCAGCCTCTAAGAACCTATTGATTTCTATAGAAGAGGATTTTACCAACAAATAAAAAATCCTTACTTGGTCACTTTGGAAAGTGGAAGTTGACAAAATAAATACCACATATAATTGGTGCATAATTTCATGTTTTTTACAAAAACACCATAAAAAGAGGTGTGCTTTCAAGTCAACTACACAGATTTTGTCACAGTATATTTTCAAAAGAAAGAGAGAGAGTCTATTGCTTTTGTCTCTTTTCAAAACCTATATGTCATAAGTACTACTAGTGATGAGAAGTACGTAGCAGTCTTACTGAGATACCTCAGCCTAATTTAGTATTGCAGAATTTACTTCAACTGCTTGCAAATATCCTTTTTCTTCGGCACGTAAATGCAATAGAAATAACTGTATAGTACAAAGTGTTCCTTGTTTCAAATTTAGTGACATATCATGGACATAACACTAGACTTTCACAGCTGTCATCATAGGAGTGTTTCCTGGCAGGTAGATTCAAGCATAAGAGTCAGAGGGATTTCTTGAAGTACCATCATCCCCTGAAAGCTGCCTCTAATGGACTGTGCAAAGATGGTAAACAGGACCTAACAATCCCAAAGCTACTGTGAGAGGCACATGTGAACTGTAAGAGACTCTGAAGGATCTTGTGGGAGACAAAGAGGTCCTGTCAGTATCGCTGCGTGCCCCAAAGTTACCTGTTGCCATGCCAAAGTGGTTACTTCTTCCACTTGGACTTTGAGAAGCACCAGACTTGGTGGAGTTTGGAGGATGGCCCTGTCAAGACCTCAGCACTAATACTTCAGGTGACTTGCTGTAAATTTATGACTAATAAATTTTTGGCAAAGTGTTGAAAGGACCCACAATTCAAAATGTATGATAGAAACTGGGGGACTTGAGTGTGAGACCAACAGTGTACCCTCACAGCAGTGGACACCTGTAAATGGCCCGCCTGCTCCTCCTGTCTTTGCAGCCTCTAGACCTGGACAGGTTATGGCTTTTGTGCAGAATGAAGGTTTGCAACTCTCAGTTTCTTGGTGCAGCAAAGAGAGACTACACTGTACATGAAACAAAGACCAACATTTTGGCTGAACTTCTTTGTGCTAGCTGTTTTTTCTCATGGAGAATATAATAGCCTAGATTCCAACAGGAATATCTTTTCTCTGAAGCCCATTCAGCCAGATACTGTTAAAGGAGAAAGACATTTTTCACTACTTTCTATTTTAAACTGGTTTTAATTGTGCTGTTTCCAAACCAGCATAGAACAGATAGCAAAATCCTCTGCCAGGCATGCACAATATCTAAGGGAAGAAAGGAAAAATTTGGATATTCTCACTGTTATTCAAGGAAGTAGGGTGACTGCCCCCCACTCAGACAGAACTAACCCTGACACAATGGCAATTGTCCCTTTTGGAGAAACCAGCAACATTCAAATAAAATCCCATCATTTGCATCAAGAAGATTAAATATTGTTTGGGATTGCCAGCTTTCTTGATCAATAGAGCCATAGCGTTAAACCCAGTGATTCTGATTTACTAAATTTCTTTTAAGGAAGTTTAAGCAATGGGAAAAAAACCAAAAGAAGCAGGTATTTCATGACTTAATTTCAAGTACCTTTTAAAAATTCTTCTATTTATTTGGACCAATATATTAAATATGAAAATTAAAGAATGGGAGGACAAATACCGATTTGTTTGATTTGTGGTCTGGTAGAAAAAATACACAAAGATAAAAATTAAAAATACATCAAGAGTGAAATGGAATTTGGATAGAAGCCAACAGTTCACATTAATTCCTGAGAAACAAACTAACTCAATTTTCAAGTTCATTGGGTTTGTCCTCTAGAGGGTGTCAGCTGAGCTGCATGATGAGAAGGACAAATCCTGGTTTTCTTTATCAGGTCACAGTGTTGTAATGTGCCTCCTGATGTTCCTTGAAAGTTGAATTTCCCCTGATGCAAATAACCTGAAGCACCTCTGGTGGAAAACTGAGATGTTGGGGCATGGCAGTGCCTTCAACCTCCTCCCTGGACTGTCAAGGACATCCTGGGCAGTCTCACAGCAATTTCTTTTACAAAAAGTGTTTTAGTCAATAGCCCATGTTGTGCATATTCAGTGCACCTCTGCTGTTCATGCTAGAAAAAAGATATAAGGAATTAAAACATAGTTGTGAAAGGGCTTACATTTGAACTAATGACTATGTATATTTTTATTTCAGGTCTGTTTGTTTCACTTAGCTTTTCTCTGATATTTTAATATACTTCAATGAAATTTCAAGTCAATACAATTTTGATGTGAAAAATCAAGGGGATTTGAATTTTCTGATGTGGACAGAAAATATTTTTGCCATTCCAAAATTGAATTTACTTGTAAATTACCTGGTCGTTTTTTTTTTGGTTTTTTTAAAATAATCCAGCAATGCTGATCCTATCCCACCCAGCCAAGAGGGCCAGCTGCATACACTGGATGCAGGACAATTTCATAAAAGCCAGCATGGTAGGAATGACCCAGCTATTGAGATTACATTTTCAGAATTTTTTACCAGGTTTTATTTCTCTCCTTTGCTTCATCTCCTCCTCTCTTAATTGAAAAACAAGAGAGCAAAAATGTCATTCATCTGTTGACAATGCAAATATTTGGTCCCAGCTTGTAGTGAAAGGGTCACCCAGAGGGAAAGAAAACTTCTAGCCTAGGTATTTAGGTTTTCTCTTGAGAGGCTGAAGGCCGGGGTCCTTCTGCCAGTGACTGCTCACCATACTAGAGTGAGATCTTTGCTACATAAAGGAGGGGGCTCAAATCTTTCTTCTCCCAGTGTCCCCTACTTACTGGAATGTCACTGACAATTTGTTTGAGAAAGCCCTTCTTGCCTGAGCAGTAACAACCCTCCTAAGAGACTCAGCATATTCAGAAATTCCTGGGCTGTTACTGCCTAGTATATTTGGCATGTTTTGGAAATGCCTATCAGCAAGAAAGTCAGGCTGGAGATCATCTCACACAAACATGCCAGTGGCAAGCAGGTATGAAGTTGGTGCCAAGTGTCTCAGCATTTTTAATAGGGAACACAGTTCAAAATAAAATTAAGTTTATAAGAATTTAAAAATGTTAGTGGTTTCAGTTTTTAGACATCTCCAAGGGTATTGATTGTGGGGGATCTGAGAGTGTTGGTTTTGAATACAGGATGTTAAAGGGACAGATAACTACATAAATCTAGATAGCCATCTTAGTGACCTTGTGCTTATTCTCATTAAATCACTTTTGCAAATAGCACTTAGTGATTTTTTAACTCTTGCACTGCTTGTCCCACATAAATTCCTTTAAAAATAATGTGTCTTCAGTAATTTTTGAGGTAAAACAGAACTGCTAATATTAAACAGTAATTTCAATAAAAGAAATGAAAATAGGTTTTGGAAGCAGGGACTGAAAGTCAGGTGGACCCAAATTTTAACAGAATGAAAATTAGGGGAAATTAAACATATCATGAAAATACTCACCCAAGTGCTCTATGCAAATATCAGCATAAAAAGAAGAGAGAATTCATTTGCTTTCCTCCCTCAGCATACTTTAACGAGAACATTTTTGGAAAACATGGATTTAAGACTCTTCAGAGAGAGAAGAAAATCAAGTCCATGTCTTCCAAATGTGCTGGCTGACAGGACCTAAAATGGCACACCAGGAAAGGAGTAGGTCTTCACTTCCCTGATTTCATAAGTCTTCATCTTGTCATTGTCCTGAAACCACATATCAGAGCAAGTACAAAGCTTCTCCCTGAATACTCAGTTATCCGACACAGAGAAAGATACTTTGGGATTGGACTGGAGGATTTCCAGATGTCCCTTCCAACATCATCTATCATGTAGTTCTGTGATAATGCCATACTCAGTAGTGTCTGGGAGGTATAGGTGTCCATAGATGTCAAACTGCAGAAGATTTGAGGGATTTGAGGCTCCACTTAGGACAAACTACTGTAGGCAGTCCTGAGCTCAGCCAGCAGGTCTTGGGGAACTCTTTTTCTGAGAACCTAAATCTCCTTATGTTTGCACAGGAGATAAGCTGTTAGGAGCTCCTTACCCAGCTGTGAGGAGCTCTGCAGGCAAGGAACAAGATTCCTGGAGGTAGATAGCTAGCCTTAGCTAGCTCAGTCCAGGTTTGATGCTTGTTGATTCAAGGTTGTCATTGTCACCCTTATTCTGGACTTTTTAATTTACTTGGGTTTTCTCTTCAGATCTTAAAAGATTTCAGTTCACCTTACAAGATTTAACTGATTGTGTTATAAAAGTAAACACCCCTGCAAAGAGAGTACAGGCAGAACAGGTGACACTCATAAAAATTCCTTTCAGATAAGGAAAAGAACCCAAAACAGCAAATCCATGAGTCACTCTGGAGGCTGACTTCAACCTTCAGATTCAAAGACTGAAGAAAAAAAGAAAAAAAGTTTCACACCTTAAAACCATTGGGAATTCTTGCTATTAAAAAGTTCACTGTTCTAATTTTGTAGAGTAACATAACATTCTACACACTTCCTACAGAACATTGTGCACTGTTGGTTAAGGACAGCTTACATGTGTAAAAGTACTGCATTACTGAGTTTGACTAACAAGAAAATAGGAAAGAAAATTTTGCCGTAAGTAATTTCTGTTCCCTGACAAGAAATTGTCTGTAAAGACATACCTCAAGGATGGATAAACCCATTAATTTGCAGTTACTCTCACAAGCATTCTGCTTATACACATTTTTTAGAAATACAAAATAAACAGCTACCAGCACATAAACCCACAACTGATCTTAAGTTTGGTATTAAATCTCTTTGCAATCCCCCAGTCTTTAAAGCTGAGGGTGACAGAACAACTATCATGACCTCCACTAATTGAAAGAAACAAGTTATGACAGCAGCTATCCAAAACACAGCAAAAATTTACTAGAATCAACCAAGAACAGAGCAAAAAATACATTAGGTATGTGAATTTTTCAGCTTTTGCTTTTACTTGTTGCCAGGGATTTTTAGATATTTTCTCCAGTAGATTTTCAGACATTCAATTTTCTGCAATTTTCTGCAATTTTCAGATACTTCCATCATGACCAACATAGATGAAATGGTTATTGCCACACTGCCAGACAGAAATTTAATGATTTCATGGAAACACGAGGAAAATTTATTTGAAAAGGGAAAAAAAAGTTAGTATTTTCCTAGAGGTATACTTAAATATTTCCATGTTTAAAAGCTAAGGATATGTACCAGTCTTTTCTGTTACATGGGGTCACTCTAAAGTCTGAAGGAATAAGTATAAAACCTTTGTTCTAAGGATTCTCCTTCTTTCAACAGAAAAAAGGTTTTATATAATTTATAAGCAATACAGAAGGGCAGCAAAAAAAAAAATCTTAAGGAGTCTGATGCCAATGCATAGTGTTTCTGTTGCTTTGGTTTGGGTTTTTTTTGCTCGTTTGGTTTGGTTTAGTTTTGAATTAGAATGGTTTCCTTCTTTTCACACATCAATTCCTTTATGCAAATTTCCATCAGCCTCTGGGGAAGCTCTGTTTCAATGTCACTCCTAGTGATCCAAAAAATCATATTTTTCTGGCATCTAATATCCAAATTGTTAAAATCCTTCCTCTACCTCTAATACATTGAAATGCAGATACTGCCTCTTCTAAATCTGTAGAATAAATGTACTTATGTGGATGCAGAATTCTTTAACATTCATTTGTCTAAGCAGTTGAATAAGGGCAGCATATTCTTAGACACATAGAGTGGTTTGAGCTGAAAAGATCCTTTAAAGATCATCTAGTTCCAAACCTCCTGCCATGGGCAGGGACACTTTGCACTAGACCAGGTTGCTCAAAGCCTGGCCTTGAACACTTTCAGGGATGGGGCACCCACAGCTTTTCTGGGCAACCTGTTCCAGTGCCTCACCACCCTCATCATAAAAAATGTCTTCCTTATAGACAATGTAAATTTACCCTCTCTCACTTTTAAGTCATTGCCTCTTGTCCTGTCACTCACTTAAAAGTCTTTCTTCATCTTTCTTGTAAGCTCCCTTTATGTACTGAAAGACTGCAAATGTTTTCTAATTGTTCCTGAGACAATATCTTGGTTAAAATAGGTAATGTCATTATTTCCACATGAAAGCATTCACAAATCATCAGCCAGGCACAATAAAAACCTGATGATGATAATAATGATGATGATGATGATGATGAGGATGATGGTACATAGCATAGTTCCCATTAGAGTCTGTGAATATATCTGCTGGTTAATGAAAGGTGATTCATAACATCATGATTACAAGAAGTGAGGCAGTAAAAAAAGTCTCTGCACAGGTGCCACATCCAGTTCTATCTCATTAATGAGAAATTAGAAAACAGAAAACTAAATTATTTTCTGCTTTACACCAGAGTAATTTGCAGCCTAATTCTGCAGAGATGTTTAGGCTGCACTCATCTGTACCCCACAGTACTGAAACATGACAGATCTCCAGACTAAGTGTGAGACTGTCAAGTTTAGAAATGCCCCAATATGCCTTCCAATTCAAAGCACAATGTGATCTATTAAGTACCAAGGTCTTTGAAGACAGAAGTTTTAATACATGGCAATGTAGCATATGCCTAGCATTACTAGGAAATAAATGTAAATGTAAACATTAAAGTAAAGAAATGGAAAGTGAATTTTAGGGTCAGAATTGTTTAATCCCACAGATCCAACAAAAATATTTTGAAAAAAAACCCATAGTCTCCAGAGTTTCTCATCAGGAATTAATTCCCATGAGAGCTTTCTCTTTCTCTAGAGGTCTAACTCTTATTCAGTCTGGTTTATTTATGTTATTTCCGATTTGTAAACAGTGCATATCCAAGTGCCTCATTTTTAATGAAGTGTAGCAGTAGCATTTGATTGGAATTTAGATAAACGAGCAGATAAATCCACACATTTTCTGCAAGCTTATATGCAAATATATGAAAAATTTAAAATGTAGCTAGATAAAGACCAAGGGCTGGTCTCTGTTGCAAGGTGTTACCGTTCTTCACAGCAAAATAGAATGTATTATGACACCTACAAAGTTTCTCTGTGGAATTCCCCTGACTGTTGACATAATGTGATGTGGTTTAGTGGCTATGGTGGCATTCAGTCAAAGGTTGGACTTGATAATGTTGGAGGTCTTTTTTAACCTTAATGTTTCTATAATTCTATGAAAATAGTGCAAACAAGGGCGACAGAACTGGTGAAAGGCAAATCCAACATGCTAAAAGCGTGGAATAAAACCCGTCTCTTGAAGAGCCCTTTACTACCATCATAGTAACCCAGGCATCACTTCAGGATGCCCTTAACTCGAGTTAGTTCAGATTGCAGTGGGATGTACTGCTAAATCCTGCACAAATGTTCTCTGCGCCTAATCACAGAATCCATCTGTTGATAAGAGACACAGCAAAGACCTTTCTGGTGTTTTCAAAACAGGTAGCAGGTGGAACAGGTGGCGCTGAAGGTGTTCTGGGTCAAGGAAAGGACTTGCTCAGGCTGGCTGGAGCTGAGGAGATACTCAGCCTCCTTTGGCTTGGTGTGTTAAACAGAGTAGGAAACAGGCAAGGTGGCCTTGTTCATGTCACTGGTTTGGGAAGTGCCCTGACCACCGGGAACCTGCATGTCATTCAGCACATCCAGTATCTCTTTACCAAAGAACCCGTATCAACTGAGATCCTCTGTGTCATGCAAGGTTTCATACAGTGCCTTCCCCAGGGCATGCATGCATTTCAGTCCACTATCCCAGCTATCCCAAAGATCTTGTCCTTGGCCAGGATTTATGCTCAGAAGTGCTGAAAACAGCATGACCACTTTGTGATTGAAGTTAGATCTTTAACAGTAAGCAATGCAACTGCTCATATGCAGATATTTGAATTAATTTTCCTCTGGAGAAGATTCCAGAAACTGTTACCAGCAAGAAGTCATGATTTTTCTTAGAGCACAATACTTCTGTGACTGTGTGTATGTGACAAAGTGAACTTTTATCTAGTGTTTGCTTAGCAAATAAGGACCTAATCAAGAGCCCATTGAAGTCAGTGGGAAGGATACTATGGCCTCTGGATCAGACACTGAATTGGTCTCACATCATCATTAAGTATAATGTATATATTAAATGCTTTTAAAAATATTTTCCAGCTATATAATGAAGGAAAAAAAATTAATTTTTTTCTTCTGTCCCAAAATTTCAAAATTGGCTTTAACATCTTCATTACTGGGAAACACCATTTCATCAGTGACAAACAGGGGACAGTAATGGCAAACACTTGGTTCCTGACCTTAGAAAACACTTGTCTGAAGTAAGTCAGATTAGCAGTGCATGAATGTCTCTCCATCCAGGAAACAGCCTCACCCCACCATCATTCAAAGCCTCACTCCTGCATCTCAATACAGAGCATATACCACAAATGGGAATATGCAAAGGGGCAAGCAGTGGTCTTGTTCCCAGATTAATTGA